>CM024569.1:44210609-45541443 GCA_014182515.1 Eucalyptus microcorys | reverse complement strand
TATAATCACATCGAAATCTCGAATATTTAACTCCACTAGATCCACAAGCATTTCAACATCATTAATCCGAATCAAACATCTCTTGAACACATGATGAGCAACTAAGAAATCGCCAGTAGGAGTATCAACACGCAATTCACATTCAAGAGGATCAGGCAACACATTAAGCTTCTTTGCAAATTCAGTTGAAATGAATGAGTGCGTAGCACCAGGATCAAATAACACATAAGCACATTGTGAGGCAATAAAAATATTACCTACAACAACTGCGTTAGATGCTGCCGCATCCTCCTTCGTCATGGCAAAAACTTTCCCACTTGTACTTTGTCTTTGTTGGTTCTCTTGGGGCCTACCAACCAAAGGGGTATTCCTCCGCATGGAACAATGGTGTGATAGGTGCCCTTGACGTCCACATAGATAACATGATCTCTTGTCAAAAGGAGGATTCCCTTGTGTAGGACAATCTCGCCGCATGTGTCCCGCTTTCCCACATAAGAAGCATACTCCAGTTTTCCGATGACACTCACCACGATGATAACTTCCACATGTATTGCAAGGGCCCGGTTACTCAGATTTCTGAACCGTCCCGGCCGATGAAACCTCTTCGCCTTCCATTACCATCAGTATGGCTACCTTGTACATTTGTGGGCTTAAACCTTTTGGGCTGAGGCGCTCTTTGTGTGCCGTGCTTCAGAATGCTTTGCTCCACCTTGATTGCTCGCTCTAGCACATCCTTATAGGTTGTTAACACAAGAGGTGCAAGTGCAGAATTAATTTCAGGTCGGAGCCCTCCTAGGAAATGGTCGGCCTTATCTTCCTCATTTGCTACCAAGTGCTCTGCAAATCTACTCAATTGATTAAAGCGGACTGAATACTCTAAAACTGTGGAGTCACCTTGAGATATATGTACAAAATCACCCTTCATCTTTGCCTGGAATGACTTTGGGAAGAATTGAGCATTGAACGCCTTTTAAAGTCCTCCCAGGATATAATAACATCCCTACCTCCAAGACTTGGCTTCATTCCATCCCACCAAAACTCTGCTTCACCTTCCAAGTATTGGGTAGCAAATTTAACTTTCCGCTCCTCAGGAACCTCTTCAGCTTCAAAGATCCCATCAATCTTTTTAATCCAACGCTCAGCCGCAAGAGGATCAGCTTTCCCATCAAAAGTGGGTGGTTTCGCCTTCCTAAATTGGGCAAAAGTGCTCGAGCGGTCGCTCCATCTCCAGTTAATTCTTTTGCTTGGCGATACCAATGGATCATTGCTTGTTCAAATTCAGTTGAACGGGTTGGCTCTTGATTATCTTCTCTGACTTCGCGCAAGTCAGGACTCCTATCAAAGCGGTTTTCAAGTCTCCTTCTCAACGACGCACCTCGAGAAGCTTGAGGCATGTCTCTAGCATCAGGGGTAGCGACTCGTTTGCCTTTGCTGCTCCTACGAAGCGAGGCAAGAGTCTCGGAGTCGGTACGCATGATCACCTGAACCCAAGAATGAAACTACACCTTAGAATCTAAAAGACTAACGCAAAAATAAAATCTATCACACAACCTCACAACGTCCCATAACAACATCCGAAAGATCAAAACTTAGGCTCTGATACCAAAAGATGTCACACCCCAAAATCACAAAGAATGGGGATGACACGGCCGTCCTTCCCACGAAGGACGCAGCCTCAAACACAACCAACAACCTGATATCGATATATATATATATATATATATCAAACCATATATACATATCGAGATAGACCAACAGATTGGTTGCAACATCGAGTTTCTATAATCCACCAAAAAGAAATATATAATTAGAACTCGAGACAATCCAACCGCTAGCAAGGAAAGTGCACCACTTCCTTTGGCCATACCCAAAAATATAACTCCCCAAAAGTTTCCCACCGACGTCGCACTCGCTCTATTCGCCGCTAACCGAGGAACCTTAAAAGATTAAAGGAGGAGTGGAATGAGCAACAACAGCTCAGTGAATAGTACATATCTTCTAAGCAGATCGAACAACCACTATGCATGTATACAAAGCAATACCGAATTTTATAATGCCAACTCAATATATAAAATACATACCAAATCATATAAGAGTTATTTGATATCATCAAAGCTTTATACTAATATGGAAAAATCATTTAAATCACCATCAAAGATCAAGTATCAATGGTCAAGCCCATTGAATAATTTCTCCATCAAATATCACATATCAATGGTCTATCCATTGATTAATCTATTGCTCAATATTCCACCATGGTCACGACACAACGCCTTGTGACAAGGCGACCAAGCTTTTCCCCTTGGCATGGTTCCACCTACAAAGCCGATGGCTGGGCCCAGAAGGATAACCTAAACCTGGTATGCATACCCCAAAAACCCCTCATTGGGTTCACAGTCATATTGAGCATAAATAACCATCCTCCAATACCAGAAATCCAATTCAGAAATCAATATCTTAAACCAAACAAATAACATTTGCAGCATAACCCATCATCCATTTCATATCAATTTCTCAAATCATTATAAACCTTTCCATAAATCAATCACAAAGCATATATATATTTCTCCACTTACTTTGTATAACACGCTTTTTAAACATTCAAAATCAACCAAATAGTAGCAATTACTCGATCTGGCTTTTATGCATAAAAATGTTCTCCTCAATTCATGTATATACATATATACTTCAAGACATGAATTTTTTTCAAAACCAAAGAAGATATAGTACCACTCACCTCGTCGTCTACGACCAAACGACGAACGATACCCGTATCATCGAACTCACGGCCCTATCAAATAACCGAGGAATAAGGTTAAACTCTAATAAAACTCTTATCTTAACTACGAAATGACTAACTTATGCCTTAACTCTAACAAAAGGACTTCTACGCGCTAACAAATCGCATAACCAAAGCGATTGTTTAAGCGATTCGCAACGCGGAGTTTAATGCAAAACTTGATCATGCCTTAACTTCCTCCTCCGAACCCCGATCCAAACGAATTTATAGTCAATAGAGAGCCCTTGACACATATTACAAGTATCTCAACTTCACCGCCCCAAAATCAAGCCGAAAAATGACAAAATACGGGCCCAAAGCTGCTGACGCGTACTGTTCACTGCGCGCGGGAAACTTTGAAATTTTGTTTCGGACAAACCACAAGCTCAAATCACGATCCGTAAAATCCCACAGCTTCACAACACTCTAAACTATCATTCCCACAAAAATACACAGCTCAACGACTCCAAAATCGAACTTCGCCACTTGATTTTCCAACAATTCCGAATTTGAGCCCTAAACTCATAAATAACTTCAATTGGACGAACGAGGGGCCTAATCTCTTACCGGGTGCTGCGTTATGGAGTAGAGTCGGCTTGGCGAAACTTCCGTAGCATGCACGTGTCAAAACCCCTTCTTTTCTTTCCCTTTCTCTTCTTCTTCTTCTTCTTCTTCTTCTTCTTTTCTTTCTTTTCTTTATGTGCCCGAACGTGGGCTTTCTTTCCTTTTTATCTCTTCCCCTTTTTCTGTTTTCTTTTTCTTTCTTTATTTTCTTCTCTCTCTCTCTCTCTCTCTCTCTCTCTCTCTCTCTCCTTTCCCCTCTCTCCCGAAAACTCTCGATTTCTCTCTCTCTCTCTCTGCTGTAGCTTCTACCTTTTTCTTTTTCTTTTTCTTTGACTGGGTCAAAACCCATCTTTTACAAAACCACTAATGTAGCAGTCTAGTCAGCATTGGCTATCTTATGCGGCATGATTGACACTGATGTTGATAAATTTGAATTTTTATTATAATTTTCTAATTTTTTTATAAAATTTTTAAATTATTTCCTTTGTGCTTTCTTTGTCTTTTCTTTCCTTCTTCCTCTAGTTGGTAGCCAGGACTTGGTGATGGCCAATGAGGTCAACCTCACCGACCTCTGGCAAAGCTTGCCCTCGGCAACCTCTGGACAAGGCAAGCCTTGCCGCTCCTGGCAAGGCTCAACCCTCACCAAATCCAACGAGGCCTGGCTGATGAGGTTGAAAGGGAAGAAAGAAAAAAACATAAAAATTTGTTCACGTCAGCACTAACTAAATCACGTAAGATGGCCAACGATGACTAGACTGTCACGACAATGGTTTCTGGCCAAAATTAATCAGACGGACTAAATTGGCGATCTTTAAAAAGTTTAAGACTAAATTGGCAACTCATTAAAATGTTTAGGACTAAATTAGCATAACTGAAAGATTTAAGATTAAATTCGCAAATTGTCAAAAGGTTTGTAACTAAATTAGCATAAGTGCAATAGTTTAGGGCTTTTTGACTAATTTTCCAAACTTTTCATACATATATTTGAGTTTAGAATTAATGTTGGTACTGCAATTGCTAAAGGGAATAATCCTAGTTTCTTATTTTTACCGCATGTATTTTATTCTCGTGTAAGAATATTTGTAACATTACTTTAAGATTTTAAACAATTACTCTTTGTGTTTTGGGAGTAAGTTACCACACTGACCTCTGAATTCATCACTATATATATATATAAACCTTAAGTATTGTGTGAATGAACTTTATTATTGTTATTATTTTTTTGGCCAAAGTGAAAGAGCTTTATTGAATGTCCATTTACGGCCCTATAGACGAGTTGGGCTCTAAGAATAATACAAGCAAATTAAAGACGTTGAATCGATCATGGTTTTCGATTTTACCAAATAAGATGTAATCAATATTTACTCTGACAAAATAAAAGAATCCATAGTTAAATTCCCCAATGTTTTTTTTTTTTTGTGAGGGCCAAGTAACTTTTAATGTTTTTAAGAGATGTTAAGAAATGATCTTTTTTTTCATTGGGTCTTATACCACATCGAGCCCTTAACTCTATTCTTTTTTAGGACCCTCAGATCAAGAGACATCCGCGTGCACATGTACGGTTCTGATTGAATCTCCACGCTATACTAATGGAGATTTTTTTTTTTGAACTACATACTAATGGAGATTCAATGGAAACAATTTGTCTGTTATTGTCAGGTTATCAAGAGAAATAAATAACAAGCACATGTGGCCCTTGCCGTTCGGTCATGCACTAGGTATGACCGTATGAGTACCTTGTGATATTACTATCAATGCATGAGCGAAATTGACAAGTAATTATGGTAAACCAGTCTCAAAAGCACAACGATAGTGATGAATCTGGAGCTTTGTTAATGAATCAAGCTTGTACTTGTCGAGATTGCTTTACTTGTGTAGTATGGTTAAACAAGTTACTTAGAATTTGCAAGCTGTCCAATTAGATACTTTAAATTGGGTTTTGTTGTACAGATAACCAGACCTAGCAAATGCATGGAGGACCAAACCTCACCATCGGAAGAGTACACATGCAAACCAAAATTCATAGAAAATACACATTGCCATGAGGACCAGACCCTAGCAAACAACATACCATCAACCACATCAAAAGCCGAAAAATATTGCCCAACGCTAATTAATCCTTTGTTTCGGGATGAATTCAAATGGGATAACCAAAATCAAGATAAATGCAATGAAAATGTTCCAAGGTATGTTGATAAGCAAAACGCACATTTGGAGATTCCTTGAGACGCATCCAAGGGCAATAGAGTTGAGAGCATACTGAAGTCGGAATGTTAAGCCCATGTCTTGCCTTCTCATCTCGAAGATTAATTTTTGCTTGACTATCTAGATCACTATGCAAATAAGCATATTGCCGCATTCACTGATAATATTGGCTCGACCTATAGAACCACCCGTATTGAGTTGATGTAAGGTCTCGTCGGCGTTCACTTTTATACCACAGCCGCGGTTGGGTTTTTTATTATGCTTTACGATAACCCCCTCAATGGAGTTTGAGTTAATACCTTGAAAAATCATAAATGGTACATCTGTGACAAATTTACCCCAGGCTATTTTTTTTACCACAAAAAACTTCAAACCGGTATCTCTTTGACAAATTTACCTCAAACTGGTACATTTGTGACAAATTTACCCTCTGTTAATTTTCGTTAAATTTTACTGTTAAATTATTAAGTTAAATAACACGTGACAGTTGACTGATATATCAATTTAGGATTTTACGTACCGTTTGTCACAGTTTACAATTTTTTTGAATTTTTTGTGGTATTAATCCAATTTAGCGAGGGGTATATTTATCACAAATTTATCAGTTTGGGGTTTTTTTGGGTCGAATAAATTAGTTTATGGTAAATTTGTCATAAACATACCAGTTTATGGTTTTTAATGGTCAGTTGGGGTAAATTTGTCACAGATGTACCAATTTGAAGTTTTATGGTCAAAAAAATAGTTTGTAAACCATCCGCCACGGTTTGGAGTTTTTCATGGTAAAAAAACTTCCATCGAGGAGGTCTAGTGTTGAAGCTCCCTGCAAAAGTTGCATATTAGCTTTTAGTTTGTAATAAATTTGTCACAAATGTACTAGTTTGGGGTTTTATAGGGTATTAGCCCGTGGAGTTTTATCGCACTGATGTACTCCAGTTTCATTGAGTTTTATGGCCCGGAGTTTTATTGCACTGACAAATTCACCCTGCACTTTGGGTTTTGTGACCCTCGACATATTCGTGTGCAGAAAACGCGACTCCGAATGATGTAGCGTAGGCAGCGCGACAGCTCCTCATTTGCAAAACTCAAATGACCACACTACACTTGACAAATGTATATCCATTAGCCCCCAACCCATTACCCCGACGAGAAAAGTGACGAGCCAGAGATGCACACGCATCTCACGTGCACTTCCATTCTCCGTTTCCACCTTCATTATACCGATAACTACCTTTTTGAATTTGGAATCTTCGTTGGCGAGAAATAACTGCGTTGTTCTTCAATTACGCATGGGAATGGCTGTTTTATCTGGTGTGCTACTGTAATTTGATGGTTCATCTTAAGCTCGCGGTAACAGAGTAAAACAGAGCCAGTCGGAAATCAGAAATCACCACAAACCCAGAAGAAGAAGAAGATGAAAAAGAAGAAGAAAGCCACGGTCGAATTCTTCTACCTTTCTGACACCGTTGCCTCGGCAGTGGAAGACCTCATTTCCCAGACCAAGGGCCTCCACGTCCTCGAGCAAATCGCCGCGATCAACGGCTCCTCCTTCACGACCGACGACTCCCTCTTGCCCCCCGACCTCGAGTTCCCGTTTCCGCAAGCTCAAATCCTTTCCTCTCTCCAAACCCCAAACCACGCTTCTGAATTCGAGCAATCGCAAGACGAAGTTGCCCCCATGAAAGGCGGCTGCTTCTGGCGCTCGCCGAAGAAGCCAGACACCGTGGCTAGGGCTATTAAGAAGGGGATAAGCATGAGCTTCAAATGGACGGAGGAAGACGAGGGAATTGTCGGATTTGGGGGGTTTTCTCCTATCAAGAGCAGAAGAAGTAGATGAAGAAGGCAAAATATAAGAAGGATGATGAGCGCTTCAAGAAAAGGCTGGGGCGACCGGGAAACGCCATGGATTGGTTTGCCATTTTAAGGTTTGAGGGCGTGGATAAGCAAGAGGAGGCGTGGAAATAGCGGCGGCTCCCTTTGATATTTGCTTAGAGTCGGAGTTTTTCATATTCATGTCGTATATATAAGACCAGAGACATGAGATGAAAAACAGAGAAGCAGAAAAAGAAAAAGATTTTGCAGTGGAGGTTACAGAACATGCTAAACCCCAAGATAAGCCGCGCGGTTATAATACCACAGGAGGGCCAGGTCAGGGCAAATGAAATTCATATAAAACACAAATCACCGCCACATTGAAAGCCAGAAACTTGTGTCCTTCGCTGATAATCCTTTAACTCACGATGAACACAAACGAGACTACCAGCGTAAGGATGCAGGCAACAGAAATCAGCCAAGGCAAGCCACCGAGCAGAACGCACAGCAGGAGACCACATTCAATGCATCCAAAAGCAACAGCGATCCCGGCAAAGGCAAGTTGGAAACTTGGATCAACATCTTGCCTTCCCATTCTGAAGATTAATCTTTGCCGGATTATTTTAATCGCTTCGCAGATAAGCAAGATGCGTGGTGCTCTGGAAATGTTGGCCGGACCTATAGAGCTATGCCTCTCCCTAATGAGTTGACACAAGGCCTGTTCAAGGGAATCAAGACCTTCGTTGATTTGAGTTACGTGCTCTAACGCATTCCTTGGAATAAATATCAGCAAATTGCTTGTTAGACAATCATCTTTCATAGAAGCACAAATAATAAGGATCAATAAGAAGCATTTTGATAGATTAACAGACAAAAGAATTTGTACTCGTTTCATGGTTTCAATATGCAACATTGAAGAGGACAAGTTCACCTAATCTAAGCGGAGTGTAGATGGTTTCCAAACCAAACAGCATGAATTTACTCAGGAGTCTTCCAACTTGTTGAAGGACATTGGACTACAAAGATGTTGTAGTGCTTACCTCCAAACGCCGGCTGAGAGGTGGTTTCCCATTGACTTCCGAGCAATGAGTGGCTACTTTCTTCTCTACTTCTACAACATGTCCTATAAACGATGCGAAGATTTTGTATTCGTAAACGACAATGAAAAGGAGGGAGCATCCTTCAGTCATTAGAGGATGACAATGACACTTGAGGATGTACGCTTAAAGCAAATAAAGCAAATGCATATAATATGTAAATAGTCATTAGACTTGGGGAATGCTCCCTCCTTTTGACACCTGGAGGAATGCCCCCTCAAAAGTGCACATAATATTTTATATATATATAGTCATTAGACTTGAGGATGCACTCTAAAAGCAAATGTAAAGCAAATGTGCATATAATATGTATTTAGTCATCACATATATCTTCCTCCTTTTGACACTAGGGAGGGTTATCTGATACCAAATCCTAAGGGCTACATATATCTATATTTCGCCTTCGCATCCTCGTCTAGTAGACATTTCTGCATGGTACACGACAAATTTCATCAAGACAGAGAATTTCGATTTGCCACTTGATGGGAAATATATATCAATTAACCCCCATCGCTTAACCTCGATGAAAGAATGTTCCTCTTTGGTTCGAGGAGGATGGGGTTTCAAAAGTTATGGTTTTTTTTTTTTTTTTTTTTTGATTTCCTAGAGTCAAGATTTGAATTATGGTTTGCATTGGATTCGGTTTAACCTAGGAATCAAACCGAATCGACTTGAACTAACAAATTCAAGGTTAGTTCTAAGGAGAACTGATTTGATTTCTTGTTTCATGAACCTCAACACGGCCTAGGATTGAATCAGTTCCCTATTCCAAGGTCAACTGCAACTTCTATTCAAGAACTGGTTCAACCAGTCCAATTCCCGAATTGAATCGGTTTCTAATTCTTCCTCTTTTTTTAGATGAAAAATTCCTTTGAAATCATAGACAATTGTACCATATTTTCAACATGAAGAAAACATCATGTTATTTTCAAAAATTTAATTGTTTACACAAAATAAAAATAAAAATAAAAAGTGGGCTGATTCTCGAGTTGATGCATCCTTAATCATTATGTTTTTGGTGTTGAAATCTTTGATACGAATTGCTGTGTATTAGGATGGTGGATTCTATCTTTTCTAGCCTCTCGGACACATTCATTTTTGGTTCTCTTACTTTGAAATGGATGAGGGACTCAATAGGATGTTCTCATGTTCAATCCACGATTTATCTCAAAATGGTTCATCACTTTTTCCCGTGGTGACGCTTACCAACCTTTTTTGCTGAGTTTTCACAAGAAAAGTGAATTAATGTTAGGAAATGTATAATCCACGTCGAAAGCTGGGTACCATCACCATTCGCTAATTAATCCTTTGATTTGCAATGAACTCGAACAAGATAACCAAAATCATGATGCACGCAATGAAAAAGGGCCAAGGCATGTCACCAAGCAGAACACACATCAGAAGATTACACGTGACACATCCAAGAGCCACCGAGATGAGAGCACGGAAGTTGGAATCTTAGAGGTAGGACATTCTTTGTCAGGAATGGAACTCAAAACTGCATGAATTAGCTCGCAATCTGCCAACTCAGGTTGGACTACACCGCTGAAGAGATGTTGCGGTTCGCCATCGATTCTTACCTCCGATTACCGTCATCGGCTGACTTGTTGTTTCCCATGGAGTCCCGAGCTTTGTGTGATTAATCTCTTCCTTCCTCCTCTGAAATGACACTTGATGCGGGCCTTCGATTTGGCAAATATAATTGGTTCCTTTTGCAAAAGACCGGATGGCAAAGGGAAAATTTCTTTTTGTTTTTTTGGGTCAGAGAGCCGGGTAAATTTCAGTCTCCTTTTGCAAAAGACCTCCTGCAGTCAAGTTTGCCTCAAATGACCTCTATTTTTTTTGTTAGCAAAGGTCTTAAGATGGTCTCAAATGACCTATTTCTTTCCGCTTTAAGATGTCTCAAATGACCCTTTTCTTGCTAGAATGATGTCTTAAGATTCTCAAATGAAATGAACTCCAACACTTGGCAAATATAATATCAATTAGGCTTACTCTAACGGGAAAAGTGGCCGAGGTGCGCACCCATCTTACATCCACTTCATTCTGTTTCCAGCTTCACCTTCACTCCACTGATACTTCTCCTTTTTAACTTCAGAATTTTTTTCTCAAGTGCGTTGCTCTTCCTTGACCCCCCAAAAAAAAAAAAAAAAAAAAAAAAAAAAAAAAGAAAAAGTGCGTTCTTCAATTTTGGATCGGAATGGTTGTTTCATCTGGTATGCTAATGCAATTTAGGGTTCCACTTTAGTTGGCGAGAGGGCGGTGATCCCATTTTACGGTTCTCAATTGATTTTCATTCCACTGATATTTTACCTTTTTAACTTTAGAATTTTGTTTTTCAATTGCGTCGCTCTTTCTTGGGCAAAAAAAAAAAAAAAAAAAAAAAAAATTATATGCGTCCCTCATCCACTTCATTCTCTGTTTCCAGCTTCACCTTCATTCCACTGATATATTACCTTTTTAACTTTAGAATTTTGTTTTTCAATTGCATCGCTCTTTCTTGGACCAAAAAAAAAAAAAAAAATCGCATTCTTCAATTATGCATGGGATTGGTTGTTTTGTACGGTGTGCTAATGTAATTTAGGGCTCCTCTTTAGTTCGCGAAGGGCGGTGATTCCCATGTTACGGTTCCCAGTTGATCATCTTCTCACCCTTTGTGGCTTTAAGTAAGGACTTACTCCTTGAAATGTAAATTCAACATCTTTTGTTCTCATACTAAGTTAAAGTTTAGCGGGCAACGTTTCAAAAGCTTAAATTTCATATGATGGCATTAAGCTTAAAATCCTCAACTTTAAGTAAATCTGTCACAAACATTTTTTTTCAAAAAAAAAAAAAACAATTTTCAATAGGTTTCCAATTGTGCATTGATTTAAGGGTTTATGGTGCGTTTGGTAACTAACTAAATAGTAACTGATTTTATTCTTTTGTTCTTGAGTAGATTTGTAATAGAAATCCATTTGATAAAATTTTTTGTTCTAAAGAAAAATATCCATTTTTTTGTTTCCAAAAATAGATTTGGAGCAAAATTAAAAATGTAAAAAAAGTTACTTCTTTGATTTTGGAAATAATTCCCAATTCAAGCCCAAACCTATTTTTCTTTTTTTCTCTTTTATTTTTTCTTTCTTTCTTTTTCTTCTTCTTCTTCTTCTTCTTCCCCCAATCAATCATCACTAACCATTGATAGCCGCCACCAATGACGCCATTGATGATGGCGGGCGATCAGCCACAAACTAGAAGGAAGAAGAAGAAAAAGAAAAAAAAAAAAAAGTTATCAAAAAAAAAAAGAAAAAAATATAAATAAAAAATATATTAAAAAATTAAAAGAAAAAAAAAAAAAAATTTAAGAGTCCTACCAAATACATTTTTATTTTGGGAATAAAAAATTCAAGCAATTTCAAATACCTTCAAATACTCATAAATTATTTTCGAGAATAAAATAAAAAATATTTTTAAATAGAAATTATTCTCGAGAAAATAATAATTACCAAACGTATTCTTAATATCAATCCATAATTCCGTTAAAATTTCTTTTTTTCTCATTTAACTTTTTCTCTCCCCTTACTTTCTCCCAAACTCCCACTTTGTCGTAACTCTCTCTTATCACTCTCTTTCTCACTCTCCCCATCAATCCCTTCTGCGTTAGGAACTCGATCTCTCTCTCTCTCTCTCTCTCCTACAACAACCGGATCCTCATCGTCAAGCATCGTCGGCGGCGGCGACCGGTCCTCCGGCAAGTCGAGCGTCCTCGAGTCCCTCGCCGGCATCGACCTGCCGCGGGGGCAAGGCATTTGCCGGCGAATCCCTCTCATCATGTGACTCCAAGACAACCATTATACGGATCGCCCCGAGCTTTACCTCGAGATCAACGGCAAAGTTGTCCCCACCGATGAGGACCCTGGCCTCCGCCAACGAGATCGTGGTCCGGCGAGAACCGGACCGGGCATGGACTTTCCGATCCGGCTATACACGCTGCTCTCCCGCAGCGGCTGGCAATGCCACGAGGCGATCTCGGCCGTCGCGGATCCGACGGCAGGGAAGTACTCCCGAATCGCGTGACGGCAAGCGAGGTGTGGAAGCACTCCCTCACTTGGTCAACCAACCCACCGGCGGCGAGAGGCCAGGCGTTGACCCACGAGATGGAGCGGGTCGGGTCGAAGTACTCGGAAGACCGCGACGGGGGCCGAAGGAGGTGACCGAGTCGGGGACGAAGGGGAACGTGTCGTCCGACGTGGTCGAGTAGGCGCATCAAGCACTGTGGGGAGGGGGGGGATGGAACCACCACCGCCGCTCAAGGATGGGGGCGAGGATGTGGCGGATGGCGTCGCAGTTGCGGAATCGAAGGGCCTCGTAAAGGGCGCCGACCACCGTCCGATTCGTGGGCTCAAGCTCCTCCAGATGCCGAAGGAGATGAATGAAATTTTCTGCTAACCTTTGCCTTGGATTCAATGGAGGAGAGAGAGAGAGAGAGAGAGAGAGAGAGTCAAAGGAAAAAGAAAAAGAAAAAAAGATAGACCACATTCGATGCATCCGAGAGTAATAGGGAACATAGCGGACACAAATCAAAACCTTAGGTCAATATCTTGTCTTCTCATATCGAAGATGATCTTATGCCTAATTATTTTACTTGCCGCACAAATAAGCAGGATGCTTGGTGCACTAGAAATGTTGGCCGAACCTAGTGTTGTGCCTCTCCGTGATGAGTTGACATAAGGCTTGCTCAAGTGAATCAAGACTATTGTTGGTTTGAGCTACTTCTTGTGCCACATGCCTTAACATCACCAAGCACTTGTTAGAAACTGTCTTTCATAGAGGTGCAAACAATAAGGATCAAGAAGAAGTATATTGATAGATACACAAACTAAAAAATATAAGTGATTCAAATTGGTTTCATGGTCTTAGTATGAAACCAACATATTTATAGGTTAACAAAAAAGAAACTTAGGCAATTTGAAAAGGTTTTAGTATGCAACACTGAAAAAGGATGAGCTCACTTGGTCTAAGTGGAGTGCAGATGGTTTCCGAATTAAACATCATGAATTTACTTGAGTCCTACAACTTATTTAAGGAGATTGGACTATAGAGATGTTGCGACTTACCTCGGAACATTGTGATTGGCTGAGTAGTGGTTTCCCATTTATCTCCGACCAATGCGGGGTATTCTCTTCTTTACTTCTCCAACATGTCTCATAGACGATGTGAAGATCTACATATATATATAGGAAAGGAAGAGCATGAGGGATTGCATTGGGTTTTCGTATATACTATAAACTCCACCCCAATGTGGAGGGAAGCAACTCCAATTCAATCATTTATGCTCCTTAGAATTGGAATCGGGAGTCCTGAATCCACTTTATTCCCTCATGCTCAATTGGAATCGGACATTTTTGGTGTTGATATTCTTTGTTACGAATTGATATGTAGCATTCAACCATTGAAGCAGGATGTTGGATTCTATCATTTCTAGCTTCAAACGCACGTTTGGTAAATTTTATTCTTTTTTGTTTCTTTTAATTTTTTAATATTTTTATTTTATTTTTCATTTTAGGTTCTCTTACTTTGAAATGGACCAGGGATACTATAGGATGTTCTTATGTTCAATTCACAATCCATCTCAAAATGGTTCCTCACTTTTTCTTGGGGCACTAACCAAACCTTTTTTCTGAGTTTTCACAAAAAAGAAAGTGAATTAATGCTAGGGCTTATACAAGAGCTCTTAATACTATTCTTTTCCTAAGACCATCAGATCAAGAGACGTTCTTGTTCGCACATACAGTTCCGATCGAATCTCCATGCTATACTAATGGATCTTACCCACAGATAAACCTCGCAGCCTCTTACAAAAATCGAGGCGTTCAGTATCTCCAAGGCTTGATCGAAATTCGGAGTGTTGAAGTTGACATACTTTGCATATCAATCTTTTCTTTATGTCAAGGACATTGCTCTTTCTTCATGCAGATCAAGCATAAGCAAGCAGAACGTCGAGGGAAGTGGGCAAGAGAGAGGGCTAAGAGGCAAGTAAGTCGAGGAGGAGAGAGAAAACGTGTCCCCGATGGACCAACTTCACTCATTTGGCAGAACTCTTATTATCACGCCTTCTTCCACCCGACAATTCTTTATTTTCTTTCGCCCTCGTCTCTTTTTGGCAACCCCTAGGGGAGGATTACAACCCGTCAACCATGGGCGACGAGGTGACTCACGTGCCATTGGTTTTCATAGCTCTGACGGCAAGTACTCGAGAGGTGCCACAATAGATTTAAAAAAATAGTACTAGCTGCAAGAGGTTTAGAAACAAAGAATAATAGTTCACGATTTGATAAAATGCATCTCGGTTCGTGTCGAGGAAAGTCTTTATGAGTCATGATTGTGGAGTATAAAGAGATATGGTCATATGCCTTTCATCAGCCCAGATGGGGTTTTGTCTTAGAACATGTGGAAGGAAAGGTTCTCCATAAATAGTACGATGTTGCAATATTAATGATTTAGCAATTTAAATCAACGTGAAATCCTAAGAGAAATAAATGAAAAGCAATAAAGGACGTAAGAGATATACGTGAGCGATTTGAGTGTTTGTACCTACTCCATAAAAAGAGCCAATAATAAAAAAATCCACTATCATCAAAAAGTCAGAGTTACAATTATTTAGGTACTCGAATATTAATTAAGCCCAAATCCATGGTATTTATAAAATAAATAATTCAATTTGAATGAAAAGCTCACAGCACAAGTTGCACATCCAAACTCGAGACAAAATTTGATGAAGAGACCAAATCTATTCTTGTATATTTACGAAGAGACCATCCCCGATCAATAAATCTCAATAAAACTTTGACTTGGAGATTATTTTCAGAAAACAAAACAGATTCAAATAAAGTGCTTACCATATTTTGAGCAAATCAAAATATTCCGATGGGTCAAGTTCCATACACAGTTCAAATTTGAGACAAAATTTGATACTATAATGGACATCATAAGAAGTCGTTTATTATCAACGTGCATTCATAATAATCAATGCCCTGAGCTTTACTAGGCCAAGTGGGAGAATATCGGAAAAAATAACAAAATTAATAGGAAAATCTTGGAAAGGTTGGCTAAATCGTGCATTGATAAGATTAAACATTAAGTGGCCTGATTTTTATGAAAATAGCAGATACATTAATGCGGAAAATTAAGAAGAAATTAATGAATAAATCTCGGGCCTCAATCTTAAGATTATGATTATTTGATGAACGTACAAAAAAATAACCGATGAACATATTATATAATCGGTCCTCATTCTTTGTATCGACACATGAGTGCAACATCTAAGCCATGAGATTAAAAATTGGGATTAGAGAGAGAAATCGGTTTTCTTCCAAATTTAACAATGACGTCATCCTCCACTAATTCATGAATTTTTTATTTTTTTATTTTCGTATGATGCTTTTTGTGACAATAGTTAGTTTTCGAGATCTAAAACTTTATGTAGAATGATAATTTGTTGACAAAATAATTTTAACATGATAAGATATCCAATTATAATTGTTGCAAAAATAAGTATATAAATTGCATATTCCTATAACTTTTTTATGTCTACGATGAATATACTGTTACTACTAGCTAGGTGCCGGCAAAAAAATGGACCCATTAGCTTTAGGGTTTGCTCTTGGACCTGCACTGAGCCATGGAACATGGTCATATACTTGAAGATATTTTTGATTGCTTGGTTTTCAATTCCAAGTTGAAGCTTATCAATGAAATGAAATCACATAGTATCATTCTCAATTTAAGCATATTATCTTTTTAAACTTCACACATTTCTTTTGGTTATTCAGACAAAAGGGCAGGCATACTTAACCGCTTAATGATAGAAGTATCAAGGGGTAGGCTAGGTAAAAACACTTATTAACACCTAAATTTTTGCAATCCGTTTAACCATTTATTAATTATATGAAAAATTAGGGATTAATTTTTGACCCCTGAACAAAATAAATTTCAATTAATATGCGTGTCATGTAGATTTTAGAAGCATTTCCATTAATAGTAATAGAATTTATAGAAATTATAATAAAAAAATAAGATGAAAAAATAAATTAAAAGAATTAAAAGATTAGTCGTTAAAAAGAATTAAAAAAAAAAAGAAAGAAGAGATGGAGTCGGGCCGGGTAGACTCGGGCCCCTATTTCTTTCTTTACTTTTCTCGGATGGACTCGGCCCACCGTCTTTTTTCTCTGCCTTTTCTTCGAGTGGGCCGGCCCATCTATTTTATTATCCAGCCCGGCCCGCGCTCTGGTCTTCTTCTTCCCCTTCACGCGCGCTCACGCTTCTGAAAAGGAAAAAAATAAGCAAGGTACAAGCCACTAGCCAGAGGACCGCGAGGGGGCAGGCGGCGGCGTGATCCGCGGATCGGGATCAGGCCGGCCGGCAAGCTGGCAATGGCAGAGGTCATGCGCGCTTGCCGGTTGTCCTTAAGAGGGAGAGAGGGGGGCTCGCTTGAACGGATGTTTTTTTTTTTGGGAGAGAAACTAGAGAGAGGGAGGAGAGAAACCGAGAGTGAGGAATTTGTCTCCCTTTACCGGTGGTTCGTCTGAATCGTCTCGACCTTCTGCGGAAGCCAACTCGCCGTCACTGTTTGTCGCAGCAAGCTTCCGAACCAGGTGATCCCCAGAAACGCTCCGTTTGTCCCTCGCTTATTAAGTTCGAGAACGTGAGACCAAACCGACGAGATTTTGAGCAAACCATACGAAACCCAAACTGATCAGTTGCCAATAACGTTGATTTCGCCCATCAACCGTTTGATAAAATGTCTGAATGAAGCACCGAATTTGAGTTCATACAAACGATGCTTACAATCTTTGTTTTGCGCTTTGTTTGTCCTAATATGGTTGCATTATCACTGAGTCTGCGTTTCTCTTTGATTTTGTGGCATAACGTTCGATGCCCGAGTCGGCCATGGATGAACGTCTTCTCGTCGGGAAATCCACACCCTTCGCCGGAGGAGCCCGCGGTTAGAGGCCGCCACAGTCAGTCTTTTCTTTTTGTCTCGGCGTGCATATATGTGGTTGATCTGTTAGAATGGTCGTTGTCTCGAAATATATATGTTTGGTGTCATCGACGTCGCCGGCGACATTTGGCGACGGCCAGGGTGATAACCGGCGGTGACGACCGGGTGAGGGCGGCGCAGAGAAGAGAACGTAGAAAATGGGAGTTTCAGCGAGGAAGACGACCACGTGCAGAGAAGAGGAAATGTTAAAAAGGAAAAGATAAAAAAAAAAATAGAAAATAGAAAAGAAAAACAAAAGAAATAGAAAAGGAAAATGAAAAGAAAAGAATAATGGATTAATAAAAGAATAGAAACGTGGGGTGGGAGTTTTGTGAACCTGGACTGAGCGTGTGGGCTGATTTTGGTTTTGGGCTTAGATCATTTAAAGGGAAATCAGAAATTTGGGCTTGCTTTGTTGAAATAGCTCGAACCCATCAGTTTAGCGCCGCACCGGGATGGCCGGATCCTTTGACCCAACTCGAGGGCTTTTTTTGTCTTTATCAGAATTAAAAAAAAATAAATCCATAAAATCAGAAATCTTAAAGAAAAACTAAAAAAATTTAGAAAAAGCTTTAGAAGATAGATATTGACTAGTTTCGTTAGATTTTTCATGTTAATTCTAATTTAGAACTAGTTTAACTATTAAAAAAATCTAAAAATCCTTTCATTAAAAGTTGTACCTGAATTTAAACAAGCCTTTAAGGCTTTACAATAGGGGCTGTTTTTTTTTTAGAGATTGTGTTAAATCTTTGCTTGTGCATTTCAATTCGATTATACTTGATTGTGCAATTTTAATATATTGATTGTTATTTTCATTTTTAGAATAGTTAGGATGAATTTTAGAATTTTCGATAGGTTGCCTTGACGCTTTGATCAGCAAATGGTCGACTTTAGGTATCGAAAGGGTTTTAGTTAAATAGTTGGGGCAATCAAGTCCTTGATTCCGAAATCTTTGATTGTGCATGCATCAAAACAATACTCTCACGTATTGATTAAGGTTTCTAATTGAGCCTTCAACAATGACTAGTGACGACTCCTTTTGAATACATAGTTAGGAAAATTAATGTCATGTGAGATATGGATTCGGGACGGCTCACGCTTTATAAGCAAGTATCTCTAATCCTATCTCCCTCCCTTGCGATGGTAGGTGCTCTGCTCTACTTCTAGGATTAAAATCAATATACTATTCATTAGACATTCGTTTTTCACACAATAAATATCAAGAATAAACTCATAGATCGTTTAACCAAGCCAAACCAAACCCAAAAAAAATAAAATTGGTCCATTTGTACTTGTACTATGGGTTAACAATACAACATGAGAAAGGACGAGTTCATCATACAGATTGTTTCTGAGTAAAGCAGTATTCACGTAATGGAACACACCCGGTGGATAACCTCTTCCTTCCTCGTCTAAAACAAAGTTTGATGCAGGCCTACGATTTGGCAAACACATTTTGTAGACGATCACAAGGCAAATGATGCGGCGCAGGAAGCGCGACAGCTCCTCTTTTGCAAAAGACCCCCTGCATTTGAGTTTGTCTCAAATCACCCCCTACACTTGACTTAATTAGCCCCCAATGCTTTACCCGACGAGAAAAGCGACCGGCCAGAGATGCACGCGCATATCACGTGCCCTTACATTCTCCGTTTCGACCTTTAATCTACTGGTACCTCGCCTTTTTTGAATTTGGAATTTTGTTTTTCAGGTGCGTTGCTCTTCGGTGGCAAGAAAAAAATTGCGTTATTCTTCAATTACGCATGGGAATGGTAGTTTTATCTGGCGTGCCACTGTAATTTGATGGTTCCTCTTAAGCTCGCGGTCAAGTAGAATTCTATCCCCACCGTTCGCAGCGGTAACAGAGTAAAACAGAGCCAGTGAGAAATCAGAAATCGCCACAAACCCAGAAAAAGAAGATGAAGAAGAAGCAGAAGAAACCCACGGCCGAATTCTTCTACCTTTCTCACGCCAATGACTCGGCGGTGGAAGACATCATTTCCCTGACCCAAGGACCTCTACGTCCTCCAGAAAATCGCCGCGATCAACAGCTCCTCCTTCACCACCGACGACTCCTTCTAGCCCCCCAACCTCGAGTTCCCATTTTCCACAAGCTCAAATCCTTCCCTCTCTCCAAACCCAAACCACGCTCCTGAATTCGAGCTATCGCAAGACGAAGACGCCATAGCCGTCGCCCCCACGAAAGGCGGCTGCATCTGGTGCTCGCCGAAGAAGCCGACACCGAGGCTAAGGCTATTAAGTAGGGGGTGAGCATGAGCTTCAAATGGATGGAGGAAGACGAGGGTATTGTGGGATTTGGGTGTTTTCCCCGATCAAGAGCAGAAGAAGTAGCTGAAGAAGGCAAAATGAAGGAGGATGATGAGCGCTTTAAGAGAGGCGGCGGCGACCCAGGGAACCGTGGGTTGTTTTGCCATTTTAAGGTTTTGAGGACGTGGATAAGCAAAGTGGAGGCATGGAAATAGCGGCTTCCGTTGATATTTGCTTAGAGACGCAGTTTACATGAACAGAGACATGAGATGAAAATCAGAGAAGCAGAAAAAGAAAACGATTTTGCAGTGGGAGGTTACAGAACATGTTAAACCCCTAGATAAGCGACGTGGTAATAATACAACAGAACGTCCTTATCAGTACCTGCCGGGGGAGGTTACAGACAAATGAAATTCATATAAAACGCACAGCACCACGTAGAAAGCCAGAAACTAGTGCCCAGTTGCTAATAATCCTTTAATTCGCGATGAACACGAACGGGACTACCAGCATTAGGATGCAGGCAACAAAAATTGGCCAAGGCAAGTCGCCAAGCAGAATGCACGTCAGGAGACCACATTCAACACATCCAAGAGCAACAGCGACCACAACAGAGGCAAGTCTCAAACTTACGTCAACATCTTGTCTTCCGCTCCTGAAGATTAATTTTTGCCGGATGATTTTAATGGTTGCGCAGATAAGCAAGATGCCTGGTGCATTGGGAATGTTGGCCGAACCTATAGTGGTGTGCCTCTCCCTAATGAGTTGATGCAAGGCCTGCTCGAGTGAATCAAGACCTTCATTGATTTGAGCTACGTACTGTGCTACATGCCTTAAGGTCACCAAAAGTGACATGTTAGATAGCTATCTTTCACATAAGTGCAAACAACAAGAATCAAGAAGAAGCATATTGATAGATCAATAGAGAAAAAAAATACAAGCGATTTCTATTGGTTTTTGGTTTTGGTATGTAACATCAGAAAGGACAAGATCATATGATCTAAGTAGGAGTGCAGATGGTTTCCAAACAAAGCAGCATGAATTTACTCGAGTCCCCCAACTTGTTGAAGGTTGAACTAGAGAGATGTTGAGGTGCTTACCTTCGAACAATGTGATCGACTGAGTTGTTGTTTTCCATTGATCTTCAAGCAATGCGTGGTTACTTTCTTCTTTACTTTTACACCATCATGTCTTATAAACGATGCCGAGATCTTGCATTGGTGCCCATTTGACTTGGAACCTCACTCCTTTTGATGGAGACACATCTGTGGGACCTGACTCCTTTTGATTGAGAGACACTAGAGACAAAAGGAGTGAGGGTCCATCGAGACACATTCTACAACATCATGTCTTATAAACGATGCCAAGATCTTGCATTGGTGCCCATTTGACTTGGAACCTCACTCCTTTTGATGGAGACACATTTGTGGAATAACTCCTTTTGATTGAGTGTGTCACTCAATCAAAAGGAGTTAGGTTCCACAAATGTGTCTCCATCAAAAGGAAGGAAAATCCGAAGGTGAATAGTAATGTCTCAATCAAAAGAAGAGGGTCCTCAAGTCAGGAGGAGGAATGCGCCCTCCATTTCATTGTCACATTTTATGACAATTATATATATATGCTTTTGAACCACCATCCTCCTTGAACTGAAGAGGGACATTAAATAACATTAAAGAACAAAATTTTCTCATCGAGGTTAAGCAATAGGGGGCTAACTGATATACATTTCCCATCCGAGGGCAAATCAAAATTTTCCCAGTCATTATGAAATCTGTCGTTCACCATGCAAAAGTGTCTACCAGACGAGGATGTAAAGGCGAAGTAAAGAAAGAGGCGTTGGGGTATATATATATATGTTGATTTTTGAAAGTCGAGATTTGAATTGGCTATGCATTAGGTTCGGTTCAACTCGGGAATTGAATCGAATTGGCTTAGACCAACTGGTTCAAGCTTAAGGAGAAACCAGTTCGATTTCTTGTTCCGCAAAACCTTGAAGCGGTCTAAGCCCGGATCTGTTCCTCGTTCCATGGCCAGAATTGCTGGTCCAACTCGTCCGGTTCTTGAATTGGATCGATTTTCAAGTCTTTTTTTTTTTTAAATCTTCTGCAATTATGGAGAACCAAACCGTATATTTAACATGAAGAAACAATATGTTATTTTTTAAGAATTTGATTCTTTACACAAAATTATAAAAGTGGGCCGATTCCCAAGTAGATGCATCCCTCAATCATCATTATGTATTCGGCATTGAATGCTTTGATTTTACTTGATGGGTGGCATTCGACTACTCAAGCAGGATGGTGGATTCCATCTTTTCCAGCCTCTAGAACACGTTCATTTTTTGGTTCTCTTACTTGGAAATGGATGAGAGATTCTGTAGGATGTTCTCATGTTCGATCCACGATCCATCCCAAAATGGTTCGTCACTTTATTCTATGGCACTTACCGATCTCTTTTGCTCAGTTTTCACAAGAAAAGTGAATTGATATTAGGGAATGTAATTACAAAAGGAAATCATTTATGTATATCTTAAAGGGGCAACCCCGACTGGGGTCCTACCCTCGCCAGACCACTAGCAAGGCAGGGATAATGTTCATGGGAAATTAATATAAAATTCTTAAAATTGTTGCGTTTGTACGAATTTGGTGCTTACCTCTTAAATATACAAATTTAATCTTAAATCTTTTGAAACTTGCCAATTAAGTTATAAATATTTTAATTATACCAATTTAATCCTAAGCTTTTTAATGAGTTATCAATTTAGTTCTAAACCTTTTAATAATTTATCAATTTAGTCATTTCAGTCAACTTTGATCGGAAATCATTGACATTGCAGTCTAGTTAGCATTAACCATCTTATATGGCATGACCAGCATTGGTATAGATAAATTTTTAATTATTTAATTTATTGTGAAAATTTATATTCTTTTCTTTTCTTTCCTTTCTTTTTTTCTTCCCAACTAAGGTTGATGAGGGCATTGGGCAACCGCCCTAAGCAAGGGTCGGCACCGTTGCCTATGGCCAATCAGCTGTTGGCTAATGAGGACCATGATGCACTCGCTAGCCATAGGTGAGGGCTCGCAACCTCGCTTAGATCTGAGCAAGGGCACAGAGGCCCTCACCTAGATAAGGCGAGTGTCATTGGCCCTTGCCTATGGTCCACAACTTCATTGGCCTAGAGTTGTAAAAACTGAAAAGAAAAAAGAAAAAAAAAAGGCAAAAAGAAAAGAAAAGAAGAAAAAGGAGAAAAATATTTTAAAAAATTCAGAAAAAAATATAAAAATAGTCTAAAATTTGTCCACTTTAACATTAGTCATGCCTCGTCAGACGGCCGGTACCAATATCAATAATTTTCAATCACAATTGGCTAAATTGACTAAATTGGGAAATCATTAAAAAATTTAGAACTCAATTGGTATAATTTAAGATTGAATTGGTATAAGTGTAGTAAGTTTAAAACTTTCTTTTTGGTACCTTTGCCATGACATTATAACTAGAGGAGAAAGTGCGAGGTTTTTGAAGTCATGTCTCTTCGTGCATTATAGCAGATTTATATCTTTTTTCTTTGGTCAAATCATTATAACATATTTGAGAATGTACTTTTTTCCAAGAGAAGTAAGCAGTTACATTACTCTTGGCAAAGATACCGTGAGGGGGTTGAAGTTGCTAAGGCTGCGTTTGGTAACGTTTCTGTTCAAAAATTGTTTTAGGAAAATTATTTCTATTTCGAGGAATAATTTTCGAACGTAAGAATGTGTTTGGTAATTGCACAAAATTTATGTTCCTGAAATAGAAAAAGAAGTGAAACACGTTTGGTGAACTTGTATAACTTTTTTGTTTCTTTTAATTTTTTAATTATTTTATTTTATTTTTCCTTTTTCCTTTTTTTTTTTTTTCTTTTTCTTCCTTTTGGTCGATCGTCGACCTCGGCCATGGCCGACGATTGGGCGACGAGGGTTAGCGGCCTCGCCTAGCCACCGGCGAGGCTCGGCCTTGCCCGGCCACCGCTAGGTCGCGTCGCTTGGCGGTGGCCGGCGAGGCCGAGCCTTGTCGGCCAACACGAGGTCGGCCTCGCCGGATCTAGGTGAACTCGAGCTCGCCGGCCCTTGACAGCCGGTTGCCGGCCATGGCCAAAGAAAAGAGAAGAAGAAAAGAAAAATAAGGAAAAAATTAGAGAGAGAAAAATTGTTTCTTGGAAGTATTCCCGGAAACAAGAAACAAGTTTTTCATGTTTCTTATTTCGTTCCAAATTTGTTTGAAACAAAAATAGATTTTTGTTCCCGAGAACAAAAGTGTAAACAAATTTGTTTCGTTCTTTTTTTGTTTTCCGGAACAAAAGAACAGAAATTTTTGTTCCAAAAAACAAAAACAAAAGTAAACAAACAGCCCTTAGTCCCATCTAATGAATGCAAGAAACCAAGCGACGGGCAACCGAAAGAAATCCCGGATTCCCGATATGGAGGCCGCTATTTCCACGCCTCCATTTGCTTATCTCACGCCCTCAAACCTTGAAAATGCCAAAAACAACCCACGGTGGGTTCCTCAATTTCCACGGTGCGTCAAGAGGTGTTGAAATCGACGGTTAGCTCCCGGTTGAGCACAATTCTATCCCCACCGCTCGCAGCGGTAATGGAGTAATAACAGAGCCAGTTTGAAATCAGAAATCACCACGAAGCATCACAAACTCAGAAGAAGAAAAAGAAGAAGAAGCAGAAGAAGAAAGCCACGGCCGAATTCTCCAACCTTTCTGACACTGATGACTCGGCGGTGGAAGACCTCATTTTCCAGACCAAGGACCTCTACGTCCTCGAGCAAATCGCCACGATCAACGGCTCCTCCTTCTCTGCCCACGGCTACCTCTCGCCCTCCGACCCCGAGTTCCCGTTTCCGCAAGCTCGAATCCTTCCCTCTCTCCAAACCCCAAAACCACGCTCCTGAATTCGAGCAATCGCAAGACGGTTCGACGCTCAAATATGCGTCGCCATCGAAGCGGAATTCTGATGAGAAATCGCGTCAGAAATCCACCACGAGGTTAGATCCAGTCTCTTCACCGTCGGGTCATCCCGATTAGGGGAGGAAGTTGAAGTCGAAGTCGCCATAGCCGTCGTCCCCGTAAAAGGCGGCTGCTTCTGGTGCTCGCCGAAGAAGGCAACACCGAGGCTAGGGCTTATGAAGAAGGGGATGAGCATGAGCTTCCAATGGATGGAGGAAGACGAGGGTATTGTGGGATTTGGGTGTTTTCTACGATCAAGAGCAGAAGAAGTTGCTGAAGAAGCACAATGAAGGAGGATGATGAGCGCTTCAAGAGAGGCTGTGGCGACCGGGGGACATCATGGGTTGATTTGCCATTTTAATGTTTTGAGGGCGTGGGTAAGCAAGTGGAGTCGTGGATATAGCGCGGCTCCCTTTGGTATGTGATCAGAGTCGCAGTTTTTCACATTCGCGTCGAGATAGTTTTCATAAGATCAGAGAGACATGAGACGAAAAACAGAGAAGCAGGAAAAGAAAACGATTTTACAGTGGAAAGGTTACAGAACATGTAAAACCCCCGACAAGCGGCGTGGTAATAATACCACGTGACGTACATATCAAGACCAGCAGGGGGAAGGTTACAGACAAATGAAATTCATATGAAAATAGCGCACAGTCGCTAATAGTCCTTTAACTCGCAATGAACACAAACGGCACTATCAACATTAGGACGCAAGCAACAAAAATTGGCAAAGGCAAGTCGCCAAGTAGAACACACATTAGGAGACCACATTCGACACATCCAAGAGCAACAACAATCACGGCAAAGGCAAGTTGGAAACTTGGGGCAACATCTTGCCTCCCCGTCCCGAAGATTAATTTTTGTCAGATGACTTTGATCACTGCATTGATAAGCAGGATGCTTGGTGCACTGGGAATGTTGGCCGGGCCTATAGAGTTGTGTCTCTCCCTGATGAGCTGATGCAAGGTCTGTTCGAGCGAATCAAGACCTTCGTTGATTTGAGCTACATGCCGTGCTGAATGCCTAAAGGTCACCAAAAGTGACTTGTTAGACAAAGTGCAAACAATGAGGATCAAGAAAAAGCATAGTGATATATTAACAGACAAAAGAAATATAGGTGATTTGTATTGGTTTCATGTTTCAGTGTGCAACACTAAAAAGGACGATTTCACTTGATCTAAGCAAAGTGCAGAAGGTTTCGGAGCCAAACATGAATCTACTCAATAGTCCTCCAACTTATTGAAGGACGTTGGACTACAGAGATGTTGTGGAGCTTACCTCCAAACGCCGTGATTGACTGAGTTGTTGTTTCCCATTGATCTCTAAGCAACGTGTGGCTACTTTCTTTTTTACTTCTACAAGTCTCATAAATGATGCGGAGACCTTGCATTGGCGCCCACTTATATTGAGGAGCTCCTGCCTCCCTCCTTTTGATTGCGACATATTACTCTATATTACTCTGTTCCCTTCTTTTGATCTTTTGGATTGGGACATATTACTCTGTTCCCTCCTTTTGATCTTTTGGATTGGGACATATTACTCTGTTCCCTCCTTTTGATCTTTTGGATTGGGACATATTTGCGTGTGTGACGATTCCCTCTTTTTGATTACGACATATTTGCGTGTTTGACGATTCCCTCTTTTTGATTGCGACATGCGACAAATTACGCCGTTTCCTCCTTTTGATCGTACACACCGTTTATGACGATTCCCTCCTTTTGATTGCGAAGTATTACACCATTCTCTCCTTTTGATCTAAGCAGTAATAGGTCGCAATCAAGTAGGGAGTCGCAAATTACGCCGTTCCCTCCTTTTGATCGTAGACACCGTCTGTGACGATTCCCTCCTTTTGATCGCGAAATATTACACCATTCTCTCCTTTTGATCTAAGCAGTAATAGGTCGCAATCAAGTAGGGAGTCGCAAGTTACGCCGTTCCCTCCTTTTGATCGTAGGCACCGTCTGTGATGATTCTCTCCTTTTGATCGCGAAATATTACACCATTCTCTCCTTTTGATCTAAGCAGTAATAGGTCGCAATCAAGTAGGGAGTCGGGGGAATCGTATAATGATTCCCTCCGATTCCCTCCTTTGATTGCGACATATTACACCGTTCTCTCCTTTTGATCTAAGTTGTAATAGGTCACAATAAAAAGGAGGGAATTGTCACGCGCATATATATACACACACACCTTAACCCCTTTACTTCGTCTTCGCATCCTCGTCTCGAAGACATTTTTGCATAATAAATGACCAATTTCATAAAGACGTAAAATTTCGATTTGACCTCTAATGGGAAATATATATCAATTAGGCCTCAACACTTAACCCTAATGAAAAAATTTTGTACACAGATGTAATTTAATGTTCCTTTTCAATTTAAGGAGGATGGTGATCAGTTATGCTTTTTATTATCTATTGATTTCTGAGAGTCCGATTTGCATTGGAGTGTGCATTGGGTTCAGTTTAATCCGACAATCAATCCGAATAAATTGGGACTGACTGGTTCAAGGTTAGTTCTAGGGAGAATTGGTTCAATTTCACGTTCTGCGAACCTTAAAGCGGCCTAGGACCATATTGGTTCCTAGTTCCAAGGCCAAAAGCACCGGTTCTATTAAAAAACCGGTTCAACTAGTTCAGTTCGCAAATTGATTATATTTTTTTTTTTTTAAATCCTTTGAAATCATAGAGAATCGAACAATATATTCAATGCGAAGACACATCGTGTTATTTTTAAGAATTTGATTTTTCACCAAAAAAAAAAAAAAAAAAAGTGAGGCCTATTCCCAAGTAGATGCATCCCTCATGAGCAGTGGAAGGGTTACAGATAGAGGTGGCAAAATGCACCCATATTTTTCACAAATGGGTCGAATGTGGGTTATGAAGTTGTAATGGACCATAACCCACATTCGACCTATTTTAAGTTCAGTTTTATATGGGTCGAAAATGAGTCACACGTTCTAACCCATTTTTGACCCATTTTTAAAACCTTAAAAACATAAACAGTGTCAGCGACCTTCACCTTCGTCAGTGACCCATTTTCGACCCACCTCCACCGCTCGCCGCCACGGCTCGCCTCGACGGAGCTTGGGCTGGATCTGGCGAGCTGCGAGCTCGGCAGCCATGACAGAGCTCGGGCTCGCCTGGATCAAGCAAGTCGCGAGCTCGCCGGCCATGGGCAAGCTCGGGCCCGCCTGGATCTGGCAAGCTGCTAGCTCGCCGGCCATGACGGAGCTCAGGCTCGCCTAGATCAAGAGAGTCGCGAGCTCGCCGGCCATGGGCGAGCTCGAGCTTGCCTGGATTTGGCAAATTGCCAAAATAGGGTAAACTATTGTCTTTCCAATCTTCGAGTTGATTTTACCACGGATGCCAATAGACAATAACACTCCTCAAAATATAGCTTACAACTTTCTTCGTACAATTGTAGTAGAGGCCAGCCCGGAGTCAGAAGCAAAAGAAGATGGTTCTCTCTCTCTCTCTCTCGATGGCTCTAAGCAAGGACTCACCATTCCAAAAGCTTAAATTTCATGTGGTGGCATTATAACTAAAAGAGGAGAAAGAGCATGTCAATGTGGTCGTGCCTCTTCGTACTGGTCAACCTTAGAACCTTAGATGATGTTTTATATATATTTTTTTTCAAATCCGCCTTAACTTAAGGATTAAGTGTCCATCCATTTATTCCGTTAAAATTTCTTTTTCCTCACTTGACTTTTCTCTCCCCCCTCTCTCTCTCTCTCTCTCTCTCTCTCTCTCTCCACTACAACCACCGGAGCCGCCCCCCTACTAGACGGGCTTTGACATGGTCACGGAGGAGGGTTCAGCTCCCCAGCATCGTCGGCTTCGGCGACTGGTCCTCCAGCAAGTCGAGCGTCCTCAAGTCCTTCGCCAGCATCGACCTGTCATCGGATCGCGTGACGGCGAGCGAGGTGCTGAAGTACTCCCTTAACCTGGGCGACCGACCCATTGGCGGAGAACATCCAGGCGTTGACCCACGAGATGGAGCGGGTCGGGTCGGGTCGAAGCACTCGGGCGACCGCGGCGGGGCCGAAGGAGGTGACGGAGTCAGGGACGAAGAGGAAGGTGTCTTCCGACGTGGACGGAACCTCCACCGCCACCACTCAAGGTCGGGGGCGAGGGTGCGGTGGATGGAGTCGCAGTCGTGGAATTGAAGGGCCTTGTACAGGTTACGGACCGCCGTCCGATTCGTGGGCTCTAGCTCTTCCAGATTTTTAGAGAAATTAGCCTTATTTTTTTTTTTCTGGAAGATTGTACTTCTTTTTTCCAGAGATGTAAGGAGTTATGTCAGACTATGCAAAGATACTGTCGAAGGTGAAGGTGCTAACTGACATCTAATGAATGCAACAAACCAACCGATGGGCAGCGATGGGCAACTGAAAGAAATCCTGGATTTTGACATTTGTTTAGAGGCGCAGTTTTTCACTTTCACGTCGAGACAGTTTTCATATGACCAGATTCATAAGAGGAAAAGCAGAGAAGCAGACAAATAAAAAACATGAGGACCAGACCCCTTCAAACAGCAGACCACCAAAACTCAAGGAAAATACAAATCACTCCCAGCAAACACCAGATCCCTGCAAACAGCACACCAAAATTCAAAGAAAATACATGTCACCCCCAGCAAACACCAGACACTCAGCCACATCGGAAGCCAGAAACTATAATCATTCGCTAATTAATCCTTTGATTCAGGATGAACTTGAACGGGATCATCAAAATCAGGATGAATGCAACGAAAATGTACTCCCCACTGCTCAAACTCGAACGGAAGAAGAAGAAGAAGAAGAACCGTTGATATTTGCTTAGAGTCGCAGATAGCGGCTCCCGTTGATATTTGCTTTGCAGTGGCAGGGTACAGAATATGTAAACCATATAAGGACCAGGGGAAAAGGTTACAGGCAAATGAAATTCATAGAAAACGCATATCACCACATCGAAAGCCAGAAACTAGCGCCCAGTCGCTGATAATCCTTTTAACCCAGGATGAACATGAACGGGACAACCAGCATTAAGACGCAGGCAACAGAAATTGGCCAAGGCAAGCCACCGAGCAGAACGCACATCAGGAGACCACATTCGACGCATCCAAGAGCAACAGCTATCCCGGCGAAGGCAAGTTGCAAACTTGGATCAACATCTCGCCTTCCCATTCCGAAGATTAATCTTTGCCGGATGATTTTAATCGCTGCGCAAATAAGCAAGATGCGTGGTGCTCTAGAAATGTTAGCTGGAACATTAGAGTTGTCCCTCTCCCTGATGAGTTGACGCAAGGCTTGCGCAAGCAAATCAAGTCCTTCGTTGATTTGAGCTACATGCTCTGCTGCATACCTTAACATCACCAAGCAACTTGTTAGACAACCGTATTCCACAAAAGCACAAATGAAAGGATCGAGAATAAGCATATTGATAGATTAGCAGACAAAAAAATGTAGGCGATTTGAACTGGTTTCATGATTTCAATATGAAACCATCATATTCATAGATTAACAGACAAAAAACCTTAGGTGATTTGAACAGATTTTACTATGCAACATTGAAAAGGACGAGTTCACCTTATCTAAGTGGAGTGCAGATGGTGTTCGAACAAAACAGCATGAGTTTACTCAAGAGTCCTTCAACTTGCTGAAGGAGCTTGGACTGCGGAAATATTGCGGTGCTTACCTTGGAACATTGTGATGGGTTGAGTAGTGGTTTCGCATTGATCTCTGAGCAACACGTGGATACTTCTTTACTTCTGCAACAACATGTCATATAGATGATGCGTAGATCTTGATGTATAGTTGGGATTCAATGGAGTTGGAAGGAAGAGCATGAGGGATTGGATTGGAGTTCAAACTGGAGTTTGTCTCATATATAGGCGCGTGACAAGAGGAGAATGTGTGGGTCAAAAGTTCTCAAGGGTGCGGGGGAACAGGACTCTAGGGACTTAGCACAAACTAGAGTCCCTAGAGTCCTTGCTAGTTCCTGTTCCTACTTTTGATCAAGACCCTGATAACCAAAAGTTCCCCACCTGGGAACTTTTGGAAATGGACACACACAAAAGTGCTCACTGACGTGATCGCTATATGAAAATGACAAGAGTCCATTTGTCGCGTCTCATACCGTCTCTAGTTTAATCCCGTCTCTAGTTTAATCCCTCATGCTCCTCCTTATCATCATCACCCATATATATAATCAATAAGACCCAATGCCTCTTTCTTTAATTTTGCCTTCGCATCATCCTCTGGTAGACATTTTTGCATTGTAAACAACAAATTTCATAAATATAGGTAAATTTCAGTTTACCCCTCGATGGAAAATGTATATCAATTAGCCCCCAATGCTTAACTCCAATTAAAAAAATTCCATTCACTGATGTAATCTAATGTTCCTCTTTAGTTCAAAAATGATGATGATTCAAAAGTTATGAATTTATTATTTGTTGATTTTTTAGAATTGAGATTTGATTTGTGGTGTGCATTGGGTGTGGTTTAACCTAGGAATGGAATGGAAATGAATCGAATCGGCTTGAATTGACTGATTCAAGGTTAGTTCTAGCGTAGAACCGGTTTATTTTCCTGTTCTGCAAACCTTGAAGTAGCCTAGGATTGGATCGGTCCCCGATTCTAAGGCCAAAACGCCGGATCTTTTTAAGAACCGAATACTGAATCGAATCGTCTTGAACTAGCTGATTCAAGATTAGTTCTAGCGTAAAACCGGTTCAATTTCCTATTCCACGAACCTTGAAGTAGCCTAGGACCGAATCGGTTGCCGATCTGATTCCAAGGCCGGGACACCGGTTCTATTCAATAACCGATTACAAAAGGAAAAAAGAATCATTTGAAATCATAAAGAATCGAACTGTATTTTCAACGTGAAGAAACAACATTTTTTACAAAAAAAATAAAGTGGGCTGATTAGATGCATCCCTCATTAATCATTATGTACTTGGCGGCCCTCCAAAGTTCCTTCTTCAGGAAAGGAACTTGAAACAGCATGAATTTGCTCGCGGTCCTCCACAGTTATTGAAAGAGGCTGGACTACAGAAGTGAAGTGATGTTGCAGTTCATGGTCGTTCCTTACCTCCGATAACCTCGTTGTTTCCCATTAAAACTTCGAGCTTCGTGTGATTAACCTCTTTCCTTCCTCGTCCGAAACAAAACTTGATGCGACCCTACATTTTGTCGATGGGAGGAAGGCAGAACTTTTATACCCCGCCCCCGGTGGAGTTTTATCGCACTGACGCACTCCAGTTTCATCGAGTTTTATGGCACGGGGTTTTATTGCACTGACAAATATACCCTGCAGTGGAGTTTTATTACACACGACATATTCATATACAGAAAACGTGACCACAAATGATGCAGCAAAGGCAGCGCGACGGCTGCCCTTTCGTAGAAAGACCCCCTGGATTTGAGTTTTTGTCTCGAATGACCCCACTACACTTGACAGATATATATCCGCTAGCCCCCAACGCTTAACCCGGATGAGAATAGTGACTGGTCAGAGGCGCACGCTTATCTCACGTGCACTTACATTCTCCGTTTCCGCCTTTATTTTACTGATATCTCAACTTCTTTGAATTTGGAATTTTGTTTTTCAGCTGCGTAGCTCTTCTTGGCAAGAAAAAACTGCGTTGTTCTTCAATTACGCATGGGAATGAAAGTTTCATCTGATGTGCTACTGTAATTCGATGGTTCCTCTTAAGCTCGCGGTTGAGCATCTATCCTCAGCGCTCTCTGTAACAGAGTAAAACAGAGCCAGCAGGAAATCAGATATCACCACAAACCCAGATGAACAACAAGACGAAGAAGAAGAAGAAAGCCACCGCCGAATTCCCCAACCTTTCTGACACCGATGACTTGGTAGTGGAAGACCTCATTTCCCGGACCAAGGACCTCTACGTCCCCGAGCAAATCGCCATGATCAACGGCTCCTCCTTCACCGCCGACGACTCCCACTTGCCCTTCGACCTTGAGTTCCCATTTCCGCAAACTCAAATCCTTCACTCTCTCCAAACCCCAAACCACGCTCCTGAATTCAAGCAATCGCAAGATGAAGTCGCCATAGCCGTCGCCCCCATGAAAGGTGGCTGCTTCTGGTGCTCGCCAAGAAGCGTACACCGAGGCTAGGGCTATTAAGAAGGGGATGAGCATGAGCTTCAAATGGATGGAGGAAGTCGAGGGTATCGTGGCCAGAAGAAGTTGCTGAAGAAGGCAAAATGAAGGAGGATGATGAGCGCTTCAAGAAAGGCTGCGGCAACCGGGGGACCGTGGCTGTTTTGCCATTTTCAGGTTTTGAGGGCGTGGGTAAGCACGTGGAGGCTCGGAAATAGCGCGACTCTCTTTGATATTTGCTTAGAGTCGCTATGTCAAGATAGTTTTCATAAGACCAGAGACATATGAGATGAACAGAAAAAGCAGCAGGAAGAAAACGATTTTGCAGTGGAAGGTTACAGAACATGTAAACCCTAGATAAGCGGCGTGGTGATAATACAACAATGACGTTCATATCAGTACCGGGGAAGGTTCCAGACAAATGAAATTCACATAAACGCACATCACCACAACAAAAACCAGAAACTAGCGCCCAGTCGCTTTAACTCGCGATGAACATGAACGAGACTACCAATATTAGGACGCAAGCAACAGAAATCGGCCAAGGCAAGCTGCCGAGCAGAACGCACATCAGGAGACCCCATTCAACGCATCCAAGAGCAACAACAATCACTGCAGAGGCAAGTCGGAAACTTGGATTAACATCTTGCCTTCCCATTCCAAAGATTAATCTTGTCGGATGATTTTAATCGCTGTGCAAATAAACATAATGCCTGGTGGACCTATAGTGCTGCGCCTCTCCCTAATGAGTTGACGTAAGACTTGCTCTAGTGAATCAAGATTGTCCTTAGTTTGAGCTACTTGATGTGCTGCATGCCTTAACATCACCAAGCAACTTGTTAGACAACTGTCTTTCATAGAAGTACAAACAATAAGAATCAAGAAGAAATATATTGATAGATACACAAACAAAAAAATATAAATGATTCAAATTGGTTTCATGGTTTCAGTATGAAATCAGCATATTTATAGGTTAACAGAAAAAACCTTAGGCAGTTTGAAAAGGTTTTAGTATGCAACACTAAAAAAGGATGAGTTCACCTCATCTAAGTGGAGTGGAGATGGTTTCCAAACAAAACAGCATGAATTTACTCAAGTCCTCCAACTTGTTGAAGGAGATTGGACTATAGAGATGTTGTGACTTACCTCGGAACATTGTGATCGGCTGAGTAGTGGTTTCCCATTTATCTCTGACCAATGCGGGGTTATTGTCTCCTTTACTTCTTCAACATGTCTCATAGACGGTGCGAAGATCTACATATATATATATATATATATAGGAAAGGACGAGCATGAGGAATTGGATTGGGGTTTTCGTATATACTATAAATTCCACCCCATTGTGGAGGGAAGCAACTCCAATTCAATCATTCATGCTCCTTAGAATTGGAATCGGGAGTCCTGAATCCACTTTAATCCCTCATGCTCCTCTTTGTCATTGTCACATACGTACATTTTTGGTGTTGATATTCTTTGTTACAAATTGATATGTAGCATTCAACCATTGATGGATGCTGGATTCTATATTTTCTAGTTTCAAATGCATTCATTTTAGGTTCTCTTACTTTGAAATGGACAAGGGACACTATAGGATGTTTTATGTTCAATCACGATCCAGCTCAAAATGGTTCCTCACTTTTTCTTGGGGCACTGACCAAACTTTTTTTCTGAATTTTCACAAAAAATAAAGTGAATTACTGCTAGGGCTTATACGAGAGCTCTTAATTCTATTTTTTTCTAAGACCATAAGATCAAGAGACGTTCTTGTTTGCACGTACAGTTCCGATCGAATGTCCATGCTATACTAATGGGTCTTACCCACAGATAAACCTCGCAGCCTCTTACAAAAATCGAGGCGTTCAGTATCTCCAAGGCTTTATCGAAATTCGGAGTGTTGAAGTTGACATACTTTGCATATCAATCTTTTCTTTATGTCATGGACATTGCTCTTTCTTCATGCAGATCAAGCATAAGCAAGCAGAACGTTGAGGGAAGTGGGCAAGAGAGAGGGCGAAGGCAAGTAAGTCAAGAGGAGGAGAGAGAAAACGTGTCCCCGATGGACCAACTTTACTCATTTGGCAGAACTCCTAAAATCACGCCTTCTTCCACCCGACAATTCTTTATTCTCTCGTTTCTTTTCTTTCGCCGTCGTCTCTTTTTGGCAACCACTAGGGGAGGATTACAACCCGTCAACAATGGGCGACGAGGTGACTCACGTGCCATTGGTCGGCAAGTACTCGAGAGGTGCCACAATAGATTTGAAAAAATAGTACTGGCTGCAAGAGGTTTAGAAACAAAGAATAATAGTTCATGATTTGATAAAATGCATCTCGGTTCGTGTCCAGGAAAGTCCTTATGAGTCATGATTGTGGACTATAAAGAGATGATCATATGCCTTTCATCAGCCCCAGATGGGGTTTTGTCTTGTAACATGTGGAAGGAAGGTTCTCCATAAATAGTACGATGTTGCAATATTAATGATTTAGCAATTTAAATCAACGTGAATCCTAAGAGAAATAAACGAAGAACAGTAAATGACGTTAAAGATTTATGTGATTTGATTTGAGTGTTTGTACCTATTCCATAAAAAGAGCCAACAATAAATAAATCCACTATCATCGAAGAGTCAGAGTTACAATTATTTAGGTGCTCAAATCTAAATTAAGCTCAAATTCATGTTATTTATAAATAAATAATTAAATTTGAATGAAAAGCTCACGGCACAAGTTACACGTCCAAACTCGAGACAAAATTTGATGAAGAGACCAAAACTATTCTTGTATATTTACGAAGAGACCATCCCCAATCAATAAATCTTGGTAAAACTTTGACTTGGAGATTATTTTTAGAAAACAAAACGGATTCAAATAAAGTGCTTACCATTTTTTGAGTAAATCAAAATATTCCGATGGGTCGGGTTCCATACACAGTTCAAACTCGAGACAAAATTTGATACTATAGTGGACATCACAAGAAGTCGTTTATTATCAACATGCATTCATGATAATTAATGCCTTGAGCTTTACTCGGGCCAAGTGGGAGCATATTGGAAAAAATGCCAAATTAATGGAAAAATCTTGGAAAGGTTTGCTAAATCGTGCATCAATAAGATTAAACATTAAGTGGCCTGATTATTAAGAAAATAGCAGATACATTAATGCGGAAAATTAAGAAGTTAATGAATAAATCTCGGGCATTGATCTTAAGATTAGATTATTTGATGAACGTACAAAAAAATAACCGATGGACATATATATAACCGGTCCTCATTCTTCCTATTGACATGAGTGCAACATCTAAGCCATGAGATTAAAAATTGGGATTAGAGAGAGAAATCGGTTTTTTTTCCAAATTTAACAAAGACGTCATCCTCCACTAATTCATGTATTTCTTTATTTTCCTATGACGCTTTTCATGAAAATATTCAGTTTTCGAGATCTGAAAATGTAGAATGATGAGATGTTGACAAAATAATTTAACATGATAAGATATCCAATTATAATTATTGCAAAAATGAGTATATATATTGTATATTCATATAATTTTTTTTTGTCTATGATGAATATATTGTTATTACTAGCTAGGTGCCGGCAAAAAATTGGACCCATTAGCCTTAGGGTTTGCTCTTGGACCTGCACTAAGCCATGGAACATGGTCATATATTTGCAGATATTTTTGATTGCTTGGTTTTCAATTCCAAGTTGAAGCTTGTCAATGAAATGAAATCACATAGTATCATTCTCAATTAAGGCACATCATCTTTTTAAACTTCACACATTTCTTTTGGCTATTCAGACAAAAGGGCAAGCATACTTAACCGCCTAATGATAGAAGCATCAAGGGGTAGGTAAGGTAAAAACACTTGTTGACACCTAAATTTTGACAACCCGTTTAATCATTTATTAATTATATAAAAATTAGGGATTGATTTTTAACCCCTAAACAAAATAAATTTCAATTAATATGCTTGTCATGTAGATTTTAGAAGCATTTCCATTAATAGTAATCGAATTTATAGAAATCATAATAAAAAAATAAAATGAAAATAAATTAAAAGATTAGTCGTTAAAAAGAATTAAAAAAGAAAGAAGAAAGAAGAAAGAAGAGGTGGAGTCGGGCCGGGTAGACCCGGGCCCCTATTTCTTTCTTTACTTTTCTCGGATGGACTCGGCCCACTGTCTTTTTTCTCTTCCTTTTCCCCGAGTGGGCCGGCCCATCTATTTTATTATCTAGCCCGGCCCACGCTCTGGTCTTCTTCTTCCCCTTCACGCGCGCTCACGCTTCTGAAAAAAGGAAAAAATAAGCAAGGTACAAGCCAGAGGACCGCCAGGGGGCAAGCGGCGGCATGATCCGCGGGTCGGGGTCAGGCCGGCCGGATAGCTGGCAATGGCAGAGGTCATGCGCGCTTGCCGGTTGTCCTTAAGAGGGAGAGAGGGGGGCTCGCTTCAACGGATGTTTTGTTTTTTTGGGAGAGAAACTTGAGATAGAGAGAATCGAGAGTGAGGAATTTGTCTCCCTTCGCCGGTGGTTCGTCTGAATCGTCTCGGCCTTCTGCGGAAGCCAACTCGTCCGTCACCGTTCATCGCAGCAAGCTCCCGAACCAGGTAATCCCCAGAAACGCTCCGTTTCCCCCTCGCTTATTAAATTCGAGAACGTGAGACCAAACCGACGAGATTTTGAGCAAACCATACAAAACCCAAATTGATTTTATGCCAATAACGCTGATTTCGCACATCAACCGTTTGATAAAATGTCTGAATGAAGCACCGAATTTGAGTTCATGAAAACGATGCTTAAAATCTTTGTTTTGCGCTTGGTTTTTCCTAATATGGTTGCATTATCACCGAGTCTGCGTTTCTCTTTGATTTTGTGGTATATCATTCGATGCCTGAGACGGTCATGGATGAACGTCTTCTCGTCGGAAAATCCACACCCTTCGCCGGAGGAGCCCCCGGTTAGAGGCCGCCGCAGTCAGTCATTTCTTTTTGGCTCGGCGTGCATATATGTGGTTGACCTGTTAGAATGGTCATTGTCTCGAAATATACATGTTTGGTGTCATCGCCATCGCTGGCGACGTTTGGCGACAGCCGGAGTGATAACCGGCGGTGACGACTGGGTGAGGGTCGGTGAGGTTGCTTGTTGACGTCGGACCGGTTGAGATTTTGGCGTGAGTTCGTGTAGTAAAGTCTCACTGGGTCCGTCCGTGAGGAGTGGTCTCGGTGGAAGAAGACGTCGCGCAAAGAAGAGAACGTTGGAAAGGGGAGTTTGGATGAGGAAGAAGGCCACGTGCAGAGAAGAGGAAATGTAAAACAGGAAAAGGTAAAAAATAGAAAATAGAAAACAAAACAAAAGAAATCGAAAAGGAAAAATGAAAAGAAAAGAAGAACGGAATAATAAATGAGTAGAAACGTGAGTTGAAAGTTTTGGGTGCGTTTGGTAACGTTTCTATTCAAAAATCATTTTTCTATTTCTGTTCCTAAAAATATTTTTTTACAAAAGAACGTGTTTGGTAAATTTGTTTTAAAATAGAAAAAGAACAAATAATAAATTTGTGTTCTTTTAATTTTTTAATATTTTTATTGTATTTTTCTTATTTTTCCTTTCTTTTCTTTTTTTTTTTTTTTTTTCTTTTTTGGTCGGTTGTCGGCCTCGACTATGGTGGCGGCCTCACCTAGCCATGGCGAGGCTTCGCCGCCCTCGACGAGGGCGAGGCTCGGCCTTGCCTTGGCTGGGCGAGCTCGAGTCTCGCCGGTGGCTAGGCGAGCTCCGGCGCAAGGTCGGCCTTGCCAGATCTAGGCGAGCCTGAGCTCGCCTAGCCAAGGCAAGGCCAAGTCTCGCTAGGGGCCGGCAACGCTTAGCCTCGTCGGGGGCCGGCGATGCTCGGCGAGGTCACCGGCCCTCGACGGCCGGTCGCCGGTCATGGCCGAGGCCGGTGACCGGCCAAAGAAAAATAAAAATAAAAGAAAGACAAGAAAAGAAAGAGAGAGAGAAAATTTGTTTCTTCAAAAGTGTTCCAAAAACAAGAAATAATTTTTTCTTATTTCTTGTTTGCTCCAAATTTGTTCCCGAGAACAAAAAAAATATATTTGAAACAAAAACGCAAATAAACGCGTTTTTTTTTTTTTTTGTTAGGAACAAAAAAACAAGATTTGTGTTCATAAATAGAAAAAATAAACACAAACAAACACACCCTTTGTGAACCTGGACTAAGCGTGCGGGCTGGTTTGTGAACCTGGACTAAGCGTGTGGGCTGGTTTTGGTTTTGGGCTTAGATAATTTAATGGGAAATAAAAAATTTGGGCTTGCTTTTTTGAAATAGCCCGAGCCCATCAGTTTAGGCCTGCACTGGGACCGGGCCCGACCCAAGCTGGACCTCTGTGGTCCGGGTTAAGCCCATATTCGGGCCGGATCCTTTGACCCTACTCGAGGCCTGTTTTTGGTCAGAATTAAAAAAAATTCCCAAAAAATCAGAAATCTTAAAAAAATAAAAAATTTAGAAAAAAACTTTAGAAGATAGATTTTGATTGTTTCGTTAGATTTTTCAAGTTAATTCTAATTTAGAACTAGTTTAACTATTAAGAAAATCTAAAAATCCTTTCATTAAAAGTTGTACTTGAATTCAAACAAACCTTTAAGGCTTTATAATGAGGATTGTTTTGCGTTGTTTCCTTTTGAGAGACTATGCTAGATTGTTGCTTGCGCATTGCGCATTTCAATTCGATTATACTTGATTGCGCAATTCTAATATATTGATTGTTATTTTCATTTTTATAATGGTTAGGATGAATTTTAGAATTTTCGATAAGCTACCCCAACGCTTTAATTGGCAAATGGTTGAGTTTAGGTTCCAAAAGAGCTCTAGTTAAATAGCTAGGGTAATCAAGTTCCCAATTTCAAAATTTTTGGTTGCGCATGCATCAAGGCGACACTCCCATGGCTTGATTAGGGTTTCTAGCTGACCCTCAACAATGGCTAGCAGCGACTTCTTTTGAACACATAGATTAGAAAAATCAATGTCACGCGAAGTACGGACTTGAGAGAGCCCATCCTTTATAAGCAAGCACCTCTAATCCTATCTCCTTCCCTCGCAAGGGGTAGGTCGCGGCAACACTGTTGTAAGATTTCAAGTCACCTGACCTCTCAATTTATTACTTTAAAAAATTAAACATAAACTTATTACTTAAATGAACTTCATTAAATGTCTATTCACAACCTTTTATTTAGTAATAGATGTTAATGGTCTGTTTGGTAACATGCTAAATAATGTCTTTTTTTTTTTTCCAGAATAAAAAAAAATGAAAATCCATTTGATAACGTTTTTATTCTTGGGAACTTTGTTCTCGGGAATAAATTTGGAATAGAATTTAAAAAATAAAAAAGGAAAACAAAGTTGTATCTTTATTGCCGGGAGCAGTTCTAGAACCAAGCCTTTTTCTTCTTCTTCTTCTTCTTCCTCTAGCTGGTCACCAGCCTCAGTGATGGCTCTCATTGAGGGCTAAAGAGGCTCCTCCAAGGCCGGTGACCGGCTAGAGAAAGAAGAGGTTTAAATGGAATAAAGAAAAAAAAAAAGTAATAAAATTATTTAAAAATTAGAAATTCTAAGTCACAAAAAAATTTGAAAATCATGTCAAACACATTTCTATTCCGAGAATAGAAATTTTGAACAATTATAAAACGCTTTCGAATGCTTAGAAACTCATTTAGGAAATAAAATATAAACAAAAAATTTTGAATAGAAATTATTTCAAGAAACAAAATAATACTAAACGCACCCTAGTAAGTAGCTGCACAAAATTGGTGACAAAAGAGTAAAAGTAAAACGTTTGTGTCGTTCTTGTACAAGTCTTACGAAAATGTACATCGGCAAACCACATTGACACCTACGAAGTGGGCGAAAACATTAATTCAAGATGGGCCCTAGAGAAAGTATAATAATGCAAGCAAATTAAAGACGTCCAGTCAATCATAGTTTTCAATTTTTCAAAATAATTTCAAATTTTGAAAAAGTAATCGTTAGTTACTCTGACAAAGGCCTACTTTCACATTGTATTACTCAACAATTTTTCCGGCCAAATACCTTACTGATTAGTAATAAGTGATTACCTTTCGAAAACAGGTCTTACAAATAAATAGTACTTAATACTGATATTGTCTTATCATCACATAATTGAATTGGGTTCGAATCATAGACGTTTGTGACAGCAGCTAACGTGGTGCTATGAAGTAGATATTTTCTCAAAACAAAATATGGTAAAGGTAATAATGCAGAGGTTCATATCCGAAGCTGCAGGGAAAAGTTACAAATTAAAACAGCCATGGCATATCAGCCATGGCTGATATATTCGCAATGAACGCGAATGGGATCACCAACATTATGACGCAGGCAACAAAAATCAGCTATGGCATATTATCAAGCAGAATGGACATCAAGAGACTGCAAGCAACACATCCTAGTACAACCGCAATGAGGGCAAGGGCGATTCGGAATCATGGGTTCATGTCTTGTCTTCTCTGATGTTATTAACCCTGCAGATGGCCGTATTTTTGCATGGGCTGCCTCCTGCTGGCCGTATTTGCCTTCGTTTTACCGGCAAACTGACTTATTATCAACTGGTGTGATTAACCCTGCAGATGGAGCGTTTAGATTAATGATGAAGTTTTGGAGTATTCATTCTAGAGGATACTGTTAATCCATATCTTACGACTTTGCGAAGGCCCTTATTTATACTTTCTTTCCCCTTTTGTTGTTCAATTACGAGTCAAGAGGTCAAGTGTTTTCTCTATCAGGCTGGCTCTTTTCTTCATTGCGTGAAGTTTATGGTCGGGTCTGCTGTACAGATGCATCCCTCGATAACCGGTATGGATTTGGCGTTGAATTTTGATACTAGTTGATGGGTAGCATTCGACTATCGAAGCACGATAGTGGAATCCAACTTTTACAGCTTCTAGGACAGATTCGGTTGTGGTTGTCTTTGAAATGGATAGGGAGTCTGTAGGATGGAGTTCTCACGTTCTATCCAGTATCCATTTCGAACTGGTTCAAATCTCTTTCCTGCACGAATTAATGATCTCTTTTGCTGAGTTTTCACAAGAAGAGAGAATCAATGTCAGATAATGTAAATGCTGAAGGATGAATTTAAGAAAAACTCATACATATTTCAGAATAGAATTAATGTTAGGTAATTTATTTGCTAAAGGGAATCATGCTATTTTCTTATTTTGTGAATTGAGAATGTTATAACACTGACCTCTTCATTTGTTACTTTTATAACATTAAACATAAAGTACCATCTGAATGAACCTTATTACATGTCCATTCACAGCCTTGTAAATGAGCATATTCATTTAGTAGTAAATGCGCGTTTTTTTTTTTTTTTTTTGGAATATCGCTTTTAATTGACAATTGCAGAAGATTGGTGATAAAAGAGTAAAAGTATAACTTAGAAAAATGGATGTCGATAAACCGTCATGTTACATACAAAGTGGGCAAAAAGATAAATTCGAGTTGGCCCTATATTACGATTAATGCAAGCAAATTAAAGACTTTTAATCGATCATTGTTTTCGATTTTCCAAATAAGTTAAAATTAAATAAAAAGTTCAAAAATTAGAAAATGTAACCTTAACTTACTCTGAGGAAGCAAAATAATTCTAAGGCTCATTTTTAAATTCATTAATGATTTTGTTTTGACCAAGTACCTTAATCATTGCACATAATTTTAATAAATGTTAAGAAATGATTATTTTTAATATAAGGTCTTATACAACATCATGCGCTTAATTCTAGTTTGTCATACTGTTCAAAGATCAAGAGTTGTTCCCTTCCCCATGTTACGGTTCTCGATTGATTTTCTCTCATATAGCCATACATTTAACCTTGAAACAATATGTGGGGCAGCATATGCTATATCATTCGATTCAGATATTTTCAGGATACTCCTAATAACTAAGAAATGATATGTGTTTTTTCTTGTGTGGATCCTAATTCAATGAGAATTTCGTGAGTTGATCCACCACTCCTTGAAACATGAGATCTTTTGGTAAGTGATCTCATTTTTTTCGTTGGGACCGGGTAAAGACCAAAGGTGACTTATAACCAATAGTGCATTATTTAATGGACCTTTGACATAACTCATCTGTTAATTTTTCAACTTCATTATATTGGAGCTAGATCAACTATTTAATTAGATGATATTGAGCATATTTTCATATAATCTTGAAACATGAATTACTGACATTCGTTATAGGGTAAACTATTGTCTCTCCAACCCTCGAGTTGATTTTACCTGTAGAGGCCGATAGGCAATAACACTCCCGCAAACATAGTTTACAGTTTTCATATTACAATTGTAGTAGAGGCCAGCCCGGAGTCAGAAGCAAAAGAAGATGGTGCTCTCCCTTTCTCTCTCTCAATGGCTCTAAGCAAGGACTCGGCATTTCAAAGCTTAAATCTCATGTGATGGCATTATAACTAAAAGTGGAGAAAAGAACAGCGGTCGTGCCTCTTCGTACAGGTCAACCTCAGATGATGTTTTATATTTTTTTTCAAATCTGCCTTAACTTAAGGGTTAAGTGTCTATCCATTTATTCTGTTAAGATTTCTTTTGTCTCAATTGACTTTTCCTCTCCCCTCACTTTCTCTTAAATTCCCACTTGGTCGGAACTCTCTCCCCCTCTCTCTCTCTCCCCCCGTGTGTGTCTCTCTCTCCCCCCTACAACAAGCGGATCCGTCCCCTGCTCGACAGGCTTGGACATGGTCATGGAGGAGGGAATCCAGCTACCCAGCGTCGTCGTCGGCGGCGACCGGTCCTCCAGCAAGTCGAGCGTCCTCGAGTCCCTCGCCAGCATCAACCTGTTTGCTGAATCGCGGGATGGCGAGCGAGGTGTTGCAAGCACTCCCTCAACTTGGGCGACCAACCCATCGGCGGAGACCGGCCAGGCGTTGACCCACAAGATGGAGCGGGTCGGGCCAAAGCACTCGGGCGACCGCGGCAGCGGCGGAAGGAGGTGACGGAGTCGGGGACGAAGAGGAAGGTGTTGTCCGACGTGGCGGAGGAGGCCCATCAAGAACTAGGGAGGGTGAACCATCACCACCGCCACCGCTCAAGGCCGGGGGCGAGGGTGCGGCGGATGGAGTGGCGGTCACGGAATTGAAGGGCCTCGTACAGGGTGCGGACCACCGTCCGATTCGTGGGCTGAAGCTCCTCCAGATTTTTAGAGAAATTAGCCTTCTTTTTATTTTATTTTTTGGAAGATTGTACTTCCTTTTTCAGAGATGTAAGGAGTTATGTTCGACTTAGCGAAGTTACTGCGAGGGGTGAAGTTGCTAACTAACATCTAATGAATGCAACAAACCAAGCGATGGGCAACTGAAAGAAATCCCGGGACATTTGCTTAGAGGCGCAGTTTTTCACTATCATGTCGAGACAGTTTTCATATGATCAGATTCATGAGATGAAAAACAGAGGAGAAGGAAAAGAAAGAGATTTTGCAGTGGAAGGTTACAGAACACGTAGATAAGTGATGCGGGAAATTTTGAGATGCAAAATTTATTCGAGGTTACAGAACATACAACATGACGTCCATAGCAGGACCTGCAATGGAAGGTTACAGACAAATGAAATTCGTACAAAACACACGTCACTGCATCGAAAGCCCGAAACTAGGGCCAGTTCGCTAATGATCCTTTAATTCGCAATGGACACGATTGAAATTACCAATATTGGGGTGCATCCGATGAAAATCAGCCAACACAAGTCGCCAAGTAGAACGTACATAAGAAGACCACATTCGACGCATCCAAGAGCAATAGTGACCATAGCAAACACAAATCGAAGCCTTGGGTCAATATCTTGCCCTCTCATCTCGAAGATGATATGTTGTCTGATTATTTTAATCGCCGTGCAGATAAGTAGGATGCTTGGTGCACTAGAAATGTTGGCTGGACCTATAGTGCCATGCCTCTCCCTGATGAGCTGACGCAAGGCTTGCTCAAGTGAATCAAGACCGTCGTTGGTTTGAGCTACGTGTTGTGCTACATGCCTTAACATCACCAAGCAGCTCATTAGACAACCGTCTTTCACGGAAGTGCAAACAATAAGGATCAAGAAGAAGCATATTGATAGATAAGTAGACTAAAAAATATAGGCAATTCGAATTGTTTTCATGGTGACCATGAAACCAACATATTCATAGATTAACAAACAAAGAAAACTTACGCGATTTGAAAAGGTTTTAGTATGCAACACTGAAAAGGACGAGTTCACTTGATCTACATGGAGTGCAGATGGTTTCCGAACAAAACAACATGAATTTACTCGAGTCCTCCAACTTGTTGAAGGAGGTTGGACTGCAGAGATGTTGCAACTTACCTCAGAACATTGTGATCGACTGAGTAATGATTTCCCATTGATCTCCGACCAAAGTAGGGTTACTGTCTTCTTTACTTCTCCAACATGTCTCATAGACGATGCGAAGATCTATATATACACACACGCACCGAGGAAAGGAAGAGCATGAGGGATTGGATTGGAGTTCCCCTCCATAGGTCATTGTCAGTGACAATCTGCCAAGGGGCAATATATTTGTCATGGCTTGGATAAGGGGAACTCCAATCTAAGCCATGAAAAACATATTGCTGCATTGTCAATACAATATATTGGAGTTCCCCTCCATAGGTCATTGTGATTGAATTGGAGTCGCTCCCCTCCATAGGGAGTTCCCCTCCACAGGTCATTATCATTGATTGAATTGGAGGGGAATAGGAGCTCCCCTCCACAAGTCATTGTCATTGATTGAATTGGAGTTACTCCCCTCCACAGGGAGTTCCCCTCCCCTCCACGGGTCATTGTCAGTGATTGAATTGGAGTCACTCCCCTCCATAGGGAGTTCCCCTCCACAGGTCATTGTCAATGATAACTTATACTAATCGGTATCTTTGATACAATTTTTTTTTTTTTTTTTTTGGTCGGTTGATACGAATTGATGTGTGGCATTTGACTATTGAAGTGGGATGGTGGATTATAACTTTTTCTAGCTTCAATGTCACATTCATTTTTGGCTCTTTTACTTTGAAATGGATGAGCGACTCTATAGGATGTTCTCATGTTTGATCTAGGATCAACCTCAAAATGGTTCACCACTTTTTCCTAAGGCACTTGCCGATCTTTTTTGCTAAGTTTTCACTAGAAAAATGAATTAATGTTAGGGAATGTAATTACAAAAGGTAGTCGTTCATATATTTCTTAGATGGGGCGGCCAAGCAAGGGCAAGGATGATGTTTATAGAGAAAATTATCAAAAAATTCATAAACCCATTACACTTACACCAATTCAGTCTACCCTTTTGAAACTCACTAATTTAATCTTAAACTTTTTAGTTGTGTCAATTTAGTTCCAAACATTTTGATGGATTGCCAATTTAGTCATTCTTGTCAATTTTGGCCAGAAACCATTAACATAATGGTCTGGTTAGCATCAGCCATTCTACATGATATAACTATTTTTTTTTTTTTTTTTTTTTTGTGTCTTTGGAGGAACCGGCTTGCAGCCGACGCCACCGCGCCGTAAACCCCGGGTGACACTTAAGCATGAGGACCCACCACCCCGAGTCACACTTAATACACCTAGCGCATCCCCTGGGTTTTGAACCCTTCACCTCTGGGCTGAGGATCAGCAGAGCCTTATCCAGCGGAGCCACCGCGGCCGGTGATATGATATAACTAATGTTGATGTGGACATTTTGAAATATTTTCTAATTTTCTAATTTTTTTTATAAAAAATTTGAATCTTTTTATTTTACTTTTTTTTTCCTTCTCTTCTTCTTCTAGCTAGTAGCTAGGCCTTAGCAGTAACCGGTGAGGTCAACCTTGCCCACCTTTGCCAAAGCCCTCCTCATTGGCTTGACCTTCACCAAATCTAATTAGGCTAGGTTGACGAGGTCAAAAGGGAAAAATGAAAATAAAAACTTATAAAAGTTTCATAAAATTATTAAAAATTTTCAAAAATTATCCACATCAGCATCGATCGTGTCACATAGGGCAGTCAGTGCTAACTAAACCGCCATGTCGGTAATTTCTTGCCAAAATTGACCAAAAAGATTAAATTGACAAATCGTTAAAGGGTTTAAGACTAAATTAGCAACTCATTAAAAAGTTTAAGAATAAATTGATATAATTGAAAGATTTAGGACTAAATTGGTAAGTTGTCAAAAGGTTTAAGACTAAGTTGGCACAATGCAATAGATTTATGATTTTTTGGATAATTTTCTCAATTTTCATACATATATTTGAGTTTAGAATTATTAATGTTAGGTAATGCAGTTGCTAAAGCGAATCGTCCTAGTTTCTTATTTTTACCACATGTATTTTATCCTCGCGTAAGAATATTTGTAACATTGCTTTAAGATTTTAAACAATTATTCTTTGTGTTTTCGGAGTAAGTTACCACACTGACCTCTCAATTCATCACTGTCAAAAATTAAACCTAAAGTATTGTATGAATGAACTTTATTTTATTTTTCTTGGTCAAAGTGAATGAACTTTATTGAATGTCCATTTACAGCCCTATAGACGAGCATATAATTTTAGTATTAAATGTTACCATAGTGATACATACGAAGTGGGCCAGAAGATTAATTCGAGTTGGGCTCTAAGAATAATGCAAGCAAATTAAAGACGTTGAATCGATCAAAGTTTTCGATTTTACCATATAAGATGTCATCATTATTTACTCTGATAATACAAAAGAATCCATATTTAGAATCCTCAATGTTTTTTTTTCCTTACTATTATTGGGGGACCAAGTAACTTTTAATGTTTTTAAGAGATGTTAAGATTTTTTTTTTTTTTTCATAAGGTCTTATACGACATCCAGCCCTTATTTCTATTTTTTTAAGACCGTCAGATGAAGAGACGTCCTCGAGCACGTGTACGGTTCCAATTGAATCTCCACGCTATACCAATAGAGATTCAATCGGAATGATTAATAAATAACATGCACACATGGTTGTTGCCGTTCGGCCATGCACTAAGCATGAGTACCTTGTGATATTAATTATTAATGCATGAGTGAAATTAACAAGTAACTATGGTAAACCGGTCTCAAAAGCACATGAGAGTGATCAAACCGTAGCTTTGTTAACGAATCGAGTTTGTAATTGTCCAGCTTGCTTTACTTGTGTAGTTTGTTGAATAAGTAATATAGAATTTGCGAGCTGTCCAATTAGATACTTCAAATTGGATTTTGTTGTACGGAGAACCACACCTAGCAAAACACCAGACCTCACCACCGGAAGGTTACACAAGCAATCCAAAATTCATAGAAAATACACATCACCATGAGGACTAGACCCTAGCAAACACCAGATCATCGACCCCATCAAAAGCCGAAAACTATCGCTGTTCATTAATTAATCATTTGATTCAGGATGCACTCGAACGGGATCACCAAAATCAGAATGCATGGGACAAAAATGTTCTGAGGAATGTCGGCAAGCAAAATGCACATTTGGAGATTGCACGAGACGCATCCAAGGGCAATAAAGATGAGAGCATATGGAAACCTCGTCCCATTTTGAAGACTAATTGCATGATTATTTTGATCACTACACAAATAAGCATAGTCCTGCGTTCAACAATAATTTTGGCTCGACCTATAAAGTTATCTCCGATAAGTTGACATAAGGTCTCATTCAGTGTATCAAGATATTCATTATAGTCTATAGCAAATTGATCTACATGCCCTGCTATACTTCTAGGATTAAAATCAGTAAACTACTTATTAGAGATCCGCTTTTCACATAATAAGGATCAAGAATGAACTCATGGATCGTCTAACCAAACCAAACCCAAAAAAAAAATGTGGATGATTTGCACTTGTTCTCTGGGTTCCCAAGGCAACATGCGAAGGACAGGTTCATCGTACAGACTGTTTTGAAATAAGACTTATCATATTCGTGATGGAAAACCCACGTAGGGAAAATTATCAGGAATAGGAAATTCTTTTTCAGGAAAGGAACTCGAAACAACATGAATTTGCTCGCAGCCCTCCAAAGTTACTGAAGGAGGCTGGACTATAGAAGTGATGTTGCAGTTAACAGTCGATGCTTACCTCCGATCACCGCGAATGGCTGAATTGTTGTTTCCGATTAACTTCGAGCTTCGTGCGATTACCCTCTTTCCTTCCTCGTGTGAAACAAAACTTGCTGCGAGCATACATTTTATCAATGGGAGGGAGGCAGAACTCTTATACCCCACCCGCAGTGGAGTTTTATCGCACCGACGCATTTGCGGCACTTCAGTTTCATCGAGATTTATGGCACGGAGTTTTATTGCACTGACAAATATACCCCGCACTGGAGTTTTATTACACTCGACATCTTCATATGCAGAAAACGCAACTACAAATGATGCAGCGTAGGTAGCGCGACGGCTTTTCTTTTGCAGAAGACCCCCTGCATTTGAGTTTCTGTCTCAAATGAACCCTCTACACTTGACAGATATATATTAATTAGCCCCCCAATGCTTTTTCCCGACGAGAAAACCGACCGGCCAGAGATGCACGCGCATCTCACATGCGCTTACATTCTCCGTTTCCACCTTTATTCTACTGATACCTTGCCGTTTTTGAATTTGAAATTTTGTAATTCAGGTGCGTTGCTCTTCTTTGGCAAGGAAAAAATTGCGTTATTCTTCAGTTATGCATGGGAATGGTAGTTTTATCAGGCGTGCCACTATAATTTGATGATTCCTCTTAAGCTCGCAGTTGAGCACAATTTTATCCCCACCGCTTGCGGTAACAGAGTAAAACAGAGCCAGTGGGAAATCAGAAATCACCACAAACCCAGAAGAATAAGAAGATGATGAAGAAGAAGAAAGCCAGGGCCGAATTCTTCTACCTTTCTGACACCGATGACTCGGCAGTGGAAGACCTCATTTCCCAGACGAAGGATCTCTACGTCCTCGAGCAAATCACCGCGATCAACGGCTCCTCCTTCACCGCCGATGACTCCCTTTTGTCCCCCGACCTCAAGTTCCTGTTTCCGCAAGCTCAAATCCTTCCCTCTCTCCAAGCCCCAAACCACACTGCTGAATTCGAGCAATCACAAGATGAAGTCGCGTAGCGGTCGCCCCCAAGAAAGACGGCTTCTTCTGGTGCTCGCTGAAGAAGCCGACACCGAGGCTAGGCCTATTGAGAAGGGGGTGAGCATGATCTTCAAATGGATGGAGGAAGACAAGGGTACTGTGGGATTTGGGTGTTTTCCACGGTCAAGAACAGAAGAAGTAGCTGAGGAAGGCAATGAAGGAGAACGATGAGCGCTTCAAGAAAGGCTGGGGCGATTTGGGGGACCTTGGGCTGTTTTTCCATTTTAAGGTTTTGGGGCCGTGGGCAAGGAAGTGGAGGCATGGAAATAGCGGCTTCCATTGATATTTGCTTAGAGTCGCAGCTTTTCACATTCATGTCGAGATAGTGTTCATATGAACAAAGACATAAGATGAAAAACAGAGCAGCAGGAGAAGAAAACGATTTTGCAGTGGAAGGGCACAGAACATGTCAACTCCATAGATAAGCGGGGTGGTAATTATACAACAATGATGTACATATCGGGACCAGCTGGGGGAAGGTTACAGGCAAATGAAATTCACATAAAACGCATATCACCACATCGAAAGCCAGAAACTAGCGCCCAGTCACTAATAATCCTGTTAACTCGCGATGAACATGAACAGGACTACCAGCATAAGGACGCAGGCAACAGAAATCGGCCAAGGCAAGCCACTGAGCAGAACGAACATTAGGAGACCACATTCGACGCATCCAAGAGCAACAGCGATCCCAGCAAACGCAAGTTGGAAACCTGATCAACATCTTGCCTTCCCATTCGGAAGAATCTTCGCCGGATGGTTTTAATTGTTGTGCAGATAAGCAAGATGCGTGGTGCTCTGGAATTGTTGGCCGAACCTATAGAGCTGTCCCTCTCCTCGATGAGTTGATGCAAGTCCTGTGCTAGTGAATCAAGATCTCCGTTGATTTGAGCTATGAGCTCTATTGCATTCCTTGGAATAAAACTCAGCAGATTCTTCCGAATGGGAAGGCAAGATGTTAATCCAAGTTTCCAACTTGCCTTTGTCGGGATCGTTGTTGCTCTTGGATGCGTCGAATGTGGTCTCTGATGTTTGTTTTGTTCAGTGGCTTGCCTTGGCCGATTTCTGTTGCCTGCGTCCTTGTCGAATGTGGTCTCCTGATGTTTGTTCTGTTCAGTGGCTTGCCTTGGCCGATTTCTGTTGCCTGCGTCCTTATGCAGGTAGTCCCGTTCATGTTCATCGCAAGTTAATAGGATTATTAGTGACTGGGCGCTAGTTTCTGTTCAATGCAGACAAGCTGTTAACAAGCAATGCATTCCATTGATATTTACTATGTTCATTGTCGCTCTTGGATGCATCGAATGTGGTCTTCTTATGTACATTCTACTTGTGTTGGCCGATTTTCATCGCATGCGCCCTAATATTGGTAATCCCATTCGTGTCTATCACGAATTAAAGGATCGTTAGCAAATATCAATGGGAAATAATAGCTCAGACGGTCACAATGTTCCAGGATAAGCACTACAACATCTCTGCAGTCCAACCTCCTTCAACAAGTTGGAGGACTCTGAATAAATTCTTGCTATTTTCTTTGAATAGCATATGCACTCCGAACTTCGCACGTTCTTGTTGAAAAAGAACGATATTTGTGGAGAAGGTCTAGATAATTTTTTCCCATTACTATTTATGTGAAAATTAAATAGGATAAAATATTAAATGAAAGCAGTAAAAATGAATAGTAAATAACACTAGAATTTTAACGTGAAAACCCTCCAAGCCACTTCAAACTTCTTGGGATACAACTTCACCTAAACGTGAAACGTGGATCTCTCATTGTCTTCTTCAATTTGTGGATTGAACCTCTCACAAACTGAATAACTCACCCAAAGATAACTCTCTTCCAAGAGAATAACTCACTCAAAGATAACTCTCTTTCTTGGATGAAGAAAACTGTTTCTTCCACTAATATTCTTGCTTTTGTATATACTTCTCCATTGAGGAGGACTCCTATTTATAGGAGCAAATGCAATCCCAATTGGAATTGTACGATATGAAAATCACATAGATCTATCTCCTAATCTCTTGTGATTTTGTAGATCTGAGAATATTAGTTTGATTTCTTTTTCAATCTCCCTTAATTTTCTGGATGTGGAAGATCATGTTGATTTATCTCCCGATCTCTTTTGATTTTTTTTCTCCTTTTTTTTTCCTTTTACTTTTACACACTCACTATCATACATATTCTACTATAGATATACATAATTGCGTTGGCATTTTCAATTGGGAGTGACCTACTCAACAAGGCGATAGTACAGGTTTTAGGATGCAACATTAAAAAGGACAAGTTCACCTGATCTAAGTGGAGTGCATATGGTATTCAAAGAAAATAGCAAGAATTTACTCAAAGTCCTCCAACTTGTCGAAGGAGGTTGGACTGCAGAGATATTGTAGTGCTTAACCCAGAACATTGTGACCGACTAAGCTATTATTTCCCATTAATCTCTTAGCAATGCATGTGGTTACGTTCTTCTTTACTTCTACCAGTCTTATAAACGATGTAGAGACCTTGCATTGGCGCCCTCTTATATTGAGGACTGCCTTTTGAGCATATGTGACCGTATTCTTTATGTCACAGCCAAAAGGAAAGAGGTCCTCAAGTCGAAATATCGGGACCGAATATTGTGAGAATATGCACCTTCCTCCTTTTGGCTGTGACAAAAAGAATACGGTATTCTCACAATATTAGGTCCCAATATTTTGAGAATATGTTAATCCCTCCTTAATCAAAAGGAGGGTGTAACATATTCTCTCTCTTACACACATATATACACATACCCCAATGCCTTTACTCCACCTTCACATCCTCGTATGGTAGACACTTTTTGCATAGTAAACGACCAATTTCATAAAGATGGAAAATTTTGTTTTGCCCTCCAATGGGAAATATACTTAACCCTGATGAAGAAATTTCATGTGTTGATGTAATTTAATGTTTCTCTTCAGTTCAAGGAGGATGGGGACTCAAAAGTTATGGTTTTTATTATCTATTGGTTTGTGAGAGTCAAGATTTCAATTGAGATGTACATTGGGTTCAGTTTAATTCGGAAATCGATCCAAATCGACTTGGACTGACTAGTTCAAGGTTAGTTAGGGAGAATCGGTTCAATTTCACATTCCGCGAACCTTAAAGTGGTCTAGGACAATATCGGTTCCCGGTTCCAAGGCTAAAACTGCTAGTTCTATTCAAAAACCGATTCGACTAGTCTAGTTCCCAAATTGAATCTGTTTTCAATTTATTTATTTATTTTATAAAAATTCCTTCAAAATTATAGAGAATCAAACCATATATTTAACATAAAGAAACATGTTATTTTCAAGAATTTGATTTTCATACAAAAAAAAAAGTGGGCCCATTCCCAAATAGATGCATCCCTCATATATCATTATGTATTTGATGTTGAATTCTTTGATACGAATTGATGTATATAATTTGACTATTGAAGCCGGATGTGGATTCTATCTTTTCCAGCCTCTAGGACACATTCATTTTTGGTTCTCTTACTTTGCATGGATGAGGAACTCTATAGGATGTTTTCATGTTCGATCCAGGATTCATCTCAAAATAGTTCATCACTTTTTCCTGTGGCGCTTATCGATCCTTGTTGCGGAGTTTTCACAAGCAAGGGCTCCTTCCTCAAGATGTAAATTCAATATCTCTTATTCTAGTACCAAGTTGAAGTTTAACGGACAACGTCCAAAAAATCTTTTGCCTTTGATCATTAAGAAAAACAAAAGAATCATTTAATGGCATTATGACTAGAAAGGAGAAAGGATAGTGTTTCTGTGGTCGTGGCCCTTGGTGCATGTCAGCCTTGGTGTTTGCAAGAGGAATGATTGAGGCACGACTCTTGTTTGCACATTCCTCCCGGTTGACTTGAGGACCTCCGTCTTTCTTTACTTCGCCGTCACATCATTGTCCGATAGACATTTTTGCATAGTAAACGACAAATTTCATAAAGACAAGAAAAATTTCGATTTACCCACTAATGCGAAATTTAGGAAAAATTATCTAAAAATTTCTAAATCTATTACACTTTTGCTAATTCAATCCTAAGCCTTTCAACTTTACCATGTGAGTCTCAAATCTTTTAATATTTTGTCAATTGAGTCTATTCGGCCAATTTTGATCAGAATTTGCTCATGTCGACATTGACCGTTCTATGTGGCATGACTGGCGCTGACATAAACAAAATTTATTATTTTAAATATTTTTTCGATTTATTTTTATATTTTTATATTTTTAATTTTTCTCTCTCTCTTCCTTTTCTTCATCTGGTGGGTCGCCCAACCTCTGACAACCAACTAGAGGCCACAATCGACGAGGGTTAACGTCACAGGCCTTAGGTGAGACTCGCCCTTGCCAAGATCTGGTGAGGGGCGACCTCATCGACCTTGGGCAAGGCTCGCCCTCCTAGCTCGTGACCTACAAAGGCGACCTTGCTTGAGGCCTACGAGGCTAATGAGGCCAACCCTCACCAGTCGTGGCCTCTAGTTGGTCACCAAGCGACCGGCCAGAGGAAAAAAAAAAAGGGAAAGAAATAAAAATAAAAAACACAAAAAAGAAAAAAGAAATTAAAAACACAAAAAATATTTTAAAATTCAAAAATATTTTAAAATTAATAAAATTTATCAATGTCAGCGCCGGCATCCACGTCAACAAATTCTAGTCAAAATTGATTGGATGGACTCATTAACAAAAAGTGAAAATGTTTATAATTCAATTGGCAAAGTTAAAAAGTTTAGAGATGAATTAGTAAAAATATAATATATTTATGACTTTTTGAACAATTTTCTCAGGAAATTTATATCAATTAGCCCCTAACGGTTAAACCATATGAAAAAATTTCATTTGTTGATGCAATTTAATGTTCCTCTTTAGTTCGAGGAGGATGGTGACTCAAAAGTCATGGTTTTTATTATTTGTTGATTTTTGAGAGTTGAGACTTGAGACTTGAGACTTGAATTGAGGTGTGCACCGAGTCCTCTTTAACCTAGGAATCAATTCAAATCAACTTGGACTGACCGGTTTTAGGTTAGTTCTATGGAGAATCGGTTTGATTTCCTACTCCACAAACCTTGAAGCCCCTTAGGATCGGATCGGTTCCTAGTTCGAAGGCCAGACTATTGGTTCTATTCGAGAACCGATTCGACCAATTTAATTTCCGAATTGAATCGGTTTTAAAGTCTTCTTTTTATATATAAAAAAATATCTTTGATATCATAGAGAATTGAACTGTATTTTCAGTCAGAAGAAACATCTTATTTTTAAGAATTTGATATTTTGCACACTAAAAAAAAAAGGTCCGGTTCCTGAGTAGATCCAATAGTTGCCCACTTTTTCTTGTGGTGCTTGACATATCTTTTTTGCTGAGTTTTCAAAAGAAAAGTGAATTAATGTCAGGGAATGTTATCAATCCATGTCGAAAGCCAAGAACCATTCCATTCCATTCATTAATTAATCCTTTGATTCGCAATCAACTTGTACGGGATAAACAAAATTAGGATGCCCACAACGAAAATGGGCCAAGGCATGTCACCTAGTAAAACGCACATTTGGAGACTGCACGAGACATCCAAGAGCAACATAAATTGAGAGCATACGAAAGTCGGAACCTTATACATAGATAGGATGTACATTTTCAGGAAAGGAACTCAAAATTGCATGAATTTGCTCGCAGCCCGCCAACTTACTGAAGGAGGCTGGACTACACTACTGAAGAGAGGTGCGCACGCATATTACATACACTTCATTCTTTATTTCCAGCTTCACCTTCATTCCACTGATATTTCTCCTTTTTAACTTTAGAATTTTGTTTTTCAAGTGCGTTGCTCTTCCTTCCCCACCTTAAAAAAAAAAAGGTGCGTCTTTCAATTACGCATGGGAATGGTTGTTTTATCCAGTGTGCTAATGTAATTTAGGACTCCTCTTTAGTTCGTGGAGAGCGGTGACTCCCATGTTACGATTCTCAATTGATCATCTTCTCTTTCTTTATGGCTTTAAGCAAGGACTCCTTCCTTAAAATGTAAATTTGTGATCTCTCGATTGAGCTGCCTAACGTTTCAAAAGCTTAGATTTCATATGATTGCATTAAGCTTAAAATCCTCAACCTTAAGTAAATCTGTCGCAAACTTTAAAAAAAAAAAAATTCAACAGTTTTCCAAATCTGCCTTTAAGGGTTAAGTGTCCATCCATTTATTCCATTAAAATTTCCTTTTTCTCATTTGACTCTCTCCCCTCACTTTCTCTCTCTCTCCCTATCAGCTCCCTCCCTGCCTCCCACAACAACCGGATCCACCCCCGCTCGACAGGCTTCGACATATGGTCATGGAGGAGGGAATCCAGCTCCCCAGCATCGTCGTCGTCGGCGACCAGTCCTCCAGGAAGTCGAGCGTCCTCAAGTCCCTCGCGGGCATCAACCTGTCGCCGAATCGCGGGACGGCGAGCGAGAAGTTAAAAGCACTCCCTCAACTTGGGCGACCAACCCATTGGCGGAGAGCGGCCAGGCGTTGACCCACGAGATGGAGCGGGTCGGGCCGAAGCACTCGGGCGAGCGCGGCGGGGCTGAAGGAGGTGACGGAGTCGGGCACGAAGAGGAAGGTGTCGTCCGACGTGGCGGAGGAGGCCCATTAAGAACTAGGGGTGGACGGAACCACCACCGCCACCACTCAAGGTCGGGGGCGAGGGTGCGTCGGATGGAGGCGCGGTCGCGGAATTAAAGGGCCTCGTACAGGGTGCGGACCTCCGTCCGATTCGTGGGCTCAAGCTCCTCTAGATTTTCAGAGAAATTAGCCTTCTCCTTTCTTTTTTTCTTTTTTTTTGAAGATTGTACTTCTTTTTTCAGAGATATAAGGAGTTATGTCAGACTTTGCAAAGATACTGTGGTGAAGTTGCTAACTAACATCTAAGGAATGCAACAAACCGAGCGATGGGCAACTGAAAGAAATCCCGGAATTTGACATTTGTTTAGAGGCGCAGTTTTTCACTTTCGCGTCGAGACAGTTCATAAGAGGAAAAGCAGAGAAGCAGACAAATCAAATACGTGAGGACCAGACCCCTTCAAACAGCAGACCACCAAAATTCAAAGAAAATACGTGTCACTCCCAGCAAACACCAGAGCCCTGCAAACGGCACACCCAAATTCAAAGAAAATACATGTCACCCCCAGCAAACACCACACCCACACCCATGCAAACGGCAGACCACCAAAATTCAAAGAAAATACATGTCACCCCCAGCAAACGCCAGACCCTCAGCAGCATCGAAAGCCAGAAACTATCATCATTCGCTAATTAATCCTTTGATTCAGGAAGAAGAAGAACGGGATCACCAAAATCAGGATGAATGCAAAGAAAATGTGCTCCCCACTGCTCGAACTCGAACGGAAGAAGAACCGTTGATATTTGCTTGGAGTAGCAGATAGCGGCTCCCGTTGATATTTGCTTTGCAGTGGAAGGGTACAGTATATGTAAACCATATCAGGACCAGCGGGGGGAAGGTTACAGACAAATGAAATTCATAGAAAACGCACATCACCACGTCGAAAGCCAGAAACTAGTGCCCACTCGCTAATAATCCTTTTAACACAGGATGAACACGAACGGGACAACCAGCATTAGGACGCAGGCAACAGAAATCGACCGAGGCAAGCCACTGAGCAGAACACACATCAGGAGACCACATTTGACACATCCAAGAGCAACAGCTATCCCGACAAAGGCAAGTTGGAAACTTGGATCAACATCTTGCCTTCCCGTTCTGAAGATTAATCTTTGCCGGATGATTTTAATCGCTGTGCAGATATGCAAGATGCATGGTGCTCTAGAAATGTTGGCTGGACCAATAGAGCTATCCCTCTCCCTAATGAGTTGATGCAAGGCTTGCGCAAACGAATCAATACCTTCGTTGATTTGAGCTACATGCTCCGCTACATACCTTAACATCACCAAGCAACTTGTTAGATTATTCCATAGAAGCACAAACGAAAGGATCAAGAATAAGCATATTGATAGATTAGCAGGCAAAAAAATGTAGGCGATTTGAACTGGTTTCATGATTTCAGTATGAAGCCATCATATTCATAGATTAACAAACAAAAAAACCTTAGGCGATTTGAACAGATTTTACTATGCAACATTGAAAATGACGAGTTCACCTAATCTAAGTGGAGTGCAGATGGTATTCGAACAAAACAGCATGAGTTTACTCAAGAGTCCTCCAACTTAGGTTGGACTGTGGAGATGTTGCGATGCTACTTTGGAACGTTGTGATGGATTGAGTAGTCGTTATCCACAGATCTCTGAGCAACGCGTGGATACTTACTTCTTTACTTTTGCAACAACATGTCATATAGTTTGTCATTATCTCATATATAGGCACGTGACAAGAGGAGGATTTTTCTACTAAAAAAAGCAAAAAAGAGAGGAGAATATTATGTTCCAGATAAAAAGTCCTCAGGGGTGAGTAACTTTGTTAGTGATATCCAAAGTTACTCACCTCTCCATTAAGATAACGCATCACAAACAAAGTTACTCACCCCTGAGGACTTTCTGTCGGGAACATAAAATTAAAATGGATCACAAACAAAGGTACTCATGCCTGAGGACTTTTTGTCTGGAACATAAAATTCTCCTCTCTCTCTCTCTCTTTTACTGGACGGAAATGGATCCACACACAAAAGTACTCACTGACATAATCGTCATATGACGATGGCAAGAGTCCATCCCTCGCGCGCCATACCGTCTCCAATTTAATCCCTCATGCTCCTCCTTATCATTGTTACACACATATATAATCAATTAGACCCAATGCCTCTTTCTTTAATTTGCCTTCACATCATCCTCTAGTAAACATTTTTGCATTGTAAATTTCATAAAGAGAGGGAAAATTCAATTTACCCATCGATGGAAAATATATATCAATTAGCCCCTAACGCTTTATCTAATAAAAAAAAATTCATTCATTGATGTAATTTAATGTTCCTCTTTAGCTCAAAGAGGATGATGATTCAAAAGTTATGGTCTTTATTATTTGTTGACTTATGAGCATTGAGATTTGATTTTGTGGTGTGCATTGGGTGTGGTTTAACCTAGGAATCGAATCGAATCGAATTGGCTTGAATAGACCAATTCACGGTTAGTTCTAGCGTAGAACCGGTTTAATTTCTTGTTCCATGAACCTTGAAAAAGCCTAGGACCGGATCATCCCTGATTCCAAGGCCGGAATGCCGGTTCTATTCAATAACCGATTACCGAATCGAATCGACTTGAATTGGCCGATTCAAGATTAGTTCTAGCATAAAATTGGTTCAATTTCCTATTCCGTGAACCTTGAAGTAGCCTAGGATCAGATTAGAAGCCGATTCCAAGGCCAGAACATTGGTTCTATTAGTACCGTAAAACTGGTTCAATTACCGAATTGAATTGGTTTTCAAGTCTTCTTTTAAAAAAAGAAAAAAAAATCTTTTGAAATCATAAAGAATCAAACTGTATTTTCAACGTGAAGAAATAATGTTTTTCACACAAAATTAAGAGGAAAAAAAAGGTGGCCTGATTAGATGCATCCCTCACTAATCATTATGTACCTGGCGGCCCTCCAATGTTCCTTTTTCAGGAAAGGAATTTGAAACAGCATGAATTTGCTCGCGGTCCTCCACAGTTACTGAAAGATGCTGGACTACAGTAAGTGAAGTGATGTTGCAGTTCACAGTCGTTCCTTACCTCCGATCATCTCGTTGTTTCCCATTGAACTTCGAGCTTCATGTGATTAACCCCTTTCCTTCCTGGTCCGAAACAAAACTACATTTTGTGGATGGGAGGAAGGCAGAACTTTTATACCCCGCCCGCGGTGGGGTTTTATTGCACTGACGCAATCCAGTTTCATCGAGTTTTATGGCATGGAGTTTTATTGCACTGGCAAATTTACCCCGGATATATATTCTTGCACTGACAAGTATACCCTCCACTTTGAGTTGTACGACACTCGAAATATTCCTGTGCAGAAAGCGCGACTGCAAATGATGCAGCGGAGGAAGCGCGACAGCTCCCCTTTTGCAAAACCCCTGGATTAGAGTTTGTCTCAAACGAACACACTACATTTGACAAATATATATCAATCAGCCCCCAACGCTTAATCCCGATGAGAAAAGTGACCGGCCAGAGGCACGCGCGCATCTCATGTCCACTTACATTCTCCGTTTCCACCTTCATTCTACCGATACCTCGCCTTTTTTGAATTGGGACGCGTTACTCTTCGTTGGCAAGGAAAAAATTTCGTTGTTCTTCAATTACGCATGGGAATGGTAGTTTTATCTGGTGTGCCACTGTAATTTGATGGTTCCTCTTAAGCTCGTGGTTGAGCACAATTCTATCCCCACCGCTCGCGGTAACGGAGTAAAACAGAGCCAGCGGGAAATCAGAAATCACCACAAACCCAGAAGAATAAGATGATGATGAAGAAGAAGAAAGCCAAGGCCGAATTCTTCTACCTTTCTGACACCAATGACTCGGCAGTGGAAGACCTCATTTCCCAGACCAAGGACCTCTGCGTCCTCGACCAAATCGTCTCGATCAATGGCTCATCCTTTACCGCCAACGACTCCTTCTTGCCCTCCAACCTCGAGTTCCCCTTTCTGCAAGTTCAAATCCTTCCCTCTCTTCAAACCCCAGACCACGCTCCTGAATTCGAGCAAGACGGCTGCATCTGGTGCTCACTGAAGAGGCCGACACCGAGGCTAGGGCTATTAAGAAGGGGAATGAGCATGAGCTTCAAATGGATGGAGGAAGATGAGGGTATTGTGGGATTTGGGTGTTTTCCACGATCAAGAACAGAAGAAGTTGCTGAAGAAGGCAAAATGAAGGAGGATGATGAGCGCTCCAAGAAAGGCTATGGCGACCAGGGGACCAAGGGTTGTTTTACCGTTTTAAAGCTTTCGGGGCGTGGGCAAGCTAGTGGAGGCATGAAAATAGCGGTTCCCGTTGATATTTGCTTAAAGTCGCAGTTTTTCATTCATGTCGAGATGGTTTTCATATGAACAGAGACATAAGCTGAAAAACAAAGCAGCAGGAAAAGAAAACGATTTTGCAGTGAAAGGGCACAGAACATGTACACCCCCTAGATAAGCGATGTCGTAATAATACAACAATGACATTCGTTATCAGCACCAGCGGGGGAAGTTACAGACAAATGAAATTCACATAAAACGCACACCACCACATCGAAAGCCAGAAACTAGCGCCCAGTCGCTAATAATCCTTTTAAGTCAGGATGAACATGAACGGGACTGCCAGCACTAGGACGCAGGCAACAGAAACCAGCCAGGGCAATCCACCGAGCAGAACGCACATCAGGAGACCACATTCGACGCATCCAATAGCAACAGCGATCCACGCAAAGGCAAGCCGGAAACTTGGATCAACATCTTGCCTTCTCATTCCAAAGATAAATCTTCGCCGGATGGTTTTAATAGCTGTGCAGATAAGCAAGATGCGTGGTGCTCTAGAATTGTTGGCCAAACCTATGGAACTGTCCCTCTCGTCGATGAGTTGACGCAAGGCCTGCGCAAGCGACTCAAGACCTTTGTTGATTTGAGCTACGTGCTCTAACGCATTCCTTGGAATAAAAATCAGCAAACTGCTTGTTAGACAACCATATTTTACAGCAGCACAAACAATAACGATCAAGAATAAGCATAAGGATGAATTAACAGACGAAAGAATATAGGTGATTTTTACTGGTTTCATGGTTTCAGTATGCAACATTGAAAAGGAAGAATTCACCTGATCAAAGTGGAGTGCGGATGGTTTCCGAAAAAGACAGCATGAATTTACTCAAGAGTCCTCCAAGTTACCGGAGTTTGGACAAAAGAGATGCTGTAGTGCTTACCTCCGAACACCATGATTGGCCGAGAAGTGGTTTCCCATTGATCTCCGAGCAATGCATGATTACTCCTCTACTTCTACACTCTGTCTTATAGACGATGCGGAGATCTTGTTTAGTAAATGGAAAGGAGGGAGGTACTCCAGTCAAAATGGGAGGTATGTGGACCGAGGCAACTTTAGAGAATAATCGCATTGCTTTAGAGTTTTGCAGGTAATAATCGCATTGCTTTAGTTGCGTTGCTTTAGAGTTTTGCACCATTGCTTTAGAGTTTTGCAGGCACCTGCAACTAAAGCAATACGATTCATACCTCCCATTTTGATTTGCTCCGCCGTCGCATCATTCTCTAATAGACTTTTTTGCATACTAAACGACAAATTTCATGGAGACAGGAAAATTTCAATTGGCCCTCCGATGGGAACAATATATATCTATAAGCCCCCAACTCTTAACTTCAATATAAAAATTTCATTCACTAATGTAATTTAATGTCTCTTCAATTTGAGAAGGATGGTGATTCAAAAGTTATGGTTTTTATTATTTGTTGATTCTTGAGAGTTGAGATTTGAATTATGGTGTGCAACTGTGCATTGGGTCCGATTTAACCCAGGATTCGAATCAAATCGACTTGGACCGACTGGTTTAAGGTTAATTCTAGGGAGAATCGGTTCAAATTCCTATTCTGCTAACCTTGAAGTAGCCTAGGACCAGATCGGTTCCCAATTCCAAGCCTAGAACCGCCAGTTCTATTTGAGAAATAGTTCCTAATCAAATCGATTTTCTAGTCTTTTTAAAAAGAAGAAGAAGAAGAAGAAGAAAAATCCTTAAGTATCATAAAGAATCGAATTGTATTTTCAACATCGAACTACGATTTTTTACACCAAAAAAAAAGGTGGACCGATTAGATGCATCCCTCATTAATCATTACATATTTGGTTGTATTCTTTGTTATGAATTGATGTGTAGCATTCGACTATTGAAGCAGGATGGTGGAATCTATCTTTTCTTTCACTTTTGGTTCTTTTACTTTTGATTCTATCTGTAGGATGTTCTAATGTCTCCATCTATGATCCATCTCAAAATGGTTCACTAGCTTTTCCCATGGCGTTTACCGAACTTTTTTGTTGGGTTTTCACAAGAAAAGTGAATTAATGTTAGGGAATATAATTACAAAAGTAAATCATTCATATATTGCTTAAAAGGGCCAGGGTGGGACCCTCGCCAAAGCACTAACAATGGTAGGGATAATGTTAATAGGAAAAAATATCAAAAAAATTCTAAACCTATTACACTTGTGTCAAAAATTTAGTCATAAACCTATTGTACTTATGATAATTTAGTCATAAACTTTTTAACTATACCAATTCAATCCTAAACCTTTTGAAACTTACCAATTTAATTCCAAACCTTTCACTTATGTTGACATCTAAATTTTGGAGAGCTGATCATTAATTTATTGCATAGAAAAATTAAGGATTGACTTCAAATTTCAATTCTAGGAGCATTTATTAATTACGTTTACATTGGACCGGCGACAGATGGTAAATGGTTCTAAGCTCACTGAGACCTATAAGGTGAAGAATTAGAGTGAGTCCATTGAAACATAAAATTCAAGCCCATTATCCCTTAGATGGCCGAGAATAATGAGGTAGCATGCTAAGTTGGAACATACTAATTTTCTGATTAAATTCGGAAAGCAATAAGACATATTCATTACCAATTTTGGTGAGCGCCCATAAGGGAAGTGCGAAGCTTGGTGAAGAGCAATAGGTCGTGGCAATATTCGGTCGATCAAAAAGAAACGGGAAATAAAGAGGAAACCGGCTGAATGTTGCGCCCTGATATTAGCCAAAATATATATGCGTGATACAAAGGAGTGAAAAGGGGGTAGAAATCAGAACATAATATATTGAAGACACCCACAAAAGGAGAGTGGATTTTGGTCTTTCCTTTGAAGAGCCCTAGCCGTCCCACATAAAAGGGAGCTCTCTTTTTGGTCTGGAGAGAGGAGGCCGCAATACCTTGAAATTTGAATACCGAAGTTCTTTAGGCTCTTTCGGTCCCAATTCTGGGATTGCTCTTTCCCCATGTCCTAGCTATCAGTGTTGCTGCGATACTCCCACGATTCAGCCGACAAGGGCACTTTTGGTAACGATTCTATTTCCGGAAGTAAATTCTGATCAGAAATTATTCTTTTTTATTCTGTTCCCGGGAACAGATTCTAAGCATTTTAAGCTAATTTATTATTCTGGAATAAAATTGTGTTTGAGATCTTTGTGCTTTCATTGATTCTGTTCCAAATCAATTTCTTTTAATTTTTAAATAATTTTTAAATAATTTTTATACTTTTTTTCATTTCTTTTCCTTTTTTTTTTCTTTTCTTTTTTTTTTTTTTTCTTTTATTCTTCTTCTTCGGGCCAGCGACCTCACTTCGTCGACCGAGCCTCGCCGGCAGCTGGGCGAGGCTTGCCCACCCTCGCTCAGGCTCACCGAGGCTAGGCAAGGCCCGCCTGGCCACCGACAGGGCTGGGCGTCGCGAGGCTTGCCTAGCTCCGGTAAGCTCGTCGGCGGCCTAGTGAGCCTCCAGCGAGCTCGCCGGACCGGGTGCCGACGGCGGGCGGCAAACGGCGGCGGACGGCAACCGCAAGATGGCGGTCGATGAAGAAGAAGAAAATAAAAGAAAGAAGAAGAAGAGTTGGTTTTTATTCTTAGATTTGTTTCGGAACAAGAATCAACTTTTTTTTTTTTTATTCTTGATTATGTTCCAAATCTAATTCCATGAACAAAAAATAGAAATTTGTTCCTGAAAACAAAAATTTTATCAAACGCAATTCTGAAACTACTCCTGGAAAAAAAAAAATGCACTATTGGGATGGTTACCAAACATGCACCAAGTTTCCAGCGTGCATTAGCCATGCTGAAGCTGTCGCCTCGCTCGCAGCTCATCGTCCTTACCGGTTCTTGGCGCCCCCGTGCATTATCATCGACTACGAGTCTTGCCCCCGTGCATCACTTCCCATCACATTGATATCTTTCCCAGCAGGGGCTGCTGCACACACCCGATCTGGTCCTGACGAAACAAGTGCCCGAGTCACCTGTAGCGAGCCCAACGCCAGCCCGAGTTGCTCCACATCAAGGAATCGAGCCGTAATCAGCAACTCTAGCTCAGTCCACCCATGAAGCCGTGAACTGAAACATCACTGTGATCCGTCAAGCACCATCAGTGCAGCCTCTCAGTTTGACGACCTCGACACCGCTCGCTGCCGCCATCCGTGACACCAGCAGCCTCGTGACGAGTTGCAACTTCCCAAGGACGAGTTGTTCTGATCTGCCTCTACGTGTTCAACACCAACCCTGACGATGTTTCTGTGCACTGCCCATGGACGTCGCTGCTCCTTGTGTTGCCAGGCTGACCTGACTGGGATCCACAAAGAAGACGAAGGACATCAACCACCCCCGTTGCCTTCCAGTTGTTGCTGTTTTGAGCCGCTCCCAGTGGTGCTCGAATTCTTCAAGGAGTCCCAGGCTTCCATCTGTTTATGTGATTCCACGTGCTTGACCAACATCAAGCGCGAACGGAGACAATCATCAAGCAACAACAAAGGGAATTGTTAGTTCTCCATAAAAGAATTTCTTTTTCTCCTCTCTTTTCGGAGTCAGTACAAGGGACACATAGCATGCCCACATGAACACTTGAAAATAAGAGGAAGGAAAAGACGAGAGGAATTTTCTTCCTACGTTTTATTCGGTTTTCTTGGGGCTGCACTCTCCTGCTGAGGTTATTACACGTTTGCTGCACCATCATGCTCAGTTACGATTTCCCAGTGATCACAGACGTCACCTGGCGCGAGGCCAGTCCACTTCGCTAAGCTTCCTAGCTCTCCTGGGCGGTTCGTTGGGGGCAATTTAAGTCCCATTCAGTGAGCTTCAGCGCCACCGCAATCCAGTCCCGACGTTCAAGTCCGAGCCGTGAGCCCACCACCACCGAGCTCACTGACCAGCTTGCCATAGAAGTTGCCGTTCACGTAGGTCCATTGGCCCATCGTCAGCGCTTGCTGTTGCACCACTAGCCACCGTTCACGAGCCATTTGTCGACAAATTCGAATTTGGAAGTATATCCACAAATTAGGTAAAAAAATCCCATCCGAATTTGATTTAAATATCATATTGCCTAGATTGATGAGATTAATATCTTATTTAATCCTTTCGAGTAATAGGCATAATATCTATTAGGCATATCTTTATTTCTATCTATAAGGCTTTAGATGGAATTATTGATTGCACGGGTATTCGTCTTTAAGCTTAAGATCAATTTATCGATTTTATTCACGAAATTTCAAATGATTAGATATTGTTTCCATATTTGAATTGATTGGATGATGCCTTTGTGGATTGAATGGTTTGAATATTTTGATCGCCTTATTTATCCTGAAAATACAAAAAAAAAAAAAAAAAAAAAAAAAAGATTGCCTTTGCACATGTAGATTAAAATTGATTTCTTAGATAGAATTGCATGATAGAATAATTAGATGCCTTTCTAATTATATTAGAATTTAGATAATATTTGGGTTAGATAATATCTTTGAATTAAATTGCTTGTTGAGATATCTTATTAAGTTAAGTTAGGATTTAGATTAGTCTATTTCCTAACTTAAAATAGATAATATCTAACTTTAGGTAGATTTTTATTTTTAGCAATTTTTATTACGAATTTTAATTAAAAAAATATCATGTGCATGTCATATAGAATTAGGTTCACAAAATATATGTCATTTAGTGATTGTTACTAAGTCCATTTAATTAAAAATTGTCCATCATTAGAATTAGGCCATTTGGTTCAATTGCATTGCATATAGATTAGATTTCATAAAACAAGAGAAAATTCTAAAAAAGATTGAGTGACTGCATGTTAATTAAAAATCATATCTAGAGCTATTAATATGAATTTTGAGCTAACATTGTAGATGTTTTCGTTGCTATGAGATAAGTCCGTAGTTTATATATTGCTTTCTTAGGTGTTAAATTGGTGATTAAAATCAATTCAAACTGCCTGAAACATATTTTTTCGAAATAAAAGAAAAAAATGTACCGAAAAGACATTAGAGAAATCTAGCATAATGAAATCTTCAAACTCATAGAGTAAAGTAAATCTCTTGTGACTTTTCTTGGGTTTTTTTTATTGTTCTACCAAAAATAGATTAGTGTCAACTCTTAATTGAAAAAAATCATTTACATGCTAAGAACTTGAACCTAAATCGCAAATTATTATGGGCTTGGAAAAACCCAAGCTGAGTTTAGGATTAGTAATCCATTAGCCAAACCCAGGTGGTACATCCGAGGTTATATCGTGACAACTTATATCAATTTAGTTCTAAACATTTTGATAAGTTATCAATTTAGTCCTAAACATTTTAATGATTTATCAACTTAGTCCTTTCGATAAATTTTGATCATAAATTGTTAACGCGGTAGTCACGTCAATGTCACTCGTCCTACGTGGCATGATTGACGACAACGTGGGCAGTTGAAATTTTGTCAATTATGTAATGATTATGTCTATTTTTCATATATATGATGGAGGCATGGTATAACAAAATGGACAGAATTATAAATTTGAAAATACTTAAGATATAATCCTCTAAATACCTCACCTACTAATATTGAAGATAAATCTTAAATTCGTTTAAATGTTTTTCTTATATTATTTTTTTTATTTTAATATTTAATACTCCCCGCACAATTAATCTTTTTTCCACACCCATGCGTGTACTCTCTTTACAATAGAGAAAAAAAGCAGCTTTCCGCGTGGATCAAGGAACCAAAATCTCATTGGCCTGATTGGTATGCTCGGCCATGCATTAGGCATGAGAACCTTGTGTTATTAATTAATGCATGAATGAAATTAAAAAATAATTATGGTAAACCGGTCTCAAAAGCACAGTGATAGTGATTGAAGTGGAGCTTTGTTAATGAATTGAGCTTGCACTTGTCCAGCTTGCTTTACTTGCGCAGTTCAGTTGAACAAGTTAGAATTTGTGAGCTGTCCCATTAGCTACTTTAGTTTGAATTTTGTTGTACATAGATTGCTGAATTCGTAATATGAGGAGCGAGGTGCAAACTATATCAAACTCATACTTAGTATCCTAGACGAAATCCTAGAAGGAAAAATAGCAAATGGGGATTATGTGATTCTTTCTGATGATTGCATACCTCCTCAGTTTGAGCTCCCCGCACTATTTCGCACCTAGAAAATTAGAATCAAATACTAATTATACTAGGCGGATGCATCTCGATGTAAATTACAAGTTGAAGGTTCAGAATGCAACACTCAAAAAGCTTAAATTGCCATATAATATCTAGAAGCGAAGAAATAAAATGATTTTGAAGGGCATGTTATTTGTAGATGGTGAATGATGCGCCAGGTCTGATATCATAGTGGGCTTTTACATATGGAAGGTGGACTGTGGTCTGGATCTTGTCGCTCTCACCCTAAAAAATACGTACATATTGTTCTGGCTTTTTTCCAAATAGAAAAAAAAAAAAACGACGGACTTTTTTGTTTTTGGTCAATAGCTTATTATTGCGTTCCATGGTATTGGTTTTCCGAAAGCGAAATCTTTCACGCGGATGAATTATTCAAATTATTAGGAAATTCTTCTGTACATGTTTAATCAGGTAAATGTGCTTTTCATCATTTATTATTTTTTTTGCAATTATCATTAAGCGAGTGAAAACTATATATATAAACTCTATAAGTAAGCAACGCATGATACTTTCATATTTATTGTCCCCATAAAAAGTGTTCAAGCTAAAAAATACAGGAACCAAACCTAGCAAACACCAGGAGGACTACACCTCACCACCGGAAGGTTAAACAAGCAAACCAAAATTCATAGAAAATACACATCATCAGGAGGACCCAGACCCTTGCAAGCATCACGAAGACTAGACCACCAAAGTTCAAAGAAAATACACATCATCGGGAAGACCAGACCCCTTCATTGTTCGCTGATTAATCCTTTAATACACAATGAGCACGAACGGAATTACCAAAATCAGGATCATGTAAAAAAAAAGGCTCAAGGCATGTCGCCAAGTAGAATGCACATCTAGAGAGTGCAACAGACATATCCAAGAGCAACAGAGATGAGAGCATACAGAAGTTGGAATCTCGGGCCCATATCTTGCATTTTCATCACAAAGGCTAATTTTTGCTTGACTATCTTGATCGCTGCATAAATAAGTGTAGAGTTATACCTGTCCTTGGTAAGCTGATGCATAGCCTCTCATCTAGAGTATCAAGATATGCATTACATTTTGCAACAATTTGAGCCACAAGTTCTGCTCCACTTCTTTTTAATTTAACATTAGCAAACAACTTGTTGGACATCCGTTTTTCACAGAAGGTCAAACAATAAGGTTCAAGAATAAACTCATGGATCGTTTCACCAAACCAAACGAAAACAAAATGTGGACGATTTGTACTTGTCCTATGAGTTTCTAATGCAACATGAGAAAGGACAAAGGACAAGTTCATCGTACATATCGTTTTCAAATAAAACAGCATTCACGCAATGGAACACACTCCATGGACATAATCAGATACATGGAGTTTTTTTTTTTTTCCCAGGAAAGGAACTCAAAACAGCATGAATTTGCTTGCAATCCTTCTAAGTTATTGAAGGAGGCTGGACTACAGAAGTGAAGTGATGTTGTAGTTCGCAGTCTATGCTTACCTCCGATTACCATTGTCGACTGAATCGTTGTTTCCCATTAAACTCCGAGCTTCGTGTGATTAGCGTCTTTCTTCCTCGTCTGGAACAAAACTTGATGTGAGCCTGCGATTTGGCAAACGCATTTTCTCGACGATCATAAGGCAAAACTTTTAGGATGCAGAAAAGGCCACACTCCAAATATTGCCGACCCGCCGGCCCGCCCGCCCGCCGCACTCCTAAGTTTTCGGTGACAATGTACCCCCGCTTGCGAGTTTTATTACACTAGACAAACACATGCAGAAAACGCGACTAGCTCCTCTTTTGCAAAAGACCCCCTGCACTTGACCTTTATTACTCTTGAAAAAACATATATGCAGAAAACGCGACTACAGATGATGCAGTGTGGGAAGCAAAACAGCTCCTCTTTTGCAAAAGACCCCCTGCATTTAAGTTTGTCTCGAATGACCCCCTACACTTAACACACACACACACACATCAATTAGCCCCCAACGCTTGTATATGAAGTGGGCAAGATTTATTTACCAATAGATTGAGAAAAGTGATCAAGGTCCATTTATTTCACAAAAAAATTATATTTTGTAAAATATTTTTCAAAGACTTATCAATTTTTTTTAGTGACCCGGAAATCACCGTATAGCCGGCAGCCAGCGATATAAACCCGAGACGGCGCCGCAGGGACCCACCTCCCACGGCGTCGCAGGTAAGTCACGCAATGGGGGCAAGAAGTTTCGAACCTCTACCCTTCCAGCTGAGAGGTCAAGACGCGAACCAACTCGTCCACCGCGGGGTGAGTAGACTTATCATTTATATATCTTGATATTTTTATTGTTCGCAAAAAAGTTTAGACATAAACCATTGTCGATAATGATTATATTTTTTTTAACCGGTTAATTATTACAAGCGATAAAACCAATCATTTATATGGACTATTTTTTTCCAATCACTTTTTTTTTCCGTAAAAGACACGGACCTTCGCACTAATGAATAAGAAGAAACTACGACTTATTATTTATTTCCTCAATGAATTTTTTTCTGGGCCAACCACCTTTAATGGTTGCACACATTTTTGAAAAATGGTAAGAAATGATTTGTTTTTTTTTTTTTTTCATATATGGTCTTATTACAACATCACGCGCTTAATTATATTCTTGTCATACCGTCGGATCGAGCGTGGGTGTCCTCCGCGTGTACGGTTAAGATCGAATCCCCATGCTATACAAGTGGACCTGACCCGTAGACAAGTTTCGCGGCCCCTGGCAAAAACCCTAGCCTCTTTTCCTCCTTCGCTCCGTTTAGCCTCCCCCTTTTTGGCAAAAGACCCCCTGCATCTCGAGAAAATATTCAGTGGTATGTGCGCGCCACGTCATCTGCTGACGTGGTGCGCACTTACCACTCAGAGATCGACACGCGTCCTGTGGGACCCGCTGGAAAAGGAGGGGCGGGCTCGGCTTGGCTCGGCTCGCTGAAGAAGAAAAGACAGGTCCCGCCCAAAAGATTTCTCTCTCTTGCAATTGAATTTTCTGCAATTTTTTCTCTCTCTCTCTCACTTTCTCTCCTCCTCCTCCCTCTCGCGACGTCCGCTCTGCTCTCTCTCTCCCCCTCCGCGAAGTCGTCCGACGCCGACGCCGACGCAGCCTCCGCTTCCTCCCCTGAACCCGACTCTGACGCCGACGCCCCTCCGCCGGTTGCCTTCGTCGGCGTCGGAGTCCGTCGCCCCCGTCTCCTCCGCCTCCGCCTACGCGCCCGACGCCAACGCGTCGAACCACGACGGCGAAAATGGAGGAGAGAGAAACGACGAAGCAGAAGCGCGCGCGCTCGGGGTTCTGGACATGGGTCGTCGCGTCGGTCGCGTTCCGGCTCGCCCTCGTCTACCTCCCCAGGAACCTCCGCCTGTCCACCCGCCCCGAGGTCGCCAGCCCTCTCACCAGCATTCGCCGCCGTAACGCCGACTCTCTTCGCTCCGTCGATCGATTCCCGATCCCCCGCCCCCTCCTCCCTTGAAATCTTGGAGGTCCATTTTCTGATACGATTTCTGGTTTTTCTTGTTTGTGCCGCCTGCAGTTGGCGAAGGCTACTGGTTGAAGCAGTCGGTGATGTCTCCCTACGCAGGTTCGGCTCCGTTCGATCTCTGTAGGAAGGAAGCTGCTTGTTTGCTTACTGGTGTGTCGCTGTTTGATGCTGTGATCCCTTCCACAGGTTCCATGTATCACGGTTCTCCTTTGCTGTTGCTCGTTCTCGGACCTCTCGCTGTCAAAAGGTAACTACCGGAGTATAATCGCCGATGCATTTTGAAGGCTAGGTTGATTGTGAGCTTTGCTGGTTATCTGCTAGAACTGAACTAGATTTATCTGGCGTTATCGAAGCGGAGGCTGTGGCTTGTGCGAAAAGTTGTTTTCGATTCCAGAAATTGAATTTCTTTTTAGGGGAGACTTGGAAGATGTTCTCCGGAGCAGTTCTGCATATAGGAACTGCATTTGCTTTAATTGCGTGGTTGATAATTTTTTTTACGTGGTACGTTGCACCTCGCACTTACTCTTTTAATGCCTTAACAGTGAGCATTTCTTTGGATGATGAGCTCCACAAAAGTCAGTGATAAAATTGGTTTTCAATTGTTGCTGATTAATCACCCAGATAAAGCCTGTTACTGAGAACTGAAAATATACATGTTCAGCTAAAAATATGCCTGCTTTCATGCCCTTGCTTTTATGTTGCCTTATCAAAGTGCACCTCTGCAATTGGAGATTGACCAGGGCAAATTTTTGTTCTCGTGGAATTAGCAGTTCATTGTTTTCTGTGGCATTAGTCAGATTGGAAAGCATGGTTCAAATGAAAACAAGGGGAGAAAAAGTGACATCGAAAAAGAACTTGGATTCTCTGTCATTGCCCGTGGGCATTATATGGCTTTCTAATGTCTACTTAGTCTAATATTCAACATTTACTGTACTGGGAATAAGCATGTAATAACGAGATACTCGAAATGCTCAAGGTATATGGTTAAGAGCACTTTATTGCTGCCTGCTACCAGACACATGGCGAGCGTGAGAGAGCAAGAGCAAGCATACGACCAGTTGGAGGACAAGATGAGAAGAGAATGTGAGAAACGAGAAAAACAATTAATGGGTCAATGTAACCCTGAAAAAAGTTATTTAGTTACTGTAGAGCAATATTGCTCTATGGTCAATCCCGCCTTTTGGTAGACGGTATTCTTGAGATTTATGTTTAGCTAGGTCTACTTATCTGATAGAGTTGTGCATACTTGAGCTTCGAGCCCACGTCTTGTGCTGAGCCTTCATGAGATCATCAATTAATAATAAAAATAATTACCTTGAAGAGGATATTTTAACTGCGCTCAGCATTTTGATAATCTATTTCGACTCTCTCTTGTCATGATGTGCAGTACACAGTGTTATTTCGGAGAGAGATTCATGCCGTCCCTTCTTCCATTCAGGAAGCATCCACAATGACTTCTACAGCGTCACCTGACAATTATTTTTCTGACATGTACCACTCTCCTCCAAGGCCTTTGCCCTATGACGTAGAGCCAAGGCGTTTGTGCATGCAGAGGGGCATATTTATACGACATCAGAAGAGGAAGATGTTTGTCCGACGTGTCTTGAAGGTAAAAGTTTTTGTATTAGAAGATTGGTTGCTTGTTGCTTTCTTATTGAGCTGACAATTATTAGCGGGCTAAGCTAATTCTGAATAACGTGAAGTGCTGAATAAGTTTTAGAAAAGGGATGAGACATAATCTTAGGCTAGTTCAACTTGTTCACTTTCATGCCTAGATGTAGTTGAGTTTTCAGCTTGTAAACTATTTAGAGATCCAATCTACTGGTGAACTTGATTTTTTTCTGAAAGAAATTACCTTACCATTGTATGCTTTTGTGCTTTCCTTTTTTTCCTGGGAATATGCTGGCACAGATGCAGATTCTTTAGAGAAAATTTTGAAGAGAACTTTCATCTGAAAAAATAATAAAAATTGACAATAAGCTTATGTGGGAACTAGGGAAGTACTTTCATGAACTTGGAATTTGGGTCTGATTATTGCCTCAGACAGTGGCAGCAGAAATATTGTGTGCAAGTTGGCTTGTTCAGTATTGGTTTATAGTTTTGTAACATGTCACTGCAATGTTGTGATTAATTAAATTGTTGATGTTCTTGATGAATTCTATCAATTTTTACTGCTTACTAAATGCAGAATATATGCCTGAGAATCCAAGAATAATGACAAAATGCTCTCACCATTTCCATCTTGGTTGCATATATGAGTGGAAGGAGAGAAGTGACATCTGCCCTGTATGTGGCAAGGTAATTCTTTTCCTAGATCCCAACAGCAAACATGCATACATACATGCATACACATGTGATTACTGTGCTCCAATGATTGCTTCACCGTGGCACAGACCACGATTCTTAGTTGTTGTCTGACCTCACAGAGTGACCTTTCTCAGGGAAACTCTTTTTTTGGGGTAGGAATTGGGATTGTTTCTCCCTCTGCTTTATGCACGTTGGGTTGCAATCATTTTAAGGACACGTTAAGAGCTTTTTACAAAAGAAGATATGCTATTTGGTTTTCAACTGGGATCGGTAACTTTTGAATGGTTATAACCTCCATACTAATCCCTGTACAAGTCCTAATGACACCCAGGATAAGCTGTTATGCTTGCAGCTTATTGCTTTATAATTGGAGGCTTTCCTTTTCTTGGGGATTTTGCCAGGCTGGTAGTTGTCATAAAAAAGAAAGATCATTGAACAATTACCTAAAACAATGGCAGAAAATAGTAGTACATTTCTAGCCTCATGAGCTTCTATGGGTTGAGCATGCTGCCAACATTTCGGCAGCCTCTCACCGACTGATAGTTGTGGCTTCCTATGATTTTGTGGCTTCACAAGTTATGGGATTGCTATATGTCTTCTATATTGATTTAGAGGCGGTGCCATTTTGTGTGGGCAGTTGAGAAAATCAAGATGTTCTGGTATTTCAACTGTTTTCTTCTCCTAGTTGTGTGCTTAATTGGACCTTTTTCTGTTTGACAGGTGATGGTGTTCGATGAGACTTGATCTTAGGTGAATGCTCGTGTTGACGATACTGTCAGCACTGGGAAGAGAAAAAGAATCCTGTTAATATACTTGATGAAATGTAAAGAAGTCTCTGTGCATATTCCAATTTCTCAGACTCTCTCTCCAAAGACCCATTATACATTCCTTCTAAATTATCTTTTACTTTGTTTAGACTTGGTTATGCTGCTTGAAACTGCAATTGTAAATACGAGCAATATCTCAAGTGCATATTGGTAAATGTAATTGTCTGGTCGTTGCCTTTCCATTTTTGGGTTTGGTTTAGTTATAGAAACTACATATGAAAGAAAGTGCATAAGTGGCCAACCAAACGACACGCTGTCTTGCTTTCGCGTTAGGCTGTCAGGTTCTCTTCTCTGAGTTTGCTGATGCTCGGGCTTTGCCCTTGGTAGAGCGACGTGTAAGACTCTGCAACTTGTTACTTCGGTGCTTGCTGGGCTTCTGGGGTTAGATTTACAATGAAATGCTTAATGTCGGTCCCAGTGCATGACTTCGCTTCTGTAGTTAAGTCACAAGTTTAGCGAACGGCAGCTTGATTTACCTATGGACTCTCAAGCAAAATGCCGTAGTTTTTCAGACTCCGGCCAAGTGAAGCTGGCAACACTTTCTGTTCACTCAGAAAAAGAGAGTACTAGAGCAAAAGATCGGATGTTCATTTCTTTGCCAGGCTTTGGGTAATTGAAACGAGTAAATCAATTGTCACGTATGTGAGAAAAGCGATTTCGCATAACCATAAAGCACATCACAAGTGGACGTTTATCTGTTGAAACAAGGTGTTGGCAGGCAATGGCAAAAACAGAGCCAGCAAAATCTCCAAGAACCGTAAGAATTTATTCACTCATTTTTCCTATATGGTATTTATAGTAAAACAGATAACACAACCTGCTTTTTTATTTATTTATAAGTAAACACACAAGCATGACATTTTCATTTCATCTACTTCCACTAGCGATAATCTCAAAGGCTCGCAGGAACACCTCGGGGGGCTGGCCACCACTCAATCTGTGCTTCCCATTTATCTGTTGAAAATAATGATCTCAGAAAAGGTATCTCTATGTCATCCAAAAAATTAAGGCAAAATATGAGAGAGACAGAGACAGAGACAGAGACAGAGAGCCAGGGGGGGAGAGAGAGAGAACATCATTTACCACGAAATGCGGAACCCCAGAAATGTTCGATGAGTACTGTTCGAGCTCCTCATTTACCTTGATGGAGCAAAAGAAAATTATGAAAAGGTTCGTGAGATTCTTAGAATCAGTGGCAAACATCTGGAAGCTGCCAAAACTAAAGAGATTAACTGCAGTAGATTTCAACAGGATCATTGAAAAATTCACGGAAAAAGGAGATAACACTTTCCTGAGTCAGCTTAGAGAAATGAAATCTTTTAACTCCGAAAAGCTCCTTCTAGATATTCCACATAATTAGTCACGCATTCTCTCCTGATCTCTAGGTTCGAATGTGAAGCAATGTGTGTGTGTGAGAGAGAGAGAGAGAGAGAGAGAGAGAGAGAACCTCTTGCAGTCCATTATTTGGATTATCCAGAAACTCAGCTGCCCCGTCTACTCCAGCCTTGGCAGCAGCTTCCACAAGGAATTCTCTGAATCCACGTTATACAAAGTGTTAAGTTCGAGTGTGCACTAAAAATTAAAATGAAGACGAGCGAGCTTCATCAAAAGAATGTTGGAAAAAGCTTCATTTCTAGCTTCGTGTTAAGTATAGCTTAACCAAATTTCCCTGGGGATAGAGTAAAGTCTGGCAAAATGGTCTCTTTATGATTCAAATGAAAAATTAAGGACAAGTCTGGCAAAATGGTCTCTTTATGATTCAAATGAAAAATTAAGGACATACGATGAAATTGGTCAGCCTTTTTTTTTTTTTTTTTTTTGACATTTTCTCAGAATATGAGGATGTAACGCTAAAAATTAGAGAAGAATGGCCCCTCTCTCCCAGCTTAGTAACCTTTATTTAGGATTAACCAGCACACCCAACAATGATTTCCCTGTGTCTTACTCTCACATTCAAACACTATGAAGAACAACCGTAATGGTTCGGAGAGATCTTACGTTTATCTTCCAGACAAATTGGGCAGTAGAATCAGCTAAACCAAACTTTTTCTATCTTGGGAAGAGGCTTAAACTATTCAGACCTAGGTTAAGCCAAAGGTCATGATGCATGTTTGACACTATGGCTGTAGAGGATTTTAGATTCACAAAGACTATTCCCAATGGAATAAAGCCAATTCTTAAGAAAAAATTACAGGGGAAGAAGATGCATCTTAAGAGATGATGCAGTGATAAGGGATTTTCCAAAGCTCAGCAATCCACTTCAATGCATGTGTGGACACATACAACCACATGTAGCTCGATGCATGTACAGGAAGTGAATCTACCTGTCACCAATATATCTTCCCTGGGTGAAGTAGCCAATAAATAGCTCCTCCACAAGTTTTTGTTGCTTCTTGAGCCCTCGTGTCCCAGCATAGTATATAAGCCTGTGGCTATCCACAGTATTTCCCCTGTTCATATATTATATATGTTACCAATATTCTCAGCACAACCTCTTGCTTTGGGAATTTAAACATCCAATGTACACATGATATCATAAGCGTCTTACGTGAGACCAGACATGTTGTATTCCAATCCAATACCTCTAAAAACCTGCAAAACGTGCAGGATATAAAATCAATAGTTGCATAAGTAACAAATTTATGGTGTTCAAAAGGAGAAAGGGAAAACCTCGCGCATACGAGCTTCCATGCTCTCTGATCGAGATCCAAACTTTTTCAGGTAATACTCTTTCTTGTTGACACCTTCTTTTGGGGCAGATGGATTCAGAAAAAAAGGATGCCATTTGATCTGCAAGCCCGATGAGACATCAGTGAGAATGGAAATACACCATGGTGAAAAGGCACACACGTGCATGAATGAGAGAGAGAGAGAGAGAGAGAGAGAGAGAGAGAGAGAACCTCAAAATCAAACTGATCCTTTGCAGTGGCTGTAGCCTTGTCTAAATTCTTTTTGCCTACACAGCACCACGGGCAAACAGTATCCAAACTAATGTCAATTCAAATGAGCTTCTTCACACGCATCTCACGTACACTTACATTCTCCGTCTCCAGCTCCACCTCCATTCCGCCGATATCTGACCTTTTTGAATTTGGATTTTTGTTTTTCAAGTGTGTTGCTCTTTGTTGGCATTTGGCAAGGAAAAGAGTGCGTTGTTCAATTACGCATGGGAATTATTGTTTAATTTGGTGCGCTGCTGTAATTTTATGGTTCCTCTTCATTTCAAGGAGGGCAGGGATTTAATAGTTATGGTTTTTATTATTCTTAGAGATGTGAATTGGTCTGGTTCAGTAGGGGAATTAGACCGATTGGTTTGATGTCGGTTCTAGGAGGAACTGGTTTTGTTCCTGATTCTACAAACCTTAAAGCGGCCTAGGACTCGATTGGTTCCTAGCTCCAAGGCCGGATCTGCCGGTTTTCATCCGAGAATCATTTCAACCCTGGAATCAAGTTAAACCGGTTTTCTAGTCCTTTTTTCTTTTTTTAAATTCCTTTGCAACCAAGGAAAATTGAATCGTGTCTTTGACATGAAGAAACAACGACTTAACCACTTGAAAAATACATGTTTCTTGCAAGTTTTATATTATTATAATAATTTTATTTTTCGCAAAATAACATAAAAAAGTGAGCTGGATTTCAGGTAGATGCACCCCTCGTTAATCATTATGTGTTTGGCCTTGAATTCTTTGATATGAGTTGATGTGTAGCATTCGACCATTGAAGCAGGTTTTAGGCCCTTATTTGAGAAAATAAAGGTACTTCAGGTTCTTATTTAAAATTTTTCCTTTTCATTTATTAATAGATGTTACCATAATATTATATACGAAGTGGGCAAAGAGATTAATTCAAGTGGGGCCCTAAAATGAACGTTGAATTGTTCATGGTTTTCAGTTTTTTAGATGATTTTGTTTAGATAATTTAAATGAAAAAAATGAACATTATTTAGGATTTATTTGGTTCATGGAAATCTCATATGTTGTATAACATTTTTTAAAAATGATTGTTTATATCTCTTGTGATAAGATGTGATTGAAAAATATTTTCATGGTTCACAAAAAAAGTTTAGACATAAAATTTTTGCTTGATATGCAGACGGGTTGTTAACAGGGGCATTGGGGTGGATAACATGCATTATCTTATTTATACTTTCTTTCCCCCTTTGCTGTTCAATTATAAGTCAAGAGGTCATGTGTTTCTCCGTCAGGCTGGCTCTTTTCTTCAATGCGTGAAGTTTATGGTCAGGTCTGCCGTACAGATGCATCCCTCGTTAACCGTTACGGATTTGGCGTTGAATTCTGATACAAGTTGATGGGTAGCATTCAACTATCGAAGCACGATGGTGGAATCCAACTTTTACAGCTTCTAGGACAGGTTCGGTTGTGGTACTCTTTGAAATGGATAAGGAGTCTGAAGGATGGAGTTCTCACGTTCTATCCAGGATCCATTTCAAACTGGATCAAATCTCTTTCCTGCGGGAATTAAAGGTCTCTTTTGCTGAGTTTTCACTAGAAGATAGAATCAATGTCAGGTAATGTAAATGCCGAAGGGAATCAATCATATATTTCTTAAAGCAGGGTGGCTGGCGAGACCATCGTTAGACCACTGGCGAGGGCAGGTATATTAAGTAGAAATGCTCATATATATATTTCAGAATAGAATTAATGTTAGGTAATGTATTTGCTAAAGGGAACCATGCTATTTTCTTATTTTGTGAATTGAGAATAAGTTATAACACTGACCTCTTAATTTGTTACTTCAGAAACATTATACCTAAAGTATTATTTGAATGAACCTTATCACATGGCCGTTCACATCCCTGTAGATGAGCATATTCATTTAGTACTAAATGCTCGTTTTCTTTTTTTGAATCTCGTGTTTAATTGACGATTGTGGAAGTTTGGTGATAAAAGATTAAAAGTAAAACTTAGAAAAATGGATTTTGATCAACCGTGATGTTACATACGAAGTGGGCAAAAAGATTAATTTGAGTTGGCCCTAGATTAAGAATAATCCAAGCACATTAAAGACTTTCAATTGGTAATGGTTTTCGATTTTCCAAGTAAGTTAAAATTAAATAAAAAGTTCAAGTACCTTAATTATCGCACGTAATTTTAATAAATGTTAAGAAATGATGATTAATATAAGGTCTTATACAACATCATGCACTTAATTTTAGTTTGTCATACCGTAAGATCAAGAGCATTCCCCTCCCCATGTTACGGTTCCCGATCAATTTTCTCTCATATGGCCATACATTTAACCTTGAAACAATATTTGGAATAGCGCGAACTATGCTATATTATTCGAGTCAGGTATTTTTGGGATACTCCTAATAACTAAGGAATGATATGTACTTTTTCTTGTGTTAAACCTAATTCAATGAAAATTTTATGAGTTGATCCACATCTTTTTGAAACATGAGATATTCTGGTAAGTGACCTCACTTTTTTTCGTTGGGACTGGGTAAAGACCAAAAGGTGATTTATAACCAATAGTGCATTATTTAATGGACCTTTGACCATAACTCATCCGCTGATTTTTCTACTTCATTATATTTGGAGTTGGATCAACTATTTAATCAAACAATATTGAGCATATCTCTCTCTCTAATCTTGGGACACAAATTGTCAACATTCATTATGGGGTAAACTATTGTCTCTCCAACCCTCAAGCTGATTTGATCGTAGAGGCCGATAGACAGTAACACTCCCCAAAACATAGCTTATAACTTTCATATTACAATTGTAGTAGAGGCTAGCCCGGAGTCAGAAGCAAAAGAAGATGGTCTCTCTCTCTCTCTCTCTCTCTCTCTCTCTCTCTCAATGGCTTAAGCAAGGACTCAAACATTCCAAAGGCTTCACGTGTCGATGACATTATAACTAAAAGAGGAGAAAGAACCGCGGTCGTGCCTCTTCGTACAGGTCAACCTTAGATGATTTTTTATATTTTTTCGTTTTTCAAATCTGCCTTAACTTAAGGGTTAAGTGTCCGTCCATCTATTCCGTCAAAATTTCTTTTTTCTCTTTTGACTTTTCCTCTCCCCTCGCTTTCTCCCATATTCCCTCTTGGTCGGAACTCTCTCCCTCTCTCTCCTCTCTTTCCTACAACAACCGGATCCGTCCCCTGCTCGACAGGCTTGAACATGGTCATGGAGGAGGAAATCCAGCTCCCCAGCGTCGTCGTCGTCGGCAACCGGTCCTCCAGCAAGTCGGGCATCCTCGAGTCCCTCGCCGGCATCAACCTGTTGCTGAATCGCGGGAGGGCGAGTGAGATGTTGGAAGCACTCCCTCAACCTGGGTGACCAACCCATTGGCGGAGACCGACCAGGCGTTGACTCACAAGATGGAGTGGGTCAGGCCAAAGCACTCGGGCGAGTGCGGCAGGGCGGAAGGAGGTGACGGAGTCGGGGACGAAGAGGAAGGTGTCGTCCGATGTGGCAGAGGAGGCGCATCAAGAACTAGGGCTGGACGGAACCACCACCGCGACCACTCAAGGTCGGGGGCGAGGGTGCGGCGGATGGAGTCGCGGTCGCGGAATTGAAGGGGCTCGTACAGGGTGCGAACCACCATCCGATCCGTGGGCTCAGGCTCCTCCAAATTTTTGGAGAAATAAGCCTTCTTCTTCTTTATTTTTTTTTTTCTGATATTTTGAAGATTGTACTTCTTTCTTCGGAGATATAAGGAGTTATGTCAGACTTTGCAAAGATACTGTCATGGGTGAAGCTGCTAACTAACATCCAATCATCCATTGAATGCAACAAACCAAACGATGGGCAACTCAAATAAATATCGGATTTTGACATGTTTTGAGGCTGTTTTTCACTTCCACGTCGAGGCAGGTTTCATATAACCAGATTCATGAGATGAAAAATAGAGGAGCAGGAAAAGGAAACGATTTTGCAGCGGAAGGTACGAAATGTAATTGAGGTTACAGAACATACAACATGACGGCCATATCAAGACCTGCAATGGAAGGCGTGGCAAGACCTGCAATGGAAGGTTAGACAAATCAAATACACGAGGACCAGACCCTTGCAAACGGCAGACCACCAAAATTCAAAGAAAATACATGTCACCCCTAGCAAACGGCAGACCACCAAAATTAAAAAAAAAAAAAAAATACATGTCACCCCCAGCAAACACCAGATCCTCAGCCACATCGAAAGCCATAAACTATCATCATTCTCTTATTAATCCTTTGATTCAGGATGAACTCGAATGGGATCACCAACATCAGGATGAATGCAACGAAAACGAAAATGTGCTCCCCCGCCGCCCGCGCCCGCGCCCACCCCCACCACCTCCCCGACATCAGCACATTGAAAGTCAGAAACTAGCACCCTCCACTGATAATCCTTTAACTCTCGATGAACACGAACAGGACTACCAACATCAGGACGCAGTCACCCATTAAACTTCGAGCTTCGTGCGATTAACCTCTTTCCTTCCTCGTCTGAAACAAAACTTGATGCGAGCCTACATTTAGTCGAGGGTAGGAAGGCAGAACTTTTATACCCCGCCCGCAGTGGAGTTTTATCGAACTGACGGACTCCAGTTTCATCGAGTTTTATGGCACTGGAGTTTTATTACACTCGACATATTCATATGCAGAAAACGCGACTACAAATGATGCAAAGCAGGTAGCGCAACGGCTTTTCTTTTTGCAAAAGACCCCCTGCATTTGAGTTTTTGTCTCAAATGAACCCCCTACACTTTGACAGATATATATTAATTAGGCCCCAACGCTTAACCCCGATGAGAAAAGTGACCAACCAGAGGCGCACGCACATCTCACGTGCACTTACATTCTCCGTTTCCACCTTCATTCTACTGATATCTCACCCTTTTTGAGTTTGGAATTTTGTTATTCAGGTGCGTTGCTCTTCGTTGGCAAGAAAAAACTGCGTTGTTTTCAATTACGCATGGGAATAGTTGTTTTGTCCTGGTGTACCACTGTAATTTGATGGTTCCTCTTAAGCTCGTGGTTGAACACAATTCTATCCCCACCAGTCACGGTAACAGAGTGACAACAGAGCCAGTGTGAAAACAGAAATCACCATGAAACCTCACAAACGCAGAAGAAGAAGAAGAAGAAAGCCACGGCCAAATTCTCCTACCTCTCTGACACTGAGACATGGCGGTGGATGAGCATGAGCTTCAAATGGATGGAGGAAGACAAAGTTGCGGAAGAAGGCAGTTGGAGGGGGATGATAAGCGCTTCAAGAAGGGCTGTGGCGACCGGGGGACCATGGGTTGTTTACCATTTTAAGGTTTTGAGGGCGTATAAGCAAGTGAAGGCGTGGAAATGGGGCGGTTTTCTCTGATATTTGCTTCGAGCCACAGCTTTTCACATTCATGTCGATACAAGTTCTATATTAACAGACATAAGATGAAAAACAGAGGAGAAGGAAAAGAAAACGATTTTGCAGTGGAAAGATGCAAAACTCCTAAATAAGCGCCGTGGTGGTACTACAACATGATGTCCACATCAGGACCAACGGGAGAAGGTCACAGACAAATGAAATTCATATAAAACACACATCACCACTACATCAAAAGCTGGAAACTAGCGCTCTTCGCTAATAATCCTTTTAACTCACAATGAACACGAACAGGACTACCAACATTAGAATGCAGGCAACAAAAATCTGCCAAGGTAAGTCGCCAAGTAGAACGCACATCAGGAGACCACATTCAACACATCCAAGAGTAGCAACAATCACACCAGAGGCAAGTCGGAAACTTGGGTGAATATCTTGCCTTCCCATTTCCAAGATTAATTTTTGCCGGATGATTTTAATCGCTGCACTGATAAACATAAAGCCCGATGCATTGGGAATGTTGGCCGGACCTATAGAGCTGTCCCTCTCCCTGATGAGCTGACACAGTGCCTGCTCGAGTGAATCAAGACCTTCGTTGATTCGAGCTACGTGCTCTAACACATTCCTTCGAATAAAAAATCAGCAAATTGTTTGTTAAACAACCATCTTTCACATAAGCGCAAACAATAAGGATCAAGAAGAAGCATATTGATAGATCAACAGAGAAAAAAATGGAGACGATTTGTACTGGTTTCTTGGTTTCAGTATGCAACATTGAAGAGGATGATTTCACCTGATCTAAGCAAAGTGCAGATGGTTTCCGATTTACTCAAGAGTCCTCCAACTTTTTGAAGGAGGTTGGACTACAGAGATGTGGTGGTGCTTACCTTTGAACAATGTGATCGGCAGAGTTGTTGTTCCCCATTGATCTCCGAACCTTGCGTAGCTTCTGTCTTCTGCACTTCTACAACGGCAAACGACAATGAAAAGGAAGGAGGATTTCTCAAGGCACGTGACTTGAGCCCTCAAGGCACGTGACTTGAGGGCTGTCCTCTTCACTTCTACAAAAGCAAACGACAATGAAAAGGAGGGAGGATTTCTCAAGGCACGTGACTTGAGCCCTCAGGTCACGTGCCCTGAGAAATCTTCCCTCGAGGCACGTGACTTGAGGCAAGTTAGGTGACTTGAGCCCCTGACTTGAGAAATGAAATCCTCCCTCGAGTCATTGAAGGAGGTTGGACTAGAAAGATGAGGTGGTGCTTGCCTCTGAACACTGATTGGCTTACTTTGTTCCCCATTGATCTCCGAGCATTACGAAGCTTCTGTCTTCTTCACTTCTACAACAGCAAACGACAGTGAAAAGGAGGGAGGATTTCTCAGGGCACGTGACTTGAGCCCTCAAGTCACGTGCTCAAGTCACGTGCCCTGAGAAATCTTCCCTCAAGGCACGTGACTTGAGGCAAGTCAGGTGACTTGAGCCCTGAGAAATGAGGGCTCAAGTCACGTGCTCAAGTCACGTGCCCTGAGAAATCTTCCCTCAAGGCACGTGACTTGAGGCAAGTCAGGTGACTTGAGCCCCTGACTTGAGAAATGAAATCCTCCCTCAAGTGAGATGACTCGAGAAATCCTCCCTCCTTTTCATTGTCAACTCCAACTCTTCTTTCTTTACTCTTTCAAGTCTTCATTTAAAATTCTAGCAAAAATGCAGTATTCATTGGGAAAAAAAAAAATCTTCTGCGATCATGGAGAACCGAAGAAACAATATATTATTTATAAGAATTTGATTTTTTTTACCCAAAATAGAAAAAAAAAATCGGCCACTTTCCGGGTAGATGCATCCTCATTAATTATTAAGGATACATACACTGCTAGTCCTAAAATTTGTCACGAAAATGTAATTGAGTTTTAAAACTTTTAAAAGTGTAATTAACTCCTAAAACTTGTCACTAAAGTGCAATGATATCCTAAAACTTTCAAAAAGTACAATCAAGTCTTAAAACTTGTCATGAAAGTATAATCGGCTCCTAAAACTTTCAAAAAATGCAATCAAAGAAAGTATTTGATTGAATTAATTTGATAAGTTTTAAGACTTTATTACACTTTGTAAAAGTTTTAAAACTCAATTTCCTTTTGTGATGAGTTTTACAACTTTCAGTGTACTATTTGAAAATTTTAGAAAGCAATTGCACTTTAGTAATAAGTTTTAAGATTTCCAATATTTTTTTTGGTCGATTAAGACTTCTAATATACTTATCCCTAATTATTATATATTTGGCAATGAATTCTTTGATATGAATTGATGTATAGCATTCGACTATTGAATTAGGACGGTGGATTCTAACTTTTCCAACATCAAGGACCACATTCATTTTCGATTCTCTTACTTTGAAACAGACAAGAGACTCTCTATAGGACGTTCTCTTGTTCCATATTCAAAATGGTTCACAACTTTTTTCTTGTGGCACTTGCCCAACACTTTTGCTAATTTTTCACAAGGAAAATGAATTCACCTTAGGGAATGTAATTACTAAAGGAAATTATACATATATTTCTTCAAGGGGTGGCCTCAACAAGGGTCGTCACCCTCGCTGGACTACTAGCAATGGCGAGTGTAATGTTCATACATAAATTTGAGTTTAGAATTAATGCTAGGTAATGTAATTGCTAAAGGAAATCATCTAGTGTCACAGCCCATGGAAACGACATGATCCAGAAGTTTTCTATACAAAGGACTTTGACCGATCCATGAAGGGAGGGTGGACCTCAAAGTTCCTAAGTCCTAGAGTTTTCTTGTCTATTCCGGAAAACTCCTAGAGGAGGGTGATATTGTAAATGTATACTCTTATAATAAATACAGGTAGTTTGAGAAATGCAATCTCTATAGTTAGATTGAAGAGAGATTTACAATTACGATCGAGCTTGTTCTTATATATGAAAGCATCCTCCCCTCACTTGTATTATCTCACAAATAATACAATTTTCAGAGCTTCTTTTTAGAATTTCTCTCTATCCTTGTGATCGTGAGGAAACTAGATCTATGTTTCTTATTTCCGTGTGACATTGCTTTAAAATTTCAACAATTGGTGTGTTTTGGGAGTAAGTTACCACACTCACCTCTCAATTCATCGATATAAAAAATGAGACCTAAAGTATTATATGAATAATTTATTTCATGTCTATTTACGGCCCTGTCGATGAGCATTTTTTTTTTAGTAACAGATGTTACCATAGTGATACATACGAAGGAGGCCAAAAAATTAATTCGAGTTGGGTTCTAAGAATAATGCATGTAAATTAAACAGGTTGAATCGATCATAGTTTTCGATTTTACCGAATGAGATATAATCATTATTTACTCTGACGAAATAAAAGAATCCATTTTTAAATTTCTCAATGGTTTTTTTTTTTATTTTTTTGGGGGCAAAGTAACTTTTAATATTTTTAAGAGATGTTAAGAAATGATTTCCTTTACAAGGTCTTATACAACATCGAGCCTTTAATTTTATTTTTTTTTCTGAACTGTCAAATCAAGAAATGTTCTTGTGCACCTGTGCGGTTTCGATTGAATCTCCCAGTTATCTTAATGGATCTGACCGTAGAAAAATCTCCTAACCTCATGCAAATGTCGTAATTTCGTTTCCTCTGCACGCCATTTTGCCTTTAAACTTGACCCTGAAACATGCAACAGTTATAGCAGAGGCAAGCTCGGAGTCATAAGTGGAAACTTAACATCTTGCCTTCCCATTCCAAAGACTAATCTTTGCCGGATGATTCTAATGGCTGAACAGATAAGCACGATGCGTGTTGCTATGGAATTGTTGGCTGGAACTATAAAGTTGTCCCTCTCCCTGATGAGTTGACGCAAGGCTTGCGCAAGTGAATCAAGGCCTTCGTTGATTTGAGCTACGTGCTGTGCTGCATACCTTAACATTACCAAACAACTTGTCAAACAACCGTCTTCCCCACAAGGATCAAGAATAAGCATATTGATAGATTAGCAGGCAAAAAAAATATAGGCCATTTGAACTGGTTTCATGATTTAAGTATTAATAGACAAAAAAACCTTAGGTTATTTGAACATGTTTTAGTCTGGAACATTGAAAAAGACGAGTTCACCTTATCTAAGTGGAGTGCAGATGGTATTTGAACAAAACAGCATGAGTTTACTCAAGAGTCCTCCAACTTATTGAAGGAGGTTGGACTACGGAGATGTTGCGGTGCTTACCTTGAAACATTGTGATGGGTTGAGTAGTGGTTTCCCATTGATCTCTGAGCAACGCGTGGATACTTACTTCTTTACTTCTGCAACAACATGTCATATAGACGATGCATAGATCTTGATGTATAGTTGGGATTCGATGGGAGTTGGAAGGAAGAGCATGAGGGAATGGATTGTAGTTTGGACTCGAGTTCGTCATTGTCTCATATGTAGGCGCATGATGAGGAGAATTTTTCTACCAAAAAAAATAGGACAATTTTATGTTCCCGACACAAAAAGTCCTCAGGGGTGAGTACTTTTGTGTGTGGATGGCTGGTTTTTTTGAGTGAGTACTCAAAAAAGTGATCTCATGTAGTCTTCAAGACTATCTTCAAAACTATATGAGATTACTTTTTGGCTGGTTATTTTGAGCGAGTACTCGAAAAAGTGATCTCACACAATAGGAGAACACTTTTGCGAGTTCCTCTCCTCGCAAAAGTGTTCTCCTATTGTGTGAGATCACTTTTTCGAGTACTCGCTCAAAATAACTCAGCCATCCACTCAGATCACTAAAGTACTCACTCAAAAAAAAAAAACCAGCCATCCACACACAAAAGTACTCACTGGCACAATCATCATATGACAATAACAAGAGTCCACCCGTCACACGGCTCAAATTGACTCCAATTTAATCCCTCATGCTCCTCTTTATCATTGTCACACACATATATAAACAATTAGACCAAATGCATCTTTCTTTAATTTGTCTTCGCATCATCCTCTAGTAGTCATTTTTGCATTGCAAACGACAAATTCCATAAGGATAGGGAAAAATTCAATTTACTTCTCATTGGAAAATATACATCAATTAGTCCCCGACGCTTAACTTAGACCAAAAAAAAAATTCATTCGCTAATGTAATTTACTGTTCCTCTTTAATTTAAGGATGATGATTCAAAATTTATGGTTTTGAACCAACTACTGAATCGAATTGGTTTGGACCAGCTGATTCAAGATTAGTTCTAGCATAAAATCGGTTCAATTTCTGGTCCCGCGAACCTTGAATTAGCCTAGGACCGGATCGGTCCCCGATTCCAAGGCCGGAACACCGGTTCTATTCAATAACCGATTACCGAATCAAATCGGTTATTGAGTATTCTTTTGAAAAAAGAAAAAAAGAATCCTTTAAAATCATAAAGAATTGAACCATATTTTCAACATGAATAGGCAACGTTTTTTACACATACACAAAAAAAAAAAAAAAAAAAAAATGTGGGCTGATTAGATGCATCCCTCATTAATCATTATGTATTTGGCGGCCCTCCAAAGTTCCTTTCTCAGGAAAGAAACTTGAAACAACATGAATTTGCTTGCGGTCCTCCAAAGTTATTGAAAGAGGCTGGACTGAAGTGAAGTGATGTTGCAGTTCACGGTCGTTCCTTACCTCCGATCACCTTGTTGTTTCCCATTAGACTTCGAGCTTCGTGTGATTAACCTCTTTCCTTCTTCGTCTGAAACAAAACTTGATGCGAGCCTACATTTAGTCGATGGTCGGAAGGCAGAACTTTTATACCCCGCCCGCAGTGGAGTTTTATCGAACTGACGCACTCCAGTTTCATCGAGTTTTATGGCACTGGAGTTTTATTACACTCGACATATTCACACGCAGAAAACGAGACTACAATTGATGCAAAGCAGGCCGCGCGACGGCTTTTCTTTTTGCAAAAGACCCCCCTGCATTTCAAATGATCCCCCTACACTTTGACAGATATATATTAATTAGGCCCCAACGCTTAACCCCGATGAGAAAAGTGACCGCCCATAGGCGCACGCGCATCTCACGTGCACTTACAATCTCCGTTTCCACCTTCATTCTACTGATATCTCACCCTTTCTGAGTTTGGAATTTTGTTATTCAGGTGCGTTGCTCTTCGTTGGCAAGAAAAAACTGCGTTGTTCTTCAATTTCGCATGGGAATGGAAGTTTTATCTGGTGTGCTACTGTAATTCGATGGTTCCCCTTAAGCTCGCGGTTGAGCAAAATTCTATCCCCACCGCTCGCGGTAACAGAGTAAAACAGAGCCAGCGGCAAATCAGAAATCACCACAAACCGAGAAGAAGAAGAAGATGATGATGAAGAAGAAAGCCATGGCCGAATTCTCCTACCTTTCTGACACCGATGACTCGGCAGTGGAAGACCTCATTTCCCAGACCATGGACCTCTACGTCCTCAAGCAACGCCACGATCAACGGCTCCTCCTTCACCGCCGACGACTCCCTCTTGCCCTTCGACCTCAAGTTCCCATTTCCGCAAGCTCAAATCCTTCCCTCTCTCAAAACCCCAAACGACACTCTTGAATACGAGCAATCGCAAGACGAAGTCGCCATAGCCATCGCCCCGATGAAAGGTGGCTGCATCTGGTGCTCACCGAAGAAGCTGACACCAGGGCTAGGACTACTAAGAAGGGGGTGAGCATGAGCTTCAAATGGATGGAGGAAGACGAGGTTATAGTGGGATTTGGGGGGTTTCTCCGATCAAGAGCAGAAGAAGTAGATGAAGAAGGCAAAATAAAGGAGGATGATGAGCGCTTCAAGAAAAGGCCGTGGCGGCCGGGGGACACCATGGGTTGGTTTGCCATTTTAAAGTTTGAGGGCGTGGATAAGCAAGAGGAGGCGTGGAAATAGCGGCGGCTCCCTTTGATATTTGCTTAGAGTCGCAGTTTTTCATATTCTTGTAGTATTCATAAGGCCAGAGGCACGAGATGAATAACAGAGAAGCAGAAAAAGAAAAAAAAATTGCAGTTGAAGGTTACTGAACAAGTTAAACCCCTCGATAAGCGGCGTGGTTATAATACCAAATAACGTCCATATCAGGACCACCGTGGGGAAAGGTTACAGGCAAATGAAATTCACATAAAACACAAATCACCACCACACCGAAAGCTGGAAACTTGTGTCCTTCGCCGATAATTCTTTAACTCACCATGAACACAAACGGGACTACAAGCATTAGGATGCTGGCAACAAAAATCGGCCAAGGCAAGTCGCTGAGTAGAGCGCACATCAAGAGACCACATTCGACACATCCAAGATCAGCAGTGATCACAGCAAAGGCAAGTCGGAAACTAGGAATCGAATTGGGGTGTGCATTGGGTCCGGGTTAACCTAGGCATCAAATCAAATTGGCTTGGACCGATCGGTTCAAGGTTAGTAGGGAGAACCGATTCAATTTCTTATTCTACGAAACCTTGAATCAACTTGAAACCAGATTGATTCCAGTTCCAAGGGCCGAACTGCCGAGTCAACCAATTTGGTTCCTAAATTGAATTGGTTTCCAAGTCATCTTTAAAAAAAAAAAAAAATTCCTTTGCAATCATGGAGCACCGAAGAAAAAATATGTTACTTTTATGAATTTGATTTTTTAACGCAAAATTGAAAAATTCGGCCGATTTCCCACTAGGTGCATCCTTATGAATTATTAAGGAAAAGTGTATTGAAAATTCTAAAACTAATCATGAAAGTATAATTAAATTCTAAAACTTTTAGAAAATATAATCAAGTCTTAAAACTTATCACAGAAGTATAAATGAGTTTTAAATTTTTAAAAAATACAATCAAGTTCTAAAACTTTCTACGGAAATACAAATGGATCCTAAAACTTTCAAAAAATACAATTAACTGAAAGACTTGATTAGACTAATTTGACAAGTTTTTTACGTTCATCAAATAATCATAATCTTAAGATCAACATTGATATTGTTTATCCATTTATTTCCTCTTAATTTTTCACATTAATGTATCTACTATTTTCATAATAATCAAGCCACTTAGGGCGCGTTTAGTAACGATTCTGTTCCCGGGAACAAATTATGATCAGAAATGATTATTTTTTATTCTGTTTCCGGGAACTGATTCTGAGTAAAAGAACGCATTTGATAACTGTACAAAATTTCTGATTCTGGAATAGAATTGCGTTTTGGTACTGTGTTCATTGATTCTGTTCCAAATCAATTTATTTTAATTTTTAAATAATTTTTTTTCCTTTTTTCCTTTTTTCCTTTTTTCTTTTTTCTTTTTTCTCCTATTCTAATTCTTCTTCAGGCCGGTCGTCAGCCCTTGGCGAGGCCGGCCCTCGTTGGCTCAGCCTTGCCGGACCTTGCCCTAGCCTGGCGAGCCTTCGGCGAGCTCGCCGAACCGGTCGCCAGCGACTGGCGGCGTCGAACGGCGGCGGGCGACGGCGAACGACGGCAAATGGTGGCGGCGGCGAACGGCGGCGATCGGCGGTGGCGGTGGACGGCGGCGGCGGTCGCGGGCTACGACGGACGGTGGCCATCGGCGGCGGCGGGACGATGACAAGCGGCGAACGCAGCAACGGCAGATGGCGGCGAGCGGCGGCAGGCAGCAGTCGCGGGATGGCGGTCGATGAAGAAGAAGAATTTTGATTCTCAATTTCATTCCCAGAACAAGAATCAACTTTTTTTTTATTTTTTATTCTCGTCCCAAACTGATTCTGGGAACAAATTTGTTCCCAGGAACAAAAATTTTACCAAACGCGATTATCGTCTCAAACGATTCGGGAACAAAAAATCATAATCCGGCACTTTGTTAGAATGGTTACCAAACAGGCCCTTAATGTCTTATCTTATTGATCCATGATTTAGCCAATCTTTCCAAGATTTCCCCATTGATTTTGGTATTTTTTCCGATATTCTACCACTTGACCCAAGTAAAGCTTAATGCATTAATTATCATGCATGCACAATGATAATAAATGACTTCTTATAATGTCCATCATAATATCAAATTATGTGTCGAGTTTAAATTGTGTATGAAACCCGACCCTCAGGAATATTTTGATTTGCTCAAAATCTGGTATGCACTTTATTTGAACCAGATTTGTTTTCTGAAGACAATATCCAAGTCAAAGTTTTACCAAGATTTATCAATCAATGGTCCCTTCCTAAATATACAAGAATGGAACTTCACGGTGGAAGGACTCTATACAATTAGGTGGGTTTTCTATTCTTTTTTTTTTTTTCCCAGCGGGTTAGTCTGGCCAGTGGACAAAAATTGAGACAGACATCTTGAGTTTTTGTTTCTTTGACTGTGCGGACGTGTTTGGACACGTGATTTGTTCAGTGAGCTTTTCATTCAATTTGAATTATCTATTCGTGGATATTATGGATTTAGACTTAATTTAGATGCGAAAAATATTCGAATGTATAAATAATTATAACTCCAATTCTTTGATAATAGTGAATTTTTTGTTACTGACTCTTCTAGTTCCGACACTTGAATAAATTTCTTGCATCATTTATTGCTCATCCTTTATTTATCTAGTAGTTTTGCGTTGATTTAAATTGCTAAATCCTTAATATCGCAACAACAGACTATTTATGCAGAACTTTTCCTTCCAGACGCTACAAGAGGGCTGATGAAAGACACGTGACCAATTCTCATTATAGTCCGCCAATCATGTCTCATAAAGACTTCCCTGGACAGGGAGATGCATGTTATCAAGTCATAAACTATTATTCTTTGTTCCTAATCCTCTTCCAGCTAGTATTTCTTTTCAATCTATTGTGGCACCTCTGGAGGACTTGTCGTTGGAGCTACGAAAAACAGTGGCACGTCAGTCACCTCGCCGCCCGTGGTTGACTGGTTGTAATCCTCCCCTAGCGGCTGTCAAAAAGAGGAGAGAGTAAAGACATGTCGGGGAGAAGAAGGCATGATTTCAAGAGTTCTGCCAAATGAGTAAGTTGGTCCATCCGCGAGGCGTTTTCTCTCTCCTTGTCCTCTTGACTTACTTGCCTCTTAGCCCTCTCTCTCTTGCGCACTTTCCTCGACGTTCCGCTTGCTCATGCTTGATCTGCATGAAGAAAGAGTAATGTCCATGATATAAAGAAAAGATTAGTATGCAAAGTGTGTCGACTTCAACGCTATGAATTTCAATAACACCTTAGAGATATCAAACGCCTCAGATCTTGCGAGAGGCTGCGACATTTGTTTATAAGTAACACCTAATTCAAGTCTCTATTCTTACATATCAACAAATAATAAGAACTATAAGAATTACCATTCTCGTCGAATCGAAGAGGAACATTAAATTACATCAGTGAATAAAATTTTTTTTTATCAAGATTGAGCATTGGGGGCTCATCGATATATATTTCCCATTGGAGGGCAAATAGAAATTTTCCCTATCTTTATGAAATTGAAAAAATTATCCAAAAAGTCCTAAACTTATTGTCTTTTTACTAATTTAGTCATAAACCTTTAAATTTTGTTAATTGAGTTCTAAATCTTTTCAATTCTTGCCAGTTGAGTCCATCCGACTAATTTTGATTAGAAATCGTTAACGTGGATGCCGATGGTGCCACGTAAGACTACTGACACTAACATAGACAATTTTTAATAATACTTTAGTATTTTTTAATTTTGTATTTTTTTAATTTTATTATTATTTTTGCTGATTTTTTTCCTTCTTTTTTTCCTTTATTTTCTTTTTTTGCTTCTTCTTCTTCTTATTTTTGTTGGTGGCTAGCCCTGGCCATGCTAGGTCGACCGGCCTCATTTGCTATAGGTGAGGTGTGGCTGGGTGAAACTCGGCGAAGGTCCGCCTCACCTAGGCTAGATCTAGTGAGGCCATTTGGCAAGGCTAGCCCTCGCTCGATTGGCTTGGGCGAGTTTGACCCTCATTGGGCCTCACCTGGGCAGGCAAGTCTAGGTGAGGGCTCCCTCCCAAATCTGGTAAGGCCACCTTGGCCTGGGCGAGGGCGGCCTCACTTGGCCTAGGTGAGGTCGACCCTCGCTTGGGTGAGGGCTCCCCTTGTTGGGGCTCGCCTATGGGGGCAAGTGAGGCGAGGCTAGTCGGCCCAGCATGACCAATGGCCGGCCATCGGCAAAAGGAAGAAAAAGAAGCAAAAAGGAAAATATAGAAAAAAAAAAAAAAAAGAGAAAAAGAGAATGAAAGAAAAAATAATAGAAAATTCAAAAAATATGAAAATATTATTAAATTTTTTCCACATCAGCGCTGATAATCCTATGTGACACTATTGACTCCCACATTAGTGATTTCCAGCCAAAATTGGCTGGATGAACTCAATTGACATGAAATGAAAATGTTTATGATTCAATTAGCAAAATTGAAAGGTTTAACATTAAATTGACAAAAGTATAATAAATTTAGGACTTTTTGAACAATTTTCCCCTATGAAATTTGTAGTTTACCATGCAAAAAAGTCTACTAGACGAGGATCGAAGGTGAAGTAAAGAAAGAGGCATTGGGTCTAATTGATAGATAGTTAATATCCCGAAAAACCTTAAACAGTTATACTTGTGACAAATTTACCATAAATTAATTTTTTTACCACAGAAAATTTCAAACTAATACACGTGTTACAAATTTATTTTAAACTAATTTTTTGGCTATCAAATATTCTAAATCGATACACTTGTAACAAATTTATCCATAATTAATTTCCTTTACATCAAATTATTGAGTTCGACGATACATGATAATTAATAGGTGTACCATAACTATATTGATTTGTGATTTTTCATAAAAATTAATAAAATTAAATTTATTATAAGGTAACAGATTTAAAAATTTTCTTGTGATATTAGAACCCAAAAAAAAAAAAGTCGGATAAAATAACGTCAAGACATCTAAAGTAGGCTTTTTATATGCAGAAGATCCCCTCCACTTGCCTTTGTCTCAAATGCTGCACGCCGGTGGGAAAAGTGACGGCTGAGGTGCACCCCCATCTCACATGCGCGAATTTAGGGGCAGTTCGCCCAGAATCGCAGATCGCCATATAGAATATTAAAAAAAATAGGAAATTACCATCACAAACCTACAATTAGAGAGACAGAGGATTGGAAGTGGTGTGACTGGTGTCGGCGCCCAGCCGCCGGACCTACACGATTATTACCGGCATCGACAATCATGGGCTCCAAATTCGGCCCAAAAAGGATTGGGAGCGTTAGCCCTTTACCACACGATCAACCCCCATCGATCGTGCCACGAAGTGCTAAAATGCGATGGACCGTCTTGCTCAAGAGCACTTTCCAGCACTCGGGAAACTCTTACCATCTTTTATATTTTGTAGTCTTGTTCTTGACAAACAAACGGCCATCCTCTCCACTCAGTAAATGTCACCAGCAAAACCTTCTTCGGACATAGGGATGAACGGTTCTCTGTTCACGACTAAAAATCCGAAGGAGTATTTTCTTTGGCGAGACTTGAAAAATGTTCAGACATATTTTCTGTTGGTTGTTTGTTTGTAAAACAAATAAAATATGTTTATTCTTGTCCTACGTAAAAAATGTTGGGAGGAGACGAGTCACTTTATAAATATGAATCTGTGTTAAAAAGAAAAGGACTGGAGTTTGGGCTGATCCCGTACAGGGTGCCGAACACTGTCCGTAGTTTGAGCTCTCCGCTCCATTCCACACCCAGAAAATTGAACTCAACTGCAAATTATACTAGGCGGATGCATCTCGATGTAAATGACAAGCTGAAGTTCAGAGTGCAACACTCAAAAAGCTTAAATTGTCATATAATGGGAATAAATCTAGAAGAGAAGAAAGAAAATGATCTTGCATGCCATCTTACTTGTAGATGGTAAATGGTGGGTCAACTGTGACGTCAAATTGGGGCTATGCATATATGGAAAGCGGATGTGGTCTGGATCTCTTGGACATGTTTTCTTTCTTATGTTTGACTTTACCATCTTATCGCTTCCACTCACCCTCAACATATTTACATATCGATTAGACTTGTTTTCCCAAAAAATAATGATGGACTCGTGTTTTCGGTGGATTATTCAATGATTTATTATTGCATTCAATGGTTTTGGTTTTCCGAAATCTTTCGCCACGGATGTACTATTTTTCTGTAGAATGGTATGGGACATGTGGATTTCATCATTTGTTAATTTTGAATGTTGTAATTATTGTTAAATAGAGTGAAGCCATCCTATGGATAAGCCATGCCTTAAATTTTAACAACCATCCTCGTCATAAAAAATGTTCAAGTTAGAAATACAAGAACCAGACCCCAGCAAACAGCGGACTCTCAACCACATCGAAAGCTGCAAACCATCGTTGATCGCTAATTAATCCTTTGATTCGTGATGAACTCGGACAGAATAACCAAAATCAGGATGCACACAATGAAAATGGGTCAAGGCATGCCAGCAAGCAGAGCATACATTTGGAGACTGCATGAGATACATACAAGGGCAAAAGAGATGAGAGCATATGGAAGTTGGAACCTCGGATCCATATCTTACCTTCTAATCTCGAAGGCTAATTTTTGCCTGACTATCTTGATTGCTACACAGATAAGCATAGTGCTGGATTCACCAGTAACGTTGGCTCAACCTGTAGAGCTACGCCTGTCCCTAGTAAGCGGACACATGGCCTCGTCCAGAGTATCAAAGTATTCGTTATATTCTGCAACAATTCGAGCTACACGCTTTGCTCCACTTCTTGGATTTAAAATAAGCATATAACTTGTTAGACATCCGTTTTTCACAGAAGGTCAAATAATAAGGATAAAAAATAAACTCATGGATCGTCTAACCAAACCAAACTAAAACAAATGTGGGCTATTTTAACTTGTGCTATGGGTTCCCAATGCAACATGAGAAAGGATGAGTTCATTGTATTAATTGTATCTGAATAAAACAGCATTCATTTAATGGAACACGCACGGTGGACATGATCAGATACATAGAGTTCATTTTCAGGAAACGAACTCAAAACGTCATGAATTTACTCGCAGTCCTCCAAAGTTATTGGAGGCTGGACTACAGAAGTGAAGTGATGTTGCAGTTTGCGGGTCAATGCTTACCTCCGATCACTGACTAAATTGTCGTCTCCGATGAAACTCCGAACTACGTGTTATTAACCTCTTCCTTCCTCGTCTCAAACAAAACTTGTTATTTTCAATGAGCTCCTAATGAGCTCTTTTTTTTTGCAGCCTGGGCCTCCGCAAACACATTTTTGTAGACCATCGGAAGGCATGTCCCCGCAAACGATAAAAACGCCAAAATGATGCAGTGTCGGGGGCCCAAATATTTTCATTTAGCCCCTAATGAGCTCCTTTTTTGCAAAAGACCCCCTGCTTTTGAGTTTTGACACTTGACAAATATTTACGCAACTTGATCTTCTTAACATATTTTGCAAAGACCCACTGCATTAGAGGATAACCTCTTAAAACCTTTTGCAAAAGACCCCCTGCATTAGAGGGGATCCTCAACACCTTTTATGCGCAACTAGAGGAGATCCTCTTAACGCCTTTTGCAAAAGACCCCCTGCGTTGGAGGAGATCCTCTTAACACCTTTTGCAAAAGAGCTCCTGCACTAGAGGAGATGCTCTTAACACCTGCATTTGAGTTTTATTACACTTGACAAATATATATGCAGAAAACGCGACTATCTGAGTTTGTATCAAATGAACCCCTAAACTTGATAAATATATATCAATTAGCCCCCAACGCTAAACTCCGATGAGAAAAGTGGCCGGCCAGAGGCGCACACGCATCTCACGTATACTTCATTCTATGTTTCCAGCTCCACCTTTGTTCCACTGATATCTCGCCCTTCTTAAATTTGGAATTTTGTTTATCATGTGTGTTGCTCTTCGTTGGCAAGAAAAAAAGTGCCTTCTTCTTCAATTACGCATGGGAATGGTTGTTTTATCTGGCGTGCTACTGTAATTTGAAGTTCCTCTTCATTTCGAGGAGGATGGTGGTTCAAAAGTTATTGCTATTATTGTTGTTGTTGTTATTATTATTATTATTATTATTTCTTTGTTCCTAAAATTTGTGGTTTGATTAAGAGTGTGCATTGGGTCTAGTTCACCACGGGAATCGGACCAAGCTGGCTTGGACCAGCTAGTCCAAGGTCAATTTTGAGGAGAATCGGTCTCATTCCCAATCTCTGAACCTTAAAGTGGCCTACAACCGGATTGGTTCCAAGTTTCAAGGCCGGAAGTGCCGGTTCTACCTAAGAATTGTTTCAATCTGGGAATTGGAGTGGAACTGATTTTCAAGTCCTTTATTTTTATTTTTATTTTATTCCTTTGCAACACAGGAGAATCGAATCGTGTCTTCAACTTGTAGAAACAGCAACTTAACTACTTGATAAACATATGTTTTTATATTAAAATGGTGCCACTTTATAATTAAAACATTTTGATTTTCACAAAATAACATAACCAAAGGTAATGGTAGGCCATTGAATCGCCAAAGAAAGACACGCTAGTTTTTTTTTTTTAGGAAATGTACAAATTAGATTAATTCTAGGCATAATGACGTAAATGATTTCTGATTTTTGACCATTGTATAATATAGTCCATAATTTTTAATTTATTCAACGTGATCCATGAATTTTTATATGTCTGCCTTTCCTTCCGCTCGCTCTTTGGTTTGCTATATATATATATATCCCCTTCCATTCGCTCTGCAGTGCCATCTTTGTTTTTTGTATGATTCCTGGTGGGCAAAGAATCGTGTTTCCGTCGCAATTATGTTCAAAAAGTTAAAAATATACGCGAATTTCAGTGGGATCAATGTTTCGAGGAAGTGAAATCTGTCGGGGACAGAGAATCGTTGCGACTTTTTAAGTCTTGGGTACTTGGGTTTCGTGGTCTCTGCCGGTAGCAAATCTTGGGTGTCCTTGATTGTGCGTCCGAATGAGGTTGGGCAGCGATTGTTACGTGCTCCAGAGCGTGAGCTACGCTGACTGGGGCCCGTTCAACGGGCAGTGAAGCCGGATGATGCTGAAATTTTTCCTTTTAGTTTTTTTCCCCTCTCCGGATTTGCATTCAGACAGGTAATCCTGTCGTTTTGCTTAGTATTACTATGTCGACGATCAAGACCATCCTGACAAGTTGTCCGGAATGGAAGGATTGTTAAATAAAAATCGGGCGGGAACATTTACCGCCCCATGCCAAAATCTTTTACATTTGGATTTCTCAGTAAGTAGCATCTTATGGTGTGATACATGGGTCAACGGCAGAGACAATTCTTGGGTCGTCTTTTCTGGGTAATGGCCTGGTACCTGGTCTATAAGGTTTTTGGGTTGCGCTTGATTCGAGTGACAAAATGCTTGGGTCGGGGAAGCGGTCGTCTTGTATGCTTGTCTTTCTGTACAGCAACTGTTGGATTAAGGGATTAGAATGGTGCCTTCAAAATGGTCCTATTCTGTAGTACTAATGCTGTAAGGTTGTAATCGTGACCGACCTATCCTACTGAAGCTTGGCCAAATTTGTCAGGGATGACTTGCTCTGTGGTAGAACTCTTTAAGATGACTGAGCACTTGCAACATTTTAATCTTCATCAAGACTGGCAAATAAGATGATGCTTTCAAGTAGATTTATCCGAGAATTCTTATGGGGACTGGGCTTCTATATATTGTATTTTTAATTAACTGTTCTTGTTTGCTTTGTTTATCTGCTTGATGCTGATATTCCTGCCCACAATCGGGAGAGAGTACTCTCTCTCTCTCTCTCTCTCTCGATCAACTGGTCACAAGTTCACTATTCAAGTTCTCCCCAGAAGAGGTATCCGCACAAAATCAAGTAAAGGCATCTGATAATTGTTTGTTATTTAATATTTTCTTTTCCCGTCCATCACTTGATATGGGTTGATTCACTTGTGCTGTTGATTCAGTATCCAGGATTAGAGCCGGTGCTGGATGATTTGCTTCCCAAGAAGTCTCCAATCATTGTTGCCAAATGGTTTGTTCTCATCTAATTGCTATTTATTTTGTCGAGCTCCTTTGTAAGATTTCAGTTGATAGACACTCTTCTTGTGGCGTCCTTTACAACTATATAATGCTGTCGAGACTCGCCTCTGAGAGGGCTTTCTTCGCTTCCCTCCAGTCAAAACCATCTGAATTTGGTTCTGGTGAACAACGTGCCTCTCTTTTTCAACATCCGTGACTGTCCATACATGCCAACCCTACGACTTCTGCATCAATGTAAAGCATCTCTCACCATCTTCTCAAGTTTTCATAGCTCTCCTTGATTTGTAGATGATAATCTTCTCTACCATTACTTATCTGCTAGTTTTCGCAGTACCATGTCAATGCTACTCTTAGATGGGCCTCGGTAAATTTAGGGCGTGTCCTAATAGGTTTTTACTTTTTGCCTAATCCAAATATTGCGACGGACACACTAGAGTTTTCTTAATCCGGAACACCTCAAACTTTCACGATATACAAATTTTGACACATTTTTTTTGCTGAAGCATAAACAATCACACAGTTATATGTTTGAGTGCTTGCAGAGTGTATATTTGAAAATGCATCTTATTAGTAGTTATCCATCAATCTTTAAACTGGAGTTGCATACAAATTACAGAAAGCCAGATAACTTCAGTGTAGGCTGACATGAGTAAATGCTGATTATGTCTGATTCTTTAGGCTGGATTCTCGGCTTTAAATTGTAATCATGTCATATTTTTGTTAACTGAGTCATATGTTGTTAATCCAGGTGTGCTGATTGGGTTTGCACTTAACCTGTGATCTTGTTAAATATATTTTAGATTAACTTCTAGGTCGGAATAGATAAACTTAATGCTCAGACAATACCTCTTTGTCACTTGGAGCAAACCTCATTGGGGGATTCGATTTGGTAGACGTGATAAACCTGAATTAGGATAATCATCGGAAAATTTGCCTGTTATGACAATGTTGCTCGTTAGAAATTCTTGAGTTGTTGCATCTAATGTTGCCGAGTGTGGTGCAGATCCAAACATAATGAAGAAATTACAAGTAGACGGGCGCAATAGAATTTGCTCTTGCTGGTGCAAACATTATGTGTCCTGGCCTTTCCTCTCCTGGAGGTGCTTTGGATGATGAAATTGGTGCAGAGACTCCTGTGGTGAGAGTCACACTTATCAATTTCCACAGCTGCACACCTACCAACGTTGAGTCTATCCAACGATGTTTAGTGCTTGGCTTAATTGGTAGCAGTTATCTTTTAGGACAGTGTTCAATTTAGACTTGAGATTTTTGCTTTTGGCTGTGGCATTATAGTGTGGAAAGGTATATTTTTCCATGTCTATTTTTTTTCAGGCAATTATGGCTGAAGGCAAGCAACATGCTCTTGAGATATGCTTTACAAAAATGCCAGCTAAAGACATGTGAGTTTCCTCCCATCTCCACATTCAAAAATCAGAATCTCTTTCATAGAATCCTATTTGGAACCTCCTCAACAGAATTCTCGGTGAACAACATGAATAGTAGTTACTTGTTTCTTGTTTTGCATATCTTTGATGCCTCTTTTTAAGACTAAGTCAATTGCTTGATATGCAGACGGGCTGTTAACAATGGCATTGGGGGTGGATAACATGCATTATCTTAACGATGGTCTTTGGAAGGTAATGCATCATTTGACTTTCCATACTCCTAACCAACCCGAACGAGAGAACAAGCAATTGTTCATTGATGATTTTGTTTACCTGTCATGCGAATTTTGTATGGGCTGCCTCCTGCCGGTCGTATTTGCCTTTGTTTTACCGGCAAACTGACTTATTATCAACTGGCGTTATTAACCCTGCAGATGGAGCGTTTAGACTGATGATGAAGCATCAGAGTATTCATTCGAGAGGATAGTGTTAATCCATATCTTACGACTTTGTGAAGGCCCTTATTTATACTTTCTTTTCCCTTTTTCTGTTCAATTACAAGTCAAGAGGTCATGTGTTTCTCCATCAGGCTGGCTCTTTTCTTCATTGCGTGAAGTTTATGGTCGGTCTGCTGTACAGGTGCATCCCTCATTAACCATTATGGATTTGGCGTTGAATTCTGATACAAGTTGATGGGTAGCGTTCGACTATGGAAGCACGATGGTGGAAGCCAACTTTTACAGGTTCTAGGATAGGGACTAGGGAGTCCGTAGGATGGAGTTCTTATGTTCTATCCAAGACCCATTTCTAACTGGTTTAAATCTCTTTCCTGCGCGAATTAATGATCTCTTTTGCCGAGTTTTCACAGGAAGAGAGAATCAATGTTAATGCCAAAGGGAATCATTCGTATATTTCTTCAAGCAGGGCGGCTCGTGAGACCATCGCTAGAGCACCGGCGAAGGTAGGTATGTTAAGTAGAAATGCTCATATATATTTCAGAATCGAATTAATGTTAGGTAATGTTTTTGCTAAAGGGAATCATTCTATTTTCTTATTTTGTGAATTGAGAATGAGTTATAACACTGTCCTTTTAATTTGTTACTTTAAAAACATTGTACCTAAAGTATTATCCGAATGAACCTTATTACATGTCCATTCACATCCCTGTAGATGAGCATATTCATTTAGTACTAAACGCTTGCTTTTTTTTTTTGAATCTTGCTTTTAATTGACGATTGCGAAAGATTTGGTGATAAAAGAGTAAAACTTAGAAAAATGGATTTCAGTAAACGGTGATGTAAATACGAAGTGGGCAAAAGGATTAATTCGAGCTGGTCCTAGATTAAGAATAATGCAAGCAAATTAAAGGCGTTCAATTGATCATGGTTTTCGATTTTCCAAATAAGTTAAAATTAAATAAAAATTTTAAAATTTAGAAAATGTGACCTTAACTTACTCTGAGAAATAAAAGAATTCGACGCTTATTTTCAAATTCATCAATGATTTTGTTTTGGCCAAGTACCTTAATCATTGCACGTAATTTTAATAAATTTTAAGAAATGATTATTTTTAAGATAAGGTCTTATACAACATCGTGAGCTTAATTCTAGTTTGTCATACCACAAGGTCAAGATACGTTCTCCTCCCCATGTTACGGTTCCCAATCGTTTTTCTCTCATATAGTCTACACATTTAATCTTGAAACAATATTTGGGATAGTGCGAGCTATGTTATATCATTTGATTCAAATGTTTTTGGGATATCCCTAATAACTAAAAAATGATATGTGCTTCTTTTTTTTTCTTTTTCTTTTTTTATGTGGATCCTAAATCAATGAAAACTTCATGAGTTTATCCACCTCTCTTTGAAACATGGAGTTTTCTAATAAGTGATCTCATTTTCTTCACTCGACTCTAAGGGACATTTGACGATAACTCATCCACTGATTTTTCAACTTCATTATATTCAGAGTAGGATCAACTATTTAATCAATATCATAGCATATTTCTCATCTAAGAGCCCGTTTGGTTCAACTTTGGGGAAATGCCTTTAGCCAAATGCAAATACCTGTGGAGTAAAGGGGTTTTCGGAAATGCTTGAACCTTTGGCAAATTATAATTTAAAGGACATTGGAAAGTGACTTTGGTGTAAATACCATTTGGTAAACCCAACATTTGCAAAGGGCTTTTATTGTTTTCTAAAAAAATAAAAAAACAAATCTGATGAAACTCCGTTGCCGATCAACAGCGGGCCAACCACCGGCGACCAAATCTGGCCGCCGGCGAGGTTGGCCAAGGTTGGCCAAGGTTGCATGAACCAAGATCTCGCCGTCGGCAAGGCTACCTGAGGTCACGCGACCTCAGGCGCCATCGCCTGGGCCTCGCCGATGGCCAGATCTGGGTCCGCGTGACCCAAGCAAGGCCGCCTACGTTGCGCGACCTCAGGCGATGCCGCCTAAGGTTGCATGACCCAAGCAAGCGTCGCCTGGGTTCCACACAACCTCAAGTGGTGTCGCCTAGGTTACGTGAACCCAGGCAATGCCTGCCTAGGTCGCGCAAGCCTAGATCTAGCCGTCGGCGAAGCCCTGGCGGCGACGCCTGAGGTTGTGCGACCACAGGCAGCCTCGTCGACAGCCAAATCCCAAATCTAGCCGCCAGCAATTGGGGTATAAGGAAGATGCTCAATAAAAAATAAAAAATAAAAAAGTCAACATATGAACAATAGATATGGACTCGCATTTCAAAGGCAAACATTTGGCCAATGAGACCTTCAAATATTGAACCAAACGTTTAATATTTTTTCCAAAGAGCTTTGGGGGCTCAAAGCCTTTTGGGAATGCTGAACCAAACAAACAAAGCCAGCGTTGCTAGGGTCATGCCTCTTTGTACCAGTCAACCTTAGATGATGTTATATATATATATATATATTCAAATCTGCCTTTGCTTATGATTTTTTTTTTTTTTTTTTGGTGCATTTGCTTAAGGGTCAAGTGTCCATCCATTTATTCCGTTAAAAATTCTTTTTTCTCATTTGCCTTTCTCTCCGCCCCACCCACCGCATTTCTCCCAAACTCCCACTTTTTTCAGAACTCCTACAGGCTACAGCTACCGGGTCCGCCCACTGCTCGACAGGCTTGGACATGGTCATGGAGGAGTGAACCCAGCTCCCCAGCATCGTCGTCGTCGGCGACCGGTCCTCCAGCAAGTCGAGCGTCCTCGAGTCCCTCGCCGGCATCAACCTGTCGCCGAATCGCGGGACGGCGAGCGAGGTGTTGGAAGCACTCCCTCGACCTGGGCGACCAACCCACTGGCGGAGACCGGCCAGGCGTTGACCCACGAGAGGGAGCGGGTCGGGCCGGAGCACTCGGGCGAGCGCGGCGGGGCCGAAGGAGGTGACGGAGTCGGGCACGAAGAGGACGGTGTCGTCCGACGTGGCGGAGGAGGCGCATTAAGAACTAGGGGTGGACGGAACCACCCCCGCCACCACTCAAGGTCGGGGGCGAGGGTGCGGCGGATGGAGGCGCGGTCGCGGAATTGAAGGGCCTCGTACAGGGTGCGGACCACCGTCCGATTCGTGGGCTCAAGCTCCTCCAGATTTTTAGAGAAATTAGCCTTCTTCTTCTTCTTATTTTGTTTTTTTTTGTTTTTTTGTTTTTTTGGAAGATTGTACTCCTTTTTTCAGAGAAGTGAGGAGTTATGTTAGATACTGTGAGGGGTGAAGTCGCTAACTGACAACTAATGAATGCGACAAACCAAGCGATGGGCAACTGAAAGAAATCTCGAATTTTGATATTTGCTTAGTAGCAGTTTTTTACTTTCACGTCGAGACAGTTTTCATATGACCAGATTCATGAGAAGAAAAACAGAGCAAAAGGACCAAAAAAAAAAGAGATTTTGCCGTGCAGGGTCGCAGAACATGCAGATAAGCGATGCGGGAATTTTTGAAATACAAAATTTATTCAAGTTTTCAGAACATACAACTTGACGTCCATAGCACGACCTACAATGGAAGGTTACAGACAAATGAAATTCGTATAAAACACACGTCACCACATCAGAAGCCGGAAACTAGCGCCTGTTTGCTAACGATCCTTTAATTTGCGATGGACACTAATGGGATTACCAATATTAGGGCGCACGCGATGAAAATCGGCCAACACAAGTCACCAAGTAGAATGTACATAAGAAGACCGCATTCAATGCATCCAAGAACGGCAGCAAACTTCGCAAGCACAAATCGAAACCTTGAGTTAATATCTTGCATTCTCATCTCGAAAATGAATCTTTGCCGGATGATTTTAATCACCACGCAAATAAGCAGGAAGCTTGGTGCAATGGGAATGTTGGTCGGACCTATAGAGGTATGCCTCTCCCTGATCAGCTGACACAAGGCTTGCTCCAGAGAATCAAGATCTTCATTGGTTTGAGTTACGTGTTGTGCCACATGCCTTAACATCACCAAGTGACTTGTTAGACGACCTTCTTTCACGAGAGTATAAACGACATCGATCGAGAATAAGCATATTCATAGATCAACCTAAAAAAGTATAGGCTATTGTTTCAATACAAAACCAACATATTCATAAATTAAGAGAGCATATTCATAGATTAAAAGACAAAAAAACTTAGGCAATTAGTACAGGTTTTATGATGCAACATTAAAAAGGACAAGTTCACCTAATCTAAGTGAAGTGCATATGGTATTCAAAGAAAATAGCATGAATTTACTCAGAGTCCTCCAACTTGTTGAAGGAGGTTGGACTACAAAGATGTTGTAGTGCTTACCTTGGAACATTGTGACTGGCTGAGCTGTTATTTCCCATTGATATCTGAGCAATGTGTAGCTACTATCTTCTTTGCTTCTCCAACATGTCTCTTTGATAATATATGCATATATATAGGAAAGGAAAAGCATGAGGGATTGTATATGGAGTTTTCCTGTAACCTTACCAGTCACTGACAAGGTTACACCTGTCCCATGTAACCTTACCGATGACTATCTTGTCAAACTTAGTCATTGTCAATCTTGTCAGACTTCCTCGAAGTCCTTTAAGGTTACACGGGCCTTTAAGATTACACGGGCCTACTCAAAGTCCTTGGTCAAACTTACTCAAAGTCCTTTAAGGTTACATGGGCCTTTAAGGTTACACGGGCCTACTCAAAGTCCTGTAAGGTTACACAGGCCCATGACAATGACTAAATTTGACCAATGACAATGACTAAGTTTGACAGGATAGTCATTGTCGAGGTTACATGGCGCCCGTGGTTTTGTCAACATGCTCGAGGTTTTCATGGCGCCCGTGGTTTTGTCAAAATGCCATTGTCAAGGTTGTAGGATACATATAAGGAAAAGGAGGGAGGTCTAAAGTTTAACGAGAGCTTAAGATATATGTTGCATTTGATTCAGTATTTTAAAAATTCATTAGGAAAATATAAAATAAATTAGTTTAAAGGACTTTGAGTAAATGCGAAGGTCATTTGGTAAATTATGCTTTGAAAAACAATTTTAGGAAAAATGTCATTCGATCTCTAGTGACCTCCGCCGAGGGTCGCACGACCTTGGTGAGGGCTGCCAAAGGTTGCCCAACCTCAGGTGACCCTCAGCAAGGGCCGCGTGACCCAGGCGCCTAGGTAGCCTAAGGTCGTGTGACCTCTGGTGACCCTAACCAGGGCTACGCGACTCTCACCAGAGGTCGTTCAACAGCCACTAACGTCAGATCTGGCTTGCCGGACCGATGAAGGGTTAGTCTTTTTTTTTTTTTTAGTTATATATATATATTAGTATTTATATATATTTGATTTTTTTAGCATTTTAAAAAATAATAACAAGGGCAAAATTGGAAATTTGAAAAATGGGTGGAGGGTAATTTTTGGAAAAAATTGAGTTACAGCATTGGGCTAAATGCTGGAAACTCAATGCCAGTCCTTACTAGCATTAGACTTTCAACTTTCCAAATGCTAGCTTACATTTAAAAGCTACTTCAAAATAGTTGTTAAATGATTATTCCCCCAAGGGGCTTTAAACGCCGATAGTCCATTGAAAATACTGAACCAAACCCACTCATTAACTTTACGGGGCTGACGTCATGGGTTGCCTATGACGTCAACCCCGTAAAGTTTATATCCTAATGTCCTTGTGACTTTTCATTATCATATTATAAGATTCTTGAGCTCCCATTAAACTCGAGGACCTCCCACGTTTTTATTCACACACATATATCAGTTAGCCTCAACTCCTCTTTCTTTACTTTGCCTTGGCATCCTCATCTGGACTTAGTGTAGATGTGAAAGACACTCAAGTATATAAATAATTATAATTTTGACTTTCCGATTATAATAGATTATTTGCTATTGGCTCTTCTCATTAAATAGGTTCCGACACTCGGATCGAACTACATAAATATCTTATGTCCTTTGTTGCTATTTGCTTTTTTATCTAGTAATTTCGCATTGATTTAAATTGCTAAATCATTAATGTTGCAACGGCATGCTCGTATTTAGGAATGCAAATGGTTTTCGAACAAAACGGCAGGAATTTACTCAAGAGTCCTCCAATTTGTTGAAGGAGGTTGGATTAAAGAGAGGTGGTGGTGCTCACCTCCAAACACCGCGATCAACTGAGTCTGTTGTTGCCCATTGATCTCCGACCGATGCGTGGCTACTTTCTTCTGTTTAGTTCTACAACGTCTTATAGATGATGCGAAGATCTTGCAATGGTGCCATGGCCCATGCTATGCCCTCAATTGTGGACCTGGTCCACGGTTATATACATTATATAGTTATAGTTATCAATTAGAACCACAACCTCCTTCTTTAAACGGCAAATTTCCTAAATACGAGGAAAACTTCAATTTGCCCTCCTATGGGAAATATATATCAAAGCCCCCAATGCTTAACTGATTTAATGTTCCTCTTCAGTTCAAGGAAGATGGTGATTTAAAAGTCATCGTTCTTATTATCTTTTGATTTCTGAGAGTAGAGATTTGAATTGGGTGTGCATTGGATCGGATTTAACCCAAGAATCGAATCGAATGGGTTTGGACCAACCGGTTCAAGTTTAGTTTTTGAGAGAATCAGTTCGATTTCTTGTTTTGCGAAACCTTGAAGCAGCCTAAGACTAGATCGGTTCTCGATTACAAGGCCGGAATGCCGGTTCAACCAGTCCTATTCCTGAATTGAGTTGGTTTTCAAGTCTCCTTTTTTTTTTTAAAGAAAAAAAATTCCTCTACAATCATGTGGAACCAAAGAAACAATATGTTGTTTTTAAGAATTTGATTTCTTATACAAAATAGAAAAAAAGTCAGCTTGTTTCCGGTTAGGTGCATTCTCATTAATTATTAAGGGCGCGCATGATAAAATTTCTGTTTCTCGATTTTCGTTTCTCTGTTCCCCGAAACAGGTTTGGAATGTAAATCCGTTTGGTAACGCAATTTGATTTCTCTATTTCGAAACAGATTTCTATTCCGAAATAGAGAAATCGAAGAAATTAGAAGCTGAAATTTTTAACTTCTCGGTTTCGAAATAGAAATAGAAATAGAAAATTTTTTTCTCAACTTTTCAATTTAATCCAAAATATTTTAGATCACTAATATTGAAATAGAAATAGAAATAGTTAATTTAGTCCAAAATATTTTAATGATTTTTTAATATAATCATTTCAATCAATATTGGTTGAAAATCTTAACTATTGGTCTAGATGGTGAGAATTGAATGAACAAGGCTTCATTTGTTGTACGCAAGAGATTTCATGCATGATAATAGTCAACTTGCCATATTCATATCTAACGAGTTTTTCTTTACCTACTTTTCCATAGTACACTAGACAACGGCTCTATCTAGCTACCTTTTTTTTAATCATAAATTTCATATTAAGGCGGTAAAAATGGGTCAAATCATTAAGGTTTCATCCGATTTTTCTTTTATAAGGAAAGGAGATCTAATTAGGAGTTTGTTGTTCTTGTAAGAGTGTTGATGAAAATATAGATTTTGATAATAAATTTTTAAATAATCCTAGTGTTGATAATTTTGAAAAAAATTGGTGATATTTTTGAACATGGTGAGGATTTTTTTAACAAAATTTGGAAAGAAATTGGAATTAGACTTGAAGTTAGGATTTTTTTTTTTTTAGGAGATTAGACTATTATAATCATGGCTATCATTAGACTTATTTGATTAATGTGAAATCAATTTCGGCAAAAACATAATGACATATTCATTACAATTGAATTTCAATTGATTTTTTTTTTTTGCCACGTTGTTTATTTTTCGAAAGAAAATATTACGTAATAGGAAACGTAAGTACATGTAATAGGAAATTCCATGAAATTGTATTTTCAACTTATTATTTTCCACTATTATTTTGTATTTGAGGATGTCCTATGTTGTTTTAGTATTATTTTGATTATTATTTTGTATTTGAGGATTTCCTATGTTGTTATCTAATTAATTTCTATTCCTAGAAATAGAAATTTTATTTCGTTATCAAACGAATTTACTGTTTCGAGAAATAGAAATTTTAGTCGTTATCAAACAAGGTTTTTTGCTCGAAACTTGTCCAGGGAATAAAAATTGAGAAATCAATTTCTGGCCGAAATCAATTTCGAAACAGAAATTTTGTCATGCGCGCCCTAAGGATATGTGCATTGAGAATCCTAAAACTTATCACGAATGTGTAATTGAGTTTTAAACCTTTTAAAAAATGCAATTAATTCCTAAAAGTTATCACGAATGTGCAATGGAATTCTAAAACTTTCAAACAGTATAATCTAGTCCTAAAATTTGCCACAAAAGTACAATTGGGTTCTAAATTTTTCAAAAATTGCAATCAACAAAAAGACTACTAATTTGACAAGTTTTAGGACTTGATTACACTTTTTTAAAATTTTAAATCTCAATTGCTTTCTTTACAAATTTTAGGACTTAATTATACTTTTAAAAATTTTAGAACTCAATTGCATTTTAAAGACAAAATTTAGAACTTCCAATACACTTATCCCTGACTATTATGTATTTGGTGGTGAATTCTTTGATCCGAATTGATGTGTAGCATTCAACAATTGAATTATGATAGTGGATTCCTACTTTTCCAGCCTCTAGTACCACAATCATTTTCGGTTCTCTTGCTTTGAAATGGACGAGGGACCCTCTATAGGATGTTCTCTTGTTCCATCCAAGATCCATTCAAAATGGTTCACAACTTTTTTCTCATGGCGCTTACCAATCTTTTTTGCCGAGTTTTCACAAGAAAAATGAATTAATGTTAGAGAATGTGATTACAAAAGGAAATCATACATATATTCCTTACTGGGCCACCAGCAACAGTAGGTATAATGTTTATACAAAAATTTGAGTTTAGAATTAATGTTAGGAAATGTGATTGCTAAAGGGAATCATGCTAGTGTCACGACTCATAGAAACAACCCAAGCCAAGGGTTTTTTGAAAGAAGGACCATGATTGATCGATGAAAGAAGGGCGAACCATGCTCCTAAGTCTTAGAATTTTCTTGTGTATTCTAAAATACTCCTAAAGGGGATATTGAAAATGTACACTCTTGTAATAAATATGGATAGTTGGGTAAATAGGGAGATGCAATCTCTACCGTCAATTAAAGAGAGATCTATGGTTACGGTTGAGCCTTTACTTGTATATATAGGACCCTCTTCCCCCTCAAATGTATCATCTTACAAATAATATAATTTTTAGAACTTCTCTCTTTAGAGTTTCTCTTTATGATTCTTGTGAGTGAATAAGGCTAACTTGGAAAGAAATTCCTATGGTTGCACGGGTTAGAGAAAACTAAATCCGTGTTTCTTATATTTATGTCATGTATTTTATCCTCATGTAAGAATATTTGTAACATTGCTTCAAGATTTCAACGATTACTCTGTGTTTTGGGAGTAAGTTGCCACACTGACATCAATATAAAAAAATTAGACCTAAAGTATTATGTGATGACTTTATTGCATGTCCATTTACAGCCCTAGAGACGAGCATATTTATTTAGTAATAGATGTTCCCATAGTGATACGTACAAAGTGAGCCAAAAGATTAATTTGAGTTGGGTTCTAAAGATAATGCAAGCAAACTGAAGAGGTTGAATTGATCATAGTTTTCGATTTTATTGAATTAGATGTAATCATTATTTAAAAATGAAAGAGTCCATATTTCCTCAATGATTTTTTTTTTTTTTGGAGGCCAAGTACTTTTAAGGCTTTTAAGAGATGTTAAGAAATGATTTTTTTTATAAGGTCTTATACAAGATCGAGCCCTGAATTCTATTTTTTTTTCCCCTAAGACCTCAGATCAAGAGATGTTCTCGTGCACGTGTGCGGTTCCGATTGTATCGCACACTATGCTAATGGATCGTACCCGTTGATAAACCTTTTAGCCTCTTGCAAAAGCCATATCTTCGTTTCTTCTTCGCTCCATTATGGAGAAATTTAATCAATTGTGTAGAAAACAAATTTATCGAGAATTTCAACATCAAACTTTTCTATGTAATGATTATGTCTATTTTACATATATATGATGGTGGCATAGTATAACAAAATGGACAGAATTATAAATTTGAAAATACTTAAGATATAATCCTCTAAATATCATGATTACTATTGTTGAATACAAATCGTAAGATCATTTAAATGTTATTCTTATATTATTTTTTGTTTTTATATTTAACACGCTCTACCTTTTTAATCTTTTTCCGACATCCATGCGTGTACTCTTCTTACAATAGAGAGAGAAAAAAAGAAAAAAAAACAGCTTTTCACGTGGTTTTAAGAACCAAAATCTCAATTGGCCAGATTCCTATGTTATTATTGGGCTATGTAGCAAAATAAATGACATGTTCATATGGTTGTTGCTGTCCGGCCATGCACTAGACGTGAGTACCTTGCAATATTAATAATTAATGCATAAATGAAATTAACAAGTAATAATGTTAAACCTGTCTCAAAAGCACAATGATAGTAATTAAATCGGAGATTTGTTAAAGGATCAAGCTTGCACTTGTCCGGCTTGCTTTACTTGTGTAGTTCGGCCGAACAAGTTACTTAGAATTTGCAAGCTGTCCAATTAGATACTTTAGATTTGATTTTATTGTACAGAAATTGTTGAGTTCGTAATATGAGGACGGATATACAAATTGTATCAAATTCGCAATGCATGTATCCTAAATCCTAAAAGAAAGAATAACAAATTTGGACAATTTTTCTTTCTTATTTTTGACTTTCCCATCTTGTGGGTTCCACTCATCCTCAACTATTTACATATTCTTTAGCCTTGTTTCTGAGTAAAAAAAGGAAAAATTTGATGGACTTTTATTTTTTTGGTGTGTTATTAAATAGCTTGTTATTGCATTCAATGGGCTTGGTTTTCCGAAATCCTTGGCACGGTTGAATTGTTGAAATTTTTATGAAATTTTGCTGTAGGATGTTATATATGTTTAATCAGAGACATATGGTTTCCATCATTTGCTAATTTTGGATATTGTAATTATTTTGTTAGGTGAAGGGAAATCATATGCATGTGAAAAACATATAAACTCTATGGATAAGCAATGCATGATATTTTAACAACCGTCATCATCATAAAAAGTGTTCTGAGGTTAAAATAGAAGGACTAGAAACAGAAGGTTACACAAGCAGACCCAAATTCATAGAAAATACACATCCCCATGAGGACCAGACCCCTGCAAACAGCAGACCACCAACATTCAAAGAAAACGCATGTCAACATTTATTTACTAATAGATGTTACCATCGTGATATACCCGAAATGGGCAAAGAGATTAATCCAAGTTGGGCCCTAGAATAAACGTTCAATTGATCACTCATTACTTAGAATTTGCTTGTTTTGAGGAAAATTCATATTTTATAATATATTTTTCCAAAAAAAAAAAAAATGATCGTAGCTCTCTTTTACAAAATTGTAACGATGAAAAATATTTACACAAACAAATTTAGATATAAATTATTATGGATAATGAAAATATTTTGTATTATTTAACTATTAAGAGGTATTATTAGTTGATTTCCCCCTAAACACACGAACTTTACACTAATGAGAAAAAGAATTTAAGAATTATTTTCAAATTCCTCAATGATTTTTTCTTTTTTTCGGAGGGGGCATGCACCCTTAATGGTTGCACATATTTTTGAAAAATGTTAAGAAATGATTTGTTTTTATGCGACACCAAGCGCTTAATTGTATTTTTCGTCGTACCGTCAGATGAAGAGACGGTCTCCTCCACGTGTACGGTTAAGATCGAATCCCCACGCCATATGAGAAATTATATTTTTTTTGGAGGCCCATCAAGTACTGGGTTTTTGGGGGGTGGGGGAGGAGATGGAACCACCACCACCACTCAACGACGGGGGCGAGGATGCGCGGGTGGCCTCGCATTCGCGGAATTGAAGGGCCTCGTACAGGGTGCCGAACACCGTCCGATTCGTGGCCTCAAGGTCCTCCAGAAGCTGACGGAGATGAATGAAATTTTTTGTGCTAACCTTTGCTTTGGGTTGAATGGAGAGAGAGAGAGAGAGAGCGAGAGAGAGAGAGAGCGGAGGGGGAGGGAAAAGGCTAGAGGAAAAAGAAAAGAAGATAGACGGGTGGAATTGGATGGAACTGAACGGTGTATATTGGATGGTGACTTTACCATGGGCAGATTTGGGAATTCATCGGAAGTTGATTTTTTATGAGATAAAAAAAAATCGGAATAAAAATGGGTCTACAATTTTAGAAAAGTTAGCTCTCCTTTTCTTTTTTTCTTTTTTGTTAGGTTGGTACTCCTTTCTTCAGGGAAGTAAGAAGTTCTGAGGGGTCAAAGAAATCTCAATTTTTTTTTTTTTTGGGTGAATACAAGGTACAAACTAAGAAAATTAACCTCTCAATTCCACAATAGCAAATTTATCACTAAACAAGACATAAGATAATTCTAGAATAGGCCTAAGAAGACATGATCCCAAGTGGATACTTGGCATGTCCCCCCTCTTCCAGGTCCATCACAAGGGAAATGAAAACCAAGATTTGGGAGGCTGCAGGTAAAACGTAATATCCAAATGCTTCACTATACCATTATTAGCAAGCACATCAATAAGTCAATTGCCTTCCCGAAAAATTTCATGAATTTTGAACTCAAAATGGGAGTTCAATAGCCTCTCGATATCCTTAAGAAGTGCTAGATCAGTTTAAAATTTAAAGGCGTTCAATTGATCATGATTTTCGATTTTCCAAATAAGTTAAAATTAAATACAAATTTTAAAATTTAGCCAATGTGACCTTAACTTACTCTGAGGAATTAAAAGAATCTAAGGCTTATTTTCAAATTCATCAATAATTTCGTTTTGGCCAAGTACCTTAATTATTGCATGTAATTTTAATAAATGTTAAGAAATGAATTTTTTTTTTTAATATAAGGTCTTATACAACATAGCGCACTTAATTCTAGTTTGTCATACCGTAAGATCAAGAGATGTTCTCCTCTCCATGTTACAGTTCCTGATCGATTTTCTCTCATATAGCCTACACATTTAGGCTCCGTTTGGTTCGGTTTTGAAGAAATGTCTTCGAGAAAAATGTAAATAAATTTGGGTTAAGAGAGCTTTCCAAAATGCAAATAGGGTTTGGTGAATTGTAACTTTAAAGTGTATTGAGAAACAACTTTAGCTAAAATATCATTTGATAAAAATTGCATTTTGTAAAAGACTTTTACTAAATAAAAAAAAAAAAATGTATGAAGTCCAGCCTCCGACCGACCAAATCTGGCCGCCAAACGACCAGATTTGGCCCCAGGATACCCTTGCCTGAGGTCACCCACTCCAGATGATCGCCTAGGTCATGCAATTCAGGCCATCAATCGCCTGGGTTGCGTGACCCAAGCGTTGCTTGAGGTCTGGCGACTATCATCGAGGTTAGGCAACCCTCGGGTGGCGATCACCAATGCACGCAACCCTTTGGCCGACAATCATCGGCCTCTGATCAGCTTTTCTATGCGACGGTCTTCGGAGTAGATGAATGATAACCGAGGCCAAGACTTGCATTCCGAAAATGCAACTTTCTAAAGTATCTCAGGACTTTTTTTGGACTAAAGATCTTTAGAATCCTTTGGAGAAGTAATTGTATTTTCCCAAAATTGAGCAAAAACACGAACTAAACACATTTGCAATTGGCCAAGGGACTTTAGAGTCCCAAAGCCCATTACATATGCCAAACCAAATGGAGCCTTACTCTTGAAACAATATTTGGAATAGTGCGAGCTATGTTGTATCATTTGACTCAAATGTTTTTGGGATACTCCTAATAACTAAGGAATGATACGTGCTTTTTCTTGTGTGGATCCTAATTCAACGAGAACTTCATGAGTTGACCCACCTTTCTTTGAAATAGGGGATCTTTTGATAAGCGATCTCATTTTTTTCATTCGACTCTAATGGACCTTTGACCATAACTCATCCGTTGATTTTTCAATTTCATTATATTCGAAGCTGGATCAATTATTTAATCAAATGATGTTGAGCATATCTCACCTATGGGTGGATTGAGGACACCAGTCATGTAGTGGAGGCCAGCCCAGAGTCAGAAGCAAAAGAATATGGTACTCTCTCTCTCTCTCTGGCTTTAAGCGAGGACTCTAAGATTCCTAAGGCTTCAATTTCGTGTGATGGCATTATAACTAAAAGAGGAGAAGGGACAGCGTTGCTGTGGTCGTGCCTCTTCGTGCCGGTCAACCTTAGATGATGTTTTATATTTTTATTTTTATTTTCAAATCTGTCTTTACTTAAGCATTAAGCGTCCATCCATTCAATCCGTCAAAATTTCTTTTTTCTCATTTGACTCTCTCTCTCTCTCTCTCTACACCAACCGGATCCGCCCCCTGCTCGACAGGCTTGGACATGGTCGTGGAGGAGGTATTCCAGCTCCCCAGCATCGTCGTCAGCGGCGGCCGGTCCTCCAGCAAGTAGAGAGTCCCCGAGTCCCTCGCCGGCATCACCCTGTCGCCGAATCGCGTGACGGCGAGCTAGGTGCTGAAGTACTCCTTCAACCTGGGCGACCGACCCATTGGCGGAGAACATCCAGGCGTTGACCCACGAGGTGGAGCGAGTCGGGCCGAAGCACTCGGGCGAGCGCGGTGGGGCCAAAGGAGGTGAAGGAGCGGTCAGGGACGAAGAGGAAGGTGTCGTTGGACGTGGCGGAGGAGGCCTATCAAGAACTAGGGAGGGATGGAACCACAACCGCCGACCACTCAAGGTCGGGGGCGAGGGCGCGGCGGATGGAGTCGCAGTCGTGGAATTGAAGGGCCTTGTACGGGGTGCGGACCGCCGTCCGATTCGTAGGCTCAAGCGCTTCCAGATTTTTAGAGAAATCAGCCTCTTTTTTTTTTTCTTTTTTGATGTTGGGTTGAAGATTGTACTTCTGTTTTTCAGAGATGTGAGGATTTATGTTAGACTTTGCAAAGATCTGTGAGGGTGAATCTTCTAACTAACATCTAATGAATGGAACAAACCAAGCGATGGGCAACCGAAAGAAATCTCGGATTTTGATATTTGTTTAGAGGTGAAGTTTTTCACTTTTACGTCGAGACCGTTTTCATATGACCAGATTCATGAGATGAAAAAGCAGAGGAAAACAGAGGAGCAGGAAAGAAAACGATTTTGCAGCGGAAGATACGAAATGTATTCAAATTTATAGAACATACAACATGACGGCTTTGCAATGGAAGGGTACAAAACATGTAAATTATATCAGGACTAGTGGGGGGAGGGTTAAAGACAAACGAAATTAACGTAAAACACACACCACATCGAAAGCCGGAAACTAGAGCCCTCCACTAATAATCCCTTAACTCTCGATGAACACAAACAGGAATACCAACGACAGGACGCAGGCAACAAAAATCGGCCAAGGCAAGTCACCTAGTAGAATGTACATAAGAAGACCACATTCAATGCATCCAAGAGCAATAGCGATCACGGCAGGGGCAAGTCTGAAACCTGAGCCAATATCTTGCGTTCCCATCTCGAAGATTAACTTTGGCCGGATGATTTTAATCACTGCGCAAATAAACATAATGCTTGGTGCAGTGGGAATGTTGGCTGGACCTATGGTGCTATGCCTCTCCTTGATGAGCTGATACAAGGTTTGTTCGAGAGAATCAAGACCTTCGTTGGTTTGAGCTACGTGTTGTGCTGTATGCCTTCAACATCACCAAGTGACTTGTTAGACAACCTTCTTTCATGGGAGTGCAAACAATATCAATCAAGAATAAGCATGTGTATAGATCAACATCTAACAAAGTATAGGCTATTTGAACTAATTCATGGTTTCAGTACGAAACCAGCATATTCATAATTTAACAGACGAAAAAACTTAGGCAATTAGAATAGATTTTAGTATGCAGCATTGAAAAGGATGAGTTCCCCTGATCCAAGTGGAGTGCAGATGGTATTCAAACAAAACAACATGAATTTACTCAGAGTCCTCCAACTTGTTGAAGGAGGTTGGACTGCAAAGATGTTGTGGTGCGTACCTTGGAACATTGTGACCGACTGAGCTGTTGTTTCCCATCGATCTTCGAGCAATGCGGGCCTGGTGTCTTCTTTGCTTCTCCACATGTCTCATAGATAATATATGCATATATATATATATAGGAAAGAAGGAGCATGAGGGACCTGTTATCTGTGGGGAAACAGGGTTAGAATCCCTCTTGCAAAACCTGTCATTGTCAAAGGTGTTCTTGCCATCGGGCCTCGATCGCAAGAACGCCAGCCTCCCTGGCGTTCTTGCGGGAGGCTGGCGTTCTTGCGGGAGGCTCTTGCGGGAGGCTGGCGTTCTTGTGGGAGGCTGGCATTCTTGCGGGAGGCTCTTGCGGGAGGCTGGCGTTCTTGCGATCGAGGCCCGATGGCAAGAACACCTTTGACAATGACAGGTTTTGGAAGGTTTTGTCTTCCGTTTGCACCTATCATTGTCAAGGTGAGAAAACAAGGGTTTTCCTTAGAATCCCTTTTCCGTAGAATCCCTAGTAGTGTTGCAAAAGAAAATGATAGGTTTTGCAAAAGGGATTATAAGGAAAACCCTTGTTTTCTCACCCTTGGATTGAGTAAAGTGATCGAGATCCATTTCTGTCGCAAAAAATTTATAATTTCTAAAATATTTTCCAAAGATTTATCATTTATATATCTTGTAAAAATTTATGCATGAATGAAAAATATTTTTATTGTTCACGAAAAAGTTTAAACATAAATCATTATCAATAATGATTTTTTTTTACAAGTTAATTATTCAAGCAATAAAACCAATCATTTTTATGGAATATTTTTCAAATCATTTTTTTTTCGTAAAACACACGGACCTTTGCACTAATGAATAAGAAGAAACTAAGATTTTTTATTTATTTCCCCAATGATTTTTTTTGGGGGGGGGCATATAATGGTTGCACACATTTTTGAAAAATGGTAAGAAATGATTTGTTTTTTTCAAACATGGTCTTGTTACAACACCAAGCGCTTAATTATATTCTTGTCATACCGTCAGATCAAGAGCAGGTGTCTCCACGTGTACGGTTAAGATCGAATTTCCACGCTATCGTGGAGCCTCCCCTCTTTTCGCGAAAGACCCCTACATTTGAGTTTGTTTCAAATAAACCCCCACACTTGACAAATATTTATCAATTAGCCCCCAGATGAGAAAGTGGCTGGCCAGAGATGCACACGCATCTCACATACACTTGCATTCTGCGTCTCCAGCTCCAGCTCCATTCCGTTGATATCTCACCTTTCTGAATTTGGATTTTTGTTTTTCAAGAGTGTTGCTCTTCCTTGGCATTTGGCAAGCAAAAGAGTGCGTTGTTCAGTTACGCATGGGAATGGTTGTTTAATCTGGTGCGCTGATGTAATTTTATGGTTCCTCTTCATTTCGAGGAGGGCAGGGATTTAATAGTTATGGTTTTTATTATTTCTTAATTTCTGGAATTTGAGATTTGAGTAGAGGTGTGATTTGGTCCGGTTCATCATGGGAACTAGATTGACCGGTTTGAGGTCAGTTCTAGGGAGAACCAGTTTGGTTCCCGATTCTACGAACCTTAAAGTAGCCTAGGATTGGATTGGTTCCTAATGCCAAGGCTGGATATGCCGGGTTTACCTGAAAATCGTTTCAACTCAGGAATCAGGTTAAACTAGTTTTCAAGTCTTTTTGTTTTTTTATTATAAATTCCTTTGCAACCAAGGAAAATCGAATTGTGTCTTTGACATGAAAAACAACAACTTAACCACTTGATAAATACATATTTCTTGCAAGTTTAATATTATTATAAAAACTTGATTCTCGCAAAATAACATTATTAAAAAAAAAAAAAAGTGAGCCAGTTTCAGGTAGATGCACCCCTCATTAATCATTATGTGTGTCTGGCTTTAAATTCTTTGATACAAGTTGATGTGCAGCATTCTGACCATTAAAGCCAGTTTCAAGCCTTTAATTGAAAAAATAAAAGCATTAAAGCATTTCAAGCTTTTATTTGAAATTTTCTCTATTTATTTACCAATAGATGTTACTATATGAAGTGGGCAAAGAGATTAATTCAAGTTGGGCCCTAGAATGAACGTTGAATCGTTCATAGTTTTTAACTTTTTAGATAATATGTTTAAGACAATTTAAATGAAAAAGAATGAACATTATCTAGGATCTATTTGTTTTGCGGAAATCCCATATTTTGTAAAATATTTTTGAAAAAATGATTGTTTGTATCCCTTGTAAAAATGTATGACCGAAAAATATTTTAATGGTTTACAAAAAAGTTTAGACATAAAATTATTGTCAATAATGAAAATATTTTTATTGGTTAATTATTACAAATAATATAACCATTCATTTTTATGGAAATGCTTTTCAAATCATTTATTTTTCTCGAAACATATGAAGCCTTATGCTAATGAAAAAGAAGAATCTAAGACTTGTTATTAAATTCCTCAATGATTTTTAATACATTTAATGGCACATATTTTTGAAAAATGTTAAGAAGTGATTATATATATATGTTTACTAGAAGTCATAAAACTTATTGTGAAAGTGCAATTGAGTTATAAAATTTATAAAAAGTGTAATTAAGTTCTAAAACTTATCAAATTAGTTCAATAAAGTCTTAAAATTAATACCATCCATTTACATTGATGGAAAATGCCGACATGACTTTTTAAATATTTTCCCTCTCCTACATGGCATGACGTGGCTTAAGTTATAATTTATTTAATGAAAATATTAATTAAATAAAATAAAAAGTATTTCAAAAAACACAAAAAAAAATGAAAAAAAAATGAAACTATGGGCAAGGGTGGCAAGCCCTTGCTATCGCCACCCCCATTGTCAAAAAGGGCCGGTGAGGGTTGACTAGAGTCGGCAAGGGTTGTTGGGGCCTCGACCAGGGTAGCAACTCTTGCCAACGGTAGGCGAGGGTCGAGGGTTGCGGCCCTCCACCTAGATCTAGGATAGGGTCGTCGACTCTAGCCAAGGCCTTGGCAACCCTTGCCAGCCCTGGCCGACCTTGGCCGGCCCTTTTTGGTGATGGGGGTGGCGGTGGAAGGGTAGCCAAGATCCCTGCAACTTTTTTTTTCCATTTTTTTGAAAATTATTTAGCTTTTTTTTTTTTTTTAGTTTTTTGCTATTATTTAAATAAGATTTAAAGCAAAAAGTGATTAAAAATGCCATATAGGAAAATAAATTAATTTAGAAGTACCACATCAATATTTCCCGTTAGACAAAATAACAGTATTAACTTTAAGACTTGATTGAATCACTTTGATAAATTTTAGAACTTGATTGTATTTTTTTATAAATTTTATGATTCAATTATATTTTCGCGATAAGTTTTAGAATTTGTAATGCACTTTTTTTTTTATATGTCCTTATACAACACGAAGCGCTTAACTATATTTTTGTCTTGCCGTCGGATCAAGAGAAGGTCTCCTCCACGTGTACGGTTAAGATCGAATCCCCACCTTATACGAGTGGACCTGACCCGCAGACAAGCCTCGCGGCCCCTTCCAAAAACCCTAGCCTCCTTTCCTCCTTCGCTCCCATTTAGCCTCCCCTCTACACCCCGAAGCACCGCAGCAGTCGCGGCAGAGGCGAAGCAGAGGAAGAAGATGGTACCCTCTCTCTCCTCCCTTTCTCTCTCCTCCTTCACATCTTGTTCTTCCCGTCGTCGTCTTCATTCATCGGAAGCATAACAGTCTCTGCACATAATCGCAGGGGATCGATCTGAAGGCAGGGGGTAAGAGCAAGAAGACCAAGAGGACCGCTCCCAAGTCGGACGATATCTACTTGAAGCTCCTCGTCAAGGTACGGATGAGCCGTCGGATCTCTCGTTTGTTTTATTATTTTGTTTGGATTTTAGGCTATTTGGGGTCCTAGTTCTTGAAGCTCCTTATGCTACGATGTTAAGGGTCGAGCTGAAATTTTGACGTTTAGGGTTCGAGTTCTCTGGGAGTTGTTGTTCCTGGAGATTGGACAAGTTTCGTTTTTTTGGGAAATGTGTGCCTTTCTTAGGTGGCTTATTACGAGTTTCATGCTGTGTGCTGAATCTAAGTCTCGTGCCAATTCTTGGTATGCTTGGTGGTGCTGTGGCTTCCATTCATGATCGTGACTCGTTCGTCGATGTTATGTTTGGTGGATGAAATGCTGTAAGCACGCATTGGCGGCAAGATGGTCGGTAGGTGGTGTTGGAGATATAGGATGTGGGATGGGTGTGTGATTTTTTGGGAACTTGACTTTGTTAGCTGTCTGTATGGTGACTCTTGAGTGTTAAAGAGGTGGCAACTTCTCCACTTTTTAATTTAGAATCTGCAGATGCAACCGCCTATTTATGCTCTCTAGCGATACTTGTGTGTACTTGGTACTTCGTGCAGACAGTGTGAGGCGCTATACGTTTACTCATGTTGTTTATGTTTGCTCTGAAAAACCGTGTAACAGCTGTATCGTTTCCTTGTCCGGAGGACCGGAAGCAAGTTCAATGCAGTCGTCTTGAAGCGCTTGTTCATGAGCAAGGTGAACAAGCCTCCACTGTCTCTCTCCAGGCTCATCCGTTACACGCAGGGAAAGGTTTGTGATGCCCAATGCCTACTCTAGCTCAATTAAAATGTTGTATGGATGTTCTGTTCTCTGGCAGCTTTAATCATGCCGTGTTGGTCAAAGATGTGAAGCTGTTTTGAGTATTTATCTGCAGGAGGACAAAATTGCTGTGGTGGTGGGCACTATCACTGATGATATAAGGGTCCATGAGGTTCCAGCTTTGAAGGTTACTGCTTTGAGGTTTACTGAGACGGCGAGGGCAAGGATTGAGAAGGCGGGTGGTGAATGCTTGACATTTGACCAGCTTGCTCTTCGTGCTCCACTTGGACAGAACACGGTACAAATTCCAACAACTGATAGTCTGTGATCTGTTTTACGTGGGATGGGAAATGCATTTTTGTAGTATTATTCTTCCACATCCCCTTGGCTGACAACTACAAGTTGCATTTGATGTGTGATGGAATTGAATAAACTGTTTTTATGGCGTGCCGTACTTCTACTGTTTGATCATGTATTCAGACCAGTTACTTTAAGCTGTGTAATGGTTTTGAGTGCCTCTTGTGGTTCCTGTGAAGCTCTGTGCTGTTACTGATATGAAGCTGTTTCTTTTGCAGGTTCTTCTGAGGGGTCCTAAGAATGCTAGAGAAGCAGTGAAGCACTTCGGTCCTGCACCTGGTGTCCCACACAGCCACACCAAGCCCTATGTTCGCTCCAAGGGAAGAAAGTTTGAGAGGGCTAGAGGCAGGAGGAACAGCAGGGGATTCAGGGTTTGAGCTTAGTTTCTTACTTGTTAAAGCCAATTTGGTTTTGATTTTCGCAATCTAAGTTTTGCTGAAGCTAGTCGAAAGACTTAATGTGAAGACAGCTCTATGTATCTCTGGTTTTGGGATCGATTTTCATATATTTTTAAGTCTTGCTACGTTACCTGTGCTATTTTTTCACACCCTTGAAAAGTGAATGCCTTGAGATCAGTGAGTAAACCCAGGCGTTCGAATTTCCTACTTTCTTAAAATATCTCTTTACACTCTTGGGAGTTGTGGAAATTGTCTCAAAACGATGAGATCTATTGTTGTTAACACCTACTTTGAGTGAGGTGAATTCTCGTCAAGGTTTGAAATGCCGACCTTTATACAATTTTGATTAGTTTATCGGTCATGATTCGATGATTGTGTAAGATGTAAGATGTAAGATGTAAGATTTAAGTACCAAAGGGTAGAGCCCGGCCCTGTTCGGTTCTCTTGAAGAACAGAGCTAACTGATTCGCGAGGATTAGTTGTTTACACAAACCTGTTTGCCGCAACATAAAAGTCTCAGAAAAGTCGTAAACCTGTTTGCGACGCAACATAAAAGTTTCAGAAAAGACGCACGACTCTCGACTTGAGGGCTAAGTAGAATAAACACCAAAAAGACTGCACGATTCTCGACTTGAGAGCTAAGTAGTATCAATACCAATACGTGATATGACAGATACTAAATATGTTATTTCTAAAAAAACAGAAAATTCCATTACGTTGAGACACATTATATATTTAATGTATATTTTAATAAATTATTAGTTTTATGATTATTTCAATCAAATTAATTTGATTCAAATTTACAAATAAATATATAATTTAAATTCAAATTCACAAATAAATATATAATAAAAAAATCCTAGAATGAAATTTACACTAAAAATATTGATCTACCATTTATTCATATACTTCATTATTTCAATATGACAAATTTAACTCTATTTCAATAAATCTATAAAATTTAGAGAGATAAAAACAAATAATTCACATTTTGGATTTGTGTGTTAGATGTGTCGAAAAAAAAAATTCTGAGTAAATTGTGTATAACGGAAATTGAAAGTCAAAAGAGAAGACAAGAAAATATTATATTTTTCTTCTTTCCTAATTTATTATGATTTTTTTATTATTTTTTTTCACATATATATATTTTGATCATTTATTTATTGAAAATTTTCAAAATTGACCTCGCATGTCAGGATCGTATATCGTAAATTCGTATGTCAAAATTTCAACTCGAGTGTTGGAGAGTATCGAAAAAGTTGACCATATATCAGATTTTTCGATACATATTGAATAAGTGTCAAAAAGTATCCGAGAATATCAGACACGTGTCGAGATATTCGATACGACATGAAAGTTCTCTGAGAATATGCTTTCTAGTTTGAGGAAATAAGAGAGCGGATAAGCTTAGCACTTTAGGTTGCTGTCACCTTAAGTTTCCGTCACGGATGAAATGATGGAAGGGGACTTTATGAACAGATATCCAAGACAGCCTTACCGACGTATTCCCGGGAAAACCTTACCGACTCATTTCGAGTGCGAACAAACTGCTTATTAAACAATGACCGATGCCCCTAGGAAAAGGACTTCCATTGTTTTCCAACTCAGATATTTCGATCGAGCCCAACCGAGAAGGTAGGTCGGTCCTCACCGCTTACCGACAACAAAGAATCGAACAGAAGCACGTGAGGACAACGAAAGATGGTTCTGGGTCCACTTGCAATCGTGAGTATCAGCATGTGTAAAAATCCCGCGGATACTGCATACGTGGCAATCATCTAGAGACGAGCCATTCCCTGATTTCTGTCCTTTTGTCCCCCCTTTCCTTTTAGGTGCGAAGTTCGGCACTTCGCCGATTTATAAAGGGTCTCTAATGCCTTATAGAAAGCTTAAATTATCCACCACACATGCATCTCTAAGCTCTCCTCTGCATTTTCATTCCCATACTTCAAACAAAACTCTCTTTCTCCCTCTCTCTCCATGGCTAGCTTGAGCTTCATGGTTGGCATTTTCGGTATGTTGATGTTGCCTCTCTTCACTCTTTTGGTTTTTGGGACTCTGTAAGTTCTTTCTTGTGATGTTACTTCTCGGAAGTGCTTCAAAATATATGTTGTGGTTGCAGGTAACATCATTTCGATTTTGGTTTTCACTTCTCCCATGTAAGTGGAACCCTGTGCTTGTTCTCTTTATTTGTCTTCAATCTTTCAATACACATCAGCGCCGAATGTATTGCAAACAGTCTAGAGGCTTAATTAAGTTGCTCTAGCAGAGGCACTCTGCATAAAGTAGCTTATAGTAAGCAACTACTGTCCTCAACCTGTGATATTTGCCTGAGTATACTAGTTTAATAGCTTGACCAATCTCCTGTCCTTTCTATTAGTAGAATGAAGAAGCCAAAGCAGCAGGGAAACCTTTGGTTTGTGTTGGGTTACAAGTGATACGAATGTGTTTTGCCTCATTGTTTGAAATTCAGTCTCACGTAGACTGACTCTGCAATGAATTTATAGTTTGTCACTGCTCAGTTAATAGCCAGACTCTTAGATTTAACAAAATCGAGTATGGTCCTAATATGCCTATGTTTAATTGTTTATGCACTAGGATTGACTCTGTCTCTCATATCACTAATATCAGAAGTAAAGACTTGTCCACCTGAATTTTCTACCTGTCAATACAAATTCACATCAGTGTGAGTGATGAAATTTCCATATTTAAAGATTCAGCAACTGTCTCCAAAAAATAGCTAGTTAAAGTCTGGGTCTGAAACCTTGGTCAACTACCCATGTAGCACCAAAAGAAGCCCATATTGCAGATCTTTTCATGGCAGACATGATATGAGTTGCAAGCATGATTAGGATCCATTTTGAGCTAGCCACTCTTTAACTTGCTAACCAGAAGGGACGTAGTTCCTATCCATCATCCTGACAATGACTATAAGCTAAGATTGTGCATCCTCTTGTGGGGCCTAGATTTGTGTCTTTTTTTCGGCATTTACTCTTAAAAAGTGATCAAAAATTGCAGTAAAACATTTTGGCAAGTGGTCAAGAAGAGATCCACAGAGAATTACAAAGGAGTTCCGTACATAACAACGCTGCTGAGCACGAGTCTCTGGAGCTTTTACGGGATTCTCAAGCCGGGCGGATTGCTTGTGTTGACAGTGAACGCTGCTGGAGCCATCATGCAGTTCATCTATGTCACTATTTTTCTCATCTATGCTCCCAAGGACAAAAAGGTCAGTCAATCATCTATTCCTACTTTTGATGTTTGTGGGAATTCTACTTTCCATGCATCACCAATTGATGTTCAGAGCTTATAGATGATAAATGAATCTTAGAGCTGCAACTTGACTAATGTGCACATACAGAGAGTGTTGCCTGAGTAGCATTAAGACTGACGAAATATTTGATTCGCAGATTCAGTTGATGAAGCTGGTAGCCCTTCTAGACGTAGGCTTTCCTGGGGTGGTAGTAGCAGTGACTCTTCTGGCAATCCATGGAAATATGCGGCTCACAGTCGTGGGAATTTTGTGTGCTGCATTGACCATCGGCATGTATGCCTCTCCTCTAGCCGCGATGGTATGATACCATTCTGACACCTCGTGTGAGCTACATTCTTTTCATTCTAATGATCTTCCCATTTTCATTTGTAACCTTGAGGCAAATTTTCATTAGCTATTTAGTCATATAAAACAGCAATATTTTGGCCAAGACCTTTTGTAGTGCTTCTGAGACTGCATTATCAAACCTCTGAAGCTTTGGTCATGCCTGCTGAATTCGATTTCAGACACCTAATTAACTTAGCTTCGATTTGGCATGTATTAACAGAGAACAGTCATTAAGACGAAGAGCGTCAAGTACATGCCGTTTTTCCTCTCCTTCTTCTTGTTCCTCAATGCCACCGTTTGGTCTATTTATGCGGTGCTGGTCAAAGACTTCTACATCGGAGTAAGTCCCTACCTCTTCTCCGTTTGTGTTCACGCGTGCGCCAGGAAATGCCAGGACTGGTGGGCCTGCAAATGCTATATGCATTAAAACATCATACCAAACTTGTTTAAGAAAGCATACTTAACCATGTAGGATACAAATTCAACCACTTGTTCTGGATTCTCTGCTTTATGAATTAGATTATGTTCGTCTTGCTATTTGAGCAGAAAGTTTCGGCAAATTCCCAGCATCCTAGCACTGCTGTTAACATTGTTAGTGCCGGTCCTTGGTGCACGCATTGTTCTGAATTTCACTTGGCATTTTTTCAAGGTTCCGAATGGGATTGGCTTCATACTTGGATCGGCGCAGCTGATACTGTATGCAATGTACAAGGACAAGTCCGGGGCATCGAAATTAGAAGAGTCTACAGAGGAAGCAGAGGAAGACGGATCGGCCCATCTAGTCAAAGGGGATGTAGAGATAGGTTCGTACAATGTCGAGGACGAGAACCAGCTGAAAAACCGCACCATCGCTAAGGGAAGAAGCCTTCCGAAGCAATCGGTAAGTCGACAATACAGTTTGCAGAAGATCATGAAGACGCTTTCCATGAGTCCATATGAGCTCCACTCTCACGAGGAGGATGAGGACGACATTGGACGTTGAAATGACGACCGGCACAATTAACAAAACAAAAAAAATCCGGGATGCGGGTTATCACATGCATCATGTCCATTAGAAAATGCACTTAGTTAGCACTTGGAAAAGGCGTTGACTTCACTTTGAGATTGATTTGATTCCATGGTCTATGTGCATTAGATTTGATATGAGGCTTACTGCATACTAGAACTTCAGAATGGCTCTGTATACAGAGCAAAGCAAAATCCATAAATTCAAGGCGTGCTCTCTCCTTTTGTGGAAGATCAATAATTCAAAAATGATCTTTGTTTTCAATTTTTCCGACTCCAGCCTCTTATATCGTTTAAGAAAATGAATTAAACATTGTTCCACATATCAGATATTTATCAAGAAGGATGGAATAATCCAGCTTGACCAAGCATTTGGAATGATCACATCTTTTAGAGAAATTATCAAAAGAAAATCCTAAATTTATTGTGTTTGTATCAATCAAATTTAAATATTCATTTTAGTCTATTTAGTTCTAAACTTTTTGATGATTTGCTAATATAATCATTCCGATCAATATTGACCGAAAATTGCTAACGTGAATATGATGTATATAGACAAATTTACAATTTTTCAATAACTTTTTCTAATACTTTTTTCTTTCTTCTTTTTTTTTTTTCCTTTTTCGTTTTTCTTTCTTTGACATTTCCCTCCACCGGTCGCTTTCTCGGTCTTGGTCTCCGTCTCCGTCTCCGTCTCCGTCTCGGTCGGCCACTGTCCAGTGTCCACCAATCAGGCCCATCAAACTTTGGGCCCACTTCGCGGTGAAGCCCCCCTTCTCGATACGTCAAAACGTCGGACAAACATCCTGGAAAGCAGAAGCCGGCTCAAAAAGACTGAAATACCGCCAAGTCCGATTCCGACATTTTCTTGCACACTGTGTGGAGTCAATTATGTTTTGTCGTTTGTTTCGAGGATGACAGGTGAAATTAAACGGACCGCTTATATTTAGGATGATTAGCTTCATCTTGATTGGTCAGCTGTATTTAGGGCAAATGCGAAAATCGAATAAATTAGGCCCCTTACACATATCTTTTGTCGACCCCGACTGTTTCGTCGAGATCAACCACCGACAACTAAGATGATTCACATAAACATAAGACGTGTATAATTTTAATTGAACGCCTTACTTGGGTGATTCACGTGTGGTATTTTCCTTTTTGTATACCATTTAAATTGTTTGTAAAATTCTAAATGCAAATAACTGTGTCGAATAAGTAATATAATGATGAGAAAGAATATCTTCCCACAGAGATTAATGATAAATAAACTAATTAAATATTAAAAATAGATTAATTCTATAAATTTATCAAAATAGAATTGAGAATAAATTAAGACTAAAAATCTTAAAAGCAAAATTTGGAGACTAAATATAGTAAATCAATGAGATAAACATGTTAGAGTATCTAATTTCACCATAACTATTAGATATGAATTTCATATTGTTACACATACAAGAATAATATCAAACATGTGATGGTGGAATTTTTAATCTATTAATCATCATATCTTTAAGTATAGCAAACCTATTCAATTTATTAGTCCATTATATCTTTATGTAAATTTAAATAAATATGAGTGCATTAAAATTTATGAATATTCCCGATTTATAATAAGTTTTTTAGATCATATTATCATCGAAAACTACACAAATAACGCGATATATCTCTATCCGCGTTTAACTCATGGTTATATATTATAAGGAGCAATTGCATATTATTACTTTTCAATTTCAAATGTACACATCAAATCATTTAAGTAATAACTAGTCACTCAAAGGGATTAGGCACAATAATATATAACTCACATTAATAGAATCATTTGCACACACATTCACATCATTATGGTTAGATTATATGGTAGCCCTAACAAAAGAAAATTAACCATTGGGGTTTGCCCCAGTGGCTACCTTTCCAACAAGGAAGAGGGAGGTGGGGGGTTCGAATCCCCACATTCTCAGGAGGTTGGGGTGGGGGCGAGTGTGGGTTTCGACTCCCACGTCCTGCAATGAGGCATAACAAAAGTCTGAGAGTGAGAGTTAGAGAAGGAATAGAGTAGGATCGACGAAAAAAAAAAATTAAAACATAGCGGAAGAAGAAACAAATATATAAATTAAACTTACATCTTGAATCAAAGAATAAAAATTCTATTACCTCTTTTGTCTAAAAACCTTGCCATCCCCTAGGCTCTCAATGTTTTTCTATACAAAACCCTTATCTCTAGGCAATTACTTATTTTTTGCATAAAATTAGGGAGTAAATTAGAGGATCTTTGATTTGATATCTATCTTACAATGCTTGCAGATAAAATTAGGGAACAAAAATAAGGATTCCCTTATTTAATATCCATCTTCTAATACTTTCTTATTTAAATTCTTGATTTTTGCCGTTCTTTTCCTTATATTCTTCATATCTCATTCTGCTATATAAATAAGGAAAATCTGAATAATTAGAAGGAAATCCAAATATTTTCTCATAGATACTACATTATTTGTTGCCTAAAATAGCTAAAATAACTCTATTTTTCACATAAAATTAGGGAGTAAATAGAGGATCTTTGATTTGATGTCTATCTTTAATGATTGCAGATAAAATTATGGAACAAAATCAATGATTCACTTAATTTAATATCCATTTTCAATACATTCTAATTTGAATTCTTAATTTTTTTTATCATTCTTTTCCTTATCTTTTACATATCTCATTATGTTGCATAAATAAGGAAAATTTGAATAATTAAAAAGAAATCCAAATATTTTCTCATAAATATTGCATTATTTATTGTTTAAAATAAGTAAAATAACTCTATAAAAATAGAGTTATCATAAACATACAGGATTGAAAATCAAATCAGTAAATTATAGTAATTTGAATTAATAAAATGATAATATTGGACATTTTTATATAATTTAGGGGCTATGAGGATTGTATTGCATAGATTAAAATTTAAGAATGATATTATATATCGAGTTAAAATTTAAAAATCATACTGAATAAATTAAAATTTTAAGCACTACGTTTGGGACAAAGTTAAGCCCAAAGTTCAGAGTCAACAGCGTCCTCTTCTGCTGAACTCGTTAGCGGGTGTGCTAGATTCGCTGAATGTGCTAGCCTCACCCCTTTCTCTAGCTTTCTTTCTCTGTCTCCCACTCTGTTTCTACTTTTTAAAGTCTTTATAGGGCCCCCGCATACACATCTGCATCAGTGCATGGCCTGTTCCCGTTCTAAAATTTTGGAACCGAGAGTTATAGGGCCGGATATTAATCCATTCGGAAACCGATCACTCCTGTTGAGTACACTTCCTGTCCACTCGAAGTGATATTCCTGCTTGACAAACTCTCTCTCTCAATGACACAGCAGACCAGAAACCTTCAAGAACGTTGGTCGATCCAGTTCTAATCCGATCCATCTTTCTTTTCCGGCACAAGAACTCAGTCCAGCTTATCAGCATGACCGTGAGCTTCTTCTTCGGATTGCTCGGCAACGTCACCACCGGCCTAGTCTATCTCGCTCCTGTGTATGCCAGAGACGATGAGCCCATGACCTTCGATTTGCTTTTTGATTTTCCGTAGCGAGATAGTCTCGTCCATATTGACACCAGTATGAATCTCTCTCCCTTTTTTGTTTCTTTCTTGTAGGAAAACGTTTTGGCACATCCTGAAGCGGAGATCAACTGAGGAGTTCGAGAGCATCCCGTACGTGTTCAAGTTGCTCAACGCCTACTTCTGGACTTACTACGGGATTGTGAAGCCCGACAGCGTCGTCGTCGCAACCGTCAATGGCTTTGGCGTTGTGCTCGAGATCACCTTTGTCGCCATCTTCCTCCTCTACGCTCCCCCCAGAATGAGAGTACGTTGTTTCGTTGTGATTTCCAAAGATTATTATCCTGTAGGTTATGTTCTTTCTCGAAAAAGAAAAAGGAATAACTCTAGATCCGATCAAACCATGTCGCCCCAAATATAATTTAGACTAATTTGAGAATAGAACGTAATCATATTAATCTATTGATCGATGAATGAAAGCTCTTGAAACATTGATGCAATCTTGTCTCGTGCATAGATCCACCATAATCCAAATTACTCTTAGTTAACACGTACATTTCTTTCATGAAGAAAATAATTGCAGTATGTCAAAAATGCAGAAGAGAACTGCAATACTCGCGGTCACCTGCGATGTGATGTTCCCAGCAGCCGCAATCTTAGTGACTCAATTGACCTTGGACCGTCAGATGCAGATCACTGTTGCTGGCCTCTTGAGTGCTGTCTTCAGCATGGTCGCCTATGGTTCACCTCTCTCTGCCATGGTAAATATATATACGCGGGCAAGCTATGACATGGCTGTTAAATAATTTGACTACGAAGGCGACTAATTGCTTGATATGTTGCATGAAGTTGACCATTAATCTCAATAATTATTGCAGAAAACAGTGGTGACTACAAAAAGCGTGGAGTACATGCCTTTCCTCCTCTCCTTCATCCTGTTCATCAATGGCGGCGTTTGGACTGTTTACGCCATCCTCACCCAGGACTACTTCATCGGAGTAAGCTTAATCTCCAGCTTTTCTAGTACATTTGGTTTCTCCATTATCTTTTCTAGAAACGATTATTGAAAAAATTGCCCTTTGCAAGCAGTATCACAACATGCATGCAAGTGAAGTAGCCACAAATTTTACCGTGTTATCTGATAATCAGATGGGTGTTCTCAGTTGTGCGAGAGGAGGATTTATTGTCGCTAGTTGCATGCTGAGCACTAGTCTTTTTATTGATGAGATAGACAGCTCACGCTTGCTTGCCAGCAAGACAGCAAGACGTGCTCATCAGTCATCAACACATGCACATCTAATAACACCATTCCTCTTGCAAGTGAGACTTGATAGCAAAGCCTAGATGCGGGCAGAAGTCAAAGGAGTTCAATAGAAATATAGGAAACACATCTTGTATTTCGGTTCACATGGGAAACTCTGATGTTGCAACCTAACTTTATTAAATAAGGGTTGGCTTATTGTGTCGGCATCTAATGTAGGAACTATTGGCTGAAAAATCACCGCCCAAGGTTTAATGTTGTGACAGAGTTACCTTAGCTCTTCCACAGAATATTATTAGCTTTAACCTTATAAACGAATAAATCGCCAAAAAAATTCTCCTATTCACGATGAAGAGAGGGATGCTCAATCAAATGAGCACCTCAGGAAAAGAAAAAAAGATGTTTGCTCATGGACTCGAATGGTGAATTCAATGCAGATACCAAATGGGACCGGGTTCGGACTCGGAATAGCTCAGCTGATTCTGTACGCAATGTACTACAAGCCCAGGACCAAGTCGTCGTCGGCGGAGGACAAAGTGGGGCAATCAGACGAGCCTCTCATAGATCCAACTTCCATTCCTCAAGTAGTAGTAGCTCAGGAGAAAGATTGACAGATGCATCAATCATTTTTTTTTTTGGGCCCAGTTAGGTCAATCATATCTGTTTAAATTTTTCCCAATAGATGTAGCTGGTATGATTGTGAATTTATTTGGGACCTGAGTGTAATAATGTACTGCAGCTAAGGTAAGGCACGTCTTGCATCAGGGCCGACATTAGGTACACGCCCTCCAATAAATCTCCGCCGTTCACTGCAACTTATGCAGAGAGAGAGAGAAAGGACCCACCTCGAGTCAAGCTATGTCAGTGTTTCTGTCTGAGTAGGTAATCTTTTTCTTGATTGAAAAACAAGAGTGGCACAGTAACTCTAGTTTAACGTACTTAATATAGAAAGAGTTCTTCCAACTTCCAACTTTCTTGTCTCTTTTGCACACGCAGACGATTGTGTAAGATGTAAGATTGAAGTACCTACGTGTGGAGCTCGACTTGTCTGATTCACTGGAAGAACAGAGCTGAGTTTTAATAGACGTTCGAGACAATTCATTGTTTTCGCAATTGGCGATAAGGAGATTATGAATTTGTGAGACTGGGAGGGAGTTGGAGAGGATAAGAACAGCAAGCTGAATCATGTCTGGAATCTTCACTGACTGCATTAGGAGTCTTCCTCGGTAGTCAGCACGTTATATCTGATCACTTCCTCTTTTTGCAATATAAGTTCGACAGGCCAGAAACGATTCTCAAATATCTTCCCACGTGATTGCTTCTGGGTCGTCCTTGAGATCATCTTTGTTGCTATTTTCCTTCTCCATGCTCCCACCAGAATGAGAGTACGCTGTTTGATTGTGATTTCCAATAACTTGTACTTTATAAATTGTTTTCTTTCATGAATAAGAAGATTGAATATCTCTGGATCTGATCAACCATGTGGACCAACTCTAATTTAGACTGACATTAAGATCCAACCCAATTTGATTAATCTACTGATCAATGAATAAGAGCAAATGAAACATGGATATGTTTGTTAACTCATAACTAAGATGGACGTACACCATAATCTAAATTGCATCCCATAGAAGAACCCCCAAATTAAATGTCTCCTTAATTACTCTTAATTAATGGGTCTATTTCTTTTAAGAAGAAAATAATTGCAATATCTTTATAATGCAGTAGAGGAATGCAATACTTGCGATCACATACGATGTGATATTCCCAACAGTAGCAATCTTAGTGACTCAGTTAACGTTGGATTGTCAGATGCAAATTACTGTTGCTGGCCTCTTGAGTGCTCTCTTTAGTATGGTCGCCTATGGTTCACCTCTCTCTGCCATGGTAAAAATATATATGCATATAAATATATACGTGCTTTCATATACAAGCTATGAATGTACGCCAAACTTTGTGTTGTTTCCTGAATTTTTACCAAGCATGTTTGTACCCGCCTTCCATTAAGAAACAAAAATAGAGCAATACCATGCATAATGTTCCTTAAGTATATGCTAAAATCTTGAAGAGTGATTCATGATATTGTTTAAGAAGGTGAATTGATTGGGATGTCGCATGAAGTTGACAGTTAACCTCGATAATTTTTGCAGAAGAGTGTGGAGTACATGCCTTCCTTCCTCTCCTTCACCCTGTTCATCAATGGCGGCGTTATGACTTCTTCAATGGAGTAAGCTTAATTTCCACCTTTTTCTACTGCAATAATTATTCTACTGTTCTTTCGACCAAGCGTGGAAACAACAAAAGAATTATCGCCATTCGCAAGCAGCATTAGAATATGCATGCACGTAAACTAGCCCTTCCATATCCAGAGAAAGAAAAGGAAAGATCTCACACTTGTAGAGTACATTTACTGATAAAATCGACAATTCACCCTTGCTTGCGGGCTAAAAGGACAGATCAGTGATCAACATGAACATATATAATAACACAATTTCTCTTGTGATTACGATTCGACGCAAAGCTAGATGCAGACAAATGTCGAATTAGTTCGAGAAAACAGTAGGAAAGAAATCTCGTATCTCGACTCATGTGAGAAACTCTGATATCTTGACCTAATTCTGACAAATTAGGGTTTTGACAGGCATACTGTGGCAGCATCTAATGTAAAAACTATTTCCTGAAAATCACCAACCCAAGCTTAATGTCGCAGGAGACTTAAGTTAGCTCTTCAATGGAATATTATCTACTTTAACATAATAAATAAAGAAATTGCCAAGAGCTCAACTATCCATAACCAAAGAAAGCAATGCTCGATCAACTGAACACCTCAGGAAAAGAAAAGAAAAATGTTTGCTCATGGATGTCCGCTCACGGACTTGAATGGTGAAATGGATGCAGATGCCAAACGGGACCGGCTCAGACTCAGAACAGCTCAGCTGATTCTGTAGCAATGCATTACACGCCCAAGACCAAGTCGGCGGCGGCGGCAGACGACAGAGGGTGGCAACCACATGAGCCTCCCGTAAACCTAACTCCCATTCCTTAAGTAGTAGTCGTACTAGCTCAAGAGAAAGATCAACAGATGTATCAATCTTCTTGTTCTTTTTCTTGGGCCCAGTTAGATCAATCGTGTTCATTTACTTACTTCAACAAACAGCTTTGATTGTGTACTTTTTGGGGGACTGAGTGCAATAACATTTCGCGATCTATGCTATGTACTACAGCTTAGGCAAGGCACATCCTGTGTCAAATGATGGAAATGAATCTGTCCGATCAGTCGATGTATCAAAAGCGTTACTTACACCAATGTTTAACTTATCGAGATACTTAGAAGAGTTTGTTATGTTAAAACTACCTCTAAAGAGCTTGATGATAATTATTGCTTACCCTTTGAAAATTGTGTGCCTTTATATGACGTGCTAAAGGAAGAATATATTTTTGAAATTCAACATACTCTAAAGTACATTGACATTTTTGTTCTAAAATAAGTACATCGGCAATTGTTCATTCTACTTCAAGGTTTTTATTAAATGTGATTGGCACACTTATTCATGAGACCTAGATATATGTACTTATACATCTTAAAATAAAATGATTCTTTCACAAATCAAGGGGGTCTTGCATGAAAAAATGAAAATGTTAACCGTGTATATGTGTGTGTGTGTGTGTGTGTGTGTGTGTGTGTTTGTGTGTGGAGAGCATGTTGTATACATACATCGTCGATTTCATATGAGGAAATTTCACATCGGATGGGAGAGGACTCGAGCATGACAACGATTATATCTAGTAATTTTCTGCAATAAAGATGCAAAATGGGGTCTGCCATGTTCTCTAGCTAACTGGCTTTTATCAAAGAAAAGAAAAAAAGTTACCTACGCAGATTTAGCATACAGAAAAAAATTTGAAAAAAGGAAAAGAAAACAAATTCGATATCTTTACTTAGTAGTCATGATCAAAGTTAATGTTTAAATCGGACAAGCTCGAGGAACTTGCGACGTGGGCAATTGCGTGGAACCTTCGCTAGTTGTCCCACGTAATGCATGCGTGTCTTTCTTGACAAAACCCTGACTTTTGATTTTATCAGGCACAAATAAAGAGAGAAGGTCATCTCATCGAGTGATTAGAGAATTTAAGACGCAATTTAATGTCCCTGATTTGAAATGTTAATATATGTTGATGCCCCCATTAATTTTGCAAACCATATTATATTTATTATATTATATTATATTATATTATATCATATTGTGTTATAGATAAGCATGGATGTCGTGGTATGTTGGATAACATGCTTCGTCAAGCAACCTCTAGGGAGAACGAATTATTGTACATCAAGCACAAGATTCCTGTAGACGTGCTGCATAACCACGTTAAATGGACCAAAAAATGAAAAGATGAGTGTTTTCAACTTAACTGCTTGTTTGTTTAACGTCAAAGCACAAAAACTCAAGTCAAAATTTTAGAATATTGTTCGAATTTCAATTATGAAAATTTATATATGAATTTACACGTCAACATTATTATGTTGTGAAAAGTTTTTGATGTTTTGGATTAAGAAAATTCGGAGTGCGCATAATTTAAATTAAGCAAAACCTAAAAGGTAAAAGTCTAAACCATTTTGAAAGAAAAAGGTCCAAAATGGTCTCTAGGGCTTTCCATTGCTTTTTGCTTAGGAACTAACAGTTTTGGAAAGAAAGGAATGGTGATATTCCATACTAGAATGGTCTCGGGAAAAATATTCCGGCCCCATTGGTGATAAGGGCTTTCCATTGCAAATTTTGGCTCTTAGGAACTAATGGTCTCGGATTTGATTCTCATGCTGGGAAAATCATATTTAAATGGAGGACTACGATGGTTGGTTACTATGCTAAACCCCACCTAGTAACAGCTTAATCAGAGTCATGTCCTTAGGTAATCGACTAGAAAGAAAAAAAAAAAGCAGATGCAAAGTGAGATCTAAGTCAACATCCTTACACATGGCTGACTCGATGCAATTGTGAATTCCAATCGAGAGGTCTTGAATCCATGTAACCGTCTACATCGAGGTCAAGCCGATAAGAAAATGTGCAATCGACCTCCGGTCGATGATGGTCACGTTCATCCATTTACCTTGATAACCCCCCTTGAAAATAAAATTACATTTTTTTGTTAATTTTTTGGATTAATCCTGAAAAATTCCAAGTTGATACACATGTAATAAATTTATTCGAATTAATTTTTTGATCATTAAAAACTTCAAAAATTGATAACAATTTTTTTTTGTGATAACAAATTTATCATAAACTAATTTGTTAATTGTCAAAAATCTCAAACTAGTCAATTGGATTAACACTACAAAAAAACCACAAAAAATGGTACAATTATAACAAACAGAGAATAAAATCCTAAATTGATATACTAATTAATTGTTACGCATCATCCAACTCAGCAATTTGACGGTAAAATTTAATGAAAACTAATTGATAGTAAATTTGTTACAAGTGTACCAATTTGGATTAGATTTGAGTTTAAAGTTTTTGCTAGTCGAAAAATTAATTTATGATAAATTTATTGGTGTATCAATTTGGGATTTTTCAATATATTAACCCTAATTTTTTTAGTCGGGGAGTCGAGTAGAGATTTGAAAGGAATAATTATATCCGTGAATATTGAATAATCAGTCCAGTCAAAAGATTCGGAAACCGTGCGACGAAAAAAGAAAGAGTGCTCAGGCCCATCTAGTTCCTTCCAAAGGCTGCAACACCGGACACCAGGCCCATTCGAGGCCCAGGCCCATTTCCTCCGCTGACGTCTTCAACTACCATTCCAAAGCGATCTCCGGAACGAAGGAGAGCTGGCACCAAACTTTCCCCATCTGCGCGAGAATATCGGTTATCGTCGTTGACAGAGACGCCATCATCGCCATCCTCATTCAGCACAAGCAAGCATCCTCAATCCAACAACGACCGCCGGACAGACAGACGGAGAAAGCGAGATGGGTCTTGTCTTGTTTCCCAGATGGGCACTTCTGTCGTCGACGACGACGATCCTCTGCATCGCCGCCGCCGCCCTCGTAAGTTCCGAACAGGTGCATTCCGGCGAGCGGTCGGCGTACGACATCCTCGGGGACTACAACTTCCCCGCCGGGATCCTCCCCATCGGGGTCAACGGCTACTACCTCGACGCGTCGACGGGGCAGTTCGCCGCCTACTTCAACAAGACGTGCAGCTTCTCGCTGGAGGGGTCGTACCAGCTGGAGTACAAGTCCACGATCCGCGGGGTCATCTCCGAGAACCGGCTCAAGAACCTGCAGGGGGTGAAGGTGAAGCTGCTGTTCGTGTGGGTGGACATCGTGGAGGTCAGCCGCCGGGGCGACGACCTGCAGTTCTCCGTCGGCATCGCGGGCGCGGACTTCCCCATCGATAATTTCGAGGAGTGCCCGCAGTGCGGGTGCGGGTTGAATTGCGGCGACCGTGGGGCGGGGGAGACGACGAGAGGAGGTAGGAGGCCGTTCGTTGATTCTTACTGATGGGGAATGGGATCGACAGGGGAAAACGCCGTTGTGCTGGAATTCTATTCTCTTCTTTATTATTTGTGGTGTGATGGATATAGATTCAGCTCCAAATGATTAATTGTTGTCAAGCGTTTTTTTTTTTTCTCTTCTTCGTTGTGCGCTTGATGGTTTCTGCATTTGTTAAGATTATGCTGCTGTCATGGGAAGAATGCCTATGACAAATATATAAAAGTGGAGTAGAATTCGAGAACAGAAACAAACTTCACCAAAGGGTTTCAAAGAAGCTTCATCTTGAAGAATGTTTGCTCTGAATTGTGTAAAATGCATGAGAAATTATCTTGCTTTAAGTGCTGGTTCGCCCTAAATTGGACTTGTATATGCGTTTAACGTGGATTGTGATGAGAAAGGGGATGGAATGAGTGAGGGATTGGATATGAGAGGAAAATTGAGTAGAATTTGTTTGGCTGCAACTGAAATCCCATAGTTAGTGAAAAGGAAGTCTTATATTGTTTTGAACTTTCAAAGCTATCTTCAAATATGAGAAGGAGAAAAAGAAGAGCTATCTGCAGATATGTTTCTAAATTGGGAATGGCCCGTTCCCTCCCATTGCCCTAAAATTCCTCCAAGCATAGAGAAAGGCAATGGCATTCCATTTCCTCAAACTAAACATTGGGTTCTCAAAGCCACTATTCAGTCAGCCTGGGGCATCTGAAAATCTTCACCCTGGTGAAAGAGCTGTTAACTTCATTGGCCATATTACAGCAGTCAACCAAGAGACATTGCATTTCTGGTCAATTAATCTTCAGGATATCCTGAGAAAGTGACACTAGTCTCTTACAGAGATACAATGCTCTTATGCTCGCACTTCCTCTGGATGAAAGTGCTTCTAAGTTGGGATTCTGAGACTCATGTGAGCTAAAAGCTGTTTGACTGCTGAAATATATGACTAGATTACTAGACATATGTTCTCTACTTTGTAATATTTATCTACGCGGACAGCTTCTTCCTTTGAAAGCGCTTGCTTAAATGCACTCAATGCTATCAACTAATCAGATGTTAGTTGTTTTGGATTGTCCACATGAGTCATGTGTCACATTTTCTTTATTGGCTTTTATTTGATCAAGAGTTCTTCATTGGTTTTAAATGCCATTGAACTTGAATCCATAACCAACTTTTGAATAGGTCTCTGGGTTGCGTTACTGAGATTGCTCAGAGCAATCTATCTTTATCTGCAAAAAAACTTGAACTATCTTTGTATATAGCCCCCCTTTTCAATAATTTGCAAAGAATTTGATCTTTCAGTTTTTTTTTTTGTCACTGTTCGAAGCATAGACTGTGACTGCATATTGTTTACGAATTTTAGTATTGCTGATCAATTTTGATATGGGCAATAATCACCAAGTTCATATTTGCTATGATGTTTGCTGTGGTAATAACCTAAAGATTCTGCAATCTTCTCTGTCTCCGTAGGTCAAGAAACTTTTGTGGCTGTTCCTTTGAATGTTGAATCTGGTTCTTCCCTTCAGAACCCAAATTTCATGAAATTTCAATTTGGGGGCTGAACTCTGTATTTGCTGTTTCTTCTCTCCTCTTTATTTAGCTAAAAATGGTCATGCTTCAAACAATAGGATTTTCTGGAAGGCTGAAATGGTTGTCCAAACGAACTATAAATCTTTGTTTTAAGAGCTTAAACTCTGAAAATGATTCTTTGCTACTTCAAAATTTGTCATCTTAAGAATGATTATAGCATGTGACTTGGAGCGGAAAGAAGACATGCACCCCACCCGATTAGTATGACACAGACGGAGTTATAACTTGATCCCTTTGGAAGAATGGTTATTATTTAAAAACAGAATGATTCTGCCATTCTGTTGTATTGATTGAACATGTGGGAATTGTAATGATCATATTTAATCTCAGGATAAGTGAATTCTCTTCGCGGGAATGCTGCTGCAGCTTTTGTTAAACATCATCCATGCACGTCCAGATTGACACAACCATAATATTGCACATTGACTACCAGTGTTACTATATAAGGGCAGCATTGGGTGCATTCCCCTTGGTGCCATAATGAGCATTGGGTGCATTTTCAGTCCCGGCACACCAGAAAACCCCTCTGGTAATGGGTAATTGAGAAAATTTCTTGCTTATGTTCAGTTTCTAGAAGCTTAACTATGCAAGCCATGGGAAAGTGTTATATGTTGCACGACTTGAGATCTTAACTGGCATACTCTGGTTTTTTGTTCCTTTGGACCAAACGTGAACACAACTCCATTGACATCACAACGAAACTGAAGCAAGTGCTACTGAACCCCAAAAATATCTTAAAGTAGATGCAGATGCTAACTTGCAGACCAGTTAATTCCTGTTTATTTGTGGAGGCCAATAGTTCTTTAAAGGAGGGGACACTTTGTCTTCCTTTTAAGGACAGTTTACGGAGAGCCATTTAATAACCCTTAGATTTTTCTGTTTCTCTTCAACCACTGTAACTGACTTTTAGTTGAGTTAGGTGAGTGGAAGAAGGTGAGTAGCTGTAGCTTTGCCTTACTTGTGCTGTCTGTGGAGAAGCTACTTTTCTTTTGAAGCTTGTGGTGAAGCTACCAAATTTCGCTAAGTATGACTTGGGAATCATTTCCTCGAATGTTACCATGTTCTGTTTCTTGAAACGCACATATGCATCCCATCGGACATCGATCAATTTCAGCTGCATCGTGATGATTTTATTCCTTTGTCCTTGCCTGATACTCCATGAAGCTGGTTAAGTTTGTCAAGAAGCAGGAATTCCATTCATGTCAAGCGTATGCGCACAAGAAGATACCTCAACGAAGGAACCTATTGTCGGTGAACTTTTGCTTGGTACAATGTTAAAGACAACTCCAAGGGTTAAAAGAACTGTATCACAGTGACGCTGTGAACTCATTTAACTTAAGACTGTTCTTCTTACACGTATCTTAAAATGGTTTATCGATGGTTGGTGATTGTTGAAGGCCCTTCAGGTCTGTCTGTCGGAAGCTTCTCTCGGTATCTTGGGGCAGAAGCTATGGAGTCAAATTGGTCAACAAATTAGGGCTCTCTTATCTCGTTGATCTCTTCTCACATGCCAAGCAGCATGTTTCTTGTTGCATCAACTCTTCCCAACTTGAGATTATCCTTTTCATTCCACCGTTCCCACCAACCTAATCTGCTTTCGTGAACGGCCGTAAACTCCGAATTGACTCGGTCTCACTACTTACTGTCGAAAAAGAAAGTGGAGCTCTAGCTTTTAAAAAAGTAACCCAATCCATTTTAAACACCAGGAGCTCCTGGGAAGCTTTTTGACAATGAAATGCTGATGGAAACTCCCCGCTCGCGCGAATCTCTCTAGTCTTCTATGTGAAGAAGCGGACGAAACTTCCCCAACATATAAATAACAGGAACTGCAGAGAATCTAATGAGTTCGGACAGGTTCATTGGCGTGCCGAACGCAAATCCATCGATTCATCCAATCTTAATCAAACGGAGATGTCCCCACCAAACCCTTTTAAACAAACTGTTCGGTGCTCCAATGTGGTGGCAATTAGTGAGCCAAACAAGTCGCATAGTGGCTCCTTGCTCACCACCTCCACCACCACCACCACCACCACCACCATCAACTGAAACGAATTTATTCAAGCAAAAACTCAATGATGCGCCCATCGAGTTCGTCAACCAAATAAACAGAATTTCGGTTAGGTCCAAGGAAGGCAACACCTAACAACGGGAGGATGAGGCCGCCCTTGCGTGGTCTTGCACGACAGGTGAAGGAAAAACATTAAATTAAGGGCGAGATTCGAGGGAGGAGAACTATTGTAATCGAGCCTGACTTTGTATTCCATTGCGCGGTGCGGTGTCAGAAGTTCATGTTACACACATATACTTTTTTTTTTTTTTTTTTTGGTCAGATACACACATACACTTGGACTTTTCAAAGTACGCGGTTTCTTCAAGTTGCAAAGCTCAAAAGAAGGAAAAAAAAAAAAAAGAATAGGAGTCGGCCACGACCTTTGATTGCCCCTCATCTTTACAAATTAAACCCACCGAAGCTATAACTTTGTCGTGAACATTACTCCCAAATCTCTCTTCATCGGTACTCATCATCTGCTATGTTGCGCCTTGTGGGCTCTCTCATCGGACAATTTCTTTTTCACTGGCTCATATTTTCATCCTGAAAAGGTTGATCTTTCTCTGGAATCTCATGTCTATCCGGTCTACAAAGTTGAAAACTTTACTGGCGTTCCTTGAATATTTCAATTCCGGGTACAATTATTGAAAAATGGTTTGACAGATTTGGGCCGACATGGTGAAAGGGTCATCATTTCTCTAAATGCCAAGGTCAAATTTGTTTCCTTACAAAGCTCGAGGCGAGCAAATTCAACGGTCTTGAATTTGGGCTAGAGGACACTTACATGGAATGGAAGTATTTTATTTTGAAAATGAATGATTCGGATCCTTAAAGAAGTTATTTTTCGCTTGTAGGAAAGATGCCAATCGTCGTTTAAATGGGGCTAATAGTGGCGGTAGTTGGTAATTAAAGTTTCCAGAAGTGAAACAAAAGCAGCAAGGGAAAGGGGAATGTGAAAGGGACACTAACATGCGCCGGTTCTTGAGAGGCGCCAAGTAGCCCCCGCTTTTTGAGGTTTCCACATCAACCGCGATGAATAATCTACTTGCAGAGGGGGAGAGAGATTCATTCTCACACAAATATTGACAACCCCATGTTTGCTCTTTTGCTCGTCACAATCTCCAAGCCCTGATTTTTCTTGTCTCTCTTTCTCTCTCTCTCATCCTCAATCTGTATTTAAAGTTTGGATTTTTCTCGTTCAATTTCATAGGGCGGCGAGTGTGAGTTTTTAACAGATTTAGTTCCCTCTCCCTCTCTCTCTCTCATACGAAAAGTTGATGGAAGGCTTCCAAATTCCATGTATATAAGCATAATCCTGTCCATTGACTTTCTGTAATATCTCTGAGCATACCCTCTTGGGTTCATTTTCATCCCACGGAAGATAAGGTGGAGCTTTCTTGATTTGTATCGCCCAATTTGGCAGATACCCTTTTGCTCCTCTCCTCTCAATCCCCTCAAGAATAAAGGGACTCGCGGGACCCAAAAATCAGATTTTTCGGTCTGGACGGTTCCTTCATATTCTTGTTCTTCTGCACCCACTTTGAGCTGTTTGTTTCTACAGAAGCTAGCTGAGCCGGTTTAAATCTTGTTGATATTGGGAAGGGAGTTGATTATTTTTAGTGTGTTTTTTGAGTGGAGGAAGAGAAGAAGAAGGAGAAGATGATGATGATGACAATGGAAGGAATGATGGAGAAGGGTGTGTTGGATGACATAATAAGGAGATTGTTGGAAGGCAAAGGAGGGAAGCAAGTCCAGCTTTCCGAGGCTGAGATCCGCCAACTCTGCATCAACGCTCGCCAAATCTTCCTCTCTCAGCCCATTCTCTTGGCGCTTCATGCTCCCATTAGAATCTGCGGTACGAGCTCTCTCTCTCTCTCTCTCTCATGTTGCATGTTGTCCTGCTCTCATCCCAGGATTGATTCGAAGGTGATTTTGGTTGTGCAGCAGGTGGGTTAGTCTGTGGCAAAGAGGGTTATATGGCAAATTGCTAGGAACCAATAATCTTGAGGGCTTGTGTGTTATGGTTTTCTATATCGTAGCTCTCTTTCGTTTCTGCAGTCCACCTCATTAGCACGTGGTTGACATTTTCGTCTGTTTCTCGTTTCTGCTGCATAAACTACGGCGGTTTTTTTTGCTGTCTTTCTCTAACGTTGGAGGTAGTTGATTTGATGAAACAATAACTCGTGTTTGCTAGTGGAACTATTCGACTGTGTGTTCGTTCCTGCTTAGCAAATGAACAAAGGGCAGGCTGCCGAAGTAAGAATCTTGAGATGTTAAAATTTTAATTCATGCGCATTGAAGCATCGGTGAATCTTTTAATGTTTGATGATGGAGTTGGGAGGATAGACACTCCAAGGATGGGGTTCTCAGTAGAACTTGAAGGGACTGCTAATTAGTTTCAGGCTCTTTGATTAACGGGAAAGTGGTACAAATTCATTTGAACTGAATGCAAGCTTCTGTCTTCTAGCTTGTCAGCGCATTCTTTACAATCAAGTTAGCATGCATCAAGTAATTCTAATGTTGCAGGTCTCTTACAGGTGATATACATGGACAGTACCACGATCTACTGAGGCTATTTGAGCATGGTGGGCACCCTCCCTCTGCAAGCTATCTGTTTTTAGGAGATTATGTGGATCGTGGGAAGCACAGTTTGGAGACGATATGTTTGCTTCTGGCCTACAAAATAAGATATCCCGACAAAGTATTTCTCTTGAGGGGAAACCATGAAGATGCAAAAATAAATCGCATCTACGGCTTTTATGATGAGTGCAAAAGGCGATTTAATGTTAGGCTTTGGAAAATGTTCACCGATTGCTTCAATTGCCTGCCAGTGGCTGCCCTTATCGATGATAAAATACTTTGCATGCATGGGGGCCTCTCCCCGGAGTTGAACAAGTTGGATCAAATAAAGGAAATTTCAAGGCCAACCGAGATTCCTGAAGCCGGTCTTCTTTGTGATCTTCTGTGGTCTGACCCGGATCCTAGTATTGATGGTTGGGCAGATAGCGATCGTGGTGTCTCATGTAATTTTGGAGCTGATAAGGTTGCCGAGTTTTTGGATAAGAATAATCTTGATCTCATTTGCCGGGGCCATCAGGTAAGCCAATCTCTTTATTATCTAGCTTGATGCCTGTTATAGATGCAAAATGCTACAATCATCCTTAGGGCACTCTTAAAACTTGAGGCGCCTAATACCCCGTTTAATCTTCTCAGAATTCTTATAATGTGTTAAAGGGCCATTTTTCAAATTTCCATGCTAATATGTCTAATTAACTTTTTGCTCACCAAACAATTGCTTTTAGCAGCACAAACACCAACACGATAGCAACCCATTCAATTACCCGTCTCCTGTTTCATTTTCCCATCATATTCTGAATATTATACCTTGCATTAGTGTCGTAAAAGAACAAAAAAGAAAAATTGATGTCGTGATAAGTACCTGTAAAATTTATGGCGTCAAATCTCCCAAACCAGTGGTTTTAGTACTTGCTGATTGGTAGTGCTTCGTATTAATTGAAGGACTTTCTGCAGAATCCGGATGAGCTATTTATTTGTGATGTAGATAATAGAACAGTAATGCTTGGCTGGATTTGCACTCTGGAGGTGCCTACCCTTTAGTACACTTTTATTCTGTCATCTTGTTCTCGAAAAACATTTTCTACAACCACAAAAACCTTGCAATAGTCATGGCTGAACATTACATCATGATGTCTTTCTCTTCAATTTGCTTGAAACGATATCGAAAAGATCTTTTGGGGTTAATTGCAGGTGGTAGAGGACGGGTACGAATTTTTTGCCAAACGGCGGTTAGTCACAATCTTTTCAGCTCCCAATTACGGAGGGGAGTTTGACAATGCAGGTGCATTGCTAAGTGTTGATGAGAATTTGGTGTGTTCGTTTGAGATACTGAAACCAGCTGAAAGCAAAGCTTCTGGCAGTTCTAGTACATCAAGAATGATACTTAAGAAGGTATTGAAAAATCCAGCTTTCTTCATCTTCCTGGGCTTCACCATTCTCCTGAATTCAGCGGCGACAAAGATCATGCCTTCATTTTTTTTTTTTTTTTTATCATTAAAGTCAATTTTGATGTGGGGCTGTGAAATAACTTTTTTCTTGACTTGATACGAGCAGCCTCCACAGCTTGGAAGAGTCTGATCCGCGTGGTCTCTGGAAGATGTTCTTATTTTGACGAGAAAATGAGAAAGAAAGCTGGTTTCATGCATAAGCTAGAGACCTGTCATAGAAAAAGATTGGATGAGGATATGCCCTCCGCTTCCGTCGAAAAAGTCGTATCCTTCAAGATTATCCAAGTGCAGCAACAATAGTAATATAAGAGTTGGTTCAAGATCTTCGATCGTACGTGCAGTATTTTCAGCTGAGAAACGGAGACATTAGATCTTAGGACATCCAACAGAAATCGCTCCCCTGGGATAAACTGATGATTTGAATTATTGTCATCTGTAATTTTTTCGTGTTGACTGCAAGTGTGCTCGAGAGTCGGCTTCGCAACAAGCTCATGTTAATATTTCAGTTTTCTTCCCTGTTGTGTGTGAGCAACGTTGTCATCAGTTCGGTGTTTGTTGATAACAGCAGCAATCTATATATCAAGCTTATTGCTATCGAGAGAAGAGGACGTTTGGGAAATTCATGGATTCTTGAAAATAACCACTTTTATGAGCCCTCGGACAAAACTCTTGAAATCGATTTTTCCAGAGTCATGGGGCTCGGTGAATAGATGGTGGAGTGTCGTCTCAAGCAAGCAACTGACCGGAGGACTATCGAGTGGCTTAGAAGCACAGGACGGTGTGCTATGTACAAAAGGCTAATCCATCTTATTCTGCCCTCAAATAATGCTCGTGATAATGATCTCCACTTCATGTGACACCTTTCCAGAGACATCAAGTCGATCAATAGAACGTTAGCCTTGGCCTTCGCTATTGTCAGATACTATAAACCCGATGCTAACATAATCCGATAACCTTCTGAATTCACATTGATGCAAATTGAGTGTCATGCAGACACCAATCGGCTGTGTGTACGTAAATCCTTCTACTCCATTTCCCTCTCCCAAAAGCTAAACAAAACCATGTTTCTGCAACGCTAGAAAAATGTAATATGACAAGACAGGTTACAACCAAAAATCTCTCTTCTTGACAGAAGGCATGTTTTTCCTCATTTTCTTCCTGCCACAAAGCTGAACATATGCCGAGTGATCCATCCCTGGTCTCGATTTCGGCCAGAACCAGCATATACATTGCTGCTTCGGAATCACAAAAATAGCTCACTGAAGGATGGCAGTTTTCTTGTGGTAATTACAATTGCAGATAGGTTTACCTGCAAACAGAAGTATAACTGCACTTTTTGTAATCATGAAAACAGCATAAAGTTGTACTTCTACTGCTTAAGCGAAGAAGGTAACGAACAAACCACTGGGTTCATCACACGGTGGCCACCATTTTGTCTTTGGAATTAGGTGAGGAGTTTGGTCCTCACTTTGGGAATGGGGTGATTTACCAACCCCAGTTACAAGGGGTGGGACCCACAAGACTAATAGAAAAAAGAACATAGGGGTAAAAATTAGCCTTCAAAAGCTTAGCTTACTTTTGCCCTCTCAAAGGAGGATTCTTTAACAGGAAAATACAGTCTAAAAATTAAAATGAGATCTATTGCCTTCTTATTTCCAGAAAATTACCAAATTAGGCAGCCATAAGAGAGATTAAATTTATATTGGCCATTGATGAGATTTATGGAACTCAGAAGCAAAAAGTCATAGACTTCCATAATGCTAGCATAAAGAAATCACATGAACATTAAGAATCTGGTTAACTCAAATGAGGCATGCATCTGCAGCAATACCTAGTTTCTTGACATGCTTGAAAGGCCAGAGGAGAAGGCACAGGAGATCCTAACATCTCAACACCTGATTCCCAAACTGATAACTATGTAGTTCTCTAATTATTACGTAAAGTTTAAAGTAACTCAGTTCATCGCTTCACCTGTAAAAGAAGCAGGTAGTGGAGATTCATCCTCCCTTCCCCTTCTTACTACGTGAATTGAAAGATTTCTGGTTCGCCTGAGCTTCCAGTCTCCTTGCACTACGCTGAATAGCAGCAATTTTCTGGTAGTGACTGTTGCTCCTCCTCCTGCTGTAGGTAAGGATGAAGTACATTCAAAGATACAAAACAAAACTTGAATGTCAGTAAGACCCTAAATAACAGACCATAAATACAGAATCAGATGGATACTCTTTGTACTATAAAACGAACAACAGTGCATCAGAATTATGTGATTTATCTGAGAAACCCTGAACCAACATCCTTTTCTCTTTGACTGACTACTGCATACCAGAACCACGCCCTAGTTTTGAGCATCCAAAATCATGAGATGAAAGCAAAATAATAGCCTTGAGCAATTTATTCAACCAAATCCTGAAAACAACAGTCTCGAGTTCTAAAATCAAATTCCTGGAGTCCCTTCATTGTATGATATGTGAGAGACAAGAAAAAGATTGCTCTTTGACAACGACTTATTTATTAAGTTATGACAAGCTTCCAGAGGGAAATCATGTTATATCATGAAATTTCTTTCCAAATTGCAGAAATGCTACACGAACGGGACAGCATCTTTTTCCCTGTGCAGACCCATACTCAAGGTGCATGGCAAACCAGAATTCAGCCAGTAAACAAGGCACTGCTCACGGTAACTGAAACAACCTACAAAGATCAAAAGCTACTAAAAACATAACTTATAAGATGATTAAGCTAATTTTCAGCACCAACTATGCAAACACATTTCATATATCACTTCATTTGGGGTTTGATAAAATACATACTATCCAAGTTTCAAGTCCTTCCTTGGAAAAAAAAGTAATTGAGCAACCCCAAGCAAACATCGGAAATGGTCACGTGACACATGACCATTGGTTCAGGAGAGAGATCGCAGAGTTCAAGGAAATCCAGCTAAGAAATCAACAAATAGGTGATGAATGTTTTGTTCCTATTTTTATGTAACAACTGAACTATTCATGCTTTAGGGTGCAAAGGAGAGGAGAGTCACCTTATAACCAGCAATCCTCCAGTCAAGACCATCCCTCCCACTGCCCAAAATACTGTCTTACTGAACGGCATTCCCCCCAGCCGCTGGTGATCATCAGATTCTTGAGGCATCTCAGAATCTGCAGTCTTCCATGAACTAGAAATTGAGTCTAAACTAGCTTGACCACCATAACAATGTGCTTCTTCAGAGCCAACGTATCTGTCATCATCCAATTTCACAGAAAAACCAGCAGCAAGGCACAGCTCAGTGCCATTGGAGACACATTCAGAAGCTCTAGCACATATCACCTCATTCACTCCACATGGTGCTAGAACCTATCAATTCAGAACTTAGAGTGGGTAATGTGGATCATCCAAGATAAAACAATTATAGAGGTGGTGCGTCCATATGTCCTTACACACGAACACACAACCCGCAATTCACATGACTAACACATATAGGTAGGTATGCATGCACAGTGACATACATACTGAAATTGATCAAGAACTAACAATCTCCCGACCAAAACCAATTTTTTGATCAACCCCTGAAATGTGGCAGCAATGGTGCTCATAACGGTGAGGCTATCACTTTTGTCAATATCAACAATATGTTCCATTTATACAGCTTTCTCAAGAAGGAAAAAGGAATATATGATGGAGCAGGCATCAACCAATCAAATTGGTCATCTAACAACGGAATAGTTAACAGATTCACCTGTGTCTTCGGATCCATCGAGAAGTAAGCATTAGAGCAAGCCTGAAAGATTTTGTCACAAAGAGAGGCACATATAAGAGGAGGTCCTGGCTGAACACCGACATTCGGATCGCAGATAGAACATTCCAGCAACTCCCACAACTGCACGCACTCCTCGCTTGCCTCTCCCTTCAAAGTGAGCCTCCTTGTCGCTATCAAAGCAGGATGCGTCTGAGACACGTCGCAGCACGTCTTCTTCCGGAAAACCCGGCAAAGGGTCAAGCCCTTGGACCCTCTGCCCACCTTTCCAGGTGGCTTCCCTTCCGACGCGAAGGGCGGGAAACGACCGCCTTTCGAGACGCAAACTCCATCAGGCGGCCTCACCGCATCTAGGAGCAACAAACACCCAGCAAAATCAATAAAACAACAAGATAACAAAACAAAAAACAAAAAATCAGGACTGAATTCTCTCGCCAATTCATGAACCAAACAAGAAACACATGTTACACAGTCAAGAACAACTCGGCTGTGGTTAACTGTTGGATGTTAAGATGCCTTTGGTAACATTCCTATTCCGAGACAATTTCTGTTCGGATATAATTTCTTTTACTTTTTATTTCTATTTCAAATCTATTTCCTAATCACTATCTATTCTGAGAAATAGAAAAATTAGCTGAAGTCATTTCTGTTTTTCCTGTTGAGGAGAATAAAAAAACGGGACATTAAAAAAAAAGAAAAAAAGATTGCTACCAAACAGGCCCAAGATGTCCGCATGAATCAAAATCGGGCAATGACAATAACCAATTCGAGAGTTTCATCAACAGAGCGAGCAAGTCCCGCCCAATCAGCTACCGCTACAAGAAATCCCCCGCCCCCGTTCACCGATCTTCTACCGAGGCGCGCGACGGTTCACGCGCCAGGAGCATATCATCGAAGTATCGACATAACCGACCGAAAACATTAGAAAGAGAGAAGCCAAAAAACCGGCAGCTCCACGAGATGCGAAACCGAAACGACTCCGCAATCAGCACCCCCACATAATCATGTCCGGAAAGAGAAGAAGAAGGGCAGCAGCAAAACGCTCACCGGAAGAAGAGAGGAGCAGCAGGCCGATCGAGAGCACGAGCTTCGTGACCGGGAGCGAATCCGATACTCTCATCGCTCCGGATGGAGAATCTGTAGAGGATTCGAGAGGTAGAAGACGAACTGGACGGAGAAGTCTCCGCGAGCTTCCCAATTTCCACGGCTCGCGGAAACGCGCACGAGCTGTGCAGAGTACAGAGCCCGCGGACGGATGGGTTGACGGGCCGGGCTTCTTGTCGTCGTGGTTTGCACTTGAAGTTATGGGAGGGGCCCGGAAGTCTCTCCCCAAGCCCAAAACTCAAAATGGGCCCTGGCGGACTTCGGCCCCTGCCGCGCCGACCTGGACTTTGGGCCTGTTTGGTTTTTATGTTGGGGGCTTTGGAATGACAAGCCCGATAGCCAGGATTTGATTGAAAGTGATATGATTACATATTCGGTGAATGAATTAATTGACCGAGCCGAAAGAATGTGAGTTAAGCTGTCGAATTTGAAAAAGTGGCCAAATAATAAGATAGGAATCGTGAGATATACAAACCAATGTTCTTTTACACAACATTCATAAGGTGTCTTGACTTGTAATCAACACATAGGTATTTTATCTGGGAATGCCTATGTGACACAAAGTGAGAAAGAAATTATGGGAAGACACATTGAATGGAGCTTCATCATTGGGGCGAGGGCAAGAGCAATGCCAAGGGGCTTCCCTTGGCCGGAGGCGATAGGGCAATGTCCGAAGGGTGTGGTGGCGGGTGGAAGAAACTAAGCTTTATTGGTTTTGGGAAAAGATGGGTTGCAAACAGGCTGGGCGCTCTGGGCCGTGTAGGAACCAGCCTGACCAAATCTAGCCTGACTTTGCTTTCTCGGCCGGAGAAATAAAAAAAGGCCTCGACAAAAATTACATGGTTCATTCCAAGTGGGTAACAATTTTTTTATTTTAAAGTTTATTTTTAAAAATATTATTCATTATCAAATTACAAAATTCTGACATGCATTCTCTGAAATAACTAATACCATTCATTTAAAATTCATAAATTCAAGGAAAGAAATGGAAAGTTGCATATCTCAATTTTAACATAACATAACTTTTTATGGCCATTTCAAGTTTCATGGTTAATTTTCTAATTGTTATGACTTAAGGATGTTGATAAATATTAATCCTTAATTTTTCTTTTTTTTTCTTCTAATTTTAATTATAAGTAGTATTTTTCAATATCACTTTGGGCTGGGGCGGGCCAACCCATGCTCGAGCATCTCAGGCTCGAAAACCCGAAGCAATCCTAATGAGAATTTCAAAACGCACCTGAATACTAGCTTGGTCTTTCTTAGGCTAAGCCAAATTCGACGGTCCAGTCCGAGTTGCCTAGGCCAGCAAAATTCGACAATTCGGTCCAGGTTTCCAAGCTTTCATTCACTTTGTCAATGATCCAATAAGAGGAATAAGGGTGGGTTTGGGAATCACTTTTGGGAAAGTCTTTAGGAAAATGCAAAGACCTTTAAGTTAAAAGTGTTTTCCAAAATGTAAACTATGTTTGGTAAATTATACTTTGAAAGCCCTTTGTGAAGTATTTTGAGCAAAATGGTGTTTGGTGAATTACATTTACAAAGGAGTTTGTGGTAAAAAAAATTATCAAAAGAAAAATTAAAAAAAATTGATCGGTAAGGGCAGCGGCCGCTGGCGACCTCCGGCGACCCCAGATCTAGGGTAGCGAGGTCACGCAACGCCGTCGCGACCTCCAACGACCCCGGATCTAAGGCGGCAAGGTCGCACGTGCCGCGCGACACCACCTCGACCTCTAGCGATCTCGGATCTGGGGCGGCGAGGTCGCGCATGTCGCATGACGCCGCCTCGACCTCCGACGACCCTGGATCTAGGGCAGCGAGGTCGCATGCGACACCACCTCAACCTCTGATGACCCCAAATCCAGGGCGTCGAGGTCGCGGGAGGACCTCGCCGCCCCCAGATCCGGCGGCGGCGAGGTCGCGCGCGACGCCACCGCGACCTCGGGCGAACCCAAATTCGGGGCGTCGAGGTGGATATGGGTTCGAGGTCGTAGGAGGTCGCGCAACGCCACCACGACCCAAATCCAGGGGCAGCGAGGTTGCACGACCCAAATCTAGTCGCCGCTCGAGCCTCTAACACCAGATCTGGTCGCGACCAGACTTGCGACCAAATGGGTCGGGCAGCCCTGGTGAGCTCCGTGCGGAGGTCGCGGTGTGGCAGGTGACGGTCGCCGGCAACCGCATCTGGTCGCAACCAGATCTGCGACTCGCGGAGGTCACCCGAGCTTCGTGTGGAGGTCCCTTGGAGAAGATGAATAGTGTCTCATACAAGGGCATGCACCTCGAAAAACAAAAATTTGTGAGGACAATTTCGAAAAAAAAAAAAAAAAAAAAAAAAGAACAGTATCGTGTGGGCATGCCGAGAAAGCTAAAAGCCCAAGGCAGAGTGAGAGCCTTTGTTTCACCTCTAAAACAATAAATGGGGTATTGGGCAAATTGGTGTTTTCATTTGATATAATACGAGATAGAAAGTACATTGAAAATGACAATTTTTTCTCAATTGATGTTTAACAAGCGGCCTTAGGACACTTATTATAAAAGTGAAGAGGGTGTTGATATTTTTATTATATTCATGAATTGCTTCTGATTATACATTTGTATAATTACTTTCAGTTTCTTATACTTGGGCTTTCCCTATGCCATATAGTAAATGCAAAAAAGAAGAAAATAATCAGACAACGGTTTGAGCTTGGAGGTGCTCAAGAAGTTCATTGCTTTCGTGCTCAAGAGTGCTCCGTGTTTTGGCCAGGGAAGCATGACTCAACCCTTATGATTCCGCAGAAAGTACACGCGCTCGCACGGCGCAATGCAGAGATTCACTCCACCCATTTCACCCGTCTGACCATGTATGGCAAAGTTCATTTGCATTAACCTTGCAAGAAGATAATATCATCGGGTAGAAGTTTTCGATTCGCAAACTGGTCAGCATCATCGTCTATAGTCCCTCCCAACATGTAGTGCACGACACAAGCGATGTGCAGTAATGGCATCATCATGTAAGGCCCGGGTGTTTCAACTTGCTGCTGCTTTGTTCCCTTATTGCAGACATGTAGAAACTAGAGAGAGAGAGAGAGAGAGAGAGTCGGCAGAGAATGTTTTAAGGAAACAAAGAACATAGGCACATGCTTCTTTTTCCTCCAACAAAACTTACAAGCAAAAGGCTCAGATTCGGATCCAGAACGAAAGCACTATGTACAGAGAACAGACCGAAACAAGGCAGCTCGCGATCCATCTCGCGTACACCACTTATACACAAGACTCCTACATCTAGACGATGCATGCCTACGGAAATGGCGTTCATCGAACCGCAGTAGCAGATTCTAACATGCGTGCATACCTACATACATGCATAGGTTATACAAAGCAAAAACAAAGGGGTCGAACGGACGCACACGCGGGTTATCTTGGGCTGCTGAAGGGAGTCGGAAGCTTCGTCGTCATAGCTCACATGTCGTAAGAAGAAGGAGGGCTCCGGGGTCGAACCTCACTCGGCTTCTCGTAAGCATCGGACATTGATCTCCTTCGGAATAGAGACTGCCCTCTTCCACCTCCGCCTCCTGCGTGCATATACGTTCATGTCAACATTAGAAGTGGCACCATACTCATTACTATCATCATGGTATCGTCGTGTCACTCATCGGCCTATCCATTCAAAACAAAGCAAACAAACATCGCCATCGCCCGTATAATTCGATCTACCGGATCAATGCATCTCCGGGCGCGAGCTAAGATAAGAACCCTCACGAGCATCATCGAAAACAAGAAATTAGTAGATCTTATGCATGCCAACCGAAGGCAAGATTAGGAATTCTTCCGCTACTTCGATTAGAGAAATTAGCACTATCGTCTCACTAAGAAATTGAACATACCCAATGTAAATTCTTGATGCTCGATCCATCTGTTCCAGAGAAAAAAATATAAGAGAAAGATAAATGCATGAAAGGAGGGAAGTCAACACTCAAATGACAGGGACACGAATGTCATTTTCGAAAATACGAATTTCATAATATTAAAAGTGGTTTTTTCCTCCACCTACAACGGCGTTATCATCATCCATTATAGACTGGCAGCGCAGCCGTCAAGGACAAAACCAAAGGGCCCCACCTTGCAGTTGATTATTTCGGATATTTCTAGAGAGTTTTGGCTACACTCGTCTGAAAATAATGCATATCAACGGTGCTTACCGGCGAAGGGGGATACCGGCGGGGTGGACCCGGCCGGAGAAACCGGCGGTGTGCCGGACTGGTTCCCCGGCGGCTTCACTATCGTTATGCTCCGCGTCACCCTTATCGCCGCCGCCTCCTCCGACGGCGTCGCGTCCGGATCGCCGTACGCCTTCATTCTCCCTCCTCCCTCCGATTCTGCTCCAAAGACACAACCCGTCGCGAATCAGAACGCAAGAAATCGCATTTTCAATGTAATCTCCAGCAAAAGTCCATCGAAATTGCCATGCAAATTCACAAATCCAACGATCCGTTCCGTTATTAAGCTCTTCCGGCCATTATTACGCGACACGACTCAAGCAGGCTCGAAAAACACACGATCCATCCGAATCGCCGGACGAATCGTCGAGCCTTCCACGAATTCATCGGCTTTTATTTCCCATAATACTCGATCTGTTCAGTACTATGGTGGTGTGTGTGCTCGTGCGCCAGGATTCAATCAAAGCTCTGCCAGATCCGCTGCCCGTACCCTTGCCGGAGCTCGATCGGGAGCTGAAGGTGCTGAACTTCCGGAGCTTCCCGAGGCCGCTCTCGGGCCGCGGGCCGGCGACGGTGTCGTCCCAGAGCTGGTCCAGTAGCCCCATGGGCGCGCAGGCTAAGGCTAAGTTGGCGCACGTTAACCGATCGGCGACAGAACTAGCGGGGATCAATGTAGATGGCTGCTAGATCGCAGGATCAATGGAGAGGTATTTAAAGACGAGTTCAGGTGTTAAAGGTCGAAACGAGTCTGGAGAGTCGAGATCCGTCGTGGGCCGTCGATTCTCTTCTGGATCTGGAAGGAGATTGGCCGATGTGGCAGGTGGGTACCATCTTTCTTGGGGATAAGATCGACGCGACAGGTGGGGACCACTGGACCTGACCGGATGGGGAAAAGCAGATATCAGAGAGCGAGGTATGACACGTGGAGACAAGACCGGTCAGGGAGGGACAAACGGGGCTCACGTGCGGGGGGGTTCACTTTAACTTTAAGTTTTGTCCTCATCGATCTTCGCCCGTCGAGGCCCAAGCCCAAGCGCATGCGGGTCAGCTTTTAAACCTGAGTCTGGGCCTGGTCCAGTCTGGCTCTTCTAGGCCTATCCACTCGATCATATCCACGATACAAAGTTGGGTGTTATTAAGGAATGTTAAACCTGTCAAAATAGGTTATAAACCTATTTCTTAACTCATATTTGATAAGCTAAATTCTTATGAGTATATTATATTAAGTAAATGAATTATAAATGGATTTAAATCTAACTCTGTGGATGTTATAATGGGTTTTCAATTTACTTTAACCCAACCTATCTCTATAACTCATTATTCACTCTCTCTCAATCTCACGCTCACTCACTCTATGATTTCACTTTAGTTTAGATTTGAATTTTCTTAGATTTGTATTGCATGAAACTTGGTTAAAATGAATTAAATAGGTCAATTTGGGTCAAGCTATTTTCGACTCGATCCATCCGTTTGAAGGGTCTGATGAGTGCTTTGGAGGGCTTGTTATAAGTGTTCAGTGAATTTACTTTCACAGAAAAGAATAGTTTTACTATTATGTTAGTAGTTGTAAACGGGGTCTAGCAGCGGCCGCAAGGAAAGCCCAAAGCTTTTATCGGAGGTGTTGGGGCCCAATTGAAACTATGAGGCCTGTTTGCGAGTGGACCCACACACGTTTGTTATGTTACAGCCTGTTTGGGTTTTGTGTTCCTAGACTGAGGACGAAGGGCTCCGACTTTGCAAATCAGTGGAGGCCCACCTCATGCGACTGATATTAATGAGAAAATAGATATATTAATTGAAAGTCCTAAAATTGATAACGAATATATAATTAAGTAAAAAAATTACAAAAAGGGCAATCAAATCTTAAATTTATCAAATTGATGCAATTAAGTCCTTCCATTAACTTTATCTAAGTTAACAACATTAATGCTGATGTGACTTTTTAAAAATATTTTCTCTCTTCTACATGGCGATAAAGTGACTAAAATGGTATAATTTTGCTCTAAATTTGATTTTTTAATACAATTATTATTTAATTTAATTGCAAAAATAAATTAAATTTAAAATTTTTAAAAAGGACGAAGAGAACCGTGTAATAAGGGTTTGCAACCCTCATCGTTGCCCCCTCACCATCGCTGGAAAGGGCCGTTGACAGTGGGGGATGGTCGGCAACGATGCCAAGCCTCAAACAATGGTCAAGCAAGGTCGCCACTGGATGGGGTTTGCTTCCAATGGTGGCCCTTAACTAGAACTAGGCGAGGACTAGTGACTCTCGCCGACCATTCCCCCCACCATTGCTAACCCTTCCCAACAATAGTGGGCGACGACGGTTCTTTTTCTTTTTCTATTTTATTTTATTCTTTAAATTTAGTTAATTTTTTATATAAATTAATATTAAAATAGTATTAAAATCAAATTCAGACAAAAACTATGTCGTTTTAGCCACGTAGGAGGGTACATCGGCATTTTTCATTAGTCAAATTAAACAAAGTTAATGAAAAAATTCGATTACATTAATTTGACAAGTTTTAGGATTTCATTGTACTTTTTGTAAATTTTAAGACTCAACTACATTTTTATAATAAGTTTTAAAACTTTTAATAAACATATCCCATAAAAAAAAAAAAAAAAACTTCATGGCCCCAAGAAGTTAGTTCTTCATCAGTAACATTCGATTGATTTTCACCACTTGGTAATGAGGTGGACTGATTGTGCCTAGGGAAACAAGTATATATTACCAATATAGCTCTTGAAGATGCTTGAAGTACACACGAAAGCCCTAGATATAGGAGGAGTTAGATATTTCCATAACTTGAGACTTTTTGGCTTCCTCTTTGACCGGCTATGTCTAGAGAACATCCTTGGCATGACACGTCGAGAAGGATGATGCTAATGGATGGACCATACCTTTTGGGTACGAAATGTTACTCGAAACCTGCCTCGAATGACAATTAGCATTGATAGCGCAGAATACTGGTTGATTGATTGAGATCAAAGATCGGCGAGTGTATTCATGTGAATCCGAGTTCGTTTGAGAAATAATTGCACCGTGCAATCCTCCAACTTCACATGCCACTTTTGGAAGGAATATTTGGAAAAGGCGTCGTTGATGCAATAACTTTTACGTCTACCAAACCCGCACCATCGCTTTATAGCCGCTAAAAATGTGGCAAATTGGAGCGCCCAAAAACCAACGCACCCGAATCCGAATCTTAGTCCATCTTATTCGTTTGCTTCCCAGTGTTCCCACCCACCCAGAGGGGAAACTTCATGTGAAGCCAGCGTGCGATGCCATTTCCTTAATCTTTTGAATGGGCCCCCTTCTCAATTCTTAAAGTCACGACGTCGTAATCTCTCTCTCTCTCTCTCTTCATGGGGACGGAGGACGACTTGGGAGTTAAGGTTTGGCCCTACTTTCACGCTAGCTCACTCACCCTGTCTTTGCGGGGAGGCCGAGATTGTTTTATTTCCCGGCTGATCAACGCCCTCTTTTGGGCCATGTTTCACCCGCTGCCTTCTCTCTCACCACTCCACATCCAATCTTTTGCCTACTCCTATGAACAATTGGGAAAGAATTTTGCGAAGCCAAACTGTCCCTTTGTCCATCGACTAGGTCGATCTTATGTCTCGTCGTAAGCCTGCGTACTATCAATAGGAAGAAAGCTGGAAATTATAAGTCTTGACCTCGCGGAGAGTCGTTTCCGTCAAAATCAGGGGGATTAAGAAAGAAGAAAAGAAGCAAGCTTATCTTAATTTTCGAAATATTAATATTAGCGGAGCCATCATCGACTCAACATCGGTAGCCTCACTTGCCGTTGTTCGCTGATTTTTCAACCTCAGTTTTTTTTTGGTCGGTTTGCTTGCTTCAAAGAAGGGACTTTTTTTGGAGTCAAGCCCACCACGATACCATCACTCCCACCACCCGTTCGCTATTAACGCATTTTGCTGGATCAACTTTTCATCCTCTGCCTTCACTTTCTCCTCCCCATCTGGATACCTCTTGACAATGATATGACCCATATGGGGAAAATAAAATGTTTCCGTAAGTAGACGTCCTTTTTATGCAACAAGTCGTTCGCTCCTACTCCGATTTCGCGATGCGTCCGTCTCGTTGTGAGGCTTTGTACTATTAACAGGAAGAAAGCTGGAAATGATAAGCCTTGACATTTTGGTGGTCGGTCTCGAGGACCAGGTCCTGCTCAACTACCAACGTAAGAATGCCTCGACCTGTTTGCCAATTTCGTTAGGCGTTCTACACGCCGACATACTCTTTTACTGATGATCTCAATCACATTTCCCCGTTAATTCTTGATGCTCAAACGTATATTCATACAAGAAGAATAAAGTTCCAGCTGGTTCGCTTCCCTCATCCTCTATCGATTAATTATATTTGTCTAAGACGAGCCAGTCATTGTATATAGAAAGCTTGACGATGAATTTTTCTCTGGAGAAGACTCAGCTTGAGATTTTTATCTGAAGTTGAAGTGATTATCTTGTAACCTTTAGCTTTCTATAATTTAAGTCTTGACACTTAATTTTTATCCTAAATTTTTACGATGTGTGCGTGTGTGTAAGCAATCCCATTTAGATATAGAAAAGCTTCTAAAGAGTTTATTTAGCAGTTGAGTGTTCAAGTTAAGTATATTAATTTCTGTACATAAATCTATATTTGCTTGCATATAAACCCATTGACAATTTTTTGAAATTTTGATAGCTAATATACATTTTAAGAACTCTGAATAATCTTTAGTGAATTGTTATACGTACATGCATAAAGCAAGACCATTTATCGACCTTGACATTCGACATTTCGCAAGCTAAAGATAGGAACCAAAAAAATAAAAATAAATAACAATGGTGGCATTGGTGTGGGATTGTAAACATCAGGAGAAACATGTATCACCATAGGTTATATTTCAGAAATTAAGTTGCTTGCTTTAATTGATGTTAAAGGTCGCCGTCATGTCATCTAAACTCCATATCGTATGGTCTCGTTCGAGAATGGAACAAGCTAAGAGAAATTCTTAGTCATTAGACTTGAATCTGCACTCTTTGCCTCCGCAGGAGATGAAGCATAGAGAAACTCCCATCTCCATATAACGACATCATAATGCAGGAAATAGATATATAGTCCGACCCCCGGTCGAAATCATTTAACATTATACATCCCCAGTTCAGAACAGGAATATCCAGCTATTTTTTGTCACCGAAAAAAGAGGACGGAAAAGAAGAAATGGCGGAGGGAAAAAAACAAAAAAAAGTGAAAGGGAGGGGTACGTCAGGAGGGAGAGTATATTGGGAGTAGACCTGCTAAACGGGTGGGTCGGATTGGGTTTGGGTCGGGTCATAAATGGTCCAACTCAAATCGACCCATTTAACTCGTTTATGACCCATTTATTGCAGTACAAAATTTTTGACCCATACCCAACCCGACCTATACTCGACTCATTTAACTAAACCTAAAAAAACTTATATATATTAAAAATGGTATTAATAAAATAGTTTTATACAACACAAATTTAATGGACAATTTTTATAATTTCTAAAATAATTATTTAAAAAAAAATTGAATTTGATCTTTTAAATTAAATTTTAATTTTTTTTAAGAATATAATTTTTAATTTTCTCTTTTGTTTCTTGTTTTTTGTTCTTTTTCTTCTTTGGCTGGCCGCCAGCTATGATGATAGCCGGCGACTAGTCATAGGTGAGCCTCAAGCTCGCTAGGCTCACTGACGCTGGAGAGCTCAAGGCTCACTAGATTGGCGAGGCGAGCCTCGAGCAAGCTTGAGCCTCGCCGGACGTCGCAAGCTCGAGCTCAAGGCTCACCGGATCGGCGAGGCTTGAGCTCGCCCCTCACCGGATCTAGCAAGGCTCGAGCCTCGCCCGATATTGGTGAGTTCGAGTCTTACCCAGATCGGCAAGGCTCGAGGCTTGCCCGGGCTAGTCACTGGCCATCGGAAGGAGAAAGAAGAAAGAAAAAAAGGAAAAAAATAAATTAAAATAACAAAATAATTATAATTTCGATTTTTGTAAAGAAATATTTTTGTAAAGTTAAAGAGGGAAGAGAGAGATTGTGAGATTTTGGTTGAAAATGGTTTCTAAATCCAACCCATTTAAGACCCACATATTTTAAGTCTTTAATTGTTAAACCCATTTAACTAGTTTCGTTTTAAAATAAGTGACATATATATGATCCATTTATGATTTAAATGAGTTATATATGGGTCTAAGACCCATTTTGCCACCTCTAATTGGGAGGCAGTTAGTGGGACAAAGGGTGCATTTAGCTTAGTTTTGTAAATGGGCTTTGGGTATAATACAAATGTTGAGAGTCAAAGTCACTTGGGGAAATGCAAATTGTGTTTGGTTAAAACATCTTTGCAAATGGATTTTGAGTTAAATGTGTGTTTGGCAAAAAGAATTTTTGCAATGAGCTTTGGATATATATATGACCAAACCCTTTGTCGGCGAGCTATATCTAGGCCGCCGGTGATCAAGGTCGTGCGACCCAGGCAACTGCTGCCTAGGTCTCATGGCCTCAAGTGACCCAAGCGAGGGCTGTGCGATTGCCGAGCAATTGCCGAGGGCCGCCAAAGGTTGAGGTCCCCCTCGAGCGACCACAACCGACAACCACTGGTGCCAGATTTGATTCGCCAATAGCCATAGCTCTTCCCCAGTCTGGCAAAGGGTTTGTTCCTTTTAAATTTAAAAAAAAAAAAAAAGAAGTAATGAAGGATGAAATTGGAATTTTAAAAAATATGTGAATGTAGTTTTGGAAGAATAAAATGAGTTTTAGTATTTGACCAAATACTGAAAGCCCATAGCTAATCTTACTAGCATTGGGTTTTCAACCTTCTCAATTCTGATTTTGAAGTGAAAGCTTATTCAAAATAATTGTCAAACGATCTAACATTTTTCCAATGAGCTTTGGAGGCGGAAAGCTCATTGGATGCACCCAAAATAGGATTGAAAGAAAAGCGAAGTTTGAAAGGAAGTCAAGTCATTAGGAAAAAAACCAAGCTCCTTGGTGTTTTTGGCTTTATTGGCTTTTTCCTAATGTCTCTGCTTTTTGCATCATTTTCTAAGAAAGGATGCACAACACTGTTGATGCAAAACATGGCGCAACACAGTCAACATCGTGATGTTAACATCAACACTGTGCTGTGCGTACTTTTTCATAATGTCCATGTTTTGCATCAATAGTGTGCGGTGCATACGTTTTCCTAATGACCTTGTTTGCATCAACACTGTCCATGTTTTGCGTCAACACTGTGCTGTGCATACTTTTTCCTAATGACCTTGTTTGCATCAACACCGTCCATGTTTTGCATCAACACTGTGCTGTGCATCCTTTCTTATGCATCCTACAAACCCTCTTTCTATAAATCTCAGCTTCCCTGATCAGCTTTGTGCCTACACCTCACAAAACAAAAGCTCAAGATTAAACGACATTCAAGCCAGTGGAGGAGCTCCTGCCGGAGGGCACGTACAAATAATTACTTCTTTCCAAGATCAAATGGCGTTCTGGAATACTCAACAGCTAGCTTTCACACTTCGGCTCTTAGGTATGCACAAATAATCCTAAGATGAGTTTAATTCGAGATGAGCTACATTCTTGTCAATCTTCATCAGTTTTAAATAGAATCAGAGATAAATTTCACATATATCAGTTTTTAATTAGAGATAAATTTCACATATATCAGTTTTTAATTTGAGATGAGCTGCATTCTTGTCAATCTTCAGTTTTTAATTGAGTCAGATAAAATTTCACATATATCAATGGGGTGAGAACCGCCCGGGTTCAGTTCTTCCTGATTCTGCTAAATTGAGACTGACGAATGGTGGTCGGTGCCGACCGATTATGTACTTATAGTTGGAATTCTCGAAAATGCGAAACGAAATTATTCGGCTTAAGCCTTGAGTGAAGACCTTTCTCGATGCTCTTCTTGTACAACCGTCGCACTCGGTTTTGCCTCTCCTACCAGTTGATGTGGGACTAACTTATCTATGGCTGTGTCACACGTCAGTCCTTCTCTCCCTCTCTCACTCTCTCTCGCTTCCCCTCGCCTGCAGGAGACGCCCCTCCAAGAGTCCCACATTGAACAAATATCAAAGAGCGTAAGAGAGTTTGCCAGTAAAATCCACGCTTAGATTGCTGGCCCACGGCTTAAAATTAGGCGTCGAGCTTGAGGGATATGGTCAATGAATTTGAATGTTGAAGGTCGTTTAATCTTTGTAAAGCGTAGGTTGGCTTAGGCAGGGGACGTTTAGACCATCCGGGATCCGAACCGGACCGATCGGTCCGATTCTGACTGGTTCCAGGCTTGTTTGGTCCGATTTCTGGAAATTTCGGTCCGTCAGGAGCACGAGAGACGTCCGTGTTCATAGATCGATCGCCACGATTGATGTATGTATGTTGTGTATTGTTTGATTATACCAATCCTAAAAAAAAAAAATTAATCTAGTTGAATGTATGGTGGGTATCTTCTCATGGGATCTATATGGTCCAATGGATATGATTGTATTCAGAACGTGGGAATGGTAATGACTCTAGCAAATCCTTAATCCCTAAAAATGACTCTACCAAATCCTTAGTCCCTTTAATATCTCACTTTTCTTTATTGAATTACATGAACAAAAAATCCTTGATCCGTTGTATATCTCATTTCTACTTGTATACACGATTCTGACATTTCTCCTCTCTTTTCTGTTGGATCTATATAGGCAACATCTTATCCTCTATTGTGTTCTTGGCACCAACGTAAGACCTCCTCTAACACTTCATTTTGCACAGCTTCTTTATCTGTCTCTATCATTTGAACAATATAAGTCTTTATATGAATGTGGATTTTTTTTTTTTTGGCAAAACATTATCGGTGAAGTACCTTTTTCTTCTTCCTTTTCTTGTTCCATTTTGTTTTTGGCAGAAATTTTTTTTACAAAATCTATAAGGAGAAGTCGTCGGATGGGCATCAGTCAATACCATATGTGGTGGCACTTTTGTGTGCATCGTTGCAATTGTACTATGGAGTCTTGAAGGCTAATGACACTATGACCATCATCATCAACGCTAGTGGAATCGTAATTGAACTGGTTTATCTTGTCCTCTTCTCGATCTATGCCTCCACCGAAGAGAAGGTCTCTCCCTCTCCCTCTCTCACTTTTGTGCTTAAGAGTGTAGCAAACCATTGTCCCTTTGTTATCTGGACCATGCGTTGTTCATTAGTTTGCATTTTGAGTGTTCAAGCAAAATCATGACAGGCTGCCAAGCCTGGCCATAGGGGCAAAAACTATTGTCTCAACTCGTTATCTATTTTGCATTTACGAGCAAGCAACGGTCGAGATTGTAATGGGTATTCCCATTGTTATTGTGCGAAGTTTGTGTTTTCACCTATTAGCCGGATAGCTAAAGCTTTCTAACAACCTTACATGTTAGCCCTTCATCAAAATTTAGGGAAATTTACTAAAAGAAAGTCTTATTTAGTCCTAAACCTCACCAAACAAAATGAAAAAACAAAAAAGGGAAAAAAAAATAGAGACAACAATAAAAATAACAATAATAAATTCATAAAAAAATCATAAAAATTGTCCGTGTCATTGCCATTGTGCCACACGAGACAGTTGATGTCTATTTTAGCGATTTCCAGTCAAAATTGACTAAATGAATTGAATTGACAAATTATCAAATGGTTTATAACTAGATTGACTAAATTAAAATATTTATGACTGAATTAACACAATTATAATATATTTTAGAATTTTTTTGATAATTTTCTCTCAAAATTTAGGTAATTAATGCATTTAAGAAGACATGCAAAAAGAAAAAAAGAAATCAATTCGTGAATAAAAATGAAAAACTTTTAGGAGATTACAATTTCTCTCATTTGACGCTATAATCTAAGGAAATTTGTGTGAATCACCAATTTGCGCGGATATACACAGCAAAGTTGATGCTGCTGTTCGATATAGGAGGTTTCGGAGTGACGATGGCGCTGACCATCTTGCTTCTCAAGGGTCAACATCGCGTCAATGTCGTTGGATGGATCTATGCGACCTTCAGTGTCATGGCATTCGCAGTGCCTTTAAGCATCATGGTATTCCTCGTCACTCAATAAGTGTAGAGATGCAGTTCTTTGCCTATGCTAGAGCAACTAAACCAGTCCAAAACAAGAGTTTTTGCAATTTTTGAGTGTGTTATTTTGTGTTTTGTGCAGTGGAGGGTTATAAAGACCAGAAGCGTGGAGTTAATGCCGTTCACTCCGTCCTTGCTTGTCACCCTCTCTGCCATAACCTGGTTCTTCTATGGCCTCGTTGTCAAGGACTTGAAAATCGCTGTAAGTACCTAGCTTTCTCAATCATTCAGCAGCGATTTCATTTTCTTAGTCACCCGGATGCACCAGTAAACCTTGCACCGGGAATGTAATTTTTTTTTTTTTTTGGCACAGTTATTACCAGATATTTCTCGTAAGCCTGTTAAGTCAAGTTCTCGTATTTCTTACTTCGACTGAACTGGGAAAAACGATGAGACTTGAATCCGTCCCCTGGTCAATTATAACATGAGACGCTATCAATCCATCTGTCATTGGAGTGTTTGCATTACTTTTTCTTTTACCTTTTCACGAATACAACATGAGAAAATTTTGGGTATCCATAGGCTATACCTAAGTACCAACTCAACAAATTACTAGTTCACTCCTCACACAACATGTCTCTCCATACGACACGCCTCTCTCTCTCTCTCTCTCTCTCACTCTCTTTCTCTCATATTGGTTATTTGCTGACTTTGAAATTAAAATGAGGGATCAATTGGGTGTTTCAGCTACCAAATGCAGTGGGACTTGTGCTTGGCCTCACTCAAATTATCCTGTACGTTATATACAAAGATGGAAACGAGAAAATGGAAGAGACAAATGAGGGGCACAACCTGCAAGAAGTGTCTCTGGACATGAAGAAGCTGAACCCAACTTCACAGCACCAACCACAAGTCACAGACATGGATCTCTCTCTCAGTGGCAAACCAATTGAACCAAACGACTATGTTTGATGAATCCATGTCTCTAGAGCAAGTCATAAGCAAGCAAATTATCGCCCAGAGAAACTGTGGAGGGTAACAGTTTTTATCACTTTGACTATTGTTCCAGTAAGGGTGTTAGGTTGTCTGCGTGATGGGAGTTAATGGAATGATTGTATTGGTAATATTTTCCATTTAAGGAGACGCATATCTCCATAATTTGTGCTTGAAACTTCTATTATATAAAGCACTGGATTTGGCAAAAATAATCTTCTCATCGACACACTTTCCCTTCTAGATCTCCCCTATCCCTTTGATCGGATGCTTCGAGTAGAAGCATGCCTTTCCAGACCATATGTTCAGACCACTGACAGTTGATATACTTCTAAGATATCATTTTATCTCTGATGATGAGGAGTTCTCAAGTCATCCAACTTCCAGGATGATCTGAAGAAACCACTGTCGTAGAGAGAGATTGGACTGATCTCTTATGCATCCCGACTAGCTTATCTAAATTAAGATGTCCGAATACACTAACCTTTTTAAGCAAGTAAAATAAAGGAAAGGCTATGCATAAAGCCAAAGGAGAGTTTGTTTGAATATTTAAGGATCAAAAGAACGGCAAACAGGAAGAACTGCAGCTACCACTTTGATGAATATGCAAATAGTGAATGGAGCTGTCACCTTCATCTTTAGAGCAATAGAGATGCAAAACGAGGCTGAAGAAAACAATCCATACTCGGCGTTATTCCCACTGAGCCTAACATAAGACATTCTATGGAGACTGCTCTATCTTCAACCAACAAAACGAATCATCTTTGCTAATGTTGATGTTCTACACACTTTGTGGGCAACTAGTAAGCTTATTTTTCTATCGTATCAACTCCACTTTCATTCTCGCTCTCTGGGCTAGACTCACCTTGACATATCATACTGATGAATGATTTTTTCGCCTGACCAAAAATACGGATGATTTTTTCTCACCCCTGCAACAACAGGTTGTAACAAGATAATTGGCAGGCTAGCTCTCTCTTAAATTGCTGTATTAAGCATTTGGTGGACATAAATCAGACATTGCGAAAACAAGAGATTACAAAGTTATTTTAGGAAGCTGGTTGAAGGGATCAATCTAAGAGGAGGGGTTAAGACATACAGATGGCCTGTCCTTGAGCACAAGAACCAATCTGTCAAATTCCAGCTTCTGCAGCCTGCAAAGCTTGAGCTGATTTATTTATTCCATCGGCTATGTCCTGGCTATTAAGAGGACAAAGAAAAAGGAAAAATTACCTCGAGTTAACCTTTGTCATGTTATGTTGGGAATAACGGATCCCCGAAAACCGGATTCGACACTAAATCGAACCCCTAAAACGAATGCGGAAGTGAAGCCCGGGAAAATCACGTATCACCGATCCTAAAGCACACCACGGATTCGAGCGTACCTTGTTAGCCACAGATTAAACACCAATGCCGAAGATCGAGGAAGAAATTCTGACCCGATGATGTCAATTTGCATTGAAAAGGGAAACGGCGTCGCCTTCAGCGTTTTGGAAGAAAAGAGAGCGTTGGAAGGAGAGTGAGACGTACTTACGTTAATGCCAAGAGGTGCGTTCTCCCTCTCTCTCCTCCCTTATATATGTCCCTCCAAAAAATAATTAATCGTGCCCCTTCATCCATGGGCCCTACTCTTGTGGGCCGGGCTTTTAGGCCCAACATGGGCGGACGGGCCTTAAGCCCATCACGGACGGGCCTTAAGCCCATCACTTATAAAACCATCATCTCCCACTCGCACATGGTGGGCCGAACAGAATTCTCTTTACCTCTCTTCAACATTCATACTGGTGAATAATCCGTGCGACCAAAGATACTTTGAGAGCTCGTTGCTATACATCCGTTAGGAATATATAGCAGCTCATAATGGGCATCACATCCTGAGTAGATTTAGTATGCAGTACCCTAGATCAATCGATCACATTTATATCTCTTTTGATCTCTTTTAAACAATGATATATATATATATTGTATTCACAATTATGATTATCTCAAAGATAGTCATAATTTGTTAACCAATGAATACAAAACTACAATGTGATTCTCCAAATTCGATCTTCTTCTTTTTTTCAAACTCTCAATTTCAGTTCAGCTTGCTTTTCTAGAAATGTCCCATTAGATTGAATCAACTCATGACCATTGGCAACATCCTAAGATAGCAAACACTAAATAGAAATCTTGAGAATAAGTAAGAGTCATGAGGGGACTAAAAAATTGAGGAACTTTTTTCCTCGAGAGTCTCACACGACATAAAAGTTGAGATCAAACTTTTGTCACTCTTATTGGTCGTCTCATGCATACGTAGTATGAAATACGTATTACGGTATTAACTCATTTCCCATGGAGCGTATGTCTACACCTTTCAATACCATACAGATGATAGTTCAGACATACCCAATGTCTAACTTAAGTTCACGTATCTACTCATTCACAAAATTCATCAGAACTCACATCTAGCATCATAGACAGATAAAGTAAAATATGTGGGGTATTTTACTTTCGAACATAGTAAGTATTATGTCCTCATCTTAACACCCAGTTAAGGCGACATATATATTTTAAGCTTGAACTCTCGATTATCACCTAGATAATAAGCTTAAAAAAACAGTCTCATCTCTATTTATCACATAGTAAATAGAGGCGATTACCCGTGTGAGTGGGCTAATCTTATATCTGTCCGACATACTTTCTTAACTTAAAGTAATGCACTAAGCATTAAGATGCATAAAGATCAAAACAAAGATTCATAGGCATTAATAATGAAAACACAAATTCATCAAATGTGAACACTTAGGGAAATTACAATATTCAGTACATCAGCCTCTACGCAATCCTAGAGATTTCATATGGTCGCAAAACACATCTCTAGGTATTGGTTTTGTCATAGGATCTGCTACCATTCTATGCGTAGTATGTACTCTAAGTTCACATCTTTTCGTGCAACCATATCCTTGACAAGATTGTACTTGGTATCTATAAGTTTGGTCTTGCCATGATATTTTGGATCTTTGGTGTACGCTTTTGCTGCTTGGCTATCACAATTAACCAACAATTAATCTGCAGCACTTCCAATAATACCTAAATGATCCAAAAATCTCTTAAGCCAAACACCTTCTTATATTGCTGCTGATAATGCCACGAACTCAACTTCCATCATGGACAAAGCTATACATGTTTGTTTCTTACTGCTCCAACATATGGTGCCATTATTCGGTAAGAAAACAAACCCAGAGGTAGATTTCCTTTCATTTAAATCTCCTCTCCAATCAGCATCAGAATAGCCTTAGAGTTGCAGATCCTTTCCATAATAATTCAGCGTATAATCAACAGTCCCCTTTAGATACCTCAATATTCTCTTAACGGCTTTCCAATGTGCTTGACCTGGATTGGATTGGTATCTTCTCACCATTCCAACTGCAAAACATATGTCATGTCTTGTACACATCATAGCGTACATCAAGCTTTCAACAGCACTAGCATAAGGAACATGTTTCATTTGTTCCTTCTCTTGTGGAGTCCTTGGACACGAGTCTATGGCTCAATCCTTCACCTTTTGCAATAGGAGTGTCTATGGGTTTACAATCCCATATCATTCATCTCAAAGTTGGAAGACAACCAACTTTTGACAGTATTGACAAGCTCCATATTGCTTCCAGCAATTAGTATATCATCAACATATAATGATATGATCACAAATTGGTCTTTGGATCTTTTGATATATACACAATAATCCTCATCAATTATTGTAAAGTCATATGCCATTATGGCATTATGAAAACGTATATACCATTGTCTCGATGACTACTTAAGGCCATATATCGACCCCCAAAGTCGACATACCTTTTCTTCTTGGCCTTTCACTATGAAACCAGCAGGTTGTTCCATATATATTTCTTCCTCTAATTTTCCATTGAGGAAAGCAGTCTTTACATCCATCTGATGTAACTCAAGATTCATATTAACCACTATTGCCAGAATAATGCGAATCAAGGTAAATCTCACCACATGAGAAAATGTTTCTTCATAATCAATTCATTCCCGTTGATTATACCCCTTCGCCACAAGGCGAGCCTTATGCCATTCTATCGAGCCATCAGCCTTTCGCTTTATTTTGAGAACCCACTTGTTCCCAATAGCTCTGCGTCCTTTTGGAAGATCAACCAGTTTTCATACTTGGTTTGACTTCATTGACTCTATTTCCTCTTCCATTGCATAAATCCATTTTTCCTTACTAGGGCAATTCAGAGCCTCATTAATATTTCTTGGCTCATCCTTATCTTGTGGAGCAATCATAAAAAGTTTCCTCTTCAATGTCAAAACGTTGAAGGGGAATACTTTGGCGACTTGTTCACCGTATGGGAGATTGTACACTTAGCACATCATTTCCCATTATGCTCCCACTAGGATTAGATAATGATGATGTCTCATCATGTGGTTGTAATTGAGAATGAGTTGAATTCAATTCATCACTTCTCATATTACTCCCACTTGGACGAACTCCACCAATATCATTATCTTGATCCAAGGTTTCAAATAGGGAGTAATCCTCACCTATTTCGCGCTTCTTAGGAAATTCATCCTCTAAGAATGTGACATCTCGTGATTCAAATTCAGTTATACTCCCACTTTCCTACTCACCTATGAACACATACCCTTTCGAGTGTTCGGAGTATCTCATGAAAATACTCTTATTTCCTTTGGGACCCAATTTCCCAAACTTGTGAGATGACTCATGTGTATAGGTAGCACAACCCCATGGCTTAAGAAAATTTAAGTTCGGTTTTCTACCTGTCCATAACTCATATGGAGTGGAAGCAACTTATTTGGAAGGCACCCAGTTAAGTATATAGGCAGCAATTAACAACGCATCACTCCAAAAAATGATAGGTAAGTTAGCATGTGCCATCAAGGACCTAACCATTTCCAGTAGGGTTCTGTTTCTTCTCTCTGCAACACCATTTTGTTGAGGAGCATATGGAATAGACAATTGTCTTTCTAATTCTTTTTCATCACATAATTTTCTGAACTCATCAGATAAATATTCTCGACCTCGATCGGATCTCAATGCTTTTATTTTCTTGTCTAATTGATTTTCAACCAAGTTCATAAACCTTTTGAAACAACTTATTGCTTCAGATTTATGAGAAATCAAATAGACATATCCAAATCGAGTATCATCATCTATAAAAGTGATGAAATAAACATCCCCATGCATTCTTCTCACATTCATTGGACCATAGACGTCAGAATGGATTAAATGCAGAGGAAATTTAGCTCTTTTATCTTTTCCAAATGGTTTCCTTGTCGTTTTCCCTTCTAGGCAATGCTTACATATGGGCAAATCGACTTTTTCAATGTTGCCCAACAAGCCCTCTTTGGCTAGTCTATTCATACGTTGTTGGTCAATATGACCAAGTCTAGCATGCCACATAATCACATCATTATCATATTAAGTAGAAGACGTGAAACAAGGGAATAACAAATATTGACATCACCCCAGTCAACATCTAGTACAATAAAACCATCCAGAAAGTGACCACAACCATAGTAGTTTGTATCCAAATACAAATCTACACAGTTATTACAGAAGTTCACATTAAAACCAAGTTTAACCAACACCAAAACAGACACTAAATTCCGACGAATCTCCAGAGCATACAGAACATCAAGGTGCGTCCACCATGCATGTTCAATTGGCAGGTGACAATCCCTTTAACTTCAGCTCTGGAGTTATTTCCCACATAGATCCACTTAGTTCCAGTTAGTATCGTCGAAATTCTACGAAGGATCCTCTATCCTTCGCTATATAGTTTGTTGCTCCTGAATCTACAGTCCACAAAGGATTGGATTCAGCTAATGATGCAGAACTTGACACATAAGCAAAGTTCTCAAATGTACAAGAGGTGTTTACTTTCTTTGGCTCACGACAGTCGCGAGCATAGTGACCCTTCTTGTCACAATTGTAACACCTCACCCTTGATATTTTCTTCACTTGAGGACGTTTTCCTCTCTTGTGTTGGTTAACTCTTGATTTCTTGCAATAAGGACTTGATCCTTTGCATTCCCACATATTGAACGAATCAATACGCTTGCGCTTAGAGCTCAAAGCTCTTTCTGAGCTAGAACCAGCATTACAAATATCTATTTTTGACTCAAATGCCGTTAAGCGGTCCTCAGCTAGCTCAAGGTGGCGCACGGTATCCTCAAGATCTTCCATAATATGGTCAAGAGCTTCTAGTGCTTCTTGCTTTTCCAGCACATATTGAATCTTCATATTCAATATTTCACAATTGTTGCCGTTCATATCAGCAATTACGTTCTTAATTGCTGAAAACATCGATCCGAACACATCGACATACATGCACGAATAATTAATGCCTATCATTTATGCATCCCTATTTGCACAGACCCATCATATCAATGAATAATTTCAAGTAAGATTTCAGAATCAAAAGGTCACTACGTTTCCAATCATCCTCCAAAAATCCTAACTTAAAACTATTATTAATATAATTGTCTTATGCAAAATAAATTCTATGAAGTTACAAAAACTTCCATGAACTACCCACAGCGAGTCAACAATAACAGAAAGCAAATAATATCTAACATCCAATAGAATAATAATACTTTCACATAATACATTATTTATTACACTAAGCAATATATACAGGGAAAAATATCAACATGGAAAGAGATATTTACACCCACAAAACATCTCATAATTAATCTAAGAAATAAATAGGGAATGTCCCTTCTAATCTATCAGTCAAAATATCTGAGAAATTTGAAGGCACATTTGCCAACCATGGAAAAAACTTTTGGAAAGCTTTCATGTCGCCTCCAAGGCACATTCGCTCTGCGCCATGTGGTGCTTAATCTAAGGGTTCAAGTTTTGGTTAACTCAATCCTATAGTACTCTCTTACAAAAGCTTCCACTAGCATCCTATAACCCGGGACCACATTGACCTCCCATAGCCGACCTAACACTGCTTGCCATTCAGGTGGAAGAGTGTTCATCAAAGCCGGCACCTTCTCAAAATCCGGCATAAGATAACAATTCCAGATGATTTCCTGTATCATCCGATTGACCCGACCACATGTGATACTAAATCACCGTCATGCCACCGATAATTAGCTAAATCGACATCAGCCTTTTAAGTCTTGCATTTCCCTCGTCCGTTCTCGGGATTGCGGTATCCGTGCATAACGCATTATAGTTCCTGCAACAAATGCAGAACTAAAAATGGATTACTCATAATCCATAATTTACATAAGGGAAAATACATAATTTTCCATGATTCATGCAACAAATGCAGAATAAAAAATGGATTACTTATAACCCACATAGATATAATTGAAAAAGAAACAAATTCTTTTTTTTTTTCCAGTCAACGGTCGTCAGTCAACAGTCAACGGTCGGCGGGTCGGACCGGTTGGACTGGTCGGGCCGGTCGGACCGGACGGGCTGGTCGGACCGATCGGCCGGTCGGACGAACCGACCGCACGTGCCGCGCGCGTGCGCTGGCTGACGTCACGCAGACGTCATCCGGCACGTGCCGCGCAAGTGCCAGGCGTCCGCGGTTCGGGTCGGGTCAGGTCGCCGGTCAGGTTGCCGGCCGGTGACCGCTCGGCCAACCGTCGTCGGCGTTGACGTCATCGATGACGTCATCCCAGCGGTTACCGACCGTTGGGTGACGTCATGATGACGTCAGCACGCGTAGGTCCGTCGACCAGCGCGTGCCGGTTCGCCGGCCGGCGGCGCGCACATGCCGGTTCGCCGACCGACGCGTGCGCTGCACGCGCTGGGCGAGGCAGCGCTTCCGAGCGCGTCGCGCCCACGCGCAGCGCCTTCTGGCCGCGCGTGTGGGCGCGTGCGGCGTCTCCCGGCGGCGCACGACATGTAGCCGGACTCGTCTCGACGAGCCCTTTCACCCTATGCCTTCAGAAATCGATTTCGAATCACAGAAACTGGAAAAAATGGTCGAACAGCGCTCGGGTGTCGGGATTTCTTGCCCCGATCCGTACGGCCAAATTACTTTCGCGAAAAATCAATCAAAAAACATCAAACAGGTCGGGAAAAACGTGAACTAGGGCTCGATACCAATGTTGGGAATAACGGATCCCGAAAACCGGATTCGACACTAAATCGAACCCCTAAAACGAATGCGGAAGTGAAGCCCGGGAAAATCACGTATCACCGATCCTAAAGCACACCACGGATTCGAGCGTACCTTGTTAGCCACAGATTAAACACCAATGCCGAAGATCGAGGAAGAAATTCTGATCCGATGATGTCAATTTGCATTGAAAAGGGAAACGGCGTCGCCTTCAGCGTTTTGGAAGAAAAGAGAGCGTTGGAAGGAGAGGGAGACGTATGTACGTTAATGCCAAGAGGTGCGTTCTCCCTCTCTCTCCTCCCTTATATATGTCCCTCCAAAAAAAATTAATCGTGCCCCTTCATCCATGGGCCCTACTCTTGTGGGCCGGGCTTTTAGGCCCAACATGGGCGGACGGGCCTTAAGCCCATCACGGACGGGCCTTAAGCCCATCACTTATAAAACCATCATGTTAATAACAAAAACAGTTTATGAAAAGAGATGAATTACATGTTACAAATGTTTATCCACATGAACCTATGCTCAATCTTAAAAAAACTCTCTGCAGTGATCATTCACCATGCAGGATACACATTCACTTGACTCTATCAAAGCATGTCTTACCTTCACATTCAGCATGGAACATCTTACCCATGGAACATTTTATCTTGGACGATTTGAGCTCTGTATTCATTCTTCAGTTTGAAGTGCTTCAAATGCCTTTTTCTTTCTTTTTTTAATAAGGATGCCTCAACATGAACTTCACGACAAAAGTCCAGACAGGGTTCGATAACTCAACGGCAATGCTAGATGTGCGTGACAGTATAATCGGAAGCTAATTGCATCGCATTCCCTCAATTGTTGATGAAATTAGTTTGGATGCATCACTCGGTGCATGGATTAGCAACTATGACAATATGACTTCAGCTCAAATAAATGCACATAATCACCTTAGATAAAAAGTTGGGTGTTATTAACGAATGTTAAACTTGTCAAAATAGGTTATAACCCTATTTCTTAACTCATATTTGATGAGTTAAATTGTTATATGGGTTAATTATATTAAGTAAATGAGTTATAAATATAGTTAGATTTAACTCTGTGGATGTTATATGGGTTCACAATTTACTTTAACCCAGCTCATTTCTATAACTTGTTCTTCACTCTCTCTCAATCTGACGCTCACTCGCTTGATGCTTTCACTTTATTTTGGATATGAATTTTCCTATGGACGTATTTTAGTGATGTGGGTCAGTTAAGATCATATATGGATTACTAGATTTACATTGTATGAAAATTGATAAAAAATAAATAAATAGTTTAATGTGGGTCAGGCCATTTTCAACCTAATTCATCCGTTTGACGGGTCTGATGAGTGCTTTGGAGGGCTTGTTATACGTGTTCAGTGAGTTTACATTCACAAAAAGGAAAAGTGTCGTTGTAAACGGGGTCCGGCTTAGAGTTTGGGGCACGGTGTGGGCCTCGAGCGTCCATTGATGGGGTCTAGCAGCAGCCGCAAGGAAAGCCTGAAGCTTTTATCGGAAGTGTTGGGGCCCAATTGAAATGATGAGGCACGTTTGTTCTGTTGCAGCCTGTTTGGGCTTTGTGTTCCTAGACTGAGGAGGAAGGGCCCCGACTTTGCAAATCAGTGGAGGCCCACCTCGTGGGACACTTGTTTTCAACTCATATTGATCAGAAAAGGGATATGTTTATTGGAAGCCTTAAAATTTGTTACAAAAGTGCGATTAAGTTTTAAGATCTGTAAAATGTATAATTAAGTCCTAAAACTTATCAAATTAATATAATCGAGTCATTCTGTTAATTCCATCCAATTTGACTAATAGAAAATGCTTACGTAGCTTTTTAAAATATTCTCTCTCCTACATGGTGACAACGTGGCTAAAACAATTCTTAATACAATTATTATTTAAATTAACGTGGCAACTAGCCACAAAAAAAGAGGAAGAAGAAGAGAAAAGGAAAAGGAAAAATATAATAAAAGTATTAAAAAATTAAAAGAAATAAAAAAAAATTAAGAATCTTACCAAATGCCTTCAAATGCTTAGAAACTTATCTAGGAAACATAATCAGCAAAAACCATTTCTGATAAAAAAATTATTTCTAGGAACCAAATAGATACCAAACACATCCTAAAGTATTTTCGTAACTAGACATTCTTTTTGTCCAACAAATTGTTTGCTCCTACTCCGTTGTTGTGATGTGTCTTAGGCTTTGTAATGTCAATGGGAAGAAAGCTGGAAACAACAAGGCATTGATCTTTTGGTGAGCAATCTCGAGGATCAGTTCCTACTCTCGACCTGTTTGCCAATTTCATAAGGCTTGTACATGTCGACATACTCTTTTCCTGATGATCTCAATCGCATTTCCCCAATAATTCCTTATGCTCAAGCGAATACCCATGTAAGAAGAATGGGCCCGTTTGGTTTGGCTTTGGAGAAATGCCATTGGGAGAATGCAAATACCCTTGAGGTAAAATGATTTTCCGAAATATTACACCATTTGGTAAATTGTAGTATTGAAAAGTAACTTAGCATAAACACCGTTTGGCAAAACTTACCTTTGTAATTGGCTTTTGCTTTTTTTATTTTTTATTTTTAAAGTCTGAAAATCAAAATCCCATGGTCGGCTAATCGTCGGCCAATTGCTGAACAGCCGGATCTAACCACCGGACCTCCAAATCTAGCTGCCGGACCACCAGATTTGGCAGCCTGAGGTTGCGGAGGCCAGATATGGCCTCTGGACCGCCAGATCTAGCCGTGGCCTTAGGTCGCACATCGCTTGGCGCACGCGAGCCAGGCGACGCCGCCTGGGTTGCTGGTCGCACCACCCTAGACGATAGTTGTAAGAGTTTTCCTAATGTGGAATACATTAATTGATATTGTAATTTACCGTTTTACGGGGTTTGGCTTAAAGTGAAATAGAATGTTTCTTAATTAGTCTAATATGAGACTGATTAGTGTGGGTCAAGTTGAGCATGGCCTGTAATGAAGGGGCTTGGTTAGAAACTCTATAAATAGTGCTCAAGTCTCTCCTCTAACCCTAATTCTCACATGTATCCTCATATAAGGAACGTTTACCTAATGCTAAATGTGAGGAGGCTGCCTCATTGAGCTAGTGATACGGAGAACAATAGAGAAGAAGGACTTGCGCGTGGAATATAAATTTTCCGCTTCCGCTTCAAAAACAATGGATCACAAAATATGTGCGTTAATCTTTTTAGTAAATTATGCATGTTCTTGTTCTGGTTATGGAGATTTTGGGATTGCACAATTTACATCCAACATGTGGTATCAAAGCCTCCATAACCCTATAACTCGAATGCATAGGATTTTGCCCTAATTTGAGATTTTCGAGATTTTTAGTTCAATAAAAATTAAATTAAATTATATATTTGGACTGAGCTCGTCGAGGTGAGCAAATCCATGGGCAGCGCGTCGACGGGGGAGGCCGCACGTGCCCCCACGCGCGACCACGCGCTGCTAGGGCGTCGAGCTTGCGCCCCACACGCACTCACGCGTGGGGCGCGGTTTGTGTGTGTGACGCATGCACGAAGACGACGTCACTAGGACGTCAGCAACCCGGACCCGACCCGACCTAATTGGTGACCGACCCGACCTGACCCGACTGAGGACCCGACCTGGTCAACCGGTCGGACTAGGCGGCTGGACCGAACGGTCAGACCGGGAGCTAGTCAGACCGCCACCTGTTAGACCGGTCTTTGACCGGCCTTTTAAGCCCGCGCGTGGGCTCCATGCGCCGCGCACTTAGACGGCGCGTTCAGGTGCGTAGGGCGTCCGATTGGCGCGTGGCTGGTGGCGTTGGATTCATATGATCCTCCTCTATCTTGTGGTGTATTTATTTTACATGTTTGATAATTTTATAGATGTGAAAATGCATACGGAACCCTAAATACGTGTATTTTTAGTATATTTTCGTGTATTTTTCTTGTATTTTCTGTGATTTTGGAAATACAAGTGTTAAGTTATAGGTATGTTATTACATAAACATTATAAATGTGTGACTTATTAATGAAAATTAAACTTTATTGTAAACTGAAGCTAGCTTAATGAGATACAACCATTATGGGATACTAATTGAGCTATGTATTGAGGTGATGAGAAACAGTAAAGGTTATGAAATTTTTGTTACTCAAGCATACTCCTTTACACGCTGGTAACTTTTGAATAATGGACGTCTTAAGAACTCATGACCAAATTGATTGTACTAATTAACACATCTGCTGAATATGGGTTATGCATGTCAATTGAGTTATTGCATATTATACCTAAACTCATCTGGTTACTTGTTGTCCATCAAGTTGAACATTTTTTTTTTTTATGGTTAAGAAGTATGAAAATATTTACGCAGAGCAATAGTATCTATTGTTATAGTTTAAATATTTGGTTATGTGGTTTGACTCAATTTATAGGCCACCGGTTGATGCAATGATAAGTTGTTACTTAAATTTGGCTAATAAATCAGTTGTTGGCCTTGAAGTCATGTTTGCCTTATGAAACTCATGAGCGATAGTGGATCAGCTGTCGGGCTTGTCGATCTGGTGTACTATGTATTGCTATTGATGTTAACTTATGATAGATCCTCTAGATCAGCATTCTTTTTATGTTATACTGGTAATCTGTAATCAGGGTGCATAAGAGATGTTTTCTTCTTTGTTATGAGAAGTTTCTTGTGTTGCTATGATCGGTGATCTCATTGGAGTTTGTCTTTCAGGTTCTTTATATATATATGTGATTGATTTTTATTAATGAATAAAGTAATGTAATTAGTATGATATGTGATTTTAGTAATTTACTGCGCATATCACTAAAGTTAAAATCACATGTATATGGTGTATGTGAGAAGTAAAGTTTATATCCCTAGTATGAGAGAGTTCCAATGATTCAATTGAATAGCGATTGCCAAAGTGGCACGCTTGATTGGGTTTGAGAAATATCGGTCTCGTATAATGATTGGGATGTCTCCTGGTTTAATGCGTGATCATACACCCAAAAAATGTGATTGTGTATTAGTTCATGGAGGGATACGTGATGGTGTGGTGGAGGAGTGACTGATCCTAGTAGTTTATATGCCCAAATGTGATGAATTCACAAAGATTGGTAACCGTTATCATGTGGGAAGTGTACAACTGCATGTCATGTATTCTGCCCAAATGTGATTATATGATTATGCGTGTAACTCTCTGGATGTGTACTTGTACGTCAAACTACACAGTGCTCATGTGATGTTAATTATATACATTGCTTGTTTTTCAGTCACATTTTCTGTAATTAATAACTCCATTGTTATTGAGGTTTTTACTGCTTCAAATTTTAAGTAGTGGACATATGATTTGCTACTTGGGAAAAGACCAATAAAATTTGCTTACTGTTCATGAAGTGTTCCATTCAGAAACACTTGAAAAGTAGTTTGCCTGCAGGTTGCACTGCTAGGCAGATGATAGAAGCCTTAGTGACTTGAAATTATGTCTTGTCTAATACCGAAATTATGACACATTTGCAAAGATTGTGTTTATGTCCTAATGATATATATATACGTCTTGTATATGGTTGAAAATGTTGTTTCCAAAAGTTTTCTATTTAAAGAATAATCTCACACATGTCTAAAGGAAGAATAGAAAAGTTCACAATATTGATATTTTGTCTACTCTTAACGATTATTTAAAGACTTCTATTGATTATTGTGAAAGTAAAATAACCGAGGTAAAGAATAAAACAATTAGAATTAGTCTTAAAGGTTGTCAGGCTTAATAGTGGCAGTGAGTATTTTGACAAGTATGACAATGTGGAATAGCTTAAAGGGTCATTTGTCAAATACTTGGTAAATTCTAGGGTGGTAACTTAATTACTATGCCTGAAAATCCTGACAAAAGGATTTGGCCGAAAGGTATAATTGCACCATAATAAACATGATGATGAGTATGATTAATAAGATTAATTTATCCGGTCTTCTGTGGGCTGATATTTTGAAAGCAATATTTTCACATACAAAATGTGTTTCTTACTAAAGTTGTTTCATAAATTTCTTTTGAGTTATGGACTAGACGTAAATTACTTGAATCATATTAAATTTAGAGGTGTCATGCAGAAGTGAGGTTATCTAATCAAATATTAAGTGCATTGGAATTTAAATTCACTTAAAATTATTTTATATCTTACCTAGATTGTTCAAAAGGGTATTGATTTTATGACCCTAATGAAGGTATAAGAATTATGGAATCACATACAGTAAAGTTTCTAAAGATCAACGTAATTGTATAGGATAGCTGTTCTCAGACTATTAAAGATAATAGTATGATAGAGGTTACTGTGTTTTTGTCTTTGCTTATACATATAATTGTGGAATCTCCTATACCATAGACTAAACTTGTTGAGGTTTAAGGTACTATTTTTGATATAGTTTATAATGAAATTTCTCAAATCTCTCAAGTGCAGAATGAAGTGGTCGCGGCTTTATAAGACGATCAATTATACCATCAGACTATATAGTCTATTTGTGAAAACATGATTACAATATCCACTATATGGTTGATTTAGTGGCATATTTATAAATGTCGTTTCTTGTTCTCAATCAAGTATCTGATTAAATGCCATAAAAGATGATAAAGTTTTCACTGTGAAAGAGGGGTGGATAGTTAATAGTGAAGAAATAAATATTTCTTTCTAGTATTTTTTAAAGATTCTTTCAGAGTGAACATGGCATTAATAATTTATTTTGATATAGAGTTACGCAAAATAGATACAAAATCTATATAGTGCAATCGGAACATTTTGCAGCATATGTTTTAAGTAAACTTGTGTGTAGATTGAAAAATCTTATTCATGGTCTTAAACAAATTTCCAGACAATATTATTAAAGTTTCATAGTGTTGTTATTTTGTTCAATTGAGAACAAAGTAATTCAATATACTGCAAGGTTAGTGGGAGGAAATTAATTTTTTTTTAACTCTATGTACATAATATTTTACTTACAAGTAGTGACCTTGAGACATCTTTTATTCTTTGTACTGAGGTCCGTAAGGATTGTTTTTGCCATATTATATTAGATTTTCTCGAATGACATTTGTTAATTGTATTTTGGAATTATTCAATATACATCATTGCAAGCTAGGAATTGCTCATGTTGTTAAGGATGATGGACTGAATCTATCACATTGTCCTTCTTTAGATATTGAGAAAATCTAATTAAATGGTGTATCTTATGTCGGCGCACTTAAAAATATAATGTATGCTCGAATTTGCACTAGACTAAATATCGTCTTTGTGACGGGATTTCTAGGCAGATATCAATCAAATTCAGGACATGATCATTAGGTTGCTGCCAAGAAGGTTTTGAGATACTTAAAGAGGACAAGAGATTATATGCTAATTTACAGACATGTTTAATTCTTGCAGTTAGTAGGGTATTTAGATGTAAACTTTGCTGGCTGTTATGATGACATGGGATCAATAACATAATACATATTTATGTTAGTAGGAAGTGCAGTAAATAAAGTTCTATGTTATCTTCTACTATGTAAGCAGTGTTAGTAACATTCTTTTAGGTTGTTACTTGGGCCATTAGACTCCGGAATTTCATGAAGGAGTTGACCGTTTTTAACCTTATGGATAGACCCATACGGTTGTATTGAGACAATAAATTTGTAGTATTATTAATAACAGAGGTCTCAATGGGTCTAAATATATGACAATCAAAATTTTTTACCATAAAAAAAGGTACAGAAATGTGATATTATAATATAAAATATTTCCACAGATGATATGATTGCAGATCCACTAACTAAATGCCCATGTGTATTTGAGCGACATGTCATTAGCATGGGCCTAAGAGTATCATGAGATGTTGTTTAGTGGAGCTATTTTGTCTTTACTCTAATAAATGTTTGATATGTATCAACTTTTGCATTCAATAAAATATTTTTTAATGTGTCGTTATTATGTTGAATATATATTGATAAAGTCTCAAGGTACTGTATAAACCTTGAGTGAAGGCTAGGGGCATCCGGTTATTAGCCTTATGCATATGCCTTGTTATATATAAAGAAAAGTTAACCGTAAGGACAAGGCATATGTGGGTTCATTAGAACCATAAAGACATTCTTTAGTGGCACAAATTTTTTGTGACACTTAAGGTAAGAGAATGGTAACTGACAAATAGGATCTTTTTATGAGAGATGTTATCTATTTGCCACACTATCATATTGAATCTATATCAATAAAGTTGAGAGCACTCGTGACCATGAAAAACTATGTGTGTATACATGCAGTTACCGCCATGATTCGGTGTTTGAGATTTTATGGGATATGATTGACTATTAAGAATTATCTCTAGACCAATGTGCGCACATCAGTATAATTTCAATTAATATAGTCCAAGTGGGAGAATGTAAGAGTTTTCTTAATGTGTATTACATTAATTGATATTGTAATTTACCGTTTTACAGTCACCGTTTTACGGGGTTTGGTTTAAGGTGAGATATAATGTTTCTTAATTAGTCTAATATAGGACTGGTTAGTATGGGCTGAGTTGAGCCTAACCTATAATAAGGGGGCTTGGTTGGAAACTCTATAAATAGTGCTAAAGTCTCTCCTCTAACACTAATTTTTACATGTATCCTCATATAAGGAACGTTTACCTAACGCTAAATGTGAGGGGGCTGCCTCATTAAGCCAGTGATACGGAAGGCAATAGAGGAGAAGGACTTGCGTGTGGAACATCAGTTTTCCGCTTCTGCTTCAAAAACGATGGATCCCAAAATAGGTACGTTAATCTTTCTACTAAATTATGCATGTTCTTATTCTAGTTATTGAGATCTTGGGATTGCGCAATTTGCATCCAACAGTGGTCACCGGGGACGCGCGACCCCTAAGTGGCGGCGGCAGCTGTTGGAGAAGCCCAACTCTCAGGCGGGAAAGACAAACGAACGAGGAAGATGAACAGTGACAACTTGCATTTCCCAAATGCCCGATACTCAAAGCACCTCAAGAGCTGTATTGGGCTTTCAGCATTGAGAATGTTGACATTTGCTCAATTAGCTTTCAAAAGTGTCTCCCAAATGCATAATATTTTCTCCAATGGGCTTTAGGGGCCCAAAGCCCCTTGGGAAAGCCGAACCAAACAGGGCCTAGGTCCCAACTGGATCCCTTTCACTCTATCGATTAACTCTGTTTGTCTAAGATGAGCTAGTCATTGTACATATAAAGCTTGACATAGAAAGCTTGACAAGGACTTTTTCTTTGGCGAAGACCCAGCTTGAGATTTTATCTGAAGTAGAAATGATTATCTTGTAACTTTTAGCTTTCTATAATTTAAGTCTTGATGCTTATCTACATCCTAAATTCATACAATATACATGTATATGTACCAACATATCCTTGTGTGTGCGTGTGTATAAGCAATCCCATTAGATAAACAAAAAGCTTCTAGATAGTTTGTTTAGCAATCGAGTGTTCAAGTTAAGTACATAAATTAAAGAGATGGAAAGTAGAAAGAATGAAAAATAGGCTTGCCCATTTCTTCTGGCCACGGACCATGGCCGAGGAAAGAGATAAGGAAAGCAAGTGGACTTTTTTTTAACCAAATTCAAGTAGGATTGCATGGGACTTCCTTTCAAAGTTGGTGTCGGCCACTGAGTGCCCCTTTTTTGACGAACGAGACATACGTACGTTTGTGTGTGTTTACATAGATGGGCTGTTCTTTTGCTACAAGAGAGTGTCCCTTTCATTTTTGACCAAGCGCTTGGTGTAGATTTTTTTTCTACGGAATTACATTAAAAATTTTAGTGCCGAAGTCGATTAAATTCCCGTGGTAAGAATTTGTATCTAATTCTTTTGTGAGATTAAGAAATTATTTCGTGAAGAATCAATGAGCTAAATATTGTGTGACTTATTGAATGTAATAGGGAGCTAGAGAAACATTGAGAGTATTCAAGTAACTCGAGTGTGGCTATAATCTCTATTATATCAATTGATTTATTGTGAAATTTATAACGGTTTTCTGTGGATGTAAGTTATTACGATCAAATCATATAAATTTGATGTTTGATCTATTTTCTTGTTCTATTTATTTTATTGTTTGATTGTTTGTTTTCGTAACATAAACGGATCGCCAATTTTTAACGTTATACATCCCCATTTCAGAACAGGAAGATCGAGCTCCTTTTTTTTCACCGAAGAAAAAGGACGGAAAAGAAGAAACGGCGGAGGGAAAAGAAAAAGTCGGGAGGGTGAGCACGCAGGGAGGCAAAAGAAGAGACTTGGTGGCAGTACGGCTAGCAGAGACTATAATTAAAAGCGAGGCTTTGACTGAAGCAAGTTCTGTCCAAGACTCGGACAAAAATTGGAGAAAAGCGTTAACGAGGCTTTGATCCGTAAGAAAAAATCGAGGCTTTGACTGAAGCAAGTTCTGTCCAAGATTCGGACAAAAATTGGAGAAAAGCGTTGAAGCAAGTTCTGTCCAAGACTCGGACAAAAATTGGAGAAAAGCGTTAACGAGGCTTTGATCCGTAAGAAAAAAGCGAGGCTTTGACTGAAGCAAGTTCTGTCCAAGACTCGGACAAAAATTGGAGAAAAGCGTTAACGAGGCTTTGATCCGTAAGAAAAAAGCGAGGCTTTGACTGAAGCAAGTTCTGTCCAAAACTCGGACAAAAATTGGAGAAAAGCGTTAACGAGGCTTTGACAATAGCAAGTGCGGCTGTGACTATAACTATCTCACTTCCCTGATCACCTTCGTAACTACACAAAACCAAAGCTCAAGATCGAACGACGTTCAAGTGAGTGGAGGAGCTCCAGCCGGAGAAGGAGGGAACGTGCAAATAATTACTTCTTAGTTCTTTCCAAGATAGAATGGCGTTCTGGAATACTCAACAGCTGGCTTTCATGCTTGGTCTCTTAGGTACGCACAAATAATCCCGAGATGAGTTTCATTCTAGATGAGCAGCATTCTTGTCAATCTTCATCAGTTTTCAATTGAGAGTTAGAGAAACATTTAACATATATCGTGGATATTGCACAAGACACATCCGTGTATATAGATCAATCACCATAATTGATATTTATATGTTGTGTATTGCTTGATTATACCAATCCTTAAAAAAAATAATCTAGTTGAATGTATGGTGGGTATCTTCTCATGGAATCTATATGATCCAACGGATATGATTGTATTCAGAATGTGGGAATCAATTAATTCATCCTAGAAATGACTAGCAAATCCTTAGTTCCTTTAATATCTCACTTTTCTTTATTGAATTCCATGAACAAAAAATCCTTGATCCTCATTTCTACTCGTATGCACGATTCTAACATTTCTCCTCTCTTTTCTCTTGGATCTATCTAGGCAACATCTTATCCTCTATTGTGTTCTTGGCACCGATGTAAGACCTCCTTTAACTCTTCATTTTGCCCAGCTTCTATGTCCGTCTCTATCATTTGAACAATACAAGTCTTTTTATATTAATGTGGAATTTTTTTGGCAAAACATTATCGGTGAAGTACCTTTTTCTTCTTCCTTTTCTCGTTCCTTTTTGTTTTTGGCAGAAGAATATTTCACAAAATCTATAAGGAGAAGTCGTCGGATGGGTATCAGTCAATACCATATGTGGTGGCACTGTTGAGTGCATTGTTGCAATTGTACTATGGAGTCCTGAAGGCTAATGCCACTATGACCGTCATTATCAGCGTTGGTGGAATCATAATTGAACTGGCCTATCTTGTCCTCTTCTCGATCTATGCCTCCACTGAAGAGAAGGTCTCTCTCTCTCGTGCTTAAAAATGTAGAAAACTATTGTCCCTTTGTTATCTTAACCATGTGTTTTCACTAGTTTGCAAATTTGAGTGTTTAAGCAAATCATGACAGGCTCTCAAGCCTGGCTAGAGGGGCAAAAACTATTGTCTCAACTCGTTCTCTATTTTGCATTTATGAGCAATCAATGGTCGAGATTGTCTTAATGTGTATTCACATTGTTTCTAGCGCAATGTTTGTGTTTTCACTTATTTGCCTAATAGCTAAAGCTTTCTAACAACCTCACATGTTAGCCCTTCATCAAAATGTAGGGAAAGTTACTAAAAGAAAGTCTCAAACCTATTGTAATTGTGTAAATTCAGTCCTAAATCTCAACGGCCAAAATGAAAAAAAAAATAAAAAAAGCGATAAAAATAAAAAATAACAATAATCAATTCATAAAAAATTATAAAAATTGTCCACGTTAGTGCTGTGGTGCCATGTAGGACGGTCGGTGTCTACGTCAGCGATTTTTAGTCAAGATTGCCTAAATGAACTGAATTGATAAATAATTAAAAGGTTTATGACTAAATTGACTAAATTAAAAGATTTATAACCGAATTAACACAATTATAATAGGTTCCAAACTTTTTATTGGTAATTTTCTCTCAAATTTTAGGTAATTAATGCATTTAAGAAGACATGCAAAAAGAAGAAAGGAAAACAATTTGTAGGAAATTTATGTGATGACGAATAAAAATGAAAAACCTCTATGAGATTACAACTTCTCTCATTTGACATTGTAATCTGAAGGAAATTTGTATGAATCACCAATCTGCGCAGATGAACACAGCGAAGTTGATGCTGCTGTTCAATATAGGAGGTTTCGGAGTGACGATGGCGCTGACCATCTTGCTTCTCAAGGGTCAGCATCGCGTCAATGTCGTTGGATGGATCTATGCGACCTTCAGTCTCGTGGCACTCGCAGTGCCTTTGAGCAACATGGTATTCCTCGTCACTCAACACGTGTAGAGATGCAGTTCTTTGCCTATGCTATGGCAGCAAAACCAGTCCAGAACAGGAGTTTTTGCAATTTTTGAGCGTGTTTATTTTGTGTTTTGTGCAGTGGAGGGTGATAAAGACCAGAAGTGTGGAGTTCATGCCGTTCACTACGTCCTTGCTCGTCACCCTCTCTGCCATAACCTGGTTCTTCTATGGCCTCGTTGTCAAGGACTTGAAAATCGCTGTAAGTATCATTTAGCTCTCTCAATCATTCAACTCTAATGCTTTTTGTCGTACATGCAACTTTGCAGCGATTTCATTTTCTAAGTCACCCGGCTGCACCAATTAGGTTGATCAGTTCCTCGTCCGGTCCAATTCCGTAGTGGAATCGAGAACCGGACTAGGAGGACTGGTTACCAGATCCTAGGATTGGGAATCGGACCGACCGGTCCTAGAATAGGGAACTGGACTGACTGACCAGTCCAGTTCGGTGGAATCGGTAAATTTACTAATTTTAACCAAAAATAAAATGAAAAACGGGAGAAATTGAGAGAAATTAGGATTTGTTTCTTAAGAAATTTTAAAATATATATTATATATAAAATTAACCAGTCCGTCCAATTGGTCCAGTTCCCACATTGGAATTGAGAACTGGACTGTCTTCTTTGGAAACCGCCCAAAACTAGCCGATCCGGTTCGGTCCGAACAATTCTTAATGCACAACCCTAGCACCAGTAAACCTTGCACCGAGAATGTGAAGTTTTTTCTGCATAGTCATTACCTGATATTTCTCGTAAGCCTGTTATGTCGAGTTCTCGTTTTTTTCACTTCAACTGAATTGGAAAAAACGATAAGACTGAAAGCCGTCCACTAGTCAATTATAATATGATTGATGCTATCGATCCATCTGTCATCAGAGTGTTTGTATTACTTTTTTAACTCAAGTTTCAACACGTACATCACTTCTCTCTCTCTCTCTCTCTCTCTCTCTCTCTCTCTCTCTATATATATATATATATATATATATATATATATATATCATATTTGTTTTTTTGCTGACTTTGAAATTAAAATGAGGGGTCAATTGGGTGTTTCAGATACCAAATGCGGTGGGACTTTTGGTTGGCCTCGCTCAAATTATCCTCTACATGATATACAAATATGGGAACAAGAAAATGGAAGAGACACATGAGAGGAACAACCCACAAGAAGTGTCTCTGGACATGAAGAACCTGTACCCAACTTCACAGCACCAACCATAAGTAACAGAAATGGGTATCTTTCTCAGTGGCAAACCAATTGAACCATACGACGATGTTTGATGAATCCACGTCTCTCTAGCAAAGTCATAAGAAAGCAAATAATCGCCCAGAGAAACTATGGAGGGTGACGGTATTTAGCACTTTGTATATTGTTGCGTTAAGGGTATTAGGCTGTCTGTGTAATGGCAGCAAATGGAATGATCGTATTAGTAGTATTTTCCATTTAAGGAGACATATCATCCGTAATTTGTGCTCGAAACTTCTATTAAATAAAGCACTGGATTTGGCAAAAATAATCTTCTCGTCAACACACTTTCCCTTCTAGATCTCCCCTATCCCTTTGATCGAATGCTTCAGGTAGAAGCATGCCTTTCCAGACCAAATGTTCAGACCACTGACAGTTGATATGAAGAAACCAACGTGGTAGAGAGAGATTGGACTGATCTCTTATGCATCCCAAGTAGCTTATCTAAATTAAGATGTCCGAATACACTAACCTTTCTAAGCAAGTAAAATAAAAGAAAGGCTATGCATAAAGCCAAAGGAGAGTTTTGTTTGAATATTTAAGGATCAAAAGAACGGCGAACAGGAAAAACCGCAGCTACTACTTTGATTAATATGCAAGTAGTGAATGGAGCTATCACCTTTATCTTTAGAGCAACAGAGATGCAAAATGAGGTCGAAGAAAACAATCCATACTCGGCATTATTTCCACTGAGCCTAACAGAAGACATTCTATGGAGACTGCTCTATCTTCAACCGACAAAACGGACCATCTTTGCGGATGTTGATGCTCTATACACTTCGTGGACAACTAGTAAACTTATTTTCTATCCTATCAATTCCACTTTCATCCTCACTCTCTGGCTAAACTCACCTCGACATATCATATTGATGAACAATTTTGCCGCCCGACCAAAAACACGAGATGCTTTCTCCACACCCCTGCAACAACAGGTTGTAACGAGATAATTGTCAGGCTAGCTCTCTCTTAAATTGCTGTGTTAAGCATTTGGTGGACATAAATCAGACACTGCAAAAACAAGAGGTTACAAAGTTATTTTAGGAGGTGGTTTGGGGTGGATCGATCTAAGAGGAGGGGTTGAGACATACATATGGTCTGTCCTCGAGCAAGGGGACCAGTCTACCTAAATTCCAGCCTCCGCAGCCTGCACAGCTTGAGCTGATTTGTCACTCCATCAGCTATGTCCTGGCTTAAAAGAAGACAGAGACAAAGGAAAAATTACGTTCAATTGAATTATGCCATGTTAATAACAAAAACAGCTTATGAGAAGAGACGCGTTACATGATACAAATGTTTCTCTACGTGAACCTGTACTCAAGCTTAAAAGAACACTTTGCGCTGACCATTCATCATGCAGGATACACATTCGCTCGACTCTATCAAAGCATGTCTTTACCTTCACATTCAGCACGAAACGCCTTACCTATCGAACATCTTATCTCGCACAATTTGAGGTGTGCGTCCATCTTTCAGTTTGAAGTGCTTCAAATGCCATTCACTTTTGTCAATAAGGATGCCTCAACATGAACTTCATGAGAAAAGTCCAGACAGAGTTCGACATCAACAACTCAACAACATCGCTAGATGTGCTCGTGACAGGATAATCCGAAGTTAAACGCATGGCATTCCCTTAATTGTTGGTGAATTTAGTTTGGAGGCACCACGTGGGGCATGGATTAGCGACTGTAACAGCATGACTTCAGCTCATATAAGAGCATGTAATCACCTTAGATGTTCAACTTCCGGTGTAAGATCACCGATCTCCATGCTGAAGAGCCTAATAGCAGCAATCGTCCTTGGTAACTCCTCCCGTGCTGTATTTGCCAGTTTAGAAAGAGACCTTGTAGCTCTCTTCATGGCCTGTGAAGGTATCATAACCAAAAAATCCAAAAATAATGCAAGATTTAGACATAGACTAGATACCTTGCATCAAGATCCTTCATTGCATTAAAAGCAATTGCTACACAACGTTTTATTCTCCATCCATTAAACAACTTCAGCAAAATCATTGATCCTTGACATTCTCAAGAATCCAATCTACACATGCTCTAAGAATTCACCTGTCAGATAACAAAGCAAAACGATTTATACACAAACTGAGCCTATCATAACCACGTATAAACGATGCATAATCTTAAATGCAATCGATCTTGCATATAATCCTCGTAAACAGCTGCGACGACAGGGCTATGAACGCAACAGAAGTTTTGCACGGATCGAATCCCAAGCTCAGCTCTGATGATATGATGGTGTCTCTTCACTTTCTTCCTCCTCTCTCTCTCTCTCTCTCGGACCGGCGACGACTTCTGCGTTGAATTTTCCCCTCCTATCACGCTAGCTTATCCACTCTCTCTCTCTCTCTCTCTCGCTTACTTGAACTTTGTTGTCTTCATTATTCGCTTGTCAAGGCCCGAGCCCAAACGTATGCGGGTCAAACACTTTTTCCATCGCGAGGCTCGGCCCGGTCCAGTTCCTGCTCATCCAGGCCTATCTACCGTGCTCGATCGTATCCACAACGAAATGTTGGATCTGATTAACGAGCGCTTGTGAAGGACTTAATAGATACTCAATTTTTAAAATAGCAATCGCATGTATCACAAATACGGTTAGTGCATTATCGTATTTGCAGGTATTTCCTTATTCGGTTGCTCATTCGTGCGCCCCGTCTATTAAAATAGAAGAATGTTTTGCTATTATGTTAGTCACTTATAAATGGGTCTGGCTTAGAGTTTGGGCACGACTCTGCGTGTAGAAATAAGTCTACATTATCCATTTAGCCCCTAAAAAATGTTTCGAGCACACAAGAAAGACCTTGATACCGGAAGGGTCTAAACATTCTCATAATTCATGACTTAAGCTTCCTCTTGAAAAAATTGTCTAAAAAGTCATAAATTTATTGTACGATGGCTAATTAAGTTTAAATCTTTCAATTTTGTCAATTCGGTCATAAAATTTTTGACAACTTGCTAATTTAGTCTTAGACCTTTTCTTGTATTAATTTAATCCTCAACATTTTAACGATTTGCCAAATTAGTCATAAATCTTTTAACAAGTTGTTAATTTAGTAATTTCGGCTAATTTTGACCAGATATCACCAACATAGTGGCGTAGTCAATGTAGATCATTTTACGTGGCTTGACTAGTGCTAATGTGGACTTTTTTTTTTATTGATTTTTATATTTCATATTTCATGTTTTATATGTCTTTTTCTTTCTTCTTTTCTTTTCTTTCCTTTCTCTTTTTTCCTCCTTTTATAGAGGGTCAACAGCCACTGAATGAGGCCCACGACCCTCACTTGCTACTGGTGGCCCCCTTAGGCCATCTATAAAAAGAGGAAAAAAAGAAAAGAAAATATAATAATAATAAAAAATCAATTTTACAAAAAAAAAAATTCATGTTAGACCACATCACGTTAGTAATGTCCAACCAAAATTAGTCAAAATAATTAAATTAGTAATTCATTAAAAGGTTTAGGATTAATTTGCCAAACTGTTAAAAGATTTAATACTAAATTGATGCAATTAAAAAGTTTAGAACTGAATTAAAAAGTTATCAAAAAGTTTAAGATTAAATTGATAAAATTGAAAAGTTTCAGACTAAATTAACCGTGTGTTATAGATTTATAATTTTTTGGACAATTTTCCCACTTCCTCTTTGACCAACTATGCCTAGAGAGCATCTCGTCCCATGTGTGATGCCTCGAGGATGATGATGATGAATGGCCTTGTCATGTTAATCGAAACACATCTCCAACGACAATAAACTGTTGATTGTGTGGAACAATAAGATCAACCATCAGGTAAGTACATTTATGAGAATCTAAATCCCCTAGCAGACATGCATAAGAAGTATTTGCCCCAATGTAATCCTCGAACTTCATCTGCCACTTTTGTTAAGGACATTTGGCGAGTGGTATTATTCATACAATAACTCTTGCTATTCAAAACCGATCGATCAATTACTCATTCTCAATATCCATGTAGAATATGTTGATTGCCTGAATAATAGTCGTGGACTCGTGATGTTCCCCTATTGACACGAATGAACAAAAGAGTCACGAATTGCATTCTGCACGTATCATTACCTGTGCTCTTTGTTCTTTTTTACATCACCTTAAAAGATTTCCCAAACCTTAATCTTCGGAGAGCATTTCACCCGGACCGTTGCCAGAGAACAGAATCACCTTGGGAAGAAGATGCAGAGATGCAAGGAATGGGTGAAAAAGAAGGAAACAAAAATACCCACCAAAAAATAATACTTTTTTTTTATAATTTTTTTTTGAAAAAATAAACCGTTTGGATCAATAATTTTTTGTGAAACAATAATATTTAGGGAAGGAGTGGGGTAGGGAATCAAATCAACATCGGGACTCACATTGCTCGCCCCAGAACCAGCACAAAAACTCTTTTTCCTTCCACAATTTGAATCCCATCTCAGTTATGCTTGCTTGCTTCCCACCACACGCAACCCCCTTCTCTCTCTCCCCCACACCATTTTACTTGTATTCGCTCCTTCTCTGATGATATGATGGTGTCTCTTCACTCTCTCTCTCTCTCTCTCTCTCTCAGGACTGAGGACGATCTTTGCGTTAAATTTTCGCCCTACTTTCACGCTAACTTATGCCCTCTCTCTCCCTCTCTGTGCGCGACTGAGGAGGCCAAAGTGGATACGTTTCGGCTGACCGGTGACCACCATCATTCACTATCACTTCCCTCTCTCCCACCGTCGCCATCAACGCTCCTCTTTTGGGTCAAAACCTCATCCTCTCTTCTTGCCTTATCTCTCTCTCTCTCTCTCTCCACCTCCGATCTTTTGACGACCTCTGCGTGCCATGGGGGGGGAAAAGGCTTTTCACTTAGCTTGTGTCCTTCGTCCAACAACTAATCAACAACAACAGCAGCAGCAGCACCAAGAAATCTTTTGCCTTGAAATTTGAGTATTCCCTTGTATATCGGGTTCATAAAAAGTCAAACTTTCGATTATCTGAAGTTGAAAGTGATTCTGTTTTTTTCTTTCCTTTGAACTTTAAGAATTCTATAATTGAAGTGTTACGGATGTCCTAAATCTTTAGAAATAAACCAACATACAAAGCAGTCAAATGGTGCCCTTGTAAACAATCGCAAAAACATTAATCGCCATAGACTATGTTTCGCAAATTAAGTTGTTTCGGTTGATTGATATCCAAGGTCACCATCATGTGATCTTAACTCAATATGGCAGATTCTCAATTGAAGATGGTAGACGCTATGAAATGTTTTGGTTGTTTCCCCCAAACGGAAAAGCAAGTTGATTGAGACTTTTTATCGATTTGTAAAAAGAGTATGGAGGGCGACCAACGTTAGTAGCTCTCCCTAAATGTTATTATAAGAGTTTCACTCTTATTACAATATAATAATTATTGCACGCCACTTGCCGAAAGTCCAAAGTTGGCAAGTCAGCCATTACAAACCACCAAATACTAACAATCAGGAGTACATGGCATGTCATGGTTAAAGAAAGTAGCACGGATTATTCGAATTTCTACTCATAATATAAATCAAACTTCAACATCTTGTAAAATATACGTGACCTTTATACTTTTGCACGAATTTTTTGAAGTGGTTGTATTCAGTAAAATATATTTCACTGACGCTTTGATATGTTTTTTACTTGATTTAGCAAAAAAAAAAGAAAAAAGAGTTATTTTACTTGACGAGAAATGGGTAACTTGCGTTGGGTTAAACAGTCCCCCCCCTGTTTCGGCGGCAGAGAGAATCCGACGTTTGACTAGGGGCTGCATACGTAATAACATCGTTAATATCCGGTAAAATGCATGTAAGATTCACCCGTCCCCGTCAAAAAAGAAGAAGAAAGAGAAAAGCCTGACGATCTAGGTCATACCTACTAAGTGCGACATCATCTCCAAATCCTTCCCTCGCGACTCACGAGCTCTTGCTTTGGAGAAATCCAACGTTTCTGCATTAAAGACAAACGAGGCATACGTGTCATGTTGGACAATCCAGTAAAAAAAAAAAAAAAAAGTATTTGCTTGAAATTTATTTTTAAAATTACAAAAAATTATCCATACCAACAATGTTCACATTATGATTTCCTATCAAAATTAGCTAAAATAAAATTGGCAAAATCAACGTGTTGTAAGAGACTGATACCTCCATCCCCATGAAAATACTCGGTTGAACCCACTTCACTTAAAAACTTAAATTTATGAGTTATAAGTCAGTTAGAATATATTAAGTGCTTTATATTACATTAATTCTTTAATATGAGATTTTTCAATATAACTCACACGTACATCCTAATAATTTCCCTTACATGTGAGGTCTTCATTAATTTAAGTATCCTTCTATATTATAATAGGGATAAATGTTGTAGAAGTCCTAAAACTTATCATGAAAATGCAATTGAGTCATAAAACTAGTAAAAAGTGCAATCAAGTCCTAAAACTTATCAAAATTATTCAATTGAATCTTAAAGTTAACATCGTTAGTCTTATTGACGAAAAATGCTGATGTGGCGTCGACGTAGCATTTTAAATGATTTTTATTTTCCACCTAGCTTTTTAAAATAATTTTTAATTCAATTTTTTAGAAAATTATATTTAAAAACTAAAATTCATTTAAAAAACTAAAATTCATTTTTATTTTCCACCGCCTCCAGCGATGGACGGCGGCGGCGGAAAATAAAATGAATTTTAGTTTTTTTATTTTTTAACAATTTTTTTTAAAAATGAATTTTAGTTTTTAAATATAATTTTTTTAAAATTGAATTAAAAATTATTTTAAAAAGTCAGATGGAAAATAAAAAAATTATTTAAAATGTCACGTCAGCATTTTCCGTCAATAAGACTGACAGTGTTAACTTTAGGACTCAATTGAACAATTTTGACAAATTTTAGGACTTGATTGCACTTTTTGCAAGTTTTATGACTCAATTGTATTTTCGTAATAAATTTTAGGACTTCTACAGCACTTATCCTTATTAGAATATGAAGTCCACCACACACTATAATGCCCACTGCCCAAGAATTAAATCCAACTTCAACCACCAAACATTCGAATAGACCATTGGCTTTATTGCCAATTTTTAAGGAATGCGTAATAGAAACCCGATACTTTTGGCTCGAGGAAATTGTCAAGAGAGAGCCTAACTCAAAGCCTGTTAACGTATTTAGTTAAACTCATATTCACTTGAAAACTTAAGTGAATGAATTATGAACCAACTAAAATATATTAACAAGCTTGGACTTAGACTTCCTCTTAATAATTTCCCTGACCACAGATATTGGACTTTTGCTTTGCGCTCCTAATAATTAGATTAAATAGATAAAGTCAAAAAGTTTATAATTAAATTAACACCCATATCTCCATAAATCACTTATGATGAGTGGACCTATATCAAAGCATTTGTGACATTAAAAATTTTGTGCACGCTTCCGCATAGCATTAGGCTGCAAGAACGCTGCAACATGAATTTCACTAGTTGGTCTTTATGGTGAAAAATGTTGTAAACGAGAACGTGCCACGAAAAGTCACGCAGCTTGAATTTCTCAGATTAACCATGCTTGGCCTTTTGTAGTCATTATCACAAAGGGGGAGGGGGTTAAAGAGAAAAAGGGCTTGAGTCATGTTGAATTGCTTTAAAGAATTGCCCACTTCTAGACTCAATCTCTCTGTCTCTCTCTGTCTCTCTCTCTGTCTCTCTCTTTCTCTCTCTCGAGTGGGACTGCGTCTATAAATGCACGAGCAGGCCCTTCACTTCCCTCTCATACTTAACACAACGCGAAAGCTCCAAGATCAAGTTCAGACAACAACGCTCGAGACCAGTGGAGGAGCTCCTGCTGGAGAAGCAGGGCACGTGCAGAGCCTCCCTCTTGCTCGTCGAGTCCTGGGGCCTCTCTGCACGTGCTCCCCTTCTCCAACATGTGTTCCCTCGCTCCCCACCATCTTCTTCTGCTCCCGGTGTGCAGCGCGCGCACGTCGATCGGTTCGGTCGTACGTGTTGTCTTCCTCTTTCGAATCTTTGCCTGTTCATTTTCGCCCTACTTGAAGTCGCATTCTCCACTCCGGTTCAGTACTTCACCTGTATCTCGTGTCCTTTTTTGGATATATAATCTAGGATATATGTTCCCCTTTTCTGTTAAGCGCACGAATGATATCATTAAACTTCTAGAACCTGAGCAGGAGGATATAGCTAGCTCTGTATAGATCAGTTTGGTCTGACAAACGCTACTGTCATGCATCTATGAGCAATGTTCTTATGTTTACATCCACACAACACCCCCTCCCCCCCAACGAAACACCCTGGCGAAACACCTTTAACTTCGTGGCGGTGCAGGGACAGGAGAGCTTTTTGGTTTGATCGAGACTGAGCCATGAGCCATGAAGCAGCTATAGAGATAAAGTATGGAGCTTTTCTGCGCCAAACCCGAAGTTTCTGTAACAAGAAGACTGTAATTTTATGCTTCGTGAGGATGCAAGGCATTTTCTATGTCGAAATGTTTGCAGAGAACTCTGTTCCGATTCGAAAACCATGTATTAGGTCGAGCACTTTAACTACATTCTGTAATGCACAACTGCTACACTCATTCATCAATGGACATATTCAGTATGGTTAATGAGCTTAGCTGGCAAGAGAAAAGAGTTAAGAACAGGTCAATAATGAACGGGTTTGCGGCCACATCATTCACGACATTAATTGGCATGCGGCTTGAAAACTGTACTACTTTTGCCTTCGCAGGATACGAAACTTAAGAGAAACGCCCATATATTACATAATGACATCCTAATGCAGTAGATGGACATGTAGCCTGACACTTGGCGGACATTATTTCTCGTCCTGCCGACTGACGTAGGTGCGCAAACATTAGATGCGATTAAAAAGGAACCGAACAGAGTTAAGTTTTCCACTTTAACCATCCGATGCATGACGACCCAGGATTCTTTAACGCCATACGTCCGCAGTTCAGAACATGAATATTCAGTTCTTGCTGTCATTGAAGGAGGATGAATTGAAAGAGAAGAAAGCAGAGGAAAAGGGAAAGGCCGAAAAATGGAGGGAGCGGGGTAGGTCAGGAGGGGAGGCCGAGTCGAGTGCGTAGGGAGGCAAAAGAAGAGATTCAGTGGCAGTACGACCAGCAGTTTTTTTGGCAGGGATCGCAGTTCTTGATCATCTGATTGCCGAAGAAAGTGGGGGGCCTCGCCCCTGCAAAACCCCTCCGCGCAGCAACTGACAAGACTTGTTTGGTTTTGGAAATTGAAATTTTGCAACTTAGCCCATGTACATCGACTCCGGACTCCCCACCACATTAAATTCAGGCAGTGAGTTTTTGTTGCCTCGAGCAATTGGCTGCGTGAGGGGCTGAGGAGACCGAGAAGGTGAAGATTCAAGATTGAAATGTTACTCCAATACATAGGTCTTTTTTAAAATGGGATTGCCTTCAAAGAAATAAAAAGTTTATAGCGTAAGTTTAGCTTTGGATTCACCTGATCCATTTAGAAGTGAGAGTTGAACAGGGTACTTGGTTCATTACCATTATATCGTTTTATCTTAGATTGTATCCTATCTTTCGAATAAGAATGTGACGAGAGAGTATTAGATTTTCTGAGGAAAGGTCATTGGCATCTGCTCGAACTCTCCCTTGCCCTTTAGTAACCAAAGACAAGGGTATTACAAGAATAACATGAGGTCTAGGTAGATAATTCAACGACTCTTATACATACATACATACATACATACATACATACATACATAAGGATAGTTCTATTTTTTAGGAGGAAAAAAAAAAATTATGAGATGCATTAAGTGCATGTCGTTAAGCTCGACTATCCATGAGGCTCGTCTAATCTTCCAAGTAACGGGCAAAATAAAAAAAGTAACTCGCTTGATCAAAGGATTGGAGCGGAGCTTGATAGTTGGTCTATCTAATAATTATTTTGAAAGTATGTTCTATGTTAAAAGAGACAAATAAGAGAAAACAATGAAAATGGTCGTTGTGTGTACTTGCTAAAGTTGTTTGGAAAGTACGATCACATGATTATCATTTACACCTGGTGTATTGAGTTTGTGAAACGAGCTTGACGGTATCTTGAGGTTCATCCACCCTAAGGATTTGAGTGTATCTTCTGTGAACTTTGTATACTCAATAATTATTTCATAGAAAGACATTGAGAGAGAGAGAGAGAAGAGAGAGAGAGAAAGAGTGCATTGAGTGCATGTAATGAGCTTGACGGCATCTCGAGGTCCATTTGCCCTAAAGATTTGAGTGTATCTCTTACGAACTTTGTGTACTCAATAATTACTTCATAGAAAGGCGTTTAGAGAGAGAGAGAGAGAGAGAGAGTACTAATTGTATGATCACTTGATTTTCATTTACGCCTTGTGCATTGAGTGTGTGTAATGAGCTCGACGGCATCTTGAGGCTCATCCGCCCTAAGGTTTGAGTGTATCTCTTATGAACTTTGTATACTAAATAATTACTTCATAGAAAGGCATTGAGAGAGAGAGAGAGAGAGAGAGAGAGTACTAACTATAGGATCAAGTGACTCTCATTTACGCCTAGTGTATTGAGTGTGTGTAATGAGCTCAAGTGTATCCCTCATGAATTTTGTATACTCAATAATTACTTCTTAGAAATGTATTTTGACAGACTCAATAATTACTTCATAGAAAGGTAAAAAGGTGTTTTGAGAGATTCAATAATTACTTCATAGAAAGGTGTTTTGAGAGAGAGAGAGAGAGAGAGAGTATGAACTCATCACATTATACCAAAAGTATTTTCACACGATAGACACAATACCATCAATATTATACCAAAAGTATGTTCATGCCATAGACACAATACCCATGATTATCAATTTTGGGCATTTTTCTTTTGTTTGATTCACTTTTGACTTAATTGATTTAGCTGTATGCACACTTATAAATTGGCTGAGGCTTTCTCTCTATGGAGGTGATGCCAATCCTAAGATTGTGTGAATTTACTTACAATTTGAATAAAGATCGAATCTCTTGCATTGGAATTAGTGTTCGACCGCGACTGATCCTTTCAAGACTTACACATGAGTACACACATTATAATTCCCAGGTCATTTGGGACAGCTAAGCCTTCGTGCTCGATCAATTGAATTCTTGTCTACACCGTCGATTTAGGTACGTTCCATGATAGAATTTATGACGCTCGATCCGTGTGTAAAGAGAGGGAGGACACGCAAAAAATAATTCTGATTACATCCAAGATCGGGGAGAATAAACCCGACAATATAAAAATAAATTTATTATTTCCCCCAATTATGATGACCCCGACCCATCAAGGTTAGTTGTGGGCCTGCGCTGGGCAAAATTATTGTGCCGCCAGCCAGGCCAGTCGGACTCAGCCAGCCCATGCCAAAAACGACCTGGCGTACCGCTCCTCCTTCCGCCTCTCCTCCAAGCTGTTATGCTGTTGGGGAAAGAAATTCGGATAACCATACAAATAGCCTCTAAACTTTGATCCGATATATAATGTGATCTATGAACTTTTATTTTATTTAATATAGTCCCTAAAATTTATCCAACGTGCAATGTGATTCATGAAATTTTTTATTTGTTCAATGTGATTCTTAAACTTTTGGTACGTGTTTAACTTAGTCATTGAACTGTATAGAAATGTTTAATATTATCCTTGAACATTTTTATATAATTCATGAACTAAATTGAACATGTATTAAAAGCTTGGGGACTATATTTAACAAATTGAAAGTTCTGAGATGTTATTGTACATTAGACCAAAATTTATAGATCAAGTCGCACAAATAAAAAGTCTAGGGATCACATTGCAATTGAGTTAAAGTTTATGGATTATTTGTCATTTTTTCAAAAAAAAAAAAAGTTATTCATTTATTAATTAGTACCACTTTCATTGGGAGAATTGTCCAAAAAGTCCTAAATCTATTGCAGTTTTGCCAATTCAGTCTTAAACCTTTTAATTTTGCCAATTGAGTCCTAAACCTTTTCACTTCTTGCCCATTCAGTCCATCTGGTCAATTTTGGCTGGAAAATGCTGACGCGGACGCCGGCAGTGCCACGTAGGGCTGGCGCGTGAACAATTTTAAATAATATTTTAAATTTTTTAAATTTTTTTGAATTTTTTTCTGTTTTTTTCTTCTTTTTGGCTTTTTCCGGTGGCCGGCCACCGACCACAAGCGACGGCCGGCTGGCCTCGCCCGCCACAGCGAGGCTCGGTAGGGTGACGGCGACCCCCGGCGAGGGCGCCTTGGCCCCGGCGAGAGCCGACCTCGCCGGGCCAGCCGTCGCTTGTGGTCGGTGGCCGGCCATTGGAAAAAGCCAAAAAGAAGAAAAAAAAAAAAAAGAGAGGAAAAAAACAGAAAAAAATTAAATTTTTTTTTTTTTAAATTAAAATATTATTTAAAATTGTCCACATTAGCGCCGGTAGTCCTACGTGGCACCGCCGGCGTCCATGTCAGCATTCTCCGACCAAAATTGGCCGAATAGACTAAATCGGCAAGAAGTGAAAAGATTTAGGACTCAATTGGCAAAATTAAAAGGTTTAGGACTGAATTGACAAAACTGCAATAGATTTAGGACTTTTTGGACAATTCTCCCCACTTTCATTGGTATATAAAAAGTACATAAACACACAAAAATGAGTGAAATTTCAACTATATAGCAGCAATTGTTTGCCCTGGTTCTGGCGCTATTAAAAGACTAATTACATTAGATAATCCATGCCAATTAACGTACGTCACATTGCTCAGTTGCCAATTAGCGAAGCGTTGCAATTAAGCTTGGGCCATAGGTCACGAATGAGCCAATTTGTCATGACAAAGTATGCTCTCTGAGTCATATGGATCCCATCCCAGCTCATGGCCTTCGTTGGGTGGGGACAAACCGCCACGCCAGGAGCTCCGCACCGCCGGTTCGGATCGAAGTTGTAGTCGCCGCCCCCCATTCCGCAACACGCTTTATGCGCCCGCACCATGTCGAAACCTAAGCGAGGAGAAAAGGAGAAAAGGTTGCTAGCGACGTCGTTATGTTATTGCCATGACCAACGATGGTTTAATTCGGGACTGACCCAAGTTTGGACCGCTGCGATACATGGATGCGAAGGCGTTGTAGTAGTCGCCGTAGAGGATGATAACGTCCCGGTTCTCTTCCCCGATCTCTCCGATGACTCTCCGGAGGAGGTTGTTGTGATACGCCGCGAGGCCATTCAAGCCCTTGAGACAGCGAGATTCGTCGTAAGCGGATGGATGGTCAGTTTTGAAACGAGCGAGGTAGACCGGGAAGCAGCCGATCGGGAAGCTGCCGGGCACGACCACTCGAGAAGCACCGTACCCAATGACCCTCTGCATCGCAGTAAAAAACCACATCAACGTTACGCCTGAAGTTACAGCGAAAAAAAATACCATTTACGAGATGAAAATTAGAAGCTGTGAAGTTCTTAGAATCACTTGCTTGAACTGCATCTTTGATGGCCATGACAACTTGAGGCACAAGGCTCTTCGCTTCCTCAGTGCTCTTGCTTTGGAACAATGCATAGTAGTAGTCACTGCCTCCAATCTCCCCGACCATGAACAAGGCATCTTTGAGCTTCCACAGACAATCTATGGACCAGCGCAAGAATCACGACTTTGTTATTTGAAACACCCATTGACAAAAATTTTCACCTTATAATAGAGAGGCAAATTGCATGTTCGAGCGATTAGGACGATTGGATTACCGGCTTTATCAAAGCAGATGCCATTGAAATAAGAGAACATCCAGTCGAGTTGAGTACTGAGAGACGAATTGGTGGCGGGGTTGGAGATGTTCATCTGAGCGAGAACATACGAGGGCAACGCGGTGGCTCCAGCGACAGCGAAATTCACTCCATGGCCGCGAGTGAATGCCGCACTCTGGTTCAGGTAGTAATCTGGGAAAGGAATCCCGGCCGCCCGAGCTGCCAAACCCAAAAGAAAAAATATACTCAACCCTAGCGAATTCTTGTACCGCCGAAAGTACGTTAATCAATGTGCTCAAAACAGGCATAATCACTGCGTTATTACCGATAAAAAGTGGAAAGGGAAAGATAAAAGTTTAGGCCACTATCAACAGTGACAATGAGCTTTTAAGCTTTGATAATGCTTGTCCTCTTGATCATCACCGTCCCAAAAAAGAACCAAAACAAGCATCCGAAGCAATAAAACCCTAAAACCCATCATCACTACCACTTGCAAAAGTCGATATTCTATAAGAAAAGTGAAAGAAGATCAATCATTTGGCACAGTGAAAGTAGGGAAGGTCTGAGATCAGAGCAGACCATGTTCTGGGCTAATGGCTGCATTGAAGCTCCAGTTGAGCCAGAACCTCAAACTCATTCATCTAAATCTGCTAAAATAGCTGCAGTTTGCAGCAATTTTTGCCACGTACATTTTGACACCGGCCTAGTTTGAGGTAAGGGCTTGTATTTATACGTTTTCTTTTTATGTAAACTACAGAGTCCAGAAGGGTTGGCATCGAGGTTGAATTTCGTGTGAAAGATGACGTAGTGAGTCAACATGCTTGATGATAAAATCCCAGAAATGAACACTGCCTCACGCCGTCGCAAGCTTAGAGCCTCGAAATTAGGAACTTATCTATAGTCTTATGCTTGATTTATTTCTGGAGCCAAGTTATCCGGCAGTAGAATTAGGTTTGCCAGCTGAACTAGATTAGTTTTTTAGTGAAACCGACCTTAAAGATTGGCTGTTCAGTTCGAAACATTATTAATCATTTAAACTGCTAAGATATGTAAGCACATATCATACGGGTACTCTCTAAGTGTGTACTTTCATTTTTAACAAAGAAATTGCAGCACAAGCATTTCATGATCATGTTATTATCACTTTGCCATCTTCACATAATTTTCTGCGTGATCCAAACTATTGGAGCAAGATAGACATGGAGAATTACGGTGCCAGGCGTTGACTTACAGAGGTAATCGATCATGAGAAAGCCATTGGAGCACCTCCCGGTGGCTTGTCCCCCTGGGAAGTCCTGGCCGTAAGGAGGATGACCGCAAGGCGAGGCTGCTCCGATTGGGCTCTCATGAATCAAATTGCCTTGCCCGTGTCCGATGTTGAGTCACCAAGTTGATAGACCGAATCGAGTTTGCAGCTTCCAAGCTCTTGCGCTTCGCACGGGTGTTGTAGAATGAAGACCGAACAGATCGCGCTCAAAAGTGTATAGAAAGAAGCTCTCGTGCTGGCCATTCTGAAGGATTAATTGAGAAAATGCGATTGATGAATGTACGACTGGCTTTATGCATGGTTCATATAAATAGGGAGTGACTGAGGAAGAGAACCCAAGATTATTTGGGTCACATAATTTTGTGACTTGATCGAATCTTTCGTCTATTCAACCTACGGGCCTCATCAAATCCAATCTAATATAACCGACGGACCGAATAAGAGCAAAAAGAAACGATCCCTTCTTCAGAGTTCGCTTGCATAAAATTCCTTTTCTAACCACAGGAGAATGCAATGACCATCCTGAAAAGGTTCAGTGGAATACATTGAAAAAGTACTGAGGTCGATGTGACATCTCATACGTTAGAGAATATAAAGGGAAACAAATAAACACCAAGCCCTTAGCGACAAGATGCGAAGAAACTAAGGACGGAGCCAAAAAAGAATAAGAGGGATTCTAATGATAACATATCGAATGATACCATCAAAAGATTTTTGGCGATTGTTTATAGTATAGAATGAGTCAATCATCCACTTTGGTATCTTACCAAAGAAAAAATGGTTACATGATTCTTCCATTGATTAATAATTTTGATTTTTGGGAAGTATCATAATTGTTGATCATCTAATAATAATGATTTTTATTTTTTAAATGAACCATATGAAGAACTAATTATTTTAATAGTTGATTGCGGAGTTAATTATTTAGACCTTTCAATTCATAAATGTGGATCTTGGACGAATGGGGGTACTCCCAAAACTCACGAAGAAAAAGGGAACAAGTTAGAAAAAATGGAAGAAACTTGGACAAAAAGAGAATTAATTTGGACCAAACCAAACGAAGTGACTTAGACAAAACCATCATGGGAATTGAGATCTCATTCAAATAGAAAGATATCAAATATTTGGAATTCCTTTTTGTATATTATATGAATGATTCGATTTGCAATGGCAATGATTGGAAATCTTTGAATCCGTGCTAGCTATTCAAAATCTTAGTTAAAACTAAATTTGTCATCTCATGTTTGGTTTTCGTGAAAATATACCAATTGAAGTGGAGGGTTTCTTCAAACAAGAATATAAGTCAATTATTCAATTAAATGATATTGAGCATATTTTCCATATCGAGGGTTTCTTCAAACAAGAATATGAGTCGATTATTCAATTAAATGATATTGAGCATATTTTCCATATCTTCTCGAGAAACAAATGGGCTATTTTTTTGCAAAACAGCAGTCCATTTCATATATGGCAATTTTGCTAAGATCTCTTGGTTAGCTGGGGGAAGAATCCCCCTAAATCAGATTTTTGGAGGAGCAAAATAAGAGAAAATTAGATTTATTTAGACAAGATGTGGTTAGTCAACAAGGATTGGTTTTTAAGCAAGTTAGGGAATGTATAGTCAAATATTCGATAGAATTCTATAAGACCTAGTTTCATTTAAGTAAAGGAGTTCTCGACGATTGAAAGGATTCTAATCAATCCAAAGATCATTTGGATTCCATTAGTGATGGGAATTCTCATCATAAGGCAGAGATAGAGTCAAGTCATCTCGGAAGCATAAGGATTGTATGAGAAGATTAGCAATGGCTTCATTGATTACTGCCATGGGGAATGAAATAATCTCTGGCTAAGTTTAAGCGCAAAGCTTTGGACATTCCAAAGATTAGGAAAATGACCCTCATGAAAGAATAGACCAGTGAAAATTATCATGCGGAAATGTCCAACGCTATCAGCCAAAGGAAGAGCACAGCGATGGGAAAATGCAAGGGAGTAGGGGAAAATGGAAGACATGACAGAGATTATTATCGTGTAACACTTGACCAGTTCCACATGCAATTCCTAGTCTTAAGACTATACACGTTACCTGATAGTTGACCCCGCACCCGTGCAACCTGGAGAGTCCTTCTATACTAAGCAAAGGCAAAAGATGTCTCACAAGTATATAAATATTAGTAGAGAAATAGCTATCCGAGACTAGCACCTCCGGTGACGAAGAAGACAGCATCTGTACTAGGCACGTTCGGAAGCTATCAAAATGACGTAGCAACATAACACAACTGAGGAGATCAAACAGGCAGTCCATACTCCATGGGGATAAGGAAGATTTGTAACATGTGAGAACACGGCGTGAAAGAGTCGAATTTGAGCAACAGGAAATCTAGATAATTATGATAGGACAACTACATTTTTGACAGCTAACTAACAATTGTCCCCCACTGAGATGCAAGCTTAAGAAAACTAGCCAAAATTGTCCCCAAGCTTGAGGGACTCAAAAACTTAAGAGAAAAAGAGCAAACGTATGATTACAGCCTGCACAAGATTTCCGCAACTTCCGTTACTGACCCTTTCTAATAACAACTACATCACAAAATTTCTCCACTCAAGACAATAAAAGAGCAGAATGCAAAATCCCAATACTCATCAACTTAGAAGGCACAGGAAAAGCAACAAGCACTCCTTTGATAAGCTAAATAGCCTAAAAGTTCAATCTTCTTCCTCCCCTTCATTCTCAGCAATATTGAAGTATCTGACTTCATAGACATTTCGGTCCTTGTTTGATGCAATCACCCGCAGCCAATCTCGAACATTGTGTTTCTTCAGGTACTTCTTTGTCAAATACTTCAGATAACTAATGAAAGCATAACAGAGAGAAACACAACATCAAATGAGATACGAAACAGATGTCGAAGGCTTAATGTGGAAAGAAAGAAGACATCAGATATAGTAACATCGATATCCACAACTAAACGGGAACCCTATTAATAAATCTCCAGAGAAACTACCGTTTAGAGAAACTACTTTCGGAAGTCACGGTAATCTTGGTCTTGTCCCGCGCGACGGTAACGACGTCGCCAAGGGCACCAGCCTTTCCGTCGACCTTGATCTTCTCCTGCAAAAACTTTTCAAAAGACGCAATGTCCATAATCTTGTCCTCCACCGGTTTCGCACAGTCGATCGTAAAGGATACCCCTTTCTTCTTTCCCTTTGGTCCAGCCACACTTGCCCGACTCATCTTCGCTCACTATATCCTGTACCCAAGCAGAGTACCAAGCCTAATTATTTTCTCATTCAATCCGTCCAGGCAACAAATACAGTATGAACCAACATGTGATGGTACACAAACACACACAGCCATCGTCAATTCAAGGAATATGCACCAGCACAAGCGAAAAACATGAAGACCCAGTACCATGAACACAGTCACTGTTTAGCGAAATTGCGGCGACACACCCCAAAATAAGAACTTTGAACGGACACCCCATCTCACATCACCCGAGGCTTGCGTATCACTCATCAACTACAGAGAATATCCAAAGTTCAGGGACTAACACGAGGTACGAACCAGAAATACGAACAGGAACTTGACAAACACAGCGGCAGCAGAAAGAACATGCGACGACCGTATGAAAACATCAATTGCATGAAAGCTAATAAATCAGCGCAAAGGGTTCGATCTCGGGCAGGCCTCCAAGTCAAAAAAAAGTTCAGCTTTAGAAGGCGAAGCGGCATATAGAGGCGATCAGCCGTGCTTCAGATCCGCATATCAAGATGAGATAATGCAGAAATTTTAGCCTCTGAAGATGACGAATCAGCTGATTGAGCTCCAATTTAAGGTTGAGAGAGAGAGAGAGAGAGAGAGAGAGCAGTCACCTTCCAAAAGTTTTTGCCGAAGCTCGAAATGGAACGAAGCGGTGGGAGAGGGAACAAGAAGAGGAGAGCAGAGAGGAGGAGACAGAGGTTAGGGTTCATTATAAGGTTTCTCCAATTGGGATTTGGGGTTAATTTCCTTTCCATTTTTTTCCGGAAATTACTGTCTTTCTCAATTTAATACTCTATTTTAAGAAAAAATAAATAATTTTAAAAATAATTTAAAAATACTTATTTATAATGCTTTTTTTTTTTGGTGAAATTATTTATAATGCTCACAAGAACTAAATAATGAAAAATATTTTCATCATCCATTAAATATTTAGCTATAAATTGTTATTGATAATTGATATATTTTTATTGATTAATTATTTCATGCAATATAAACGATTATTTTTAGAAAATATTTTACAAATTATTTACTTTGTGAAAAATAAATAGAAATGAGGATTCGACCAAAAAAAGAAAGAAAGGAGGGAGCCACCAAAATAAAAAGAGCGGAATATTGGCTTAAGTTATTTTATTAACTGAGATATATCATGTGCATTTTCGATACTCATCCAATCAAGTAGCCCAAGAAAAATCCAGAAAACAATGACAATCGATGAATTAAACGACACCATCTAAGCATGCCACGTAAAACTATTAGGTCAACCTTGTCGTGAGTTAACAAAGCAATATAAATAATGGTGATAAACCCTACATACAAAAACTTATTAAAAAACAGTCAACATATTTGGAACTCATAAAAATATAAATTAAGTAGGTTTTGCTAGTAGATATTTAGGGGTTTGCCAAGGAATAGGCATAGTAGGCAAAATTCAATGCTCCAAAATTGACATCATCAAAGACAAAAGCTAAAGAATTGATCGGTTGTGTAATTGTAACAAAATGTTATGCACATAAAGATGATTTACTCAATTGATGCAAGAAAACTTTTATTATAAGACATTGAGTTACTTGAGAGAATATAATCAAGTGCCAACAAAAATGAGTTGCGAATATTGATATCTTTTGAAAATAGTCCATGTTCAAATCCCAGGCCAATACTGACAATCACAATGAGTCTTAGGCCAAGAACAATTCCCATATACATGATTTAATTAATGAGAAGTTAAAAACTTAGCACGACCTCTGTAGATGAGAATCTCCTATTGACTATCATAGTCCACTTTGTAAAGACTGTGACAATCCTCATTCCGGTCTTTTGCCTAGACATGGTCAAGCAGTGGAAGTCGCTGCTAATCGGCCTTCAGGGATAATTGCGTTGATCGTAGTCCTCGGTACGTGCCTCATCAGCATTGACTGTAGCGGCACAAGTGACACAAAGCCCAAATGGGCAATAGGCCTATGCATCCCCTCGTTGCTGTTTTATGTAGTATTGTTCCCAATCGACATATGTTCAATCACGTCGATCTATAGTTCGGAAGTGTTCCGATTGAGATTGCATGTCTAGGGGTGCGCAATCAGAGTCACCACGAACCAAGTGCTAGATGTAATCTTGATGTTATTGCTCATTCCACTATACAAGGGGATTACTCTTAGTGGGGTTGCTTACATGTTCATGGCAAAGTCGTTCTTAGGAACCGTGTTTGTCTACGTTGTTATGCCGAGCACAAGTAGGAGCCCCGGGAGGAGATGTGGCAGTTCTTTGGGAAATTCTTCTTATGGAGGTTTAGGGCAAAGGAAATAGAGTTGAGAAAGAGTATTGCAATGATACAAGCATCGAGCAAAGCAACAATTGGAAATAGAGACGAGAAAGAGTATTGAAATGATACAGGCATCGAGCAAAGAAGCACCTATGAACTCTAGGTGCTGCTTTTGATATCTATTGAAAATAGTCCATATTTGAATCTTATACCAATACCAACAATCACAATGAGCCACACGCCAAGAATAAATCGCATATGCATTATTTAATTGATGAGAAGTTAAAAACTTAGTATGACCTTTGCTAATGAGAATCTACTCTTGACCATCATAGTCCACTTTGCAAAGACCATGTCAATCCTCATCTCAATTTTCTCCCTAGACATGGTCGGGCGCTGCTAATCAGCCTTGGGGGATGATTGCATCGCTCGCCGTCCTCAGTACGTGCCTCATCGACATCAACCGCATCAACATGAATGACATGAAGCCTAAATGGTAGTAGCTTAATGCATTCCCCCGTTGCTGTTTTATATAATATCGTTTGCAATTGGTATAGGCCCAATCATGTTGGTCTATAGTTCGGAAGTATTTCCATTGAGGTTGCGTGCTTGAGGGCATGCAATTGGAGTCGCCATGAACCAAGTGCTAAGTGTAATCTTAACACTATTTTTTTATTTTGCTATACAAGGCGACCACCCTCGACGGGGTTGCCTTCGTGTTCATGGCAATGTCATGCTTAGGGAGTGTGTCTATTGGTGCTGCAAATTAACGTCAGGGGAATGATTGCATTGCTTGCCATCTTCGGTATATGTCTCATCGGCATTGACCGCAATGGCAATGGCATAAGCGACACAAAGCCTAAATGGGTAGTAGCCTAATGCATCCCCTCATTGTTTTATGTGGCATCGTTCTCAATCGACGTAGGCCTAATCACGTCGGTCTATCAAAGTGTTTCCAATCGAGGTTGCATGCCCCTAAAGTCTTCGCGAACCAAGTGTTAAGTGTAATCTTGACGTTATTGTTCATTTCGCTATACAAGGCAATCACCCTCAATGGGGTCATCTTCATGTTCATGGCAACGTCGTGCTTAAGGAGCATGTACGTTTGAGTTGTTATGCCGGAGACAAGGGGTCAGACCCTAAAGAAGATGTGGCAATTCTTCGAGAAATGCTTTGTGTGGAGGTTAAGCGTGAGGGAAACAGAGACAAGAAGAACATCGAAATGACATAGGCGTTGAGAAAAGTGACACCTATGGACTCTAGGTGTTGCTTTTGATATCTTTTGAAAATAGTCGATATCCAAATCTTAGGTCAATACCAACAATCACAACAAGCCCTAGACCCAAAATAAATCTCATATGCATGATTTAATTAATAAGAAATTAAAAATTTAGTATGATATTTGCCAATGAAAATCTCCTCTTGATTGTCATAGTCCACTTTGCAAAGATTGTACCAATCCTCATCTCCGTTTTCTGCCTAGACGTGGTTGGGCAATATAAGTAGTTGCTAATCAACCAGGGGATGTTAGCATCACTCGCCATTCTTAGTACGTGCCTCACTGGCATTGATTAAGGCGGTACGAGCGACACAAAACCCAAATGGGCAGTAGCCTAATGCATCCCCTCATTGTTATTTTATATAGCATCGTTTGCAATCAACATAGGCCAGATCGTGTCAATTTATAGTTCATAAGTGTTTCCAATTGAGCTTGCGTGTGCCTGGACACGCAATTGAAGTCGCTGCAAACCAAATGCTGAGTTTAACATTGACGTTATTGTTCATTTTGCTATATAAGACGATCACTCTTGGTGAGGTCACCTTCATGTTCATGGCAACGTCATGCTTAGGGAGTGTGTACGTTTACATTGTTATGTCAGAGACAAGGAGTAAGACCTTAAAGGAGATGTTGCAATTCTATGGGGAATACTTCATGTGGAGATTGAGGGCAAAGGGAACAGAGACACGAATGAGCATTAAAATGACATAGACATCGAAAAAAGTAGCACCTGTGGATTCTAGGTGGTACTTTTTATATCTGTTGAAAATAGTTGATATCCGAATCTCAGGTCAATGCCAACAAATCACAATGAGCCCTAGGCCGAGAACAAATCCAATGTTATGTTTTAATTGATGAGAAGTTAAAAGCTTAGTATGACCTTACTAATGGGAATCTCCTCTTGATTGTCATGGTTCACTTTATAAAGATTGAGCCAATCCTCATCCCTATCTTTTATCTAGACGTGGTCGAGCAATGGAAGTTACTACTAATCATCCTTGGAGGATGATTGTGTCGCTTGCCATCTGGGCAGCAACTTTATGCATCCCCTCATCACTGTTTTATGTAGCATTGTTCGCAATCAGAATAGGCTCGATCATGTCGGTCTATAATTCGGAAGTGTTCCCATTGAGATTACATGCCTAAGGCCACGCAATCAAAGTCATTGTGAACCAAATGCCGAGTGACAAAAGCATGAGCATCACACAACAGAACAACATCACTGAAGAAGCTCTCGTACCTCTTAAAGAAAGTTAACTAGAGAAGCATATGGCCAAAAGTAAAAAATAGATAAAACAAAAGCAAAACCAAATGGTTGCAATGAAAAGAAGATAGGAAGAGGCCGAGAACAAATCCCATATGCATGATTTAATTGATGAGAAGTAATAAACTTAGAGCTTGGGCTGGAGGAAATGAGAGGCTTGTGGTGCTTCCACAAATAGCAATGCACCACAACGCCATCACCTTTGTACGGCAACCATGTCTTCTAGCTAGGGACAGAATTATTTTTTACGTCATAGCATATAGCTCTTTGCCTTATCTATTTATTTCATCCTCTTGTCTTCTTTTCACTGCAATCATTTGGTTTTGCTTTTGTTTTATTCTATTTTTTTTTACTTTTGGCCATATGCTTCTCTAGTTAACTTTCTTTAAGAGGTACGAGAGCTTCTTCTGTGATGTTGTTCTGTTGTGTGATGCTCATGCTTTTGTCACTCGGCATTTGGTTCACGACGACTCCGATTGCGTGCCCAATCTCAATAGAAACACTTCAGAACTATAGATCGACGCGATCGGGCCTATTCTGATTGTGAACAATGCTACATAAAATAACGATGAGGGGATGCATAAGGCTGCTGCCCATTTGGGGTTCGTGTTTGCTCGTATCGCTGCGGTGTAGGTAGGTGAGTCATGTACCTAGGATGGCAAACGATGCAATCATCCCTCCAAAGATGATTAGTAGTAACTTCCACCAATCGACCACGTTTAGGTAGAAGACAAGGATCAGGATTGGCTCGATCTTTACAAAGTGGACCATGACGGTCAAGAGAAGATTTTCATTAGCAAGGTCATACTAAGTTTTTAACTTCTCATCTATTAAATCATAACATGGGATTTATTATCGGCCTAGGGCTCACTGTGATTTGTTGGCATTAACCTAAGATTCGGATATCGACTATATTTTCAAAAGATATAAAAAGTAGCACTTAAAATCCACAGGTGCTACTTTTCTCGATGTCTATATCATTTCGATGCTCCTTCGCGTCTCTGTTTCCTTTGCCCTCAACCTCCACATGAAGTATTCTCCAAAGAATCGCCATATCTCATTTAGGGTCTTATCTATTGTCTTCGACATAACAATGTAGACGTACACACTCCCTAAGCATGACGTTGCCATGAACATGAAGGCGACTTCGCTGAGAGCGATCACCTTGTATAGCAAAATGAACAATAACGTCGAGGTTACACTCATCATTTGGTTTGCGGCAACTTCAATTGCGTGCCCTGGGCACGCAAGCTCAATTGGAAACACTTCTGAACTATAAACTGATGCGATCTGGCCAATGCTAATTGCAAACGATGCTATATAAAAAAACAATGAGGGATGCATTAGGCTACTGCCCATTTGGGCTTCGTGTCACTCGTGCCGCCGCAATCAATGCTAGTGAGGTACGTACTAAGAACGACGAGTGATGCTAACATCCCCTAAGGCTGATTAGCAACAACTTCTACCGCCCAATCACGTCTAGACAGAAAATGGAGATGAGAATTGGCATAATCTTTGCAAAGTAGACTATGACGTTCAAGAGAAGATTTTCATTGGCATATGTCATACTAAGTTTTTAACTTCTTATTAATTAAATTATGCATATGAGATTTATTCTCAGCCTAGGGCTCGTTGTGATTGTTGGTATTGACCTAAGATTCAAATATCAACTATTTTAAAACATATCAAAAGCAACACCTAGAGTCCACAGGTGCCGCTTCTGCTTTTCTCGATGCCTATGTCATTTCGATGTTCCTTCTTGTCTCTATTTCCCTCACCCTCAACCTCCACACAACGCATTTCTTGAAGAATTGCCACATCTTCTCAAGGGTCTTACCCCTTGTCTCCGGCATAACAACGCAAATGTACATGCTCCTTAAGCACGACGTTGCCATGAACACGAAGATGACCCCACTGAGGGTGATCGCCTTGTATAGCGAAATGAACAATAACGTCAAGATTACACTTACCACTTGGTTCGCGGAGACTTTACGAGCACGCTACCTCAATTTGAAACACTTATGAATGATAGATCGACACGATTAGGCCTCTATTGATTGAGAATGATGCCACATAAAACAATGAGGGAATGCATTAGGCTACTGCCCATTTAGGCTTCATACCGCTCGTGCCATTACGGTCGATGCCGGTGAGACATGTACCGAAGATGACAAGTGATGCAATCATCCCCTCGACGGTGACCATGTCTAGGCAGAAGATGGAGATGATGATTGGCATGGTCTTTGCAAAGTTGACTATAACAGTCGAGAGTAGAATCTCATTGACAAATGTTATACTAAGTTTCTAACTTATCATAAATTAAATCATGTATATTGGATTTGTTCTCGACTTGGGGCTTGTTGTGATTGTTAGTATTGGCCTGAGATTCGGATATTGACTGTTTTCAAATGATATCAAAAGCAGCACCTGGAGTCCACATGTGCTTCTTTTCTATGCTTGTGTCATTTCAATGCTTTTTCTCATCTTTGTTTCCCTCGCCGAAGTTGGGTGGTGGATTCTTAAGTGGCTGGAGAGACGATGGTTGTGATGGAGATGAGGAGAGAGAAAATATGTATTTTCAATTTTTTTTTCTAATCAAGGTATATGTCAATTTTCTATTGCAACAACTCATATCAATGCACGCCACATCAACTGATGACATGAAACTAGCAAACTACTGAATATTTTCTCGACTTCCAAATATGTTGACTCTTCTCGAATAAGTTTTTATATGTAGGTTTTGGTTACTATTATTAGCATTATTTCTTTATTACTTCTTTTTAAAAGTGACGGTATTGTTGGAATATTAATGGCTCAACAAGTGAAGCTGAATTTGATTCAGCTTTTTCTACATGATGTCTTTGAATTGTGGTTGGTAATTCCACTTTGGCACCATCGTTAAGGATTTTGTTGTATATTCATTAAAATTTTCCTTTTGTGAAGTTTTAAGGAAATATTCTGAGGTGAATGTATGGTGGTCCAACCATGAACAGTTTCTTCTAATGGAATGCAATTTAATTGTTTTTCACACACTTGATTATGCTTGTCGAGGTATATACTTCACATTGTCAACTACATTGTAGCGGGAATTTCCAAGTGGTTATATGTTGACACTTTGTGAAGAAAATGTATATGGTACAAGTGAATCAAATAGTAAGGCTGTGTTTGGGAATTGTTTTCTCAAGTACCTTTGGACACCCTAAAGGCCTTTTGGCCAAGTATTAGGTGTTTGGAAAGAATTTTGGAAACCCCATTAAGCCAAAGCAAGCCTTCTGAAGGTTGAGAGCCCAAGGCACCCTAAGGGCTTTCAGCTTTGGCTTTCCCCTTCATTCTACTGTTCATCTTCTTCGTTGAGCTGTTCATCTTCTTCGTACGTTCGGATTGTGCAAGCTGCTGAGGGCGAACGATGGACTAGCGAGAGGAATGACAGTCACGGCAACCGTCAACGGTGGGTCACGCGACCCAGGCGTGAACAAGATCTGGGTTGCCAGAGGTGGCGCGACCTTGCGGAGACCAAATCTAGGTCGCGCCGGCACCGGAGGTCGCACGACCTCAGGTGCAACCCAGATCTAGTCGTCGAGAGGTCACGCAACCTTCAGCGAACCCAGATCTGGGTCGGGCGACCTCTATGAAGGGTTGCCGGGTGTTGCCCGACCCTAGGTGGCCCTCTCTGGAGGTTGCTCGACCCTAGGCGGCCCTCATCGGTCGTCTCAGGGGCTACCTAAGGCCGGCGGTGGCCACCTGCCTCGTCGGCCAACTTTTTATTTTTTATTTTATATATTTTTCTTTTTTTATTAATCTCCAAAGTCATTTGTAAATTTATCTCTCAAAACACTATTTTACACAAAGGTATTTCACAATTGACTTTCAAACTACAATTTACCAAACACAATTTGTATTTTGGAGAATCCCTTTAACTCAAAATCCTTTACATTTTTCCAAAGGTTTTCCCCAAAAGTCTAACCAAACGCACCCTAAAATGATAGAACGATAGCACCATTACTCTTTTGTTGGGAAATCATCCAGTTTCCCAGAATCCCACTTGGTGGGCCACCAGGTGGGATCCTTTAAGTTAAAATAAAATAAAACAAATGAAAGAAAAAAGAAATTAGAAAAGATACTTACTCATTATTTATGTAAAATATCTTTTACATTGACAATTTAAGTATCTGTAATACTATACAAACAAATGCAGGATTTCTATTAACTACATCTGCATTATACAACATTTTTCACACTTGTAGTCGTTAAAAAAAAAAAAATTCCTCATTTCACAAGATAAATACAATAGTCAAAATTAAAACTTGAACAAATAATTTACACAATTTAAAGCATCAACAAATTATGAGCTATTACAATTTGTCTCGACCTACTTTTTCCGTTTGAAAGGAAAAAGACAATAAGTTTAGGAGTATTGCTTAAGAGACGGGCTTATAGTCTTTGATTATGCATGAACTTTCCCAACCCATATCTCGTAACGTTAGGGTGTTTGATTTTAAAATCAATTCACACGATGAGAATTTTCAAATAACACTTCACGTTTTACAAAATATGAGATTTAGGGATCGGGGACTTAATCATACTAATTGCTAATTAATGCCCTTTTGGTACTTGTACTTGATCGTTCGTTCACTAAAGTGACCATGTAGCCTTTTTACCAATTATGAGCCTTAAGATTGTTGCCCATTAAGTGTCCAAGTGATTATTGTTTATTATGGTCCTAATGACTTAACCTAATCATGCTAAAAGTGAAAATTGACAACTAATATATTGAAAAGGCGCAATATAGTAAAATCAAAATGAAAGTGCGCAAATAGCAATCGAGCATTGTCTTTAAGAAAAAGAAGGCATTCGAAAACCATACTGTAAATCCCTAAAGGTTTATTCAATTTTGGTTTTAAGTTTTTGTCAAAAGAATTTCACTTTTTTTATCCTAAATTAGTTTTGAACTATAATTAACACTAAAAATCTAATGAAACTAGTCAAAAACTAATTTCTCAACTTGTTGCAAATTTTAATTTTTTCGGGATTTTTTGAATGTTTTATTTTTAATATTTTAGAATTTTTTTATAAAAATTTATTCAGAAAATAGGGACTTGGGGCGGGCCCTGCAGTCCTGCCCGAACATGGGCTGAACTTGGACTCTCAAGGTTTGGCGCCAAGGACATGATTGGGCTTTTTTAAAACTAGCCCATTTCGAAAAGAAAATGCATCAAGCCCATTTGTTGAAATTAAATGCACCAAGCCCACTGCAAAGCAATTTACGCCTAAGCATTCTGAAGCTATGACTAACCAAAACACCTCTATCAGAGCAAAACCAAGCCCAAAAATTACGATTCAAATAATGACTAGACTTGTCAATCTTATTTGAGCCCAAAACAACTAAACTCGTCTAAGCCCACGAAAACGGAGACAAGCCTAAACACACTAAACCAACTTAAGCCCACACTAATCAAACCTAATTAAGCCTCCTACTCTAATCACCTCCGGATCATATCCGAACCGACGCCGCCAAGAACAAACATTAAGTACAATGGCCACCAACACTCACGAGCAAAACAACCTCGGCAACGTCAATTGATGAGTTAAAAATTCCAGGAAAAAAAACATGCTTAATGGCTAGGTATCATTAGTACTTGAACTACACTTGTGTCTTCGGATCTGGCTTAAACAGACGGAAGTTCTCACGGTCCTGCCTTTCGGTCATTTTATCAAAACATGTGGGAGGCAATGGTTAAAAGAAGGATACGGATTTGCTCGATGCCTGACTCGAACGAGAACAGCAAAAACAGTTACGACCAGCCAGAGACCATTCATTCATTCACGCTTAGCACAAGCATAGATGAAAGACAACAAGTCTCGGTTCCGATTGAGCCGAGACAGGACAAAAACAGAGCATGGCGAACGCCCGGACGTGGGGTCCCTACCCGGCTCAGCGACGGCGAACGGAGGGCGAACTCGAGATATATCGGACTCAGTTCGGTCGCCTCACAACGCCTTCGAGCCGGGATCCTCGGGAAAGAAGCGATTTTGAACCCAAAAAGGCAAACTCACCGGAAATCGCGAGCGGCTGGAGGGCGTCGGATGTGGCCGGGCTTCCGGGGAACTCCTCCTTTCTTTTCCCTCTTCCGGCACTCCCTCTGTGTTTTGATCTCTTGATCGTTTTCTCTACTGTCTCTCCTCTCGATCTCTCGCTTTTCGTCCCCTCCTCTCCGCTTCTGCTGCCTTGCACGTCGCTACCCTAGGAGAGGCGTAGAGACGTGGCAGACGTGAGAAGGAGAGAGGGGGAAAAGGTCGGGCTGGAAAGGGAAAAGGAAAAGAAATGGGCTGGGCCGAGCCCAGGCAGGAAGGAGAAGGAAAAAGTAGGAGGCCGGGCCGGCCCAGCCTCAGGCCCACTCGCTTTTCTTCTTCCTTTTTATATAATTACCAATTAATATATATTTCTATAAAAATTTAACAAATTCCATTGATACTAATGCAAATGTTCATAATACTTATATGCTTATGTAATTTAATGAATATTATTTTTTAGGAGTTAAATCTATAATTTTTTATGCAATTATACCCTATATAATTAGCCAAAATTTAGTTGTCAATGCAATTCAATTAACTTGGAAATCAAAATCATGATGTGACTTACAAAAATTGGAATATATTAATATATTTGATTTGTTTGAGTAAATTTTTTTTACCTCACAGCTTTTTTTCCGTACAACTCCACTATTTCACCATGCTAATCAACTTTCGAATTTCTCGTCAAAAAAAAAAAAAAAAATCAACTTTCGAATTTTTTCAATTCTATAGTAATACTTTGAAATTTTATTAAATTAGGTTAAAATACATTTGTGGTAGCTAATTTGACTTAAGTTGTATTTATAAATGGTGAAAAATGTTTTTTGCGAGCACACTATAAAACTTTAAGTAGTTATTCGAATAGTTAGAAAGATCACAAGCATCAAGCATAATTCCTTTTTGTTGGTTTCATTCTTTTTTTTAAAAAAAAATGTAATATTGTCTAATATTTCAGAATTTTTTGTTAGAACTATTTTCCAAATTCGTTCCATGTTAAGTTTCAGTTGCCAATTCCTTTTGAATAACCTTTTACACGAATAATGGTGTCGTTACCATAGCAACATCATTCACCGAATAGCTAAAGCTTTCTAACAACCTCACATGTTAGCCCTCCATCAAAATTTAAGTAATTCCTACATTTGAGAAGACCTGCAAAAAGAAAAAAAAGCAAAATAATTTCTTAAGAAATTTATGTGACGTGGACTGAAAAAGATATAAAAAAAGAAATTCTATGAGATAATGACATTTCTCAATTGACAACGCAATTTGAAGGAAGCCTATGTGAATCACCAATCTGCGCAAATGTGCACAACGAAGTTGATAATATTGTTCAATTTAGGAGGTTGTTTCAAGAATGACAATGGAGCTGACATCATACAATAATGTCTTGGCTAAAACTTGCTCTCTAAGACACAATATAGGTGTAATTATAATTAGGAGTATGCAAAGAAATCGAAAATCGCTCGGAATCGGATCAGACTGGCTCAAAACCAATTATTACCATCATGAGTGACGCCATTACAACTAGGCCTTCATTTGCACTGAGCATGGCGGTGCGGAGCCATTAAACTTGCTTCGATAGGTTGACAAGCTCAACCCTGAAAGGAAGAGGAGGCAATGCTTGAGTTGGCGATTCAACCTCTTGTTTAAGGGACTGTAGCAATGGTTGAGTCAAGTTGTCAATATGTCCAAACTTTCTAAAAAAAGGCATATCATTATCAAATTAAAATGGTTTGAAAGTGCTTTAACAGCGGATTTAACCGCGGGCACATTCCCCGACCTTGCGCTCAACACACCAAAACCAACCAACATTATGTTTGTCACCACCTACAGCCTTAGCTTGTAATCCCGATGAATGTAACCACTCAAAAGCAGCACCCCACAGTAGAGGCCAATGCGACCTCGCTACTTGCCATGGGCTTGACAGATTCTCCCCCACATCCCTCTTCTCAGCTCCTTCGTCTCTACTCTTGTCCTCTCATTAAAATTAGGCCATCGCAATATCGTATTAGGAGTAGACCGAAACAAGCTCGCCAATGGCCCTTGTGCAAGCTTCGACAATCAACCCCTCCACCCTGGATATTGCCAAAGTTGTGACATCCTTGTTGATTACACCAATCTCATCATGAGTGACCATTTTGTAACTAGAATTTCATTTGTAGCGAGCATGGCAGCGCAAAGCCACTAAGCTCACTTCAACAAGTTCACGAGCTCAGCCCTGGAAGGAGGAGGACAAATGATTGAGTTAATGGTTCAACCTATTGCTCGAGGGACTGAAGTAATAGTTAAGTTGAGTTGTAGGAAGTTTGGACAGATTGACAACCCAACTCAACCATTGCTTCGGTCCCTTGAGCAAAAGGTTGAACCATCAACTAAACCATTACCTCCTCCTCATTTTCAGGGACGAGCTCGTCAACCTATTGAAGCAAGCTCAGTGGCTCCGCGCCACCATGCTCGATGCAAATGAAGGTCTTGTTGCAACGGCATCCCTCATGATGGGCGTCGACGTGATCAACAAAGCTATCAAAACTATGGCCATATTCAAGGCAATGGGGTTGATTGTTGAGGCCTACACAAGAGCCATTGGTGAGCTCTTATCGGTCTACACCCAATACGATATTGAGGTGGCTTATTCAAAGAGATGGCAGGAGTACAGCCAAAAGAGCTGAGGAGAGAGATGCGAGGGAGACTCTACCAAGCCCATGGCAGGCAGCGAGTGCATCAATGGGGTCGCTTGTGTCGCTCCCAGTGGCTATGTTCATCAAGGATTACAAATTGAGGTTACAAATAGTGATGATGGTGGCATATATAGTGTTGGTCGATTTTGGCATGTTAAGCGCAAGGTTTGCGAATGCACTCATGGTTAAGTTTATTATTAGGGCGCTTTCAAACCATTTAATTGGAGAATGCCTATTTGATAATGTTACGCCTTTCTTTAAGAAGCTTGGGCACCATCAATTCCTTCACTTTTCTCTTCGATAGCATCAATTTTGGCGGATCAAATTTTGCCTACTCTCCATATTCCATGGCAATCCCCTAAATCTATACTACTAAGACCTGCTTATATCTTATTATTGTGACTTCCAAAAATGTTCACTCTTATTGAATAAGTTTTTGTATGCGGATTTTGGTCTCTAGTATTAGCATTAATTTGTTATCCTTCTCTATTAGAGTGACAATTTTGTTAGAATATGGGTCGCTCAAGAAGTAAGTCAACTCTCACCATAAGGAACTGCCTAAAGAGAGTAGGATAACAAAGTAATGCTAATAAAACAACAACGGATGAGTCATGAAAGTATATCTTACTTCTAACAAAATATGAGATTTTGGGATCGGAGACTTGATTTAACTAATTGCCTAGTTAATGTCATTTCGATATCTTAATTTGATCATTTGTTCACCAGAGTGACCAAATAGTATAATTTATTTTTACCAATTATGAGCCTCAAGATTCTTGTCCATTAAGTGTGCAAGCAATGATCGTTTATTATGATCCTAATGATTTAACCTAACCATGCTAAAAGTGAAAATGGGCAATCAATGTATCAAAGAAACACAATTTAGTAAAATCGAAATGAAAGTGTGCACAAACAGCAACCTAGCATTATCTCAAAAAAAATAAAGCATTCAAAAACCATATTGCAAGCCCTAAAGGCTTATTCAATTTTGGGTTCAATTTTTTGCCAAAAGAATGACATTTTTTTTTATGCTAAATTAGTTTTGAATTAGAATTGACACTAAAAATCTAATGAAACTAGTCAAATACTAAGTTCCAAACATTTTCCTAAATTTTGAATTTTTTCAGATTTTTTTAGTGTTTTATTTTTAATATTTTCTAATTTTTAATAGAAATTTATTCAGAAAATATGGACTTGGGCCGGGCCCTGGGGTCCTGTCTGAACATGGGCTGAACTTGGACGTCCAAGCTTGGGCGCCAAGGCACAATTGGGCCTGTTTAAAACTAGCCCATTTCGTAAAGAAAATGCATCAAGCCCATTTTGTTGAAATTAAATGCACTACGCCCACTGCAAAGCAGTTTAGGCCCAAGTTTTCTGAAGCTATGACTAACTGACACATCTCTATGAGCAAAACCATGCCCAAAAATTACCATTCAAATAATGACTAGAAATAGGCCCAAGCTTATCAATCTTAATTGAGCCCAAATTCACTAGACTCGTCTAAGCCCACGAAAACTTAGACAAACCTAAACACACTAAACCAACTTAAGCAATTAAGCTTTGACCCAATAAATAAATAAATAAAAATTAAGCAATTAAGCCTCCCACTTTAACCGCCTTCTGATCATCTCCGAACCGACGCCACCAAAAACAACATTAACTACAATGGCCACCAACTCCCAGGAGCAAAACAACCTCGGTAATGCGATTGATGACTTAAAATTTCCAAGAAAAAAAAAAAAGTGTTTCATGGCCAAGGAGGCTATCATTAATATGTGAACTACACTGGTGTCTTCGGATCTGGCTAACACAGACGACGTTCTCGGGTCGTTCCTCTGAGTTATTTTATCAAACATGTGGTAGTCAGTAGGCACAAGGATACGGATTTGCTCTATATCTGGGTTTGCACCCTTGACTCGAACGAGAACAGAAAAAACAGTTACGACTAGCCAAACACCATTCATTCACACTGAGCACAAGCACAGATGAAAAATAACAAGACCCTACCTGACTCAGCGACGGCGAACAGAGGGCAAACTCGAGATATATCGGACTCAGTTCGGTGGCCTCGCAACGTCTCCGAGCCGGGATCCTCGGGAAAGAAGCGATTTTGAACCAAAAAAGGCAAACTCACCGGAAAATTTGACGCTACGGAAAAGGAAATCGCGAGCGGCTGGAGGGCGTCGGATGTGGCCGGGCCTCCGGGGATCTCCTCCTTTCTTTTCCCTCCTCCGGCGCTCCCTATCTGTTTTAGTCTCTTGGTCGTTTTGTCTCCCTCCCTCTTCTCACCCTCTCACCTCTCGACCTCTCACTGTTCGTCCCCTCCTCACCCGCGCTCCCTCTCTCGCTTATTTCTCGCTTATGAGGGCCACCGGCGGAGGCGCGCATGGCCTCTACCACCACCAGCCTGCCGTGGCCGGCCTTATAACGACCGGCGGATCACGCCACGGCCCTGCTCTGCCTCTGCTGCCTTGCACGTCGCTGCAGTAGCGGGGGCGTGGGAGACGTGAGGAGAAGAAGAGAGGGGGAAACCGCCGGGTTGGAAAGGGAAAATGAAAATAAGCTGGGAGACGTGAGGAGAAGAAGAAAGGGGGAAAACCGCCGGGCTGGAAAGGGAATTTGAAAATAAATGGGCTGGGCCGAGCCGGCCCATCCCCAGGCCCGGTCGCTTTCCTTAATTATAATATATATTTTCACAAAAATTTAATAAATTCTATTGGTGTTAATGCAAATGTTCCTAATACTTATATGCTTATGCAATTTAATGAATATTATTATTTTTTAGGGGTTAAAAATTAATCCCTAATTTTCTATGGAATAAAATCTAAAATGAATAGTCAAAATTTAGGTATTAACATAATTTAACTTAACTAAAAAATTAAAATCATGATCATCTTGTGACTAACAAAAACTGGATTTCTCTGAGTAAAATTTTTTTACCTCAGGGCTTTTTTCTCTTTGTACAACTCCATTGTTTCACCTTGTCATTCAACTTTCAATTTTTTTCACTTGTTCAATAATACTTTGAAATTTCTTTAAATTAGATTAAAATGCGTGTACACTAACTAATTTGACTTTGGTTGTATCTAAAATAAGTGTTCACTTATTTGAATTTTTTTTTGGAAAAAATTAATATTGTCCAATATTTCAGAATTTTTTGTCGAGACTATTTTATAGATTTGCTCCATGTTAAGTTTCAGTTACCAATTCCTTTTGCATGGCCTTTTATAGAAATAACGGTGTCGTTACCATAGCAACATCCTTCGCCAAATAGCTAAACCTTTCTAACAACTCCATGCTAGCCCTTCATAACAGTTTAAGTAATTCCTACATTTAAGAAGACATGCAAAAAAAGGAAAAAAAAAAAAAGAAGGAAAATGATTCTTAAGAAATCTATGTGACGAGAAATAAATAAAAAAATAAAAAACCTCCATGAGATAACTGATTTTTTTTTTTTAATTAACATGAAATTCGAAGAAAATTTGTGTGAATCACCAATTTGCGCAGATGTGCATGATAAAGTCGATGCTGCTGTTCAACATGAGAGGTTCCCGGAGTGACAATGGAGCCAAGAAGGCTCGGAATCGTGTCGATGTCATCGGATGGATTTGCACAGCCTTTAGTCTCGCAGTGTTCACTGTGCCTTTTAGCGTCATGGTATTCCTTCACGTCATTCATAAATTTTATAGATGCAGTTCTTTGCTTAAGCTACAACGACAGAACTAGTCAAAAACAAGAGCTTTTCAATTTTGACCGTGTAATTTTGTGTATGCCCAACTTGGATTTGCAAAGATGCTCCAATAAACCTTGGACAGGCGAAAACGAATATTTTATCTGTACAGTCATCATTCCTGAGATTTCTCATGAACATGTTAAACAGGAGCTCAATGAATAATCTAAACCTAAACTCAGAAAAACAATAAAACACGAATTCCTCCCATGTTTATTTATATCATGGAGAGGCTGACTCCAATCCAAGGTGCATAGCTGTACCCAACTTCAACAACACCAAGCACACGTCACAGAAATGGATTTCTTCTTCTTCATAGATTATTTTTACAAATTTAAGTCCGTAAATAAAATCTACTCAATTTATTTCAGTGACATCGAGCACAAGTTCAACTCCTCATGTTCTTTGCTTCAATAATGATGTGCTAGATCTTGCACGATCAAGCTGAGACGATCTCAATTTTAAACCGTGCTACATTTTGACTAGTAATATAGTGGGGGACAATCATGAATTGGCCTGGCTTCTTAATCGACCATGGACTTACTTGAAAATCCAAGACTAGATAGGGGCTCAATCTAAATTGACTTTCTGGGATGAGGGTTTTACTTCTAATGCTCAAGCTTTTACTAAAATTTACTCGATGCCCCCAAAGTCGACTCAACTTACCAACTAGACTATCAAAAATTTGTATTAATGCTAAATTTGAGAGGCATCAAAATTTGCATTCGGGCTAGACTATATGCCTCATGCTATCAACACACTCAAATCTATTATGATCAAGCCTATCTCCTCAGGTATGTAGTCAAACTACTTTAACTGAGTAAGAATTTAGCCGAACTACATAGTTGCGCAGCTTGAGTTCACGAGTAACTCAATTAACTTGCATCCATCGTTTGGCCTAGTGGAAGCGATACACTGAACACCATCATCGGGCGATCTAAAATCAATTCACAGAACATTTTCTCCTACAGCACATTTTGTTGATGGCCTTTAGTCAATAAGGTGCTTAAGCCATCTGCCCCAGTGCTTTTCTGATGAAAGTGTATGCTCCACGAATGGTCTCATCTAATGAGCAAAATGTCCTATAACATCAGCTGTGGACTGAGAAAAAACTCGAGATGCATATTGTGACAATACCAATCAAGATCCAGAAAGAGAGCAGCTGTATTCATAAGTATCTGTCCAGAAAGAATGGCATTCCAAAAAATTCCTGTCAGGCTCATCTCCAAGTACACAACAAATGAGTCTCTTAATCACAGAACAAAAACTTCTATATTGAGGTTAAATTATTCTGTTCACAGGGATTTTATTGCTGAAAAATTGCTGACTTAAGTCTCATGCTGCAGGCAAAAGAGTTGATGCACGCCGTCCATTTTAATCCTTATGTGAGAAAGATTGCACAGGAAGATATTTTGAGGGGCGGTCGGTCTTCGCTCCTGATCTGTGCTCATAGTACTCGACCGCTGCAGCACCAGCTAAAGCAGCCAGTGTCAATGCTTGAGCATGCAACCTGAACGGTGACAATGTACATATCAGTGAGTGAGCAAAATTAACACTTTGAGTGGCACTTGAGTCCGTAAGAACGGCAGATGCATGAAACATGAATCTGAAGGCAAAATGTATGGCTAAACAACACTATCAACACAGGTAACCTAAACAATAATACATGATGCCACAAGAATTCTCTTTTATGCACTATCCATAACTTGCGCCATAGATGAGCATGTCAAAATCTTCCTCCATTATAACTTTCTACACAAGATGCAATGACTGTAAAGTTAAATATTGTCGCAGAAATGCCTAAGGAGACTCCTTGCTAAACCTAGGAGATGAAACTCGATGAATTGTCCGAAACAGGGTCCAACAGGAGGACTTGCGAAGGAATTGAGTACCAATACAAATACACCAAAATAGTAGTTCCATATTTAAGGTCACTAAAATCAGGATAGAACAATCAGAGCTTATAACACCGAGACCACGGAGAAGCTCGTTCAACATTTGTAAGGTCTGCAACTCTTGCTGAGAACCACAATTTGCTTCATGTTGTACTAGAGACCTGTCAAGAACACATCTCATCTAGATACTTTTTGCAATCAGATCGCTCCTATATCATTGAGACAGACTTCCATCCCGTCACGGGCAAAGTAATTTGTGCAGCATTTCAAAATCAAGCTGCTCACTCATCAACTAAACTATTATGGGTTAAACTTTTACAAGATTCTGGGTTAATTATTCATTTCCAAGAGCTTATTATGACCTCAATCAAAAGCAAAAGAATTTAGCCAAGCAACTGCAGACGGTCAAACTATAGCTCGGTCGACTAAAGACAAAGAGCCTAAAGCCAATATTAGATCATTCCATCTCTGAATTAGTCACCATCTAAAGAGTTGAGCCTTGGCCTAGATCTACCCAAATCAGGTTCCAACAACATTCCAAACCATGAGATCCTCTACCTAGCCTGCACGATCCTGGTGTTGTCGGGACACAGAAACTAGAAAAACTTTAATCCAGATATACGAGGATCAGAAGAAAAAGGCATAATATCCGACAATCAACCACGCTCTTGCTCTTACATGGTTTAACAAGAAGCAAAAATAAAATTACTCGTTACCTAGCATGAATGATCTTGACGCTGGTTTTCATGGCGGGCTGAGACCAGTTGTATGCGATCGAACCCGTAATACCGCTGAGCCAGAGACACCCTTTTTTACAACAGCACCGATACAAGAACCCAAATCAGATTCAACCCCCCAGAAAAAAAAACCATACGAAAGAGAAAATTTTCAATCGATTTGAAGAACAGACTAAAAGGGTAAAGGCTCCTTGATCGATCGGAAAACTCACCGACGGTCCTAAGCTTGTGCTCGACGACCCAATGCCTCACGGCTTCCATGGTGGTCTTGGATTCTGCCATGTCCGAAAAAGGTCCGAGGTTTCGGTGGCGGGGAGAGAGAGAGAGAGAGAGGTCAAAGCCAAGCCAATGGTGGTGGCGTGGCGAAGAGGAGGAGGGGATTTATATACGAGTGCGAATCTGTGGGAGACAAGCGAAGACAAATTAGGACTCGTCAACCTGGGAAAAATAACCATGAGAAAACCATGGGCGGTGGGGGTGCGTGTTTGGTTGCTGACGGAAACCATGGCCCTGAATCTTTGCTCACATGGCAAATTCTCTACAAAAAGAACCCTTATTTTAATGAATTCTATTTATACGATGCATCTCGTAATATTTTTCACTAACATTAGATTTTGACATTGAGACGTCTTCTCTCTTCCTCTCTCCATTTAATAGTACAAAAACCAAAGCCCAAACGATCTATTTAAATCATTAGAAAAAGCAAACGGTGAATTTTTGTAAAACATGTGGATAGGTCGTTGTTGGCGATCCTAAATTTCGCAATTCTAATTTTAACGATTTATTTAAAAGAATGGTATGCAAGTACAAGTTTGCCAGAGGGTAATTCAAAACATTATATATCATACAAATAAAGAAAAATGTGCAACTGTAAGAGGGACGATGCCCCCTCTAAATGATTGAATGAAAAAAATATAATTAAGGTATAACGATTATATGGCACATAAACATGAAATAAAATTAGCATAAAAGTCGGTTTTGCCTCTCTCCCACATAAACTCCACAAGCCTAGATAAGGGCATTTTGGCGGAAAGCTCGTTCCAAAAGAAAATTTCATAAAAGGAAATGTGATATATGTATTGAAATTTTAAGCCCGTCATGAAAGTACTTTAAAGTCCGGTCCATACCAAAATTTTATACAAAAAAATAGAATACGTATACTAGAAATCCTAAAATTAAGAGTGCAATGAGAACCATTCAAGCTGTCTAGTTCTGGGCAATTTTTACGGATGCTGACCCAAATCCCCCATTCCATAAAATTGAAATCAGTGATGAATGGTCCGGTCCCCAATTCTAAAGTGAAAATTGAACCGATGTTTTTATAGAGAAATCAAAATAGACATCTCTTCTTCGTCTTCTTTTTCCTGGTCTTCTTCATCTCCAGTACACCGCCGGTGAGAAAAAGAGGGTATCTTTGAAGGAAAAGATCTCGTGGTCACTGGGACAGGGCCTCGTTGAAAGAATGGGTCTTATCTGAAAGTCTTTGTGATGCGAGGCTGCGTAGTTGAATGATTAAACTCTCAGCTTCTCTTATCTTTAATTAAAGTTTTGTACGTTCGTTCTCTTTGAATAATGTTATAGCAGGTGGCGTGAGAAAGGGGAGGATCAACGTGCAGCATCTCACATGGAGTGACACGAAGGGATGAATCTTGATTTGTGCTTTCTGATTAAGTAAAATTATTGCACAGATTGACAGACATCTTATATGCCGTGCCTCGGATGAACCGATAAAAGGAGACAAGGAATAAATCATCTTTGATTCATACGATTCTCGATTGATTTAAAACTTTCTATCTTTTGTAAATAGCCATTCACCGTGGTTTTAATCTCGATCATCTCCACCCTTCGTCTCCCACCCCAACCTTCCTATGGCCATCCTCTCCAATTTCTTCCTCGGTTGGACCCTCAACTTGGTCGACAAGCTCAGTGTTTGCTGATTTTGTTGGATCGGTTCCAAGACCAAGCAGTCCAATTCCCAATTCATGGGTGGGATTAGACCGAAAACTGATCATCCCTATATAAAACTTGTCATAAAAGTATATTTAAGTTCTAAAACTTGTAAAAAAATACAATCAAATCTTAAAATTTGTCAAGTTGATTCAATCGAATTATTCCATTAATTTCATTTAATTTAGCTAACGGAAAATGCTAATATGACTTTTTTTAATTATTTTATTTATGATAAGTGACAATGACGTGGTGCGCTTCAACCTTATTTTTTATCATTTAACCACATGATCGTCACGTAAGAGGAAAAAACATATTTTAAAAAGTCACATTAACATTTTTATTAGCCAAATTAGACGAATTTAATAAAATGACTCGATTATACCAATTTAATAAGTTTTTCAATTTGATTACATTTTTTCGTAAATTTTAGACCTCAATTATATTTTCAAAATAAAATTTAAGACTTCCGTTACACTTATCATTAAAGAAAATATTTTTAAAATGGACAAATTTCAGCAAAGGTTTATTATTCGGGCCTGATCATTGGGCCACGCCTAAGTATTACCTCAAGGCGGATACGAATTACCCTACGCGGGCGAGCCTGGATGTACACCGGCGGGGCCGCTGATCAGAGCCCATCTCGACTCGCCCGATCCCCGATCGGACGGCGCACGTCGCGTCCCGAGCGCGAACGGCGTCCGCGCTCGGGAAGCTTCCGAAGCTTTCCCCGACGCGTGTGGCATTTTGATATCATCGCTTCTCTCTCAGTCTGTCACTCGCTCCCCACCAACCTTCCTTCCTTGCAGAGGGACACTCCCGAGGCGGACGGACCCTCACTTACGCAATCTCTCTCTCGACTCCGAGGTTTCTGCCCTTTGCTTTATCGATTTCTTCGACCTCGAATTCTTGTTCTTTCTCGCTGTCGGAGTCAGCTGCCGATGATCCGGTCCGCGCATTGATTCTCGCGGCCGGTTCTCGCGCTCGCTGTTGTCGATTTCTCGGGTTCTCGTCTTCTCAATCCGTCTCGCGGACGTCGGTAGTGGTTCCGCCGCTTGGGTTCTTGGGTTGATTCGTTGGCTGGGTCTAGTATAGTGACGGCGACGTACGTTCGAGTGTGGTCTGGTCGCGGCCATGATCGGCGTGTGTTCTCGTGGTTCAGCGCTTTCTTAATGCATTTGATCGGTTGGAGTGTAGATGTAATGTGCAATTACATGGGGGTTCATTTCCAGCTTCTCCTACTCCTTCAGATTCTGTAGATGTGTGGAATTCACCAGTGAAGTTGTTAGGGTTTTTTCTTTTCCTTTTTTAAAATTCCCTTTGTTGTGGTTTCAGGAGAGTGAAAATGAGCAACCGATTGAGCCGCACCATTTATGTTGGCAATCTCCCTGGGGACATTCGCAAAAGGGAAATCGAAGATTTGTTCTACAAGGTCCTTCTTTTATTGCATGTTTTTGTTCCTGTTCTTTCATTTGTTTGAGTGCCTTCTCGTTTCACGAAAGTCTGTTTGAATTTTCTTCATACCCAATGTCTCCTTGGATTTTTGTGATTCTTTACCATTTAAATCTTTTTTTTTCTTTTTCAATTAAGTTATCAAAGAATGGATTTTTATCGAGAGATATGGAGTGTTTAGTTCCCGGGCATTGCATTAGGCACCTCATTGGTGATTAAGACGCCAATTGTTTCGTGAAAAATGAATGATTTGGAAAATATTTTTCAAAAGATGATCGCTTGAAATAATTAGTCAATGAATAATATTTTTATCATCGATAATAGTTTATGTCTAAACAATTTTGTGAACGATGAAATTTCATCACCGTTCGTTCATTGTTGTAAGTGATTCAGGCAATCTTTCTTGGAAAATATTTTCAAAATCATTTGTTCTTTACTATTAATTGTAGACTAAAGATTCTCATATGAATTGGGGAGATTTTTCTTTCTGGATCTAGCTTAGGATAATACCTCAGGCTCTTTTTGGCAAAACTTCATCTTCTTTTCATTCCTGAATAGAGACAATGTGCGCGTGTGGTGGGGACTATACTTTTTTCCTTTGCCTTTTTCTCTCTTGTAAGTTCTTGTGACGATTTTCATTATTGCCCTTTTACAGTATGGCCCTATTGTTGACATTGAGTTGAAGATCCCTGCAAGGCCACCGGGTTATGCATTTGTTGAGGTTGGTATAGTTTAACAAGTTATGTTATAGAATATTATTCAGTAATCAGTAACATTAGGGTCCCCCATGTGTTTCAATGGTGGTTTTGGTTCTGATATTATTCTGTTAGTTTATTGCATTCTTGATGTTCTTATGGCTTGACATACTTCATTCTTGTTGCAGTTTGAAGATCGTCGTGATGCTGAAGATGCAATTTATGGTCGTGATGGATATGAATTTGATGGCTACCGGTTGCGAGTGAGTTCTTTAGAATCTCTCCTTATTTTATAGGGAAAAAGGACATCTAAACTTATTCTCTGATTTCACTGCTATCTTGTGTTTCCCCATCTCATCTGTATTGTTGTGGTCCTGTATACAAGGTTGAACTTGCTCATGGGGGACAGAGGTCGCCTGTGGACCGGTACCGGAGTTACAGTGGCAGCAGCAGCAGCAGCCGTTCAAGGCGTTCTGACTATCGCGGTATATATATCTCTTGTGTTATCTCTTATAATGTTGTCAGCTCTTAAGAGTCTTATGTTTCTGACTCCATTTCGCAGTATTGGTCACTGGATTACCTTCCTCAGCTTCATGGCAAGATCTGAAGGTGCGCTTGTCTGGAGTATTGCATGTCATCTAACACACAAACATTTCCCCTTTTCCTTTGTTTTGAGAATATAATTCTGATGGGAACTTCTACACTTTTTTGTTAGGATCATATGCGTCGTGCCGGAGATGTCTGTTTTTCTGAGGTGTATCCTGATCGGCGTGGTAGGTTTAGGGATTCCTTATGCACAGTCTCCTGCATGGACTAGCAAGATACTGCTGCTGATGAGTTCTGAGCTTTTCATGTTGTCATTACAATGCCTCTACAGGTGTGATAGGAATTGTCGATTATAGTAATTATGATGACATGAAATATGCAGTAAGTCCTCTCTAATCTATGTTCTAGTTTCTTTGGTCTTCAATTGGTTTATTTTGTGTCCATGTTAATCTGTCAAGGTTACGTCTCTCAGAGTGATTTCATGTTTCTCGTGTAGATCAGAAAACTGGATGATTCTCTATTCAGGAATGCCTTCAGTCGAGCTTATATACGGGTATTGTGAGATCAATTAGTCGTTGTAGGATTAATTTGACTGCAGTCACCTCATTTCTGGTCCTTTCTTTAGGTCAAAGAATACGATTCACATCGAAGCCACTCTAGAAGTCCCAGTCGAAGTCCCAATTATTCGAGGAGCCGCAGCCCCAGCTACAGCAACCGGAGTAGAAGGTTTGTAATGTTCTGTTATATTCACTTAATAATTATGTATGTACACTGCATAAGAGTAAGTAAACTCAAATTCTTTTGCAGCAAGTCTCCAAGGCCCAAGCACTCGCGACGGTCTCCATCTGTGTCTCCAGCAAGGTCTGTTTCTCTGCGGTCACCTTCAAGGTAAACCATGCATCTCTTTGAGAAGTTTGCTGCCTTCTTGGCATGCATGATGCTACCGTTCAGTTTTTATTTTATTTTATTTTTCTTTCTCTTTAACGGATAATAAAGGATTTTATCATCAGAGGAAAAAAAGAATTCTAGGATCGGAAATTTACAAAATGAAAAGAGATAAAAACAAACAATGGAAAAGCATCAGAAGACTATAGACAGAATCAGAGCAAGATAACCGAAGCCCAATAAAAGAGGTCTCTTTTATTTTGGCTGCAAGTATATGTGGATCTTCTTTCTTTTGGTTGCTATGTGGTGAAGCAGTTCCGAGGGTCTTCATTGGAGGATCAGGGCATCATTTTGATTGACGTTTGTTGTAGGTCCAGATCAAGATCAAGATCTCCAATATCACCTGTGAGTGAATTTTTGTTTGGACTCTATCCTGTTTGCCCTACACGACATGAATGGGTTACCTTACAAGAGTAGGAATATCTTGAGTGCATCACAAGGATGTGCTGATGCCATTGCTTGCTTTCTTATTTGCAGTCATACAGGAAAGAGGAACCCAGGGGACAGAGTCTGAGCAGAAGCCCCAGAAGGAGTGTATCTCGGTCCGCCTCACCATCTGTATGTGCCCTCATTGGAAATTGATATGTTCTTAGAGCATGATGCGCATTATTGTCATTCGATCTCCAGTCAGGCATTGATTATTTCTGCAATTGCAGGGCAGGTCTGATTGAACGGTCATTCCCGTAACATCTTAACATGCTCTTAGAGGGGGAGGAAGACTTGATCTATCATTCTGAGGAACTAAGACTAGTTAAGAGTACTTGAATTGCCATCCAAGTGCAATCATTTTGATCCACCAGCAGTTTGGTATTTTTAACCCTGGCTGAATTGACCTTTAGTTAGTTATACTGCGTTTTTCTCTTAAAACCATGTCTCTTGGATTTTGCCTGGAGCCGAAGTCAGCTGCGGTTGCTAATTTTCTGTGTAATTAATTAGCTATGACATATATTGATGGGAGCGTGGCTACTCCTATTGAACCTGCATGCTTGAAATCCTGGCTTTTGTTCGCTAGTGTGATGACCACAGGAGACGCGGGATCGATAACTGGTTGTATCTAGCAGGACCGACCAAAAGCCATTGGGTATGAGTGGCCATCACTAGCATGGTTTGAATGGGAACTTGGAAACGAATATTGTCGTTTTGCTCGTGGAGTTAAAAAAGGAATTCTAATGGTTACGCTCTGGCGGTATACTTTGAGACTAGACACGCCTATGTGCATGCCATAAGTTGATATGGCTTGATCTAGTATAGACGTCGGCTGGTCAAAATTGTCTGCCTTGCGTTCTTATTCCTCATGACATGAGCCTTCTCGGACCAACTGACCTGGCATTCAATTATGTAAAGGGATATTCGCATATGCCTTTTGCGCTCTAACCCTCGTCGTTCCTTTTATTGAATGAAAGGAGAATATGAATTGTTCTCTTGCCACTTTAATCAAATGGCTCCTGAGCAAAGTAAGAGTCCATGTCCTTTCATGTCCTTTTTCCTTCCAGCTGATCTTGTCAGACTTCCTTTTATTCCACACTGCTAACCTCATGATACGTTGGTGAGTTCTTTTTTTTTCCTAGATCAAAGTAGCGACTTAGGTTCAGGTATGCCCCAAATATCTTTGGTCATACTTTTTCGTAGTAGCCGATAAATCATCCTACGAATCCATTTAACCCCTTTCTTGATTGTTGTCCCGATCGAGAACCCATTACCTATTCAGGCTCGTCAAGTTTTTATTTAATTAGGATAGGGTTGGGTACAATTATTGACCCGCAAGGTCAGTTTCTGAGTGAACCGTTTTGCGAGTTTGGCAATACATGATAGTAAGGGAAGACATTAAGCATACCTTTTCTTAGGCCTATTTAATCAATTTCTATATCTGTAGTACATTTTGAGACAAACATAGATGATCGGTCTTATAAATGTAAGCTTAACCTGACCTCTTTTATCTTGTTTGCTAGGCTCAATTTGCAAAACCCTATGCACTGATCGTTCATCTCAAATGTACCTACGAATCTTTGTTGGAAATATTACTATCATATTCATGACTTCCTAAGCAAACATGACTATTTAGTAGAATTGTCCAGCCTAAATCTTAATTTTACCTACTATTATTTCTCCGATGATGGCTAATGTTATGCAACTTATGTCAGATATAGTATGGACAACACCATTTGGGATCTCACAAAAAGAATTATGGGTTCATAATGTCTCATTAAAGAACTACTCATTTTCACTCTTTGTATGTGATATACGGATTCTAATTCCTGTCATTAATGTCTACTTTTACATGTCGAACTTCCGAGTGGCCCAGGCGAGGTACAACTTCTTTGATGTGTGAATGCTTAGAAGAAGCGATACTTTTGTTAGTTGACTCAAAATAGATCCAACACCGTTCATGGGATGCATCCTGCTAGCTCCACCAGTAAAATACGATATGGAGCTAAAGCTGGGTTTGATGGTCAAACATGAATCATCTATGCTTAGCGGTGTGAGATGCCAAATCTACTTTTCATGCCTGATTTAAATACACGAATCCATCTTTTAACATGTCACCATTCATCCTTTTATCCCTAAATCAAAATACTTTATTCAAGACTCCGTACTTTATAAGTGCAAGAATCTTTTAAAAGTAGAAGTAATCATGGCATGCTTCAAAAACTTTCATTATTAAATTTTACATAATGTATAATAATTTCATTCATTCAACTCACGAAATACATTCGATATAATGTTCCTAAGTCATCTAATTAAAATATATATAACTTCATTTTCTTTTCTTTTTATCGATGTGGGATATCAATATTTTTTTAGTCTATTGATTAGAAATACGTAAATCGAACGGAGGCGTTACCTGCGAAAGAAATATGTTATTTACATACGAAGTCCTTCCCGTTCAAATCAAGTAACCTGTCGATCTGTAATTATAACAAAAAGAAAAAGAAAAAGAAAAAGAAAAATAGTATCCTGAACAGCTAAGGCACCTGCCGTGAGCGAGATCCGAGGAAAACAAGAGTCCAAGGCACAGTGGAATTCGAACATCCTAGGCGGTCAACTTCCGATGTTCCTGTCGCTCGTGTCGGTTTCTGCAGATCGCCCGAAAGATATCAGAGGGGCATGATCGGGATTTCACAGCAAGATAACGCATAATAATACTTCTAGTTTAATCATGAAGAACATATCCTAATCAGAACTCGGATTTACAGAATAGGAAATTATCTAATAATATCGTGCGTCCTCCGCTGCACACTGGCACTATAAAATCTCGCCTCCCCACGCTTTGTGCTATCTTCTCTCGAGTCTCTCTCTCTCTCTCTCTCTCTCTCTGGGTATCTGCTTTTTTAGCTTTCTGTGCCCCTCGACGAAAAGAGAGAATTTTCGTTTCAGAAGGTGCAGAAACAGAGCTTCAGCAACCATGCTTGTTTATCAGGATCTGCTCACGGGTACTGCAACCCTTTTCTTCTTTTAGCTGATGCCAAAGCACCTCTTTATTTTTTTGACTTGGGTTGTTCGGTTTTTCTTTTTGGATTTCGTCTGCCTTGGTTGAAAGAATCTTTCGGTGATCGTTGGAGTGCGATCGCAGAAAGAAAAGCAAAGTTCTTTCCTTTTTCTTTTCTGGGTAGTTTGGGTTTTTTCTTTTCTTTTCTTTTCTTTTTTAAGGGAACAGTTCTTTGATGTTTAATCCATGGGATGCTGCAGATTTCCCTTGTTGAGTTTCTTTGATTTTCTTTCAGTAGTTGAGGTTCTTCCGAATCAAAAATATGTTTCGGCGATTTCCTCTGTGACTCTGAATTGTGTACAAAGTGAGAAGTTTTGAAAAGTTTTGGTGACCGGAAGCCTTGTTTATTATTTGGAGATTGGTGGTTATAATAGGAGGCGTTAAAGATCGACATAGTACGCATGATCTTGATGTGCCCATGTCTTCAAAGCCAATAACATGTGTGTTTTTTTGTGGCGAGAAGTAATACTCTTTCCTCTGCTTGTTTCTATTTTCAGGCGATGAGCTTTTGTCTGACTCCTTCCCATACAAGGAAATTGAGAATGGTATGCTCTGGGAAGTGGAAGGGAAGGTCGGTATCTATCTCCTCTTCGTTTTATTTTACTTTATACCTTGACACACTTATCTTGATTCTGTTTCAAAAGACGCTTTTTTTAGTTTTACTCCCTAGGATGGATTAGCATGAATAATATGCCGTAGTGCGTTTCAGATTGAATTGGAATAGGGTAATTTAGTGATTTAAAAATTTACATTAAGTTGCGATCATGGACATGCAGTGGGTTGTCAAAGGAGCTGTCGATGTGGATATCGGGGCCAACCCTTCTGCAGAGGGCGGAGGGGAAGAGGAGGGTGTTGATGACCAGGTCGAGAAGGTCGTGGACATCGTCGACACCTTTAGGCTTCAGGTGAGTGGATTTTTATTCCATAGCTCTGGATGTTGTCTTTTGGAGCTCTTGGCCTCTAATTCACGACACGTTTGGGATGATGTGTTCTGGTGATTGCAGGAGCAACCTGCTTTCGACAAGAAGCAGTTTGTGACTTTCATAAAGAGGTACATCAAGTTGCTGTCGCCCAAGTTGGAGGGAGAGAAACAAGAGCTGTTCAAGAAGAACATTGAGGGAGCGACCAAGTTCCTGGTTTCTAAGCTCAGCGACCTCCAATTGTAAGTTCAACCCTGCAATTGTATCAGCTTCTCAATTGATGCTCGGCTTAATTAGCGCTTAATCTGTTTTCCGCTTCTGATTGATCGACAACCTGGTTAATTTTGCAGTTTCGTTGGGGAGAGCATGCATGATGATGGCACCATGGTGTTTGCATTTTACAAGGAAGGTGCTACTGATCCTACTTTCCTCTACCTTGCCCATGGACTGAAGGAAGTCAAGTGCTAGACAGGCTTTCTTGTGGGGGGGACTTACTAGATTGGGAATGGTTTTCTGTGTTTCTGTTCTATATACAAAGAGAAAGGGTATAAACCATGCGATGGGATGCCTTATTATCTCGTCTTTTTGTTTAGGTTGTTTTTTTTACTAAATTTAGAACATGGTAACTTTGGTTAATTGAGAAATAAAGTTTCGATGTTGGTATGCCCTGCTGTCTAATAGTTGCTATCTTGGTTTCTAAAGTTATGGCCCTCTGAACCCTTGCACCAAAACTATCTGTATTTCGTACTGCCCAAAAACTGTTCAGCTAGAAGTCCTCTTTGATTATTTGTCTTATGGCATTTGGTCAAGATCTGATTCTGATCTCGGCCTTGCTTTCCGTCATTGAAATTGGAAACATCATATAACCTGGCACTGGCAATAACTCAATCTAGACTTCGAGCAAGGGAGATGATTCTGATGTGACCCTGCTCAAATGAATGGATTCTTATGTTGCGTAAGATTTATAGAATCTTGTATTGGCGTGAACAGTGCCATACAATAACAAGAATTTGACCATCTAGCATTTTGCATATGAAGTCCAATATATCCACCTGCTTCTGTCCTTGGCTATCGCTTTTGGCCTTGGATTGTGGTTTAAATGTTAGTTTGTGAAGCAGGAGATACGGCATCTGATATAATGGTCGTCGCCAAAAACGGAAAAGGAGGCCGAGCTCTCTAAGGGGCCTCAACCGTATTTTTTCGTCCGGGCATTACATTGGGGCAAATCGCAACATTAGATCACCAGAATAACTATTCATTTGGTGTGCTCTTCTGTGATCACAGCGGGAGAGTCTATCAATAGCATCTTGATGGAGCTATAGTAGTACGCCTTGGACCAGAATCTAGTTTTCTAAGGAGTAGATGACTTGCATTACTGCACGCATGTGGACACTCCATAAGATAGCTTCTTATGGAGGAGCGCGGTCCAAATAATGGTGTGACGTTAGATACATTATCCAATTTGGTAATGTTCGGTATATTATCTTCCAGAACGCCAACATAATTTTCATTGCTATATCTTGGTTTTGTCATTTTAATATTTTTCATGGTTTAGAATAGAATGCCATCGAAGGGGAATCGATTTAACTCAGGGAACAGGGAAAACTCAAAATCGTGTCACTCTTACATCCATCATCTAAAGATAAACTGGTCCACTAACGTTTTCCCACAATAGTAGGAAGGGAAATTAAAGCCAAAATGCAGCTACCATTAGACACTACGTTTGAACCATTGCCAAAACAGGAGTGATGGTTTTGATGTCTGCAAGAACTCTGACCGACCGATCACGTGAAAATTTTATTGTTATTAGTGATTGGCTTTCCCAGCCAGAGTATAAACGTCGAGTCTTCTGAATGACATGTAAGCGGTACAGACTACTTGTATTCCTGCTTGAACATCCGTGAGTTTCTTTAACTGATACAGGCAGAGCTTGAACATTTCCTCAGCCGCGTCCACTCAGGGAACCTGCATTCGCAGATCCCCTCTATGCAAGGACTAGAATCTAAATTACTCCAAAAGCATGATACATTTTTTCTCAATGCAGAAATGGACACCTCTAACATTCTAAAACTATACAACAAAAGACAATAGCTCACTTCTTATTCCCAGTATAGCCTCCTTCGAGTTCAGTGTCTTCTGATTCCAAATTGGAGATCAATGAGAAGTTTTGGCAATAGAGAAACAGCACAGTGGAGACTACCAGGGTTGAAGTCTTAATTTTCTTAAAGTGGTGTGAAGAAAGTCAGGTTGCCTGTTGCTCTTACTACATGTCTTTCTACAGTACTACTGCATGTATTTAGGCAAGGTGTTTCGGTTCAAAAGTAGATAAAAAGGAAACTGCTTCTGCGTCACCACAAATTCCGGTTGATCTCTGAGTTAGAATTAGGAGATAGTGAACATAAAGAAGGCTGTACTGGAAATAGGAGGTGACCAGCTGTCATGTTGTTTTGTCTATTAGAATGCCTGAAGTTTCTCTTCTGGAACTTGAGAAAGCGTGTCTAGTACCCTTGGAAATAAATCCTTGCATAGAATGGACCGTGAAAGCTCTTGAGGATGCAGGTTCTCTTATGGCAGCAGCTGCAGCAACTAAAATCAATGCTTAGAATGAATGAGGAGCCAGAATCTTCATATCACAATAGTACCTGCATTTTGCAGTGACAGGCTAACTAGGTCGAGGGTTGGATCGTGTTAGAAGTAAGAAGGGTAAATGGGTCTTTACCACTTTTAGGGTTTATTTTGATGTTTATATATTAAACTTTATTGAATAATACGAGGTACGTTTTCCTCACATGTTACACAGCGGAAGCGTGGTAGGGAGTTCAGCTCTTGTGTCCCAGACTCGAGCTGGTAGTGGTAATAAGAGTGATGGAGGAAACTGTGGCGGATATAGTGGGCGTGGTGTCCGAGGAGGAGGCCGAGGCATAGGAATAGGGAGGGAGAGGTCAAGGTCATCAGCATTCTTATGGACAATTTCACATATCTACGGATAATTTGGGGACTACACGAGTTTGTCATTACTGTGGCAAACCTAGTCATATTTAAAAATTTTGTTACAAGCTACATGGGAGATCAGGGCAGCAGCACCAGTTCGCTAATATGGTGTTTAATATTAACTCTACTCCACAGTCATCTAAAGACAAGGTAGTGGTTATGTCTGGTGAAGAATATGCTTAGTACAAATAATCTCAAATCTCACAGCCTGTTTCTTCCACTGCTACTTTGGCACAGATAGGTAATGCTGCTGCACGCTTTTTGGCTACTTCTCGTCCTTGGATTATTGATTCAAGGGCTTCTGATCACATGTCAGGTTTTTCAGATATATTTTCCTCTTTCTCTGTCTTCGTCCATAGTTACTCTAGCCAATGGATCACCTATACATGTTAAGGGAATTGGCACAATTAACCCAACTTCTTCATTGCCGTTGTTCTCAGTGCTTTATCTTCCACTTTTTTCCATTTAATCTCATGTTTGTTAGTAAGTTAACTAAAAACTTTCAATGTTCAGTAACTTTTTATCCCGATTCTTGTATTATCCAGGATCTGGCTACAAAGAAGACGATTGGTAGAGGACGTGAGGAAGGGGGGCTGTATGTACTTGAAGATGCTTCTTCAATCGTTTGCTCAGGTGTTGCGTCCCCACGTCAAATCTATTGTCATCTTGGTCATCCTTCTCTACATAGTCTTCAAAAGTTGGATTCTAGTTTTCAATATCTTTCTAGTCTAGAGTGCGAGTCATGCCAACTTGGCAAATTACATCGTGTTAGTTACACACCTCGAGTCATTAAACAAGTAGCATCTCCTTTCTTATTAGTTCATTCAGATATTTGGGGTCCATGTCATGTGATTTCTAATTCGGGTTTCAAATATTTTGTTACTTTTGTTGATGATTATTCCAGAGTTACTTGGTTATATTTAATGAAAAATCATTCAAAATTATTTTCTATTTTTTGTGCATTTATATTCGAAATGTATACTCAATTTGGCATGCATGTTAAAGTTCTACGTTCTGATAATGCTAAGGAGTACTTTTCCACATCTTTGTGTAATTTTATGATTCAATATGGTATGATCCATGAATATTCCTGTCCTGATACTCCACAACAAAATGATGTTGCTGAAAGGAAGAATAGGCATTTATTAGAAGTTACTAGATCCATGTTATTTGAGATGAAAGTCCCCAAAACCTTTTGGTCTGATGCTATTCTAACTGCATATTATCTCATTAATCGCATGCCTTTTTCTGTTCTGCAAGGTAGTATTCATTTTTTCACTTTGTTTCCTAATGAACCACTGTTTGTCCTACCACCCAATATCTTTGGTTGTGTCTATTTTGTTCATGATCATCGATCTAGAGTATCAAAACTTGATCCCAAGACAATCAAGTGTATGTTTATAGGTTATTCCCGTATTCAAAAGGGATATCGCTGTTATTCTTCATTACTGAGAAAATATTTTATAACAGCTAATGTTTCATTTTTTGAATCCACCCCTTATCATAATGTTCCAATTGATGTGTCTGAATTGGATGAAAACTTGTATGTGACCACCATTTGGTCTACTATTTCAACTGTATCATCAGTATCTACAGAGAAACCATCTACTCTCCAAGTTTATACTCGACGTCCTCACGTCGCTACTGCTCCCCCCGCTCCTCCCGTCACTACTACATTATCTTTTGCTCCAGATCTACCATTAGCTGACCCTCCACTTGTATCTGATCTTGATCTTCCTGTTGCTCATCGCAAAGGTACACATACTTGTACTCAACATTCTATTGCAAATTTTATTTCACTCTTCTGTGTCTTCTACTTTTCGAGCTTTTTTAACAACTGTTAAACAATATCCTATCCTCAAGTCTGTCGCTAAGGCATTACAAAGTTCTGACTGGAGGACAGCAATGGAAGAAGAATTAAAAGCTCTCGAGATTAAACAAATTTGGGACTTAGTACCACTTCTTCTAGGCAAAACTGCTATTGGTTGTCGATGGGTATATGCTGTAAAAATCAACCCCGATGGTTCTCTTGCTTGTTTAAAAGCAAGACTTGTTACTAAAGGGTATGCTCAGGTATATGGGGTTGACTATCTAGACACATTTTCTCCTGTTGCCAAAATTACTTATGTTCGTATTTTTATATCTTTTGTTGCAACATATAATTGGCATTTATTTCAGCTTGATGTTAAGAATGCTTTCTTGAAGAAGTTTATATGGAGCAAACTCCGGGGTTTGTTGTTCAGGGGGAGGCTAGATTAGTTTCCAAATCAAAAAAGTCTTTATATGGTTTGAAACAATCTCCATAGGCATGGTTTGGAGGATTTTCTGAGGTTGTACTGTCTTTTGGGCTATCAAAATGTAGAAATTATCATTCTTTTTTTTATAAACAATCAGGGGAGGCAAATTATTCTCGATTGTGTATGTTAATTATATTATCATCACGGAAGATGACTTGGTTAGTATAGCTAAGCTACAAACCTATTTTCAACAACAGTTTCAAACTAAGAATTTAGGAAAATTGAAATATTTCCTAGGAATTAAAGTGGCGCAATTACAAAAAGGTATTGTTTTGTCACAGCGAAAATATATCTTAGATTTGCTCACTGAGATAGGTATGTTGGGATCAAAGCCTCTTGATTCACCCATGAAACAAGGGGTTAAATTAGTTGCTAATGGAGGAGAAATTCTTAATAATCCTGAGAGATATAAAAAACTGGTAGGTAAGCTGAATTATCTTACAGTTACTCGGCCAGACATTGCTTTTCCTGTTAGTATAGTAAGCCAGTTATTGTCTTCCTCTCATACATCTCACTGGGATGCAATTATTCAGATATTGAGGTATTTGAAGAAAGTTCCAGGGAAAGAAATTATCTACCAAAACCATGGTCATATCAAGGTTGAAGGTTTTTCTGATGCTAATCGGGTTGGGTCTCCAGATGATAGAAGATCAACTACTGGGTATTATACCTTAGTCGGAGGAAATTTGGTATTATAGAAAAGTAAGAAACAAAGTGTTATTGCCCGCTCCAGTGCTGAGTCAGAATATAGAGCAATAGCACAAGTAACATGTGAATTAGTGTGGATTCGACAGTTATTGACTGAGTTAGGCTTTAAAGATTTAGTACTCATGATTCTATGTTGCGATAATAAGGCTGCAATGCATATAGGTTCCAACCCGGTGTTTCATGAGAGAACAAAACACATTGAGGTTGATTATCATTTTATCCGAGAGAAGTTGCAAAGTGGAGTAATTCTTCCTAGTCATATTCGAACCAGCGAACAACTTGCAAACATCTTCACTAAATCCTTAGGTAATGGGAGGATAGAATATATTTGTAACAAACTGGGCATGATTAATATTTATGCTCCAGCTTGAGGAGGAGTGTTAGAAGTAAGAAGGGTAAATGGGTCTTTACCATTTTTAGGGTTTATTTTGATGTATATATATTAAACTTTATTGAATAATACGAGATACATTTTCCTTACAGATCACATGGAAATCACAGCTTCCAATATATGCCTTGCCAATGCAAAATGCCAGCAACAACACCCCAGAAAAGAATCTCTGCAAAGATGACGTAAAGAAGAATTCCTACTCTTTTGGAGTGCCAAACTCCAATGAAGACATGCTTTTGGATCCAATGTACCTGCAATGAAATTTCAAATGGCCTTAACATCAGAAATAAAATTTCCTTTATGTGCGAGGTTCAACTTCTATAATAATAACACTATCTTTGATTGGGTATCCGCAAATAGGGCATTTACGGCTTCATTAGATAAATGTTACAGGGGAAAGAAACAACAGCTCAACTGAATGAAAGAACAAAATATTTCAGTATATTCTGAACATGAAAAGAGGAGGGGTGGATCCAACAATGTTTCATTCTTTTGGCCAATTGTCCAAATTTATTTCAGAGCCCTTCTAATTGCAAGGGTTCATGGAGAGACTCGCAGAGAAAAGCAAGAACACATGAAACGTTGTAGTGACATACCAGGTTATTACGGGGGTCATCATAATACCACCCATTAATGAATGCTGCAAATATGCCTTCTGCTGCCATGACATACACCAGCATCGCATTCATGCCAATCCATTTCAAGGGAAGAAATGGGAGATGCAGACCCCATACATCAACCTATCATAACAACATAAAACTCAGTCATCTATCACAAGTTACACTTATAAGGACACCCACCACCAGCCTCCCCAACAGTTTTCCCACAAAGATGGACTGCCACATTTTAAAGGAGAACATTACATAAGTAAATTGTTTTCTAATAAGTTAGAAGAAATTGTCCATCATGATCTTCAGGAGATGCCTGCACATTCTTGTATTCGCCAAGTAGACTTCACTTGTAACTAACATAATGTGGTGTCAAAGCAAATTATTACTAGGAAGCAAACTCCAGGAATGATCTGCTAAAAGTACTTGCACCATGCCGATATGCTTGCCACTCCCATTAATATGCCTAAATTAGAAGAATGGACACACTCATCTCAATTCAATTCAGCCTTGATAATGAAATCAACTAGGTTAAAGCTTAGCCATGTAATATACATTTTACTTACTCTACGGAATTCATGCCAACTGTGTTTCTACATGATTTCAGCTTCTATGTAGTCAGATCCTTCAGTGCAGACAATTGATGACAGAACAAAAATTTACTGCAAAAAACATGAGACAACAAGATATATACCAGGACATAGAAGGCTGAGAATACCAACGCTGCAGCACCAGCTGTTACGCAGACATAGCTGAGTGTATATAACTGCTTATTTAAAGGAATTGCTGCATCCAAGGAAAAGAAGTATCATGCAGACTAAGAGCTGCATAAAAGAACAAATCAAAGTTGTGCATATCATATTATAAAGATCTCACCATGGGTGAAATGCAAAATGATTCCCAAAATAAGCAAAGAAAGACCCATGAGAACCCAGTGCTTCAGTCTGGTTGAATGATTCTGAAACAGTTTTCATCAAATAAGTCAAGTAAGAAAAGACTAATACAAATTCATTCTACCTAGACTAATGGACCTACCTCCAAGTGCAAGAGCACATGACCGCAGTGCACTCCAATTATTGCGGAGAGAATAGCAGATATTGAACTGCAAACAAAAAGATCCACTTTAACCACTTCACAATTATCATGATGATTCTGCTACATAAAGATGGGGACAAGTTTTGCAGAGCATTTGATAGATTTGTACAAGGCAGTAGGTGTTTCAGGAGTGACCCACTGCACAAGGCTCCCATGCACTACCCCTGCCCAGTGGGGAGGGTGTGCCCATGACATGGAGCCATCAGAACAAAGTGGAGTAACCCCAACATCAAGCCTAGGATTTTTATATTGAAGTGGGCTAAACTCAAGAAAATGCTTCAACAAGTCGTCAAGAGAAGAATCCTTGCCTATTTAGGGACAAGAACCACATCCCAAGACCTGTTTGCTCAGACTATAGAAGATACTACCATACTATTACCAGTACCTCAAAGGAAAAATTTGGCATGACATAGAACACAATATGCAACACAGAGAAATATGTCTTGGACCCAGTTCAATACAAAGCTTCACAAAATAAGTTTAACTATAAAAGCTCCAGATTGGAAGTTGATTTTTTAAAAACTTAATGGGGACTATCAGATGGTATAAAAAAACTTGAGCCACAAGCTAATAGCCATCTGAAAACAGCAAAATAAAAAGACTCAACATCTTAAGACAATAATGCTTGACAGACCTCAGAATTCCTTCAGGTTCAAAAGGTGCATAACACCATGCTGGAGCATCATTCTGCATTGGTCCCTCATATGGAGAATTCACAGTGCAATCCTGCAGCACTTCCAAGACAATAAACCATTATAACTGCCATAGATTACTACTTCGCTGATGTGAGAGTTAAAATCTTTTGATTTAGCAAGGGAAATCATGTTGCACCTTTGATCTCTTCCAAGCTGGATGTTGATACATATGATTAATTCCAAGAACTTCTCTATCAACGTATCCTACCGCATTACATGGAGGATCTAAGTTTCCTCTCGTGCCACAAGTTACCTAGAATTGACATAGAATCATAAGAATATTTGACATGCTTTTTAGGGTATTGTGAGAATAGGACACAGAAAGGACTTACTCTGAAAAACTTCCCATAGTTGGGACTGTCTCTATCCTGGACTGTAAATTGCCAATCAGGAACATATATCCCGTAAAGAATAGCCAAGTAAACAGTAACAACACATGCTCCAAACAACCTGATATTTGACATAGAAAATAGCTGCTTCAGCAGATGCATCATTGAAATGGCAGATTCAAGAGCTCCTATTGCCAAGGAAGTCGGTAAATTTCGGATACAAACCAGTGCCAACAATACTTTCTGAAGATTGAGAACGAGCTGGATGATTCATAATTCTCTTGTGGATTTTTCGTAAAAATCTCAACCAGTGCCACCACCAAATATGCAAGAGCAATTCTCTGAAAGTAAACAATACACACACGCACTGTTCTGTCATTGGGCCAAAACAAAAAAGACACTACTATCAAATCGAAATTTACGAAAAAGGACACGAACTATAAGTACAAGTAATTGTATTACCTGGAGAATGCCACACCACCTTATCATTTTCATATCAACGCCATACGATAGTTTGTCAGGGGCATGTGAATAACCTCCTGCATCACACGATGAAACCAGGTAAACATCAAAACTTGGCAGAAGAAGAAATAAAAAACTTGTCTTCGGAACTGCATGTCATCAATATAATTCTGCTATGAAATCACAGAAGAAGAAATACACATACTATTACGGATATCTAACCTTGCAGCAGTAGACCCCAGAAGAGGAGCTTGAGAGTCCGCAATATCACCTTCTTAATGGCTGCAAACCGATCAGGAATTCTCTACAGGAAAAGACCAAAAAGTTGAAAGAAGAAGCCCACAGGGACTGCAAAACCACAGTTCCGTTCTTTCAAATAGAAAATGCTAGGAATACAAACCTTAAGAGCAAGCGGAATGGCCATACCCACGATAAAAAGAAAGAAAGGCATCACAAAATCGGCAAGGTTGCAACCATTCCATGGCGCATGTCCAATCATAGGCCATTCTCCTCCGGCATCATCCACCAAAATCATCAGCTAAAACACAAAAAAACTTAGATTCTAATATGAAAACCGTGCGAGAATCAAATTGCAACCAGTACCGAACATGCAAATCAAAACCATGCTAATCATCCATAAAAGATACCATTTTTCCACCCCTCCCCGTCGGCCAAAACCATTCACCAATGCGCAGCAAGCAGCCATTCGCACATAATAGACATGCTACGCTATCGGAGGAAAAGCAAACGGATCTCTCGGAAGCATTGAAATTGCAACTCAAAAGGTTACAGCATAGAATTCCACCAAATCAGAGGCTCTGTCGCCGACCACAAAAGATCAGCTCAAGAACTAAAAACACATAACATAAACTAAGCGCTCCTCACAGAAACGTCAAACTCAGTATTCGAGTACAAGAACAGCAGAACAACAGACAACACGGACTCACAGAGCATCCATCAGTCAACTCGAAGATAAAGCTTGACCGACCAAGCAATCATGACAAGACGAAAACAATCCGACAGGAAGCTCCCGCAACAAGCATGGAACTTCGCCATCACAACTGAACACACACCTTGAATCGTTTCGAGAGAGAAGAGAGAGAGGGCTGAATTCTACCGCGACGGTGAGGCCTCTGAAGATGTCCAGAGAAGCGACCCGCTTCGCTTTGCGGGGCTTGTCGCCGGAGACGCCGGCGTCCGGCATGACGAGGGGGAGTTCGTGGTCGCGGGGAGCGGCCTGGGCTTTGATATCCGCCATTTCCAGCGCACCGGCGTCGGCAAAGTAACGCAAGTTCAACGGTGAAGGAGGAGGAAGAAGACGAAACGCCGTCAACTAAGCGACGGACCGGGGAACTTGTGCATGTGTTGGTTGGAGGATAAATCGAGTTTGGGAAAATGTCACAAATAGTCATGATTTCTATTTAACGTGTACTCTCATTCCTAAAATTTCGATTTCTTCAATTTGATTCCTGAACTATCGATAATTTTCCAATCTAATCCTTTCATTCAAACTGTTAAGTGATGATTGTTTTTCCTTCTTCTATTTTTTTCTTCTCTCTTCACTCCGCCATGGCCGGCGGAAGGAAGCCGGCGTTCGGCGAGGGTCGCCCTCGCTTGGGCTGGCTAGGGCCGCCCTCGCTGGCATTGGGCATCATGGCCGGCGGAGGGAAGAGAGAAGAAGAAAAAAGAAAAAGAAAAAGACTAAAATGCCCAATTCTGTTAACTTTAACTTATGAAAGAACGAAATTGGTCAATTTTCAAATAGCTAGCGATTAGATTGGATATTTATCGATAGTTCAGAGACCAAATTGAGCAAATCTAAAGTTCAAGAACAAGATTGCACATTAAATAGAAATCTAGGAACTATTTGTAACATTTTCCCATCGAGTTTCTCAAAATACAACTTTCAGAACATTGTATTCCGGGGATGGCGCGCACGATGCACGTGTGCGATTCCGTCCTTTGAATATATATCATGGGGCCATAATTTATGGCTCTGATACCCTCTGGGCCTTTCGGAAATTGTTTATTGATCTCAATCATCCAATCGGGTCTCCTCGGTAGGACAAATAAGTCAGAAGCGGATAGGATGCCTGATTAAGATTCGTTTGGCGTTCTTCTGGTTGTCTTCTTTGTTTAATCATTGCCAGTTTTCAATAATTCAAATCCTCAGTTATCAAAGACACGACACCTTTTGTGGGGACCATCTTGAGATTCTCGCATCCTTAAAAAGCGATTATGTATGATCTTTAGTAGAATATTTAAATATTAGTGGTACAAAATCTTACACGATGCAAATTTCAGGCAAAAAAGCCATACCAAGCATTAGGGTTGATTTCAATGGTTTTGCTTAAGAAAAAGTTCGCAGTTTCGATAACCATCATACAACAAGTGTCTTTTACCTTGCATCTTAACCAACTTTTATCACACAAGTGACTAAGATTCACACTCTCGATCTCAACTCAATTTTGTTACCACTGCGCACTCCATGTTCCCAACTCACTAGTGCAATTCGAACAGAAATCTTTTCAACAATCATCAACGATACCTAGTTAAGAGAAAGTGAGTTTGCCAGTACTCGACTCATTGTATCCTGAACTCATACCTCCTGCATTCAAAAATTTGGTGCCTTGAAGTCACTTCGATTTTATTTCCTCGTACTTGTTACTAACACAAACTTAACTGGCACTCAATCCCGTCCGCTACTGGAAGCACGATCAAAGACAGTAGGATTGGTCTGAGCTGCCCCACTTTTGGGTTGCGAAAAGAGAGGGGTAGCAGTAAATATATACTTACTCAATGATGATTTGTGCATTCTAGCGTTAAACTATTTCTAGACTAGTCAAAATTGAGTTAGAAACCCATATGGTGTTAAATAAATTATAATTTAGTTAATTATATGGAGTAAATGAATTATAAGTGGATTTACAATTTACTTAGACCCAACACATTTTTATTACTTTCCATTCAATCTCTCTTGCTTCACTCAATCTCGCGCTTGGTTTCTCTACCTTTTCACCTCAATTTAGCTTATGAGTTTTCATAGTATGAAAGTGTTTTAGCAAATTTAAATCCAATCAAGTATGAGTTGGGCAATGGGTCAGGTCGATTATGGGTATAGGTTACTATATTTGTATTGCATAGAAACTTAATCAAAACTGGTTAAATGGATTTATATCGCGTCAAAAAATAGATTTATTTGGGTCAAATAATTTATGACCCGATATAAGTCCGACCCGATCAATACGTTTGACAGGTCAGTCCATTTCTCGGGATGTATGAATCGGAATGAACCTGAGGTTGCAACAAAAAAGTTTAACTTCAGATCCTATAAGCAAGAAGCTCGATAGATCAATTCTCTTTGGCAGTCGGCGAAACAGCTTTATAAGCATCAGCCCCGCTCATAGTCCTTTATATATGCCCCTACCATGAGTTTCCGCATCTTCAACTTCAATACATAGCATATGATTTTTGAAGAGGAATGATAAAAGAGCTGAAGCAAGCAACGGTAATTGAAATCCATCCAACAGTTTCTTCTAGTGTCATACGGTTGAAGAGTCAATTAACGGACAGCAGGGTCTAAATTAGCAAATTTGACTTCCTTCCTCTGCAAAGCATGTTTCGGAAGATTTGCCATTCAAAGAAAAAAAACAATCAGGTGTCATTTGAAAAGCCATTCACAAAGAAAAAAAGCGACTAGTTGGTACGTGTGTTATTATTTCATATAATTCGGACATCACTGTGATCAAAGAAATTAAAGGATCAACTGAAAAATTCCAATAAATGGAAGGCAAATCAGGCACATTGATATGCAGAACTCTGGTCAGTCAGCAACCGATCTCGCTGTTATCATCAGAGATGCGCTTCAACAGAAGGCAAAGCTATGTCATTGCATTACTTACAACAACTCAGCCAAGCAAATATTGCAGGCTTAAAAAGACAATGCCTTCTGGAGCACATTCGTGTCTGATTTGGCTAAACTGCATCATCCCAGAGAGGAAAATAGCACATGTAAACTGAACAAGGCATAAACAGTTCATCTAATTCGATTATCATTGGTTAAAAACCAAATAAGCTAATTTTATTTCTTCTATGGATGCTTTGATTCTTTTGAAGTCTCTTAAGTCAATTTATATTTTCTTCTGTAGATTCCTTAAGTTCAAAAGTAGAAAAGCTGATTTTGCCTTTCTTTACGGAGGACTCATAAGTATTGCGTTGACATTATATGCAGCTGCCAGAGCAGTCCATCTTGTCGCCAATAATTTGCGTGCACTGGCAAGATTTGCAACACAAATGTGATTTGCAACCTCAACTAACTATGCAAGTCTCCCAGCCAAAAAAAAAATTGCTACAGTGGAGCAACAAGGAACAACATCAGCCTTTTAGCTTACCATTCTAACCTCTATCTGCTAGTCATGGCATCAAAGTCCCAGGTTAAACCCTTACCAACAAGCTGGTAGGACCTACTTCACTTTAATTTAAGAAATCATGTTAGCAAGTTTAGCAACCATGCTCATCAGGCGCATGCGAGAGAGAGAGAGAGAGAGAGAGAGAGACTTTTCGGGACATAGATAGAACCTTCCAACTAGAACAGCTATGATGGTACTGCGGCTCAAAGCCACAATATACGAAAACATATGTATTGATCTTCACTCAGGTTGATTCAATCAAATAACTTTGGCTTCACAACTTTTGTGGGGAAATAAATTCACTTAATCACAACATTCTTCCTACTATTCTCGACTGACCTCATATGGGGATAAGAACTCGCGTAACTCACTATACAGAGCTTAAAGAAATGGTCACACAAAAAAATTGCCAAAAGTGAGGACTCCTAGACTCCTACTAGAGGTGTAATCTGCACAACAAGCGATTGATGAGGACACAGAAGGTTGGGGACACCAAAAGATACACGAGCAAAGACCAAAAAGAAGAGTTCAGAGGAAATGGAACAGGCAAGGCATGGCAAAAAGTTCTTTGTGTAAACATACATACTCAATGCCTTCAATTCCAGCAGATAGATAAGCAATCTCTACCTTGAACCTCAAACAAAATGGATCTTGGCTCATCTTATTGTAATTTCACTTTTCAATTCCAAGTTCTTTGGAAATATCTCTTGTAAGACTGAACTGCAGCGTGTTATGCCAGGGGAAAAGGGTGCGAGTAACTGGAAGCTTTCTCCGTAGATCCTGCATTCATCGCATCACAACAATACTTAAGTGATCAAAAACTCGTAGGGAAGTGTATTCAAATTCCATAAAACCTTATAGAATATGAAAACAAGAACAAGCACTATATCAGCCAGAAGAAAGGATGCGACAATGGGTAGCTGTCATCTTTACAATAATAAAGCAGTAAAAGGGTGACAACTAGCAAAGGATAACATGGCCAGGATGAGAAATCATTAGGCAGATGATGAAAGATACAGCACAAGCATTCACAGAGTTACTCAATAGCCACCACTTTTCTTCAAGGGAAAATCAAGCTTGTGCCTTTCAAGTAAGAGATACGTCAAAATGCCATGAAAATGACCCAGTAGATCCTTAATGAAGTACCTTGGAAAATAAATGGTTACCTTAAAGGTGTTGTCCGGCAAATTGGTATATGATGCCTGTATTGATAGATTTTAGAAAATCAATATGCTGATTGAATTAACAATATACACATAAACAAACCCACTCATACCTCAAGAGAACCCAAATACTCTGTCTCGTGATGGCGAATTCTACTAGCTATTGAAATAGCACAATCTTCTGGGGACTGGAAGAAGTAAATGCAAATGCCAATGAGTTCAGCACATCTTGGTATCTTGTCATTACATTGTTGGGCACTAAAAATGGTCAAGCAAGCAAAGAGATGATGGCCCCTAACCTGAAATATAGTTGAATCTTTGCATTCATGCTTTGTATCTAACTGCACATTTCCCTCTTCAAAATAATGAGCGCCCACCTAAATAAGAACAAGTGTTATGTTTCCCATAACTCAGATGGATGAGACTATTAAGAAGGTGGGAATGGGGAAGGGAAACCAGCTCAGAATACCTGCATTTTGCCCCTTAATTCAAGAATTTGTATATCATCCTTAAACTCGATGTTCCAGACTGAGCGCCAACTTCCAGTGCTGCAAATATGTCAAAAGCAACAAGTAAGTTGCTAATAACCAATTTCAGAAGCTAATAACTAAACTTGCTGATTAAAAACTGAAGAGCAGAGGGCATTGTTCCACCATTTTCTGTTTAGATGGATTTGCAGCGCCAAAGAAAGAGACATAGTTACTTGATAATTAATTATGAGCTTCACTGACCAGAAATTTTGTGGGCTATTTCTAGCAGCTTGAATAACTACCGCAAGCTCAAAATCAGATCCTGGTCCCTCCACGTCTTTACCCTTTGTACAGTAAACTGAACAGATGCCTTTTGGATAAGCCTCCCCAACATATTTCAGAACTTCAGCATCCAAAGCACATCTGAAAGAATCAAGGCGGAAAAGGAATCGTGAGAGCAAATTATTTGACTGCCATAAACAGGAAGGACTCATAGGTTATTTCTAGTTTCACAATGTATCAAGCATCACACAAGGAAAGCCTCAAAGTCTATTTCTAGGTTCTGGGTACCCAGCATTTCTCCAAATAGCAGTGAATTCATAGAATAAAGTACTTGGCTAAAAAAAGTATCAAAGATGAAAATAGGGCATGCTGTAATGCATATTCACTTTTGCTTTTACAGCATGGTTCTATGAACCCCTCGAATGCGAGACATCAAGGTAGCAGAAAGAGACGTACAAAGGATGGAGGATGGTAAAATAGCTGTTATGGGCATGTACTATAAAGCACTCATGAACAAAAGACATATTCTGGCAAGGACGAGTCAAGGGACCTATCAGGAAACAAGAAACGCACCTGAATTCCTCAATATACGGAGATGGAAGCTCTTCATCAGTTGCAGGTCTCACGTCTGTACAAACCTGAACCAAATTAGCAGATAATCAGAGAAACGGACCGCATATATCAAACAAATATCCTCGAAAACAAAAGAGGGACGAAAAACAACAATGCCGCATGAGCTTGGGGAACAATCCAAGATTATGCAGCCAAAAGCCAAGAAAAAAAAAAACAATGCAAGGGACCAAGTTGAACTCCAATATTGAAGGCAGATAGATAATCAAAAGACTGCAACACTTCGCAACACTCACTTGCTTGACGTGGTCGACAATCCCGACTTGTGCAGTACGCGGATCAAGAAACTGATTCTCCTCAAGCTCGCCGAACGATGTGATCAGAACCTACAGGCACAGCGACGTCAATGCGCGAGCTTTCACACCTCTCATCCAGGCACAAAAAGAGATTTTTTTAACTCCAGCACAACCAATGAATCACACCAGTTACAGGATCAAAGCACGAAACAGCGCATTATCAACACCAATAGTACAATGCAACTAATCCAAAAAAGGCGAAACACTAAGTCAGCCAATCTCCGGCGAAGCGGATCTGGAAGACTCACTTCTCCCATGCCGCGGGGCATGTCGAGGCAAATCATCTGAGCCTTGTTGTAAGCTGGGAACGCCTCCGACGCCGCCTCGCCGTACGCCCCGTCGTCGTCCAGCACCGATCTCACATCTGCAAGACACGAAGACAACCGATCCGCGCCCCGCTCGATCACCAAACTCCAAAACGAACGCGTAAACCGAAAAAATAAAAAATAAAACGACAAATGATTTCCGAACCTTTGGCGACGTATTGGATTTCGCCGCCGGGGGAGTGGAGGAGGAACCACTTGGCGATCTCCTTCTTCTGCTCGCCGCTGAGCTCCACCTCCGGAGCATCTTCCTCCGCCATCGCCCCGGCGGTTCCTCCGCTCGAGGAGAGAGAATGCGGTTGCGGATTTCGGAGGTAGAGAGAGAAACTGAGAAGGGAGAATGGTGCGGAGGAGGAGGAGGAGGAGGAGGAGGAGGAGGGGCCTCGTCGTCTGCGCGCGGCCCCGTTCCACGAGGCGAGAAATGATTTCGGTGTTTGGCCTCTACGCCTGAGTGAGAGGCCGTCGCGAGTTCCCAAAACGAGCTCGGGCGGTACAGTTAAACTCGATTCTCGATATTTTCGGTTTCGTGAGCGTCGGATCAGGGTTGTTGCGGTGGAGGCGCTGCATCTCGTCCGTTCATCTGGGGAGGCCCTGTTCCCGGGGATTTCATTTCGCTTTGCTGCGATTGGGGGCTACCGAGAACGCTCCTCGACTAACCCTCCCTCTAAAACTACACAATTCTTTAATAAGTTGATGATATTTTCTTTTTCAAGGTATTAAGTATTTTTTTTATTAACTTTCATCATCTTGTTAACAATTGCACGTGAATACGACGGAATAATTGTTCAAAATATCATACAATTTGTCAATTTAATTATAAATCTTTTGAAATCTTATCAATTTAGTTCTAAGTTAATTATTTAGAAATTTGGCTGAAAGGACTGCATTAAAATGAAATTGGTAAATTGTGAATTAGCATAATTAAAATGTTTTAAAACTAAATCAACATCCATACAATAAGATTGGAAAAAGACATGTCATGAGATAAGTGGGAAAAAGCTCTATGTCACAGGCACATGGGATAAGTGGGAATCCATACATGTTTCTGTCGCTCTATCGCGTCACAGGCATCATGGTTTCTTGCACAGGGCAAAAGCATTTGCCTGCTTTCTTCTTCATAGGGCCCTCAAGCTTATTTCCAACGGGAGAGATGCATGGACGTGATAACTTGAGGGCTTATCTCTTTCTAGACAATGATAGACCCCTCAGCGGCCAGGCTTCCAGCTTATGAACTTTAGAAATGGGGGGAATAGACGGAAAGAAAAGAAGGGTAAGGTGAGACCTCACTTGTGGGGGAGTTTGATCGAATAAGGATGTGTTTAGTTCAACTTTTCTATAAGGCTTTCAGCCTTCAAAAACTTTTAGGCAAATATTAGGATATCTGGCAACCATTCCCAATGAATTTTGAAGTGAAAATTAGTATCAGGAAGACTAAAAGTTCAGGGCAAGTGCTGATTATAAGTTTTATTTATTCGTGACTATTGTGCGTAGGAGAAAAATTAGGCACATCATCGTCTGCTCTCCATGTTCTCTCACGTGAGCTTCTGTTTCTTAGATTTCATCTTAATGTACACTATTTGTTGTTTCAATATAAACATGGGCATCTCTCATTACATTGTGAGGTGCGTAGTTTAGTTTTAAATTGCCTGGTGCCTTGTTCTGTTCATCCAAGTTTTTGCTCTGTCTTTATGATGGCCACTTCTGCAACAGCTTAAAGTGACAATGTGTGCGTTTAACTCTGTAAAACCAATCGAAGAGAGTTTATCCATCCACAAGAATTTTCTGAACCAGGAGTTTCAGTTTCTGCTTTAGTTTGGAGGGTTGTTGTTTGCTCTGTTTTCCCAAGGGTTTCATAGTTTATCATCCCTGTTTTTACGGGGTAGGAGTCCATTGCATTAGGAGTCACCTAGTTCGGTCCATCGTTCATCCGAGTTTAGGTTGAAAGGACGTTTTCTATAATTGAATACGGCCGTATTCTTAAATTGTCCTTCCGAAGCTTTGCATTTCCTGGTCACATTTCACAATCTAATTGGTCAAGGTCTATCTGGAACCTCCTTGATGACAATGTTTATATATTATTAAAATTTCAGATGTTTCGAATTAAATGCGTCGGTCACGAAATTTATATCAAGCAAAATATAAAGAATCCATCCAGACAAGCATAGTCAAGCATGATCTAAACCAAATTATTGATTTTTTAGGCAGGATTTTCCATTTCAATCTTTGCCCAAATTATAAATGCAAGCATTACATTCTCCACAATAAAATAATTTCCAATTTTCTCATCTCTGAGATAGACACCCACAAGCAAGCACTTCTACATAGCATGGACTAGTTACTCTTCGCGCATGACGTAAAAGCAAATTGCCAATACAAACCAATATTGATGCCAAGATGACGTCCACAACACACGTTAATCCTCCTCAGGGACCTGGCTAAAGTCGATTCCGCACCATAAAGGGATAGGACTAATGAGCTATCTATTTATAGAGCCCCTACCTGTTTATGAAATCCGATGGTTCATGAATTTCAGAGTGAATACAAAATGCTCAGCAACAAGCAAAAATCAGGACCATGATGCACGACAGGCTGAAGAAACGAAAATGAATTCAATAGGTCAAAGCATTGTTACAGGCTAACTATTAACCCATTTGAAGCTAAAATGAAACTAATTATACTTCCTATTTTCCAGAGTTATCCTCGATCTGTTGTTGGTGCACTGGTGAACTGTCCATATGATCGTAGCGTCGAAAATTTCCAGGAGAACTGCTAATTACAAGCAGCAGTTATTCTCCTGCAAGCGATCCGGGGCTCTGATGCTCCACAGTTGAGTTCACAGCCTTTATGTATGCATAGTTCCTTATTGCACAGTTTCCTGCACTGAAAAAGGGAATTAAAACAATGATGCGACACTAATCCTATACAATAGAAAATCACTGAGTGAGAAAGAAATTAAAATGGATCCAGATGCATCAACAGAAGTTCCACAATTATGAACTCCGGATCAGTCATGTCTTATATTACCAAAAGATACACACAGAACCACACCTATAGTAGAACACAAAATGGCGCATAAACCAGAAGAAAGAAAAAGAAAATCCTACTGGACTCCTACAGATTTCCTAACACTATCTGCTTATATAAAGAAAACTACTTTTACCAAACATAAGGGTATCAATTCTGCCACCACCATAATTCTCTCCAACATGTCAGATATTGTGCATCGATAAACACGTTCTGCATGCAGGAGCATGCTCCTTGGAAAGAACATAATCCGATGAAGGAATGAAAGTACATAGTTAGGAAAACAGTTGTCCTGTATGAGTATGGAGGAATTCTAGGGAGTTATGGTTAGTTTTTCAACATGCAGAAAGGAATACATTATTTTAATCATCTAATCCTCCTGTTCTCTAGCCAACTTTTAAAAAGTTTATTTGCTTTGCCATGGCAATTCATCAGGCTAGACATAAATGGCATGTGTAGTTTTGTGAAGTCAGCAACTTACATAAAATCATCCATCTGAAAGTTGGAAAAATTTTAAAATCCATCTACAACTTTGATGCCAGCATTCTTGTCCCACTGCTCAGGAGGGGCTGCATCTGCCATTATCTTCTCCTGACCACGCCAAAGAATCTGAAACAAGAATTAAAACCTCACATAAGTTCACACTGCATGCGCAATCATTAAAAGACACCATTAATACCTCAAACATTGTCTCACCTTGTCAATGACACCAAATTCTTGGGCCTTTGTGGCATCCATGTAATAAGGTCTTCTCATGACAGTGGCTACAGTCTCTATGGACTAGAGTCATTCAGAATTAGCATTAGTTATTCCCTTGCCCATTAAGATATGCAGAGAGAGAGGGGAGAGAGAAAGAGAGCTCACATTCCCAGTGTGCTTAGCCAAAAGCTTTACAAGAGTATCCCTATTGGTTATCACCTACAAAAATCATCAGAAGAAACATGAACATCATGAATAGAGAGACCATATGCCCAGTTCCAAGTCAACTTATTTTGCACACTTTTGCACAGAGTAGCAAAATGCCTATTATGGTTATGTATAGCTCAATAAATATTGCTAGATACCTCTTTTGCACGGATAAGAACATCACTGGCGGGCATCAACCCAGAGGATGGGACACGAGGTTGCTGGATCATCGCTGAAACGATATTGTGTTGACATCAGACAAGAAAAGGATGAGAGCAGAACACAGCAGATGAGTAGACAATACCAACGCACCTTTGGCATGCGGCATCATAAACCTTTTACCCTTAGACCCCGAAGCAAGAAGCAGACAGGCATGTCCTATAGCTGCACCTACGGCAACTGTATGTATCTGCAAAATTTTAAAAAATAAATGAATAAAAGTGAAAATGTGAATGGTTCAGCACTCAAATATTTTTCCTAGATCCAAGTGTAAAATTCACTCAAAGTACCACCTCGTTTAATCAAGTACCTACTATAATAACCAGAAAGTCACTGGAAGTTTTAGCAAACATAGATGCAAATTGTAAGAAAATTCACCTCATTCTTCAGTTGCATCAATGCATCATAAATGGCAAAACCCTCTGTCTCCATGCCCACCTGCAAAGCAATGATTGTAATTTTAACAAATTTCTAAGGATATAAACTGTTGTCCCTTACCAATTAATTTGTGTCTTTGCTAAGGTCAGGCCTTGACCATTCATAAGCTTGAAAATTCAGTGCAAAATCAGTCGCAACAAAGATGGAAGCCTACCGTCTCACCGTCATCACGAGTTGTTCCAGTAGAATTTATGTAAAGATATATTGGTTCCTTTGGATCCATCCATTGCAAGTACATCAATTCCGCAACTACAAGCTCTGTGACTGCAGGCACCAACTGAGAGACAGTAAATAGTTAGTTCTATCTAAAAGACCTACAAGAGGTGGAGCTGTGACTTGCCAAAGGCAAGAAAGTACAGAACAAAAGATGGACGTAGAGAATGCAGTTGCCACCAATGCCAATTAACAGGTAGAAAGTTCATAGTAAGTTCAGCAAATAAGTGATTTCAAATAGATCATTTACTTCTGAACAAATGAGCAGCTCTAAGAAATAGTTTTTTTTTTTTTTTTTTTTTTTTTTTTTTTGGGGGGGGGGGGGGGGGTCCCTGAATAAGATGATAGCAGTTATTATCTACCAGCTACAGGCAAAAAGCAGTTTCCTACTGACGGAAAAAAAAGGAAGATACTATTTCTCACAGGAGCTAACAAAACGTGTTAAGATCATCTATAGATTCCAATCAAGTGCGCAAAAAAGAAAATAAAGAGTTCTCCTTCAACACATTCCTCAATTTTCCATTTTCCCTTGCCCTGATTAGAATCCTTTCTCGGAGTTATAGACACTCCTTCACATTCCCACTGGCTTCTCTGATCACTTCATGTTGATTACGAAATTTTCACATCAGGAATGAGTGCAGTATGTATTTCCAGACTGAAGGGCTTAAAAGATAACAAATGTTGACAATTTAATGTGAAACACTTACTGGCATGCCAATGTAAACAATTCTTCCATGGAGAAGCAGTGAAGGCAAATCTGGTGGAGGCCTCCTCGGTCGGTGCTCATTGTACGAAACTGACCTCTCCACCTGATAAAAAATCATTGTCATGCAATGGAAACCGATCCTCTAAAAACCAATCCACTGAGTCTCAAGAATTGATATTTCCACTTTGACTAAAGAGAGGAAATACTTAATAAAAAATTCACTTAACGAGACTGAGCTCTCCCCCTATTACGGACATCATTATATCACATAAAAGCCAGAAACTATGAGTTATGAACAATTTAGAGCAGCCACTTACAGATGAACCAAAAAAAAAGAAAAAGAAAAATCATAATCTCCAATTTATTTCGTGACCTGAAACTTATAAATCATCCCACCATATCCTTGAAATTCACAGTTTGATATGAGAAAGTTTGTTTGAAAATATCAAATTTTCAAATTTAGCTTAAACAACTGTGTTTGCAACTTTTGCTCTATGAAACATTCAATCAACCAAGAATATTTTGATAGCACACCAAAACCAACTCTCCTAAGATTGATGTCAAAACTCCCACTTGTAAATACAAAAAAACGATGAAAACACTCTCGATTTCGTGCATTGTTGACCTTAGAGCACCGTGGCAGCACCATATGCAGTATACTTCGCCATAATTACTATCCTATTCTTGGTAAATTGATAAAAACCAGTATTTACTGAGCAGAACAAAACGATAACAGTAACAAAACCACGACGATGGAACAAAACCGAGCAATTCTCAAACTCAACCACAAATTAACTCTACTACCTGACGCGAAGAACTGATCTTCTCTGAGTAGAACAAATCCACATGAAACCGTGCATTGGTATCTGCTATGCTTATCGAAAAAAATGAAACAGAAAAGCACAAAATAAACTCGATAACAACTCAGTCACGGCCACAAAACTCACTCAGCAAGGCACTCAATCACCAAGCAATTGCGTATGCCGTCTCAGGAAAATTAAGGAAACGAAGCAATTCTAGCTCCCTCGACCGATAAATTCCAATTGACGAATCAATCCTCCAACTCCCACAAAGAAGCGAACCAAGAGAACCTCGCCGAGCCTCACTCGCCGGCTCGCTCACCTGAGCAGGCGTGGCCATGAGCTGCGGGGACTCGAACAGGTCCAGGTACGGCGGCGTGTCGGAGCTCACGGGGCGGTCGAGCAGCGACTCCGGCGAGGCCGCGGCGACGGAGGCCAGCTTCGACAGGAAGGGGTCCTTAGGGTTGATTGGCGGCAGGGGGAGCTTGGAGGAGCCCTTGGAGCCGATTGCGGAACAGCGGACGCCGCCGCCGCCGCCGCCACGGCTGAAGCCGCCGGCGACGGTCCTTCCTCTTCCTCTCCTTCCGATGGGCGACGAGGTCGAAGGCGGGACGAGAGAGGCCATGGCGACTTGCAGGCTCGCGGCCATTCTCGCTCGGGCGGTTATTCTTCGAGCTGCTTCTTCCTCTTCCTTGTTCTCTTCTCTGGTTTTGCTAGAGAGAGAAACTAGTATCTACCGGTTCGTGGCCGGGTGTGGGCTTGGCAGGCTTGCGGATGGAGAATTCCCGGGTCGGATCGGGTCGGAGTCGGAGGCCCGTGAATTCGGCGATTGGGCCTCCATTTCAGGGTTTTGGGTCGGATCCACGCCCAATGCTCGAAGCCTACTCAAAACGGAAAAGTAAAATGGTGTGATTTTGACAAAACTAGAAAGAACATTATGAAAATCGGCCTGGATTATCAAAGTTTGCATGAATGTAGACAAGGTTTTGGAGCGTTTAGCTTCTGACTCAAATTCAACTCTTTAAATTTTCTGAGTCAAATTGAAACTAATAGTAAAGCTTATCCAAAATATTATTTTTTTCTTAGGGAACTCAAGTCGCCTTGAGTTCGAGCACTTTCAATTGTAACTAATAGGAAAGTTACCAAAAAAATGTCTTAACTTATGGCATTTATACAATTCAATCATAAAATTTTTAATTTAGTCAAAATTAGATTTAAAACATTTTGACAACTTGCCAATTAATTCATTATTTGCCAATTTTGACCAAAAATTCCTAACATAAATGCTAATATGACTAGCATCAACGTGGAGAAAAACCGTCTCAGACTATATGTTTATTAATTAGAGTAAGCAAGTCTTTTTAAGATTCACAACTTTGATTTGCGCATGTTGTAAGTCCATAAAACAATAATCATCTAAAATTCTACATGACATATTGACTATTCACTTTTAGCCACTTTCATGTATTATTTTTAAGATAGACATCTTTTTATGGAAGTAATCACTTTTTTTAAGGTAATTGCATCAAGGTCGTGCGCTTTTTCCCATTTCATCCCTTCATTTACATGTCCATAAAAAAACGGAAGAATCGTGATCAAAGGATAATCAAGTGGTAAGGAGATTACACTATCTTTCATGTGATCATAAATTTAAACCATATCGCGAGCATTATCCAACCTACTGTCTTGACCATTCGACCATATCGCTAGCAATATCAAACCTTGTGCCTTGACCATTGGACAATTCATGCGGAGAGATTTCCAAATTCCCGGATTCGTACATTTATGGGCAGACTGAATAGTCCTCGGCTCGCGCCGAGAAAATTCCATAGTGGGCACGAGAGCTTACAGTAGCTGCGCCGCTGGCCTACACCATCGGTTTATATGACTTTAGTTTTGTATTTTTATTGACCCTTTTTTGTCCCACCCGTTCGACGGCACTGTCAATTGACTCAATCATCTTGCCCGTGGGTGGCCATATGGGTTTCTCTCGTCCATTTCGTCGAAGCGCTTGCCAGGGTTTTCGAACGGACAATTCGGTAAAGTCAAAAGGAAAAAGCAAAACGATACACATCCATCTCAGATTTTTCCTTGAAGATTGTCCCTAAAAGCGACACGTAAATCTCTAAATCGCAAGGAATCGACCGTTCTCCTCGTAATGAGTACCTTTCTCGCACTCATCTTGCTTCCAACTTGCGTTTATAATTGCCTCGTTCAACACCACCAAATTCGTCCACCGACAGGCCCCAGAATAAAAAAACGCGCACGCGCGATGTTGCAAATCGGCAATTATTGAAAAATCCTAACACGAAACTCCTCCCACCGTCTATTTCTTTGGATGCTTTTTATTATCTATTTTTTTCCGCGTTACTATAATATATAGCTGTTTATATATATGACAGAGATAATTAGGAACTCCGCGTGCCTCCAGTTCACCTGCCAGACTTGAACCCGAAAGGCTCCTCCAAACGACAGAGATGACAGCCTTGCCATGGGCCCTCATAGACTCAATTAATGAAAATCATGCCCCAAAAAATGAATTTTTTTTTCAAAAACTCGAATCGGAACTCCTGTTTTCACCTCATTTTAAATCGATATATATATATAAATATATATACTTTAATACCAATTATTGAAGCAGCAGAATGAATATTGAGGTAAAAGGTGCCAGATAACAGTACACCTTTTCCCCTTGTCTTTTCTTCTTTTTCCCAATCAAGAATCGAAAGACAGCACATAAAACTGCTGGGGCGGTTGGGGGTGGCGGCTTCCGTTAGATGTCTTTTTGACAAAAGCCCTCAAATTATTCTAATAACCCTTGCCAGCCTTTGAACAATTTTTCTTAACATGGAAAAGGTACAAAGACAGCAAAAATCACAGGAATAAGCAGAAAAGATCATCAGATATTCACTCAAAAAAGTAAAACCAAATAAAAAACCAAAGTGAAAAAAACCAAGAAAAAAATTGAGAATTTGTTTCCCTTGCTTAGTGGGTGGAGGAGAAAATCCATTGAGGATGAAGTCCTCGATTGGATTTCTTGCCTTTTGGGCGGAGGAAAATGGATGAGATCTCAGCATAAGAGAGGGGAAAAGAAAGGCTAAAAAGCCTGAAACTAGAGACGATTTCCATCAGATACTGCTAATAAGGCAAATTGGGATCACTAGCAGCAGAAGACAGCTTCATCTGATGTACTCCTACTTTCTATTTTCTGTCTAATCCTCCATGAATTAGAGGTCCAAGAGCATTTATTTTTTTAATTTTCTTTATCTGGCACAGTTATTCCATAAATGAGCATGGAAATTCGCAAAAAAAAATAAAAATTAAAGCAATGATCTTTTACAGATGCGCCCCCGTTTACACCAACAATATTTCCATCAGATAAACAACACAGACTTGCCCTCCCTCCCTGTCTTTCCCAATGTATGACAATTAATCAGACCCATCAAAACCCAACAAATAAGAAATAAAGAAAAGAGAGAGAGAGAAACCCGAAAAATAAGGAAAAAAATTGAAAATTTATGGAAAAATAAATGATTCAACCGCCGCACCTCGTGATGGCGCTGCAGCCGGGGAGTAAGGGTTGGAGCTGGCGCCGGGCCGGCAGTTGTAGTACGACGCGCCGCGCCGGGAGCAGGGCACGGTGTCCTCTGCAGTGCCCCGTAGCTGATGTAGCTGCTCGTCGCCAGGATGCGCCGGTTCGACTCCGAGTCCAGATCGAACTCCCCCCCTCGCCGCCCGCCGCCGGGCACTCGGCTATTGACCCCTCGCAGCGCGATCTGGTGGCGGCGCCGGGGCCGGGCCACCCCAGGCGGTGCCGTGCTCGCTGACCCCGCCGCCCTGGACGGCGGAGGTGAAGAGGCTCGCCAGGACGAGGGCCGAGATCAGGAAGAGTCAGGACCGCGGCGACGGAGAGAAGATGACGGCCATCTCGACAGTGCTTTTCGGTTTCTGGGTTCTTGTTTGGAAGAGTGAACGAGTGGTTTCTTGAGTTTCTCTGCTTCTGGGTCTTGCTTGGACGATGAAAAGACGCCCTCTGTCTCTCTCTCTGTCTCTCTCTCTCTATCTAGAATACTTGTTTGGTGGGTGGAATGGGAGGTGAGAGGCTGGTTCTTCTCTACTTCTTCTGCTGTAGGGGGAAGCTGAAGGACGCAGGACGAAGGCCAAGAGGAGCAGCCCTTATAAGACTGGGGTAGAGTTAAATTTCCGGGCGTGGGTTGGGTGCTAATTATGGGATTGCCACTGGAGGTTTGAAATCCTCTCACGAACCGCCAATATGGACTTCCAGGCTCCATTTGTACTTTGCAGCTGCATATGAAAAGGAAAGGGGGGAGGTACTTCCTAAACTCTCCTTTAGATGAATATGAAAACAAGTGCATTCAAATTGAACAGGCTTGCTCAATCTTAGACAATATAGATCAAGAAATGTGCAGGGCGACGCCTCAATATAATTTGAATTCCACTTTCTAAAGGGTTACATTGTTCTCCTTAGAAGGTGCAAGGCATTCTTAGAACGATGATACAAGAAAAATCAATCCGAATTTGAAACTAACCTAACAATGTGGACAAATTCACTTGCATTAGTCATTTCTTGTGTCCAAATTTTCGTTTTTTCCACTTATTTATCATGGTAATGGCTTAGCTTGACCTTTTGCAATCCCAGTTAAATTCAATGGCGTCTTCTAGTTTGCCCCTAAGCTACAAACACCAATGGCAGGTGTGCAATTAAGGGGGCCTAATAGGGTTATTGTTTTGCATTAAGGCCAGCATCCCACATGGTTGACTGGCTGTAATCCTCAAGTGGTTGAGAAAAAGAGACGAGAGAGACAGGAGAGAATAAAGAAATGGGGGGCAGGAGAGGGGAACCTGGGGTTTGCACCTATTCCCCAAATAAGTTATAATTCAGTCCCATTGCCAGGATCTTGATTTTGACCGAAGCACGTTTTCTCTCTCTCTCTCCTCCTCCTCCTCCTCCTCCTCCTCCTCCAGACTCACTTGCCCCTTTATCTATCTCTCTCTCTTGCCCACTTCCGTTAACGTACAGAAGAAAATGGAAATAAAACATAAATCAAAAGTTTTCTTTGTTAAATTATTCCTAATTGAAAATATGTCTAATTTCATCGCATGATTAAATTTGGTAACCAGTAAAGTCGCTTCATTTGAAGATATGATGATAAGATGAAAACGATAAAAATTTAAAAGATATAGCATTCAGAGGCAAAATAGTACTCTGCAAAATAATGTACGTCCACTACATTGAGTGATAAAATAACATTTGACTCGCTTGATTTAATAATTTAATGTTAATCAATTACAGAAACATCAACATAATAAATAATAATTCAGGGTAACTTTTTGATAGTTATGTTGTTTTATTTCTTATTTCTCTATGCATTGAAGATAAACTCGAAATGACATTTAAATAAGAAAAGATAGTAAGTTATATTATATTGGGAGAAACCGAGCATAGTTTTGCCAAGCATCTAATTTTTAAAATAAGTGGCCACATGGTATAGTTTTGTCACGTGGGGACATTAGACTAATGATAATTCTTTTTCGATTTATCATCTTCAACCATTTTTTTTTGTTGCTTTTAAATTTTTAAAAATAAATAAAAAGAAAATATCTCAAATATGCTCTTAAGATGCATTTCGTTTTAAACAAAATTTCTTAGCATATTCTTAAATAATTTTTTTATTTAAATGATGTACTTTTTATTTAATTAAATTGAAAATATTTAAATGAGAATGAAATGAATTACATAATTTGTTTCATTAAGCTAAACTTGTCAAGCTATGAATAATACGATTTTTGTTTAATTTATGTAGTTTCCTTAATTCAATCAAATTTGAGAATGAATTTAGTTCAGAAAAAAATATAAAAAATAAGTAAACAACTTAATTTATGTGAAACACACATATTCATGTAATGTTGATTTTTACTTTATTCTTTGGAAATTGACTTATTTAAACGTAGCTTATATCTATGAAAATAAGAGTTAATATCACGAAAAGCTCTAAATTGTTCAACCTATGACAAATTTATCCCAAACTAATTTTTTTATCATGAAAAATGCTAAATCGGTATACCTATAACAAATTTACCCAAAACTGATATATTTGAGTTAAATTTACCCTAGACTAATTTTTTGACAACTAAAGACCCCAAACTCGTCTAAAAAGATAAATATACCCTCTATTAAATTGAAGTAATACCAACAAATACTACAAAGCTAATACAATTATAATAAACGGAGAGTAAAATCTAAAGCGCACAAAGAAGTCCAACTCAACAGTTTGACGGTAAAATTCAATGGAAACTAATAAATAGTAAATTTGTCACAAATGCCACATCGAAGTAAAATCAATCACTTGAATGCCAATTCTAACAAATACGTGATTTTTTTTTTTGGGATTTTTTTTCTTTTGCTTATTTTCCCCTTTTTCTTTTACAGTCGACAAGGGTCACTGGCGACCATTGTCAGCCCTAAGAAAAGGAATAAAAAGAAAAATTTAAAATTTAAAAACAATAATAAAATATTAAAAAATTGTTCACGGGAAACCACATAGGATGATCAGCATCCATATCAAATTTTCTGGCGAGGTAAATCACCAATGGCACTCAAGTGATGATTTTTTAAATTTGTGGTACTCAAGTGGACAAAAAAAAGTTACTACACTTAAATGAGCGCCGTATAAAAGTTATGACATTTTTATCGTTCTTACCTCTTTATTAATATATAAAGCACGGAGAAATAACTAGTTATTAGTAATATAAAAGGTAATTGGTTTTTCGTGATGCACATTATAATAAATTTGACGTCCAAATCCAATCATATAATCATTATCAATCCTTTATAAGAAAGAAAGTATTGGAAGTAATTGTAAAATGGTCATGGTACCATATTGTCACTGTTTTATTTTAGTCTTTGTACTTTATCTTGTGATAGATTTGGTCCCTAAACTAATCTCGTATCAGAATTTCAGCACACCTTTCGCATCTTTCTGTCCAAATGTTGATAGAAAGTGCTAACACAACACCGAGATAGACAAGTGGCATTGACATATAAATCACGACAACTTGAGGGGGATTACAAAAATCATCCCTGTGGGAGTACTCCTTTCCAATTTTGGTCTTTATACTTTATTTTTGTCACATATTTGGCCAGTGGACAAATCTTTTATATTGATTTTAGGATAAATTTGAACTCTTAGTAAAAAAAAAAAAAAACATGTTAACCCACTCACGCATGGCTGCGCTGGTTGAGGCTTGGCCTCTTGACCTTAGGTTAGGGTTCGATTCCCAGAGTCCGCTACAACTCCCAGAGCAGTTCTGTGACTTAAGCGGAGGGTCCCGGCTGGTGAGTTGCTGGGTTAATCTCTCCCGAAGTATAGTCAGTGCTGTGCTTCTGTAAGGTGAGCTGGGTCAGATCCTCAGCATCAAAAAAAAAAATTTAGGGCTAAAGAGTAATATCTGACATCAACATGTTATAATAGTGCAAAAATAGTGGGCACTGCATTTTGTTGTGGAAAATAATTTGTCATACTATTTGACACGTCAAAAAATAATTAATAGGTAGTTTTAAGCTTGGTTGGACACTACATTCATTATCATTAAGTACAATTAAGATAATCATCTACAAATGATTATGAAAATGCATTATATGCCACTTAATTTAATATTGATTTGTCTGAAGTGATAGAAAATTGTGCTCTGTTGTATATACCTTCTACAGAATGTACTATAATAGGTCCATGCAAATAATTAAATACCAATTGTTTCAATCAATTTTTTCGGATTTTGTTGACTGAGATGTTCATAATGAATTGACTCGCAAAGAGTAGAAATGGGGTCTTCTCAGTGCAGAGCGTGTACTCATGGGCGTAGCTGGTGGGTGCAAAATGGCTTGTTTCTTGCATTTCCTGGATTAGGCGAGTTATGTCGTGCCGCCCAGATTGTCTTCTATTGTTTTGCTAATCGATCCAAGTTTTCATTATCTATGTTCATAATGACTCGACTCTCATAACAGAACATGGTGGCTTGTGGTCTTAACAAATGATATTGGATAAAATCCACATAATTTGAAATTAAATTTAAAAAAATTAGATAAGAGAGGAGTTCATAAACTTTAATTCGTTATTTTATTGTTCGAGAACTTATGTTATCAATCTTACGAGTTAAATAGAATTTAAATAATAGATAAGGAGAGATGACGTCTAGTTTTCACTTAATCTCCGTTTGCTTTGCATGCAAAAATGAACAAAAGAAAATAACAAAAGAGGATGAAGATCCTCCACTTTGAAGGTGCTTTGATTGGCATTTCAATCAATTCTCGATTGCGGATGCACGTAAACGAGGCATACATCAACCGTTGAGATATATTGAGATACTTGTATTTGCATTGTGGGGGTAAATAATCCGTGTCCAATAATATAAAAATCAATGACTATTAGCAATAAATCGTACTATTTAGTGCATCTAGAATGACTGAAAAACGACTATGCCCTTGAGTAGATAAGTCTGCCCCAGGTGCTTCTGTCAATAGAAACCTCATGTAGGAAAATCTGGATATATTAAGAAAAAGTAAAAAAGAAAAAAAGAAAAATAGAGAACAAAGTAATGGGTGAGCAAAGGTTGTTTCGTAATCGGCCAAACAATGCATGATTTTATTCTTTTGTTCTGAAGAACAAAAGAAAATAGTAATCAGTTTGATAAAAAATTTTATTCTTAAAAAAAACTTATTCTCGGAAATAGATTTAGAACAAAATCAAGAAATATAAAAAAGTTGCTTCTTTATTATCAAAAATGATTTTAGAATCAAGTCCATTTTCTTTTTCTCCCCTTTTCTTTTCTTCTTTTTTTCCCATTCTTCTTCTCCTTTTTCCTTTGATTAGCGACCTCGTCGCAAGCTCGACTAGTTGCCAAGGAGGCTCGGCATCATTGGGGGCCAACGACGCTTCAACGAGGACGTTGGCCAAAGGAAGAAGGAGAAGAAGAAAAGGAAAAATAAAAGAGAGAAAATTATAATAAAATTATTTAAAAAATCAAAAGAAATTCTAAATCATAAAAGAATTTGAGGACTTACTAATCACATTTCTATATCAAGAGTAGCAAATTTTGACAATTACTAAACATTTTCAAATGCCTAGAAATTTGTTCAGAGAATAGAATGAGAAAATCATTCCTAAGTGGAAATTATTTTTGAGGATAAAATAATCACCAAATAGATCTAAGTGTTTGCTCCTCTAAGAAAAAAGAGAAAAAAGTATTTGCCCCGAACGTCAAAACGTGTCATGGTGGAATTGGCTGAACTTCGAATGGCGGGCAAGGACGAAACGGACAAACGGTATACATAAAAGTATTTGCACCAAATAGATCTAAGCGTTTGCTCCTCTAAGAAAAAAGAGAAAAAAAAGGTATTTGCCCCGAACGTCAACACGTGTCATGGTGGAATTGGCTGTAGTTCGAATGGCGGGTAGGGACGAAGCGGACAAACGGTATACATAAAATAACACTGCCTCGATACAAAATGGAATTGAGCTCCCACTGCACTTTCAGGGGGGCAAACTTTTTGCCGCACTTTCAGTCTGCTTTACGGGGGTCCGATGAATAGGCAGCAAATTGCAATGACTAAAATCTCACCCGAGGATCAGTGTGTCATACCACAAGTTATTCCCGAGTCCATCCATGACTGTCAAAGGCCATGTCCCGTCCCCTGTAGCTCTTCGTCGCAGGCCAGCAATCCGCAAACGCTTTGAAGAAACGACATTTTCAGGAAGAGGAGAGATTAGGCAAAGTGGGAAGTTTAATGGAGGACAATCCAGCTAATCGCGTTGATTGGAGGTAAGCCTCAGTAACCTAAAATATGTGAAAAAGCACTATGGCACAACTCTCCTAAGGCAACAACAGTCTTGATTTCTTTCATGTTCCTTCTTCTGATCATGGCATACTATATATTCCATTGCGTGAATGCTGTTTTGTGGCAAAAAAAAAAAAAAAAAAAACCTGTACTAGAGCAGGTTTTGGAACTCTGAACTTGTTCAGTCAAACGTCTGAAGGCCTCTTAACTTGCCTGTAGAAAATGGCCTGTTTCTCGCGAGAGTCAAATTGGATTTAGATTTTCTTCTCTATTCCTCTTTTTTTCCTTTTGTTGATTGAGATGTTCATAATGACTCAGACTCCCAAAGAGCAAATGGGCTCTACTCAGAACTGTACCTAGTAGCATATCTGATGGCTGCAAAATGGCTTGTTTCTTGCATTTCCTGGGTAAGGGAAGTTCTGTAGTACCACCAAGAGTTTTTCTTCTTTTATTTTGCTAATTGATCCAGGTTTTTGTCCCTGCTGTTCATAATGACTAGACTTTAAGAACAGAGCACGTTGGCTTGTGCTCATATCAGGGGATACTCAGTGGGTGTAAATCTGTCGAAAAGTAAGCATATCTCTTGTATTCATAACCCCTTTTTCTGTGCAAATGGGTAAATTTCATGATATCCATTTGTTAATTGAAGTCGGTAGGACTCATGCCAGGAATAACCCTTCTCCAAGTATGCATAACATTGAAACAACTGAGTTTGTCTGAGAAAAGTGAAATCTGCCATTTCTTTTTGAACATCTTGCGGTTGGAAAGAATGTGAGCCTACAGTTGGAGGATTGCCAGAATGCCGTCTTATTTCCTTTCATGAAAAAGAACTTCTTCATGTTTTTGTGTATGTTCTATCATTCTGAAACAACGGCACAAATATGAATCGCTCACATGTTTTTCTTTGTTAATCTGTTATATGCCTTTTCTTGATGGTTATTGTTTGAGCTTCTGTAAAAGACACATTGTCTAACAAGAATTTGCTGTTTTTTATTCCAAGGTTTGTGTTAGAGGATGAAGTTCAAGTTAACAGAGATATTGATGCCATCTGGAATGTTTTGCGTCAGCTGATCATGGGCAGGGAGGCCTTCATAGGTCCAATTCTCAATGCACAAGGCATTTTGCATATCTGTGTTGCCATCCATATCATCCGGGATATATTAATCTTCCTGATGGGAAGACGAGATATTGGACCAAGTTTCCAACTTGTCTTTGCTAGGATTGCTGCTCTGCTTGGATGTGTTGAGCTTGCTTATCTGATATGCACTCTGCTTAGCGACTTGCCCTGGCCAATTTTTGTTGCCTGCACCCTAATGTTGGCAGTCCTGTTCAAGTTCATTGTGAATTGAAGGATTAGCTTTTCTGATGTGGTGATGTGGTTGATTTGCTTGGGAACCTTCCAATGCCGGCTCGGATATGAACCTTGTGTTGTATTATTACCCTGAACACCTTTTATATAACAGAGCAGAATAAATTATGATGACGATTACAATCATTTCTGGTTCAATGTCCTCTCCAGTTAAGCATACTTTGAGTTAGTAGGTACTCCTGCTTTGGATTGAGTTGCATTGGTAAGATGAAACTCACGGAGTTGCATTACCAGTAAACAGAACTCAGAAATGGTGGAAATGAGAAACAGGGCAAGTTTTTCCTTTGGGCCAAATAGAAACAGGGCAAATGAGAGTATATAAAAAAGAATCCCATACCCTCTTTCACTATTCTTTCATTTCGGATAAACGCAATTCTAGCTTGACATAATTTATAGGTCGTTCCACATATAGTTTTGATCACTATTGCTGTGCTTTTAAGGCTAGTTTACCAAAATTATTTGATAATTTCATTCATACATCACTGGTAACGTCACAAGGTACTCATCCATGATCCATGGCCGAACAACAATGATTATTGCATCACATGATAATAAATGACGGATCAAATCGATTATGATTTAGGTTCTTAAGTCCATGTAAAAAGTTGCTTTATTCTCGTGGTATAAAAAGAGTACACGCAAGCATGCGAAGAAAACATTTACATGTGCGGAGAGAGTTAAATACAAAAAAATTAAAAATTAACATAGGTATAAAATTAAATGATTGTAAGATTAAATTCAATCCCAGTAAGTAAGATACTTATAAGTATTATTATCTTATGTATATTTATGTTCCAATTTTGTCCATTTTGCTGTGCTATGTCACTATGATGTATCCAACAAACGGACGGAAGCATTACATAATTTCTTTATAATAATTGAAATCCTCGTTTGGATTTGTTTCTAAAAAGTACTAATAAACTGGCACTCACTCCATGGATAATCAATTAAGTTAGCATGTGCCATAAATATAGTTTTTCTAAGGCTCGTTAATTTCGAAAAATAATTTCCAGGAAAATGTTTTTGGATTTTTCAATTCGTTTCACGAAAAATGAATTCATGGGGGATGTTTTTCATGAAGAGAAAAAAAGTCTTCTAAATTAAAGGAAAATGTTTTCCACTTTTGAAAAGTAGAAAATATTTTCCTCACTTGATCGTTTTTATCTCAAACTTCTACAAATCTTCACTTCCTCCTCCCCTTTCTTCTTCTTCTTTTCTTTTTTTTTTTGAATTATTTTTAAATTTTCTTTTTCTTTTTTAATTCGAATTATTTTTTAATTTCCTTTTCTTTTTTATTTATTTTCCTTTTCTTTTCTTTGTTTCTCATCTTCTTCTTTCTTGGCTAGTCGTCGGCCATCACCAGGTGAACCTCAAGCTCGTCGATCCGGCGAGCCTTGAGTTTAACGCTCGCGCTCGCCAATCTGGGGAGTAGAAAATATTTTCCTTACCAAACATCTAAAAATATTTTCCTTACCAAACATCTAAAAATATTTTCCAAGCCCATTTTCAGGTTTTATTTGAACATAAGAAAATATTGTCATTTTTACGAAAAATGACAAGATATTTTCCGAAATGCCCATTTTTTCGCGAAACGAACGGATCCTAATATGGGCTAATTATTCCCAACGTTCCCATGAAGCAAGGACTCTTGGGCCTGACCGGCCCGCTGCATTAAGGATCGAAGCTGTTGCGGGTCATAGAGGACTCGGATTTAAGCTCTGACCCGTATAAAATCCTCCATCCATGTTCCCGCATTGTCCCTTCTCTCACCTGGTGCCGGCGCATAGCTCTCGATCCTCCTCCGGCTGAATTCCGGTCATTCTTCATCTCTCTGAATACGTTGTTTCCTTCACATTCCGATGCTTTCATATGAGTTGTTTTCCTTTTGCATACGATCGACTCAATGAATGATTTTGTAGAACGAAAGCTGCATTTGACCGGTAGCCTTGTGTATCTTGCTTTTGAATGGATCGTTGTGTTGTGAAAATGCGAAAAGATCCAGGTGAATTGCAGAACTTAAAAGACTTCAATTAGTTTGCCTGGTTCTCACCAGTGTCTTTGCGTTAAGACAGTGGTGATAAAAGAAGCGGAAAAAGAGAGTTCCCAAGCTCCAACACCACAGATCGAGCACATCCTAAGCTCAAAGGGTGTGCCAGTTACAAGTCTTCGTAGTTCGATCGTCTATCAAATAGAGAGTACAGAATTTTATCCACATCCGTCCAAACTTGGAAGAGGATTCGTGTGACTTTGGAAATCTACTTATCTAAATATAGCTTGCATTTGTCAAAATGGATACATTTATAAGTAAATGATGAAAATGAGATCGGATAAAATCCACATTATTTGAAATTTATTGTAAAAAATTAGATAAGAGAGAAGTTCTTTAGCTTTAATTTGTTAATTTATTGCTTGACAACTTTTGTTCTCGATCTTACAATTCAAATAGAGTTTAAATTATGGATAGGAAGAGATCACGTCCAGTTTTCACTTAACCATTAAAATTTAAAGAAAATATCAATTGAGAAATATAACATAGAATGAAAAAAATCCATATACTTAAAAAAAAAAAAAATTGGAATTGTGACAAAGCTAAATGTATAAAACTCTTCTTTTCTGATTTTATTATTGTGCGAGTACCAAAAATTTCTATGACCTTTGAATTGTGACAAAAAAAAAAATTGGAATTGTGACAAAGCCACATTTCCAATGTCCGGTTTGACGATTATTTTTACTAAGCTCGTTTGATAACAAGCCCAGTAACATGATGCCAAAATTGGTGACACCGATAACAAAAAAGAATAACACAAATCAAAATGTGTTTATTAATAAGCACATGTCCAACATATAAATCGATATATGTGAACGTGCGTTTACAACATATGTCCGCGTAAAGTGCAAATCACATAAGTAGATAATAGTACTATAAGTAGTTTAGAGGGATTGTTGTTTGCTCCGTGTTCCCAAGGGTTTTTTAGTTTATCATCCCTGTTTTTACGGGGTAGGAGTCCATTGCATTAGGAGTCACTTAGTTTGGTCCATCGTTCCTCCAAGTTTAGGTTGAAAGGACGTTTTCTATAATTGAGTACAGCCGTATTCTAAAATTGCCCTTCCTAAGCTTTGCATTTCCTGATGGGAAAATATCACAAAAAACCCCAAGTTTTGCTTAAAGTGATAAATTTACCTTAATTTTTTTTTTGACATGAAAAACCCCACACTTTTCAAACTGTGATACATTTACCCCATTGAGGGCATTTTTATCTTCTTTTTTTTTTTTTCTATTTTTCCTTTTTCTTTTTTGTCTTTTTTTCTTCTTCTTCCCTTCGCCAGCCATAGCGGAAGGAAGCCGGCCCAGCCGAGGGTTGCCCTCGTTGGCGTCGGGCGAGGGCGGCCATAGCCAGCCCAGGCGAGGGTGACCCTCGCTGAACGCCGACTTCCCTCCGCCATAGCTGACGGAGGGAAGAAGAAAGAAAGAAAAAAATTTAAAAAGTAAAGAGACCAAAATACCCTGCAATTTAGGATAAATGTGTTATACGATAGAAATTCATGATTTTTGCGTCACAACAAAAAGTTTGAGAGGTAAATCTGTCATAGTTGGTAAAGTTTAGGATTTTTTACGTCACAAAAAAAATTTAAGATAAATCTATCATTTTAGGCAAAATTTGGGGTTTTTGTAATTTTTTCCCCCTTCTTGGTCGCATTTCACAATCCAACAGGTCAAGGTTTATCTGGAACCTCCTTTATGATATTATTAAAATTTCAGATGTTTCGCATTAAATGCCGTTGGTCACGAAATTTATATTAAGCGAAAAATAAAGAACCTATCCAGACGAGCGCAGTCAAGCATGATCTAAACCAAATTATTGATTTTTTAGGCAGGATTTTCCATTTCAATCTTTGCCCAACTTATAAATGCAAGCATTACATTCTCTACAATAAAAGAACTTCCAATTTTCTCATCTCTAAGATAGACACCCACAAGCAAGCACTTCTACATAGCATGGACTAGTTATTCGTCGCGCATGACGTAAAAGCAAATTGCTAATACAAACTAATATTGATGCCAAGATGAAGTCCACAACACACGTTAATCCTCCTCAGAGACCTGCCTAAAGTTCATTCCGCATCATAAAGGGATAGGACCAATGAGCAATCTATCTATAAAGCCCCTACCTGCTTACGAAATCCTATGGTTCATGAATTTCGGAGTGAATATGAAATGCTCAGCAACAAGCAAAAATCAGGACCATGATGCACGACAGGCTGAAGAAACGAAAATGAATTCAATAGGTCGAAGCATTGTTACAGGCCAACTATTACCCCATTTGAAGCTAAAACGAAACTAAGGGCGCGTTTGGTAAGAATTATGTTAGGGAACAGATTTTGACAAGAAATGATTATTTTTATTCTACATTCTTAACCGATTCTCGAATAAAAGAACGCGTTGCAGAATCGTCCAAAATTTCTAATTCTGGAAGATAATTGCGTTTGGTAACGTGTTCATTGATTCTGTTCCAAATCAATTTCTTTTAATTTTTAAATAATTTTTTTATCTTTTTACTTTTTTTTTTTCTTCTTTTTCCTTTTTTCCTTTTTTTTTTTTTCTTTTCTTTTCTTTTCCTTTTTCTCCTATTCTTCTTCTTCTTGTGGCGGTTGCCGGACCGGTGGACGGTGATCGGTGGACGGCGACGGCGGCGGGCGGTGGCGGTGGCGGCGGGCGGCGGCGACCGGCGGCTACGGCGGGCGGCAACGGCAGCGAGACGGTGGCAACGGGCGGCGGTGGACGGTGATCATGGGATGGCGGAAGGGAAGAAGAAGACCTTGATTCTTTTTTTGATTCTCAAACAAAGAATCATAGTTTTTTTTATTCTCAATTCTTGTCCAAAACTGATTTTGGGAACAAATTTGTTCCCTTAATCAGTTTTGGACAAAAATTTTATCAAACGCGATTCTGTTCCCAAACCGATTTCAGAACAAAAATCAGAATCGGCACTGTTTGGATGGTTATCAAACAGTGCCTAATTATACTGGCTATTTTCCAGAGTTTCCTCAATCTGTTGTCAGTTTACCGGTGAACTGTCCATATGATCGTAGCGTCGAAAATTTCCAGGAGAACTGCTAATTACAAGTAGCAGTTATTCTCCTGCAAGCGATCCGGGGCTCTGATGCTCCATAGTTGAGTTCACAGCTTTTATGTATGCATAGTTCCTTATTGCACAGTTTCCTGCACTGAAAAAAGGAATTAAAACAATGACGCAACACTAATCCTTTATGATAGAAAATCACTGAGTGAGAAAGAAATTAAAATGGATCCAGATGCGTCGACAGAAGTTCCACAATTGTGAACTCTGGATCAGTCTTTTTTTATATTACCAAAAGATACACACAGAACCATGCCTACAGTAGAACACAAAATGGCGCATAAACCAGAAGAAAGAAAAAGAAAATCCTACTGGACTCCTACAGATTTCCTAACACTATCTGCTTATATAAAAAAAAACTACTTTTACCAAACATAAGGGTATCAATTCTGCCACCACCATAATTCTCTCCAACATGTCAGATATTGTGCATTGATAAACACGTTCTGCATGCAGAAGCATGCTTTTTGGAAAGAACATAATCCGATGAAGGAATGAAAGTACATAATTAGGAAAACAGTTCTCCTGTATGAGTATGGAGGAATTCTAAGGTTATGGTTGGTTTTTCAACATGCAGCAAGGAAGCACATTATTTTAATCATCTAATCCTCCTATTCTCTTGCCGAGTGTTAAAAAGTTTATTTGCTTTGCCATGGCAATTCATTAGGCTAGACATAAATGGCATGTGTAGTTTTATGAAGTCAGGAACTTACATAAAATCGTCCATCTGAAAGCTGGAAAGATTTTAAAATCCATCTACAACTTTAATGCCAGCATTCTTGTCCCACTCCTCAGGAGGGGCTGCATCTGCCATTATCTTCTCCTGAACACGCCAAAGAATCTGAAACCAGAATTGCAACCTAACTAAAGTTCAGACTGCATGCACGATCATTAGAAGACACTATTCATACCTTAAACATTCTCTAACCTTGTCAATGACACCAAATTCTCCGGCCTTCATGGCATCCATGTAATAAGGTCTTCTCATGACAGTGGCCACGGTCTCTATGGACTAGAGTGATTCAGAATCAGCATTAGTTATTCTCTTGCCTATTAAGTTATGCAGAGAGAGAGGGAGAGAGAAAGAGAGCTCACATTCCCAGTGTGCTTGGCCAAAAGCTTTACAAGAGTATCCCTATTGTTTATCACCTACAAAAGTCATCAGAAGCAACATGAACATCATGAATAGAGAGACCATGTGCCGAATTCCAAGTCAAGATATTTTGTACACTTTTGCACAGAGTAGCAAAATGCCTATTATGGTTATGCATAGCTCAATAGAATATCGCTAGATACCTCTTTTGCACGGATAAGAACATCACTGGCTGGCATCAACCCAGAGTATGGGACACGAGGTTGCTGGATCATCGCTGAAACGATACTGTGTTGACATCAGACAAGAAAAGGATGAGAGCAGAGCACAGCAGATGACTACACAATACCAACACACCTTTGGCATGCGGCATCATAAACCTTTTACCCTTAGATCCTGAAGCAAGAAGCAGACAGGCATGTCCTATAGCTGCACCTACGGCAACTGTATGTATCTGCAAAATTTAAAAATAAAATAAAAAATAAAAATGAAGATATGAACGGTTCAACACTCAAATATTTTTCCTAGATCCAAGTGTAAAATTCACTCAAAGTACTTCAATAAGCAGAACGAAGCCAAAATCATCACTAAGCACCACCCTCGTTTAATCAAGTACCTACTATAATAACTGGAAAGTCACTCGAAGTGTTAGCAAACATAGATGCAAATTGTAAGAAAATTCACCTCATTCTTCAGTTAGCATCAATGCATCATAAATGGCAAAATTCTCTGTCTCCATGCCCACGTGCAAAGGAATGATTGTAAATTTAAAACAAATCTCTAAGGATATAAACTGTTGTCCCTTACCAATTAATTTGTGTGATTGCTAAGGTCAGGTCTTGACCATTCATAAGCTTGAAAATTCAGTGCAAAATCAGTCACAACAAAGATGGAAGCTCACTGTCTCACCATCATCACGAGTTGTTCCAGTAGAATTTATGTAAAGATATATTGGTTCCTTTGGATCCATCCATTGCAAGTACATCAATTCTGCAATTACAAGCTCTGTGACTGCAGGCACCAACTGAAAGAGAGTAAATAGTTAGTTCTATCTAAAAGACCTACAAGAGGTGGAGCTGTGACCTGCCAAAGGCAAGAAAGTATATAACAAAAGATGGACGTAGAAAATGCAGTTGCCACCAATGCCAATTAACAGGTAGAAAGTTCATAGTAAGTTCAGCAAATAAGTGATTTCAAAAAGATCATCTACTTCTGAACAAATGAGCACCTCTAAGACAATCATTTTTTTTTTTCGTCTTTTTTGGTGGGGGGGGGGGGGTTCCCTGCATAAGATGATAGCAGTTATTGTCCACCTGCTACAGGCAAAAAGAAGTTTCCTACTGAGGGAAAAAAAAGAAGATACGATTTCTAGCAGGAGCTAACAAAACCCGTTAAGATCATCTATAGATTCCAACCAAGTGCGCAGAAAAGAAAATAAAGAGTTCTCTTCAACACATTCCTCAATTTGCCATTTTCCCTTGCCCTGATTAGTATCCTTTCTCGGAGTTATAGACACTCCTTCACATTCCCACTGGCTTCTCTGATCATTTCATGCTGATTAGTATCCAATTTTCACATCAGGAATGAGTGCAGTATGTGTTTCCAGACTGAAGGGCTTAAAAGAAGACAAATGTTGACAATTTAATGTGAAACATTTACTGGCATGCCAATGTAAACGATTCTTCCATGGAGAAGCAGTGAAGGCAAATCCGGTGGAGGCCTCCTTGGTTGGTGCTCATTGTACGAAACTGACCTCTCCACCTGATAAAAATCATTGTCATGAAATGGAAACCAATCCTCTAAAAACCATGTCACTGAGTCTCAAGAACTGATATTTCCACTTTGACTAAAGAGAGGAAATACTTAATAACAAAACACACTTAACGAGACTGAGCTCTCCCCCAATTACGAACATCATTATATCACTTAAAAGCCAGAAACTATGAGTTATGAACAATTTAGAGCGGACACTGACAGATGAAGCAAAGCAGAAAAAAAAATCATAATCTCCGATTTATTTCGTGACCTGAAACTCATAAATCATCCCCACCATTTCCTTGAAATTCACAGTTTGATCTGAGAAAGTTTGTCTGAAAATATCAAATTTTCAAATTTAGCTTAAACAACTGTGTTTGCAACTTTTGCTCTATGAAACATTCAATCAACCAAGAATATTTTGATAGCACACCAAAACCAACTCTCCTAAGATTGCTGTCAAAACTCCCACTTGTAAATACAAAAAATGATGAAAACACTCTCGATTTCGTGCATTGTTGACCTTAGAGCACCATGGCAGCACCATATCCAGCATACTTCGCCAGAATTACTATCCTATTCTTGGTAAATTGATAAAAATCAGTATTTACTGAGCAGAACAAAACGATAACAGTAACAAAACCACGACGATGGAACAAAACCGAGCAACTCTCAAACTCAACCACAAATTAACTCTACTACCTGACGCGAAGAACTGAGCTTCTCTGAGTAGAACAAATGCACATGAAACCGTGTATTGCTATCTACTATGCTTATCGGAAAAAATGAAACAGAAAAGCACAAAAATAAACTCGATAACAACTCAGTTACGGCCACAAAACTCACTCAGCAACGCAATCAATCACCAAGCAATTACGTACGCCGTCTCAGGAAAATTAAGGAAACGAAGCAATTCTAGCTCCCTCGCCCGATTAATTCCAATCGACCGAGCAATCCTCCAACTCCCGCATAGAAACGAACCAAGAGAACCTCGCCGAGCCTCACTCGCCGGCTCGCTCACCTGAGCAGGCGTGGCCATGAGCTGCGGGGACTCGAACAGGTCCAGGTACGGCGGCGTGTCGGAGCTCACGGGGCGGTCGAGCAGCGACTCCGGCGAGGCCGCGGCGACGGAGGCCAGCTTCGACAGGAAGGGGTCCTTAGGGTTGATTGGCGGTAGGGGGAGCTTGGAGGAGCCCTGGCCCCTTGGTGCCGATTGCGGAACAGCGGCCGCCGCCGCCAGCCGCCGACGGTCCTTCCTCTTCCTCTCCTTCCGATGGGCGACGCGGTCGAAGGCGGGACGAGAGAGGCCACGGCGACTTGCAGGCTCGCGGCCATTCTAGCTCGGGCGGTTATCCTTCGAGCTGCTTCTTCCTCTTCCTTCTTCTCTTCTTCTCTGGTTTTGCTAGAGAGAGAATCGAGCATCTACCGGTTCGTGGCCGGGCGTGGGCTTGGCAGGCTTGCGGATGGAGAATTCCCGGGTCGGTTCGGGTCGGAGTCGGAGGCCCGTGAGTTCGGCGATGGGCCTCCATTCCGGGTTTTGGGTCGGATCCACGCTCAATGCTCGAAGCCTACTCAAAACGGAAAAGTAAAATGGTGTGATTTTAACAAGACTAGAAAGAACATTATGAAAATCGGCCTGGATTATCGAAGTTTGCATGTATGTAGTCAAGGTTTTGGAGCGTTTGGCTTCTGACTCGAATTCAACTCTTTAAAATTTTTGAGTCACATTGAAACTAATAGTAAAGCTTATCCAAAATATTATTTTTCTTAGGGCAACTCAAGTCGCCTTGAGTTTGAGCACTTTCAATTCAGGAAAGTTAACAAAAAATGTCTTAACTTATGGCACTTATACCAATTCAATCATAAATTTTTTAATTTAATCAAATTTAGTTTCATGCCTTTTGACAATTGTCGATTGATTCATTGCGGCCAATTTTGATAAAAAAATTCCTAACATAAATGTTAGTATGACTGACGTCGACGTGGAAAAAAACCATCTCAAACTATATGTTTATTAATTAGAATAAGCAAGTCTTTTTAAAATTTACAACTTTGATTTGTGCATGTTGTAAGTCCATAAAACAATAATCATCTCAAATTCTACACAACATATTGACTATTCACTTTTAGCCACTTTCGTGTCATGTTTTTAAGATAGACATCTATTTATGAAAGTAATCAATTTTTTTTTGGGGGTTAATTGCATCAAGTTTGTGTGCTTTTTCACATTTCATCCCTTCATTTCCATGTCCATAAAAAGTGGAAGAATCGTGATCAAAGGATAGAGTGGTAATCAAGTGGTAAAGAGATTACACTATCTTTGATGTGATCATAAATTTAAATTATATCTCGAGCAATATCCAACCTCGTGCCTTGACCATTGACCATATCGTGAGCATGTCCAACCTCATGCCTTGACCATAGGACGATTCATGCGGAGAGATTTCCAAATTTCCGGATTCGTACATTTATGGGCAGACTGAATAGCCCTAGGCTCGCGCCGAGAAAATTCCATAGTGGGCACGAGAGCTTACAGTAGCTGCGCCGCTGGCCTACACCATCGGTTTATATGACTTTAGTTTTGTATTTTTATTGACCCTTTTTTGTCCCACCCGTTCGACGACACTGTCAATTGACTCAATCATCTTGCCCGTGGGTGGCCATATGGGTTTCTCTCGTCCATTTCGTGGAAGCGCTTGCCAGGGTTTTCGAACGGACAATTCGGTAAAGTCAAAAGGAAAAGCGAAACGATACACATCCATCTCAGATTTTTCCTTGAAGATTGTCCCTAAAAGCGACACGTAAATCTCTAAATCGCAAGGAATCGACCGTTCTCCTCGTAATGAGTACCTTTCTCGCACTCATCTTGCTTCCAACTTGCGTTTATAATTGCCTCGTTCAACACCACCAAATTCGTCCACCGACAGGCCACAGAATAAAAAAGGGGGCACGCGCGATGTTGCAAATCAGCAATTATTGAAAAATCCTAACACGAAACTCCTCCCACCGTCTATTTCTTTGGATGATTTTTATTATCTATTTTTTTCTGCGTAACCATAATATATAGCTGGTTATATATATATATATATATATGACAGAGATAGTTAGGAACTCCGCGTGCCTCCAGTTCACGTGCCAGACTTGAACCCGAAAGGCTCCTCCAAATGACAGGATGACAGCCTTGCCACGGGACTTCATAGACTCAATTAATGAAAATCATCCCCCAAAAAATGAAACTTTTTTCAAAAACTCGAATCGGAACTCCTGTTTTCACCTCATTTTAAATCGATATTATATAAATATATATATACTTTAAAACCAATTATTGAAGCGGCAGAATGAATATTGAGGTAAAAGGTGCCAGACGATAGTCTACCTTTTCCCCTTGTCTTTTCTTCTTTTTCCCAATCAAGAATCAAAAGACAGCACATAAAAGTAAAACTACTGGGGCGGTTGGGGGTGGCTTCCGTTAGATGTCTTTTCGACAAAAGCCCTCAATTATTCTAATAACCCTTGCCAGCCTTTGAACAATTTTTCTTACCACGGAAAAGGTACAAAGACAGCAAAAATCACAAGAAAAAGCAGAAAAGATCATCAAATATTCACTCAAAAAAGTAAAACCAAATAAAAAACCAAAGTGAAAAAAACCAAGAAAAAATTGAGAATTTTTTTCCCTTGCTTAGTGGGTGGAGGAGAAAATTCACTGAGGATGAAGTCCTTGATTGGGTTTCTTGCCTTTTGGGTGGAGGAAAATGGATGAGATCTCAGCGTAAGAGAGGGGAAAAGAAAGGCTAAAAAGCCTGAAACTAGAGACGATTTCCATCAGATATTGCTAATAAGCGCAAATTGGGATCACTAGCAGCAGAAGACAACTTCATCTGATCTACTTTCTATTTTCTGTCTAATCCTCCATGAATTAGAGGTTCAAGAGCATTTATTTTTTTAATTTTCTTTATCCGGCACAGTTATTCAATAAATGAGCATGGAAATTCACCCAAAAAAAATTAAAGCAATGATCTTTTACAGATGCGCCCCCGTTTATACCAACAATATTTCCATCAGATAAACAACACAGACTTGCCCTCCCTCCCTGTCTTTCCCAATGTATGACAATTAATCAGACCCATCAAAACCCAACAAATAAGAAATAAATAAAAGAGAGAGAGAGAGAGAAAAAAAAACCCCAAAAAAATAAGGAAAAAAATTGAAAATTTATGGGAAAAATAAATGCTTCAGCCCCTGCACCTCGTGATGGCGCTGCAGCCGCGGGAGTAAGGGTTGGAGCTGGCGCCGGGCCGGCAGTTGTAGTACGACGCGCCGCGCCGGGAGCAGGGCACGGTGTTCCTCTTCAGCGCCCCGTAGCTGATGTAGCTGCTCGTCGCCAGGATGCGCCGGTTCGACTCCGAGTCCAGATCGAACTCCCCCTCGCCGTCGCCGCCCGCCGCCAGGCACTCCGCTATCGACCCCTCGCAGCGCGATCCGCCGGCCCACCCCAGGCGGTGGCCGTGCTCGCTGACCCCGCCGCCGTGGACGGCGGAGGCGAGGAGGCTCGCCAGGACGAGGGCCGAGATCAGGAAGAGGCAGGAACGCGGCGACGGAGAGAAGATGCTTGCCATCTCGACGGTGCTTTTTGGGTTTCTGGGTGCTTGCTTGGATGAGTGAACGAGCGGTTTCTTGAGGTTTCCCTGCTTCTGGGTCTTGCCTTGGACGATGAGAAGATGCTCTCTCTCTCTCTCTCTCTCTCTCTCTCTCTAGAGTACTTGTTTGGTGGGTGGAATGGGAGGTGAGAGGCTGGCTCTTCTCTACTTCTCTGCTGTGGGGGGAAGCTGGAAGACACAGGACGAAGGCTAAGAGGAGCAAACCCTTATAAGACTGAGGTAGAGTTGAATTTCCAGGCGTGGGTTCGGGGTTTAATTACGGGATTGCCACTGCGGACGTTTGAAATTCTGTCCACAACCGCCAATGTGGACCTCAACTTTGTACTTCGTAGCCGCGTATGAAAAGGATAGCGGGGAGGTACTTTCTAAACTCTCCATTGGATGAATATGAAACCGTGCATTCCAATTGAATAGGCTCGCTCCATCTTTAGACATTATAGAACGAGAAATATGCGGACCGACGTTCCAATGTAATTCAAATTCCACTTTTGTTCCCCTTAGAAGGTGCAAGGCATTCTTAAAGCGACGATACAAGAGAAATCATTCCAAATTTGAAACTAACCAAACAATGTGGACAAATTAACTTGCGTTAGTCATTTCTTATGTCCAAAATTTCGTTTTTTCCCGCTTAGTCATCATGGTAGTGGCCTGGCTCGACCTTTTGTAATCCCAGCTAAATTCAATGGCGTGTTCTAGTTTGCCCCTAAGCTACAAACACCAATGGCAAGTGTGTAATTAAGGGCCCTAATAGGGTTGTTGTTTTGCATTAAGGCCAGCACCACACATGGTTGACTGGTTGTAATCCTCCTCTCAAGTGGTTGAGAAAAAGAGATGAGAGAGAAAGGAGAGAGAATAAAGAAATGTTGGGGGCAGGAGAGGGGTACCTAGGGTTTGCATCTATTCCCCAAATAAGTTATAATTCAGTCCTATTGCCAGAATCCTGTTTTAAACCGAAACACGTTTTCTCTCTCTCCTCCTCCTCCTGCTCCAGACTCACTTGCCCCTTTATCTATCTCTCTTGCCCACTTCCGTTAACGTACCGTCAGCCATGTATGTCGTTGCTCAAAGAGCAATGTTGAGGAATGTTCAAAGATTTAAAGAAAAGGTTGATGTATAAAGTAAATTTAATTAGTCAACGAAAGAAGAAGTATATATATAATCAGTTACCTGGTAAACTCCACATCAACATTTTAAATTCAAGACTACGAAATACGATAATGCTATAAAAATTGAGATAATCGAACTATACAAATGAAATTGGTGGGATTAGACAAGCCCAAAAAGAAACCCACAAAATGAAAACGTATTGACCGCGAGTTTATCATTTCTCACACATCATGACAACATAAATTATTTAGTTAAAGTGGCAACTTTGTACTTAGGCACACCAACTTAACAATTTGATTTAATAATAACTCACTGTGTCCATATCACCACAAATGCTCAAGTCGATTGAATTATGAAAAACACATCAAGTCTCAAAAAGTACTGTCACAATTTCGAATCCAAGTAATTTCCTAGAGATTGGATCCAAGTAAATTCATTATGACAATTAAACCAAACCATCTATTTAACCTTTTTCAAAGCTCGGAGACTAGCGTTGCAGCATTCGTTCGACTGCAAGTGCAAGGCCCCCGTCATCCCTCCATTTAACTCTGTGTTGCCAGTTTAACCTTTTGGAGCCAAAAACGAAGCAACAAAGTTCAAATGACTAACGGCTGTCGTCAGGCGAGCAGACGGCGTTATCTGACGGAAGTAAAAGCCGCCGTTAAAGGGGCGGGGCCCGTCGCAAACGCAAAACACAGATCACTCCCCCGATGCGGTGTTTGCGCGTCTCCAGAATCCAACTAATGCCCTCCCAATGCCAGCTGTTTCTTAACCTGCTCTGCCCCTAAAATATCATTTTTTTAATGACTAAAGAAAAAAAAGGAGCTGGCCCCGAAAAAAGACCGAAAAATAGAAAAATAATTTCTCCAGAAATAGCTCTTCAGACACACTCTCTTTCGGCGAATCTCCTAACGCCATTTCATTAAAACAATTTTTCTCCAATCTGGGACCAGGACAGAAATGGACATGGAAATCTAAACGTTAAACAGAGAGAGAGACATTCGTTCCCCCCAAGTTGACGGATGTGGCCCCTTTGATTTAACAGCTCCAATTCTCAAACCCACCCTCACACCCGATTCATCACTTCCCATGTTCCTCCCATTTTACCTACCGATGAATGGAGGAATGTGAATTAAGCAATTAATAACTCGGGTGATGATTTATGATGTCGTTGACATATCTGAAGGAATCGTGCTGACCAGTGAAGAAATAGTCGCCCCCAGAAATCAATTCGTATGGAATGAAAGTTGAAACTGAATAGAGGGGCTTAGAGACTATGGAATTGATTTGAGGAGAATTGGTCAATTCGTTCTTGGAGTCATCTTTTCACCAACCGCACATGATGAGAGTGAGCAGAAAATGCGCACAGAGAGAGAGAGAGAACAGGAATATCCATAAGGTATCTCGAACAAATGCATCGAAGGGCCCCTCGGAAGGCTATACGATGCAGTCTTCTGGGTTATGCCATCCGAAGGGCCGGACTTTTGGTTCATCTACAAGGACCATTTAAGTGTTCTTCTGTCCCTTGTTCACATCAAGGCGAGATAATATTTTCTCTACAACCTCCCGCATCAGGGCGAATCATCTCTAACCGAGTTTTGGCATCGTTTTTCTGGAATTGTTACACTGGCCAATCCAACTCATATCGTCTCTTTCTAATAGAAACAGTGAGATGGGCTGTCTTCACTGAACATTAAAGCAAATAAAATCAGACGACTGCAACGACATAAATTGCTAAAATGCTTTCAATGGCCACTTATCAAACAAGACAATGTTCCATTGAAAAAAAAAACAATATAATCTCATAATTTCCGCTCGAACAACCAATCTGTCTTTGCTGCTGGAGAAACCAAATCTCTTCAACACGACTACCTAAATAATTTCCAATCAGTCCCAGCCTCTACAAGTCATGGGCAGCATGAAAGAATGAATGTCAGATTTCATGTGCAGATATATGGGATAGAATAAGACTGAACAAACATAAAGACATTTGCCCTGAAGATTTAAGTCCATGGATGGATGACCGTACGTAGAGGTGACAAATGCAACATAAAACCACATGATGCCAAGACACAAAATGGGTGAGGAAAAACTCAGACACAGGGACTTGTGTGTCCTGAAATTTACATGGAGGGATTTACTCCACAGAACAAACTCCTTATCTGAGCCTTAAGTAAATTTTATGATACCTTGACACCGTCACAAATTACCTCAGCAGAAAATATTGCCACAAATCAGAACACCACAAATTCGCCATCCTTGAGTATTGAAAATGGAAGGAACTCGCAAGGAAAAGTTAAACTGAATTCACTGGAGTTTAAAAATGACGTAATCCTTCTAGAATGTGATTTTAACAAAGGAACATGAACCTCTTAAAAACCTTTTGACTGCGTCCTCTTTAATATACACAGATTGACTTAAAATGGTTTTCAACGGACAAAACAGAAAGCTCTCTATGGCAAGGGATGTATTTGGTCAAAAAACTTCAACAGTCTTTTAAACGTTTTGAATGTGCTGGTGCAAATAGTAGAGAAAGAAAGCGGAAGAGAAACTGACAATTTTATTTTCATAAAGAGACAGACTACAAGAATAGCTCAGAGAAACTCAGTATAGAAGGCAGCAGAAACTTTAATCAAACAAGTCATAGATCTCCACATGAATAGCTGTTTAAGAGATGGCATCGAGCAGCGCCGCCCCCCCGGCCTTTTCTTTTCCTCTCTCCTCCTCCTCCACCATATTTGAAGTTGCAAAGCTAGAAAGGAATTATTTGACAGATTTAACAAGGTTTATACACAATTTCCAATAGTTCTAAAGTGCTATGTCCTGTCCATAAAGCATGCAACTCTTGTAAGAACTATCAACACTTCTCTGCTTTTATCAGCAGGAAGCCAGGAACAGGTCATGGTAGAATAAAAGTGCAGAACCAGACCTATATTGATACCTCACTCAGCAAAGCGCATCAACTTAATACTGCAAAACAAAAGAGAGGGAAAAAGAAGTGCATTAAAATGGCAGCTTTGTTGCATGATGGACTAGTTAAATTGGCAAAAGCACCAATGTATAGTAAAGTAGGAGAAAAAAAGTGACACAGGATGCTTAAAGCAAGCAAGACACTACTCCCAACTATTTGAAGAAAAAAAGGACTGGACATATCAAGCATTGGAAGGTACAAGCACTTACCAGTAAAACTAAGAGCCGGAGGTTATCATAGTCAAACAGGAAACATAATGTTATTGATCTTCATAGTAAGGTGGTGTTGATCGAACACAGAGTTCATCACCATCCTCGTTATCATCATCCTCATCCTCATTGGTGTCAACCCAATTACTTGGATGACGTTGTGAAAAACCATTTCCATCTATACAAGAGAAGAATGAAGAGAATCGCTTTAGAAGGATTATCCAATTCAACTACTAACAAACTGCATGAACATACTAATGATGCGCTAATTATTGCTATATAAGTGACAATCTTGTTCGGTACCTTTGCCTCTTAAAACATTCACAAGCACTAACAAATGACATGATACAAGCAGACTAATTGAACTGATACTGAGAAGCCCAAGAAAGGCATGTGAGTTCAGTCTTCCAGAAATAGGTACTTGCACAGGTATGTGCAATGTATCCTCGGGGTTCACAGTTGAGCAAAAAGCGTAAAATAGTTTTGCTCCACCTTGTCTGTGATATCACGTGGACATTCGCACAGAAATGCTTACAGGTTTGGTAGGACGTACATGGATTTTTGCCAAAACTTTTTCCTTCTTGATGCATGAATAAAGAGCAAAATTTACTCTTTCCTTCTCGATGCATGAATAAAGAGTAAAATTTTGCAAGATTCCAAGATAAAGTCACGCAATCAATTGGCCTAAGCCAAATGCTTTCCAGCAAAGCAGCATTTACAGTAGGGAAACAGGCAATCGAGAAAGTAGCAACTTTATTAAGAAATATCTGTAGGAGATAGCAAAATAATTCGACCTACAGATAAAGATGGTGTTCATCATACACAAAAAATGAGAGAGAGATTGAGAGATAAAGAATCTGGACCAGTTTGGGTGTTTCCTTCAGCTGATGCAGCCTTTGATATTTGAATGGCGCTGATCCTTTCAATTTCTGACTGACCACCAGCTCTTAGGATCCTTTCTTCTGGAACTTGCCTTCCATCAGAACGACTGCCGCTTCTTGCAGCACTTCCTGCCCAAAGTTAGTAAACCACTTAAATTTTAATTCCCAGGAGATACCTTCCTTTCAACTTCCTACAAAACATTATCTTACTGATGACATACACAGCATCTCATTTTAGAGCAAAGCAAAGTCAATTTCCTTGCCATCATTGAGACGATAGTGCTACAAGCTACAAGGATCACTCACCTGAGAGTTCAGACCATATTCTGGTATGATTTGATGGAATCTCGGAAGCACTTGCTCTATTCCTCTCTGGCTGTTCTCCAGAAGCTTCCCCAGTATCAGCCTGGCCCGGCATTCCATTTGCTGAAGGTCCAGTAGTACCTTCATGTAATTGGGATGTAAGCATGGTGGCCAGTACAAGCGTAGCATCAAAACTGGAAGAGGTCCCTTCATCAATGCCAAATTTAGGGGCCATCAAAATAGGCCTGTTGCATAAAAACAGTCAGTTGTATCAAGTTCTTTATTCTTATCTATTTTGCATTTAGTCGCACCTAAGCCCCCCTGTGACGGCAGAGATGTTGCACTTGAAACCACGAATTTAGTACCAAAATAGAAAAGTTAAAAGATTTACATTAACCATCAAGTTATTGTACTGATATTCTTAGCTGGCATACTTTACTAGCACCTTGCATTAAACTCGATAAATAAACCATTTATAATCCAAACTAAAACTTCCTTAAACCATTATTATCTAAACTTGATTCAAAGGTGCATTATATTCTATCAACCAAATTTTCAATGATAGTCTCTTGTTTTATGACATTCAGCTCAGAAGTAAAATTGTCATCGGCCTTTACAATTGTGATAGTGAAGCTATGCATTAGCATGTATTAAAACTGTGAGCAGATAACTAGCAATTATGCATCTATTAAACCATTTATGGACTGATTGCGTGAAAACTACCCGTTGCATCTGAACTACTTGCATATACAAAATTGAAGTGAAGCATGGAAAAAAATGGATAGAAGGTAAGAGTCAAAAGAGCATTGAGAATTTACTTACTTGCCAGCCTTCTCAAAGTACAAATGAATGTCCACTTCACATCCCTCACAGAATGCAAGAAATGCCTGGATTTCCATGAGATGGACAGACGTTAAATACTATCATATTCACAGGAAAAAACAAGGAAAAACTTCGACATAAAAGATGGTCCTGAATGTGACCCCAATAGGATTTCAGCAACTAGGTGGACTCATTTTAAGGAAATGGAGCTAAGTTTGAAAGTGAATTCATATGTTCAAGAAGTTTTAGCTGCATTTATGACCCAAATGTCTTGATAGATAATATAATAAAAAACGGATCAGATGGAACACCTTCAATTCTTTGACAGCAAAAGTCACGTCTACTGGGTTGCCATTATGAGTATACTGCACAAACTCTTCCACAGGATCTATCCACAGCTGAGTGTGCAGCAAAGAGTCGTTCTCTGCAATCAGAATCTGAACCATGATATTCTTTGCCATATTCGATTGAAAAGGAAAAAGTTAATCTCTACCTTTGGTAGGATCAATGTAGCTTCGAAACTCGACAGCTTTCCCACCAAATTCACTGGCAGCATCAGAAGGATCGGAGTTGCGTTCCGTTGCGATGATAGAAATTTCCTGGAGGGATGACTGAAAATTTGCAAGCAATCTATTCAGATCACGAGGCCTCACTACAATATTGCTTGGGTATCTTCTCCTATCCAGAGATAATTGTTGTATGTCGGGGTCAACATTGCAAGTAATCCAGTATGTTTTCTTAATGCCTGCATGCATACGACAACATCATATATGCATGAACAAAAACTCACAGTTGGCACGGTGAGATAAACATGTATCTCCGCATGGTGCAGCTTCTTATCACATTTATGCAGGTTTGACAGGTGCTGGCCTCCAATTTATATTACATTTAGATAACATACTGAACAGTACGCAGTTTGCATGACTGAGTCACAAAGACTTAAAATGTTAAGTGGCCGACAAAAATTAAATAGGTCATATTGGGGCACTAAAATCCCTTTAACAGAGTTCATGCTGCTTTTACATGATGAGAAATTACAAAAGCTTCTCTCCGTGGACACATATGACATGACAAATAAATGCTTCTCCCAGCATCTTGCATTCATTTTCTCTCAATGAACATGTCAGTTTCAAGACTTCATTTCTGCTGTTTTTCCATAGAATTGAAGCGAGATTATTTTTACGGGGAAAGGGAATGTGCTAACTTTTCCATCTGTGCCTCGAGCTTGCAATCTTAACTGTCAAATACACCATTTCGAACATAATGAATACAGAGCGCCACGCACGCAACAGAAAGGTCTTTACCACTGAAGCACTGCAGAGCCCATTGAATTTTTGATGCATTGATGTCTGGTAATTGCACACTCAAATAATCAATGTTTGTAATAGGCGTTCTAAGGACAGAACAGACAGCCTGCACAGAGTACTTTGTCAGTGTTGGTAAGTTGCTTACAACTATAAACTGGCAAATACACTAGAAAGATGACCAACGACAATATACCTTTAAAAGAACGCTGCATTGAACCTGCGCACCAGATACTGTAAACACATCAAAGAGGTCTGGCTTGAAGGTTATCAATTGATAGGCAGATCTTGATGAATTGAGCGCGTGAAAGGAAATCTGGAGGTCAAATATGAATATGAGAATGAAATGAGAATCTTGATCTGATATATACGAGTGAGAAGGTGATATCTGTACACAGATCAATACTATTGCAATTCTAATACATCAAATAGTGCCGAGTGCCAAACAATGAGCTTAGAACTTGGAACTTCTATTGTTATTTGGCAGTTAAATGCGGCGAGGTAAAAGGAAGTCACGCAAAGTACGGTCACATAAGAGATATGCTAGGGAGCATGATCGTGCTTTCACTTATTGATTGCTGCAAAACTCCACAGAATACTATCAGAGTAATTAGACAAACCAGCAAAGCACTAGCAAGACAGAATAGCAGCACCAATAGAAGGTTATCCATAGGGCTTTTCTCCTATGGTTTCACCATTCGACATTTTGCCCCAAGTACCGCTGATAGCTCTCCTGTCTACAGCAGTGAATTGCCTCAGTCTTACGATATAATGAGTTTGAATCACCCTATCAACAGTATGAGCTTCTTTTAGTCACTTCAGATTTATGCACGTCAAGTTCTGATCATCGTCAATAGGCCCAATCACAACCTAGGTCGACAAAATTCTGCCTCAAATCCACCGCCAAAAGCTCCACACACTCGGCAATCGGTGCAAAGACTCTCGAATTTGTCAATCGGACAACGTATCGAGAGAAACGAGCCAATACCTAACACGGCATCATAGCATCTCAAGTAAGCATCGCTCGGCAGGACAGACGAAGAAGGCAACTGCTGTAGCTATTTCACTCGACGGATGAAGCTGAGGAACGATGATCGACGCGGATTTCAGTGGCGACACGCCGGAGCTGTGGGCGAGAGAGAGACGACGGAGAAGAAGAAGAAGAAGAAGGAATGTTGGGAGAAATTGATGGAAAGACCTGGGAAGGAGAAGCTTGGATGGCGAGGTCGTTGCCGATGCGGGAGAGGCAAATGATGGAGCGAGCCAAGGTCTTCAAGGCGTTGCCGCTCAGGGTGAACTCCATTTTTTGTGCTCTTCGCTTCCCTCTCTGCAGCGACGCTACAGATTTTTATGAGGGGGTCGCCGAAAAATTGGCGGGATTGGAAGAAGACGACGCTTTTGGTCTTTGGCTCGGGGAATCAATTATATAAGAGTTGATTATCACTTTTGGCCCCCAAAGATACAATTATATTACTGATGTTTCCCCAAGTGAATATCTTAGTTTTATAAACAAATTCATAAAAAAAGTTAGGAAATAGTTTGCTAGATAAATAGAAGGAAACATGACTTCTCATTGGGCCACTTTTCGTGTTTCAATAGGGTGGGCACTACACTTTCCAAAATTTTGATCAAAATGAGTAAATTCATTTTTTTTTACCGAAAGTAAGCTTTCGGCCTAGGCTGTTTAACTATAACTTATGCTTGATTGAAGTCAGCCGTAAATTATAACTCACGAAACTACCCAAATACAAATGCGGCACAATCGACAAAGTAATAAATATAAATCATTCTGATATTTAGTTGATGTTCGTGGAAAAAACATTACGTGGTACTTTAATTTGCTTTATTCCTCGTGATAGAATGTACAACGTTATACGAGCAGCGGAGCCTGTAGCACACAATATCTAGTATCTACGAAGGTCACGTAGGAAGAGCAGAGAAAAAGGGCACCGGACGCACAGCCACTCAAGCGCGCGTGATGTGAGCATTTACATTTCCCACCCTCCAAGCTCCCCGTTCCCACTACTGGGCTGGAAGGCCACTGAACCTCGGACACGTGGTACAACCTTCAATACCATTCTTCCATTGTCCTGTCCAGCATGTCAATACTTAACTTCGACCTTGAATGTCCTAAAACTATTTTGTTTGAACTCTGAAATGTAAAACATCGAGAGTATTCTCTTCTAGGTGGGAAAAAAAAAATTATAGTCGAAAATTAGAGGGACCTTCAGGTGAGGAGGGTAGACTTCACCGCACCTCGTAAAGGATGTTTGAGGAACTGATAAGTCGGTATGATAGTTACTTGCGTTTGTAAAGGTGAAACACCCATTGCAACCCGTGCTTTGCACAATGTTTCTCAACTGACTTGTTGGCCTTGTACCCCGATTGAGAGATACTGTGCGTTTAGCATGCCTCATCCTCGATAAATAAAACCCCTCTCTCTCTCTTGCTTCATCCATTTGCACAATCGAAGGTCGGAGGATATAGGCTTCCGGGGTTTCTTCATCCCTTTCAAGCATGGATTCTTTTTCCCATTTCGAGAAGAGAGGGAAATGCTAGCTCGCTTTTGGACGTAAATTCTTTATTCCACATAATGCTGCCATGGATAATAAGTATTTCAACATATCTCAACCAATGATGCACGCCTCATTTACATGCATCGGTGTTAAGAATTGGTTGTTTAGAAAAATGAGTCAATGGAAAAAAATTTCCTAGTCAATGGAAAATTAATGTTTAAATTCAGGAAAATAATTTCATATTTAAAAAATCAAAGATTTTTTTTCCCAGAATATGATTGGATATGGATAATTGAAGACTCTGCATTTGGGCACGATACTGACTTTTGGATTGAAAATTGGGAATTAGAGCATTTCTTGGATTCTTTCTTAATTTGTTCTTTCTCAAATCTTATTAGGGATTTTGTTGGGATGAGATTGCATTATATTCACAACGCAAATAACTTGTCAAGTTAATTATTTTGTACTAGAGTGAGATTGAACGAGCAAAATTTAATCAGCAGCATAATTGAAATCGACACTACTTTTAAAGTTCTATTTATTCGTTAAATGAATCTTTCTCTCCTTTTATATCGTTCAATTCTATTTTCTGTTCCAAAAACCAAATTTCTCATCTCAGGTTTTGATTGGGTCCAAGCAGAGAAGAGGGAAGAAGGTGCGATGAATGGAATAAGGCTGTCAATTCAGAGAATTTGAGAAAGAATCACATTAGATGTTGACGAATAAGACTAGACATATTTTTTATATGCAAAAACGGTGAGAGAACTGAGATTTTCTGGGAGATAGGCTTGAAAAATTGAGATTTAGGGGAAGGAAGTCACTCCAAGTTATGATCGTTTTGGCTTAGCTATTAAACCAATTACTTTGTTCAACTTTATGGGTCGAAGGGATGAAGAGTAAAATGGGGACCATGAGACGCATTTCGTCTTACTCAATTTATTATTTTTAATTACTTTCTTTTTTCCTTTCCTTTTTTTTCTTTTCCTTCCACCTTCTTCCTCCATTGGCCGCGTGCCCCGGTGGCGGCCGGAGCTGTGGGCGAGAGGGACAACCGAGAAGAAGAAGAAATGTGGAAAGAAATGATTGAATGACCTGGAAGGAGATGCTTGAATGGCGAGGTCGTCGCTGACGTGGGAGAGGCAAGTGATGGAGCGAGCCAGGGTCTTCAAGGCGTCGCTGCTCAGGGTGAACTCCATTTTTGAGTTCTTTGCTTCTCTCTTTACACTGACGCTATGGATTTTTATGAGGTGGTCATTGAAAAATTGGCGGGATTGGAAGAAGAAGATTAGGCGAAGGTGTAGAGAGGGAAGCGAAAATATTTTGAATTCCAGTGCTACATCTTCTAGAACTCCGAGTCAATCCATGGGGCTAAATTCCAGTGGTACATCTTCTAGAACTCCAAATCAATCCACGACAACTATTACCAATTATACTCTTCGATTGTCCGATACTCAAGTTGCTCTTTAGATAAGGAAATTAATGATGTTAATGATGTAACACATTAATTATTATTTTTTGACTCCAAAGATACGATTATATCATCGATGTTTACCGAAGAAAGTATTTTAGGTTTTTTAGATTTATCATTAGATAGCATTAACGCGTAAATCATAATTTATAACTCAAAGAAAAATCACAAAAATGGTTCATGTAGAAGTATACCCATTCAATTTTGATCCTAATACTTTATATTTGTCGCGTATTTGATCGGTAAACTAATCTTTAATCTTGATTTTAGGATCAATGTCGATTTTTTCGTCTAGATGCAAACAAAAGTGCAAAGTAATGGCTAAGATTGTCATGTGGCATTAACATGTAATAATAGTGCAAAAACAATGGGCACCCGCGTGTTCTTGCGGGAAATAATTTGTTATATAGTTCGGCACATCAAAAAATAATAAACAGCTTTTTTTTTTTTAAGCATGGTTTGACATTTACAGAAATTATCTATGATAGATAACATTTGTGATTATTATAATTCTTTAATTGCCACTTAATTTGCTATTTATTTGTCTGAAGTGATAGAAAAATATTCTTGTGTTGTATATACCTTTTATAAACTATGTAGGTCTATTCAAGTAATTAAATATCCAATTGTTTCAATCAATTCTGATTGAATTCTATTATTTTTGAGTAACTTCATAATTTTTTTCCTTTTTCTTATGAAAGAATATACATTTTGAGTTTTTAGGATCCCTAGAATTTCATTAAAAAAATTTTAGGAACTCTAAAAGTGAAAGAACAAACCTTCAGATCTTTCTTTATCTTGTTGAATTTTCCTCTTCTTCAAAGGATTAATCAACAAACATAGACGAAAAGGTACATGTTTTTCTTATTATTGATAAATGAAAAGAACAAAGGAAAAAAAAAAGAAGAGAAATAAGGAGGAAAAGCTATAAGGGTAAACGTGGAATTTGATGATTTTTTACCACTATTTTACTATGCATCAAAGGCTCAGTGGAGCATTAATATAGGATACACGAATTAATGATATCATAGCGGAACGAATTTTTTCTCACAATAGATATATTGTCAAATACTAATTACATGTGCAAAGCGCAATATTCTTATTAAATATAGGTATATATATCATCACTATTCATGTGATTGGAAAACATATAAAGAAAATATAATATTAGAAACGTTATAAGATAATTAATAGAATTATAAAAGCGCCCGGAGATTCGATCTTGGCTCCGATCGACCTTGCTGCTTTTCCGACCGCTGGCCCTTTGATTTTGATAGTCCTGGTCATTCTTTAATCTAGTTATAAGACGACAGAGAGGCAATGAAAAACTGATACATGGCTTGCTCCTGGGGAAACCTAGACCAATAACCCGTTGTGTCTACCTGCAGCAATTCTAAGTGATCGATCAGCACTCAGCAGCAGCCCTCGAGCATTTTGGTCCATTTGAACTAGGGGAAGCATTCCAAGTATAGGCTAAATTATCGTTCATAAAATGGTTAGAAGCGATACCATTAGATACTTAGGAAAGCCTAACTTGAACCGCACATGCAAGTTTATTTGTGTAGATCGTCTTTGATAACTTCTTCAGATTGTGTGAACTAGCATATTGATTTGGGACGAACTTAGCAATTTCCGTTTGCACATATAAGAAAATATTTGAAATTGAAAATGGGGAGTCGGGTTAAGGACTAAATTTGTAATAAAATAGAGGAGGACCACCAAAATTAAACATCAATAATAATACATTGACCATTTTGTATTTTCTTTTGAATAATTATCTTTTTCATTTCATGTTAGCACTACTTGTATACCTCCGGTGCTTAAGTAAGCATAAGTAGTCAATATTTGATCAACTACCTAACAACCGGGGATTAATTTATGGATTCAGTTCATTAAAGATAAGGAAATGTGCTAACGAAAGATAAGGGAATGCACATATTTAATTATTGAATGATTGCTTAGTCAGCATATCATGACTTTGAATTACTATATCAACAGTATAAGGTTCTTTTAGCCCTATTTAGTAACCGGCTCAATAGTGACTATATATGTTATTTTGTTCCCCAGAACAAAAAAAAAAGGAATATAAATCCATTTGATAATGTCTTTGTTTCCGGGAACATGAATAAATTTGGAATAAAATCAAGAAGTAGAAAAAATCTACTTACTTATTTCTAGGAACAACTCAAGAATCAAGCAATTTTTTTTTTCTTTTATTCTTTTCATTTTCTTCTTCTTCTTCCTCTAGTTGACAACCTCGTGAGAGCCTCACCTAGCCAAGGGATTCAAGCTTGACCAGTCATTAGCGAGGCTCGCACCAACGAGGCTCGACCTCACTAGGGCTGGCGAGGTCGCCCATTCTCATCTGGCTGGTGGCCAACCTCGGCCGTGGCTGGCGACCAGCTAGAGGAAGAAGAAGAAGAAAAAGAAAAGAAGAAAAGAAAAAAATATAATAAAATCATTTAAAAATTAAAATAAATTTTAAGTCACAAAAAAATTTGATGGTTGTATTCAACACATTTCTATTTTAGGAATAGAAATTTTATGCAGTTTTTAAATGCCTTTAAATGCTCAAAAACTCGTCTAGAAAATAGAATAAAAAAAATATTTTTGAGTAGAAATTGTTCCTAAGAATATAATGGTTATCAAATGTATACTTAATTACTTAAAATTTATCCACATCAAGTTCTAACCATCGTCCATAGGCCCAATCACAACCTAGATCAACAAACTTCTGCCTCAATCCATCGCCAAAGTCTCCCCGCACTCGGTAATCAGTGGAAGGACTCTCAAATTTGTCAATCGGACACTTTTGAGCGAAACAAGCCAATACCTAACACATCATAGCATCTAAACTAAGCATCGCTCATCAGGGCACGAATAAACAATGACATATCTTTTCCCTCGATATATGACTTTTTGGGGAGTGATTGGCGTAGATGTCAGGGGCGACCGCGAAAGTTTTCACTTTCCTTTCTCGATTTTTTCGGTAGAATGACTATTATATTGGACTCTTTTCGGCTCGACATGGAAAGTTACCATCATATCATGGGGTATACTACTAAATTAATCCTGTTCCAAAATACAATCATTGTTCTCACTCGCGCACTAGATCATTTAATGATTTTTTGGTCATTATTGTTGTAAAACATGGTCCAGATATCACAACCAGCGGCCATTTTATTGCAATTCCTTTTCCCCCTCTCTTTTGTTTTTCCGTATTAAGTTGATGTGCTTTGCTGAAGGTGGTGTCGGTATAGGTATGTTTCTGCATTTGTATTCTGTCACAACTGATAACTCTTCCTGGCTTCCTGCCAAGAAAAACAGAGCAGTGCCGAGAGATCCTACAGAGTCACATGCTCTATGGACAGGACTTGCAGTTTCGAACTATTGGAGATGGTGTTGAAGTTGCTTGTAGTTTTTTCATTTGTACTGACCCAAATAGATGCCTTGCGGTGGAAAGCTTTTCTGTTTTGTCTTTTGGAAACCATTTTAAGTTAATCTGTGTATATAGAAGAGGAAAGGTCAAACGGTTTTAGAGATGTTTATGTTCGTCTCTTAAAATCTCATTCTAGAATGATTACGTCATTTTTAAACTCCAGCCAATTCAATTTTAACTTTTCCTTGTCAGTTGATTCCATTATCTATACTCATGCTGCGGAGATAATTTGGACATGCGGACCCCTAGAGTGCCATAACTTAGCAGAAAGGGACACTTAAGTGTCATAACTTACAAAAGGTACACTTAAAGTACCAAAATCGGAGCAAAATGGATCACTTGAGTGCTAATCCGGTCAAAATCCGGCCAAATTGCATACGTGGCATTTTTCCGGCGAAGCGAGTACAAAACGACGCTGACATGGCCAAATAATACAAAAACGGTGTCGTTTTGGGGTGACGTGGTAAAAAAATAATATAAAAATTAATTAAATTAAATTTAGTTAAAATATGAAAAAAATAATTTTAAAATTAAATTTAGTTAAAATATGAAAAAATAATAATTTTAAAATTAAATTTATTTAAAATATGAAAAAATAATAATTTTAAAATTAAATTTATTTAAAATATGAAAAAATAATAATTTTAAAATTAAATTTATTTAAAATATTAAAAAATAATAATTTTAAAATTAAATTTAGTTAGAATATTAAAAAAAAAATTAAAATTAAAAAAATTAGAAAAAATTAAAATAAAAAGTAAAAAATTACAAAAAATTATAAAAAAAAGGGGGTAGGCCGGGGTCGTCGGACCACGGCTAGGGGCCGGCGACCCCGGCCGACCGGCGGCGAGCTAGCCGACCCTCCCCCTCCGTCACCGGTCCTTCTCGGCGATGGTGGGGAGGTGGCCCTTGTTTCTTTAATTTTTTTAATGTTTTTAATGTTTTTAAATGTTTTTTTAATGTTTTTAATTTTTAAATATTTTAAATTTTCTTTAATTTAAAAGTTATTATTATTTCATATTTTAACTAAATTTAATTTTAAAATTATTTTTTTCATATTATAACTAAATTTAATTATAAATTAAATTATATTATTTTTTATATTTTTTTTTTTTACCACGTGAGCCCAAAACGACGCCGTTTTTGCATTATTTGGCCACGTCAGTGTGCAAAACGGCCTCGTTTTGCACTCGTTTCGCCAGAAAAATGCCACGTCAGCGTTTTGGCCGGATTTTGGCCGGAGTGGCACTTAAGTGATCCGTTTTTCTTCGAATGTGGCACTTAAGTGTACTTTTTGTAAGTTATGGCACTTAAGTCTTCCTTTGTGCCAAGTTATGGCACTTGAAAGGTTCTTTTGCCAGATAATTTGTGACAGTGTCAAGGTATCATAAAACTTTCTTAAGGTTCGGATAAGGAGTTTGTTCTGCAGAATAAGTACCTCCATGTAAATTTCAGGACCCGCAAGTCCTTGTGTCTGTGTTTTTCCTCTCACACATTTTGGGTCTTGGCATCGTGTCGTTTTATGTTGCATTTGTCACCTCCACCTACGGTCATTCATCCACGGACTTCAACCTTCAGGGCAAATGTCTAGATGTTTGTTCAGTTTTATTCTGTCCCATATACCTGCACATGAAATCCGACATTCATCCTTTCATGATGCCCATGACCTTTGGAGGCTGGGATCGATTTGGCACTTATTTAGGGTGTCACATTCATGATCAAAGACATTTGATTTCTCTAGTGGCAAAGACATTTCTTGCCACATGCAGGCGCGTACTCTTTTTATAGTAGGAAAAGAAAGCAACTTTTTTTGTGTGAATTTAAGAACCTAAATCTCAATCGGATTGGTTCTTGTGCTAATACCATGTGATGAAATAAAATACATAACATGCACAGATGGCCGTTGTTGTTTGGCCATCGACTAGGCATGAGTACCCTGTTACATTAGCAAGTAATGTATGAATGAAATTACCAAGTAAATCTGGTAAACCGGTCTTAAAATAGTGATAAAATCATAGCTTCGGTAATCTGGTTAGTTGTCTTATGGCGTGAACGGGTGACCAAGTGATTAATCAAGCCTGTACTTGTCTAGCCTGCTCTACGTGTGTGCTTTGATGTCCATTTAACTAGTTTAGTTTAAATTTTTTTGTATAGAGATTGTTGAGCTAGTACCATGAGGAACGATCTACAAATTATATCAAACACACAATGTGTGTATCCAAAAACGAAAGAGTAGCGAACGGGGATCATGTTATTCTTTCTAATGTATCCATCGTTTCCCCTGGTCCTCTAATAATAATAATAATAATAATAATAATAATAATAAGAAATTGCCTAGTTTCTCCAATTTCATCATTTCTCAATCTTAAATTGCACCACGATCTTATGTAAAATTACCATTATCATCCTATATCCTCCTTTGAATGTAATAATAGAACACAAGGTGAATATCCAAGCCAGTATTAACAGAGGGCAACCAATTCTTCACTTTTTGATTCATGTAAACGAGGCATGTATTAACAATCGAGATATGTTGAGACACTTATGCTTTGTGAGACAAAGAACCACATTTAAGAAAAAGGGGTCGATAACTATCGACAATAAATCTTACTTTCGATAGATTTAAAACCATTTATAACCACTTAATATGTTCTTGATTACTTTGCTTCAAGAATTTGAGTCGCTCGGAAATCAAGAATATAAACTCGAATATATTAATATATACAAAAAAGGAATAGAGGGCAAATCTACAAGGTACATATTGGTCTCCAATTGTTTCGTTGGAAAATTTGACATTTTTTAAATATTTTCTAAGAAATAATTTGGATAGGAAAACTTGCTTTTAATTTTTTAAATAGACATGCACTATGTAGATGTTAATAATTTGGGCATGGGCAATCATGGAATTGAGCACGGGCCCATAGAAGTCGGGCTCAAGATTCCCAATGCCCATGCCCGGTTGCTCAGCACCTCGAGCTGGGTCCTTCAAGGTGGGCTAGCATCCACAATGGTTGAGCCTAGGACTTCAGCGCTTGTGCTTGGGTCCTCGACTCCCAAGCCCTAGTTCATGGAGGCTAGGCACAAGCCATAGAGGTTGGGCTTGGGACCTCAATGCTCATGCTTGTGTCCTTGGTGCTTTAGCCTGTGTCCATTGAGGCTAGCCCAGAACACTCGTGCTTGCTACTCGACCTAAATTTTGTGGACTCGGGCTCAACGTCAATGGACTCAGGTTGGGCAACAAGGATCTGAGCATGAGCACAGGGGTATTAGGCTAGGGCACTAGGGAGTCGGGAATGAGCACTGAGATCCCATGCCTAGCCTTTGAGGATATGGGCTCGGCCTCTATGAATTCGGGCCCAACCTTTGTGGATGCCTAGCCTTTGTGGACACAGGTCCAAACATCAAGGACTAAGCATCGGGATCCCAAGCTCAACCTCGATGGACCCAAGCCTAGCCTCAATGGACCTACGCCTGTTCGTAAAATTCTAAACGCAAGTGAACGTGTTGAACAAGTAATATAATAATGAGAAAAAGTATCGTCCCACGAAGATCGATGATTAATAAACTAATTAAATACTAGAATAGATTAATTCTAAAATTTATCTAATAGATCAAAATATAATTGAGAATAAATTAAAAACAAAATTTGGAGACTAAATGCAGTAAATCGATCAGATAAATATATTAGAGCATCCGATTTCACCATAACCACTAGATATAAATTTCATATTGTTGTGGGTACAAGAACGATATCAAACATGTGATAGTGGAATTTCCTAATCTATTTACTATCCTATCTCTAGGTATAGCAAACCTGCTTAGTTTATTAATCCACTATATCTCTATGTAAATTAAAATAAACATAAGTGCATTAAAAACTATGAATATTCCCGGCTTACAATGAGTCTTTTAGATCACCTTATCACTGAAAGCTACACAAATAATGCAGTCTATCTCTATCCATGTTTAATTCATGGTTATATATTATAATAAGTAATTGCATATTATCACTTCTCAGTCTCAAACATGCACATCAAATCATTCAAGTGGTGGCCAGTCACTCAAAAACATTTTGCACAATAATATATAACTCACATGAATGAAATCAATTGTAAAAAATAAAAATCATAAAATTCACATCATCATGGTTAAGTTACATCGTAGCCATAACAAAAGAAAATTAGAACATAGCAGAAGAAGAAATAAAAATATAAATTAAACTCAGCATCTTGAATCAAAGAACAAGAATTTTGTCACCACTTTGGTCTTCTCTTTAAATTACTCGAAAAACTCTTAGAACAATGAAAAACGATCTAACAAAAACCTAGCTTCTCTCTTTGGCTCTCAATGTTTTCCCATTTAGAGGAGCTCCAAACAATTGCGCATAAAATCAGGGAGTAAATCAGATGATTTTGATTTGATATCTATCTTCCACTGCTTCTTGATTTCAATTCCTAATTTTTTGCCATTCTTTTCCTTATCTTCTCCATATCTCATTATTCTGCATAAACAAGGAAAATTCAAATAATCAGAAGGAAATCCAAATATATTCTCATAGATATTGCATTAATTGTTGCCTAAAATAGGTAAAATAACTCTATTTTTATAGAGTTATCAACGCCCAGTCTTGATGGACTCAACCCTAGCCCATTGCTAAGGATCCATGAAACAGCGTTGGAGTCTCTGGCTTGATTTCTAGTCATATTTCGAAAATAATTTTTGACTTTTTGAGAGAAATTCATTTTCCTACATTTTCTTTTGTTAGTTTTTCCTGAATTTAAATATAAGTTTTCCATTGACTTGGAAAAAATAGTTCGTTAAGGGCGCATTTGGTAACAATTTTTGATCAGAAATGGTTTTTTCTGATTCTATTTTCGGAAACAATTTCTGAGCAAAAGAATGTGACTTGGTAACTGTCCAAAATTTTTATTCTTGAGATAGAAATGCGTTTGGTAGGATTCTTAAATTTTATTGTTTCTTTTAATTTTTAATACTTTTATTATATTTTTCTTATTTTTCTTTTTCTTTTTATCTTCTTTTTCCTCCTTCTTTGTAGTAGCGTCGTTGGCCACGGGTTGGGTGAGGTCCGGCAAGCTCACCGAAGACTCGCCTGGCCAAGGTGAGCCTCGACCTCAACCAGGTCACGCGAGGTCGGCTTCACCCAACCACGACAAGGCTTAGGTCGATGAGCCTTGCAATGGCTCGGCGTTGCTGGGGGCCAGCGATGCTTCAGCGAGGTCACCGGCCCTCGTCTAGTTGATCGCCAACCATAGTTGGGGCTGGTGACCGGCCAAAAGGAAGAAGGAGAAAGGGAAAGAGAAGAAGAGAAAAGAGAAGAAAAATGGAGAAAAGAAAAAAAAAAGAGGAACTGATTCTAAGAATTGTTCCTGGGAATAAGAAGCAATTTTTTTTTTATTTCTTGATTTTGTTCCAAATCTAGTCTCTGAAACAAAAAAATAGATATTTATTCTCGAGAACAGAAATTTTACCAAAAGGATTTATATTCTTTTTTCATTTTGGAGAACAAAAGAACAAAAATAATTATTCCCCGGAAGATTACCAAATGGGGCTTAACTCATTTTCCTAAACAAACCAAATCCCAAAAAATGAACTAATTTTTTTTTTCGTGAAATAAACAAAGCCTATTTTTAATAGGCATAAAAAGGATGGAGATCCTTTACCTTGAACAATGTTTTCATTGGCATCTCAATCAATTCTCAACGATGAGACATGTACATGAGATATGTATTAACGGTTGAGATATATTGAGACACTTGTGTTTCGTGAAATCATCTTGTGAAATAAAGAATCCATGTCCAAAAGTGAAGTCAGCATTTCTCTCTTTCCAAAATGGGAAAAAAAAAAGCCACGTTAAGAAGGTATACAGAAACTCAGAAGGTTGAAACCTAGGATCTTGATCGAACGAATGAAGGAATGAAGCAAGAGACAGTGGTTTTATTTAGAGAGAGAGAGAGAGAGAGAGTAGGATCATTCATTCAAAAGAGAAGGGAAGGGGACCATGTCTTTGCATGACCCCTGCAACACCAATTCCTTCAGAAATCTTAAGATGTTTGGGTCAAGAAGAAGGGGCTGACCCATATCATCATCACTTAGTTCTATGATGTATTATCTGCACTTGTATTAGTTATCGAAGGGTTCTAATGAGGTGAGGGATGAGTATTCCCTATGGTAATGTTCCTCTGGTATTACACTCTTTACATAAAGGACCACTACAAGCATAAATACCCTCTTTAGAAGGTCGCGCAGGAGATAATGAATAAATAGAATATGGAAAAAGGAAATAGCCTCTCTAGCATAAATATGGTTTTATCTTTCATGATGTAGAAGGTATTCAAACTAATATTAGTACAACACAAGGTCATGTCTGAATATCTAAACCAACTTCGCAAAAAGCAAGCCATAACATCATGGAAACCAGAAATTGTCACTATTCTCTAATTTGCAATGAATGCGAATGCCATCAGGATATAAAGAACGGCAATCGGCCAAGGCTTTGTCATTTAGGAAGATGTACATTAATAGGCCACATCTGAGTTGCCCACTGGAGAGACGGAGAAGAAGAAGAAGAGATGTGGAAAATATTGAGTCACCAGGGATGAATGCTTCGGCAAAAGAGGATGGTAGTCTTGGGGAGAATCCGCTCATTTCAACGGGGGAGGAGGTGTTTCGTGCCTTTTTAAGGGTGTTTTGGTCCTTTCACTGCAACTAAAAAGTAGTTTCAGAACCTGATTTCCCCCGTTGAAATGAGCGGATTCTCCCCAAGACTACCATCCTCTTTTGCCGAAGCATTCATCCCTGGTGACTCAATATTTTCCACATCTCTTCTTCTTCTTCTCCGTCTCTCCAGTGGGCAACTCAGAATCAGAGCGTTAATGGAGAACAACAATCCAGCTGATTTCAGTCGTTGGAGGTAAGGCTTCAGCAACCTCAAACGTGGCATAATGTCCTTCAATAAGTTGGAGAATTGCGACTTAAATCATGCCAAGATCTTGATTTTCTTTCCTGTTCCTATGTCTGATCATGTCCACTGAATGCTGATTTGTTTGGGAAAAAACCTGCATCCTATGTAGATCAGTTTAACTTGTTGACGCATTATGATCTTGTATGTTCAGCACTTAAGAGCTCAATTCCAGGTGTAGCTAGGAACCAGGACTAGAGCACAAGCCACTCGAGTCTCACGTAGAAGCTAGAAAACGAGACTTGGTTACATTCTGGTACTGAAACTCAGGTTCATGCTCGGTACAAGACTGAGCACCGAGCTTGTATACTAGTCTCGGTTAGCTTGAGACTCGGTTTCTACTTGAGTCTTCTATCCAAATACCTGAGACTGAGCTTCTGCCCAGTAAGCATGGGTCTTACCTGGTTGTATATTCACTCTGTTTCTGGGAGGGAAAATTCTTTCACATCGATGAAGAGACACGAAAGTATATCCACTCTGTTTCTTTCTTTTGTCAATGGAAACTCATATTAAGAAGAACGTACTAATTGAAGGTCTTTTTAGCTTTTCCTCCTAGTTAAAAGCTTCAGGGACCTCAAACATGTCATAACTATCTGAGGTGTAGAACTGAGAAAACAATTGGGAGCAAGCTACTCGCGTGGCAAGTAGAAGCTAGAAAACGGGACTTGGGCACATTCTCGGACCAAAACTCGCGTTCATGCTCGGTTGAAGACAGACCACTGAGCTTGTACCTAATCTCAGTTAGCTTGAGACTCTGTTTCTACTTGAGTCTTCTACCCGAATACATAAGACTCAGTTTCTAGGTTCTAGCCAAGAATTAGCTTCTACCCAGTAAGCACGGGCCTTTTCTGGTAGTACATACATCCTGTTTTTGCGAGGGAAAATTTTGTCACATTGATGAAGAGACACAACTGTATATACACTCTGTTTCTTTCTTTCATCAATAGAAACTCATATTAAGAACTCGTTAATCGAAAGTCTTATTAGCTTTCCTCCAAAGAAAAGGAAAGACCTAGCTTTACTCTGTTTCTACCTGATAAGCATGGGGGCTTAACCGTGCGTATGGGTGATCTTGTTTTGTGAATAAGTGTTGTAAGAGAAGGTTGAGAAAGATTTGTAGGCCTTAAGGAGGTATTTCCTGGTACTCTGGCGTTCCATTTTGTTGAAAAGAAAGAGTTTTCACGAGCTTTATTAGCCATGGATCACTAGATGTGTTAAATACATGCGGTAAATGCAGAGGTTAGACTCCTGCAATTCATATTAACAACTGGTTTGCTAATTTTGTTTCCAAGGCGTGGAGAAGCGCTTGCAGATCGAATCGCTCCACGTACCCGACGTCTTCGTTCCTTGGTGGGGTTCCTGGATCAAGTCATCGAGTTGATGGGTGTTCCAGCCAACGATACCTGTGCAAAAATCATGCGGATCTATGGACTCCTCAAACTCGTCAAGATGGGAGGGCAAGTTATGATGGATCCAAGGTTTCGACTTGTTGCTGCTCTCATCGATGCTGGGCTTGAAAGCGTCAAATGTGATCTGTTAATGTACATCTTGCTAAGTGACAAGCCTTGGCCAATTGCCGTTCTTTATATCGTGATGGCATTCGCATTCATTGCGAATTAGAAAATGGTGACAGATTTTGGTTTCCAAGATGTTATGGTTTACTCTTTGCAAATTTGGTTTGGATATTCAGACATGACCTTGTGTTGTACTAATATTAGTTTGAATACCTTCTACATCATGAAAGATAAGACTGTGTATTTATGCTAAAGAGGCTATTTTCTTTTTCCATATTCTATTTATTCATTCTCTCCTATGTGACCTCCTAAAAAGGGTATTTATGCTCGTAATGTCCTTTATATAAAGGTCGTAACGGCAGAGGAACATTACCACAGGACATACTCTTCCCTTGTCTTATTGGGACCCTCCGGTAACTAGTACAAGCAAGTAAGGATAATATGTCATAGAACTAATTTATGATCCCTTCTTCTTGTGCCAAAGATCTTATCTTTCCCGAAGGAACTGGACATAGGCCCCTTAGGCCCCTTCCCTTCTCTTTTGGATGAATGATCCTACTCTTTTTCCATTTTTGTTAATATATCCAGGTTTTCATTTTCGAGAGATGCCAGTGACTCCAACTCTCAGAGCACAATGGAATTAGGGACATATTCGATTGGTATAAATCTATCGAAGAGTAAGTTTTATTTTTGATAATCATTGCTTTTTTTTTTCTTGGACGTCGATTCTTTGTCCCCAAGACCATGAGTGTCCTTAACATATCTCACCCGTTGACAAAAGAAGATACTTTTGGAACATGTGGACTTCTTTCTTCGTTATATTTATCAGCTCCTGCATTAAACAAATTCATAAAAAATTAGTAAATAGTTTACTAGATAAATGGAAGCAAACGCAACTTCTCATTGAGCCACTTTTCGCTTCAGTGGGGTCGACACCAGACCTTCCAAAGTTAAGATTCAAAAAAATAATTCGGTCGAAATGAGCAAACCCTTTTCCTTTGTTTGAAAATAAATTTTCAGCCCAAGCTATTTTTACTTTAATATACATTTGACCGAAGTAACCGTATATTATAATTCATGAGGCTCCTCAAATACATATGTGCCGCGATCGTCAAAGTACTAAATAGAAATCATTCTGGTATTTGGTCGATGTTCGTGAAAATAACATTACTTTGTACTGCAATTTGCTTTATTCATCGCAATGGAATCTATAGCGTAAAATATTTTTATGAGCAACTAGCACGCAATATCTATATAAGCTTATGTTGGAAGAGAAGAGCTGAAAAGCACCATAGTTCATTGGGAAAAATGTAAGAAAAGCCCTAAACCTTTGCATTGACGCCAATTTAGTCATAAACTTTTTATTTGTGTTGATTTAGTTATAAACATTTTGACTTGATGTCAATTTAGTCCTAAACCTTTTGACATAGGGACAACTTAGTCATTCTGACTTGGACTGGATATTACTGACATGGACAATTTTTAATAATATTTTAGTAAAACTGCAATTGTTTATTATTTATTTTCTTTTTTGTCCTTTCTTTTTCTTGGTGATTTGCCAAAGGCAAGGGTTAGCGAGGCTCAAGCTCTCGCTAACGGCAACAAGGGCAACCTCACGCTGGGCAAGTGAGGCTCAACCTCCCTAGATCCAATGAGGTCGAGCCTTGCCTAACCTCTAGCGAGGCAGGCGAGGCAGGCTCAAGGTTGCAAGGGCGGCCTCACACTGGGCGGGCGAGGCTCGACCTTGCTAGATTCGGTGAGGTTGAGCCTTGCCCAACCATTGGCGAGGGCTCGAGCCCTCGTGTACGCAACCTGCCAATCACTGAGGTTTGGCGAATAGCTGGAGAAAGAAGGAAGATGAGGAAAAAAAAAAGGAAAAAGAAAAGAAACAAATTCAAAAGAAATATTAAAACATTACACGTCGGCCGACCAGCATCCATGTGAGAAATATCCTGTCAAAATTAGCCGAAGGACTGAATTGGCGCCAAATCAAAAGGTTTATAACTAAATTATCACAAATGCGAAATGTTTATAACTTTTTTCAACACTTTGCTTGACCCCATCACAATTAGGGTGGTGCAAAACTAATGGCCCGAATCGGGAACTGCGCAAATCAAATCGGATTGAACTAAACCAACCGATTGGATTTGGTTTTCTAAAATGTCGATTCGGTTCTCGATTTCTAAAATTGTAACCGGTGTTTAGGCAATCTAGTTCCTAGTTCCAAAAGACCACTTTCTTTTCCTCTAGCTACTAAAATGTTTCAGTTTGCTAAGTTGTCTCTCGCCTACCCATGGATTCGGCAGTAATTTGAAAGGTTGACCTATTCGAAAATCTCTGGATCTACACTAATCTTCTTTTTCTTTTTAATTTCTTAAAAAAATGAAAGTGACCAGCTTTTTTTTTTTTTTTTTAATCTCTTCATAATAGAAGACATCAACTAGTGAGAAAAAAAAAGTGATCGGTTTCATTGGATCGGATCAGTGGTCCTTGGTTTGGTTCTTGGTTTCACCTTAGAATTGGATCGAACTAGGAACTGATTCTAATCTAAAAACAATCTCCAAGTGGCAAGCTGAGCCGACTTTAGAGAAATGGCCAGTGTAGTTGATGTAAGCATTTACATCACTTATCCTCCAAGCTCCCTGCCCCCATTCCTAGGCTAGCATGCCACTCAACCTCTGACTCATGGTACAACCTTCAACACTATTTTCCTAGGGCTTGTTTGGTAATCGACTAAATAGTGTCTTATTCTATTCTTTTATTCTCTGGAATAAAAAAAGAACAGAAATCCTTTTAGTAACCTTTTTATTTTAGGGAATAGATTTGGAGCAAAATGAAGATGTAAAAAAAAGTTGCTTTTTTATTCCCGAGAACATTTCAGAATCAAGTCGATTTCCTCTTTGTTTCCTCTTTTCTTTCCTTTTTTTCTTTTCTTTATCTCTTTCATCCTTTGGTTAATCGCCAACCTCAGCTAGGCCAGCAACAAGGCCGACGATCTCATTGAAGCATCGCCCGCCCTTAGTGAGGCCATGCCTCCCTAGTGGTTGAGCAAAGCTTGCTAGACCACCACAAGGGCTGCATCGCTTGGCCATGGTGAGGCCGCGAGGCCTGGCGAGGTTGAGTCTCGCTAGCAATTGGTCAAGCTTACCTCACTAGATCTGGGTGAGGCAGAGCTGGCCTTGCTGAGCCTCTCCCAACCGCCGGGGAGGCTCAGCTGGGGATTAGCAATGCTTCGACGAGGTTGCTGACCAAAGGATGAAGGAGAAGAGGAAAAGGAAAAAAAAAAGAAAAAAAGAAAAATAAAAATCTAATAAAATTATTAAAAAATTAAAATAAAATTTAAATCACAAGAGAATTTGAGGTCCTACCAAACATAATTTTATCTTGAGAATATAAATTTTGGACAGTTATCAGATACCTTCAAATACTTAGAAACTCCTCCAGGGAACAAAATTTTGAAGAGAAATTATTCTCCGAAATAGAATGATTATCAAACAGACTCCTAGTGTCCTGTCCCGCATGTCGACACTCAATGTATTTAGCACCCTATTCTCAATAAATAAAACCCCCTCTTTCTCTCTTGCTTCAACCCTTCATTCAATCAAAGGTCCAAGGTTTCTAGCTTCCGGGGCTTCTTCATCCCTTTCGAACATAGATTCTTTTTCTCGTTTTGAAAAGAGAGAGAAATGTCAGCTCACATTTGGACACAAATTCTTTATTCCACAAAATGCTCTCACGGATTATAAGTATTTCAACATGTCTTAATCATTGATGAACGTAAAATTGTTGATGCATGCCTCACTTACATATATCATTGTTAAGAATTGATTGATCGTCAATGGAAACACCATTCAGGATAGAGGATCTCCATCCTTTAGGCTCCATCTATTTCGCGAAATTTATTTTCTGAAATAACATTTTTCTTATTTCCAACGTTTGGATTGCTTAGAGAAACGAATCAATAGAAAATTTTTCCTAGTCAATGGAAAATTAATTTTTAAATTCAGAAAAATAATTTCATAATTAAAAAATTAAAAATTATTTTTCAAATAATACAAACAGTCATTTTGAAAAAATATTTTGTAAATAATTTACTTTTCATGAAACAAACAAAGTATTATAGGGTGCAAAAATTCTATCACATGCATTAAGAGAAATTTATATTAATTGTGATTTAATTATTCGAAAGTCTCACTTGCTTTTCCTCCTCAGAAATGCTTGGACAAAGAGGAGTCTTGATTGGCCTGATCAATCATGGATCCGTAGGTGATTGCCCTCCTGTAAGTGCCTCAGTATGGTCAGTGGCGTGGCTGTCCCTTTTTAGCTTAGTTATTGTGTGTTCTTCCAAGAAAACTTTGTTTTTCCTGTTATTTGACATTTGGCTGCACCAAAAATTTATTCTTACTATTCTTGAACATGATAATTCACATTGTATTTCGCATTAGAATCATGCTTACAGAAAATTACCAATTTTTTTTTTAAATCTATTGCAATTGTACCAATTCAGTTCTGAACTTTTTTTTTCCTTTACCAATTGAATCATAAACCTTTTGCATTTATACTAATTCAATCCATTCAACTAATTTTATTAGAAAATTGCTAACATAGACATGTTGGCCACTCTACGTAGCACTATAGGCATTGACATGGACTTTTTTAAATGATATTTTAATAATTTTTGAATTTTATCATAATTTTTTCTTTTTTCTTTTATTTTCTTTAGTTTTTCTTTATTTTCTTCCTTCTAGCATGGGGCAAGGCTGTCGTGGCACTTGCTGGCCTTAGGCAAGGGCTGTGACGGCCTTGCGTAGCCAAATCATGTGAGGGTTGTGGTGCCCTCACTTGGCCAGATTTGGTGAGGGCATCCCACCCATAAGTTTAGGTAAAAAACTAAAAACTAAAGAAAAAAATTATAAACATTCAAATTTTTGTAAAAATATAATAAAAAATATTCACGTCAAAGCACTAATCATATCAAATAGGATGACCGACATTCATGTCGGTGAATTTCCAGGCCAGATTTGGTAAGAACATCCCGCCCATAAGTCTAGGGAAAAAAAAAAAAAGAAAAACTAAAGAAAAGAAAATCAAAGAAAAATATATAAAAATTCAAAGTTTTATTAAAATGTATTAAAATAATATCGACTTAGCACCGGTCATGTCTCGTAAAATGGTAGGCGTTTAAGTCAGCAACTTTCCTAACCCAATTTGACTAGGGTGTCCCACCCATGAGTTTAGGGAAAAAAAAAACTAAAGAAAAGGAAAAGAAAAAATATAAAAAAATTTCAAATTTTATTAAATTTTATTAAAAATAACCATATTAGCGTCGGTCGTGTCACGTAAGATAACCCACATTCACGTCGACACGCTTGCCACAATTTCGTTCCTTTTTTTTATAATCGAAAATAATAGAATAGAAGTAATTATATCCCGATCAGGATCAATTATCGATTATTATATTAGCGCATCCACCCTGAAATCGGGCCAGCACCTTCGACCGTATAAATCACATATGGGTCCCACTATACAGTCCCACTTATTAGAATGCACGTGTAAAGCTATAATCCTGCGACGATGCATCCAGTCATTAGCTCCGAATCACAAGTCCTGCAAAAGAACACAGAGAGGAAGAGAGAAACCCTCGTGGTGCTCTCTCTCTCTCTCTCTCTCTTTTCACTATTTTCTGTGAGCGAGTTGCGCCGTGGACGAATACGCATCCTACGTTCCTCGGCGTTCCCATTGGTCTTGTGTATGTGTTCTGCTCTACTCGCAGCCTCGGAACAAGTTCCATTTCGGCAAGGAAGGAAGAGAGAAATCACTCACTCAAAACTCGGAGACCAATTGGCAAACGACAATCCAGCCAGTCACGGTGGTCGAAGGTAAGCACCAATTGCGAGCCGCAGCATCTCTTTGCTGCTGTAGTCCAGCCTCCTTCGATAAGTTGGGGGCACGTGAGTAAATTCATGCGATCTTGAATTCCTTTCCTTAAAAAAGAACTCCCATCTCCGATCATGTCCATGGTTCGTTTCCATCTTGTGAACGGTGTTTTGTTACTTCGGCTCCGTTCGTTTCACGGAAAATAACTTCCAGGAAAACGTTTTTCAGATTTTTCAACATTCGTTTCGCGGAAAATGAACTAGTCAACGAAAATGTTTTCTACTTTTCAAGAGTGGAAAATATTTTCCATAACTTTTTCCACCTTATTTCTTTTCACCAATACATTTTCGTTTTATTTTTATGCTTTCTTTTTCTTTTTTAAAAAAATCGAGGTTTTAATTTTTTTTCCTTTTAATTTTTTTCTTTTCTTTCTTTCCTTCTTCTTTGGCCTTGGCCGATCACTGGCCATGGTGGTGGCCGGCGACCAGCCGTGAGCCAACTCAAGCCTCGCCCCAGGCCGGCGAGGCTCCGCCTAGCCCGATCTAGCAAGGCCTGAGCTCGCCTAAGCCCGGCGAGCTCGGGCCTTGCTAGCCTAGGCAGAGCTCTGGCCTTGCCAGGTCTGGCGAGCTGGGCGGGGCTCGGGCCTCGCCTGAGCTCACTGGATCTGGTGGCGGAGCTCAGGCTCCCGATCCAGGCGAGCTCGAGCTTGCGGCTTGCCAGAGCCTGGCAAACCTCTGGCGAGCTTGGGTGAGATCGACCGAGCCTTGAGCTCATCGGATTTGGCGATCGGGTCTTGGTCGGCCACCGAGCAACCGGCCATCGTCAAGCGTGCAGTGGCGGAGGAAGGAGGAGGAAGAAGGAGGAGGAAGGAGGAAGGAAAAGAAAAAGAATAAAAATTTCAATTTTTAAAAATACAAATAATTAAAAATTCATTTTTTAAAATAAAACTAATTTTTTGATCAATTAAAAATATTAAAATTCAATTTTTTGATACTTTTTCCCAAACAATTAAATTAGCTAACGAACGGTGTAAAATATTCTCCATTCAAAGTTCAAGTTTCAGCCAAACACCGGAAAATATAGTCATTTTCCAGGAAAATGATTTTCTAGAATATATTTTTGGAAAACGTGATATTTTCCGCGAAACAAACGGACCATTCGTGTTCAAAATATGTTTTGAATTTGAGTCCGTCAAATGAAACCCAACCTCTTTCGATAAGTTGGGGGCCCGTGAGTAAATTCATGCGGTCTTGAATTCCTTTCCTGAAAAAGAACAACTCTCATCTCCGATCATGTCCTCAGTTCGTTTTCCATCTCGTGAATGGTGTTTTGTTACTTCGTGTTCAAAATATGTCTTGAATTTGAGTCAGTCAAATAAAACCCGCCCACATTGAAGTGGTTAAAATAACCCATGATTGGGAAAGCGAAACACACAAGGCAATTTCCTTCCAGTTACCGGAGTCGGTCGAGGTAAATGAAAAAGGAAAGTAAGCCATGCACTTTGTTGACTTGAATTATCCAAATTCTATTAGGATGCTGCACATGGATTTTTTTTTTTTTTTAAATCTATTTGTTAATCGAAACATATCAAGCACAATTGTCCGAAGGCGACACTTATTGTTTCAGTTTTCGTGAAACGGGGTTGTCTAACAAATATTTTGCCGACTATAATTTCAGAAATAGAAGTAGAGCATGGGGCTCAAATTGGTGCAATGTATAGCCGGCATCTCGATTTCATGGAGGAGTCCTCCCTTCAAGCCATCCTTCAGAGACGACACCAGCCTGGTCAACATTGCCCAGCCATTATTGTATTAATGCACCAGGTAAAGCACATATCGCCTATCGGTCCGACCCTAACAACCTTTGCGTCCCTATGTTGGTAACCCCATTCATGTTCATCTCGAGTTCAAAGATCGTCATGTTCTGTGGCTTATGTGATTTAAGGCTCAATTAATATAATTACAAAATTTAGAACTGAATTAATAAAAAAAGTAAATATTGAATTTACATCTCGATGCATCCATATTGTATAATAGCGAATGCTGCTCTAGTAACCGTTTCCTCCTCTTTCTTTGTTATTTTTAGCACTTTTTTGAGAATGACGGAGACGTGTCCACCACAAATTTCTTTCAAGACTCCATGGCAACCGGGAGGACTTGTGGAGGCATGAGGAATCCAAATGTATTTTCTATAAAATTTTGCTTACCTTAATTAATTTGACAATGGAAGCCAGACGCAATATATATATACACACACGCACATGATGTTGATGTACATGTCCTCTCAAGTCTCAACAGCAACACACCGATTTTTTTTTTTTAATGTGAAACATATATTGATCGCGTACGGAGTGCTGGCTACAAGTGCCTTTGATTTCATGATGCAAATTACATTTAATTTAAATTATATTTGATATGCCAATTCAAACTATGATTATTTGTCTAGACTAATCAAAAGTTAAAAGTAACTTTTTTATTTTTCTGTTAATTATAATATATTATTTAAATTTTAAAAGATTACAAAAATTACTTATGAATATTTATATTCGTGCCAATATTTATCTATTATGAAATTTTAGATGTTTAAGGTTAACAAAAGCCGAAATTGATGCCCCTCAAGATGTGCGAAAAATAAAATGTAAGAATTACTGTAAGTAAGCTCTAGATATTATTATGTAGCTGTGATGATACCTACTAATGTATATGTAAACAAACGTCATGATTTCTGTACATCCTTTGAGAGCGATGGAGTTAAAAGTATTTATGCATGTGTTAATAAAAAAATTACTTTTTTGAGAATTAAAAAATTAAAGAGCATTGGGGATGACGGACTGGAGAGGAGGGTCCACCGTCCACCCATGTAGACTTTTTCCCTCCAAATTGTTTGCAAAACTTAATGGGCAAGTCATCGGGTATTCCACAAGTAACTTCGCGGCCGTGGTGGGTCCGTTTCTGGCGAGGAAAGAAGGGGCACCGTCACCCTCTCATAATTCTATAATTTGGAGTTTATTTTAATTTTCTACGTGTGGAATGGAGCCTGAAGCTAATCCCAAGAAGATGTATAGAAGCGAAAAGCATTAAAAAAAGTTACAAACATATTGCATCAAAATATCAATTCACTTGAAACCTTTTTATTTGATCAATTTAGTAATAAATATTTTTTCATTAATACCAATTCGGTCCATACATGAATGTCGATCATATTATGTGATATGGCTGATGTTGACGTGAACATATTATTTAACTTCTAAATACTTTTTCAATTTTTTTTCTCCTTTCTCTTTTTTCATTTTTCCGTATTACCCTCCACTAGTCACCAACTAGTGGAGGTCACCAGCTGCCAGCTAGGGCTAGGATCGGCCGTGGCTAAGCGAGGCTGCTTCTCGCTGGATCCGAAGAGGGGACCCTTGCCTAGCCCTTGCTAGAGGCCGATTCTAGGTGAGGCCCTTGGTGATGGTGTTGAGGCCCCTTGCTAGGGTCCCCTTGCCGGCCTTCAATGATGTTCAAGCCTTCACCCTCATTGGTAGCTGACAATTGGCAAAGACTAATGAGGAAACAAAACGAAAAGAGAAAGGAAAGAAAAAAAATAAAAGAAGATAAGAAGAAAAAAAGGAAAAAGAAAACAAATTAATAAAAAGTCAAAAAAAGATATTTAAAGATTAAAAAAATTGTCCGTGTTAGTACCAACTGTGACACATAGAAAGACCTGTGGCCACATAAATGATTTTTTGACCTAAATTGGTCAGACGAACTGAATTAGTATCAATATGAAAATCTTTAAAACTAAATTGGTCAAATTAAAATGTTTATGATTGAATTGGTACTATGTAATAGATTTAGAACTTTTTAAATACTTTTCCCCTGTATAGAAAACAAATTCAATAAGATAACTAACCAGATTAATGATGCTCTGGTTTTGTCACCATTTTTATGCGTTTGGGACTGGCTTACCATAATTACTTAGGTAATTTCTTTGTACATTACTCCAAAATGTCACAAGGTACTCATGCCTAGTGCATTGTTGAAGAACAACAACCATGTGTGCTTATTATGTATTTTCCCACATCACACGATAATAACAGATGAATCAATCTGATTGAGATTTAAGTTATTAAATTCACGCATAAAATTGCTTTTTTTTCCCCATATTATAAAAAGAGTACATGCATTCCAATGAAAAAAAAATTAAACATGTGGAGAGAATTAGATATAAAATTTAAAATTAATAGAGGAAAAATATTTAAGTGATGGTTAGATTTAAATTCAATGCTACTAAGTAAGATTTTAGAGGATCATATCTCAACTATTTTCAAATTACAATTCTATTCATTTTGTAATACCATGTCGCTATGATGTAAATGAAAAAAGGACACAAGCTATACATGGAGATTTTGTAAGTTTCTTACAACTATAAACTCACAAAATACACCAGAAGGTGTTTCGCAATTGAGATGTGGTGTTCTTTGATGATCAAATTATCAAAGATCTCAAGAAGCATGAAGAAGCTCAAAATGTGGAGGAAGAGCTAGTTGACTTGGAGCCCTTGGGCTCATCACAAAATTCTATTGGTGGGGGAGCACAAAAAGAGGTCGAGATTGATTCGGCTAAGCAAGCACAAACCGAGATGGCAACTAATGACGAGGCTAATGAAGGCGTTGAGGCCGAGACTAATAATGGAGATGTAATAGTTGATGATGAGGTCGAGGAGGAAACAACTGATGTTGATGATTTTCCTCAAGGATAGCCAATGAGATCAACGAGAGAAAGGCAACCAAGTAGAAAATACTCCCCAAATGAGTATGTCTTTCTCACTGATGGGGGAGAAGCCGAGACTTTCCAAGATGTAAGTGGAAATTGATACCCACAAAAAGGGACAGATGAAAGCAATGCAAGAAAAGATACAATCCTTGCATGATAATCACACCTATGATTTGGTGAAGCTACCAAAGGGCTAAAAAGCACTCAAAAACAAATTGGTGTCTAGGTTGAAGATTAAAGAAAACGGCCCCAAACCACGTTACAAAACAAGATTGATGGTGAAGGGTATTGGTCATAAGAAGGGAGTTGATCATGAGGAGATTTTTCTATTATGTTGTAAAGATGTTATCCATTCGAGTTGTTCTTGATTTGGCAACAACCTTGAACTTGGAAGTCGAGCAATTCGATGAGAAAACGGTATTCTTACATGGCGATCTTGATGGGGAGATATATATGAAGCAGCTTGAAGGTTTTGTGATCAAAGGTAAATAAAATCTTATATGTAGGTTGAAGAAGAGCCTCTACGAGCTTGAACAAGGTCCGAGGCAATGGTATAAAAAGTTTGATTCATTTATGGAGAGGAATGAATACAAGAAGATGACGGGAGATCATTGCGTGTTCATCAAGAAGTTCAATGACGGTGATTTTCTGATTCTTTTATTATATATTGATGATATGTTACTTGTGGGGCATGATGTTAGAAAAATTAAGAATCTCAATGATGAGTTAAGCAAGGAATTTGCCATGAAAGAACTTGGACCGGCAAGGCAAATACTTGGAATGAGGACATTGAGCGATAGACCTTGTAGTAATGGTTATCCTAAGAGAGATATGTAGAAAAAGTTGTGCAAAGATTCAACATGAGGAACACCAAAGCAGTTAGCTCACTTTTAGCCAATCATTTTCAACTTAGCACGAGGCAATGTCCCTCAAGTGAAAGGGAGAAGGAAGAGATGCTGAAGATTTATTATGCCTTTACTGTTGGAACTCTCATGCATGCGATGGTGTGCACACGACCAAATACTAGGTATGCTATTGGAATTGTTAGCCGATACATGTCAAACCTCGGCAAACAACATTAAGAGGCTGTCAAGTGGATACTTAAGTATCGTAAAAGTACATATAGTTTGTGTTGCAAACATGGTGGGAGATGTAGATTCCAAGTGATTTACATCTGATTATTTGATGACTTTTGTAGGTGGAGCTGTCTCTTAGCAATCGAGATTACAAAAATGCATTGCATTATCTACAATGGAGGTTGAGTACATAGCTACCACCGAAACTAGCAAAGAAATGTTGTGGATGAAGAGATTTTTGTAAGAATTGGGGTACAAGCAAGATGAATATGTTGTGCATTGCGATAGTCAAAGCGCTATTCATCTTAGTAAAAATTCCACATTTCATTCAATGATGAAGCATATTGATATTAGGTATCATTGGATACGAGAAGTGTTGGAGGAGAAGTAATTGAAGCTTGAGAAGATCTACACAGATAAAAATGATGCCGATATGTCGATAAAGTCTCTACCTACAGAGAAACTAAAGTTTTATAGGAAGGAAACTAGCTTATTGAAGTGATAAGAAAGTTTAAAACCCTCCATGATGGGCTGGGGGAAGATTTGTTTGGAGGAGCGCAGCCCAACATATTCATGGGATATCCTGATAATTGATCATCAATAATACCTAATAGGAAGGAGTCCTATTATGATAGGATGCTGAAAAGGAAGAAATTTAAATAAGAATGAGTCTTTTTTAGGAAGAATTTGAGGATAAAATTAATTATGATGATTGCTCAAATTAGATTAATTCAATCGATTAAGGAGATTTCCAATTGAGAGGTGATTACGAAATCAATTAGGGAGGATTCTTAATTTGGGTGGAGGTCTACCACTATAAATAGAAGAGCATGGGTGGAGGTTTCTGAATACACTAGAGAAACACTCTAGAGAGATCATGAGTATTCTATAACGTGAGTAAACACGAGAGTTCTTGAAAGTTTTTTAAGTGAGAGTGTGTAAACACAAGAGATCTTGAGTGTTTGTCAAGCAATGATGTGTTTTGTGACAATTATGAGAATTTATTGTGAGAGAAACACTGTTAGAGTGTTAATTGTAATCCTTTGATTATAGTGGAGAGTTCTCAAACTAATGTCTCAGAGTTTTTTCAACCTTGGGTTTTCCACATAAAAATTTCTGGCATATCGTTCTTCTTCTCTCTTATCTACTATGTTATTTATGTTTCACATACGGCACAATTCTGACTATTAGAATTTCACTGCAATCAATTGCGATTAGACTTAATTTACAATACATTGACACTGTTTCCTCTCCACTAAAACATGCCCATGATCCTAGAGGAACTAACTTATCTTTGTTTTACAAGTTTTATTTCATGACTAATGCAGTACAAATCATCATGACTTAAGATAAAATAAAGAGAGAGCTCATAAATGTTTATTTGTTTTTGGTCACCATGGGCATTATTGAAGGTAGGCACTTGTGACTCTCAGACCATAAATACTAAGTTAAAGAGGAAGCATCCCATTGGTCATTTCACTTAAGTAGTATCAACACTGACATATAATATGCGACACGACACGATACGCCGACACATCGTATTTTAAAAAATAGAAAATTTCTACACGTTGGGACACGTTATATATATTTTTATATATACGTAATAAACTATCATTTTTTATGATTTTTAATCAAATTAATTTATTTTAAATTATCACTTTTGGTCGTTTTTCAAGACATTTCCATACACTTCGTGCTCTAAATATGTTTGCTTCGCTCCCCGCTGCCAAGTGAATGGAACGGAGCCCCATCTGAATATATTTTTCGTTATATAAGACTATGTTGGATGGAAGGAGTTCGAGCTCATCTTTCGACGATGCCTTTTTGTCGTTTTGGCGTTTGCTAACCATTTTTCCCTCTACTTATATGTTTGACAGCAAATCATTCGGTCTCCAATTCCTATCTTAAAAAAGAAGAGCTTCCTCTCTCTAATCATTTCCTGTGTGTGTGCCATTACCCAAATGCTGTTTTATTTGGAAACAATTTGTACTCTGCATCGGTCACGTGAACTCATCCTTTACAATGTTGCATTCAAGAACCATGATACGGGTACAAATCACCTAGATCTCTTCACTTTGTTAATAGATCCCTGCGATTATACTTGATCTTTATTGTTTGAGCTTCTCTCGGTTGTCTGACAAATAATTTGCTTATTATAATTCCAAGAAAATGCTGCAAAATATAACCTACAGCTTAATTCTCTAGCAGAGGCCTTTCGTTTTCTCATTAGGATTGTGCGCAGCTCTCTAGGTCCAGCCAATGTCGTTGTAGAACCCATCATTGTGCCTATCTGCGAAGTGATACAAAAGGTCCAGCAAATATTAATCTTTATAATGAGAAAGCAAGATATCGGCAGAAGGTTTCTACTCAAGTACACTCTCATCTCCATTCCTTTTGGATGTGTCAAGTGTGGCCTGCTGATGTACAATATGTTTGGCTACATACCTTGGCTGATTTTCATTCCATGTGTCCTAATGTTGGTAATCCCATTCATGTTCATCGATTAGTGAACGGCTATAATTTCCAGCTTCCTTGATGTGGTAATGTTCGATGACACAAAGCATCTTTCGTTGTAAAGGCATGTAATATAATATCATGATAAAGATAATGGAAGCAACTGACGAGGAAAAGTTAAACTGAAATTGTTGGATTTCAAAAAGGACGTAATCATCCTAGAATGCGATTTTAAGAAGGAACATAAACATTTAAAAAAATCCTGTGATCACTTCCTTTTTAATATACTTAAAATGGTTTTCAAAAGACAAAACAGAAAAGCTTTCTCCGGCGAGGGATCTATTTGGTTAAAAACTCCAACAGTCTTCTTAATGTTTCTAATGTGCTATTGCAAATAGTAGAGAAAGAAAGTGGGAGAAAAACTATATTATTATCATAAACGAATGGAATACAAATATAGTTCAGAGAACCTCGGTATCGAAACAGACAAAGGATTCTCATTCTTACTTTAACATTTGGAAATAGAAGAAGGCATAAGCACTAAACAGTAAAAGAGAGCAAGGTTATCATAGTTGAACGGGAAACGTAATGCTACTGATCTTCATAGTATAATAGTGTCGATTGCACACAGAGTTCATCCTTGTTATCATCATCCTCATCCTCATCCTCATCGGCATCAACCCAATTACTTGGATGATACGAGCACACTAATTGAATCAATACTGAGATTCTGAGAAGCCCAAGAAAGGCATGTGAGTTCTTTATTTTAGAAATAGGTACTTGCACAGCTATGTGCGACGCATCATCAAGGTTCACAGTCGAGTAAAAAGTAGAAAATCCAACTTGTCTCTAGTATCACGTGGACAGTCGCATTAAAGAGTGGAAAAAAAATACTAAAGAGTGGAAAAAAAGAAATGCTTACAGGTTTCACAGGACGTAAATGGATTTCTGCCACATTTTTTGCTTCTTGACGCAAGAATAAAGAGTAAAATTTAACAACACTAAAAGATAAAGTTGTGCAATCAATTGGCCTAAGCCAAATGCTTTCTTGCAAAGCAGCATTTACAGTAGGGAAATGGGCGATTGAGAAAGTACCAACCTTATTTAGAAATATTTGCAGGAGACAGCAAAATAATCCGACCTCAAGAGATAAAGATGATGTTCATCACACACACACAAACTGAGAGTGGTTGAGAGACGAAGAATCTGGACCAGTTTGGATGTTTCCTTCAGCTGATGCAGCTTTTGATATTTGAAGGGTGCTTATTCTTTCAATTCCTAACTGATCACCAGCTTTTAGGATCCATTCTTCTGGAACTCGCCTTCCATCAGAACAGCTGACACTGCTTGCAGCACCTCCTGCCCAAAGTTAGTAAACCACTCAAATTTTGATTCCCAAGATATGCCTTCACATTGACTTTAAGTGTCTTACGAACCGCAAACACAGCATTTCATTTTAGAGCAAAGCAAAGTCAATTTCTTTGCCATCATTGAGAGATGATAGTGCTACAAGGATCACTCACGTGAGAGTCAAACAATATTCTGGTATGATTTGATGGAATCTCAGAAGCACTTGTTCTATTCCTCTATGGCTGTTCTCTAGAAGCTTCCCAAGTATCAGCGGGGCCTGGCATTCCATTTGCTGAAGGTCCAGTGTTACCTTCATGTAACTGTGATGGGAGTATGGTGGTCATTACAAGTGTAGCATCAAAATTGGAAGAGGCCCACTCATCAATGCCAAATTTAGGGGCCATCAAAAAAGGCCTGTTTCATTAAAACATGCAGTTGTATCAAGTTCTTTATTCTTTTCTATTTTGCATTTAGTTGCACTTAACACGCCGCCCCCAATTGACAGCAGAGATGTTGCATTTGAAACCACGAATTTAGTACCAAAAAGAAAAGTCAAAAGACATACATTAACCATCAAGTTTTGCACTGATATTTTGAGCCGGCATATTTTACTAGCATCTTGCATTAAACTTGATAAATAAACCATTTATCATCCTAACTTAAACCTCCTTAAACCATTATTATCCAAACTTGATTCAATGGTGCACTATATTCTCTCAACCAAATTTTCAATGATGATCTCTCGTGTTTGACATTCAGCCCAGAAGCAAAACTGTCATCGGCCTTTATGATCGTGATCGTGAAGCTATGCGTTTGCATGTTTTAAAATTCTTGAGCAGATAACTAGCAATCATTCATCTATTAAAACCACATATGGACTGATTGCATGAAAACTACTTGTTGCATCTGAACTACTTGCATGTACAAAATTGAAGTGAAGCATGGAAAAAAATGGATAGAAGGTAAGAGTGGAAAGAGCATTTAGATTTTACTTACTCGCCAGCCTTCTCAAAGTACAAAAGTACAAATGAATGTCCACTTCACATCCCTCACAGAATGCAAGAAATGCCTGCAATTCCATGAGATGGACAGACGTTAAATATTATCATGTTCACTGTAAAACACAAGGAAAAACTTCGACATAAAAGATGGTCCTGAATGTGACTCCAATAGCATTTCAGCAACTAGGTCGACTCATTTTAAGGAGAAATGGAGATAAGTTTGAAAGTGAAGTCATATGTCCAAAAACTTTTACCTGCATTTATGACACAAATGTCTCAATAGATAATATAATAAAAAACGAATCAGATGGAACACCTTCAACTCTTTGACAGCAAAAGTCACATCTACTGGGTTGCCGTTGTGAGCATACTGCACAAACTCTTCCGCAGGATCTATCCAAAGCTGAGTGTGCAAAAAAGAGTCGTTCTCTGCAACCAGAATCTGAACCATGATATTGATATTCTTCTCCATATTTGATTGAAAAGAAAAAAGTTAAATCTCTACCTTTGGTAGGATCAATGTAGCTTCAAAACTCAACAGCTGTCCCACCAAATTCTCTTGCAGAATCAGAAGGATCGGAGTTGCATTCCATTGCAATGATAGTAATTTCCTGAAGGGACGACTGAAAATTCGCAAGCATTCTGTTCAGATCACGAGGCCTCACTGCAAAACTGCTTGGGTATCTTCTCCTATCCAAAGATAATTGTTGTATGTCGGGGTCAACACTGCAAGAAATCCAGTATGTTTTCTAAGAGCCCCCCACATACGCATGAACAAAAACTCACAGTTGGCACAGTGAGCTAAACATGTATATCTGCATGGTGCAGCTTCTTATCAAATTAATGCAGGTCTGACAGGTGCCAGCCTCGGATTTATATTACAGTCCGACAACATACTGAATAGTATGTAATTAGAATGACTGAGTCACAAAGATTGAAAATGGTAAGTGGCCAACAAAAAAAGTACATTTGGTAGAAAGCGGAATCTAATTTTTGACATAAATTCCCCCTCTCTTTATTCTGAATTGGTTGGCTTTATAGGTTATATTGGGGCATTGCAAAATCCCTTTGACAGTGTTCACGCTGCTTTTACAAGGTGAGAAATTAGAAAAGCTCGTCTCCATGAACACATGTGACAGGACGAATAAATGCTTTTCACAGCAGGTTGCAGTCATTTTCTCTCAACAAACATGTAAGTTTCAAGACTTCATTTCTGCTGTTTTTCCATAGAATTGGAGCGAGACTATTTTTAGGGGGAAAAGGGAATGTGCTAACTTTTCCATCTGTGCCAGAAGCTTGCAATCTTAACCATCAAATACACCATTTCCAACATAATGAATACAGAGCACCACACACACAACTGAAAGGTCTTTACCATTGAAGCACTGCAAAGCCCATTGAACTTTTGATGCATTGATGTCTGGTAATTGCACACTCAAATAATCAATGTTTGAAATAGGCATTTTAAGGACAGAACAGACAGCCTGCATCCAGTACTTGGTAAGTGTTGGTAAGTTGCTTACAACTATAAACTGACAAATATACTAGAAAGATGAGCAACGACAATATACCTTTAGAAGAACGCTGCATTGAATCTGTGCGCCAGATACTGTAAACACGTCAAAGAGGTCTGGCTTGAAGGTAATCAATTGATAGGCAGATCTTGATGAATTAAGTGCGTGAAAGGAAATCTGGAGGTCGAATACGAGTATGAGAATCTTAATCTGATTTATACAAGTGAGAAGGTGATATTTGTACACAGATCAATACTAAGAGATATGTTAGGAAGCGCAAAACTTGCTTTCACTTTTTGAGTGTAGCAAAACCCCATACAACACCATCAAAGTAACTAGACAAACCAGCAAAGCATTAGCAATAAAGAATAGCAGCACCCGTAGAAGGTTATCCATAGGGCTTTACTTCTATGGTTTCACCATTCGACAATTTGACGAGAGTATCGCTGATAGTTCTCCTGGCTACAGCAGCGAATTGCCTCAGTCTTACGATCTAATGACTTCGAATCACCTTATCAACAGTATCAGATTCTTTTAATCACTTCAGATTTTTATGCGCGTCGAGTTCTAATCACCGTCGACAGGGCCAAACCCTACCTAGCTCGACAAATTTCTGCCTCAATTCCACCGCCGAAAGCTCCACGCACTCGGCAATCGGTGCAAGGACTCTCAGAATTTCTCAATCGGACGCTGTGTAAAGCGAAATGAGCCAATGCCTAACACGGTATCATAGCCATCTAAACGAAGCATCGCTCGGCAGGGCACACAGAGAAGCAACTGCTGTAGCTACTTCACTCGACATGGATTTCAGATGAATCACCTGGGGAAGGAGAAGCTTGGATGGCGAGGTCGGTGCCGACGCGGGAGAGGCAAGTGATGGAGCGAGCCAAGGTCTGCGAGGCGTTGCCGCTCAGGGTGAACTCCATTTTTCCAGCTCTTCGCTTTCCCTCTCTGCAGCGACGCTACAGATTTTTATGAGGGGACCGCCGAAAAATTGGCGGGATTGGAAGAAGAGGACGCTTGGTCCATGGCTCGGGGAATCAATGATACAACACGTTTAATTATCATTTTTTGCCCCCCAAGGATGCCATTATATCACTGATGTTTTCCCAATAAAGTACTTTAGGTTTTTCAGATTCATCGTTACATTGACGCATAAACCATAGCTTATAACTTGAAGGGAAATCACAAAAATGTTCTTGCACGAGTATTTACTTTCAATTTTGACTATAATACATTATTTTTGTCACATTCGGTCATCAACCTTGATTTTAGGATAAATGTCGATTTCTTCGTCTAGATGCGAACAAATACGAAGTAAGGGCTAAAGATTGTTATGTGGCATTAACATGTCATGATAGTGCAAAACTAGTAGCCACCCGTGTGTTGTTGCGAAAAAAAATAACTTGTTATATAGTCTAACACATCAAAAAATAACAAACAGTTTTTATTGGCTTGGTTCAACAATTGCGTTTGCTATCGTTAAGTACATTTACAGAAATGACCTATGATAGATAATATTTGCGATTATTAGAATGCTTTAATTGCCACTTAATTTAATATTAATTAGTCTGAAGTGATATAAAAATGCTTGTGTTGTATATTCATTCTATAAAACTATGCAGGTCCATGCTTCGATGTTGGAGCTTCTTGTATAGCTCCAGTGCTTCGTCAATATATAATCAGTTATATAATTTTTTTTCCTGGTAACTGGAGATTAATTTATTGACCCAATCTGTTACAAGATAAAGCATGATGATCAAAATTGAATAGTGGCAACAGTATGGGAATCATTTTTGTAAGCTCTCCATGATTCATTTTCCAATATTTCATGAATTCTTTTCTCAAAGATCAAAATTCATTTTTCATTTGATGTAGAGACATTGGTTTATTAATTAGTGGTTGTTGGGAATAACTGATCCCCGAAAACCGGATTCGATACTAAATCGAACTCCTAAATCAATGCGGAAGACGAAGCCCAAGAATAACATGTATCACCGATCCTAAAACACACCACGGATTCAAGCGTACCTTGTTAGCCACAGATTAGACACCGACGCCGATAGAGGAAGAGAAACTTGGCCCTGTTCGATCCGATGACGCCTTGAAGGGAAGAAGAACGTGCCTTATACTTACTGTTTCTTCTTTTTCTTTTTGAGAGAGAGAGAGCGCGCGGGAGAAGACGTACGTTCGTTTTCTGTTTCCAACCGGTGTCATCTTTCTCTCTCTCCTCCCTTTTATACCTTCCCCCATCCACGGGCCCTATTCCCGTGGGCCGGGCCTTTTGGGCCTAGCATGGGCGGACGGGCCTTAAGCCCATCACCAATTAAAACCATCATCTCCCACTCGCACATGGTGGGCTGAAATAGGATTCTCTTTACCTCTCTTCAACATTCATACCGGTGAATAATCCGTGCGACCAAAGATACTTTGAGAGCTCGTTGCTATATATACGTTAGGAATATATAGCAGCTCATAATGGGCGTCACACTCCGAGTAGATTTAGTATGTAGTACCCTAGATCGATCGATCACATTTATATCTCTCTTAATCTCTTTTAAACAATGATATATATATTGTATTCACAATTATGATTATCCCAAAGACAGTCATAATTGGTTAACCGATGAATACAAAACTACAATGTGATTCTTCAAAATCGATCTTCCTCTTTCCTTCAAACTCTCAATTTCAGTTCAGCTTGCTTTTCTAGAAATGCCCTATTAGATCTAATCAAACTCATGACCATTGGCAACATCCTAAGATAGCAAACACAAAATAGAAATTTTGAGAATAAGTAAGAGTCATGAGGGGACTAAAAAATTGAGGAACTCTTTTCCTCAAGAGTCTCACACGACATAAAAAGTTGAGATCAAACTTTTGCCACTCTTATTGGTCGTCTCATGCATACGTAGTATGAAATACGTATTACGGTAATAACTCCTTTCCTATGGAGCGTATGTCTACACCTTCAATACCGTACAGATGATAGTTCAGACATACCCAATGTCTAACTTGAGTTCACGTATCTACTCATTCACAAAATTCATCGAACTCACATCGGCATCATAGACGAGATAAAGTAAAATATGTGGGGTATTTTACTTTCGGACATAGTAAGTATTATGTCCTCATCTTAACACCCAGTTAAGGTGACATACGTATTTTAAGCTTGAGCTCTCGATTATCACCTAGATAATAAGCTTAAAAATAGTCTCATCTCTATTTATCACACAGTAAATAGAGGCGATTACCCGTATGAGTGGGCTAATCTTATATCTGTCCGACATACTTCCTCAACTTAAAATAATGCACTGAGCATTAAGATGCATAAAGATCAAACAAAGATTCATAGGCATTAATGATGAAAAATACAAATTCATCAAATGTGAACGCTTCAGGGAAATTACAATCCAAGTACATCGACTCTACGCAATCCTAGAGATTTCATATGGCCACAAAACACATCTCTAGGTATTGGCTTTGTCATAGGATCTGCTACCATTCTATGCGTAGTATGTACTCTAAGTTCACATCTTTTCGTGCAATCATATCCTTGACAAAAGTATACTTGGTATCTATGCGTTTGGTCTTGCCATGATATTTTGGATCTTTGGTGTACGCTTTTGCTGCTTGGCTATCACAGTTAATCTATAATGAATCTGCAGCACTTCAAATAACACCTAAATGATCCAATAATCTCTTAAGCCAAACATCTTCTTTTATTGCTACTGATAATGCCACGAACTCAGTTTCCATCATGGACAAGGCTATACACTTTTGTTTCTTACTGCTCTAACATATGGTGCCATTATTCGGTAAGAAAACAAACCCAGATGTAGATTTTATTTCATCTAAATCTCCTCTCCAATCAGCATCAAAATAGCCTTTGAGTTGCAGATCCTTTCCATAATAACTCAACGTATAATCAGCAGTCCCCTTTAGATACCTCAGTATTCTTTTAATGGCTTTCCAACGTACTTGACCTGGATTGGATTGGTATCTACTCATCATTCCAACTGCAAAACATATGCCAGGTCTTGTACACATCATAGCGTACATCAAGCTTCCAACAGCACTAGCATAAGGAACATGTTGCATTTGTTCCTTCTCTTGTGGAGTCCTTGAACACAGTCAATGGCTCAATCCTTCACCTTTTGCAATAGGAGTATCTATGGGTTTACAATCTTGAAATCTTAACTCCAAGAATGTAAGCTACATCACCCATGTCTTTCATCTCAAAGTTGGAAGACAACCAACTCTTGACAGTATTAACAAACTCCATATTGTTTCCGGCGATTAGTATATCATCAACATATAATGATATGATCACAAATTGATCTTAGGATCTTTTGATATATACACAATGATCCTTATCTATCATTGTAAAGTTATATCCCATTATGGCATTATGAAAACGTATATACCATTGTCTTGACGACTGCTTAAGACCATATATCGACCCCCAAAGTTGACATACCTTTTCTTCTTGGCCTTTCACTATGAAACCAGCAGGTTGTTCCATATATGTTCCTTCTTCTAATTCTCCATTGAGGAAAGCAGTCTTTACATCCATTTGATGTAACTCAAGATCCATACTAGCCACTATTGTCGAATAATGCGAATCGAGGTAAATCCCTCTACGGGAGAAAATGTATCTTCATTATCGGTTCCTTCCCGTTGATTATACCCCTTCGCCACAAGGCGAGCCTTATGCCTTTCTATCGAGCCATCAGCCTTTCGCTTTATTTTGAGAACCCACTTGTTCCCAATAGCTTTGTGTCCTTTTGGAAGATCAACCAGTTCCCAGACTTGGTTTGATTTCATTGACTCAATTTCCTCTTCCATTGCATGAATCCATTTTTTCTTATTAGGGCAATTCAGAGTCTCATTAATATTTCTTGGCTCATCCTCATCTTGTGGAGCAATCATAAAAGTTTCTCCTTCAATGTCAAAACGTCGATGGGGAATACTTTGACGACTTGTTCGCTATATGGGAGATTGTACACTTAGCACATCATTCCCCATTATGCTCCCACTCGGATTAGATAATGACGATATCATCTCATCATGTGGTTGTAATTGAGAATGAGTTGAATTTAATTCATTACTTCTCATATTACTCCCACTTGGATGAACTCCATTAATATCATTATCTTGATCCAAGGTTTCAAATAGGGGTAATCTTCCCTATTTCGCCCTTCTTAGGAAATTCATCCACTAAGAATGTGACATCCCGTGATTCAAATTCAGTTATACTCCCACTTTCCTACTCACCTACGAACACATACCCTTTCGAGTGTTCGGAGTATCTCATTAAAATATTCTTCTTTCCTTTAGGACCCAATTTCCCAAACTTGTGAGAGGACTCATGAGTATAGGCAGCACAACCCCATGGCTTAAGAAAACTTAAGTCCGGTTTTCTACCCGTCCATAACTCATATGGAGTGGAACTAACCGATTTGGAAGGCACCCGGTTAAGTATATAGGCAGCGAGTTAACAACACATCACTCCAAAAAGTGATATGTAAGTTAGCATGCGCCATCATGGACCTAACCATTTCCAGCGGGGTTGTTTCTTCTCTCGCAACACCATTTTGTTGAGGAGTATATGGAATAGACAACTGTATTTATATTCCTTTTCATCACATTATTTTTTGAACTCATCAGATAAATATTCTCGACCTCAATCGGATCTCAATACTTTTATTTTCTTGTCTAATTGATTTTCTTCCAAGTTCATAAACCTTTTGAAACAACATAATGCTTCAGATTTATGAGAAATCAAAAAGACATATCCGAATCGAGTATAATCATCTATAAAAGTGATGAAATAAACAGCCCAATGCCTTCTTCTCACAGTCATTTAACCATAGACGTCAGAATGGATTAAATGCAGAGGAAATTTAGCTCTTTTACTTTTTCCAAATGGTTTCCTTGTCATTTTCCCTACTAGGCAATGCTCACATATGGGCAAATCGACTTTTTCAATGTTGCCCAACAAGCCCTCTTTGGCTAGTCTATTCATACATTATTGGCCAATATGACCAAGTCTAGTATGCCACACATTCACATCATTATCATATGAAGTAGAAGACGTGAAACAAGGGAATAACATATATTGACATCACCACAGTCAACATTTAGTACAATAAAACCATCTAGAAAGTGACCACAATCATAGTAGTTTGTATCCAAATACAAATCTACACCGTTATTACGGAAGTTCACACTAAAACCAAGCTTAACCAACATCAAAACAGACACTTAAATTTCGACGAATCTCAGAGCATTTAGAACATCATGTAGGAACAAGGTGCGCCCACCACACATGTTCAGTTGGCAGGTGCCAATCCCTTTAACTTCAGCTCTAGAGTTGTTTCCCACATAGATCCACTTAGTTCCAGTTGGTATTCGTTGAAATTCCACGAAGGATCCTCTATCCTTCGCTACATCGTCTATTGCTCCTGAATCTACAGTCCACAAAGGATTGGATTCAGCTAATAATACAGAACTTGACACAAAAGTAAAGTTCTCAAATATACAAGAGGTGTTTACCTTCTTTGGCTCACGACAGTCGCGAGCATAGTGACCTTTCTTGTCACAATTGTAACACCTCACCCTTGACATTTTCTTCACTTGAGGACGTTTTCCTCTCTTGTGTTGGTTAACTCTTGATCTCTTGCAATAAGGACTTGATCCTTTGCATTCCCACATATTGAACGAATTAATACGCTTGCGCTTAGAGCTCAAAGCCCTTTCTGAGCTAGAACCAGCATTGTAAATTTCTATTTTCAGTTCACATGCCGTTAAGCGGTCCTCTACCAGCTCAAGGTGGCGCACAAAGCATCCTCAAGATCTTCCATAACATGGTCAAGAGCTTCTAGTGCTTCTTGCTTTTCCAGCACATATTGAATCTTCATATTCAATATTTCACAATTGTTGCCGTTCATATCAGCAATTACGTTCTTAGTTGCTGAAAACATCGATCCGAACACATCGACATACATGCACGAATAATTAATGCCTATCATTTATGCATCCCTATTTGCACAGACCCATCATATTAATAAATAATTTCAAGTAAGGTTTCAGAATCAAAATGTCACTATGTTTCCAATCATCCTCCAAAATCCTAACTTAAAACTATCATTAATATAATTGTCTTATACAAAACAAATTCTATGAAGTTACAAAAACTTCTATAACTACCCTGACTAACTACCCACAAACAATCGGCAATTAATGTAAAGCAAACAGATAATTGACATCCAATGAAATAATAATGCTTTCAACTAATACAACAATCCATTACACTAAGTAATATATCCAAAAAGAAATATCAACATAAAAAGAGATATTCAACACTCAAAAACATCTCAAACTAATCTAAGAAATAAATAGGGAAAATCCCTTCTAATCTATCAGTCAAAGTATCTGAGAAAACTGAAGGCACATTTGCCAACCATGGGAAAACTTTTGGAGAGCTTTCATGTCACCACCAAGGCGCATTCACTCTGCGCCATGTGGCGCTCAATCTAAGGGTTGAAGTTTTGGCCAACTCAATCCTATAGTACTCTCTTACAAAAGCTTCCATTAGCCCCCTGTAATCCGGGACCACGTTGACCTCCCATAGCCGATCTAACACTGCTTGCCATTCAGGTAGAAGAGTGTTCATCAAAGCCGGCACCTTCTCAAAATCCGGCATAAGATAACCATTCCGATGATTTCTTGTATCATCTGATTGACCTTGACCATGTGTGATACTAAATCACCATCAAGCCACCGATAATCAGCTAACTCTTTCATCAGCCTTCTCAGTCTAGCTCTTCCTTCGTCCGTTCTCGGGATTGCAGGTATCCGTGCATAACGCATCATAATTCCTACAACGAATGCAGAACTCAAATGGATCACTTATAATCCACAATTAAACAAAATGAAAAATACATAATTTTCCATGATTCATGCAACAAATGCAGAATAAAAAATGGATTATCTCTAACCTACAAGACATAATTGAAAAAGAAACAGATTCCTTTTTTTTTTTTTTTTTTTTTTTTTTTTTTTTCGGGTCAACGGTCAAAGTCAACGGTCAACGGTCAACGGTCGTCGGTCATGGTCAACGGTCAGGTCGTCGGACCGGTCTGACCGGTCAGGCCGATCGGGCCGGACGGACCGGTCGGCCCGATCGGGCCGGGTCGGACGAACCGACCGCACGTGCCGCGCGCGTGCCAGGCGTCCGCGGGTCGGGTCGGGTCGCCGGTCGGGTTGCCGGCCGGCCAACGGTCGTCGGCGCTGATGTCATCGATGACGTCAGCACGCGTCGGTCCGTCGACCGGCGCGTGCCGGTTCACCGGCCGGCGTTGCGCACGCGCCGGTTCGCCGACCGGCGCGTATGCCGCACGCGCTGGGCGAGCCAGCGCTTCCGGGCACGTCGCGCCCACGCGCATCGGCTTCTGGCCGCGCGTGTGGGTGCGTGCGGTGTCTCCCGGCAGCGCACGACCTATCGCCGAACTTGTCTCGACGACCCCTTTCTCCCCATGTGTTCAGAAAATGATTTCGACTGACGAAAACTCAGAAAATGGCCGAACAGCGCTCAGGTGTCGGGATTTCTCGCCCCGATCCGTACGGCCGTAATTTTTTTTGCGAAAAATCAATCAAAAACATCAAACAGGTTGGGAAAAACGTGAACTAGGGCTCTGATACCAATGTTGGGAATAACTGATCCCCGAAAACCGGATTGACACTAAATCGAACCCCTAAATCAATGCGGAAGACGAAGCCCGGGAATAACACGTATCACCGATCCTAAAGCACACTACGGATTCGAGCGTACCTTGTTAACCACAGATTAGACACCGACGCTGATAGAGGAAGAGAAACTTGGCCCTGTTCGATCCGATGACGCCTTGAAGGGAAGAAGAACGTGCCTTATACTTACTTGTTTCTTCTTTTTCTTTTTGAGAGAGAGAGAGCGCGCGGGAGAAGACGTACGTTCGTTTTCTGTTTCCAACCGGTGTCATCTCTCTCTCTCTCCTCCCTTTTATACCTTCCCCCATCCACGGGCCCTATTCCCGTGGGCCGGGCCTTTTGGGCCCAGCATGGCGGACGGGCCTTTTGGGCCCAGCATGGCGGACGGGCCTTAAGCCCATCACCAATTAAAACCATCAGTGGTAAAATTCGCAAGCCATGAGATTAGTTTTCTATATCATTTATAAAAAATGCTAAGGAAAAAAAAAGGCAATACTTAGGAAAACTGAAATTACTTTGTAAAATTTGAGTTACGGTGATATTATAAATTGTAAGCGAATATCTAAAACTCTCTCTAAGTAGCATCGAAGAAGGCCGCCATCACCAAAAGAAAAAGTCGAAACCTAGGTCCAAATATTATCTTCCCATCTCATTTTTGCCGAGAGATTTTGATCGCGCCGTACTGGCAATGTTGGTTGGAGTCCTATGGGTATACATATCTCTAAATGGCTCAAAGTAAGGATTCCTCCATGGAACCCAGATGTTGACTATCCGTTTTAGCATGAGCTGCATGCTTTTCTCCACAAGGAATTAAAATGAACAAAAGTACTTGTTACATCACAATATTTTGCAAAACCTCTAAGTTATCAGGAAATGTTCAAGCTCGTTTTGTTAAGTACACTTCTCTAATACTTTGAAAAATGAAATATGCCTTATTACTTCACTAGTATGTAAAACGTGCCTTGCACATGAAATGCGAGATGTTATCATAGAAGACAACAATTTTTTCTAGTAACGAAAGTCATCAAGATATGTGTCCAGAATAAATATCGCGTGTATTTCTTAATACTACAAACTACAAATATTCAATCATTAGAGTTTGGCTCAGTGGCTAACTTTCCCATATGAGAAGGGGGAGGTAAGGGGTTCGAATCCCCACCTGCCGAGATGATTTAGTTTCGGGTGTGGGTTTTGACTTTCACGCCCTACAATAAGGCACGACAAAAATCTAAGAGTGAGAGTAAAATAAGTGTATAATAAGACTGACCAAAAAACATTTAGAACTATAAATACAAATACTCATGCGAACACATTTAGAATGACAAATTTGAATTCAAAAATAGATTTACGGAGAATGCTTTATAGGAAAAGTATTTTTTTTTATCATTGAGTTTTCCGCGAAAGAGACGCATCCTTAATGCGTGGTATTGTAATTCATATCCAATGAGTGTACGGATCATTGCAGGAGTATAACCTATATGGCCGCATTTGGATAAATTAATAATAATCAGGATATATTAACAAAAAGTAAAAAAGAAAAATAGAGAATAAATCTTGGGAGAGCAAAAGGGCGCTACGACCCGGTGTTGCCCCGACCCGAATTTCAATTACCGGCGCCGCGCCAAGTAAGCAGACTTGCTTTCCGGTTTCCTGCGTCGCCAAAAGTCAGAAGCTTGCAACCACCACATCAAATGCACAGAAAATGCCAAAAGAGGGTCATCGAAGGAGTCATACCCATGGCGGCCTCTACTTATTCCCACAGCAGTCTGCAAACACTCAAAGAAATCACATTCAGGAAGAAGAAGGAGAGATCAGGCAAAGTCGGAAGATCAATGGAGAACAACGGTCCAGCTGATCACGGTGGTCGCCAGAGGTAGGCCTCAGCGACCTTAAATAAATAAAAAAAAAGCACTGCACTCCCAGCTCCGTCTGTAAGTTTAAGAATTCTGAGGAAACACGTCAATATCTTGATGTTCTTTCTGTTTCTATCTCTGATCATGTCATACTGCTTATACCATTACGTGAATGCTGTTTTATGGGGAAAAAACCAGCGTTTTAGTCGCTGCAGCCTGCAGGTGCTACTTTAGAGCCCAGGGGAATCTTTCACCTGCCTGTATGCCTGTTTCTTGTGTTAGATTGTGAGAGTCGAGTTGGAACACCAATTTATACAATCCAGATTTTTTCATCTGTTCGTTTTTTCCTTTTACTGATTGAGATGTTCATAATGATTCGACTCTCAAAGAGCAGAAATGGACTTACTCAGAGCAGAGCATGTACTTCAGCCCCCTGTTTTCTGTGCGAATTAGTAAATTTTCTTGATATCCATTTGGATAATTGAATACAGTAGGACTCATACCAGGAATAATCCCTCTCGAGGATGCATACCATTAAAACTGTTGAGTTTGTTTGAGGAAAGTGAACGCCATAATAACCGTAATTTCTTCTTGAAAATCAAGAAATTGGAAAGATCGTCAACCTTCTCCTAAACTTACTGGCGGGAGGAAAAATTCTGTCATGTTGATGAAAAGACACGACTATTTATGCACTCTACAGCTTTCTTTTATCAAGAGGAACTCATACTGAAATCACCAAATTAATTGAAAGCCTTCTTAGCTTTTTCTCCTAAAAAAAGAGAAGACATCTAGGTAGCTGCTCTGTTTCTACCCGGTAAGTAGGGGGCTTACCTGGTAGTTTTGTGCATCTGGGTGGTCTTGTTTTTGTGAATGTGTTGTAAGAGAAGGTTGGGAAAAGTTTGTATGTGTTAAGGAGGTATCCCCTGGTTCTAAGATATTCCAGTTTTCAAAAAGAGGAGTTAAGGATGTGTCCCCTGGTTGACTACCTAAATGAGCCTCGGATCAAAAGATGGGCACTCTCGCCATGCATATATAGGTTAGAGTCCTGCAATGCGTAGACACGTTGGTTATGATTTGCACCAGACTCTTGGTGCCATACAACATCAAATTTCCCTTAAAACTTAAATTGGTAGTTCTTGAAAGCTTTTGGAAAGATTGCCCTCTGATGTGATGCAAAAAGAGCTAAAAACTCGAGCTTTCGAAAAGACTGTACACTAACAAATGGTTTGCTGATTTTATTTCCAAGACGTGGAGCGGAGTATGCAGATATAATTGCTACAATTCATTTCCTGGAGAAGATCCTGCTAAAGATTATGATTGGCGCCATCGGAATCATGGGTGTTCCAGCCATCACTAACCTTAGAACAATCGTGTGTATCCACACAGTGCTCATAATTGTTGGGTTGTTACTTATCCTCAAGATGGGAAGGCAAGATATGGACCATAGGTTACAAGTTACGTCTACTCGCATCGCTATTGTTCTTGGATGTGTCAGGTGCTGTCTACTGGTGTACATTCCACTTTGTGTCATGCCTTGGCCGATTTTCGTTCTCCACGTCCTCTCGTTGATGAACCCATGAGCCTTCATCGCAAATTAGAGAATCGTGACCGTTTTCAGTTTTCCTAATATTGTGGTATGCCCTTTGGTAAGTTGATATTGATGTGTATTGTACTTATGTTGATCGGGACACGAACCTTCTATTGTACTATTATTACCTTAGGGACATGAACCTTGTGCTGTACTGTTATTACCTCGAACATCTTATATATTGAAAAGCATAATATGTGATGTGATGTTGATAATGCTACTATTTAGTTAACAACCCGGTGCCATACAATGAAGTTGGAGACACAAGGGACCTTTTTTTTCTTTGCCTAGGGGAATTGATTCATAAAATTTGAGAAATAATCACATTATCCTTGTTCCCTAATCTTCCGATATTAATTGCAATTTTTAGAACTGGGGATGATCTGGTCCAGTTCTTGGGTGGTCCAATAGAACTGATAAATTTACAAATAATTCCCAGGAACATAGCCATCACTTTTCCAAAAAGAAAAAAAAAAATCATTGATAGTGTTACATATAACTTCATCACTAATATGATGCTCGGCTTCATCATGCGCCGAGCAAATAGAAGCTAAAGCAAAACAAAGGAAGAAAGGCATCCAGTCTTTGAAAATGTCGGCATGTAAGAACAAAGAAGAGATGCAATGCTCGACGATTTCTGGGAAAAGAAGAAGACCCACAGCATAATCAATCTGGAAAAAAAAGAAGAAGAAAAAGAAACGATGAGATGTTGAGAGGCGTGAGAGGCAGAGCTCTTCTCAGTCATCTTCAGCCGAGCTGAGAGACGGGAGGTCAAGGACATATCAAGTGCTTTTAAGTGGTTTTAAATCTATCGAAAGTAAGATCTATTGTCGATAGCTATCGACCCTTTTTCTCGGATGTGGTTCTTTGTCTCACAAGTCATTAGTGTCTCAATATACGTCAATTGTTAACACATGCGTCATTTACATGAATCAAAAGTTAATGGTTGCTCTCTGTTAATGCTGGCTCGGACATTCACCTCGTGTTCCATTATTGCATTTAAAGCAGGATATAGGATGATAATGGTAATTTTACTTAAGATCTTGGTGCAATTTAAGATTGAAAAATGATCAAATTGGAGAAACTGGGCATTTTTTTTTTTTTTTTTTTTGAGCTAGGGTAGAAGCAGGGGAAATGATGAGTACATTGGAAAGAATCACATGATCCCCATTCACTATTCTTTCGTTTTGAAATACACGCATTGTGTGTTTGATATAATTTGTAGCTCGTTCCTCGTGGTACAAACTCGACAGTCTCTACAAAACAAAATTTAAACTAAACTAGCTAATTGGAAATCGAACTACCCATGTAGAGCAGGCTAGACAAGTACAAGCTTGATTCATCACCTGCTCGCCCTTTCCTAAAAAGTATCTTACTGATGACATACACAGCATTTCATTTTAGAGCGAAGCAAAGTCAATTTCTTTGCCATCATTGAGATGATAGTGCCACAAGGATCACTCACCTGAGAGTTCAGACCATATTCTGGTATGATTAGATGGAATCTCCAAAACACTGGTTCTATTCCTCTCTGGCTGTTCTCCAGAAGCTTCCCCAGTATCAGCCTGGCCTGGCATTCCATTTGCTGAAGGTCCGGTATTACCTGCATGTAATTGTGATGTGAGCAAGGTGGCCAGCACAAGTGTAGCGTCAAAATTGAAAGAGGTCCCCTCATCAATGCCAAATTTAGGGGCCATCAAAATAGGCCTGTTCCATAAAAACATTCAGTTGTATCAAGTTCTTTATTCTTATCTATTTTGCATTTAGTTGCACTTATGGCCCCCTGTGACGACAGAGATGTTGCACTTGAAACCACGAATTTAGTACCAAAGAGAAAAGTCAAAAGACATACATTAACGATCAAGTTCTGCACTAATATTTTTCGCTGGCATTCTTTACTAGCATCTTGCATTAAACTTGATAAATAAACCATTTATCATCTGAACTTAAACCTCCTTAAACCATCACTATCCAATCTTGATTCGAAGTACATTATATTTTATCAACCAAATTTTCAATGGCAGTCTCTTGTTTTTGGACATTCAGCGAAAAATTAAAATTGTCATCAGCCTTTACGATTGTGATTGTGAAGCTTTGCATTAGCATGTTTCAAATCTCTGAGCAGAGAACTTGCAATCATTCATCTATTAAAACCAGTTATGGACTGATTGCATGAGAACTTCTCGTTGCATCTGAACTACTTGCATATACAAAATTGAAGTGAAGCATGGAAAAAAATGGACAGAAGGTAAGATTTAAAAGAGCATTTAGAGTTTACTTACTCGCCAGCCTTCTCAAAGTACAAATGAATGTCCACTTCAAATCCCTTGCAGAAAGCAAGAAATGCCTGGATTTCCATGAGATGGACAGAGGTTAAATTTATCATGTTCACTGGAAAACACAAGGAAAAACTTCAACATTAAATATGGTCCTGAACGTGACTCCAATGGTATTTTAGCAACTATGTGGACTCATTTTAAGGAAATGGAGATAAGTTAGAAAGTGAAGTCATCCATTCAAGAACTTTTAGCTGCATTTATGACCCAAATGTCTTGATAGGTAATATAATAAAAAACAAATCAGATGGAACACCTTCAACTCTTTGATGGCAAATGTCACGTCTACTGGGTTGCTGCTATGAGCATACTGCACAAACTCTTCCGCAGGATCTATCCACAGCTGAGCGTGCAGCAGAGAGTCATTCTCTGCAACCATAATCTGAACCATGATATTCTTCTCCATATTTGATTGAAAGAATAAAGTTAATCTCTAACTTTGGTAGGATCAATGTAGCTTCGAAACTCAACGGCTTTCCCACCAAATTCACTTGCAGCATCAGAAGGATTGGAATTGTGTTCAGTTGCAATGATAGTAATTTCCTGAAGGGATGACTGAAAATTTGCAAGCAATCTGTTCAGGTCACAAGGCCTCACTACAAAATTGCTTGGGTATATTCTCCTATCCAGAGATAATTGTTTTATGTCGGGGTCAACATTGCAAGTAATCTAGCATGTTTTCTTAATGCCTGCATACATTTCACAATATCACATATCCATGAAAAAAAACTCACAGTTGGCGCAGTGAGATTAACATGTATCTCTGCATGGTGCAGCTTCTTATCAAATTAATACAAGTTTGACAGGTCCTAGCTCCGATTTATATTGCAGTTAGATAACATACTGAATAGTATGTAGTTAGATTAAAGACTTAAGCTGGTAAGTGGCCAACCCAAAAAGAAATAAAAGTGGTAGAAATTGGATTCTAATTTTCACAAATAAACTTCCCCTTCTCTTTATTCTGAATTCGTTGGCTTTTTATGTCATATTGGGGCACTGCAAAATCCATTTGACAGAGTTAACTCTGCTTTTACATGATGATAAATTAGAATAGCTCGTCTCTGTGGAAACATATAACAATGATGTATAAATGCTTCTCACAGCATTTTGCAGTCATTTTCTCTCAATGAACATGTCAGTTTCAAAACTTCATTTCTGCTGTTTTTTCATAGACTTGGAGCGAGATTACTTTTAGTGGGAAAAGGAATCTGCTAACTTTTCCATCTGTGCCACAAGCTTGCAATCTTAACCATCAAATACACCATTTCCAACATAATGAATTCAGAGCAACACGCACACAACTGGACGGTCTTTACCACTGAAGCACTGCAGAGCCCATTCCACTTTCGATGCATTGATCTCTGGTACTTGCACACTCAAATAATCAATGTTCGTAATAGGCGTTCTAAGGACAGAACAGACAGCCTGCACAGAGTACTTTGCAAGTTGCTTGCAACTATAAACTTGCAAATGTACTAGAAAGATGAGCAACGACAATATACCTTTAGATGAAAACTGCATTGAACCTGCGCACCAGATACTGTAAACACATCAAAGAGGTCTGGCTTGAGGGTAATCAACTGATAGGCAGATCTTGACGAGTTGAGTGTGTGAAAGGACAGCTGGAGGTCAATTAGGAATATGAGAATCTTAATCTGATATATACCAGTGAGAACGTGATATTTGTACGCAGATCAATACTATTTCTATTCTAATTTCAAATCAAATGGTGCCAAGCACCAAACATGAGCTTAGAACTCAAAATATCTACTGTTATTTGGTGGTTAAATGCGACGAGGCAAAAGGAAGCCATGCAAAGTATGGTCACATAAGAGATATGCTAGGGAGCGCAATCATGCTTTCACTTGTTCAGTTTTGCGAAACACCATATAACACCATCAGAGTAACTAGAAAAACCAGCAAAGCATTAGCAAGACAGAATAGCAGCACCAGTAGAAGGTTATCCATAGGGCTTTTCTCCTATAGTTTCACCATTCGACATTTTGCCGCGAGTACTGCTGATAACTCTCCTGGCTATAGCAGTGAATTGCCTCAGTCTTACGATATAATGAGTTTGCATCACGCTATCAACAGTATGAGCTTCTTTTAGTCACTTCAGATTTATGCACGTTGAGTTCTAATCACCGTCGACAAGGCCAATCCCAACCTAGGTCAACAAATTTCTGCCTCAATTCCACCGCCGAAAGCTCCACGCACTCGGCAATCGGTGCAGGGACTCTCAGATTACTCAATCGGACACCGTATCGACCGAAACGAGCCAATACCTAACACAGCATCATAGCATCTCAACTAAGCATCGCTCAGCAGGGCACACGGAGAAGCAACTGCTGTAGCTATTTCACTCGATGGATGAAGCCAAGGAACGACGATCGACATGGATTTCAGTGGCGACACGCCGGAGCTGTGGGTGAGAGAGACGACGGAGGAGGAGGAGAAGAAATGGAAGGAATGACCTGGGAAGGAGAAGCATGGATGGCGAGGTCGTTGCCGACGCGGGAGAGGCAGGCGATGGAGTGAGCCAAGGTCTTGAAGGCGTTGCCGCTCAGGGTGAACTCCATTTTTCGAGCTCTTCGCTTTCCCTCTCTGCACTGATGCTACAGATTTTTATGAGGGGGTCGCTGAAAAATTGGCGGGATTGGAACAGGGGAGACGCTTGGTCTTTTTCTGGCTCGCTGAAAAATCAATGATATAACTCGTTAATTATCATTTTTTGCCCCCACAGTATGATATATGAAAGATATACTGAAAAAAATTCTTTTTCTCCAGAATCTTTCACGTCCTTCCATTACTTCAAATATCTCGTGCATCATGAAGCAGTATATACAATGATGATGAAACCATTAAGATCCTGATGCAATAATATGAAATTGGAGTAGCAGGGAAATTTTTTTCCTTCGGCCATAGAAAAATGGGGGATTTGATTTAGTGAATTTGAGAAAAAAATCACTTTATCCTCATTCACATATCTTTTGATTCACAAATTGCAATTGAGACGTTATTCGTAACCTGATCCTCCTATACCAACCTCAGCAACGTTGTACATATTACCTCGACTTGTACTTCAAGTCACAAATGAAAATTATGAGTCCAATATGCTCCTTGACACAAAGGAAGCAGACAATACGTGAGAGAGGGAAACAATTGGCCACAAATTCTTAAACGAAAGAAAAACCCATTTGAGAACAAAGCAAAATCACATTAGTGAAGTGAGATGCACGACCTTTTGTATATTGAGGCATATTCGGAAGAAATTTAAAAAAAAAAAATGAGACACGGTAATTTTGGTTCAATGTAAAAATTGACATATATAGATGGAAGTCAATGGCTAAGAATTTTTTGTTTTTGGTGTTTATGTGTTAAAAGGGTTGGGAGACAGATATTTCTTGAGAGGTTGGCCTGATCCATTGAGATGAAGAGTCGAATAGGGATCCCCAAAAGCCCAAAGCAAATCACAAGAAATTCCGTTTGCTTGCACCTTGTCTTGTTTGATCTCATGGGAGTGTTGGAGCACCATGTTGTACCCCCAAGATTCGTTGTCTATTTTTTTTTTCTTTTGGTTTATATATCCGGCATTTTATTCATGGAGTTCCTAGCGAGTCAAACTCTTGGAAGAGACAATGTAATTAAGGACATATTTAGCGATCATAAATCTATCGAAAAGTATGATTTATTACTGATAGTCATCGATCCTATTTATGGACGTGAATTCTTTCTTCATAAGACACTCCCACAGATCATGAGTGTCTTAACAGAGCTCACTCGTTGACCAAAAAAGATACTTATGTAATATGTGAAGCTCTTCCTTTGATAAGTATTATTAGCTAGCACATTAAACAAATTTATAAAGATTAGGATAAAGTTTGCTCGGTAATTAGAAGGGGACATAACTTCTCATTGAGCCACTGTTTACATTTAAATAGGGTTGACACTAGACCTTTCAAAATTGAGGCTCCATTTGTTTTGTGGAAAATGTGGCAATTTTAAAATATATTTTCGAGAAAATTTTAAATTAAAGCTTAAAGTGCCATCATTTTCTCCAATAAGAGTCCAAAGTAAATCTTGTTTCAAATAAAGGTTTGGAGTAACTATGTTTGCTTCAAATAAGGATGTGACTTTCTGTCTGGTCAAGGTATTTTAATCATTTATCTTCTTCTGAATTTTTCCTTTTTTGTTTTTCCCTTGTTCTGGTTTTTCTTTCTCCTTCACCGATGGCCAAGTGTTGGAAAGGGCTGGGCAAGGGCCACCCTCACCGATCGCTGGTAGGGGTCAGCAAGGGCTTGCTAACCTTCACTGCTATGGGCGAGGCCACCCTTGTTAAATCTGACAAGGGTCGACCTCACCTGGGGCCGACGAGGGCTCAACGACCCTCACCCTAGGGGATGCCATCCTTGCGGCCATCGATTAGGGATGGCCTCGCATGGGTTCAGCGACGCTTGCCGTGGGTGAGGCCACCCTCGTCAGCCCTAGGCGAGGTTGACTCTCGATGGCGCCAGAGTTGGCAAGGGTGGTCTTGCCCGCAGTCGGCAAGGTTGGCAAAGCCCTTGCGGGCCCTTACCAATGGCCTGTAAGGGTGGCCAAGCCCTCGCCAACCCTTACCAGCAATCACGAGGGTCGCCAAGCCCTCATTGACAACCATTCGCCCTTGCCTGAAAAGAAAAGAAAAGAGTAAAAAATAATCTAAAATTAAAATTGTCATTGGACGAAAATGCCTTTAACCAGTAGGAATATTTAGCTAGTCAGCAAATGAGGCCAAACCCTTATTTGAAATGATCATTGACCACTTTAGGCCCTTATTTAAAATAACCATGACCACTTCATATCCTTATTTGAAAATTTTCCTATATTTTCCATGAAGCCACTTTTCCAAGAAATTGTAATTATTTTATGATATTTGGATGAAATCTGAAAATAAAGTGGAAAATATTTTCCTCTATTTGATAAAGAAATTTTTTTCCTCTACACACTCTTTTTAGAAATTTTATTATTATTTTATTTTTCAATTGATTTTTCATTATTTTTAAAATATCGATTATTAAATTATTTTTTATTTTTTATTTTTCTTTTCTTTGTTTTCCTCTTCTTCTTCAGCCGGTCGCTGGCGATTGCGATGGCCGGTGACTGGCCATTGGCATGCTTGAGCTTATGGCGAGGCTTGTGCTTGTCGATCTAGCAAGCCTTTCGCTAGATTGGTGAGCTCTGAGCTCACTGGCCTCGAGCCTTGCTAGATTGGCGAGCTTGAGCTCGCTAGAGGTGGTCGAGCCTCGTGCTCGCAGGAGAGCTTAAGCTCGCCTGTGGCTAGTGATTGGCCCAAGAAGAAGAAGAGGAAAACAAATAAAAGAAAGAGAAAAAAAGAAAAATAATCGATTCCCTACAAGCCCCAACTTATTTCTTATTTCTTTTTTATTTTTAAAAAAAAAGAAAAACATAATCAAATTTTAAAAAAATAAAAAAGAAAGAAGTGGGGACTTGTAGGGGTGTGAGATAAGAGAGAGTAAGTGAGAAAAATATTTTCCTTTATTTGAAAAGTATAAAATATTTTCCTCTAATTTATAATACTTTTTTCCCTTCATGGAAAATGTTTTCCCCAAGCAATTCATTTTTTTATAAAACAAATGTCGGAAAATCCAAAAAATGTTTTCCTGAAAATTATTTTCCACGAAACGAACGAAGTCTAAGATTTGAAACAATAATCCAGATGGAAATTAATAAACTCATTTCCTTTTTTGAAGAGAAACTTTTAACCCGAGCCTTTTTTTACTTTAACATAAACTTGACTGAAATTGCCGTATATTATAACCCATGAAACTCCCCAAATACAAATGCATGGCAATCAACAAAGCAATAAATAGAAATCATGATGATATCTGGTCGATGTTTGTAAAATTAACATTATGTTGTAATGTAACTTGCTTTATTCATCACGGTGACGCTTGCATGCCACTCCACGTGGGACACGTGTTACACCCTTCAACACCATTCTTGTATTGTCCCGTCCCACGTGTTTCCACTCGACATAATAGCACACAACCACCCTCCAACCCTAGGACCAATCTATACAGTGCTGGTCCTCAATTTTTAGGACCGAGGACCGACCCTATTGAATTTGGGACCGAGGACTGAACCGATCCAATGAGTTCGGTCCGATTCCAGGGTCAACCCTGGACCAATCGATAATTTTTTATTTCATTTTTTGTACTCCTTAAAAAAGTGATTAAGGACCGGACTAACCCAATGGGTTTAATCCGATTTTCAAGTCAACCCAAGATCAACTAATAATTTTTTATTTAATTTTTTGTACTCCTTAAAAAAGTGATTAAGAACCGGACTGACCCAATGGGTTTAATCCGGTTTTCAAGTCAACCCAAGATCAACTAATAATTTTTTATTTCATTTTTTGTGTTCCTTGAAAGGGCAACTGAGAACCGTACCGACCCAATGGATTTGATGATGAGCAAGGTCAGCTAAGAAAGGCAAGCGGTGAGGGTCAAGTGGGGTGAGTGTCGAATAGAATGAGCATCGAATGTCGAGCAGGAAGCAAAAAGCCAAATGAGTATCGAGCGGCGAGCGGCACGAATGACCCAAAATGAGCGAGGCGAATGTTGAGTGGCAAGCAGAGAAGTTTTTTTTTTTTTTTTTTTTTTTTTTCAAAGAAGTTATTTCTTTCAATTTTGGCAAATTGAATACTAAAATGACAAATAAGACAGAAGAGAACGGATACTAGATGAGGATGTCATAAGGAGCTGTTTATGTCTTTTTGGATGCCGTGAGAACTCCTCACAAAAACATTTTCTCATTTGTAAATTATTACTATTGACATTGCAAAAGATATTGCAAATCTAAGTTATTAAAGAATAATATAAAATTATTTGAATTTCTCACTAAAGAGCTATTTAATGTTATTGGCACTATTTATTTTAAGATTTTCTCTATATAAAAAAATTATAAATAATATTATATATAGTTAGGGTTGGTCCGGATTGGACCGACCCGGAACTTTCAGGACTAAGGATCGACCTGCACAGTGCTGGTCCAGGAATTCGAGGACCAATGACCGACCCAGTCTCCCTAAGAACCAGACCAGGACGAGCAGGGTTGGGCCGGTCCAAGATCGGTCCAGGGTTGACCCTGGACTGATGCTCACCCCTAGTTCTCATAATATAAAACACCTCTCCCTTGCTTCATTCATCCATTTATTCAAAGATTCGAGGTGTCCAGCTTCTGGAGTTTCTTTATCCCATTTGAACATGGACTTTATCCCACAAAATACTTTTCATAAATCACGAGTGTCTCTAACATATTTCAACTGTTAATGCCTGTCGTATTCACATGCATCATCCTTTGAGAATTAGTTAAAGTGCCAACCACCACACCGTTTGAAGTAACAAATCTTTATCCTCTTTTTCTATGCATATCGGAAAAGTTTCACCATATCAATTTGATAACTTAGTTTAGGTGAAATTCACGGCAAGAGTAATCACTCTCCATGAGTTTAAATATCAGTACAATTGCTTACTTGAATGAGAAATCTTACTGTCAAGTCTTTCTGAGAATCTCAAATTTTGAAGAATTGCCAAGAAGTTACTGGGTGCAGAAATTCCATCACACGCGTGAAGACAAAATCATATTGATTGTTAAACTTTTTTGGGGCTAAAGGAAACGTTCCATTCTAACAAAGTAACTAGAATGTTACAAAGAAGGGTCACCTACATATACTTGATAAAGCAACCCTGACCATGGTAGCTCATATTATGATTTGTCTTTTTCTGTCATGCATTTGAATCATGCTTAGAATTTGAAACTTGTCAAAATTTCGTTAATTTTCATAATCGAAAATTATAAAGTAGAATTAATTAATTCTGATCAATTGACATTATGGATATTAGTGCACCCCCGTGAAATCAGGTTAAATCCGTGCCAGCCTATAAAGGACATAACGGTCCCACTCTCCAGTCCCAACCTAAAAAAATCCAGGGCATAATTCTATGATGATGCATACAATGATTATGAGCAAGAGGAGACAGAGGAAAAGAGATTCCAGTTGCGGGGTGGAAGAATGCAAAGCCTCGGAGCAAGTTTCATTTCAGCAAGAAAGGAAAAAAGTAATCACTCTAAGCTTGAAGATCAATGGAAAACCACGGTCCAGCTGATCACGGTGGTCGAAAGTAACCATTTACGATGGCTAATCGCGACAACTTTTCACTTCTGTAGATACGCCGAAGGACTCTATGAGTAAAGTCATGCAGTCTTGAATTCCTTTTACGAAAAATGAACAACTTCTATCTCCAATCATGTCCACTTTTGTGTGTTGCATCATGTGAATGGTATTTTATTCAGAAACAATCCATACACTGCATAGAATAGAACAGGTGCCCCCGTCCTTTGCGATGTTGCATCCTGAAATGTGCACTGTTCAAATCTTAATACCCATTTTGAGGACGTGGTGGAATGATAAGGATGCTAGATCGTCCTAATCCTAATATAGTAGGAGATTTGGCTGGGTTGTATAATAGCTGTAGTTACCAGATTAATGACTATAACCCACTGCATTGCTCTCTAATAATGGATAATGAATCTTCCCCAAAGGTAACAAGATCTTTGAACCACGTTAAACATGGGGTGTTCCTCTTTGCTTCCTTTTATCTTTCTTCTATATATGATCATCATTAAAACAGTCTCTCACTTGTCCAACGCTGTAAGTGGCTTGTTTCTTGCATTTCTTAGATTAGAGAGCTGACGACCTTTGTACCGCCCAGATTTCTTCTTTGGTTAATCGATCCATGTGTTTGTTCTTTGATCCCTATTTGTTTGAGCTTTTGTAAAAGAAAGTTGTCCAAGTTGTGGGTTGCTCATTTTAATTCCAAGATATGGAGACAAACATGGACCTCAAATTGCTAGAAGGATCCAGTGTCTTGACTCTTGATTCCATGGACAAGTACTTGTGTCAAGCTCTTAGTTTAGCTCAACATTGTCGGAGCACCCGTCGTGCTTATGTAATCAGGGAAAATTGTCCAAAAAGTCCTACATTTATTGCATTTTTGTTAATTGAGTTCTAAATCTTTCAACATTTTACCAATTGAGTCCATCTGGTCAATTTTGGTAGGAATTTGCTGACGTGAATGCCGACCGTCTTACATGGCACTACCAATGCGACGTGGATAAAATTTATTATTTGTTTAATATTTTTTAAAATATTTTTTGTAATTTTTATTTTTTTTTTCTCTTTTTTTTTTTTTTTTTCCTTTTCTTCCTCTAGCCGGGCGTTTAGCTTTTGGCGATAGGCTAGAGGCCATGACCGGCAAGGGCTGGCCTTGTCGGCCTCGGGCGAGGTTGCCCTCACCAGAATCTAGTGAAAGGCAACCTTGCTATCCTCGGGCGAGGTTGCACTCGCTGGGATCTAGCGAGGGTCAGCCTCGCCAACCTCGGGTGAGGCTCGCCCTCACTAGAGGCCAATGAGGATTGGCCTTGCCAACTTTGGGCGAGGTTGCCTCGCCGACACCCGTTGTGGCACCGGTTGAGGCTGGGCGACCAACCAAAGGAAGAAAAAGGGAAAAAAAAAATTAAAAACATAAAAAAAAATTTAAAAATTTGAAAAAAAAAAATCGGCGTCCGAATGCCAAAAAAGATAGACTCAATTGGCAAAAAAGTGAAAAAAATTTTATGATTCAATTACAAAATTGAAAAGTTTGGGACTGAATTGATAAAAGTGCAATAGGTTTATGAATTTTTTGACAATTTTTCCGGTGAAATCATCTAATGGAAAACCTGAGAAAGGAAGACATGGGCCCGAAAAGTTGCATCTTGCATGTGGTCTACGGGTGTACATCCTACTCAGCAGCATGCCTTGCTGGGTTTCCAAAGTAATCACGTTCAAAAAAGTGGCTGGCTTGTAACCTTCGAAAACATAACCGCCATCAGAAAAATTTTCTTCAGGAAAATTTTATGAAGTTGTAGATAGAAGTGGAAAAACTTAACTGCTAAAATATAAATTTTTGTGTTTTTTTATGGTTGTAGATAGGTGGAAAAACTTCGTGTTTCGGTCACCTTCCCACAGCCACGATTGCATTCAAGAGATTTAGGATGAGTTTAACATGGAAAATTGGCAGTCGAAAAGCTTCGGAAAAAGATATTATTATCTATAGAAATAAGATTAAATTTCAATTCATAAAACATCACAAAACATCACAAAAACTTTTGAGTTTGAAATTGGAGAGCTAGTAGTGGGCATCTGACTGACTCAACATGTATCAATGTCAAGGGCACTGGGAAAGACTTTCCGATTTTGGTCCTTTGTTGTAGTAATTATTCTACTGGACCTTCATTCTGCTTGAGTCCATAAATAATGATGAGACCAGCCTTAGACGGGATGTTATTAGATTCACCCTACTTAATGACACTCACAATTTTTATTAGTTATAATATATGGGAACATTTCCACCCAAAAAAAAAAAATGTAAATAGTAAGGGATTTTTTTTTTTTTTTTTTTTTTTGAGTTGACGGATAACAACGTGGAACATTTTGAAGAGATTAAGATGCACGCTCTGATTGGTGAGGAGTCAAAACCATGTTTTCATTTTGAAGGAGAGAATGATTAAGAAAAATAGCAAATTGGTAAGAGCTAAGCAAGCTGCATGAAATGCTCTACATGTCCAGGTATATCCATGCCGTGCCCTAATTTCGCCATTAACCTTCCACTTCTCTTCGTTAAGTCTCTTCCTTTCTTGCCTGAAAATGAGAAGAGGATGGGGCTGTCTTCAGAGGTCGTCGTTTTCAGTTTTCACCATTGTTGTATTTTTAATTTGAAAAGATACGCCGTGGCTAAAGGGGTTAAAAAAGGACAAAAACCATGGCTTGTAAGGACCAGAGATGTTGGGAGTGGTGAATTATTCTTATTGTTAATCATTTTGTCATGTCATATGCAACCATCTGCTGTTAAGACGAAGAGTCGAATGGGCCCCTCAAAATCTAGAAGCAATTCATAGTTTATCCTGTGCACTTGCACTTCGTCCAATCACAAGATTCTCAAAATGATGGAGCGTTGGAACGCCGATTTGGTGCCCACATGATTCGGTACCCCGCACTTTGTCTAATCACAAGAAATGAAAAGCCTTGCAATAAACTTTATTCGCATGATACATGTTGTCCTGTTGGAAACGCGAGTACAATATTGTTTGTTTTAACCAGCAAAATTAAACTGAAATAATAACTCTGAAAAAACGATAACATATTTAATAATGACCAAGTCAATGAATAAATACATTGAATGAATTTTCTTAACAAGTATAGATGACTGATTTCCAAACCAAATATAAACTTACAAAATTGCTATAAATTTGTAACGGAATTAAATAGGAGGTAAGATATGGATTATCAAATTTTAAGATTATTAGTTTCTACCAAAGGTACTTTACAGATTTACAAACTATGCCTCTTAAGATACAGCATTTCAAACTCGTTAGTATTAACACTAAGAAATCAGGATTTAATCAAACTTTTCCTTGAATTGGCACACTTAGAGAATGAGACAATTTTATAAGAACGTAAACATTGTATATTCTTTGTTTTTATTGAAGAATAATTTACTTCAATTTATAAAGTTTGAAAGGATATGAACTAGAATGAAATAACATCAATGAACATGTCTAGTAAAGATAAAGAAACTGATGCCGACAGCTGAAAGACATGAACGGAAAAGAAAAGACATATCAGTCTTTATTAGCTTAACTAATGTGGATCAGTTTTTTATTACACCGCTGAAGAGTCTTCAGTATCGTCAGTGGGGTGACTTCCTTTTTTTAGCTTAGTTGTCGTGTTTTATTGTGAGAATTTTAGTTTTTTTTTTTGCTTGTTATTTGACCTTTGACCCCACTAAAAATTTATTATTACTATCCTTGACCATGGTAGCTCATATTATTATTTGTATTTTTGGGTCATGCATTTGAATCATGCTCGGAAATTGACACGCTTTTCAAATTGTCGTTCGTTTTTATAATTGAAAATAATAAAATAGATTTAATTAAATCATGATCAATCTAACATTATTATAGTAGCGCAACCACCATGAAATTGGGCTAACTCCGTGCCACAGTGCCCCACGATAAAGCACGTAGTGGTCCCACTCTCCAGTCCCTCCCTACAATGCACGTGATGAGAATAACACTACAATGATGCAGGAGAAGACAGAGGGAAAGAGAACACTACCTCCGCCATTATTTAAGGATTAATTAGGCTTCCTGAAGTGATCAGATATTCCGTGGCTTGCTCGGTAACCTTCGAATGCTGTCCCGGGCATGAATCTCATGTTGTATTTGTTATTAGTCAAAGCGTAATATCTGACAAGACAATGACGTTTCCGATCCTCCAGTGGTGCAATTCGCAATTGAGAAATTATGAAAAAAAGCATACACACCTGATTAAGCAACCGTCCTAGATCAAGATTCCCTTTTAATTTTATACTATCCATCCCTTGCGATAGATTTTCAAAAAGCGCTAAAACTGAACTTCTTTGGATGAGTGACACAAGGATTAGTAAGTTGTAGGATAAAGCGCCCGCAACCCGACGTTCACATCTTTTTGGGAAAAAGCCTAAACATTTCAAAACCAAAGAGATAACATCACGCCTCTAACAATAGTTAAATATGTCAAATGCAGGACCGCAACATGCGGCACTCCATGGGGCGCGTCAAGTAATATGCTATGCCCCCATTCGACCGAAAAAAGGTGATATTCGCCCCACCAATTGTACGAACAAAGACAGCCCATGCAGCATTCCGTGGCGGATTTCGCCTTTCCTTCTTTCTTATTTTTCTCTCTTTTCGGTAGAAGAAGGGACGAGTTTTTTCTCCCTGCACATTCTGCTCCTCATTTAAGTATTAAAATTTGAAGTTGATACCATAAAAATCACAAATTGATATATCCATGTTATATTTATCCTAAATTATATTTTTTATGTCGCAAAAATTATCAAATTGATACATTTATGTTACATTGAATCCAAACTGATACATTCATGCCATATATACTCTAAACTATTTTTTCTATCATGAAAACTCCAAATGGGTACATCCATATCACATTTACCTAAAAAAATCTCAAAATTTACCACAATTTGAGATAAATGTGGCACGGATTTACCTGTTTGGGGTAAATTTAATATAGATGTACCCATTTGGAAATTTTCATGACACAAAAATTTGTTTGGGACAAATGTGACTTGAGCATACTGGTTTAGGTATCTTTGTGATATTAAAATTTGTTTGGGGTAAATGTAATAAGGGTGTACCAATTTGGGGTTTTTGGTGATATTAACTCTAAAATAGGAAACATTGATTCACTTTTTTTTTTCAATGTGAAATATAAATTGATGGCATCTGAAGTACTTACTATGGGTGTCTTTGATCTGGTGATGCAATTTATATTTGATTTTAATTGTATAAATTAATGATATGTTTATCTAAATTAGGTTGTTTGTGTAGACTCATCAAAGTTAAAAGTAACTTCTGTACTAATCAAAAATATTACTGAAGTCTTGCAAGATGACGAAAATTTATGTATGAAAATTCTTGTCAATAGACATCTATAATGAAAATAGGTGTTGCACGACTAAAATAAAAATAAAAATAAAATAAAATGCGAGCCCTGAAGATTTGCAAAAAGGTAAGGTAAAAATTACACAACCAAACTCTTAAGTATTCTCATGTAGCTAGAGCCTTACCTAATATACGTGGGAACGTCATTATTTCTGGGGAATCTAATTTTCAAAAATAAGCTTCCCCGTCTCTTTATTCGGATTTCGTTGGCATTATGGGTCATATTGGGCACTGCAAAATCCATTTGACAGAGTTCGCTTTGCTTTTAAATGAGGATAAATTAGAATAGCTCGTCTCTGTAGAAACATACGATATGACGTATAAATGCTTCTCACAGCATTTTGCAGTCATTTTCTCTCAATGCATATGGCATTTTCAAGACTTCATTTCTGCTGTTTTTTTCATAGACTCGGAGCGAGATTACTTTTAGAAGGATAAAGGAATCCGCTAACTTTTCCATCTGTGCCACAAACTTGCAATAGTAACCATCAAATACACCATTTCGAACATAATGTATTCAGAAGACCACGCAAACAACTGCAAGGTCTTCACCACTGAAGCACTGCGGAGCCTCATTGAACTTTTGATGCATTGTGTCTGTTAATTGCACACTCAAATAATCAATATTTGTAATACAAGTTCTAAGGACAGAACAGACAGCCTGCATAGAGTACAATGTAAGATTTTTGTAAGTTGCCTACAACTATAAACTGGCAAATATACCAGAAAGATGAGCAACGACAATATACCTATAAAAGAATGCTGCATTGAATCTGTGCGCTAGATATCGTAAACACATCAAAAAGGTATGACATGAAGGTAATCAATTGACAGGCAGATCCGGACAAATTGAGCGCGTGAAAGAAAAGTTAGAGGTCGAATACGAATATGAGAATCTTAATCTGATATCCATAGGTAAGGAGCTGATAATTATATGCAGGTCAATATTATTTCTATTCCAGTTTCAAATCAGCACAAATAGTGCCAATTGCCAGATATTGAGCTTAGAACTAGGGACTTCTATTGTTATTGGGTAGTTAAATGCGACGAGGCAAAAGGAAGTCATGCAAAGTATGGTCACATAAGAGATGTGCTGGGAGTGCAATCGTGCTTTCACATATTAAGTGTTGCAAAACTCCATATAATACCATCAGAGTAACAAGAAAAACCAGCAAGACAGAATAGCAGCACATGGAGGAGTAGGGTCTAAAGATTGTTATGGGGCATTAACATGTAATAATAGTGCAAAACCAGTGGGCACTGGCTTGTTTTTGTGGAAAAATAACTTGTTATATAGTTTGACACATCAAAAAATAATAAACAGATTTTTTAGCATGGTTTGACATTTACAGAAATTATCTACGATGGATAACATTTGCAATTATTAGAATTCTTTAATTGCATTTTAATTTAATATTAATTTTTCTGAAGTGATAGAAAAATGCCCGTGTTGTATATACCTTCTATAACCTATGTAGGTCCATTCACATAATTAAATATCCAATTGTTTCAATCAATTTTACTTGAAGTCTATTATTTTTTAGTAACTTCATTATTTTTTCCTTTTTCTCATGAAATAATATACATTTTGAGTCTTTAGGAGCCCTAGAATTTCATAAAAGAAATAATAGGAACTCTAAAAGTGAAAGAACAAACCTTCAGATCTTTCTTTATCTTGTTGAATTTTCCTCCTCTTCAAAGATTAATCAACAAAGATTGACAAAAAGGTACATTTTCTTTCTTATTATTGATAAATGAAAAGAACTTTGGAAAAAGGAAAAGAAAAGAGAAGAATTTGATGAATTTTTACCGCTATTTTATTATACACCAAAGACCCATGGAGTATCAATATAGGAAATGCGTAGCGTAACGAATTTTTTCTCATAATAGATGTATTGTCAAATACTAATTATATGTGCAAGGTGCAATATTCTTATCATATATAGGTATATATATCATCATTATTCATGTGATTGAAAAAAGTATAAAGAAAATATAATATTAGAAACGTTAAAAGATAATTAAACGAATTATGCAAGAGCCCGGAGATTCGAGCCTGGCTCCCACCGACCTCTGCTGCATTTCCAACCGCTGGCCCTTTGATTTTGATGGTCTTGATGATTCTTTAATCTAGTTATAACACGACAGAGAGCCAATGAAAAACTGACACATGGCTTGCTCCTGGGGAAACCTTGAACAATGGCCCGTTGTGTCTACCTGCAGCTATTCTCTCTAAGTGATCAGCACTCATCAGCAACCCTCGAGTACTCTGGTCCATTTGAACTGCGGGAGGCATTACAAGTAGGGCTAATTGTCCTTCATAAAATGATTATTCCACAATAAATGGTAATAATCAAAATAAATGTGCGATCAGAAGTGATACTATTAGATACTTAAGGAAAGCCCAACTTGAACCACGTGTGCAAGTTTGTTTGTGCATATCTTCTTTGATAACTTCTTCAGATTGTGTGAACTACTTACTTAGCAATTTCCATCTGCATATGGAAGAAAATACTTGAATTGAAAATCAGAAGTCGGGTTAAGGACTAAATTTGTAATAAAATAGAGGACAACCACCAAAATTAAACATCGACAATAATACATTGACCATTTTGTAATTTCTTTTGAGTAATCATTTTTTTTCATTTTCATGTCAGCACTACTTGTATAACTCCGGTGCTTAGTAAGCATATTAAGTTAATATTTGATCAACTACCTGATAACTGGAGATTAATTTATGGACCTAGTCCGTTTCAAGATAAGGGAATGCGCATATTTAATAGATGAAAAATTGCTTAGTCAACATATGATGACTTGGAATCACGATATCAACAGTAAAAGACTCTTTTAGCCACTTTAGATTTCTGCACATCAAATTCTAATCATCATCCACAAGGCCAATTACAACCTAGGTCAACAAACTTCTGCCTCAATCTACCGCCAAAAGCTCCCCGCACTCAGCAATCGATGGCAGAACCCTCAAATTTGTCCATCAGACACTCTATCGAGTGAAACGAGTCAATACCGAACACAACATAGCATCTAAAGTAAGCATCGCTCAGCAGGGCATGAGTAAACATTGACATAGCCTTTCACTCGATATGTGAATTTTTGGGGAGTGATTGGCGTGGGTATCAGGGGCGACAGCAGGCTTTTTATTCTCCTTTCACCGTTTTTCCGGTGGAATAACTTTACCATAATCAAATGGGATATACAAACTAAAGTAAGGCTGCTCCATCGTTCTCACTCGTGCATTAAGTCATTACAATCATCGTTCTCACTCTTCCACTAGATCATTTGATGACTTTTCGGTAATTATTGTTGGAAAACGGGGCCCAGATATCTTTGGGGATTGGAATTTTCAGACGTGCCAGCAATGACCCCTTTTCTTGGACAGATTTTTATTCCCTTATTTTAACCCCCGCAGTTTCTCCTTCTTCTTTTTTTCTTTTAATCTTCAGAAGAATTGTTTCTGGGGTTTCTTTCACCCATGCCTAAAAAATCAACACATAAGCATTCCCATGATAGGGCTATGAAGAACTTCTACATCAGTTCTCTCCTACCGTGCTGGTCAAAAAAGTGTTCTTCTGGAATTGTTTTTCGATTGTGATGGCGTGAATCATTGCAATCGTTCTTTTTTCATTAGTCGACTGGCAGCCCATTATGTTTAATGTTGTCTCAGGAGTTGTTCCACCACGTAATTGATCATAGAGGGGAAAAACAGATGAAGGGCTGTATTAGACAAGATTCACTGAAGCGTACTTCGGGTTCAAGGTTCTGAGCTCTTTGCTTCTCTCCCTGCGGTGACGCTACAGATTTTTATGAGGTGATCACTGAAAAATTGGCGGGATTGGAAGAGGGGAGACGCTTCGTCTTTGGCTCGGTGAATCAATGATATAGCACGTTAATTATCATATTTTTGCCCCCAAAGATACCATTATATTGCTGATGTTTCCCCAAGTAAGTATGTCAGTTTCTTAGATTCATCATTAGACAGCATGAAATACAAACGAAATTTGATTATTAAAGACTATATTTAAAATATATGTAATCAGATTAGTTATATCTTATATAATATAATATAGTTGTTTCACAATGACATCATCTTTGAATTTTATCATAATATAAATGCAAACCTTTCCAAGTTCTTTAAATAAATAACAATAGTATGTACATTATAATTTTTGTCCTTTTTTCTTTAGACGTACTCGTTCTTTTTTCGGCAGTCAACCAAAGAAAATGAATGTGAAGCCATTTCAACTATGTATACTCAATATTACGATATTTAAGGTGAGTTTGCTTGTATTTGCATAAGCTCGGTACTTAAGTATTGGAAGAGTATTAGTTGTTGCAGATCAATCACTAGTATCAAATTATATACGATTAAAATCAATCATAGATTAATTACTTAGAATTTTAAATATAGATGATCTCATTACATGATTAAAGTTCATTTCATATTAATTTAACTGGATAATTACAATGATATTAGTTAAGAAACAATTAAATAGATCTATGTATAAAAGAAAATGGGAATAAAAAAATATAAAAAATACTTCTTCTTAAATTATTCCCAAATCAAAATGGGTCTTATTTCGTTGCATGATTAGATTAAGTAACCAAGAAACTTGCTTCATTTGAAGATGATAACAAGATTAATTAAGTAAAAATTTTAAAAGATATAACTTTCAAAGTAAAATAGTAATATAGGAAAAAAAAAATAGAGCTTCCCAAGTAAAGTAAGCATAATATAAAGTTTATCTTCAGTGAGAAAATTATATTTAATTCACTTGATTTAATAATACAAATATAATTAATTACAAAAACATTAACGTTGTAACTAATAATTACGTGTAACTTATTGATAGTTATGTTGTTTTATTTCTTATTTCTGCATCCATTCAAGATAAATACGAAATAAAATTAACATAATAAAAAAAAATTATGAGTTATATTATATGGCAAGACACCAGGTATTGAATTGCCACATATCTAACTTTTAAAATAATGTGGTCACGTGGCAAGACACATGATATAATTTTGTTGCTTTGCCACATTCGACCCACGACAATCAATATTGATTATTGTCTAACCATATATATTTTATTGATTTTAAATTTTTTAAAGACAGTTATAGAGAAGTATCTCAAATATTTTCTTAAACATACAGTTTGTTTATCTCAAATATGTTCTTAAACATACAGTTTGTTTTAAACATAATTTCTTGCTATATCTTAAATGATATCATTTTTTATTTAAATGATATACCTTCAGTTTAATTAAATCAAATATATTTAACTGATAATGAAATGAATAGCATAATTTGTTTCATTAAGAAAAGCTTATTAAACAACGAATAAAGTGCATTCTTGAATGACACAATTTTTTATTTAAATGATATAGTTTCCCAATTCAGCACAATATAACGAAATAACTAATATAGTCTATTTAATTTAGCGAAATTTAAGAAAATAAGTATACAACTTGATTTATTTGAAACATACATATTCAAGTTATGTTGATTTTTGTTTTCTTCATTGGAAATCTTCTAACTTAAATGTAGTTTATATCTATCAAAATAAGTACATTTATAAGAAAATAAAAATGGAAATAATTTTATCTGAACTCCACTTAATTTGAATTTTATTATAAAAATAAATAAGAGAGAAGCTCATAAGCTTTAATTTATTATTCTCGTGTTCAACAACTTATGTTTTAGATCATACAATTCAAATAGAATTTAAATAATGGATAGGAAGAAATGATCTTGAGTTTTAACTTAGCCATTATGATTGAAGGGAAATATCATTATAACTCATATTATAGAAATCCATATACTTCAGAAAATGAAAATCGAATTTGTGATCAAGGCGTTCAAACTCTTATTTTCTAACTTTTCTATTATACAAGTATCAAAAGAATTCCCATTATTTGTCTTTTTTAGCAAAAATTTAAGTTTAAGCTTTCGCCCTCATTTCGTATGTCCGGTTTGACAGATATTCTTACTTGGAAATTTTCGATGCCGGATGGATAATAAGCCCAAAAGAAATAATGTAAAAATCAGTGACGCTAATAAGAAAAAGAAGAATGAGCATATGTCAAAATAAACGTATGTCAGAAGAATAATAAACACATATTAATATAGATGTATCAATATATATATCCCCGTAAAGCGCAGACCCCATAACCAGTTCTTAGTATTATTAAAGATAATTGGTTTTTTGTAATATATAAGAAATTTGACGCCCAAATGAAATAACGCAACCCCTTTATCAATTCTTTTTTAGAAGGAACGTATTAGGAGTAACTATAGAAAATGGTCCTTGTACTCTATTGTTACTAATTAATTTCGATAAGTGTATTTTATTTTTGGGCAAAAGACACAAAAAACCCAAACTATGTTCACTATGATATATTTATCCATGAAAATATTTTGTGTCACAAAAAATTTCAAATTTGTACTTGTATGACACATTTATCCTTTGTCAAAACTTCATAATAAGGACTATTAAAAATCTACCAACATTGACGTCGGAAACATAACCTCACATAGCTTAAGTAAAATTTAAAAATATATATATTGTTTTAACTGAAAAATCATCTGATGATATCTTGATGGAGAGTAAATGTGTCACATAGGTACAAGTTTTGGATTTTTATGTCACAAGAAAAAGTTTAAGGTGAATATGTCACAATTAACATAATTTGAGGTTTTTTATGTCACAAAAAAAATTGGTTATGTGTCCTAGTGTATATCACATACAATTTTTGTGACTTTCTCCTTTATTCTCCGACAAATTTGGTCCATCAACTCATCCTATGTCACAACTCTAGCAATAATTCTGTATTTTTCTGTCCAAATGTCGATTAAAAGTGCCAAGTAAACAACTGAGATGAAAATGTGACACTGATGCGTAAATCACAATTTAAAACTTGAAGAGAAATCACAAAAAATGATCCATGTACGAGTACTCCCGTTCAATGTTGATCCCGATACTTTATTATTGTCACATATTTGGTCGATGGACTAATCTTCAATATTATTTTTAGGATACATGTCATTTTCTTCGTCCAAAAAAAAAAAGGAAAGTAAGGCCAAAGATTGTTATGCAGGCGGCATTAATATGTCACAATAGTGCAAAACTAGCGGGCACCTAAGTGTTGTTGCATAAAAATAACTTGTTGCATAGTTTGACACACCAAAAAATAACAATTTTTTTTTAACATGGTTCGACAGCTGCATTCATTATCATTAATTACATTTACAAAAATTATTTAAGATGAAAAATGATAGTTTAGTACTTTTTCTGCGATTATTATAATGCTTTAATTGCCTCTTAATTTAAGTTAATTTGTGAAACTCTTGTGTTGTATATACCCTCTATAAAATATGTATGTCCATGCAAATAATTAAATATCCAATTGTTTCAATCAATTCTGTTTAAAATTCTATGATTCTGTAGTAACTTCATAGTTTTTTTTTTTCATATTTTCTGAAAGATTATCCATTTTGAAGCTTTGGGAGCCCTAGAATTTCATTAGAAAAATAGCAACTCTAAAAAAACCTAAAAATATTTCCTTATCTTGTTGAGTTTTTTCTCCTTTTCAAAGGATTAATTCAACGAAGATAGACAAAAATGTACATGTTTTTCTTATTATTGATAAATGAAACAAACTTTAATTTAAAGGAAGAAAAAGAGAAATATGAAGGAAAAAAATTTCAGGGTGAATGAGGAATTTGATGATTTTTTACCATCATTTTACTATATATTAACGGCTTACGGGAATTGGAAAAAAATATAAACAAAATATAAGATTAGAAAGGTTAAAATATAATTAAAAGAAATATGAAAGAGCCGGGAGATTTAATTTGAACTCCCTCTTACCTCTGTTGTGTTTCAGACCATTGGCCCCGCAATTTTTTTTGTTCTTTTTCTATTTTGAGGAACAAAATAACAGAAAATAGAGAAATAAAAATATTATCAAACATGCCCTTAGTGTCTTCCTAACAAAAATTCTCTCTAAATGATTCTCCCTCAATAGCAACTGTCAAGTATTTGGTCCATTTGAGCTAGGGGAAGCATTACAAGTATAGGCTAAATTGTCCTTCAAAAAATGATTATTTCACAATAAATGGGTAATAGTCAAAAAAGACTCAAAACAAATGCGACAATGCGCGAGCAAAAGTGATGCTATTAAAAGTTCCTAGGCCAGTGGCCCGCCTTTTGTACGAAATCCCCCCAGCCTAACCATCATTAAAAATCCCCCAGCCAACATCGTATGTAATTTTTGTCCGTTCCTAAGCGCCCAAACAGTCATTTAGCGCTGTTGGTGTACAGGAAGGATCTCTCTGCTCCATTCACAAGACCAAAACTGAGAGCACCCGAAACCCATTTTCAGGAATAGCAGGAGAGATTTGGCGAAGTCGGGAGGTTAATGGAGGGCAACGACCTGGCTGAGCACTTCGGATGGAGGTAAGCTTCATCAACCTCAAACATGTCTTAAGCAATGTAGCCCAGCACTCTGTCAAGTAAGTTGGAGGATTGCGAGTAAAAATCATGCCAAATCTTGATATCCGGTTCCCATCTCTGATCATGTCCATTGTCAACGGAGCTCACTGCTCGTAACAGAGTGTATTCCGGGAGTGTAAATCCATTCAAAAGTATGAACGTTTATCGTACCTACAGACCCCCGTTTTTGTGATGGAAAATTTTTCAAGATATCCATGAATACGGGAGGACTCATGCCAGGAATAATCCCTCTCCAAGTATGCATAACATTAAAACAATTGAGTTTGTCTGAGGAAAGTGTAATCTGCCATTTCTTTTTTAATATCCGGGGTTGGAAAGAACGTGAGCCTGCAGTTGGAGGATTACCAGAATGCAGTCTTCGTTACCCTTCGTGAAAAAAGAACTTCTTCATGTCTCTGTATGTGTTCCATCATTCTGAAACCTTGGTACAAGTATGAATTGCGCATATGTTTTTCTTTTTTTATCTTTTACATGCCTTTTCTTGATCCTTATTGTTTGAGCTTCTGTGAAAGACGGATTGTCTAAGCAATAATTTGCTGATTTTTATGTCAAGGTTTGTGTTAGAGCAGGATGTTGCGGGAGTTAACAGAGCTCTTGATACCATCCTGATTGTCTTGCATTCGTTGATCATGGTCAGGGAGACCTTGACGGGTCCAATTCTCAGTGCAGAAGGCATTCATCATATCTGTAATGTCATCCTTGTCATCCGGTGTCTATTGACCTTCCTGACGAGGAGACAGGATATTGACCCAAATTTCCAACTCGTCTTTTCTTGGATCGCTGCTATGTTTGGATGTGTTGAGTGTGCTCTCCTGATATGCGCTCTGCATAGCGACTGGCCTGTGCCGATTATGATTGCCTGGGACCTAACGTTGGGACTTCTGCTCTGGTTCATCGTGAATTGAAGGATTAGCTTTTCTGATGTGGTGATGTGGTCGATTTGCTCGGGAACCTTCCAATGCCGGCTCGGATATGAGCCTCGTGTTGTACTGTTACCCTGAACACCTCTTACGTAATAGCAGAATAAATTTTGATGGTGATTACAATCCTTTCTGGCGCAATGTTGTCTCCAGTTAAGTGTACTTTGAGTTAGTTTGAGCATATCTCGGTGAGTTCCTACCATCCCCTTCCCTGTAAGGCAAGTTTAGTCCTTTTGCTAGAGTGCCAGTTTCAGTTTAAGTCGTAAGTGCGTTTAGGCCCATTACTTCATAGAACTCAGAAATGGAGGAAATTGGAGAAACAGGGCAAGCTTTTCCTATGGGCCAAATAGAAACAGGGCAAATGAGAGTTTATAAAAAAGAATCCATGCGCTTATTCACTATTCTTTCATTTCGGATAGACGCATTGTTAGTTTAATATAATTTATAGCTCATCCCCCATATAGTTTTGATCATTATCGTTGTGCTTTTGAGGCTGGTTCGTGATAATAAATGACGAATCAAATTGATTGTGATTTAGGTTCTTAAATCCATGTAAAAGGTTGCTTTATTCCCGTGGTATAAAAAGAGTACACACATACATGGGGGTGTGCAAAAGAACCGGAAACTAGTGGGTACCGATCCGGTTCCCTGTTCTAAGTATGGAACCACGTACCCATCCACCTAGACTGGACCGGTAATATATAAATAAATACATTTAATTTTCAAGAAAAATTTCCAACAAAAAAAAATGAAAAAATGAAAAAATGAAAACCCTAAAACCCCTAATTTGAAGCTCAATACCCATGAACCGAATGCTTGTCTTGTCTCACTCTCACCTCATATAAGTCATCTCTCTATCTCTCACAAGCTCAACGCCCATTGACTCACGACATTGACTCTCAAATTTTAATATGAATCCAATCTTTTTACTTATCTTGCTATTAAGAATAGGAAAGTTCTTTATTTTTTACTTTACTTTGGCTTATTGGAAAATGTTACACTAAGTGCGTGAAACTCGATGGGACCAATATCATGGATCTACTTGAGAACCAGACCGAACCGGCGGTCATGGAACCAACAAGCAATTCCCTACTTCAGGGTGGGAATCGCTTATCCAGACTATGCTTACCTCAACGCATGCATGTGAAGAAAACATTTACATGTGTGGAGAGAGATAAATAAAAATAATAAAAATTAATATAGGTATAAAATTAAAATGATTGTAAGATTAAATTCAATGCTAGTAAGATATATAAAGTATTATTATCTTACGTATATTTATGTTGCAATTTTGTCCATTTTGTTGAGCTATGTCACTATGATATATCTAACAAATGGACATAAGCATTACATAAATTTTTTTATAAAAATTGAAATCCTCGTTTGGATTTGTTTTATACAGTAGTAATTAACTGGCGCTCACTCTATGGATAATCGATTAAATTAGCATGGGCCATTAATATAATTTCTCTAGTATGGCTTAATTGTTCTCAATGTTCCCATGCAGCGGGGGCTTTTGGGCCTGGGCCGCTCTGCTGCATCGATGATCGGATCTGTTTGGGTCATGGAGAGGACTGGGGTTTAAGCTCAGTCCCGTTTAAAATCCCCAATCCACGGTCCCGCCTTGTGCCTTCTTTCATCTGCTGCCGGTGCATAGCTCTCGGTCCTCCTCCGGCTAAATTCCGCTAATTATTCATCCCTCTGAATACGTAGTTTCCTTCACATTCCGATGCTTTCATGTGGGTTGTTTTCCTTTTGCATACAATTCACTTGATGAATGATTCTGTAAAACGAAAGCTGCATTTGACTGGTAAACTCATGTATCTTGTTTATGAATGGATCGTTGCGTTGTGAAAATGCAGACAGCTCCAGGTGAATTGCACAACTTAGGACTTCAGTTAGTTGGTGATGGAAGGAGCGAAAAGGGAGAGTTCCAATACCCCATGGTGCAATTCAAAATTGAGAAACAATGAAAAAGCACATGCACCTGATTAAGCAGCCATCTTACATTGAGATTCCTTATAATTTAAATCATCCATCCTTACTGTTCAAAAAAAAAAAAATCATCCATCCTTACAATAGCTTTCGGTTTTCCGATGCAATTGAACCTTCTTTGGATGAGAAACATGGGAATATGCAACAGCAAGGTGTAGGATGATACGCCCACAACTCAAGAGTCACGTACGACAAGAGAGCTTCTAGACGTTCCAGACCACAATCAATTCGTGCTTTAGGCAACCTCTCGGGGCAAGTAAACTTTGAATTCCACGAGTCACTCTGACTCTGGTTGGTTCCATTACTGACAAAAAGGAGGGATTTACTCCGCAGAACAAACTCCTTGACACTGTCACAAATTACCTCAGCAGAAGATGTTGTCACAAATCAGAACACGGAAATTCGCCATCCTTGAGTATGGAAAATGGAAGCAACTCACAAGGAAAGGTTAAACTGAATTCGTTGGAGTTTAAAAATGACGTAATCATTCTAGAATGTGATTTTAAGAAAGGAACATGAACATCTCAAAAACCTTTTGACTGCTTCCTCTTTAATATACACAAATTGACTTAATTTTTTCTTTAACAGACAAAACATAAGCTTTCCATGGCAAGGGATCTATTTGGTCAAAAAACTTCAACAGTCTTCTTAACGTTTTGAATGTGCTGATACATATAGTAGAGAAAGAAAGTGGGAGAAAGGGAGAAACAATGACATTGTATTTTCATAAACGGACGGAGTACGAGGACAGATCACAGAAACTCAGTATAGAAGGCAGCAGAAACTTTAATCAAACAAGTCATAAATCTCCCCATGAATAGCTGTTTTAGAGATGGTATTGAGCGCCCCAACCCCCCCAAACCACCACCACCGCATTTGAAGTTGCAAAGCTAGAAAGGAATTATCGGACAGATTTTAGAAGGTCTAAACACAATTTCCAATGGTTCTAAATTGCTATATCCTGTCCATTAAGCATGTCTCTTGTAAGAACTATCAACACTGCTCTGTTTTTATTGGCACGAAGCCAGGAACAAATTGTTGTAGAATAGAGTGTAGAACCATACCTGTATTGATATCTCACTCAACAAAGCGCATCAACTTAATACTGAAAAACAAAAGAGAGGGGGAAAAAGAAGTGCATTAAAATGGCAGCTTTGTTGCATGGTGGACTATTAAATTGGCACAGGCACTAATGTATAGTCAAGTAGGAGAAAAACGAGAAAAGAAAAAATGAGAAAGGACGCTTAAAGCAACCAAGACACTACTCCAACTCTTTGAAGGAACACAGGACAGGATGCATTGAGCATTGGAAGGCACGAGCACTTACCAGTAAAATTAAGAGAGAAATGTTATCATAGTCAAACAGGAAACATAATGTTATTGATCTTCATAGCATGGCGGTGTTGATCGAACACAGAGTTCATCACTATCCTTGTTATCATCATCCTCATCCTCATTGGCATCAACCCAATTACTTGGATGACGTTGTGAAAAACCATTCCCATCTACACAAGAAAAGAATGAAGAGAATCGCTTTAGAGGAATTATCCAGTTCAACTACTAACAAACTGCATGAACATACTTATGATGCGCTAATTAGTGTTATGTAAGTGACAACTTGTTCAGTACCTTTGCCTCCAAAAACATTTAGAACCACTGACAAATGACATGATACAAGCAGACTAATTGAATCGATACTGAGAAGCCCAAGAAAGGCATGTGAATTCAGTCTTCCAGAAATAGGTACTTGCACAGGTATGTGCAACGCATCCTCTGGGTTCAAAGTCTAGTGAGAAGCGGAAAATAGTTTTGCTCCACCTCATCTATGGTATCAGGTGGACAGTCACACTAAATCGTGGAAAAACAGAAATGCTTACAGGTTTGGTAGGACATACATGAATTTCTGCCAAAACATTTTCCTTCTTGATGCATGAATAAAGAGTAAAATTTTGCAAGACCCCAAGATAAAGTCACGCAATCAATTGGCCTAAGCCAAATGCCTTCTTGCAAAGCAGCATTTACAGTAGGGAAATAGGCAAATGAGAAAGTAGCAACTTTATTAAGAAATATTTGTAAGAGAGCAAAATAATTTGACCTAGAGATAAAGATGATGTTCATCATAAATACAAACTGAGAGAAAGATTGAGAGATGAAGAATTTGGACCAGTTTGGGTGTTTCCTTCAGCTGATGCAGCTTTTGATATTTGAATAGTGCTGATCCTTTCAATTCCTGATTGACCACCAGCCCTTAGGATCCTTTCTTCTGGAACTTGCCTTCCGTCAGAACCACTCACACTTCTTGCAGCACTTCCTGCCCAAAGTTAGTAAACCACTCAAATTTATTCCCAAGAGATACCTTCCTGTTGACTTCCAAAAACAAAGTATCTTACTGAAGGCATACACAGCATTTCATTTTAGAGAAAAGCAAAGTCAATTTCCTTGCCATCATCGAGATGACAGTACTACAAGCTACAAGGATTACTCACCTTAGAGTTTAGACCATATTCTGGTATGATTTGATGGAATCTCCGAAGCGCTTGTTCTATTCCTCTCTGGCTGTTCTCCAGAAGCTTCCGCAGTATCAGCCTGGCCTGGCATTCCATTTGCTGAAGGTCCAGTAGTACCTTCATGTAATTGGGATGTAAGCATGGTGGCCGGTACAAGCATAGCATCAAAATTGGAAGAGGCCCCTTCATCAATGCCAAATTTAGGGGCCATCAAAATAGGCCTGTTGCATAAAAACATTCAGTTGTATCAAGTCCTTTATTCTTATCTATTTTGCATTTAGTTGCACCTAAGCCCCCCTATGACGGCAGAGATGTTGCTTTTGAAACCACAAATTTAGTATTAAAAAAGAAAAGTCAAAAGATTTACATTAACCATCAAGTTATTGCACTGATATTCTTAGCTGGCATACTTTACTAGCACCTTGCATTAAACTCAATAAATAAACCATTTATAATCCAAGCTAAAACTTCCTTAAACCATTATTATCCAAACTTGATTCGAAGGTGCATTATATTCTATCAACCAAATTTTAATGATAGTCTCTTGTTTTATGACATTCAGCTCAGAAGTAAAATTGTCATCGGCCTTTACAATTGTGATAGTGAAGCTAGGCATTAGCATGTATTAAAACTCTGAGCAGATAACTAGCAATTATGCATCTATTAAAACCAGTTATGGACTGATTGCGTGAAAACTACCCGTTGCATCTGAACTACTTGCATATTCAAATTGAAGTGAAGCATGGAAAAAAATGGATAGAAGGTAAGAGTCGAAAGAGCATTCAGAATTTACTTACTCGCCAGCCTTCTCAAAGTACAAATGAATGTCCACTTCACATCCCTCACAGAATGCAAGAAATGCCTGGATTTCCATGAGATGGACAGACGTTAAATACTATCATATTCACAGGAAAAAACAAGGAAAAACTTCGACATAAAAGATGGTCCTGAATGTGACCCCAATAGGATTTCAGCAACTAGGTGGACTCATTTTAAGGAAATGGAGCTAAGTTTGGTGAAGTCATATGTTCAAGAACTTTTAGCTTGATTTACGACCCAAATGTCTTGATAGAAAACAGATCAGAGGGAACACCTTCAACTCTTTGACAGCAAAAGTCACGTCTACTGGGTTGCCATTATGAGTATACTGCACAAACTCTTCCACAGGATCTATCCACAGCTGAGTGTGCAGCAAAGAGTCGTTCTCTGCAACCAGAATCTGAACCATGATATTCTTCACCATATTCGATTGAAAAGGAAAAAGTTAATCTCTACCTTTGGTAGGATCAATGTAGCTTCGAAACTCGACAGCTTTCCCACCAAATTCCCTGGCAGCATCAGAAGGATCGGAGTTGCGTTCTGTTGCAATGATAGTAATTTCCTGAAGGGATGACTGAAAATTTGCAAGCAATCTATTCAGATCACGAGGCCTCACTACAAAATTGCTTGGGTATCTTCTCCTATCCAGAGATAATTGTTGTATGTCGGGGTCAACATTGCAAGTAATCCAGTATGTTTTCTTAATGCCTGCATGCATACGACAACATCACATATGCATGAACAAAAACTCACAGTTGGCACGGTGAGATAAACATGTATCTCTGCATGGTGCAGCTTCTTATCACATTTATGCAGGTTTGACAGGTGCTGGCCTCCGATTTATATTACATTTAGATAACGTACTGAACAGTAAGCAGTTTGCATGACTGAGTCACGAAGACTTAAAATGTTAAGTGGCTGACAAAAACTAAATAAAAGTGGTAGACATTGGAATCTAATTTTCAACGTAAACTTCCCCATCTTTTTATTCTGAATTTGTTGGCTATATAGGTCATATTGGGGCACTACAAATCCCTTTAACAGAATTCATGCTGCTTTTACATGATGAGAAATTATAAAAGCTTGTCTCCGTGGACACATATGACATGACAAATAAATGCTTCTCCCAGCATCTTGCAGTCATTTTCTCTCAATGAACATGTCAGTTTCAAGACTTCATTTCTGCTGTTTTTCCATAGAATTGAAGCGAGATTATTTTTAGGGGGAAAGGGAATGCGCTAACTTTTCCATCTGTGCCTCGAGCTTGCAATCTTAACTGTCAAATACACCATTTCGAACATAATGAATACAGAGCGCCACGCATGCAACAGAAAGGTCTTTACCACTGAAGCACTGCAGAGCCCATTGAATTTTTGATGCATTGATGTCTGGTAATTGCACACTCAAATAATCGATGTTTGTAATAGGCGTTCTAAGGACAGAACAGACAGCCTGCACAGAGAACTTTGTCAGTGTTTGTAAGTTGCTTACAACTATAAACTGGCAAATACACTAGAAAGATGACCAACGACAACATACCTTTAAAAGAACGCTGCATTGAACCTGAGCACCAGATACTGTAAACACATCAAAGAGGTCTGGCTTGAAGGTTATCAATTGATAGGCAGATCTGGACGAATTGAGCTCGTGAAAGGAAATCTGGAGGTCAAATATGAATATGAGAATGAAATGAGAATCTTGATCCAATATACACGAGTAAGAAGGTGATATTTGTGCAGAAATCAAAACTATTTCAATTCTAATACATCAAATAGTGCCAAGTGCCAAACATTGAGCTTAGAACTTGGAACTTTTATTGTTATTTGGTAGTTAAACGTGACAAGGCAAAAGGAAGTCATGCAAAGTACGATCGCATGAGAAATATGCTAGGAAGCACATTCATGCTTTCACTTATCGAGTGCTGCAGAACTCCACACAATACCGTCAGAGTAACTAGACAAACCAGCGAAGTATTAGCAATACAGAATAGCAGCAACTGTAGAAGGTTATCCATAGGGCTTTTTTCCTATGGTTTCACCATTCGACAAATTTCCGCAAGTGCCACTGGTAGTTCTCCTGGCTACAGCAGTGAATTGCCTTAGTCTTATCTTATGATACAACAACTTTGAATAACCATATCAACTGTATCAGATTCTTTTAGTCACTTCAGATTTTTATGCACGTCGAGTTCTAATCACCGTCCACGGGGCCAATCCCAACCTAGGTCAACAAATTTCTGCCCCAATTCCACCGCCAAAAGCTCCACGCACTCGGCAATCGGTGCAAGGGATCTCCGAATTTCTCAATCGGACACTGTATCGGGCGAAACGAGCCGATACCTAACACAGCATCATAGCCATCTAAACTAAGCATCGCTCGGCAGGACAGACGAAGAAGGCAACTGCTGTAGCTATTTCAACTCGACGGATGAAGCTGAGGAACGATGATCGACGTGGATTGCAGTGGCGACACGCCGGAGCTGTGGGCGAGAGAGAGACAACGGAGAAGAAGAAGAAGAAGAAGAAGGAATGTCGGGAGAAATAGATGGAATGACCTGGGAAGGAGAAGCTTGGATGGCGAGGTCGTTGCCGACGCGGGAGAGGCAGTTGATGGAGCGAGCCAAGGTCTTCAAGGCGTTGCCGCTCAGGGTGAACTCCATTTTTTGAGCTCTTCGCTTCCTTCTCTGCAGCGACGCTACAGATTTTTATGAGGGGGTCGCCGAAAAATTGGCGGGATCGGAAGAAGACGACGCTTTTGGTCTTTGGCTCGGGGAATCAATTATATAAGGGTTGATTATCAATTTTGGCCCCCAAAGATACAGTTATATTACTGATGTTTCCCCAAGTGAATATGATAGTTTTATAAACAAATTCATAAAAAATTAGGAAATAGTTTGCTAGATAAATAGAAGGAAACATGACCTCTCATTGGGCCACTTTTCGTGTTTCAATAGGGTGGGCACCAGCCTTTCCAAAATTTTGATCGAGTAAATTCATTTTTTTTTTATTGAAAGTAGACTTTCGACCCAGGCTGTTTTAATTATAATTTATGCTTGATCGAAGTCGGCCGTAAATTATAACTCATGAAACTACACAAATACAAATGTGGCCCAATCGACAAAGTAATAAACATAAATCATTCTTATATTTGGTCGATGTTCGTGAAAAAAACATTACGCTGTACTATAATTTGCTTTATTCCTCGCGATAGAATCTACAACGTTATACGAGCAGCGGAGCCTGTAGCACACAATATCTACGAAGGTCACATAGGAAGAGAGGAGAAAAAGGGCACCGGACACAACCATTCAGGCGCGCGTGACGTGAGCGTTTACATTTCCCACCCTCCAAGCTCCCCGTTCCCATTGCTGGGCTGGAAGGCCACTGAACCTCGGACACGGGACACGTGGTACAACCTTCAATACTATTCTTCCATTATCCTGTCCAGCATGTCAACACTCAACGTGGACCAAGTATGTCCTAAAACTGTTTTGTCTAAACTTTAAAATGTAAAATATCGGGGGTATTCCCTCATAGATGGGGAAGAAAAATTACACTCGAGAATTAGAGGGACCTTTGGGTGAGGAGGGTAGACTCCACCACATCTCGTAAGGTGTGTTTGAGGAACTGATAGGCCGATATAATAGTCACTCGCGTCGGTGAAGGTGAATGGGCGGGTGAAACACCCATTGCAAGGTCAACTTGTGCTTTGTACAGTGTCTCTCAACTAACTTGTTGGCCTTGTATCCCGATTGAGAGACACTGTGCATTAAGCATGCCTCATCCTCAATAAATAAAACCCCATTCTCTCTCTCGCTTCATCCATTTGCACAATTGAAGGTCGGAGGATTCAGGTTTCCAGGGTTTCTTCATCCCTTTCAAACATGGATTCTTTTTCCCATTTCGAGAAGAGAGAGAAATGCTGACTCGCTTTTGGACGTGAATTCTTTATTCCACAGGATGCTGCCATGGATCATAAGTATTTCAACATATCTCAGCCATTGATGCATGTCTCATTTACATGCGTCAGTCTTAAGAATTGGTTGCTTAGAAAAATGAGTCAATGAAATTTTTTTTCATAGTCAATGGAAAATTAATGTTTAAATTCAGGAAAATAATTTCATATTTAAAAAATCAATTTTTTTTTTTCAGAATATGATTGGATATGGATAGTTTAATTGAAGACTCTACGTTTGGGCACGATACTGACTTTTAGATTGGAAATTGGGAATTAGTGCATTTCTTGAATTCTTTCTTAATATGTTCTTTCTTAGATCTTATTAGGGATTTTGTTGGGATGAGATTGCATTATTTTCGCAACGCAAATAACTTGTCAACTTAATTATTTTGCACTAGGGTGAGATTGGACGAACAAAATTTAATCAGCAGCATAATTGAAATCGACACTTCTTTTAAAGGTCTATTTATTTGTTAAATGAATCTTTCTCTCCTTTTATATCGTTCAATTCTATTTTCTGTTCGAAAAACCAAATTCCTCATCTTAGGTTTGGATTGGGTCCAAGCAGAGAAGAGGGAAGAAGGTGCGATGAATGGAATAAGGCTGTGGATTCAGAGAATTTGAGAAAGAATCACATTAGATGTCGACGAATAAGACTATACATATTTTTTATATGTAAAAATGGTGAGAGAACTGAGATTTTCTAGGAGATAGGCTTGAAAAATTGAGATTTAGGGGAAGGAAGTCGCTCCAAGTTATGATCGTTTTGGCTTAGCTATTAAACCAATTACTTTGTTCAACTTTATGGGTCGAAGGGATGAAGAGTAAAATGGGGACCATTAGACGCATTTTGTCTTACTCAATTTATTATTTTTAATTACTTTCTTTTTTCCTTTCCTTTCCTTTTTTTTTTTTTTTTTTTCCTTCCACCTTCTTCCTCCATTGGCCGCGTGTCCCGGTGGCGGCCGGAGCTGTGGGCGAGAGGGACAACCGAGAAGAAGAAGAAATGTGGAAAGAAATGATTGAATGACCTGGAAGGAGATGCTTGAATGGCGAGGTCGTCGCTGACGTGGGAGAGGCAAGTGATGGAGCGAGCCAGGGTCTTCAAGGCGTCGCTGCTCAGGGTGAACTCCATTTTTGAGTTCTTTGCTTCTCTCTCTACACTAACGCTATGGATTTTTATGAGGCGGTCATTGAAAAATTGACGGGATTGGAAGAAGAAGATTAGGCGAAGGTGTAGAAGCGAAAATAATTTGAATTCCAGTGCTACATCTTCTAGAACTCCAAGTCAATCCACGGTGCTAAATTCCAATGGTACATCTTCTAGAACTCCAAGTCAATCTTGACAACTATTACCAATTATAGTCTTTAATCGTACGATACTCAAGTTGCTCTTTAGATAAGGGAATTAATGATGTTAATGATGTAACACATTGATTATCATTTTTTGCCCCCAAAGATACGATTATATCATTGATGTTTATCAAAGAAAGTATTTTAGGTTTTTTAGATTTATCATTAGATAGCATTGATGCGTAAATCATAATTTATAACTCAAAGGGAAATCACAAAAATGGTTCATGTACGAGTATACCCATTCAATTTTGATCCTGATGCTTTATATTTGTCACGTATTTGATCAGTAAACTAATCTTTAATCTTGATTTTAGGATGAATGTCGATTTTTTCGTCTAGATGCAAACAAAAGGTGCGAAGTAATGGCCAAAGATTGTCATGTGGCATTAACATGTAATAATAGTGCAAAAACAATGGGCACCCGCATGTTCTTGCGGGAAAATAATTTGTTATATAGTTCCGCATATCAAAAAATAATAAACTTTTTTTTTAATGCATGGTTTGACATTTACAGAAATTATCTATGATAGATAACATTTGTGATTATCATAATTCTTTAATTGCCACTTTTTTTTCCTAAATTTAATTGCCACTTAATTTGCTATTTATTTGTCTGAAGTGATAGAAAAATATTCTTGTGTTGTATATACCTTTTATAAACTATGTAGGTCTATTCAAGTAATTAAATATCCAATTGTTTCAATCAATTCTGCTTGAAATCTATTATTTTTGAGTAACTTCATAATTTTTTTCCTTTTTCTTATGAAAGAATATACATTTTGAGTTTTTAGGATCCCAAGAATTTCATTAAAAAAATAATAGGAACTCTAAAAGTGAAAGAACAAACCTTCATATCTTTCTTTATCTTGTTGAATTTTCCTCTTCTTCAAAGGATTAATCAACAAACATAGACAAAAAGGTACATGTTTTTCTTATTATTGATAAATGAAAAGAACAAAGGAAAAAGAAAAAAAAAAAGAAAGAGAAATAAGGAGGAAAAGCAATAAGGGTAAACGTGGAATTTGATGATTTTTTACCGCTATTTTACTATGTATCAAAGGCTCAGTGGAGCATTAATATAGGATACACGAATTAATGATATCATAGTGGAACAAATTTTTTCTCACAATAGATATATTGTCAAATATTAATTACATGTGCAAAGTGCAATATTCTTATTATAATATATATATATATATATATATATATATATAAATATATCATCACTATTTATGTAATTGGAAAACATATAAAGAAAATATAATATTAGAAACGTTAAAAGGTAATTAAAAGAATTATAAAAGTGCCCAGAGATTCGAGCCTAGCTCCCACCGACCTTGTTGCATTTCCGACCGCTGGCCCTTTGATTTTGATAGTCTTGGTCATTCTTTAATCTAGTTATAAGACAACAGAGAGGCAATGAAAAACTGACACATGGCTTGCTCCTGGGAAAACCTTGACCAATAACCCGTTGTGTCTACCTGCAGCAATTCTAAGTGATCGATCAGCACTCAGCAGCAGCCAAGAGCATTTTGGTCCATTTGAACTAGGGGAAGCATTACGAGTATAAGCTAAATTATCCTTCATAAAATGGTTAGAAGCGATACTATTAGATACTTAGGAAAGCCCGATTGGAACCGCACATGCAAGTTTATTTGTGTAGATTGTCTTTGATAACTTCTTTAGATTGTGTGAACTAGCATATTGATTTGGGACGAACTTAGCAATTTCCGTTTGCACATATAAGAAGATATTTGAAATTGAAAATCAGTAGTCGGGTTAAGGACTAAATTTGTAATAAAATAGAGGACCCCCAAAATTAAACATCAACAATAATACATTAATCATTTTGTAATTTCTTTTGAATAATCATCTTTTTCATTTCACATTAGCACTACTTGTATACCTCCGGTGCTTAGTAAGCATATGTAGTCAATTTTTGATGCTACCTAATAACCGGGGATTAATTTATGGATTCAGTTCATTAAAGAAAAGGAAATGTGCTAACTAAAGATAAGGGAATGCACATATTTAATTGTTGAATGATTGCTTAGTCAGCATATCATGACTTTGAATTACTATATCAACAACTCAAGAATCAAGCAATTTTTTTTTCTTTTTTTCTTTTCATTTTCTTCTTCTTCTTCCTCTAGTTGACAACCTCGTGAGAGCCTCGCCCAGCCAAGGGAGTCAAGCTTGACTAGCCACTGGTGAGGCTTGCGCCGACGAGGCTCGACCTTGCTAGGGCTGGCGAGGTTGCCCATTCTCTTCTGGCCGGTGACCAACCTCGGCCATGGTTGGCGATTGGCTAGAGGAAGAAGAAGAAGAAAAGAAAAGAAGAAAAGAAAAAAATATAATAAAATTATTTAAAAATTAAAAGAAATTTTAAGTCACAAAAATTCGACAGTTGTATTCAACACATTTCTATTTTAGGAATAGAAATTTTATGCAAATTTTAAACACTTTTAAATGCTCAAAAACTCGTCTAGAAAACAGAATAATAATTTTTTTTTTTTGAATAGAAATTGTTCTCAGGAATATAATGGTTATCAAACACACACTCAATTACTTAAAATTTATCCACATCAAGTTCTAACCATCGTCCATAGGCCCAATCACAACCTAGATCAACAAACTTCTGCCTCAATCCATCACCAAAGTCTCCCTGCACGCGGTAATCGGTGGAAGGACTCTCAAATTTGTCAATCGGACACTTTTGAGCGAAACAAGCCAATACCTAACACATCGTAGCATCTAAACTAAGCATCACTCATCAGGGCACGAATAAACAATGACATAGCTTTCCCTCGATATATGACTTTTCGGGGAGTGATTAGCGTAGATGTCAGGGGCAACCGCGAAAGTTTTCACTTTCCTTTCTCGATTTTTTCGGTAGAATGACTATTATATTGGACTCTTTTCGGCTCAACATGAAAGTTACCATCATATCATGGGGTATACTACTAAATTAATCCCGTTCCAAAATACATTGTTCTCGCTCGCACACTAGATCGTTTAATGGATTTTTTGTAATTGTTGTTGTAAAACATGGTCCAGATATCGCAACCGCCGGATAAATGACCAAGTCCAAAAATAAGTTTACAAAGAGGAGCCAAAGGTTGTTATAGTTGCTAAGTTTGATAAGGTGCATATTTGATTCCCCGAATATACGTTAGTGATCGTGCCTTTTTAGCAAGTCCAGAATGCAACAGAGCGGCCATTTAATTGCAATTCCTTTTCCCCCTCTCTTTTGTTTTTCAGTATTAAGTTGACGTGCTTTGCTGAAGGTGGTGTCGGTATAGGTATGTTTCTGCATTTGTATTCTGTCACAACTGATAACTCTTCCTGGCTTCCTGCCAAGAAAAACAGAGCAGCGCCGAGAGATCCTACAGAGTCACATGCTCTATGGACAGGACCTGCAGTTTCGAACTATTGGAGATGGTGTTGAAGTTGCTTCTTGTTTTTTCATTTGTACTGACCCAAATAGATGCCTTGCGGTGGAAAGCTTTTCTGTTTTGTCTTTTGGAAACCATTTTAAGTTAATCTGTGTATATAGAAGAGGAAAGGTCAAACGGTTTTGGAGATGCTTATGTTCGTCTCTTAAAATCTCATTCTAGAATGATTACGTCATTTTTAAACTCCAACCGATTCAGTTTTAACTTTTCCTTGTCAGATGATTCCATTATCTATACTCATGCTGCGGAGATAATTTGTGACAGTGTCAAGGTATCATAAAACTTTCTTAAGGTTCGTATAAGGAGTTTGTTCTGCAGAATAAGTACCTCCATGTAAATTTCAGGACACGCAGGTCCTTGTGTCTGCGTTTTTCCTCTCACACATTTTGGGTCTTGGCATCATGTCGTTTTATGTTGAATTCGTCACCTCCACCTACGGTCATTCATCCGCGGACTTCAACCTTCAGGGCAAATGTCCCATATACCTGCACATGAAATCCGACATTCATCCTTTCATGATGCCCATGACCTTTGGAGGCTGGGACCGATTTGGCACTTATTTAGGGTGTCACATTCATGATCAAAGACATTTGATTTCTATAGTGGCAAAGACATTTCTTGCCACATGCGGGCGCGTACTCTTTTTATAGTAGGAAAAGAAAACAACTTTTTTTGCGCGGATTTAGGAACCTAAATCTCAATCAGATTGGTTCGTGTGCTAATACCATGTGACGAAATAAAATACATAACATACACAGATGGCCGTCGTTGTTCGGCCATCAACTAGGCATGAGTACCTTGTTACATTAGCAAGTAATGTATGAATGAAATTACCGAGTACATTTGGTAAACCAGTCTTAAAATAGTGATAAAGTCATAGCTTCGGTAATCTGGTTAGTTGTCTTATGGCGTGAACGGGCGACCAAGTGATGAATCAAGCTTGTACTCGTCTAGCCTGCTCTACGTGTGTACTTCGATGTCCATTTAGCTAGTTTAGATTAAATTTTTTTGTATAGAGATTGTTGAGCTAGTACCATGAGGAATGAGCTACAAATTATATCAAACACGCAATTTGTGTATCCAAAAAACGAAAGAGTAGTGAACGGGGATCATGTTATTTCTAATGTACCCATCGTTTCCCCTGGTCCTCTCTAAGCTAAAATAATAATAATAATAATAATAATAATAATAATAATAATAATAATAATAATAATAATAATAATAATAATAATAATAATAATAATAATAATAATAATAATAATAATAATAATAATAATAAAAAATAGCCTAGTTTCTCCAATTTCATCATTTCTCAATCTTAAATTCCACCACGATCTTATGTAAAATTACCATTATCATCCCATATCCTACTTTGAATGTAATAATAGAACACAAGGTGAATGTCCAAGCCAGTATTAACAGAGAGCAACCAATTCTTCACTTTTTGATTCATGTAAATGCGGCATGTATTAACAATTGAGATATGTTGAGACACTTATGCCTTGTGAGACAAAGAACCACATTTAAGAAAAAGGGGTCGATAACTATGACAATAAATCTTACTTTCGATAGATTCAAAACCATTTAAAACCACTTAATATGTTCTTCATTACTTTGCTTCAAGAATTTGAGTCGCTCGGAAATCAAGAATATAAACTCGAATATATTAACATATACAGAAAAGGAATAGAGGGCAAATCTGCAAGGTACAAATTGGTCGCCAATTGTTTCGTGGAAATTTGAGATTTTTTAAATATTTTCTAGGAAATAATTTGAACAGGAAAACTTGCTTTTAATTTTTTAAATAAACATGCACTATGTAGACGTTAATAATTTGGGCATGGGCAGTCATCAAATCGAGCATGGGCCCATAGAAGTCGGGCTCAAGATTCCCAATGCCCATGCCCAGTAGCTCAGCACCTCGAGCTGGGTCCTTCAAGGCGGGCTAGCATCCACAATGGTCGAGCCTAGGACTTCAACGCCCGTGCTTGGGTCCTCGACACCCAAGCCCTAGTTCATGGAGGCTAGGCACAAGCCATAGAAGCTGGGCCCAGGACCTCAATGCTCATGCCCGTGTTCTTGGTGCTTTAGCCCGTGTTCTTGGTGCTTTAGCTCGTGTACATTGAGGCTAGCCCAGAACACTCGTGCTTGTTGCCCTACCTAAATTTTGTGGACTCGGGCTCAGCGTCAATGGACTCAAGTTGGGCAACAAGGATCTCAGCATGAGCACATGGGTATTAGGCCAAGGCATTGGGGAGTTGGGAATGAGCACCGAGATCCCAGGCCTATCCTTTGGGGATACGGGCTTGGTCTCTATGAATTCAAGCCCAACCTTTGTGGATGCCTAGCCATTGTGGACACGGGCTTGAACATCAAGGACTAAGCATAGGGATCCCAAGCTCAACCTCAATGGACCCAAGCCTAGCCTCAATGGACCTACGCCCAATCTTGATGGACTCAACCTGGCCCATTGCTAAGGACCCATGAAACAACGTTGGAGTCTCTGGCTTGATTTCTAGTTATATTTCAAAAATGATTTTTAACTTTTAGAGAGAAATTTATTTTCTTGAAATTTCTTTTGTTAGTTTTTCCTGAATTTAAGTATAAGTTTCCCATTGACTTGGAAAAAATAGTTCGTTAAGGATGCATTTGGTAATGATTATGTTTTTAAGAATAATTTTGTATCAAAAATGGCTTTTTTCGATTCTATTCCCGATAAAAATTTCTAAGCAAAAGAATGCGCTTGATAATTATCCAAAATTTTTATTCTTAGAATAGAAATATGTTTGGTAGGATTCTTAAATTTTTTGTTTCTTTTAATTTTTAATAATTTTATTATATTTTTCTTATTTTTCTTTTTCTTTTTATATTCTTTTTCCTCCTTCTTTATAGCTAGTCGCCGGCCATGGGGTGAGGTTCGGTGAGCTCACTGAAGGCTCGCCTGGCCAAGGCGAGCCTCAACCTCACCCAGGCCATGCGAGGTTGGCTTCACCCAACCACGATGAGGCTTGAGCCGATGAGCTTTGCTAAAGCTTGGCATCGCTGGGTGCCGGTGACACTCCAGTGAGGTCGCCAGCCCTTGTCTGGTCGGTCGTCAACCATAGTTGAGGTCAGCGACCGGCCGAAAGGAAGAAGAAGAAAGGGGAAGAGAAGAAGAGAAAAGAGAAGAAAAGTGGAGAAAAAAAAAAAAAAAAAAAACAGGAATTGATTCTAAGAATTGTTCCCGAGAATAAGAAGCAATTTTTTTCTACTTCTTGATTTTGTTTTAAATCTATTCTAGGAACAAAAAAAAATAGATTTTTGTTCTTGAGAACAAAAATTTTATCAAACGGATTTCTGATATTTTTTCATTTCGGAGAACAAAAGAACAAAAATAGTTATTTCCCAGAAGGTTACCAAACAAGGCTTAACTCATTTTCCTAAACAATCCAAATGCCAAAAAATGAACTAAATTTTTTTTCCATGAAATAAACGAAGCCTATTTTTAATAGGTATAAAAAGGATGGAGATCCTTTACCTCGAACAGTGTTTTCATTGGCGTCTCAATCAATTCTTAACAATGAGACATGTACATGAGGCATGTATTAATGGTTGTGATATATTGAGACACTTGTGTTTCGTGAAATCATATTGTGAAATAAAGAATCCATGTCCAAAAGTGAAGTCAGCATTTCTCTCTTTCCAAAATAGGGAAAAAAAAAAGCCACGTTAAGAAAGTATACAGAAACCCAGAAGGTTGAAACCTAGGATCTTGATTGAACGAATGAAGGAATGAAGCAAGAGACAGTGGTTTTATTTATAAAGAGAGAGTAGGATCATTCATTCAAAAGAGAAGGGAAGGGGACCATGTCTTTGCAAGATCCCTGCAACTCCAGCTCAAGAAGAAGGGGTTGACCCATATCATAATCACTTAGTTCTATGATATATTGTCTGCACTTGTATTAGTTATCAAAGGGTTCTAATGAGGCGAGGGATGAGTATTCCCCATGCTAATGTTCCTCTGGTATTACAATCTTTACATAAAGGACACTACAAGCATAAATACCCTCTTTATAAGGTCACATAGGAGAGAATGAATAAATAGAATATGAAAAAAGGAAATAGCTTCTCTAGCATAAATACGGTTTTATCTTTCATGATGTAGAAGGTATTCAAACTAATATAAGTACAACACAAGGTCATGTCCGAATATCTAAACCAACTTCGCAAAGAGCAAGCCATAACATCTTGGAAACCAGAAACTGTCACCATTTTCTAATTTGTGATGAATGTGAATGCCATCGGGATATAAAGAACGGCAATCGGCCAAGGCTTGTCACTTAGGAAGATTTACATTAACAGGCCACATTTGAGTTGCCTACTGGAGAGACGGAGAAGAAGAAGAAGAGATGTGGAAAATATTGAGAGGATGAATGCTTCGGCAAAAAAGAGGATAGTAGTTTTGGGGAGAATCCGCTCATTTCAGCAGAGGAGGAGGAGATTCGGTGCTTTTTGCAAGGGTGTTTTGGTCCTTTCACATGAGTGTGACACCGGGTTGACTGTCGAGACGGATAGTAGTTTTGGGGAGAATCCGCTCATTTCAGCAGAGGAGGAGGAGATTCGATGCTTTTTGCAAGGGTGTTTTGGTCCTTTCACCGCGAGTGTGACACCAGGTTGATCTCGACGGTCGACCGGTGTCACACTCGCGGTGAAAGGACCAAAACACCCTTGCAAAAAGCATCGAATCTCCTCCTCCTCTGCTGAAATGAGCGGATTCTCCCCAAAACTACTATCCGTCTCGACAGTCAACCTGGTGTCACACTGGCGGTGAAAGGACCAAAACACCCTTGCAAAAAGCACCGAATCTCCTCCTCTGCTGAAATGAGCGGATTCTCCCCAAAACTACTATCCTCTTTTTTGCCGAAGCATTCATCCTCTCAATATTTTCCACATCTCTTCTTCTTCTTCTCCGTCTCTCCAGTAGGCAACTCAGAATCAGAGCGTTAATGGAGAACAACAATCCAGCTAATCTCGGTCGTTGGAGGTAAAGATTCAGCAACCTCAAACGTGGCATAATGTCCTTCAATAAGTTGGAGAATTGCGACTTAAATCATGCCAAGATCTTGATTTACTTTCCTGTTCCTATGTCTGATCATGTCCACTGAATGCTGATTGTTTGGGAAAAAACCTGCGTCCTACGTAAATCAGTTTAACTTGCTGACGCATTATGATCTTATATGTTCAGCACTTAAGAGCTCAATTCCAGGTGTAGCACTTAGGAACCAGGACTAGAGCACAAGGCACTCGAGTCTCAAGTAGAAGCTAGAAAACGAGACTTGGTTACATTCTCGTATCGAAACTCAGGTTCATGCTCGGTACAAGACGGAGCACCGAGCTTGAATCCTAGTTTCGGTTAGCTTGAGACTCTGTTTCTACTTGAGTCTTCTACCCGAATACACGAGACTCAGTTTCTAGGTTCTAGCCAAGACTTAGCTTCTACCCGGTAAGCACGGGCCTTTTCTGGTAGTATATACACCCTGTTTTTGCGAGGGAAAATTTTGTCCCATTGATGAAGAGACACAACTGTATATACACTCTGTTTCTTTCTTTCGTCAACAGAAACTCATATCGTTAATAGAAAGTCTTATTAGCTTTCCTCCTAAGAAAAGGTAAGATCTGCAATCAGCTTTACTCTGTTTCTACCTGATAAGCATGGGGGCTTAACCGTGCGTATGGGTGATCTTGTTTTGTGAATAAGTGTTGTAAGAGAAGGTTGAGAAAGATTTGTAGGCCTTGAGGAGGTATTTCCTGGTACTCTGGCGTTCCATTTTGTTGAAAAGAAAGAGTTTTCACGAGCTTTATTAGCCATGGATCACTAGATGTGTTAAATACATGCGGTACATGCAGAGGTTAGACTCCTGCAATTCATATTAACAACTGGTTTGCTAATTTTGTTTCCAAGGCGTGGAGTAGCGCTTGCAGATCGAATCGCTCCACGTACCCGACGACTTCGTTCCTTGGTGGGGTTCCTGGATCAAGTCATCGAGTTGATGGGTGTTCCAGCCAACGATACCTGTGCAAAAATCATGCGGATCTATGGACTACTCAAACTCGTCAAGATGGGGGGGCAAGTTATGATGGATCCAAGGTTTCGACTTGTTGCTGCTCTCATCGATGCTGGGCTTGAAAGCGTCAAATGTGGTCTGTTAATGTACATCTTGCTAAGTGACAAGCCTTGGCCAATTGCCGTTCTTTATATCGTGATGGCATTCGCATTCATTGCGAATTAGAAAATGGGGACAGATTTTGGTTTCCAAGATGTTATGGTTTACTCTTTGCGAATTTGGTTTGGATATTCAGACATGACCTTGTATTGTACTAATATTAGTTTGAATACCTTCTACATCATGAAAGATAAAACCGTGTATTTATGCTAAGGAGGCTATTTTCTTTTTCCATATTCTATTTATTCATTCTCTCCTATGTGACCTTCTAAAAAGGGTATTTATGCTCGTGCCCTTTATATAAAGGTCGTAACGGCAGAGGAACATTACCACAAGACATACTCTTCCCTTGTCTTATTAAGACCCTCCCATAAGTAGTACAAGCAGGTACAGATAATATGTCATAGAACTAATTTATAATCCCTTCTTCTTATGCCAAAGATCTTATCTTTCCCCAAAGAACTGGACATAGGCCCCTTCCCTTCTCTTTTGGATGAATGATCATACTCTTTTTCTATTTTTGTTAATATATCCAGGTTTCTATTTTCGAGAGATGAGAGTGACTCCAACTCTCAGAGCAAACAATGGAATTAGGGACATATTCTATGGGTATAAATCTATCGAAGATTAAGATTTATTTTTGATAATCATTGATTTTTTTTCTTGAACGTCGATTCTTTGTCCCCAGGACCATGAGTGTCCTTAACATATCTCACCCGTCGATAAAAGAAGATACTTTTGGAACATGTGGACTTCTTTCTTTGGTATATTTATCAGCTCCTGCATTCAACCCATTCATAAAGAATTAGGAAATATATTGCTAGATAAATGGAAGCAAACACAACTTCTTATTGAGCCACTTTTCGCTTCAGTAGGGTCGACACCACACCTTCCAAAGTTAAGATTCAAAAAATAATTCGGTAAAAATGAGTAAACCCTTTTCTTTTGTTTGAAAATAAATTTCCAACCCAAGTTGTCTTTACTTTAACATACATTTGACCGAAGTAACCGTAAATTATAATTCATGAAGCTCCCCAAATACATATGCGCTGCGATTGTCAAAGTACTAAATAGAAATCATTCTGATATTTGGTCGATTTTCGTGAAAATAACATTACTTTGTATTGTAATTTGCTTTACTCATCGCAATATAATCTACAGCATAAAATAATTTTATGACCAACTAGCACGCAACATCTATAAAAGCTTATGTTGGAAGAGAAGAGCTAAAAAGCACCATAGTTCATTGGGAAAAAGTGTAAGAAAAGCCCTAAATCTTTACATTGATGCCAATTTAGTCATAAACTTTTTATTTATGTCGATTTAGTCAAAAACCTTTTGACTTGGTGTCAATTGAGTCCTAAACCTTTTGACATAGTGCAAATTCAGTCATTCCGGCTAATTTTGACTAGATATTACTCATGTAAATAATTTTTAATAATATTTTAATATTTTTGGAATTATTTATTTATTTTTCCTTTTTTTTTTCCTTCTCCTCTTCCTTCCTCCAGCCTATTGCAGGACCTCAACGATTTGCCAAAGGCAAGGGCTGGCAAGGCTTGAGCTCTCGCCAACGGCAGTGAGGGCAACCTCACGCTGGGCAAGCAAGGCTTGACCTCGCCAAATCCAATGAGGTCGAGCCTTGCTTAACCTCTAGTGACCCAGGCTCAAGGCCGCAAGGGCGGCCTCACGCTCGGCGGGCGAGGCTCGACCTTGCTAGATTTGATGAAGTTGAGCCCTGCCCAACCATTGGCAAGGGCTTGAGCCCTCGTGGACGCAACTTGCCAATCACTAAGGTCTAGTAAACGGTTGGAGAAAGGAGGAAGAAGAGGAAAAAAAAGAAAAAAGAAAAAAGAAAAAGAAAATAAATAAATTCAAAAGAAATATTAAAATACTACACATCAGCCAACTAGCGTCCATGTGAGAAATATCCGGTCAAAATTAGCTAAAGGACTGAATTGGCATCAAATCAAGAGGTTTATGACTAAATTCACATCAAATCAAAAGGTTTAGGACTAAATTATCACAAATGCGAAATGTTTATGACTTTTTTTCACACTTTCCCGACCCCATCGCAATTAGGGTGGTGCAAAACTAATGGCCTGAATTGAAACTGCCCAAATTAGACTGGACCGAATCGAACTAGTTTGTTGGATTCAGTTTTCTGAAATGTCGATCCGATTCCCATTTTCTAAAATTGTAAACGATGTTCAGGTGATCCGGTCCCCAATTCCAAAAGGCAACTTTCTTTTCCTTTAGCTACTAAAATGTTTCAGTTTGCTAGGTTTTCGCTTGCCTACCCATGGATTTAGCAATAATTTGAAAGGTTGACCTATTTGAAAATCTCTGGATCTACACTAATTTTCTGTTTCTTTTTAATTTCTTAAAAAATAAAAGTGACCAGTTTTTTTTTTTTTTTTAAATCTTTTCATAATAGAAGACATCAAGTAGTGAGAAAAAAAAAAAGTGATCGATTTCATTGGATCGGATCAATGGTCCTTGATTTGGTTCCTGGTTTCACCTTAGAACCAGATTGAATTAGGAACTGATTGATTCTAATTTCAAAACGATCTCCAAGCGGCAAGCTGAGCTGACTTTAGAGAAATGGCCAATGTAGATGATGTAAGCGTTTACATCACTCATCCTCCAAGCTCCCCGCTCCCATTCCTGGGCTAGCATGCCACTCAACCTCAGACTCATGGTACAACCTTCAACACTATTCTCTTAGGCTCGTCTGGTAACCGGCTAAATATTGTCTTACTCTATTCTTTTATTCCTTGGAATAAAAAAAGAACAGAAATTCGTTTAGTAATGTTTTTGTTCCAAGAATTAGATTTGGAGCAGAATCAAGAAGTAAAAAAAGTTACTTCTTTATTCCCGAGAACAATTATGGAATTAAGTCCATTTCCTCTTTGTTTCCTCTTTTCTTTTTTCCTTTTCTTCTTCTGCTTCATCCTTTGGTTGATCGCTGACCTCGGCTAGGCCGGCAAGGAGGCCGACGATCTTGTTGAGGCATGGCCTCGCCCACCCCTAGCGAGGCCATGCCTCCCTGGTGGTTGAGCAAAGCTTGCCAAACCACCATGAGGGCAGTGTCACTTGGCCATGGTAAGGTCGCGAGGCCCAGCGAGATTGAGTCTCGTTAGTGATTGGGTGAGCTTGCCTCATTAGATTCGGGCGAGGCGAGCTTGTCACGCTGAGCCTCTCCCAACCGCCGGGGAGGCTTGGCCGAGGGTCGGCAACGCTCCAACGAGGTTGCTGACCAAAGGATGAAGGAGAAGAGGAAAAGGAAAAAAGAAAAGAAAAGAAAAAAAGAAAATGTAATAAAATTATTAAAAATTAAAAGAAATTCTAAATCACAAGAGAATTTGAGGTCCTACTAAACGTAATTCTATATTAAAAATAGAAATTTTGGACAATTATCAAATGCCTTCAAATGCTTGGGAACTCGTCTAGGGAACAGAATAAAAAAAAATCATTTTTGAAGAGAAATTGTTCCTCGGAATAGAATGATTATCAAACAGGCCTCTAGTGTCCTGTCCCACATGTCGACACTCAACGTATTTAGCACGCCCTATTCTCAATAAATAAAAACCCCCTCTTTCTCTCTTGCTTCATCCCTTCGTTCAATCAAAGGTCCGATGTTTCTAGCTTCCGAGGCTTCTTCATCCCTTTCAAACATAGATTCTTTTTCTCGTTTTGAAAAGAGAGAGAAATGCCAGCTCACATTTGGACGTGAATTCTTTATTCCACAAAATGCTCTTACGGATTATAAGTATCTCAACATGTCTCAATCATTGATGCGCATAAAATCGTTGATGCATACCTCATTTACATATATCATTGTTAAGAATTGATTGAGATGTCAATGGAAACACCGTTCGGGATAGAGGATCTCCTTTTTTTTTCTATGCATATTTAAAAAGTTTAGGCTCCATTTGTTTTGCAAAACTTATTTTCTGAAATAACATTTTTTTTTTTTAATTTCCAACATTTGAGTTGCTTAGAAAAACGAATCAATAGAAAATTTTTCCTAGTCAATGGAATATTAATGTTTAAATTCAGAAAAATAATTTCATAATTAAAAAATTAAAATTTATTTTTCAAATAATACAAACAATCATTTTGAAAAAATATATTTTAAATAATTTACTTTTGATGAAACAAACAAAGTATTACAGGGTGCAAAAATTCTATGGCATGCATTAAGAGAAATTCATATTTAATTGTGATTTCATTATTCGAAAGTCTCACTTGATTTTCCTCCTCAGAAATGCTTGGACAAAGAGGAGTCTTGATTGGCTTGATCAATCATGGATCCGTAGGTGATTGCCCTTCTGTAAGTGCCTCAGTATCGTCAGTGGTGTGGCTTCCCTTTTTTAGCTTAGTTATTGTGTATTCTTCCAAGAAAACTTTGTTTTTCTTGTTATTTGACATTCGGCTGCACCAAAAATTTATTCTTACTATTCTAGAACATGAAAATCACATTGTATTTTGCATTTTGGATCTTGCATTAGAATCATGCTTATGGAAAATTACCAATTTTTTTTAAACCTATTGTAATTATGCAAATTTAGTTCTAACTTTTTTTCTTTATCAATTGAATCATAAACCTTTTGCATTTATACTAATTCAGTCAATTCAACCATTTTATTAACCGCTCTACATAACACTATAGGTGTTGACATGGACTTTTTAAATGATATTTTAATAATTTTTTAATTTTGTCATAATTTTTTCTTTTTTCTTTTATTTTCTTTAGTTTTTCTTTATTTTCTTCCTTTTAGCATGGGGCGAGGGGGTGTCGTGGCCCTTGCTGGCCCTAAGCAAGGGTTGCGACGGCCTTGCTCAGCTAGATCATCAAGGGTTGTGGCGCCCTCACTTGGCCAGATTTGGCGAGGGCATCCTGCTCATAAGTCTAGGGAAAAAAAGAAAAACTAAAGAAAAAATTATAAAAATTCAATTTTTTGTTAAAAAATATTGAAAAATATTAACATCAGTGCCAGTCATATCAAATAGAATGACCAGCTTTCATGTCAGTGAATTTCCAAGCCAGATTTGGCAAGGGTATCCTGCCCATAAGTCCAGGGAAAAAAGGAAGAACTAAAGAAAAGAAAATCAAAGATAAAAAAATTATAAAAATTGAAAGTTTTATTAAAATATATTAAAATAATATCAACTTAGCACCGGTTATGTCTCGTAGAATGGTGGGGTTTACGTTAGCGACTTTCCTAATCAGATTTGACTAGGGTGTCCTGCCCATAAGTCTAGGGGAAAAAAAGAAAAGAAACACTAAAGAAAAGAAAGAGGAAAAATATAAAAAATTCCAAGTTTTATTTAAAAATATCCATGTCAGCAACAATCATGTCATGTAAGATGATCCGTGTACACATTAGCATTTTTCCAATCAAAATTGATTGGATGGATTGAATTGGCTCAAATACAAAAAAATTATGATTTAATTGGCAAAAAAAAAAAAAAGATTTATAATTGAATTGATATATTTCTAATAGATTTAACATTTTTTTTTTTTGTTATTCTTCCGAACTCGACACGCTTGCCACAATTTCGTTCCTTTTTTTATAATCGAAAATAATAGAATAGAAGTAATTATATCCCGATCAGGATCAATTATCGATTATTATATTAGCGCATCCACCCTGAAATCGGGCCAGCACCTTACCACCATATAAATCACATATGGGTCCCACCATACAGTCCCACTCATTAGAATGCACATGTAAAGCTATAATCTTGCGACGATGCATCCAGTCATTAGCTCCGAATCACAAGTCCTGCAAAAGAAGACAGGGAGAGGAAGAGAGAAACCCTCGTGGTGCTCTCTCTCTCTCTCTCTCTTTTCGCTATTTTCTGTGAGCGAGTTGCGCCGTGGACGAATGCGCATCCTACGTTCCTCGGCGTTCCCATTGGTCTTATGTATGTGTTCTGCTCTACTCGCAGCCTCGGAACAAGCTCCATTTCGGCAAGGAAGGAAGAGAGAAATCACTCACTCAAAGCTTGGAGATCAATTGGCAAACGACAATCCAGCCGGTCACGGTGGTCGGAGGTAAGCACCGACTGCAAGCCGCGGCATCTCTTCACTGTCGTAGTCCAGCCTCCTTCAATAAGTTGGGGGCATGTGAGTGAATTCATGTGGTCTTGAATTCCTTTCCTGAAAAAAGAACAACTCCAATCTCCAATCATGTCCATGGTTCATCTTCCATCCCGTGAATGGTGTTTTGTTACTTCGTGTTCAAAATATGTCTTGAATTTGAGTCAGTCAAATAAAACCCAGCCTCCTTCGATAAGTTGGGGGCCGTGAGTAAATTCATGCGGTCTTGAATTCCTTTCCTGAAAAAAGAACTCCCATCGCCGATCATGTCCTTGGTTCGTTTTCCATCCCATGAATGGTGTTTTGTTACTTCATGTTCAAAATATGTCTTGAATTTAGTCAGTCAAACAAAACCCGCCCACATTGAAGTGGTTAAAATAACTGATGATTGGGAAAGCGAAAAACACAACGCAATTTCCTTCTAACTACCGGAGTCGGTCGAAGTAAATGGAAAAGGAAAGTAAGCCATGGACTTTGTTGACTTGAATTGTCCAAATTCTATTAGGATGCTGCACATGGATTTTTTTTTTTTTTTTAAATCTATTGGTTAATCGAAAAATATCAAGCACAACTGTCCGAAGGCGACACTTATTGTTTCAGTTTTCGTGAAACAGGGTTGTCTAACAAATATTTTGCCGAATATAATTTCAGAAATAGAAGCAGAGCATGGGGCTCAAATTGGTGCAATGTATTGCCGGCATCTCGATTTCATGGAGGAGTCCTCCCTTCAAGCCATCCATCAGAGACGACACCAGCCTGGTCAACATTGCCCAGCCATTATTGTATTAGTGCACCAGGTAAAGCATATATCGCTTATCGGTCCCACCCTAACGACCTTTGCGTCCTTATGGTGGTAATCCCATTCATGTTCATCTCGAGTTCAAAGATCGTCTTGTTCTGTGGCTTATGTGATTTAAGGCTCAATTAATATAACTAAAAAAATTGAAACTGAATTAATAAAAATAGTAAATATCGAATTTACATCTTGATGCATCCATATTGTATAATAGCGAACGCTGCTATAGTAACCGTCTCCTCCTCTTTCTTTGTTATTTTTTTTAACACTTTTTGAGAATGACGGAGACGTGTCCACCACAAATTTCTTTCAAGACTCCATGGCAACCGGGTGGACTTGTGGAGGCATGAAGAATCCAAATGTATTTTCTATAAAATTTTACTTACCTTAATTAATTTGACAATGGAAGCCAGACAAAATATATATACACACACGCACACATGATGTTGATGCACATGTCCTCTCAAGTCTCAACAGCAATACACCGCTTTTTTTTTAAATGTAAAACATATATTGATCGCATACGGAGTGCTGGCTACAAGTGTCTTTGATTTCGTGATGCAAATTACATTTAATTTAAATTATATTTGATATGCCAATTCAAACTATGATTATTTGTCTAGACTAATCAAAAGTTAAAAGTAACTTTTTTATTTTTCTGTTAATTATAATATATTATTTAAATTTTAAAAGATTACAAAAAATTACTTATGAATAGTTATATTCGTGCCAATATTTATCTATTATGAAATTTTAGATGTTTAAGGTTAACAAAGCCGAAATTGATGCCCCTCAAGATGTGCGAAAAATAAAAAAGTAAGAATTACTGTTAGCAAGCTCTAGATATTATTATGTAGCTGTGATGATACCTACTAATGTATATGTAAACAAACGTCATGATTTCTGTACATCCTTTGAGAGCGATGGAGTTAAAAGTATTTATGCATGTGTTAATAAAAAATTACTTTTTTGAGAATTAAAAAATTAAAGAGCATTGGGGATGACGGACTGGAGAGGAGGGTCCACCGTCCACCCATGTAGACTTTTTCCCTCCAAATTGTTTGCAAAACTTAATGGGCAAGTCATCGGGAATTCCACAAGCAACTTCGCGGCCGTGGTGGGTCCGTTTCTGGCGAGGAAAGAAGGGGCACCGTCACCCTCTCATAATTCTATAATTTGCAGTTTATTTTAATTTTCTACGTGTGGAATGGAGCCTGAAGCTAATCCCAAGAAGGTGTATAGAAGCGAAAAGTATAAAAAAAGTTACAAACATATTGCATCAGGATATCAATTCAGTCGAAACCTTTTTATTTGATCAATTTAGTAATAAATATTTTTATATTAATACCAATTCAGTCCATACATGAATGTCGATTATATTATGTGATACGGCTGACGTTGGCGTGAACATATTATTTAACTTCTAAATACTTTTTCAATTTTTTTTCTTCTCTCTTTTTTTTTTCTCCTTTCTCTTTTTTCATTTTTCCATATTACCCTCCACTAGTCACCAACTAGTGGAGGTCACTAGCTGCCAGCTAGGGCTAGGATCGGCTGTGGCTAAGCGAGGTTGCTTCTCGTTGGATCTGAAGAGGGGACCCTTGCCTAGCCCTTGCTAGAGGCCGATGCTAGGTGAGGCCCTTGGTGATGGTGTTGAGTCCCCTAGCTAGGGTCCCCTTGTCGGCCTTCAACGATGTTCAAGCCTTCACCCTCATTGGTAGTTGACAATTGGCAAAGACTAATGAGGAAAAAAAAGAAAAGAGAAAGGAAAGAAAAAAACAAAAGAAGATAAGAAGAAAAAAAGGAAAAAGAAAACAAATTAATAAAAAGTCAAAAAAAGATATTTAAAGATAAAAAAAAATTGTCCGTGTTAGTACCAACTGTGACATATAGAACGACCTGTGGCCACATAAATGATTTTTTGACCTAAATTGATCAGACGAATTGAATTAGTATCAATATGAAAATCTTTAAGACTAAATTGGTCCAATTAAAAGGTTTATGATTGAATTGGTACTATGTAATAGATTTAGAACTTTTTAAATACTTTTCCCTTGTATAGAAAACAAATTCAATAAGATAACTAACCAGATTAATGATGCTCTGGTTTTGTCACCATTGTTATGCGTTTGGGACTGGCTTACCATAATTACTTAGGTAATTTCTTTGTACATTACTCCAAAATGTCACAAGGTACTCATGCCTAGTGCATTGTTGAAGAACAACAACCATGTGTGCTTATTATGTATTTTCCCACATCACACGATAATAACAGATGAATCGATCCGATTGAGATTTAAGTTATTAAATTCACGCATAAAATTGCTTTTTTTCCCCATATTATGAAAAGAGTACATGCATTCCAATGAAAAAAAAAATTAAACATGTGGAGAGAATTAGATATAAAATTTAAAATTAATAGAGGAAAAATATTTAAGTGATGGTTAGATTTAAATTCAATGTTAGTAAGTAAGATTTTTAGAGGATCATATCTCAACTATTTTCAAATTACAATTCTATTCATTTTGTAATACCATGTCACTATGATGTAAATGAAAAAAGGACACAAGCTATACATGGAGATTTTGTAAGTTTCTTACAACTATAAACTCACAAAATACACCAGAAGGTGTCTCGCAATTGAGATGTGGTGTTCTTTGAGGATCAAATTATCAAAGATCTCAAGAAGCATGAAGAAGCTCAAAATGTGGAGGAAGAGCTAGTTGACTTGGAGCCCTTAGGCTCATCACAAAATTCTATTGGTGGAGGAGCACAAAAAGAGGTCGAGATTGATTCGGCTAAGCAAGCACAAACCGAGATGGCAACTAATGACAAGGCTAATGAAGGCGTTGAGGCCGAGACTAATAATGGAGATGTAATAGTTGATGATGAGGTCGAGGAGGAAACAACTGATGTTGATGATTTTCCTCAAGGATAGCCAATGAGATCAACGAGAGAAAGGCAACCAAGTAGAAAATACTCCCAAATGAGTACGTCTTTCTCACTGATGGGGGAGAACCCGAGACTTTCCAAGATGTAAGTGGAAATTGATACCCACGAAAAGGGACAGATGAAAGCAATGCAAGAAAAGATACAATCCTTGCATGATAATCACAACTATGATTTGGTGAAGCTACCAAAGGGCTAAAAAGCACTCAAAAACAAATTGGTGTCTAGGTTGAAGATTAAAGAAAACGGCCCCAAACCACATTACAAAACAAGATTGATGGTGAAGGGTATTGGTCATAAGAAGGGAGTTGATTATGAGGAGATTTTTCTATTATGTTGTAAAGATGTCATCCATTCAAGTTGTTCTTGATTTGGCAACAACCTTGAACTTGGAAGTCGAGCAATTCGATGAGAAAACGGTATTCTTACATGGCGATCTTGATGGGGAGATATATATGAAGCAGCTTGAAGGTTTTGTGATCAAAGGTAAATAAAATCTTATATGTAGGTTGAAGAAGAGCCTCTACGAGCTTAAACAAGGTCCAAGGCAATGGTATAAAAAGTTTGATTCATTTATGGAGAGGAATGAATACAAGAAGACGACGGGAGATCATTGCGTGTTCATCAAGAAGTTCAATGACGGCGATTTTTTGATTCTTTTATTATATATTGATGATATGTTACTTGTGGGGCATGATGTTTAGAAAAATTAAGAATCTCAATGATGAGTTAAGCAAGGAATTTGCCATGAAAGAACTTGGATCGGCAAGGCAAATACTTGGAATGAGGACATTGAGCGATAGACCTTGTAGTTATGGTTATCCTAAGAGAGATGTAGAAAAAGCTGTGCAAAGATTCAACATGAGCAACACCAAAGCAGTTAGCTCACTTTTAGCCAATCATTTTTAACTTAGCACGAGGCAGTGTCCCTCAAGTGAAAGGGAGAAGGAAGAGATGCTGAAGATTTATTATGCCTTTACTGTTGGAACTCTCATGCATGCGATGGTGTGCACACGACCAAATACTAGATATGCTATTGGAATTGTTAGCCGATACATGTCAAATCTCGGCAAACAACATTAAGAGGCTGTCAAGTGGATACTTAAGTATCGTAAAGGTACATATAGTTTGTGTTGCAAACATGGTGGGAGATGTAGATTCCAAGTGATTTACATCTGATTATTTGATGACTTTTGTAGGTGGAGCTGTCTCTTAGCAATCGAGATTACAAAAATGCATTGCATTATCTACAATGGAGGCTGAGTACATAGCTACCACCGAAACTAGCAAAGAAATGTTGTGGATGAAGAGATTTTTGTAAGAATTGGGGCACAAGCAAGGTGAATATGTTGTGCATTGCGATAGTCAAAGCGCTATTCATCTTAGTAATATTCCACATTTCATTCTATGATGAAGCATATTGATATTAGGTATCATTTGATACGAGAAGTGTTGGAGGAGAAGTATTTGAAGCTTGAGAAGATCTACACAGACAAAAATGATGCTGATATGTCGATAAAGTCTCTACCTACAGAGAAACTAAAGTTTTATAGGAAGGAAACTAGCTTATTGAAGTGATAAGAAAGTTTAAAACCCTCCATGATGAGCTAGGGGAAGATTTGTTTGGAGGAGCGCAGCCCAACATATTCATGGGATATCCTGATGATTGATCATCAATAATACCTGATAGGAAGGAGTCCTATTATGATAGGATGCTGAAAAGGAAGAAATTTAAATAAGAATGAGTCTTTTTTAGGAAGAATTTGAGGATAAAATTAATTATGATGATTGCTCAAATTAGACTAATTCAATCGATTAAGGAGATTTCCAATTGAGAGGTGATTATGAAATCAATTAGGGAGGATTCTTAATTTGGGTGGAGGTCTACCACTATAAATAGAAGAGCATGGGTAGAGGTTTCCGAATACACTAGAGAAAAACTCTAGAGAGATCATGAGTCTTCTATAACGTGAGTAAACACGAGAGTTCTTGAAAGTTTTTTAAGTGAGAGTGTGTAAACACGAGATCTTGAGTGTTTGTCAAGCAATGATGTGTTTTGTGACAATTATGAGAATTTATTGTGAGAGAAACACCGTTAGAGTGTTAATTGTAATCCTTTGATTATAGTGGAGAGTTCTCAAACTAATGTCTCAGAGCTTTTTCAACCTTGGGGGTTTTCCACATAAAAATTTCTGGCGTATTGTTCTTCTTCTCTCTTATCTACTATGTTATTTATGTTTCACATATGGCACAATTCTGACTATTAGAATTTCACTGCAATCGATTGCGATTAGACTTAATTTACAATACATTGACACTGTTTCCTCTCCACTAAAACATGCCCATGATCCTAGAGGAACTAACTTATCTTTGTTTTACAAGTTTTATTTCATGACTAATTCAGTACAAATCATCATGACTTAAGATAAAATAAAGAGAGAGCTCATAAATGTTTATTTGTTTTTGGCCACCATGGGCATCATTGAAGGTAGGCACTTGTGACTCTCGGACCATAAATACTAAGTTAAAGAGGAAGCATCCCATCGGTCATTTCACTTAAGTAGTATCAACACTGACACATAATGTGCGACACGACACGACACGACACGCTGACACATCGTATTTCAAAAAATAAAAAATTTCTACACGTTGGGACACGTTATATATATTTTTATATATACGTAATAAACTATCATTTTTTATGATTTTTAATCAAATTAATTTATTTTAAATTATCACTTTTGGTTGTTTTTCAAGACATTTCCAAACACTTCGTGCTCTAAATATGTTTGCTTCGCTCCCCGCTGCCAAGTGAATGGAACGGAGCCCCATCTGAATATATTTTTCGTTATATAAGACTATGTTGGATGGAAGGAGTTCGAGCTCATCTTTCGACGATGCCTTCTTGTCGTTTTGGCGTTTGCTAACCATTTTTCCCTCTACTTATATTTTTGACGGCAAATCATTCGGTCTCCAATTCCTATCTTAAAAAAGAAGAGCTTCCTCTCTCTAATCATTTCCTGTGTGTGTGCTATTACCCAAATGCTGTTTTATTTGGAAACAATTTGTACTCTGCATCGGTCACGTGAACTCATCCTTTACAATGTTGCATTCAAGAACCATGATACGGGTACAAATCACCTAGATCTCTTCACTTTGTTAATAGATCCCTGCGATTATACTTGATCTTTATTGTTTGAGCTTCTCTCGGTTGTCTGACAAATAATTTGCTTATTATAATTCCAAGAAAATGCTGCAAAATATAACCTACAGCTTAATTCTCTAGCAGAGGCCTTTCGTTTTCTCATTAGGATTGTGCGCAGCTCTCTAGGTCCAGCCAATGTTGTTGTAGAACCCATCATTGTGTCCAGCAAATATTAATCTTTATAATGAGAAAGCAAGATATCGGCAGAAGGTTTCTACTCAAGTACACTCTCATCTCCATTCCTTTTGGATGTGTCAAGTGTGGCCTGCTGATGTACAATATGTTTGGCTACATACCTTGGCTGATTTTCATTCCATGTGTCCTAATGTTGGTAATCCCATTCATGTTCATCGATTAGTGAACGGCTATAATTTCCAGCTTTCTTGATGTGGTAATGTTCGATGACACAAAGCATCCCTCGTTGTAAAGGCATGTAATATAATATCATGATAAAGATAATGGAAGCAACTGACGAGGAAAAGTTAAACTGAAATTGTTGGATTTCAAAAAGGACATAATCATCCTAGAATGCGATTTTAAGAAGGAACATAAACATTTAAAAAAATCCTGTGATCACTTCCTTTTTAATATACTTAAAATGGTTTTCAAAAGACAAAACAGAAAAGCTTTCTCCGGCGAGGGATCTATTTGGTTAAAAACTCCAACAGTCTTCTTAATGTTTCTAATGTGCTATTGAAAATAGTAGAGAAAGAAAGTGGGAGAAAACTGACATATTATTATCATAAACGAATGGAATACAAATATAGTTCAGAGAACCTCGGTATCGAAACAGACAAAGGATTCTCATTCTTACTTTAACATTTGGAAATAGAAGAAGGCATAAGCACTAAACAGTAAAAGAGAGCAAGGTTATCATAGTTGAACGGGAAACGTAATGCTACTGATCTTCATAGTATAATAGTGTCGATTGCACACAGAGTTCATCCTTGTTATCATCATCCTCATCCTCATCCTCATCCTCATCGGCATCAACCCAATTACTTGGATGATACGAGCACACTAATTGAATCAATACTGAGATTCTGAGAAGTCCAAGAAAGGCATGTGAGTTCTTTATTTTAGAAATAGGTACTTGCACAGGTATGTGCGACGCATCATCAAGGTTCACAGTCGAGTAAAAAGCAGAAAATCCAACTTGTCTCTAGTATCACGTGGACAGTCGCATTAAAGAGTGGAAAAAAAATACTAAAGAGTGGAAAAAAAGAAATGCTTACAGGTTTCACAGGACGTAAATGGATTTCTGCCACATTTTTTGCTTCTTGACGCAAGAATAAAGAGTAAAATTTAACAAGACTAAAAGATAAAGTTGTGCAATCAATTGGCCTAAGCCAAATGCTTTCTTGCAAAGCAGCATTTACAGTAGGGAAATGGGCAATTGAGAAAGTACCAACCTTATTTAGAAATATTTGCAGGAGACAGCAAAATAATCCGACCTCAAGAGATAAAGATGATGTTCATCACACACACACAAACTGAGAGTGGTTGAGAGACGAAGAATCTGGACCAGTTTGGATGTTTCCTTCAGCTGATGCAGCTTTTGATATTTGAAGGGTGCTTATTCTTTCAATTCCTAACTGATCACCAGCTTTTAGGATCCATTCTTCTGGAACTTGCCTTCCATCAGAACAGCTGACACTGCTTGCAGCACCTCCTGCCCAAAGTTAGTAAACCACTTAAATTTTGATTCCCAAGATATGCCTTCACATTGACTTTAAGTGTCTTACTAACCGCAAACACAGCATTTCATTTTAGAGCAAAGCAAAGTCAATTCCTTTGCCATCATTGAGAGATGATAGTGCTACAAGGATCACTCACGTGAGAGTCAAACAATATTCTGGTATGATTTGATGGAATCTCAGAAGCACTTGTTCTATTCCTCTATGGCTGTTCTCTAGAAGCTTCCTGAGTATCAGCGGGGCCTGGCATTCCATTTGCTGAAGGTCCAGTGTTACCTTCATGTAACTGTGATGGGAGTATGGTCGTCAGTACAAGTGTAGCATCAAAATTGGAAGAGGCCCACTCATCAATGCCAAATTTAGGGGCCATCAAGAAAGGCCTGTTTCATTGAAACATGCAGTTGTATCAAGTTCTTTATTCTTTTCTATTTTGCATTTAGTTGCACTTAACACCCCCCCCCCCCTCTCTTCTTCCCCTCCCCAATTGACAGCACAGATGTTGCATTTGAAACCAAGAAATTAGTACCAAAAAGAAAAGTCAAAAGATATATTAACCATCAAGTTTTGCACTGATATTTTTAGCTGGCATACTTCACTAACATCTTGTATCAAACTTGATAAATAAACCATTTATCATCCTAACTTAAACCTCCTTAAACCATTATTATCCAAACTTGATTCAAAGGTGCACTATATTCTCTCAACCAAATTTTCAATGATGATCTCTCGTGTTTGACATTCAGCCCAGAAGCAAAACTGTCACCGGCCTTTATGATCGTGATCATGAAGCTATGCGTTTGCATGTTTTAAAATTCTTGAGCAGATAACTAGCAATCATTCATCTATTAAAACCACATATGGACTGATTGCATGAAACTACTCGTTGCATCTGAACTACTTGCATGTACAAAATTGAAGTGAAGCATGGAAAAAAATGGATAGAATGTAAGAGTGGAAAGAGCATTTAGATTTTACTTACTCGCCAGCCTTCTCAAAGTACAAAAGTACAAATGAATGTCCACTTCACATCCCTCACAGAATGCAAGAAATGCCTGCAATTCCATGAGATGGACAGATGTTAAATATTATCATGTTCACTGTAAAACACAAGGAAAAACTTCGACATAAAAGATGGTCCTGAATGTGACTCCAATAGCATACTAGGTCGACTCATTTTAAGGAGAAATGGAGATAAGTTTGAAAGTGAAGTCATATGTCCAAAAACTTTTACCTGCATTTATGACACAAATGTCTCAATAGATAATATAATAAAAAACGAATCAGATGGAACACCTTCAACTCTTTGACAGCAAAAATCACGTCTACTGGGTTGCCGTTGTGAGCATACTGCACAAAGTCTTCCACAGGATCTATCCAAAGCTGAGTGTGCAAAAAAGAGTCGTTCTCTGCAACCAGAATCTGAACCATGATATTGATATTCTTCTCCATATTTGATTGAAAAGAAAAAAGTTAAATCTCTACCTTTGGTAGGATCAATGTAGCTTCAAAACTCAACAGCTGTCCCGCCAAATTCTCTTGCAGAATCAGAAGGATCGGAGTTGCATTCCATTGCAATGATAGTAATTTCCTGAAGGGACGACTGAAAATTCGCAAGCATTCTGTTCAGATCACGAGGCCTCACTGCAAAACTGCTTGGGTATCTTCTCCTATCCAAAGATAATTGTTGTATGTCGGGGTCAACACTGCAAGAAATCCAGTATGTTTTCTAAGAGCCTGCATGTGTATGACAACCCCACATATGCATGAACAAAAACTCACAGTTGGCACAGTGAGCTAAACATGTATATCTGCATGGTGCAGCTTCTTATCAAATTAATGCAGGTCTGACAGGTGCCAGCCTCGGATTTATATTACAGTCGGACAACATACTGAATAGTATGTAATTAGAATGACTGAGTCACAAAGATTTAAAATGGTAAGTGGCCAACAAAAAAAGTACATTTGGTAGACAGCGGAATCTAATTTTTGACATAAATTCCCCCTCTCCTTATTCTGAATTGGTTGGCTTTATAGGTTATATTGGGGCATTGCAAAATCCCTTTGACAGTGTTCACGCTGCTTTTACAAGGTGAGAAATTAGAAAAGCTCGTCTCCATGAACACATGTGACAGGACGAATAAATGCTTTTCACAGCATGTTGCAGTCATTTTCTCTCAACAAACATGTAAGTTTCAAGACTTCATTTCTGCTGTTTTTCCATAGAATTGGAGCGAGACTATTTTTAGGGGGAAAAGGGAATGAGCTAACTTTTCCATCTGTGCCACAAGCTTGCAATCTTAACCATCAAATAACACCATTTCCAACATAATGAATACAGAGCACCACACACACAACTGAAAGGTCTTTACCATTGAAGCACTGCAAAGCCCATTGAACTTTTGATGCATTGATGTCTGGTAATTGCACACTCAAATAATCAATGTTTGAAATAGGCATTTTAAGGACAGAACAGACAGCCTGCATCCAGTACTTGGTAAGTGTTGGTAAGTTGCTTACAACTATAAACTGACAAATATACTAGAAAGATGAGCAATGACAATATACCTTTAGAAGAACGCTGCATTGAATCTGTGCGCCAGATACTGTAAACTCGTCAAAGAGGTCTGGCTTGAAGGTAATCAATTGATAGGCAGATCTTGATGAATTAAGTGCGTGAAAGGAAATCTGGAGGTTGAATACGGGTATGAGAATCTTAATCTGATTTATACAAGTGAGAAGGTGATATTTGTACACAGATCAATACTAAGAGATATGTTAGGAAGCGCAAAACTTGCTTTCACTTTTTGAGTGTAGCAAAACCCCATACAAAACCATCAAAGTAACTAGACAAACCAGCAAAGCATTAGCAATACAGAATAGCAGCACCCGTAGAAGGTTATCCATAGGGCTTTACTTCTATGGTTTCACCATTCGACAATTTGACGAGAGTATCGCTGATAGTTCTCCTGGCTACAGCAGCGAATTGCCTCAGTCTTACGATCTAATGACTTTGAATCACCTAATCGACAGTATCAGATTCTTTTAATCACTTCAGATTTTTATGCGCGTCGAGTTCTAATCACCGTCGACAGGGCCAAACCCTACCTAGCTCGACAAATTTCTGCCTCAATTCCACCGCCGAAAGTTCCATGCACTCGGCAACCGGTGCAAGGACTCTCAGAATTTCTCAATCGGACGCTGTGTAAAGCGAAATGAGCCAATGCCTAACACAGTATCATAGCCATCTAAAAGAAGCATCGCTCGGCAGGACACACAGAGAAGCAACTGCTGTAGCTACTTCACTCGACATGGATTTCAGATGAATCACCTGGGAAGGAGAAGCTTGGATGGCGAGGTCGGTGCCGACGCGGGAGAGGCAAGTGATGGAGCGAGCCAAGGTCTTCGAGGCGTTGCCGTTCAGGCTGAACTCCATTTTTCCAGCTCTTCGCTTTCCCTCTCTGCACTGACGCTACAGATTTTTATGAGGGGGTCGCCGAAAAATTGGCGGGATTGGAAGAAGACGACGCTTGGTCCATGGCTCGGGGAATCAATGATACAACACGTTTAATCATCATTTTTTGCCCCCCAAGGATGCCATTATATCACTGATGTTTACCCAAGTACTTTAGGTTTTTTAGATTCATACCACAGCTTATAACTTGAAGGGAAATCACAAAAATGTTCTTGCACGAGTATTTACTTTCAATTTTGACTATAATACATTATTTTTGTCACATATTCGGTCATCGACCTTGATTTTAGGATAAATGTCGATTTCTTCGTCTAGATGCGAACAAATACGAAGTAAGGGCTAAAGATTGTTATGTGGCATTAACATGTCGTGATAGTGCAAAACCAGTAGCCACCCGTGTGTTGTTGCGAAAAAAAGTAACTTATTATATAGTGTAACACATCAAAAAATAACAAACAGTTTTTATTAGCCTGGTTCAACAACTGCGTTTGCTATCGTTATATAATTTTTTTTCCTGGTAACTGGAGATTAATTTATTGACCCAATCTGTTACAAGATAAAGCATGATGATCAAAATTGAATAGTGGCAACAGTATGGGAATCATTTTTGTAAGCTCTCCATGATTCATTTTCCAATATTTCATGAATTCTTTTCTCAAAGATCAAAATTCATTTTTCATTTGATGTAGAGACATTGGTTTATTAATTAGTGGTAAAATTCGCAAGCCATGAGATTAGTTTTCTATATCATTTATAAAAAATGCTAAGGAAAAAAAAAGGCAATACTTAGGAAAACTGAAATTACTTTGTAAAATTTGAGTTACGGTGATATTATAAATTGTAAGCGAATATCTAAAACTCTCTCTAAGTAGCATCGAAGAAGGCCGCCATCACCAAAAGAAAAAGTCGAAACCTAGGTCCAAATATTATCTTCCCATCTCATTTTTGCCGAGAGATTTTGATCGCGCCGTACTGGCAATGTTGGTTGGAGTCCTATGGGTATACATATCTCTAAATGGCTCAAAGTAAGGATTCCTCCATGGAACCCAGATGTTGACTATCCGTTTTAGCATGAGCTGCATGCTTTTCTCCACAAGGAATTAAAATGAACAAAAGTACTTGTTACATAACAATATTTTGCAAAACCTCTAAGTTATCAGGAAATGTTCAAGCTCGTTTTGTTAAGTACACTTCTCTAATACTTTGAAAAATGAAATATGCCTTATTACTTCACTAGTATGTAAAACGTGCCTTGCACATGAAATGCGAGAAGTTATCATAGAAGACAACAATTATTTCTAAGAACGAAAGTTATCAAGATATGTGTCCAAAATAAATATTGCGCATATTTCTTAATACTACAAACTATAAATATTCAACCACTAGGGGTTCCCAACCAAAAAAAAAAAAAAACACTGAGGGTTGCTCCAGTGGCCAACTTTCTCATATAGGAAGGAGAAGGTAAGGGGTTTGAATTTCCACCTATGAAGATGATTTAATTTTAGGTGTGGATTTCCACTTTCACGTTCTGCAATGAGGCAGGGCAAAAATCTTAGAATGATAGTAGAATAAGTGTAGAGTAGAACCAACCAAAAAACATTTAGAACTATAACTACAAATACTCACATGAACAAATTTAGAATGGCAAGTTTGAATTCAAAAATAGATTTATGGAAAATGCTTTCTAGGAAAGGATTTTCCTTTACCATTAAGTTTCCCGCGAAATAGACGCATCTTTAACGTGTGGTATTATAAATCATATCCAATGAGTGTGCGGATCGTTGTAGGAGTATAACCTATATGGCTGCATTTGGATAAATTAACAAAATCTGGATATATTAACAAAAAGTAAAAAAGAAAAATAGAGAATAAATCTTGGGAGAGCAAAAGGGCGCTACGACCCGGTTGCTCCGACCCGAATTTCAATTACTGGCGCCGCGCCAGTAAACAGACTTGCCTTCCGCTTTCCAGGGTGGCCAAAAGGTCGCAGGAGGTTACATCAAAATGCGAGGGGGTCCCTCAAAGGCGCAGAAAATGCCAAAAGTTCGTTATCGGAGGTGCAAATTGCGGCACTGAGGGAGTCGGGAGTCATATAACCATGGCTACCTCTTCTTATTTCCACACCAGTCTGCAAACACTTGAAGAAACCACATTTTCAGGAAGAAGGAGAGATCAGGCAAAGTCAGAAGGCTAATGGAGAACAACGGTCCAGCTGATCACGGTGGTCACCAGAGGTAAGCCTCAGCAACCTTAAATACATAAAGAAAGCACTGGACACCCAGCTCCGTCTGTATGTTTGAGGATTCTGAGGAAACACGTCAATATCTTGATGTTCTTTGGATTTCTATCTCTGATCATGTCATACTGCACCTATCATTACGTGAATACTGTTTTATGGGGAAAAAACCTGCGTTTTAGTCGTTGCAGGTGTTACTTTAGAGCCCAGGGGAATCTCTCACTTGCCTGTTTGGCCTGTTTCTTGTGTTAGATTGTGAGAGTCGGGTTGGAACGCCAATTGGTACCATCCAGATTTTTTCATCCTTTTGTTTTTGCCTTTAACCGATTGAGATGTTCATAATGATTTGACTCTCAAAGAGCTGAAATGGGCTCACTCATAGTAGAGCATGTGATTCAGCACCCTGTTTTCTGTGCGAATCGGTAAATTTTCACGATATCCATTTGGGTAATTGAACACAGTAGGACTCATACTAGGAATAATCCCTCTCTAGTATGCATACCATTAAAACAGCTGAGTTTGTTCAAGGAAAGTGAAGGGCTTATTAACGGTCACTTCTTCTTGAAAATCATGAGATTGGAAAGATTGTCAACCGTCTCCTAAAATTACTAGGCGAGAGGAAAAATTCTGTCACGTGAATGAAAAGACACGACTATTTATGCATGCTACAGCTTTCTTTTGTCAAGAGAAACTCATACTGAGAAACCCAAATTAATTGAAAGTCTTCTTAGCTTTTTCTCCTGAAAAAAAAAAAGAAGAAAAAAAAAAGAGAAGACAGCTAGGTAGCTTTACTCAGTTTCTACCCGTGAAGCGGGGGCTTCCCTGGTAGTTCTGTGCATCTGGGTGGTCTTCTTTTTGTGAATGTGTTGTAAAAGAAGGCTGGGAAAGGTTTACATGTGTTAAGGAGGTATCCCCTAGTTCTCTGATGTTCCAGTTTGCCGAAAAGAGGAGTTAAGGAGGTATCCCTTGATTTTTTTTATTTTTTTATTTTTTTTGGACGAAGAGGTATCCCTTGATTCACTACCTGAATTAGCCTCAGATCAATAGATGGGCACTCTTGCAGTGCATATATTGGTTAAGAGTCCCACAATGCATAGACACATTAGTTATGATTTGCACCAATGCTTGGTGCCATAGAGCATTAAATTTCCTTCAGAACTTAAATTGGTAGTTCTTGAAAGCTTTTGGAAAGATTGCCCTCTGATGTGTTGCAAAAAGAGCCCAAAACTTGAGCTTTCCAAAAGACTGCACACTGACAAATGGTTTGTTGATTTTATTTCCAAGACGTGGAGCAGAGAATGCAGATACGATTACTACAATTCATTTCCTGGAGGAGATCCTGCTAAAGATTATGATTGGTGCCATTGGAATCATGGGTGTTCCAGCCATCATTAACCTTGAAACCATCGTGTGTATCTATACAGTGCTCGTAATTGTTGGGCAGTTACTAAAGATTAAGATAGGAAGGCAAGATATGGACCCAAGATTTCAACTTACGTCCATTCACATTGCTGTTGTTCTTGGATGCGTGAAATGTTGTTTGTTGGCGTACATTCCACTTCGTGTCATGCCTTGGTCGATTTTTGTTCTCCACGTCCTCTCGTTGATGAACCCATGAGCATTTATTGTGATTTAGAGACTTGGGATAGTTTTCGGTTTTCCTAATATTCCGGTTTGCTCTTTCGGAAGTCAGTATGATGTGTATTGTGCCTACGTTGGTCAGGACACAAATCTTGTGTTGTACTATTATTACTTCAAACATCTTATATATGTAGAAAGTATAATACGTGATGTGATGAAGATAATGGTACTACTTAGTTAAGGTCTCGGTGCAACACAATGAAGTTTTAGAAACATGTTTTTTCTTTTTCCCCTTTGGCTAGGGAATTGATTCATAAAATCCGAGAAATAATCACATTATCCTTGTTCCCTAATCTTCCGATCCACGAATTGCAGTTAGTCATAGTTTATAACCCGATCCTCATATCCACCCTTAGCAATATTCTAGATAGACACTATCTCGATTGAACTTCGACTCACAAATGAAAACTACTACGTCTGGCATAAAGGAAGCATTTAATATGTGAGAGAGGGAAGAAACTTGCCACAAATTCTTCAACGAAAGATTTACCCATTTGAGAATAAAACCAAATCACATTGGGAAAGTGCAATGCACAACCTTTTGCATGTTGATGCATGGAAGAAATTGAATAGTGAGACATAGTAATTTTGCTTCAATATAAGTGTAGACATAGATGGATAGATGTCGATGGCTAGGAATTTTTTGTCATTGGTGTCATGGATTAAAAGGGCTGAGAGACAGAGATTTCTTGAGAGATGGGCTTGAACCGTTAAGATGAACAGTAAAATGAGGACACTCAAAAGCCCAAAGCAAATCACAAGAAATTCCATTTACTTGCACTTTGTCTTGTTTAAACGCGAGCAACACATGGAGTGTTAAAACACCAAGCTGTACCTCCACAATTTGTCCTCTATTTTTTTTTTTTTAATTTTGCCTAATATATCCGGATTTTTATTCTTGATGTTCCTAGTGACTCAAACTTTCAGTGAGACAATATAATTATCGACATATTCAATGACCGTAAATCTTTCGAAAGTAAAATTTAATATTGATAGTCATTGACCCTTTTTCTTAGATGTAAAATCTTTGTCCCCCAAAACCATTAGCGTGTAAACATATTTCACCCGTTGATGAAAGAACATACTTTTGTAATAGTTTGCTAGATAGATAGAAGGAAACATAACTTGGCAACAGCCCTTGCCAAATTAAGATTCAAAAATAATTCAGATCAAAATTAGTAAACCCATTTCCTTTCTTGAAAATAAACTTTCAGCCCAAGCTGTTTTTACTTTAACATATACTTGACCGAAGTTGCCGTATATTATAACCCATGAAGCTCCTCGTATACAAATGCACCACAATCGGTACTTGCTAAATAGAAATTATTCTGATATTTGGTCAATGTTCGTCAAAATAACACTACATTGTACTGTAATTCACTTTATTCATCACGGTGGAATTTACAGTGTAAAATTTTTAATGCGCAGGTACCACTAGAAGTGAGCAAAAGAACCGGATCAAACCGGTTAATTCACGGTTAGATTTTCGGTTCCTAAAACTTGAAACATTTGAAATCGGTCAAGTTCCCAATTTCAAGTGTGGATTGACCCACTTAGACCACTTGGATCAAATTGATATACTTTTTTTTTTTTTTTAAAATTTTAATTTCTACTCTTCTTTATAAATTAAAAGAATAACCTCCGTAACGTAACTTGGAAACTCAGAAACCCTAGCCTCCTCCTCTCTTGCACCATTGCACAATCCTCTTCCTCTCAATCTCTAATCTCAATGGGTTCCCTCATTGCAGTCGCTCAAGGCCCTATCAATAGCAATCTCGTCTCTAGTCCTCCCTCGCAATTGTGGCCTTGAATCTAGCACCAATGCCAGAATTAGGTGAGCCGGTTTTTGGTTTCACAGATTGAAAGACTAATCACTTCTAAGTAGCACACAACATCTACAAATGTTAACATAGGAAGAGCAGATCGCAGTCACTACAGGTGACCCATTCTTGGTCTAGTCTTATCCCAAGAACTGGGAACTAGACTTGAATGATTAGTTTCCACAGGAATATGGACCCAGACTAGAAGGACCAATTACCAGTTTCTAGAACTACGAATAGTCCAATCCGGTTTTCGGGCAATTCAATAGAATTGGTTGATTTACATAACTCCTAGGGAACGTAGCCATCGCTTTTGAAAAAAATCATTGATAGTGTTACGTCTAGCTTCATCACAAAGATGACGACACTCGGCTTCACCATGCGTTGAGCAAACAGAAGTTAAAGCAAAGCAAAAGAAGAAAGGCATCTGGTCATTTAAAAAAATAAAAATAAAATGAAAATATCATCAGTTTGGTTTTCCTCGGATTTGGGATCAGACCAAAAATGACCAATTCCAATTTTATAGAATTGGGCCACCTACCTCGAGAACCGTCTAAAATCAACCAATCCAGTTTAATTTTGGCGGTTTTCTTTTGGTGATCCATGTTTCTCACTCCTAACAGCCACTAATGATCTCCAAGCGGCAAGCTGAGCCGACTTAGAGAAATGGCCAGTTTAGCAGATATAAGCGTTTACATTACTAGGAATGAGCATGGTCCGGGTTGGGTCGGTCACCCCCTAACCTTAGGACCGTCGCACAATATTGGTCCTCAATTTTTGGGACCGAGGACCAATCCTATTGAGCTTGGGACCGAGGACCGAACCGACCTAATGGATTCGGTCCGGTTCCAAGGTCAACCCAAGACCAACCGATAATTTTTTATTTCATTTTTTATACTCCTTAAAAAAGTGATTGAGAACCGGACTGACCCAATGGGTTCGGTCCGGTTTCAAGGTCAACTCAGGATCAATCAATAATTTTTTATTTCATCTTTTATAGTCCTTAAAAGGGCAATCGAGGACCGTACCGACCTAATAGATTCGATGATGAGCGAGTTCAGCTAAAAAGGCAAGCGGTGATGGTCAAGTGGGGTGACCGTTGAATAGAATGAGCATCGAATGTTGAGCGAGGAGCAACAAGCCAAGTGAGCATCAAGCGGCGAGCGGCATGAGTGACCCAAAGCGAGTGAGGTGAGTGTCGAGTGGCGATCTTTCGATTTTGGCAAATTGAAGACTAAGAAGACAAATAAGACACAAGAGAACCAATATTAGAGAATAGTGCCATAAGATGCCTTTTTGGACGCCGTTAGGACTTCTCACAAAAACATTTCCTCTGTAAATTATGACTATTGGCGTCGTAAAAGACATTAAAAACCTAAATTATTAAATAACAATGTAAAATTACTTGAATTTCTCACTAAAGAACTCGTTTAATGTTATTGATGCCGTTTATTTTAATATTTTCTCTATATAAAAAATTATAAATAATATTATATATATAGAGTTGGGGTTGGTCTGGGTTGGATCGACTTGAAACTATTAGGATCCGAAGAAATCTAGTCTTTGGTCTAGGAATTATAGGACCGAGGACCGACCCAATCTTCCTGAAGGACCAGACCGACTTAGAGAGAGTTGGGCGGAGTCGGGGTTGGTCCATGGTTGACCCTGGACCGATGCTCACCTCTATACATTACCCATCCTAACCTCCAAGCTCCCCTCTAACGTTGTTGGGCTGGTGTGCCAATCAACCAGTGACAAGTGTTACAACCTTCAACACTATTCTCGTATTTTCCTATCACACAATACTCGGACGTATTTGGCACGCCCAATTCTCTGTGAATAAAATCACTCTTTCTTACTTCTTTCCTTCATTCGTTTGATCAAAATTCGAGGTTTACTTTCTGAACATGGATTCTTTATCCCATTTTAAGAAAGAGAGAAATGTTGATATCACTTTTGGATGTGGTTATTTCACAAGATGCCTTTACGAAACATATATGTTTCATAATATCTCAACAATTAACATACGCCTCTTTTACATAAATCATTGTTAAGAATTGATTGCCATGCCAATGAAAACACCGTTCGAGGTAAAGGATCTCCATCCTTTCTTTTTGTGCCTATTGGAAATAGATTATGTTTATTTCACTAAAAAAAAATTTAGATCATTTTTCGGCATTTGGATTATTTAGTAAAATGAGTTAATGTATTTTTTTTTTCAAGTCAATAGAAAAATTATGTTTAAATTCAAGAAAATGAATTTATCTTTAAAAACTCAAAAATCATTTTATAAAATATGACTAGAAATTAAGCTCGAGACTTGGGTCGGAAACCTCAGCGCCTTTCGTTCTTGGGTCTTTAGCAATAAGCCAAGGTTGGGTCCATTGGGGTTGAGAACAATCCACCTGGGGTTGAGCTGGGTCCATCGAGGCTGACCTGGGACCTTGATTCCAGGCCTAGTCCTCGATGTTTGGGCTCGAGTCCACAAAGTGCTGGGCATCCATAGAGGTTGGGCCTGGATTCATAGAGGCAGAGCCTGAATCCACAGAGCCTAGGCATGAGATCTCGATTTTTGTTCCTGGTGCCTGGCCCAATGTCTCTATGCTCATGCTCGGATCCTTGTTGCCTAACCCCAGTCTATCAATATAGAGCCCAGGTCCACAGAATTTAGGCCGGGCAACAAGCACGGGTGTCTTAGGCCAACCTCGATAGTATCTTGGAAAGAATCTCATGATTGCCATTCGATGTTCTTTCGTATTGTACGTGGGAGGCGAGTTTGTCACCGAGCGGTAGTCGTTCGCCCCGATAGAGCGACTGAGTGTCACGATCACGATCACGATCACGATCCTCCGTGGATCATTCGCTCCAGGAGCGAGTGTCACTGATTTATTGGTGCGAGCGAGGTGAGTACCCGCGTTTGAACCTCACTCGCTCCTGAGTCCACCACCAGCCCTGCCCTCCGCCTTCAATCCTGGGTGTCGCGAGTAAGTTCGTCAGCAACTCCGACAAAAAACAAAAAAAAAAAAAGTTTGTCACCAACGGGTACTCACTCGCCGGGATGGAGACTGAGGTCACGATCATGATCCATGGAGCGAGTGTTGGAGATCCAAGGGTGCGAGTGAGTTGCGCACCTCACTCGATCAGGCAGGCCCTCTGGCTTCACGCCCACCAACGGGTGAGCGAGTATAGGAGTGCGAGTGAGTTGCGCGCTTACTGAGTTCACCAGGCAGGCCCTCTGGGCCCTGGCTTGTTCCCCAGAGGCCCTCTGGCGCGAGGGGTACTCACTCGCCGGGATGGAGACTGAGGTCACGATCATGATCTATGGTGCGAGTGTGGAGATCCAAGGGTGCGAGTGTTGGAGATCCTCTGGGCCCTGGCTTGTTCCCCAGAGGCCCTCTGGCGCGAGGGGTACTTACTCGCTCACGCGCTTACTGAGTTCACCAGGCAGGCCCTCTGGGCCCTGGCTTGTTCCCCAGAGGCCCTCTGGCGCGAGGGGTACTTACTCGCTCACGCGCTTACTGAGTTCACCAGGCAGGCCCTCTGGGCCCTGGCTTGTTCCCCAGAGGCCCTCTGGCGCGAGGGGTACTCACTCGCCGGGATGCAGATTGAGGTCACGATCATGATCTATGGTGCGAGTGTCGGAGATCCTCTGGGCCCTGGCTTGTTCCCCAGAGGGCCTCTGGCGCGAGGGGTACTCACTCGCCGGGATGGAGACTGAGGTCACGATCATGATCTATGGTGCGACTGTTGGAGATCCAAGGGTTGGAGTGAGTTCCGCCACCTCACTCGCTCACGCGCTTACTGAGTTCACCAGGCAGGCCCTCTGGCTTCACGCCCACTTATCTTTTTGCTCTCTTCTTTCTGCCTTTATGTTGGAGCACATTCACACACAAATTCACCACACTTGCTTCACATATAAATGCACCACGGTGTGTGGCAGCTCCATCCTGTTTTCAACAGCAGGCAAGTAAGGAAGAGACTGAGCGAGGCAGAGTCGGTAGGATAATGGAGAACAACGATTCAGCTGATCACGGTGGTCAAAGGTATGCTTCGACGACCTTAAACATATCTTAACCACCCACCCTCCATCGGTAAGTTGGAGGATTGTGAGTAAAACCATGCCAAAATTTTGATATCCTCTTTAGTTTCTATGTTTGATGATGGCCACTTTACATATTCCATTATGTGAATACTGCTCTATGAGGAAAAAACCTGCACTCCACGTAACTCAGGTGAACTTGTTGATGCATTCTGAACTTGTACCGTTCAGAGGCCAATTTTTCTTTTTCATTTTTTTTGGGGCTCAGCGGAGGCCAATTGAGAGGCACGTCTTTTGCTCGCCAGTAGAGAATGCCCTGTTTCTCACATAGGATTGTGAGAGTCGGATTGGGACACCAATTTCTATTACCCAGATTCTTTTTCTCCATTTCTTTGCTCTTTTTGTTGGTTGAACCACGTTTTTGTTTTCACGTTAGACTCCATTTGTTTCGCAAAAAATCATTAGAAAATATGTTACTAAAAGTAATTGTTTATATTACATACAAATATGAATGAACAAAAATATTTTCATCATTTATAGACATAAATTGTCATTAATTTTGAAAATATTTTTTATTGATTAGTTATTTGAAGAGATATAAGTGATTATTTTTAGTAATAAATTTTCGAAATTGTTCATTTTCTAGCAAAACAAACGAAGTTTGAAAGCATAAGTGGGCTCTACTTAGGACAAAGTACTTATTTAGTGGCATACCCAATGTACAATGGCTTGTTTCTCGTATTTCCTAGATTGGGTAGTTATGTTATACCGCTCGTATTTCGTCATCTATTATTTTGCTAAGGATAATATTGCGAAAAATCTCAAACTAGTACACTTAATTTAATCTGAATTGATATGGATTTTCACATGGATTTACCATGTCAATCTGATTATTGCTAGGTGACATTAAGCTTAGTAATTTTACGATAAAATTTGATGAAAGTTAATAGAGGGTAAATATGTTACGAAGTTATAATTTTGGCATTTTTAGTGGCCCAGAAATTATTTTAGAGTAAATTTATCGCAAATATATTAGGTTAGATTTTTTGATCAAAAATTAATTTAGGTTAATTAATCACATATTTACAAATTTTGGGGTTTTCATTGTATTAACTCTTTTTCTTATGGCTTTTATTCTTGATATTCGTGATGACTCGACTCTTAAAATAGAGCATGCTGGCATGTGCTCATAACAGAGTATGTTTTTTTTTTCTCTCTCTCTGGTCGAAAAAACGAATATATTCGGTGGATGTAAATTCATGGAAAAGTAAGAATATTTCTTGTAGTTATTCGCCCTTTTCTTTGCGAATTGGTGAGTTTTCATGTCATCCATTTGGTAATTGGATTTAGTTGGATTCAAGGAATAATCCCTGTCAAAGTATAACTACCATTAAAATAGCCGAGTTTGTCTGAGGAGAGTGAAATGTCACAATAATTGCCATTTCTTTTTGAAAATCACAGAGTGGGAAAGATGTGAACCTTCTCCTAAAGTTATTGCGCGTGAAAATTTTGTTACGTTGATGAAGGAATTTATTGTACATACACTATATTTCTTTTATTTGTAAAGAGAAGCTAATATTGAGAACAACGTATTAATTGAAAATCTTGTTGACTTTTCCTCCTAAGAAAAGATAAGACCCGCAATTAGCTTTACTCTGCTTCTACCTGATAAGCATGGAGTTTTGTGGGTCTGGGTGGCTTTGTTTTGTGATTAAGTGTTGTTAGACTGGGTTGGAAAAGGTTTGTGAAGTTAAGGAGGAGTATCCCTTGTACTCCGATGTTACATTTTGTCCAAGAGTTTTCATTAGCTTAATTAGTCGTGGATCAATAGATGGGTTGCACTATTGTAGTCCATATAGAGGTTGGACTCTTGCAATGCATAGACTTGTCAGCTATGATTTGCACCAGAAGCTTGGTGTCATACCGCACATTAATTTCCGTTTGAACTTAAGTTGGAAGTTTTTAAAAGCTTTTGGAAAGATTGCTGCCTTATGTGATACAACATAGCTCAAAACCAGAGCTTTTCCGAAAGGCTATACAATACTAAGTGGTTCTGGACTCCTAAGTCAGCGTGGTCTCCGATCACTCAAGATGCGCCACGTGTCTACTGGGTCCTACCTTTCCCTCCTTTGCACTTTTGCATCCTCTCTCTCTTCATTAATTGCCAGTCTTCTTCTCCCTCCATCTCTTCCTTCGCACGAGCCCAGTCTTCCCCTCGCAAGCCAAAACACCCTTTCACTTCCGTCAGGGTTCAACAAAAGCATCGAAACTCCTCTGCTGAAATGAGCGGATTCTCCCCAAAACTATTATCTCTTTTTCCCGAAGCATTCATCCCAGGTGAATCAATAATTTCCACATTTCTTTTTCTCCTCCGTCTCTCCAGTAGACAATTCAGAAGGTTAGTGGAGAGCAACAATCCAGCTGATCTTGGTGGTTGGAGGCAAGCTTCAGCAACCTCAAACATGGCATAACATCCTTCAATATGTTGGCGGATTGCAACTTAAATCATGCTGAGATCTTGATTTCCTTTCCCGTTCTTATATCTGATCATGTCCCCTAAATGCTACCTGCGTCCTATGTAGATCATTTTCACTTGTTGACGCATTATGATCTTGTATGTTCGACATTTAAGAGCTCAATTCCAGGTGTAGCCCTTAGGAACCAGGACAAGAGTACAAGCCACTCGATTCTCAAGTAGAAGCTAGAAAACGAGACTTGGTTACGTTCTCGGACTGAAACACAGGTTCATGCTCGGTACAAGACTGACCACCGAACTTGTATCCAAGTCTCGGTTAGCTTGAGACTCGATTTCTACTTGAGTCTTCTACCCAAATACCCAAGACTCGGTTGCTAGGTTCTACCCAAGACTGAGCTTCTACCTTGTAAGCATGGCCTTACCTGGTTGTATAGACACTCTGTTTCTGGGAGGGAAAATTCTGTCACATTGATGAAGAGACACACTCTTGCTTCTTTTCTTTCTTTGTCAGCAGAAACTCATATTAAGAACAACTTATTAATTGAAAGTCTTCTTAGGTTTCCTCCTAATAAAAGATAAGACCTGCTGTTAGTTTTACTCCGTCTCTAACCAGTAAGCAGGGGGCTTACCTGGCAGTTTTGTGTGTTTGGGTGGTTTTGTTTTGTGAATGTGCTGTAAGAGTAGGTTAGGAAAGGTTTGTAGGTGTTAAAGGAGGAATCCCATGGTACTCTGGTGTTCCATTTTGTTAAAAAAAGAAGAGATTTCACTAACTTAATTGGACGTGGATCGATACCTCAGTTCATACAGAGCTTAGACTCCTGGAATGCATACTCATTAGCTATGATTTGCACCAGAACCTTGGCATCATGTCGCATCAAATTTCCTTCAGAGCTTAAATTGGTAGTTCTTGAAAGCTTTTGGAAAAACTGCCGTCTTATGTGATGCAAAAAAAGCTCAAAACTTGAGCTTTTCCAAAAGACTGTATGCTAACAAGTGGTTTTCTGATTTTATTTCCAAGACGTGAAACAGAGCTGGGGGATCTAATTGCTGCATATATCCCACGTCTTGATTCCCTGGAGGAGAACCTGAATCAACTCGTGCAGTGCACGGATGTTCCTGCCAACACTACTCGTGCAAAAATAATGCGTATCTACAAACTGCTCAAAATCGTCAAGATGGGAGGGCAAGATATAGACCCAAGATTCCAACTTGCCTCCGTTCTTATCACTGTTGTTCTTGGAGGTGTCAAGTGTGGTTTGCTGATGTATGTCCTGCTTGGTGACATGCCTTGGTCAGTTGTCATTCCTTGTGTCCTCCTAATAGCATTTACATTTATCACGAATTAGATAATGGTGACAGTTTCTGATTCTCTAGATGTTGTGGTTAGCACTTTGCAAACTTGGCTTTAATGTGTGTCTAATGCTGGCTTGGAGATGAACCTTGTGTTGTTTTATTATTATCTCATGAGGAGAATATGTAATGGCGATGAATAGTGACAGTTTTTAGTTCTCTAGATGCTATGGCTTGGAGATGAACCTTGTGGTTGAATCAAGACCTTAACAGAAAAGTGAGGTAGAGTAATCTTGGTTAAATATAAGCTATATAGATGCATGTTGATGGCTAAGAATGTTTTTATATGTAAAAAGGGGCTGAGGAGAGTAAGAGATTTCTTGGGAGATGGGCCTGATCTATTGAGATTCGAGGAAATGAAGTCGCTTTAAGCCCTCTGCAATGATAGTCTTTTTGTTTTTTTGTTTTTTTTTTTAAGAAAAAAGCTAAGAAAGAGGATGTAAGCTAGCCAACTATTTCCATTTTCTTCGTTCAATTTTATGTGTAGTTGAGGTGAAGTGTCAAATGCGGACCATCAAAAGCCCAAAGCAAATCACAAGAGATTCCGTTTTCTTGCACCTTATCTTGTTGATCACAAGAAACTCATAGTTGAAAGTGTTGGAACACCAAGTTGTACCCCCAAGATGAGTTCTCTATTCTTTTTTATTGTTTTGTTAATATATCCAGGACTTAATTCCTGATGTTCCTAGTGACTCAAACTCTTGGAACAAACAATGTAATTAGGGACATATTTGGTGACTGTAAATTTGTCAAAAAGTATGATCTATTGCTGATAGTCATTGACGCTTTTCATAGACATGAATTCTTTTTCCACGAGATACTCCAACAGGTCATGAATGTCTTAACACATCTCAATTGATGAAAGGAGATACTTTTGTAATATGTGAAGTTCTTTCTTTGGTAGGTATTATCAGCTTCCGCATTAAACAAATTTGTTAAAAAATAGGAAATAGTAAACCGAATAATGAGAAGGAAACATTACTTATCGTTGAGCCACTCTTTACATTTCAAAAGGCTCGACACGGGACCTCCCAAAATTAAGATTCAAAAAATAATCTAGATTGAAAGTAGTAAACCCATTTCCTTTCTTGAAAATAAGCTTTCAGCCGAAGCCCTTCTTACTTAACATACACTTGATCAGAAGTTGCTGTAAATTATTGCACACCAAACTCCTCAAGAACAAATTTTGTAGAAAATTGCAAATTGGTCCCCCTTTTTATGGGAATTGCGTTTTGGCTTCCAACTTACTGCTTCAATTGCATTCTGACCCCTCAAGGCTTGGATAGTCACACTCAGATATTTGGCCTTTGCCCCTCTTTGTTTGTTTGTTTGTTTGTTTTTTTTTTTTTTTTTTGGGAAAGTAGATTTCAAGAACCCTAATCCCATTAAAAAAAAAAAATACTAAATGCTTATGTAATCTATAAAGATAAAGTATTTTTCTGAAAAAAAAAAAGTTTCCAATCTTTCGGAAATACGTAAATAAAATCTTTGGGAAAAATTTAGGCGTCAACACTAACATTTTTAGATAGATAAAATACTCTTTTTTTTTTTTTTTTTTTCGTGCTTTCTTAAATAAATTGAGTTAGATCTGTTAATTAGAAAATTAAAATTGCAGGAATATTAACACGATACAATTGTAAGCAAGGTTCTACTTTTACTGTTATAGAGATTTTAAGCTAAAATATTTTAAAATGAAACTATCGTAATATTTAAAAAGATCAAAAGGATAAAGTAACTAAAGAGAAATCATAATTTTGTTGATTCAATAAATGAATTGAGATGCAAAAATTTCTAAAATTCAGATAAGTGTAGTATGCAAACTTTTTAATATTATTGAAAGACTTCATTTGAAAGTTTACGGACCACATTCAATATTTAGAATTATTTTAAGGGCCATATTGAACAAATTAAAATTCCAAGCATGACATTGTACACTAGGTCAAAGTTTATGAACTAATAGTGCCATTTCCCTACCTTAATTGAACTATTATAATGAAGTTAGGTAAAGAATAATTAAATTGATATACTAATAACAGAAAATGGAAATAAAAATAAAAATATTTCTCTTTTTAGTTGTTTCTAATTTAAGATATGTCTTATTTCACACCATAATTTTAGTAACCAATATGCTCGCTTCAATTATACATGCTAATAGAATTAATTAAGATTAAGAATTTAAAGATTAACTTTTATAGTTTAATTATAAGGATAAAGCCACAAAAAACCCTAAATTACTCTTACCGTGACACATTTACCATAATTTTTTTTTTCTGTCATACAAAAAGTCCCAAACTTGTACCTATGTGATATATTCATCCTCCATCAAGATTTTGTTAATAATCATCATTAGAAATCTTCCTAAGTAGATACCAGAAAAGGAAATGGTGTCGACATGGCGCCCACGTGACTTAAATGAAATAAAAATGATCTTATTTTGATTGAAAAATCATTTTTACGAAACCTTAACAGAGAAGAAATGTGTCATATAGGTACAAGTTTGGGTTTTTTAATGTTACAAGAAAAAGTTTAGGGTAAATGTGTCATAGTGAGCATAGTTTGGAGCTTTTAATTTACAAAACAAAGTTTGGGATAAAAGTATCATGGCAGGTATAGTTTGGAATTTTTGGCAACTCTATTCCTAAAGAATGACATAGAACGATAAAATAGAGCTTGCCAATAAAAAAATTAAGTATAAAATAAAGTATATCTACTATGTTCAATGTTATTGTAATATGATATAGCCAATTATAAAAACATATACATGATGAAAAATAAATAAGTGCAACTTATTGATATTTGTGTTGTTTCATTTCCTTATTTATCTATTAATTTAAGACAAATTGAAAACGAAATTAAAATAAGAAAACAATGAGTTATATTATATGGCAAAACACATGACATAATTGTCAAATATTTAATTTTTAAAATAATGTGGCCACATGACAAGATAGATGGTATAACTTTGTCATGTTGGATTATGGGCATAAGTTGAAGTAAACATACATATACAGATGATGTAATATGTGTTGTGTGTAATTGAATAGTTGGATAGACGTTGTTTCTCTCGACTATACCACACCCATGATTCTAGATGAACAACTTATCTTTAATTAACAACTTTTATTTCATGACTTAAATATGTTTAATATGTAATTATACACATTTAGTATTAAAATCTTCTTTAGGGTAAATTGAAGTTAAGTTAGTTCCATTAGTATACGAGGATAGAATCAATTCTAGTGATTGCCCAAATCAAAAAAATTCAATCAATTGGGGAGATTTCTAATTAAGGGGTGATGACCAAATCAATTAGAGAGAATTCCTAATTTTGGTGGAGGTCTACCACTATAAATAGAAGAGCTTGGGTGGAGGTTTCTGAATAAGTTAAGGAAATACTTCAAAGATATCACAAGAGTCTTCAACAACGTGAGTAAATACAAGAGTTCTTGAAAGTTTTTTTAAGTGAGAGTGTGTAAACAGAATAGATCTTGAGAGTTCATCAAGCGATGATGTGTTTTGTGATAGTTGTAGGGATTTATTATAAGAGAAACACCATTAGAGTATTAACTGTAATCCTTTAATTATAGCGGAGAGTTCCTAGATCAGCGTCATGTGATTTTTCCCATCTTGGGTTTTCCACGTAAAGAGTTCTAGTGTATCATTTTTCTTTTCTCTTATCTGTTGTGTTATTTATGTTTTACATGTTGTGCGATTCTGATAGTTAGAATTCTGCTACGATCCATTGCAATCCGACTTAATTTACAACAAAGTGGTATTAGAGCTGAGGTTGTAAAAGATGTCAGAAGACAAGGTCAACATGATCATGCTTACAACAACAAATTACGTAATATGGATGTGCAAGATCGATGATCATCTCTATATTAAAGGCTTGCAAAGGCCAATCAAGACAAGAATGCCTCCAAAGGGCATGGTAAAGACTTCGGCACCAACCTCTAAATCGGCAAAAGCTAGAGAGGAAGGAGAAGACTCCTCAAAAGCCCTGATACTAGCAATAGAACAAGAGGAGGCGGAGGAGGAGAAGGATGAGTGGACTATCCTCAACAAAAGATGTGTTGGCAACATAGAAGGTGGGTTGATCAAAGAATCTTTGAAAAATTCACTCAAGAGGACAATGCTTAAGATTTGTGGAGAAATCCGAAGCGGACATATGCAAGGAATACATCTCAAAACATAGTAAGCTTGATAAAGTAGGTGTCACATATGGAGTATAAAGATGGAACGAGTGTCTTTGAACACATAGGCACCATGGGAGGTCTGGTGCATCAAATTAATGTAATGGAGAGAATAATCTCTCCACAATTGCATGTGCACTTCCTGACAAGTTCTATGCCAAAAAGCTAGGACACTTTAGTTGTGTCAATTCATAATTCCATGCCCAATGGAGTGTTGACCGTGGAGTTATTGAAGGACATATTATTGAGTGAAAAGCTAAGGCCCAAGGATGATGGGTACTATAACCATGCTGAAAGAACTTTTGTTATCAATGAACAAGAGAAGAAAGTAGATTGTGGGATGAGCAAAAGCCTTAGACCTAAAGGTCGTTCAACCTCAAGGCCAAGCGCTGAAAAGAGAGTTTGTGTCCATTATAGAAAAACCGGGCATCTCATTAGATATTGTCGATTGAAGGCGGCCAAGAAGCAAGTTGAAGCATTGGCTACAAATGTCACCACAGATTATGAAGACATGATAATTATTTGCACTGATAAAAGCATCGACTTAACATGTTAGGATGCCACTTGGCTAGTTGATTCTAGAGCCTCCTTTCACGTAGTCCCCGAGAGAGTTTTCTCTTCATCTATAGCTAGAGACTTCGGTCTCGTGAAGATGGGCGATGATGGCTCATCGAATATTGTTGGCATAGAAAATGTTGAGATCGAGATAGACAATGAATGCAAGCTTATCTTGAAAGAGGTAAGACATGTCCGTGATATTTGCCTTAACCTTATCTCTGTAGGAAAGCTAGATGATGATGGTTATAGGAGTCACTCTGGCGAAAGGAAGTGAAAATTAACCAAGGGCAGCCTGGTGGTAGCAAGAGGAGTGAAAAACGTATCATTCTACACTTTACAAGTGAAGCCATGCGGCGAAGATATTAATGCAGCGAGGAAGGAATCCACCAAGCTGTAGCACAAAAGGCTTGGACATATGGGTGAGAATGGAATGAAAGTTTTCACGTCAAAGAAGTTACTCGCGAAAATAAAAGGTAACTCTATAAACCCTTGTGAAGCTCGCATTGTAGGAAAAAAATAATAGAGTTGCCTTTAAATATATTTCACCATTGAAAAAGGCTAATTGACTTGATTTATTACATATTGATCTTTATGCTATGACTTCAAGAACTACTGGTGGTTTTCATGTGGGCTACTGCATTAAAGACGAAGGATCGAGTTCTTGATACCTTCAAGGATTTGCATGTGAAACTAGAAAGGGAGATCGGTAGAAAATTAAAGTGTGTAAGGGCTGACAATGGCAGGGAATACCAAGGGCCATTTGAGGATTACTCCAGAGTTTGTGGCATAAGGCTATAGAAAACATTGCGCAAAACATCACGACACAATAGTGTTGCCGAGAGGATGAATCAAACAATATGTGAGAGGATAACGTGTATGCTCTCCCATGCAAAGTTGCCAAACTCTTTTTAGGGGGAGGCAATGAGGATGGTGGTGGACTTAATAAATCTATCGCCTTCAATTCCACTAAAAAGTGAGACACGACAAAAGGTATGGAATGGTAAGAATTCATCTTATAGTCACTTGAGAGTGTTTGGTTGCAGGGCATTCGCACACATATTGAGAGATGAACTAGCCAAGCTAGATAGAAAGGCCAAGGAGTGCATATTCTTGGGATATGGTCACGAGGATTTTGACTATAGATTGTGAGATCCTGAAAGCAAGAAGGTGTTATGCAACCAAGATGTGATGTTCTCTGAGGATCAAATTATCAAAGATCTTAAGAAGCACAAAGAACCCCAAAGTGTAGAGGAAGAGTTTGTTGACTTGGAACTTTTAGGCTCATCACAAAATTTTATTGGTGGGGGAGCACAAAAAGAGGTTGAGAATGATTCAGCTGAGCAAGCACAAATTGAGATGGCAGCCAAGACGAGGCTAGCGAAGGAATTGAGGCCGAGACTAAAAATGGAGATGGTGGGGATGCAATAGTTGATGATGAGGTTGAGGAGGAAACAACTGATATTGATAATGTTCCTCAAGGACAGCTAAGGAGATCAACGGGAGAAAAGCAACCAAGTAGAAAATACTCCCCAAATGAGTATGTGTTTCTCATTGATGGGGGAGAACCCGAGACTTTCCAAGATGTAAGTGGAAATTGATACCCACAAAAAGGAACATATGAAAACAATGCAAGAAAAGATGCAATCCTTACATGATAATCACACCTATGATTTGGTGAAAGCTACCAAAGGACTGAAGAGCCCCAAACCACGTTACAAAACAAGATAGGTGGTGAAGGGTTTAGGTTAGAAGAATGGAGTTAATTATGAGGAGATTTTCTCTCCTGCTGTAAAGATGTCATCCGTTCAAGTAGTTCTTGGTTTGGCAGCAACCTTGAACTTGGAGGTTGAGCAGGTTGATGTGAAAATGACATTCTTACATGGTGATCTTGATGGGATGGTATATATGGAGTAGCCTGAAGGTTTTGTGATCAAAGGTAAAGAAAATCTTGTATGTAGGTTGAAGAAAAGCCTTTATGAGCTCAACCAAGGTCCAAGGCAATGGTACAAGTAGTTTAATTAATTCATGGAGAGTAACGAATACAAGAAGACCACGGGAGATCATTGCGTGTTCATCAAGAAGTTCAATGACAATGATTTTTTGATTCTTTTAATATATATTGATGGTATGTTAATTTTCGGGCATGATGTCAGAAAAATTACGAAGCTCAAGGAGAAGTTGAGCAAGAAATTTGCCATGAAAGACTTTAGACTGGCAAGGCAAATACTTGGGATGAGGATATCGAGCGATAGAGATTGTGAAAAGCTATAGTTATCCCAAGAGAGATATGTAGAAAAAGTTGTGTAAAGATTCAACATAATCAATGTCATAGCAATTAGCTTACCTTTGGCCAATCATTTTCAGCTTAGTGACACGGCCGACGGACGAGCATGTCCAAGACCGTCCATGGTCGGCCGTGTCACGCACCAGGGCGTAGCTAGGAACGCCCTGACCGATCCTGCATCGATCCATGATCGATTGCGATCAATCCTCGCTCCGTCCCTGATCGATTCGATGTATCCTCGGACGACCCCTGATCGACCAACTGACCGATCCACTGATCGGCCTGACAAGATCAACACCTGATCCGCCCATGCACGTGCAGGACATGATCCGTGCACGACCAGCGAGCTGCCCCGGATCAGTACTCGATCAGCCCCTGCACAAATCTGGAGCAGTTCACCTGCTCCCTGACAGACGACCTTGACTCGCCCATGCTGTGCTTGATCTGGTCGTGCGTCCCCGAGCTGCCTGCACTGCTCCCGACTTGTGCAGGCTTCGGTTGACGATTCCCCATGCCTGTAGCCACCTACTGATCTGATTGTAATGATGACCGAATTCAAATACAGCCGTTGGATCGGAGGGACGATCCACGGCCAAGAATCGATCCGGACTTGTATAAAAGGGGTCCCTCCCCCTCATTCGAGCTCAGCTCACTCAAAGTGAAAATACACGCCTCTTTGTGCTTCCGACCCTTTGTGTTGTGCGTGTGTGAGCGAAAGGCTTACTTAGGATCACCGATCCTAAGGCCGCACGGTGTTTGATCGACTGTAATTGACCGACCCGTGACAAGTGGTATCAGAGCAATTGTTCCTTGTGCGATGACTGATTCACGAGCTGATGCTTCGGTCGTTCAAGGTGATGACCATGATGATCGTCGGCGTCCAGCTGAGAAGGCTCCCCGGTCGAAGAAGAGTCGTGCTGCCTCGTGTTCGAGGGACCCGAAAGGGGATCTGGAGATTCGAATGACGGCCCTAGAGGAGACCGTCACGGACGTCCAGGCGTTGGTGGACGACCTACACCAGACCGTTGATGGAGTGGAAGCCGGTAGGGAGGAGATCTTGGCCGAAGTGCAAGAACTCCAAGCTGGCATGGGAGAGCTCCGGGTCGAGGTGGCGGGGTCTCTCACGCACGAGCTGCAGCGGCGAGATGAGACTTAGGAGGCCGCGGTGGTAGCCATGCGTGCGGAAATGGCCGAGCTGAAAAGCAAGGTCGCGGACCTTGAAACAGCACGCGTGAACGGGATGATCACCGTGCAGTCCCGTGCCGATCTACCCAAGCCAAAGGAGTTCAAAGGCTCCCGGGTGGCAAAGGACGTGGACAACTTCCTATGGTATATGGAGCGATACTTCCAGACCATAGGAACAACCGACGACTTGATCCGGGTAAACACTGCAGCCATGTATTTAGTTGATGATGCGCTGCTTTGGTGGAGACGTCGGTTGGATGATAGGAATGGCGATCCTATCACGACTTGGGTTCGGTTTGTCGAAGAATTTTGACGAACCTACTATCCCGCCTACGCGGAGGAGGAAGCTCGCGGGGAACTCAAGCGCCTAGAACAAAAGGGCGGAGTCCGCGACTATGTGAAGCGATTTTCGGAGTTGCTTCTCCAAATTCTGTCCATGACCGAGACGGAGGCATTCCATCAATTCATGAGCGGACTCAAGCCATGGGTCAAGCAAGAGCTCAAACGGTGAAATGCCACGAATCTCTCAACGGCCACATCTGTGGCCGAGTCCCTTGTGGAATATAGGCCGTCAACCTCGGCCAAGCCCGATCCTCGATCGAGGGAAAAGGCTACTGGTGGGGGAGATCGGAGCCGGTTCCATCGTCCCAACGGAGGACAACCGCCTTCGGTTCATCCTAGGAATCAACCCGAATCAAGCCGCGGTGGAAACCATCACAAGGTACGCACATACAAGTGCTTCTTTTGTGAAGGTCCTCACATGGCGCGGGATTGCCCGAAAAGGGGAAAGTTGGCAGCCTTGTGCAAAGAGGACAAGCCGCGAGAGGAGGCGTGGTTGGGATCGTTGCGGATCCTTGGATCGATCAAGGCCAAGAAGGCCAAGGACCTTAAAGGGATGATTTTCGTAGACGTGAAGATAGGTGGTACCACGATGAGTGCACTCGTGGATACCGGGGCATCCGATCTGTTCATATCCAAAGAGGCCGCGAAGAAGCTGAATCTTCCGGTCAAGACAAACGATGCCGGTTGGCTTAAAACGGTGAATTCTAGAGAAGTCCCGACCAGTGGTATGGCCCGGGATGTGGAGTTTCATCTTGGTCCATGGACTAGTCGAGAAGACATCGAGGTAATCCCCCTTGATGACTATGATTTCATACTCGGGTTGGGATTCCTTGATCGGATCAATGCGGGCGTTATGCCCTTTGCGGATTGTATTTGTATCTTCGACAAGCGGTGCCAATGTATGGTCCCGATTTACCGCGAATTGGGACGCAATAGGAAGATGCTGTCGGCCATGCAGCTGACCAAGGGATTACGGAAGGGCGAGGTGACCTTCTTGGCAGCGTTGAAGGAGGAAGGCACGAAAGAGAAGGAGATACCGGAAGAGGCGGCCCGAATCCTCGATGCCTTCCAAGATGTGATGCCGCCCGAGCTACCTAAGAAGCTGCCTCCCCGAAGGGAAGTCGATCATCGGATCGAGCTGGTGCCCAATGCTCGATTGCCGGCCATGGCTCCCTATCGCATGGCCCCGCCTGAGTTACAAGGTTTGAGGAAACAACTCAAAGAGCTGCTTGATGCTGGCTATGTTCGGCCGTCTAAGGCCCCGTTTGGCGCCCCGGTCTTGTTCCAAAAGAAGCATGACAGATCCCTCTGCATGTGTATCGATTATCAGGCATTGAACAAGCTGACCGTCAAGAACAAGTACCTGATCCCTTTGATAGCAGACTTGTTCGACCAGCTCGGGGAAGCCCGATGGTTCTCCAAGCTGGATCTTCGATCGGGGTACTATCAAGTGCGTATCGCCGAGGGGGACGAGCCAAAGATAGCTTGTGTGACCCGCTATGGATCATACGAGTTCCTTGTCATGCCTTTTGGCTTGACCAATGCACCGGCTACGTTTTGCACCCTCATGAACAAGGTACTACATCCGTTTCTCGATCGGTTCGTTGTAGTCTACCTTGATGATATTGTTATATATAGCCGAACGCTTGAGGAACATGTTGAGCACTTAAGTCAAGTTTTTCGGACCCTTCGGGAGAATGACTTGTATGTGAAACGGGAAAAATGTGCTTTTGCACAAAAATAGATCCCTTTCCTTGGGCACACCGTCGGGGGTGAACGGGGCACACCGTCGGGGGTGAACGGGTGCGGATGGACATGGCCAAGATCCGTGCCATTGTTGATTGGGAACCACCAACCAAGGTGACCGAGCTGAGATCCTTTCTTGGACTTGCCAATTATTACCGACGTTTCATTCGGGGATACTTTCGCCTCACCGTACCACTCACGGATATGCTGAAGAAGGAGAAGCCGTGGGAGTGGACGGATCAGTGTCAAGAGGCATTTGATCGGTTGAAGCGGACCATGACCGAAGAACCGGTGCTAGTGCTGCCCGACTACAACAAACCATATGAGGTAGAAACTGATGCTTTCGATTTTGTTATCGGTGGTGTTTTGATGTAGGAAGGGCATCCGGTTGCCTTCGAGTCCCGAAAGTTGAATGATACCGAACAACGATACACGGTCCAAGAGAAAGAAATAACCGCGGTGGTACATTGTCTTCGCACATGGAGGCATTATCTCTTGGGATTACGGTTCGTGGTGCAGATCGACAACGTGGCCACGAGCTACTTCCAAACTCAGGAGAAGCTCAGCCCGAAACAAGCTCGGTGGCAAGATTTCCTGGCCGAGTTTGATTATGTGCTGGAATATAAGCCCGGAAAATCCAATTCCGTGGCCGACGCCTTAAGCAGGAAGCTGGAATTGGCCAACGTAATAAGCCGTCCTGACTGTCCCTAGATAAATCGGATCAAGGAGGGGTTGAAACACGACCAAAGGGCCTAAGCCCTCCTACGATACGCCCAAGAGGGAAAAACCAGGCGGTTCTGGCTTGAGGACGACCTCCTCTACACCAAAGGACGGCGACTCTATGTGCCGCTCCACGGGAAACTTCGGAAGGAGGTGATGCGCGAGTGCCACGACTCTAAATGGGTGGGACATCCGGGAATCCACCGCACCATGGCGCTTGTTGAGGATCAATACTATTGGCCGCACTTGCGGGACGATGTGGAAGCCTATGTGCGGACTTGTCTTGTTTGCCAACAAGACAAGATAGAGCAACGGTCTCCTGCAGGACTCCTTGAACCGTTGCCCATCCCGGAGTGCCCATGGGAGAGTGTCTCGATGGATTTCATCGTGAACTTACCAAAGTCCGAAGGGTGTCGGACCTTCATGGTCGTAGTGGACCGATTTTCCAAGTATGCGACGTTCGTGCCGGCCACGAAGGACTGTCCAGCCGAGGAAGCTGCCAAGCTATTCCTCAAGCATGTTGTCAAATATTGGGGCGTCCCACGGATGATCGTGAGCGATCGCGATCCTCGATTCACCGAACGGTTTTGGACGGAACTCTTCAAGTTGCTGGGAACGAACCTCAATTTCTCCACTAGCATGCATCCCTAAACCGACGGACAGACGGAGCGGGTGAATGCCTTGCTGGAAATCTATCTTCGGCATTACGTGAGCAACACACAAGCGAATTGGGCGCGATTGATCGATGTTGCTCAGTTTTCCTACAACTTGCAGCGGAACAAGTCCACAAACCAGAGCCCGTTCGAGATTGTGACTGGACAACAACCGCTCACTCCGAGTGCGATCGCCTCGGGATACCGAGGAAGCAGCTCGTCCGCGTACAAGCTTGCCAAAGAATGGGGCGAACATGCGGACTTGGCAAGGGCATGCTTAGATTGAGCCTCAAGGCGCACGAAGAAGTGGGCTGATCGGAAGCGGCGACATGTGGAATTCCAGGTGGGAGACTTGGTGCTGGCCAAATTGCACCTCGTCCTTAGATACCGGGACGTGCACAAAGGGCTTATCCGTCGCTACGAAGGCCCCTTCCGAGTGTTGCAGCGGATCGGGAAGGTGGCCTATAAGCTGGACTTACCGTCCAAGCTCAAGTTACACCCCATGTTCCATGTGAGCATGCTGAAGCCGTTCCATGTGGACGAAGATGATCCGGATTGGAGCACATCACAGCGAGCACCCCTTGGAGCGAAGACTTCCTATGATCGAGATGTTGAATACATCATGGCCGATCGGATCATACGAAAACGATATTGTGCATCGAGAAGGGAGTACCTCGTCCGATGGAAAGGCCTTCCCGAAAGTGAAGCGAGTTGGGAACTCTCCGAGGGCCTGTGGCAATTTAAGAAGCATATCGAAGCCTTCCATGCCACGGACGCGACGAGGGCGTCGCTCGATTAGGTGGGGGAGAATGACATGGCCGACGGACGAGCATGTCCAAGACCGTCCATGGTCGGCCGTGTCACGCACCAGGGCGTAGCTAGGAACGCCCTGACCGATCCTGCATCAGTCCATGATCGATCGCTGATCAATCCTCGCTCCGTCCCTGATCGATTCGATGTATCCTCGGACGACCCCTGATCGACCAACTGACCGATCCACTGATCGGCCTGACAAGATCAACACCTGATCCGCCCATGCACGTGCAGGACATGATCCGTGCATGACCAGCGAGCTGCCCCGGATCAGTACTCGATCAACCCCTGCACAAATCCGGAGCAGTTCACCTGCTCCCTGACAGACGACCTTGACTCGCCCATGCTGTGCTTGATCCGGTCGTGCGTCCCTGAGCTGCCCAGACTTGCTCCTGACTTGTGCAGGCTTCGGTTGACGATTTCCCATGCCTGCAGCCACCTACTGATCTTATTGTAATGATGACCGAATTCAAATACAGCTGTTGGATCGGAGGGACGATCCACGGCCAAGAATCGATCCGGACTTGTATAAAAGGGGTCCCTCCCCCTCATTCGAGCTCAGCTCACTCAAAGTGAAAATACACGCCTCTTTGTGCTTCCGACCCTTTGTGTTGTGCGTGTGTGAGCGAAAGGCTTAATTAGGATCACCGATCCTAAGGCCGCACGGTGTTTGATCGACCGTAATCGACCGACCCGTGACATTAGCATGAGGCAGTGTCCCTCAAGTGAAAGGGAGAAGGAAGAGATGCTGAAGATTCCTTATGCTTTTGCCGTTGGAACTCTCATGTATGCGATTGTGTGCATAAGGCTAGATATTAGGTATGCTATTGGAATTGTTAGTTGATACATATCAAACCCTAACAAACAACATTGGGAGGCTGTTAAGTGGATACTCAAGTATTGTAAAGGTACATCTAGCTTGTGTTTGTGTTTTGGTAATGGAAAACCAATACCTGAGGGGTTCTTTGATGCAAACTTGGCAGGAGATGTAGATTCCAAGCGATCTATGTCTGATTATTTGATAACTTTTGTAGGTGATGCTGTCTCTTAGCAATCGAGATTACAAAAGTGCATCGCATTGTTCATAATGAAGGCTAAGTACATAGCTGCCACTGAAATTAGCAAAGAGAAGTTGTGGATGAAGAGATGCAAGAATTGGGGCACAAGCAAGATGAATATGTTGTGCATTGCAATAGTCAAAGCACTATTCATCTTAATAAAAATTCCACATTTCATTCAAGAATGAAGCATATTGATATTAGGTATCATTGGATACGAGAAGTGTTGAAAGAGAAGCGATTGAAGCTTGAGAAGATCCACACAAACAATAATGATGTTGACATGTTGATAAAGTTTCTACTTATGGAAAAACTAAAATTTTGTAGGAAGGAGGTTGGCTCATCGAAGTGATAAGAAAGTTTAAAACCTCCATGATGGGCTGAGGGGAGATTCGTTTGGAGCAACCCAACATATCTAGGAGTTGATTTGGAATATCCCAACGATTGCTTATCAAGAATACCTAATGGGAATGAGTCCTATTATGGTAGGATGCTGAAAAGGAAGAAATTTAAATAAGAATGAGTCTTATTTAGGAAGAATACCAGGATAGAATTAATTTTTGTGATTGCACAAATTAGAGGAATTCAATCGAATGGGGAGATTTCTAATTGAGAGGTGATTATGAAATCAATGAGGGAGGATTTCTAATTTGGGTGGAGGTCTACCACTCTAAATTGAAGAGCTTGGGTGGAGGTTTCAAAATACCCTAGAGAAATACTCCAGAGAGATCACAAGAGTCTTCAATAATGTGAATAAACACGAGAGTTCTTCAAAGTTTTTTAAGTGTAAACAAAGGAAATCTTGAGAGTTCATCAAGCGCTGATGTATTTTGTGACAGTTGTGAGGATTTATCGTGAGAAAAACATTGTTAGAGTGTTAATTATAATCCTTTGATTATAGTGGAGAGTTCCTAAATCAATGTTCTAGGGTTTTTCCTGTTTTGGGTTTTCCATGTAAAATTTCTGGTGTGTCATTCTTCTTCTCTCTTATCTACTATGTTATTTACATTTCGCATATTAGAATTCCACTGCGATTGATTGCAATCCAACTTAATTTACAACACGTAGACACTGTTTCCTCTCCACTATACCACGCCCATGATCCTAGAGGAACTAACTTATCTTTATTTTACAAGTTTTATTTCATGACTAATGCAGTACAGATGATCATGACTTAAGATAAAGTAAATAAAGAGCTCATAAAGGCAAAGTTTTTTGCCACCATGGGCGTAATTGATGGTCGGCACATGTGACTCTGAGACCATAAATACCAAATTAAAGAGGAAGCATCCCATTGGTCATTTCACAAGTCTAGTAGGTCATTTGATAAGTTTGAATGCAGGGGAGGGGAGCCCCATCTTCATACTACCTTTTGGTCGTTCTTTAAGACATTTCCAACCACTTCTTGGTCTAAATATGTTTGCTTCGCTCCCTGCTCCCAAGTGAACGGAACGGCGCCCTATCTGAATATATTTTTCGTTATATAAGACAATATGTTGGATGGAAAGGAGTTCGAGCTCATCTTTCGACAATGCCTTTTTGTCGTTTTCGCCTTCGCTAACCATTTTTCCCTCTGCTTCATTCCCAGCTCCTAAGCAAGCTTCATTTCAAACAGGGGAGGGAGAGAGTAGTCACTCAAATCTCCGAAGTTAATATGGCAAACAACGGTCCTGCCGATCAAGGTGGTCGGAGGTATGCTTTGACGGCAAATCATGCGTTCTTCAATTCCTTTCATAAAAAAGAAGAGCTTCCTATCTCTAATCATTTCCTGTGTGTGTTCCATTACCCAAATGCTGTTTGATTTGGAAACAATTTGTACCCTGCATTGATCAGGTGAACTCATTCTTTGCAATGTTGCATTCACGGACCATGGTACAAGTACAAATCACCTAGATCTCTTCTCTTTGTTAATAGATCCCCGCAATTATATGTGATCTTTATCGTTTGAGCTTCTTTAAAAGACGATTGTCTAACAAGTAATTTGTTGATTTTAATTCCAAGAAGATAATGCAGAATATAACCCATAGCTTGATTCCCTGGCAGAGGCCTCGCGTCAACTCATTAGGATCATGCACACATTAGGATCATGCACAGCTCTATAGGTTGAGCCAACGTTATCGTGGAACCCATCATTGTGCCTATCTGTGAAGTGATGCAAAATGTCCGGCAGATATGAATCTTTATAATGAGAAAGTAAGATATCGACCCAAGGTTTGTAATCTACATCCTTTTGGATGTGTCAAGTGTGGCCTAATGTACAATATGTTTGGCGACATACCTTGGCCGATTTTCATTCCATGTGTCCTAATGTTGGTAATCCCATTCATGTTCATCAATTAGTGAACGGCTATGGTTTCCAGCTTTCTTGATGTGGTACTTTTCGATGACACAAAGCATCCCTCGTTGTAAAAGCATGTAATATAATATACATAGTATAAATAATGGAAGCAACTGACGAGGAAAAGTAGAACTGAAATTGTTGGAGTTCAAAACCGACGTAATCATTCTAGAATGCGATTTTAAGAAGGAACATAACATGTAAAAAACCCTTTGACCACTTCCTTTTTAATATACTTAAAATGGTTTTCAAAAGACTAAAAACAGAAAAGCTTTCTACGGCGAGGGATCTATTTGGTCAAAAAACTCCAACAGTCTTCTTAGCGTTTCTAATGTGCTGAGCAAAGAGTAGAGAAAGAAAATGGGAGAAAAACTGACATATTATTATCATAAACGAATGGACTACAAAAATAGTTCAGAGAACCTCTGTATCGAAACAGACACGTTAACATTTAGAAAAAGAAGAAGGCACAAGCACTAAACAATAAAACTAAGAGAACAAGGTTATCAAAGTTCAACAGGAAACATAATGCTACTGCTCTTCACAGTATAGTGGCGTCGATTGAACACAGAGTTCACCATCCTCATTATCATCATCCTCATCCTCATCGGCATCAACACAAGAAAAGAATGAAAAACAGTAAAATTACTTGGATGACGTTGTGAAAATCCATGTCCATCTACACAAGAAAAGAATGAAGTCACTTCAGAGGGATTAACCAATTCAAACTACTAACAAAACTGAACGGATATACTTATGATGGCGCTAATTAGTGCAATGTTGGTGACAATCTTGTTCAGTAACTTAGCTTCTATAAACATTTAGAACCACTAACAAATGACATGATACGAGCAGACTAATTGAATCAATACTGAGAAGCCCAAGAAGGGCATGTGAGTTCAGCCTTCCAGAAATAGGTACTTGCACAGGTATGTGCGAGCATCATCAGGGTTCACAGTCGAGTAAAAAGCAGAATAGTATCATGCGGACAGTCGCACTAGAGAGTGGAAAAAAATAAATGCTCACCGGTTAGGACATAAATGGATTTCTGCAAGACTTTTTGCTTCTTGATGCAAGAAGAAAGAGTAAAATTTAGCAAGACTCCAAGATAAAGTTGCACAATCAATTGGCCTAAGCCAAATGCTTTCTTGCAAAGCAGCAATTACAGTAGGGAAACGGGGGATTGAGAAAGTACCAACTTTAATTAGAAATATTTGCAGGAGACAGAAAAATACTCCGACCTCGAGATGAAGATGATGTTTATCACACACACACAAACTGAAAGAGAGATTGAGAGATAAAGAATCTGGACCAGTTTTGATGTTTCCTTCAGCTGATGCAGCTTTATTTATTTGAAGGGTGCTTACTCTTTCAATTCCTAACTGACCACCAGCTTTTAGGATCCTTTCTTCTGGAACTTGCCTTCCATCAGAACAACCGCCACTTCTCACGGCACTTCCTGCCCAAAGTTAGTAAACCACTTAAATTTTGATTCCCAAGATATGCCTTCACGGTGACTTTAAGTATCTTATCAACGGCATACACAGCATTTCATTTTAGAGCAAAGCAAAGTCATTGAGAGATGATAGTGCTACAAGCTACAAGGATCACTCGTGAGAGTTCAGACCATATTCTGGTATGTTTTGATGGAATCTCAGAAGCACTTGTTCTGTTCCTCTCTAGCTGTTCTCCAGAAGCTTCCCCAGTATCAGCCTGGCCTGGCATTCCATTTGCCTAAGGTCCAGTGTTACCTTCAGTAACTGTGATGTGAGCATGGTGGTCAGTACAAGTGTAGCATCAAAATTGGAAGAGGCCCCCTCATCACTACCAAATTTAGGGACCGTCAAAATAGGCCTGTTTCATTAAAACATGCATTTGTATCAAGTTCTTTATTCTATTCTATTTGGCATTTAGTCGCATTTACAACCCCCCTCTTCCCAAGCAAAAAACACCCACAATGACAGCAGAAGTCAAAAGACGTACATTAACCATCAAGTTTTGCACTGATATTTTGAGCTAGCATACTTTACTAGCATCTTGCTTCAAACTTGATAAATAAATCATTTATCATCCTAACTTAAACCTCCTCAAACCATTATTATCCAAACTTGATTCCAAGGTGCACTATATTCTATCAACCAAATTTTCAGTAGTCTCTTGTGTTTTGATGTTCAGCCCATAAGCAAAATTGTCATCGGCCTTTATGATTGTGATCCTGAAGCTATACGTTCGCATGTTTTAAATCTCTGAGCAGATACAATCATTCATCTATTAAAACCAGTTATCGACAGATTGCCTGAAAACTACTCGTTGCATCTGAACTACTTGCATGTACAAAATTGAAGTGAAGCATGGAAAATAATGGATAGACAGTAAGAGTGAAAAGAGCATTTAGAATTTACTTACTTGCCAGCCTTCTCAAAGTACAGATGAATGTCCACTTCACATCCCTCACAGAATGCAAGAAATGCCTGCATTTCCATGAGATGGACAGAGGTTAAATATTATCATGTTCACTGGAAAACACAAGGAAAAACTTCGACATAAAAGATGGTCCTAAATGTGACTCCAATAGCATTTCAGCAACTAGGAGGACTCATTTTAAGGAAATGGAGATACGTTTGAAAGTGAAGTCATATGTTCAAGAACTTTTAGCTGCATTTATGACCCAAATGTCTTGATAGATAATATAATAAAAAACGAATCAGATGGAACACCTTCAACTCTTTGACAAAGTCATGTCTACTGGGTTGCCATTGTAAGCATACTGCACAAACTCTTCCACAGGATCTATCCAGAGCTGAGTGTGCAGCAAAGAGTCGTTCTCTTCAACCAGATTCTGAACCATGATATTCTTCTCCATATTCGATTGAAAAGAAAAAGGTTAATCTCTACCTTTGGTAGGATCAATGTAGCTTCGAAACTCAACAGCTTTCCCACCAAATTCACTTGCAGCATCAGAAGGATCGAAGTTGCGTTCCGTTGCAATGATAGTAATTTCCTGAAGGGATGACTGAAAATTTGCAAGCAATCTGTTCAGATCTAGAGGCCTCACTACAAAACTGCTGGGGTATCTTCTCCTATCCAGAGATAATTGTTGTATGTTGGGGTCAACATTGCAAGAAATCCAGTATGTTTTCCAAATGCCTGCATGCGTATGACAACCCCACATATGCATGAACAAAATCTCACAGTTGGCACAGTGAGATAAACAAGTATCTTTGCATGGTGCAGCTTCTTATCAAATTAATGCAGGTTTGACAGGTGCCAGCCCCTGATTTATATTACAGTTAGATAACATACTGCATAGTATGTAATTAGCATGACTGAGTCACAAAGACTTAAAATGGTAAGTGGCCAACAAAAAAAGTACATTTGGTAGACATTGGAATCTAATTTTTAACGTAAACTTCCCCGTCTCTTTATTCTGAATTCGTTGGCTTTATAGGTCATATTGGGGCACTGCAGAATCCCTTTGACAGTGATCACGCTGCTTTTACATGGTGAGAAATTAGAAAAGCTTGTCTCCGTGGACACATGTGACATGAAAAATAAATGCTTCTCACCGCATCTTGCAGTCATTTTCTCTCAATGAACGTGTCAGTTTCATGACTTCATTTCTGCTGTTTTTCCATAGAACTGGAGCGGGATTATTATTAAGGGGAAAAGGGAATGCACTAACTTTTCCATCTGTGCCAGGAGCTTGCAATCTTAACCATCAGTACACCATTTCGAACATAATGAATTCAGAGCACCGCACACAACTGCAAGGTCTTTACCACTGGAGCACTGCAGTACCCATTGAACTTTTGATGCATTGATGTCTGGTAATTGCACACTCAACTAATCAATGTTTGTAATAGGCGTTCTAAGGACAGAACAGACAGCCTGCACAGAGTACTTGGTAAGTGTTTGTAAGTTGCTTACAACTGTAAACTGGCAAATACACTAGAAAGATGAGCACCGGCAATATACCTTAAGAAGAACACTGCATTGAACCTGTGTGCCAGATACTGTAAACACATCAAAGAGGTCTGGCTTGAAGGTAACCATCTGATTGGCAGATCTGGACGAATTGAGTGCGTGAAAGGAAGTCTGGAGGTCGAATATGAATATGAGAACCCTAATCTGAGATATACGAGTAAGGAGGTGATATTTGTACAGAGATCAATACAATCTCAACTCTAATACATCAAATAATGCCAAGTACCCAACATGAGCTTAGAACTTGGAACTTCTATTGTTATTTGGGCAAAAGGAAGCCATGGAAAAGTATGGTCATATAGGAGTTATGATCGGGAATACAATCGTGCTTTCACTTAACTTATTGAGTGTTGCAAAACTCCATACAACACCATCAAAGTAACTAGACATACCAGGAAAGCATTATCAAGACACAACAGCAGCACATAGACAAGGTTATCCATAGGGCTTCTCTCATATGGTTTCACCATTCTGACATTTTCCGGGAGTAACACTGATAGTTCTCCTGGCTATATCAGTGAATTGCCTCAATCCTACGATATAATGACTTTGAATCTCCCAATCAACAATATAAGATTCTTTTGGCCACTCCAGATTTTGATGCTCGTCAAGTTGTAATCGTTGTCAACAGGGCCAATCACAAGCTACGTCGACAAATTTCTGCCTCCAATCCACCACCGAAAGCTCCACGCACTCGGCAATCGGTGCAAGGACTCTCAGAATTTCTCAATCGGACTCTGTATCGAGCGAAATGAGCCAATACGTAACACAGCATCATAGCCATCTAAACGAAGCATCGCTCGGCAGGGCACACGGAGAAGCAACTGCCGTAGCTATTTCACTCGATGGATGAAGCCGAGGAACGACGATCGACGTGGATTTCAGTGGCGACACGGCGGAGCTGCGGGCGAGAGAGAGAGAGAGACGACGGAGAAGAAGAAGAAGGGCGGGAAGAAATCCAATCACCTGGGAAGGAGAAGCCCGAATGGCGAGGTCGTTTCCGACGCGGGAGAGAGACAAGTGATGGAGCGAGCCAAGGTCTTCAAGGAGCACTTCGCTTCCCTTTCTGCACTGACGGTCAAGATTTTTCATGAGGTTAGCGCTGAGAAATTGGCGGGACTGGAAGAGGAAGATGGTTTTTGGCTCGGTGAATTTAATGATGTAAGATACGATTATAATACTGATGTTTACCCAAGTGAGTATGTTTGTTTTTACATTCATCGTTAGATAGCTAGCATTGACGCGTAAATCCCAACTTATAATTAAAAGGAAAATCACAAAAATGGTTCATGTATAAGTATTTCCTATCAATTTTGATCATGATACTTCATTTTTTTTTATCACATATTTGATTGTTGAACTAATCTTAAATCTTGATTTTAGGATAAATGTCGATTTCTTTGTCCAAATGTGAACAAAATCTGTGGAGTAAGGGCTACAGATTGTTATGCGACATTAACATGTCATAATAGTGCAAAGCCAATAGGCACCCATATGTTGTTGCGGAAAATAACTTGTCATATGGTTCATCACGTCAGAAAAATGATAAACAGTTTTTTTTAGTGGGACTTGATAGCTGCGTTTATTATCGTTAAGTACATTTAAAAAAATCCTCGATGATAGATGACATTTGTGATCATGAGAATGCTTTAATTGCCACTTAATTTAATATTAAGTTGCCTTGAAGTGATATAAAAATGCTCGTGTTCTATATACCTTCTATAAATAGTTCCATGCAAATAATTAAATATCCAATTGTTTCAATATATTCTACTTAAAACTCTATTATTTTAAGTGATTTCATAATTTTTTTCCCCTTTTTATGAACTATCCATTTTGAAGTTTTAGGAGCCCCATTATTTTATAAAAAATACTCCTTTATGTGTTACTGTTGGCCAACATCGTAGGGAACAATTATGTCTTGTTCTATGACTGTTGTTATGGCTCGCATTATCCCTGACGTGATTCTTCCTTAGTCAATGCCATTGATTTAAAATGATGATGAAATTGATGAATCTAAACAAGACTCTTTCGTAATCATTTAGCAATCCAACTCGTTGCACCCCAGGTAATTCCATTTACCAAGCAAGCTCACTGCGACGTAGGGCACATGTATGATCACGGAAACGCATTGGCAAATAAACATGAGGAAGCATATAGACATGCATCGGATGAGTTGCTGATAAGTTTGCCAAGGAAAATCTCCTTGTTGCTGTAGAAACTGTTGATGATGAAGCTCAAGGCTAGACGACCGGTTGTACGATTTCGACCTGGTCTCTCTCTCTCTCTCTCTCTCGATTGTTTTTACGTGGATCTGATCTGATGCCGGTGTGTGTGTTAGAGAACTACTGTTGCTGTCAGCTTTAGGTTTTTCGATGGGCTCGTAGTGCGGACGTTTGTGCCAGCATGGGATGTGTTTATTGACATTGATAGTGTCAATATACGCATATTTTGGTCTTTCCTCTAGCATGCCAATTGACTTTACTCGTTTATGCTGTTCGGTTACGGGGATGAAAAGTCGTATTGATTTGATGTAATAAGGTCTCTCACTTCCAATCTCTCGTTTGTAAAGTGGCTTTATGCAGGACTACATATGGCTCTACTAGATACTTACCCTTTAACATGTTTTGGCTTATTTGACTTATGCTACTTAGGAAACGGAATTGAAAAGAAAAATAAAACAACAAAAAAGTTTTGCAATCTTATGGGTGGGAAAAAAATAAGAAGCTAGGCATTGAGTAGGATGAATGATTAAAATTTAACTAGTCTTTTTACTTTAATCCAATTCTTCTCTAAATTATGATGCTTTAAAAACTTTAGGTCGCGCCTACTATATTGACAATTTGGGAATCTATCCATCTGAATTTGTTTCATGCCCATTTATAGTTTTCATTGTCTAGGGAGTTATTTGTGTAGTGTTTGCCGTAATTGTGTCCTTTTGTCATTCCATCTCTCTCTTTTCTTTTTCTTTTTAATCCAAACACAACTGCATGAGTAGTCCTTGCTTTTTCTCTTGCTGCTGTTTGACCTTATAGTTGCTCTTAAAGAAGCAGTCATCGAGGAGATTCTTGCTTTTCATATGTTGCCATGCCGAGCATTATGTGAGAAATTGATTTATGAAGAAATTGGATACATTTCCTTATCCCAAAGGTTTGGTCATTCTAGCATATGTTTTTGATGGAAGCTATAATGGCCTTGTTAGAAAATATTGAATGAGGATGAGATTGACTCTGGCCCCCTTTTTGGTACTTTTCAGGGTATTAAGACTGCTGCTTGATACATCACCACTATATGTATTGCATTCTGATGAAATGATCCGCGTAGATGTGAAATCTGCGTAGATACTCTTTATTTGCGTAACGCGTTGTTGTGTTGTTATCCGCCCTCAGACATTCCCTTTCATGCCAACACCAGACGGAGGCTTTTACATATGGAATGATATGTTTCGTGTCCACAAAACCGCACCACTACATAGTCAAGTCATGGAAGGTGCTTTGGCACATGTTGCGACAGTGATTGACCCTTGAAGAGGTGGCCTACCACCTTCTTTCTCAATCCTTAGAGACGGAATTTCCCAAATTGGATAACTAAGAAGGTGTAGCATCGTCACCCTTCACATCTTCATGTACGCGTGAAGTCAGGATTGGTCTTGAATTTCAAAGGCAAAAACTATTTACCAAATTCCTGTAATGTAGAGGCTGAACTTTCGAGTTGGTGTTTTCTATGTTACATTGCAGTGTTGGTTGAAATGTCTTTGTCGAAAATGGCTGGATTAGAAATAGATTTTTCACCGGTTGATGAAGTAGAATTTATGTTCGAATTGAGTCGCCTATGTCAGATTGCTTTTTCTTGTTGGTTTTTACATTTCGATTCTCCTTGGTGCTTGATTTGAAGGGGAGAGGGGAAGGGGAAAATAAAATAAAATAAAAAAAGACTGCATTGCAGCCACTGCAGATGTCTAGGTATTTTCCTGTACTACGTTAGTTGAATGTGAGGCTTTGCAGTACTCTAATTGTATTTTCGCTTGCCTTTTCTGGTTCCTCATGCGCACAAAACACGCTAGGATCGTCAATAGATCATTATTTATAGTTTACTTTGTGTTTTACTGTTGGCAGGATGGAAGGATTGCATCAAATTCTGAAGATTAGGGATGTGATTGTGTTGAGAATGAATATATGCAGTGAAACTAAATGTGATGGACCAGATCTGGAATAACTTGATGAAATAAGAAATGGGGAGTTAGACATTAGTAACTTGTAGCTGGAAGTACTAATTGAACTAATGTCCGATCATTGCCTCCGGTACTTTCCCAGGAGACTTCGTGCTACCTTTAGTAATGAAAGGAGCCTTATTTGATTTGCTACCAAATGATTTGCCAATCCTCTTTCTAATTTTTTTCACATGCTGATGTGACCAAGATTTCAATGCCTCTCATCGGACCAGTCTCCATGATAGCAAATTTCCGTTTGCCGAAAAGCTAGGTCAACCTAAATACCTCTCTGTTTACCCATGATACCACGGCCATCAACAAACTAGTCTTTATCTCGTTAGGTGGTTATCAGCTATATGAAAGCTTCTTAATTATTGCAGTCCGAGTCTATGTCAAGTCTTCCGAAAGATCTCAAAGGTCCATTATCTTTTTCAATCTTTTCTACTTCAAACATGGTTTTCTATGTCCTATTTGGCCCTATTCTTCATTTCATCAGCTCCTCATTGAAGCATCCAGCGGCCTTCGTTTCCAGTTGCAAATGGTGTGTCTTAAGTTTGATATGTCCACTGTTGGTGGAATTCTTACTGAACGTGCCCTACCTTGCGTCTGCCCTGGAAGCTAGTGAATGCGAAGAAGACTATAGAGGTTGCCGGGTCGGCCTCTTCACCGGATACTCTCTCCTCCTCCTCACGGCTCTCCTGATTCCGCACAATGGCAGGAAAGGTGTGTCGTCTTTCACTTGGAAAGAGGAAAATTTTGCGAGTCTGTTTGTCGAGCTAAACTTAACTCGCGTTCGTCAATGTTGACTGAGCAAACGTAAAAATTACTAATAGCAATGACGTGTGAAAATTACAAAGAAGTGACCCAAAAAAAAACATAGAAAATCCTCTGCTACACTTCTCACGCCCTCTGGGCTGAGGTGCTTCACTAATATCTCCTTCTTCTTTTTTCCATCAATGTTCTGCTAGTTTAATTGCGTAAAACCAGTTGTTTCATTCTGGAAATGCTAAGGCACTTTGCTAGTCACATGAACCTGTCATTCCACTCTGGAAGCGCTGATGTGATGTGTTAGGTGAATTACATCGATGTTATATCATGTTATGGTTAATTATGATCTTTTATCTGGACCACCTGTCAAGTAGAAGTGAGCATGGTCCGTGTTGGGCCGGTCCACCTCTTAACCCCAGGACTAATCTGCATAGTGTTGGTTCTCAATTTTTGGGACCAATGACCAACCCTATTGAACTTGGAACTGAGGACCGGACCGACCTTGAGGATCGGACTGACCCGTCCGGTTTCAAGGTCAACCCATAACTAACCAATAAGTTACACTTTGAAAGGGCAACCGAGAACTGTACTGACCCAATGAGTTTGATGATGAGTAAGGTCAACTAAGAAATGCAAACGGTGAGGGTCAAGTAGGGTGAGCGTCGAACAGAATGAGCATTGAATGTCGAGTGGCACGAGTGACCCAAAGCGAGTGAGGCGAGTGTCAAGTGACGAGCGGAGAAATTGTTTTTTTCGATTTTAGCAAATTGAAGATTAAGAGGACAAATAAGACAAAAAAAAAAAAATGAATACTAGAGGAGGATGCCATAAGGTGCATTTTTGGACGCCGTAAGCACTCTTCACGAAACATTTTTCTTCTTCGTAAATTATGACTGTTGACGCCGTAAAAGATATTAAAAACCTAAGTTATTAAAGAACAATGTAAAATTACTTGAACTCCTCACTAAAGAGTTATTTAATGTTGTTGACGCTGTTTATTTTAAGGTTTTCTCTATATAAAAAAATTATATATATATATATATATATAGTCGGGGTTGGTCTAGGTTAGACCGACTCGGAATTCTCAGGATCGAAGACCGACGCATAGTGATAGTCCAGAATTCTAGGATCAAGGACCGACCCAGTCTCCTAGGGAATCAGATCAGGACTGTCAAGAGTGCATTGCTTGAAATGGATGGGAAGCGGTTACTAGGTCGGAGAGTAGAAGATGACGAGCCTCCGGAGAGTAGAAGATGACGAGCCTCCGGCTTAAGCTCACGCGTCTCGCATATTGTCTGTGTACAGTGATGTGGTCGGATTTGATTCCCTGAGCAGTTAAGTCTATTGTTTCAGTTTGGAAAAAAAAAACAAGAAAGTTTCTCCTATCTAGCATCCTTCCATCGAAGAATTGATGTAGGAGCTTCTTCTTTCCTGTTCATCTGGAACACAATCGAAGGAATAAGATTATGTACCCTTCCCTTCAAGTTTCGTTGCTTCTTAGGACTTCGAGATCGTTCTATTATTATAAAGCCAAGGGTTCAGAAGAGTGCACCTAAGGAATTGCCAATGCGTTTTGTCTTGTTGCTCCGGCATTAATTTCTTGTCGTTGCTGCGGTGTTAATTTTCTGTTATTCATTTGTTGGTTTGCAGAGTGAGTTCATTGCAGAATGTTACACGAGGAAGGCCTATATATCACGTTTTACGGGCAGTGCTGGCACTGCTGTCGTCACCAAGGATAAAGCAGCTCTGTGGACAGATGGACGTTATTTTCTTCGGGTCTGATAGTGAAAACTTGCAATTCAATTTGCTAAAGGGTCTTAATCAAGTAGCTCTTTAGTTTTTGTAAGTACTTATGCTCTTTCCTATGCCTGAAACTCTTTGGCTATCTAATTGGTTGCTGTACTGATCGCAACTATCATTCTTATTACTTGGCCGAGAATCAGCTAAGCTCCAGTAGGATTCTCATGTGGACTGGTAATCTAGGAGTTCCAACAACTTGTGAATGGCTCAATGACGTTCTGGCTCCTGGATGCAGAATTGGCATTTATCCTGTAAATTTTTTAATGGCTTTCATAGTTTCAAGGACCATATTTTGTCCTTATACATTTTTCTTCGAGTAGATCTGGAAATTTGCCAAATTCATGCGTCCCTCCCTATAAGTAGGAGGTCTCCAGCCATTATGTGGTATAGGGGTTACATCACGTACAAAGCCTGACATCTCTTCATCTTCAAAGAGTTCTTGATTCAATAAACGGTAGTTGATCATATCTTTCGTTATAGTTGTATGATTCATGGTATTGTAAATTTTGCAAGAATATTACAGTGTCCATGGCAGTTTGTAATTATTGTAATAGCAATGTTGAGTTTTTGGGTTTACAACTTTACATATTCGCTGTAATGCTATTGTGCTTTGGCATGAAAGATTTTTCTCATATTGACCTTAATTCAGAATCTTGATTGTTTTTCATATCTTTCACCATTTTGAGTCTCTTATTATCTTTTCACCCTATATATGCTGGTTTATGCACAAACAAGGACACATTTGCTTTGGACTTTTTAATTTCATTCTCTGATGCCGCCTGTCTTTTATGGTGTCAAGTGACAGTTTCTCTTCTCTTCTGATGCTGCGAGGGAATTAAGGAGGCTATTGCAAAGAAAAATCATGAGCTGGTTCTCCTGCACAATATCAACTTGGTGGATGAAGTATGGAAAGAAAGGCCAAAGCCTCCAAATAAGCCAGTTAGAGTTCATGATCTAAAATTCGCTGGCTTAGACATGGCATCAGAACTCTCTTTCCTGCGGGATGAGTTGAATGATGCTGGTGCATCTCCCATCATTATATCAATGCTTGTTGAAGTGGCATGGCTATTAAACCTGGTAATTATATGCAACTGAGCAGTCATATCCATCTGATGCTCGAAGAGATTTTCTCCTAGTAGTTGAATTTTATCATCTTATGCCTATATTTGGAGTCTTATTGTTGTCTAGTAGGATTTTTTTCTTTCATTTTTCATCTTTTTTTTCTTGTAACCCTGCATAGTTTGCTGTGCCCTTTTATATGAAATTCCGTATTGCAGAGAGGAAGTGATGTTCCATATTCTCCAGTCGTGTATGCCTATTTACTTGTGAAGACTGATACAGTTGAGCATTTCATTGATAATTCCAAAATCACACCAGAAGTGAAGATCATTCGAGAAATGCAGGTGTACAGTTGAGACCATACGATAAAATTCTGTCTGAAATAGAAAATTGAGTCCATGAGGTTCTTTTTCCCTCTCCTTTTTTTGCCATTTTATAGTGTGAAGTGATGCTTGCCTATTTCCGTTTGAGTTTGCTGGAGATATCTGACCTGATTTGAGTGAGAAAGAGAAAATATACGTGGTTTGTGGGCTTATTATTTGGCCATCGGATGAGTGATTTCACATCTATTGGCACACGGGTAATAGCCTTGGTTCATTGTTGAGATTGGTGCGTGGATTCAAGTCACATAACAGCTTGTTTGAATTGTGGAACTGAGGCTGGACAAATTTACCCTTGCCATACACAGTGGCCTCATTCACTAGGATGCTCTTTTACTCGGTGCTTTTAGATTCTTACTGTACTTTGGCATCATTGATGGTATATTTTTGTCTGGTGCGCCCTTATTCAGCGATTTATCTCTGCAGTTAGTGGAAAAACTTGGATCTGTAAATGTGAAGCTAGCTGACATATTAGGTGCTGCTGTTTTAGGAAGTTTGTTTATTTGAGAAATGTCTCTATCTATGTCAATGTGTTTACTGAGGATCCAGCGATCTTAGTGAAATATGTTTGGTCTGCTGGGATGCAGCAGCTCTAGCTCATTTTCTGGGTCTGGTTAGAAGAAGAAATTAGTAAGGGTGCTAAACTTACAGAAGTGGAAGTTGCAGATAAGCTCCTCAAGTCTCGTTCTATGCAGGATGGTTTCATTGATACAAGCTTCGACACAATAAGTGGTACACTTTATGTTTCAAAATCTTCAATAACTTTTCACAGTGATTTTCATTATGGAATAAATGAAGAATCTCCCTCTCTCTCTATCTCTCTCTCTCTCTCCCTCTCCCTCCTCTGACTTTGTCCCTGAAAAATGAAGATTCTTATCAATTCCTTCAAAATTCCTTTTGGTGGATTCCCTTTCCATTTCTTCTGTTTGCAAGTACAAGTGATAGGATACGATGTTGGATAGCGTGCAAAAAACTGGAGGTAGACTTTTAGTGATGATTTTGTTGTAATAGGCCAAGAAATATTTGTGCATTGCTCGGGAGAAGTCACTTCTCTGGAGATCTCATCTCTCACCGAAAGAACTATTTCTCACTCATTATCCGGATGGGTTTGCAGCTTCTGGGGCCAATGGTGCTGTCATACATCACAAACCAGAACCAGGCAGTTGCAGTGTTCTGGATGTTGAGAAACTGTTCCTGCTAGATAGCGGTGTTCAATATGTTGATGGAACAATTGATATAACAAGAACAGTGCACTTTGGGGAACCCACAGCACGACAAAAGGAATGCTTCATCCGAGTTTTGCAGGTGTTCTATTCTTTCAATTCGTCAAATATTCAGGATGAACAATGAGAGTGATTCCTATAACATTTAATGAGCTTTATCCCGAATGATATCTGGCACTGTTCTTGTAATTAATATAGGATTTTGTCTAAAGTGCCATAAGGCACCTGATAAGAAGTACTGCTTTTTCTTTCTAAGTTGTATTTTTATTTATGGTATGCTAAAAAGAAACTGTATTTTTCAATCTTCCATGTTCATTAATGTGCATTTCAAATTGTTTTTTTCCCCCTAGTTTTTAGGTTGTTATCAAGCGCTCTTGGTGTCACTTGTTAACAAGGACCTTATCTGTGTGAGTCTACAAACACAAATTTCTAGTTTTAAGGATATTGGGCAACTGGGCATGACCACTTCCCCTCACAATTTTAGGTGGGAAGAAAACTTTGAATGTTCTTATTTTGTTCTCTCTCTCTCTCTCTCTCTCTCTCTCTTTGCGTCAAGACTTATTTTGCACATTGTTCATTGTTTCTCGTTGCACTTTCTTTTTGACAATGTCCGTCCTAGTCTAATGTTTTAGGCCAACCTTTTGTGGTTTCTAGTAATTGTTTGTCTCCCCATTCTTAGTGAAACGTTTAATTTCAGGGCCACATAGCTCTTGATCAAGCTGTCTCTACTGAAAATACCCCTGGCTCTGTCCTGGATGCGTTTGCTTGCTCATCTCTATGGAAGATCGGCCTCGACTATCGGCATGGTACATTTCATTCCGTAGCTGCTTGGTTATTCAAAATACCTATGAGAATACATTCAAGCACGGTCTCTTTTTCTTTCCTTGTAATAGGGACTAGACATGCCGTGTGAGCTGCACTAAATGTTCATGAGGACCTCAAAGTATTAGTTTCCGTTAATGGAATCTGACCTTCTTACAGAAGGCATGGTCGTGAGCAACGAACCTGGTTACTATGAAGAACATGCCTTTGGCATTCATATCGAGGTACGACACCAGTTATCATATAAATAGTTCATTTCCTCAATAAGATTTAGGAGAGACCTTAGCACCCAAATCCGATCTGGGGATGGTAAAAAAACAAAAAGAAAATAGAAAAAGAAAAAGATTCGTGCCTATTCTGTAAGTTGAGATGTGATAGAGCACAATAGGCTACCCGGATGGATCTATATAGCGGATCCCTGGGACAGGAAAAAGGACGTGGTGGATATGCTGGAAAATCAGCTGGGCATACAAACTTCCTGAAAACTCCACGTCCTGCATAAGCATATGTATTTTATGGCACTTATTCTATTTAGTAGCTCTTTGGATAAAGAGTTTCAGATGTGCATTACTGCTGGACGGATGGATAATTCTCGAAATGAGTTCTCACCTTGTCATTATTCTGGCTGGTTGCTTCTTGAGATAATATTCATCATTTCTGCTTCATGCAGTTGCTTTATACCTTGCTGTATTACTTGCCTCACATAGAGATTCTGATTCAATCGGAGTTTTATGCTTTGTCTATTGAGGTCACGAATCCCAGAAATTTTCTGTGGTGAACCTTGAGATCGCGACCATCTTTTACTCTGCAGAACCTTCTTTCTGTGGTGGAGATGAACACACCATATCACTTTGGAGGGGTCAGAAACTCAGGTTTGTTCCAATTCAGGTGACCGGTGCTTTTTTTTTTTTTTTTTTTTTTTCTTTTTAATCTCAACAAGATATGTGTTACTTGGTGCTTTTGGCTGTCCGTGCTCGTCCTTATTTCGTGAGTTTCTCTAGAGACTAAAATGGTGGACTCGGCCTTGCTCTCTTCCACCAAGATCGACTGGCTCAGCGACTACCATGCACAAGTTTGGGAAAAGGTCAGGCTCTACTTCGAGAACAGATGACTAAAGAGAGAGTACATCCCCCTTAAACCCCAATGATTCATCTTAATTTTCTGCTGTTCACGTTCCACAGGTTTCGCTGCTGAGAGATGGTTCAGCTCGTCAATGGCTTTGGGACAATACGTGACCCCTCCCAATCGAGTAATTACCACGAACTTTCTTTCCGTTTTTATTTTTTTATTTTTCACTTTCCAAGAATATTGGGACCCTGGCCATCCTCTATTCTGTGGAAATGCTATCGATTACAATGTATTGTACGATGATTTGCTGAATCGGCTTAAAAGCAAACAGCAAGATGCAGAACCATAAATGCTGTAAATTAGAAATTAAACAAACCCATCCGCAGAGCCAATTACGGAGACCTATTCAGTAGCGTGTGCCTGATCAGCTTCTGCCTCGTAGCCTGAGTAATTTCTCAGATGTTACTTAGATTTTCACATGTTATTCGCAACTAACGCATCGGGAGACCTTCTGAGAAGGTGGATCAGATGTAGAAAGCTCAGCCTACATGTCTGATATCGCCTTAGCAAAGTGGGCTTTTAACTTTTTGATTAGTCTAGACAAACAACCATAGTTTGAATTCGCATATCAATCAACTAATATATTTTAAATTAAAAGTAATTTGCATCACGAACTCAAAGACACTCGTAGCAGGCACTCTGTATGCGATCAAAATATGATTCACATCAAAAAAAAAAAAAAAAAAGCGGTGTATTGCTGTTGAAACTAACGTAACTGACATTTTCACACGGCCCCTGAATAACAGCAGAATTTGGTAAAAACAGATATTTTTCAAATCTCTCTCCAACCTAACTAATCTGCCGTGCACCAGTGTGCCGACTGTACTAGCTAGCATGTTCTTTCTGTATCTCTCCTCCGTGTATTTCTCAAGAACAGAGAGTCTCTCGAAGGCGGAAGAGAATGGATCCTCTAGAGGTTGCAGAAGCAGTATCATTAGATCTTTGCCACGAACTATGTGGAGGCAGCCGGTTTTATCGTGCAAACTCATTCCTGTGCTTCAACGGCGAGAACCTGGCTACAAGAGAATCCTCACCAAATTCACCAACTTGGAGTTCTGGAAATGGTGGCACAGGATCATCTCCGTTGACGCCCAGCCCTCCGGCATCCCTCGCAGCGTGCTCGCCATGAGGTCATCTGTGCGCAAGCCGGCGGGCAGTTCGCCTTCACTCTCCTTGAGGTTGGTTTGTCTCTCTCCCTCTATTTTGCGCACAATGTGGGTCAAAGAATCCTGATGAACTTCCTTTTAGACTTTTGAACTTATGCCGGAAGAGGACAGAGGCTACTATATCCTCCACCAGCACTCTCTGGTCAAAATGGGGCCAAATGAAGAAGCTGTTAGGGAGGGAGCACTCTTGGCTGCACATCAATGATTTGAGAGTAAATTCAGTGATTGGAACACCCTGTCTTTTGCTGAATCAGTATGCGCTACTGATTTGAGCTCTTCATATATAGGAGTTTAGACAACCCTGTCTTTTGCTGAATCAGTATGCACTGATTTGAACTCTTCATATATAGGAGTTTAGACATCGCTGTTTGATGATTGTAGGTGATTCAGCTGGTTCATATGCTATCACCACTTTCTTTACTCTTCTTCACCGTTGTCGCATCTTAGATGTCGATGACTTGTGATTCTTTGAGATGTCGATAATGACTTCCTTAGCGAGCAAATATAGAAAACAAATGACAGAGCCTGCCATTATTCTTTGCAACTGGTGAATGACAGGAAAGTGACTCTCAAGCGAGATCAAGAAAGATCTCTCAAGATCTCTCAAGCCAAAGCCCACTTTGCTAAGGCAGAAGCTGATCGTGGCACACGCTCTGTAATTGGCTCTGCAGATGGGTTTGTTTAATGGCAGGGAAAAGTAAGCCAAGGAGAAAGCCACACGCTGTGATTTGTTTTCTATATTCGCTCGCTAAAGAAGGAAGTCATTATCGACATAAAGCGCAAAGAGTGCCTGACAGAATGAAGTCATTGACGTCTAAGATGCGACACTGAACAAGAGTAAAGAAAGTGGTGATAGCATCTCCTGCTATGAACCAGCCGAATCATCTACAATCATCAAACAGAACTTGCGATGTCTAAACTCCCAAATCAGTAGCGCATACTGATTCAGCAAAAGACATGGTGTTCCAATCACGGAATTTACTCTGAAATCACTGAGCAGCCAAGAGTGCTCCCTCCCTAACACCTTCTTCATTTGGCCCCATTTTGACCAGACGAGAGTGGTGGTTGAGAATATAGTAGCCTCCGTTGAAAAGTATAAAAGAAGTTCATCCGCATTGGGTGCAAAATAGAGAGAGACAAACCAACCTCAAGGAGAGTGAAGGTGAACTACCCGCTTGCTTGCGCATAGATGATCTTGCTGTTGACAAAGACGAGGATGCTGCGAGGATGCCGAAGGGCTGGGCATCGACAGAGATGATCCTGTGCTGCCATTGCCAGAACTCCAAGTTGGTGAATTGGGTGAGGATTCTCTTGTAGCCCAGGATCTTCTCGCCGTCGAAGTGCAGGAACGAGTTTGCACGATAAAACCGAGCTGCCTCTGCATAGTTCGTGGCAAAGATCTGATGATACTTTCGGGCAAAAGGTCCAGCAAGGCTTCCGCAACCTCTACAGGATCCATTCTCTTCCTCCTTCGAGAGGCTCTCCGTGTTCTGAGAAATACAGGGAAGAGAGAAACAAAGAGAACACACCAGCTAATACAGTCGGCAAGGTGCACGGCAGATTAGTTTTGGAGGTTGGAGAGAGATTTGAAAATATCTGTTTTTACCAGATTCTGTTGTTATTCAGGGGCCGGGTGAAAATGTCAATTTCGTGAAGTCTCAACAGCAATACACCGCTTTCTTTTTTTGATGTGAATCATATTCTGATCGCGTACGGAGTCCCTGTTACTAGGGTCTTTGATTTCGTGATGCAAATTACATTTAATTTAAACTATATTAGTTGACTGATTCGCCAATTCAAACTATAATTGTTTGTCTAGACTAATCAAAATGTTAAAAGTAACTTTTGTACTTTTCTGTTAATTATAAAATAATATTCAAATTTTAAAAGATCATGAGAAAATTACATATGAATATTCATATTCCGTGTCAATAATTATCTATTATGAAAATTTTAGATGTTTAAGGTTCAAAAAAGACAAAGAGGATGCCCCTCAAGATGTGTGAAAAAGAAAAAAAGCAAGCTCTAGATATTATCATGTAGCTAGAATGATACATAATAATGTAAATGTAAATCATCATGATTTCTGTCCATCGTTTGAGAGTGATGGAGTTAAAAGTATTTGTGCATGTGTTAATAAAAAATTACTTTTTGGCGAATTAAAAAATTAAGGCGCATCGTGGATGGCCTCGAGAGGGTCCCACCCATATAGACTTATTTTTCTCCAAATTGCCACTTGCTTTCTTTTGATTTTTCAAAACTTAACGAACAAGTCATCCGGTATTCCACAAATAACTTCATGAAATTAAAATGAGCATACTATTGTTTGACAATATTCTTTCACAAAAGCTTTTTGTATCATACAAGACGGCAATTTTTCCAAAAGCTATCAAGATGTGGGTCTATGATGAACATCAATATACTCGCATAAACACATTAGAACTACCAAAACTTAAGTTTAGAAGGAAATTTAATGCATGGTATGATGCCACGATTCTAGTGCAACTTATAGTAATGACTCTATGCATTGCAGAAGTCTAGAGGAGTGCATAACTCATCTATTAATCCAGGGTTAATCAAGAGAATAAAACGTTAGTACAAGGGAATGCCTCCTTAACACGAGACAAGGCAACCCATTTTCCACCCCTATTTACGGCGTTGGGTTTATGGTAGGCCGCTCCAATTTTATGAGTGGGTTAAAAAGTATTACAAAATTCAAAGCCAATTAAAAGTGGGTTTAAATGGGTTTAACTCATACCCATATTTCAATTTTAATTGGGCCATGTATTGCTTTTTAGCCGTTGAGGCCTATTTCGTGTATTGCAACCTACATGCTAGTGTCACGGTCCGTGAATCCTCCCGTACTCGTGACACTTGTGAGTGGCGCTTGGGGTTATCTGGTGAAGAGTGTGAGGCAGAAGGGTAGAACACAACTGGTCCGTGGGAGTGGCGTTAGGACGGTTGGTGCTAGGAGTTCTAGGATAGAAGGATTATATTACTTAGGAGCTCTGAAGACGGGGTAGGCCTCCCGTGCACAAACTGGTCCGGAGCTGATGCCGCTCTCCTGACGAGGCCATGGCAGGCAAAAACCAGTTGTTATGCTTAAAGAGAACTGCTGTCTTACTCGATGGACTAGACGCCCGAGCGAAGCTGGGCGTGGTAGGATCTTGTACCGAATCGTTCGTGGAATAGCTATAGAAGGAAGGCTGGCCTGGCGAATTCTACTCACTAGGCGCCCATGGGTCGTTCCGAGGCCAGGGAAACTCTCGGCCCGTGACACTAGCACGTCTACCCTATAACTTCGAGTGGATTACATGGGCGGGGAAAAAACCCACTACAAACTCCAAACTTTATCTAGTATGACAAATTTATCCAAAACTTTTTTTTTGTGATATCAAAAACCCTAAACTTTGTTTAATGTGACAAATTTATCTCAAACTTTTTTTGTAACACCAAAAATCCCAAATTTTTTCAGTTGTGACATATTTACCTAAAACTTTTTTTCGTGATACAAAAAACTTCAAATTTATATCTGTGTGATACATTCATCCTAAACTATAAGGTATTTTCGTTTTTTATTTTTTAAATTATTTTCTTTTTCTATTAATTTTTTTCTTCTCTCTTCCTTCCACCATGGCTGGTAGAGGGAAGCCGAACTTAGGCGAGGAGGGCCACCCTCACCCAGTCAGGCAAGGGCTGCTCTCGCCGGCGTCGAGTGAGAGTGGCCCTCCTCGGATTTGACGAGGGCAACCTTTGCCCAATGCTGGCGAGGGCAGCCCTCACCAGATTTGGGAAGGGCAGCCCTCGCTCGAAGCATGTGAGGGTTGCCCTCGTTGAGTCTGGCGAGGGCTGTCCTCACTTAGGTCGACGAGGGCTGTCCTTGCCCAACCTTGCTGACCTAGGCAAGGGCTGCCATTACCAACGTTAGGTGAGGGTCGCTTTGCCTGACGTTGGCGACGACAACCCTTGCTTGAGTTCGGCTTCCCTCTGCCATGGCTGGCGGGGGGAAGAGAGAAGAATAAAAAAAAGAGTAAAAAAAAAAAAAAAGAAAAGAAAAAGGAAAAACATAAAAAGAAAAAGAAAATTATAAAATTCAGAAGAAAATGTCCATGGCCATAGAGTTTTGAATAAATGTGTTACAGTTGGCAAAGTTTGTGGTTTTTTGTGTCACAAAAAAAGTTTGCGGTATTCTCTTTAGGGAAGAAACGTTGGCAATCCGACTTTGAAGAACCACCTCATCAAAGTTGTCAAGGACAATGCCTTAATATTCAGTAACGTTGTGAACACTTATAGGAATAGGAGGCTTCAATGCAATTGGGGTATTGACCTGTCTATTTTCGATCTTGTGGTGTTCAATTCTTGCTGATATTGCCCTTTGGGGGCTGCATCAGGTTTCCTCGCAGGTTGTTTTCGATAGATGTCTGGGTCGCCTTTGCCTGTTGTCTTCCTCTTTTGATGCTGCTGGTTGGCTACTTGCTGCTGCTCAGCTGTTGCAGTTACACCAAGATTAGGAGAACTTCTTTTCCTTTTGTTGGTGGCCGCTTTTTTGGCTATCTTGCTGCCGTCGTTTTGGCTATTTTTTACTGCTTTTCACGGGGTGTGTTTCCTCCTTCTCGGCACTCTTCCACTCGTTTTGACTTATTGTCTTCTCGAGTGTAAATTCTTGGTGCCGAGTATTTGCTATAGAGCTGTATAACTTTTGGTTATAAGTCAATATATATCTTATCTTTACCCAAAAAAAAAAAAAGTTTGTGATAAATTTGTCATTCTGAATAAAGTTTGCGGTTTTTAGATGTTTTTATAGGTGGATATAAATTTTTGTAAATTGAATTAAATATTGATGTATTTCAATAATATGGATCGGGTTGTTATAAGTTACTAAAATTTTATTGCTGAAAAATAGGTCAATACACGTTAAATTGATTAATTTTGGTAGGACTAATTTCAATCATATCTAAATCCGGCCTGATTCACCTATTTGAGGAGCTGCTTTAACTACCCACAAATCTTTCCGGGCCCGCTCCAACAACACTTTTAAGCAACCGTGTAGCTATTTCACTTGATGGATGAAGCCGAGGAATGATGATCGACATGGATTTCAGTGGCGACACGTTCGAGCTGCGGGCGAGAGAGAGACGGAGAAGACGAAGCGTGTGAAGAAATCGAGTCGCTTGGGAAAGAGAAGCCTGAATGGGGAGGTCGTTGCCAACGCGGGAGAGGCAAGTGATGGAGCGGGCGAAGGTCTTCAAGGCGTTGCCGCTGAGGGTGAACTCCATTTTTTTGAGTTCTTTGCTTCCCCACACTGCACCGACACGCTACAGATTTTCATGAGGTGGTCGCTGAAAAATTGGCCGTATTGGAAAAATGACAATGCATTTCTTTTGGTTCATTAGCATTACTCGCAATTTTCTTGCTATAAAATATCCGATTGCACCATTTTTCAATGATACTTTTATTGTTTGCAAGCTTTCTATTAAAAAAATAAAAATAAAATGAACGTTATCTTACTCATAATAAAATTTTGAGTTTTAACTAATATGATATATTTTAATTAATCAATTAATGGTGTAAATATCAACAATCATTTTCACGTCGAAGAGAGGATTATATCATGTAATGCTGATGCAACAGGGTTCACAATTTCATTTTAACAATCCACTGAAATGACCGGATTAACCTTCCTGGTGCTGGAGCTCACCCCCTGGCGGCTGTAGTTCATATCATATACCAGGAGAATCCACTGTTTCCACATTTCATCTTCTTCTTTAACTCTCCAGGAAGGCAACATCGGCAGCTTAATGGAGAACAACAATCCAGCTGATCACGGTGGCTGGAGGTAAGCCTGACCTTATGTATATCTTAAGTTCTCTAGTCCTTCTCCATCTGTAAGTCGGAGGATCCAGAGGAAACGCACGTCAAAATCTTGATGTCTTCCCTGTTCCTACCTCTGATCATGTCACACCACATATTCCATTACTTGAACGCTGTTTTGTAGCTAAAAAACCAGCACTCTAGGTAAATCAGGTGAACTCGTTCATGAATTCTTGAACTTGTACCATTCAACTTACGAGCCCATGGGAAGTTGCCTGTGGAAAATGACCTGTTTCTCGCATTTGATCGTGAGAATTGGATTGGAACACCAATTTGTACTGCCCATAATTTTTTGTCCTCTATTCGTTTTTTCCTTTTGTTGATTGAGCCAAGTTTTTGTTCTCTGTTCATAATGACAGACTCTCAAAGAGCAGAAATAACGGGCTCTACTCAGAACGGCGCATTTAGGGGCATATCTGGTGGATGTAAAATGACTTGTTCCTTGTATTTCCTGGGCTGGGATAGTTTGTCTGAGAAAAGCGAAATGCCACAACAACTGCCATTTCTTTGAAAAGAATGTGAACCTTCTCCTCAAGTTGCTGGATGGGAAAATTCTGTCACATTGATGAAGGGACACGATTGTACATACACTCTCTTTCTTTCTTTTCTTCAAGAGAAAGTCATATCAAGAGCAACGTATTACGTGAAAGTCTTATTAGCTTTTCCTCTTAAGGAAAGATGAGACCTGCAATTAGCATTAATCTGTTTCTACCTGGTAAGCATGGGGCCTTACGTAGTAGTTTCGTGCTGTCTGGTGGTTTTGTTTGTGAATAAGTGTTTCTAGAGGGGGTTGGGAAAGGTTTGTAAGTGCTAAGGTGGTATCCCTTTAGTACTCTCATGTTGCATTTTGTCCAAAAGAAGAGTTTTCACTAGCTTAATTAGCCGTGGATCAACTAATGGATTACACGCCTGCAGCGCATACTCATTAGCTATGATTTGCACCAAAAGCTTGGTGTCAAACTGCGCATTAATTTCCTTTTGAACTTAAACTGGTAGCTCTGAAATCTTTTGGAAAGATTGTTGTCTTATATGATGTAGAAAGAGCTTAACAATTGAGCTTTTCCGAAAGACTGTACAATAACAAGGATTTTGTTGATTTTATTTTCAAGATGTGGAGCAGAGCATGCAAATTGGATTGCTGCAATTCATTTCCTAGAAAAGATCCTACTAAAGATCCTAATTGGTCTCATCAGAATCACAGGTATTCCAGCCATCACTAACCTTGCAGATCATTGTGTATATCTACATAGTACTCATAATCGTAGGGCAATTACTAATCCTCAAGATCGGAACGCCAGATATGGACCCAAGGTTTTGACTTACGTCTGCTCAAATCACTGTTGTTCAAGGATGTGTCAGGTGTAGTTTGTTGATGTACATTATGCTTCGTGTCATGCCTTGGCTGATTTTCGTTCTCCACGTCCTTGAGTTGATGAACCCATAAGCATTCATCACGAATTAGAGAATTGTGACGTTTTTGGGTTTTCCAAATATTATGGTTTGCTCTTTGGGAAGTTGGTATTGATGTGCATCGTGCAAATGTTGGCTAGGACATGACCTTGTGTTGTACTATCATCACCTTGAACATCTTATGTATAAGAATGCATAATATGTGATGTGATAAAGATAATGGTACTACTTAGTTAAAATCCTGGTGCTCCACAATGAAGTTGGAGACATGGGAATTTTTTTTCCTTTGGCTAAAGAGAAATAAGGGAATTGATTCATAAAATTTGAGAAAGAATCACATTATATTCATTCACCAATCTTCCGATTCACAAATTGCAATTTAGGCGTAGTTCATAACTTGATCCTCATATTCAACCTCGGCAATATTCTAGACACTATCTTGACATGAATTTCGAGTCACAAATGAAATCCACTAAGTCTGGTGTAACATAAGAATTTTTCATTAGAGTGAGTCCCAAATGTTTGATGATCTACGCTACGTTAGTGAGCTAACCGTCGAACTACGCCATTCGTGTTCTCACCGCATCATCATTGAGCGATGCCATTTTCACCTCAGACGAGGACGCATCTACATTATAGAGTCACTGCCAATACCTCGTCGTCAATAAACTATTTTGATCCAAATATAATAACTTTAGGAATTTCCAAGTTGCCACGTCCCCTACACCAACCGAAGACGCTTGAAATTTCCTATGAAGAGTCTTGAATCTTCTCCATGGCTGCCGGTTCCAGCTGGCACGAAATGAAGCAGCTGAGTCAACCAAAAAAAAAATCACCGCCGGAGAGAGAGAGAGAAAAGTCGCTCGCTCTCTTAATTCCACCGCCAGCCTCCACTACCTCGATTCCTTTCCCCTTGCAAACTGACTACCACACCTCAGTCCACTCCTCTCCCCTCTCAAGTCCAACTTCATTTCTTCTCTCCCTCTTTTTCTGTTGCAACCGTGACACGAGAAGCCAGCGAAGGAGCCCTTTCCCTTTCCTTTCTATTGCGACGCCAGCACCTCACGTCCGCAGACCAGACGCAGCGAAAGCCAACAAGCAGAAGCAGCAAAGACCGTCCCTTTCTGTCACAGCTACTTGCACCGCTGCCGTCAACCTCGCCTTCATCTCGTCAAGTCGCGACCGCCTTCCATGACGACCCGAGACAAGTGGATTTCCTCCCTTCTATCCTATACTGATCGCTTGTCATGTGATGATGAGAGTTTCCCCAAAAATTGGTTGGAATTTGGAATTAAACCTGTGCTGGGACTGAGGGCAGGTTCGGATCCTAGCCCAATGCCGAATCTTTCTAATTTTATAGTGACTTATGCAAATTTCATGAGTCATTCTCAAGAAAGTTGTCTCTTATTGGCTGTTTTATGACATACTTTAATTTCAGAATTTTTGAACTTTGTACGACAAAAATATATTTGGAAAACTTTGGAATTCAAAATCTGTTTTTGGACTTACTGCATCGACCACTCCTCGTTTTCTTTTTCCACAGATTTTTTGATCCAGAATTCTAACACGTGTCCTCCATGAAAGTTGTAGAATACATCCTAGGTTACCACATATTAAATTTTCATACTTTTTTGGTCTCATTTGGTTGGAGAAATATTTATTTTTTTTACTCAATTTCGTTCTGGAAATTTTGACTGTTTTGGGCATGGTTTGTAAAAAATTATTTAGAACTGTATGAGCTGAATTGGACTTTGAATCATTCATGAAATTGTCTCTGAAGATCATGTCTACCTCATATTAAAGTTTCATGATTTTTTAAAACCGTTTACCTAGATAACAGCCATTGTTTCCAAAGGCACGCGGGACGCTCTATTAGGCTAGTTTAGGCCTAGGATGTGGGACGTTCCTTATAGTTCACTTAATTTTTGTACGAATAAGTTTATATTAGTCTAAGGGATGAAAATGACTAATGATTCAGTAAATGTATGCTTGGATCCCTGAATAGTAGTGATGTTAAAGTTCTTTTAATTGAATTATAAAATTGTTGTATCATGGTGTGAATATATGACTGAGAATACTATCTGTCCTTGGGACGACAATGCCTTGAGTTGTAGTAGAGATGCCTAGAGGGGTAACTGGGTACCTACAGAGGCCTTGGGAGTGTAACGTGGTTCCCCCAGATGCCCTTGTGATGCCGGATGGGTGCGAGATGCCCGAAGGGTAATAGGTTCCATTGATGATGATGGCATCATGAAATTATATTGATCATGACTTTGGTATTCCTGAATTAAATTACTAATTATATGTTGGGAAAAATTATTACCGTATTGGTATACCATGTATTTTGAAAAGGTTCTCAAGTGAGTTGACGTACATGTGATTTATTGAACTTTCTATTGAGGCTTTCTTTGTCAGTATGGTGGTTGATTTATGTAGTATAGATCGGTGGACTTTTTGCTTGCTGGGTTGTGACTTATTGGTTGATTAATAGAAAGTCGATCCCACCTATTTCCTCGATAGTCCATTATGGGTTGCTAGTTGACTTTACGTAAGAGGGAAGCAAGACTTTTAAAGCTGGGAAGATTTTGATGGTGTCGAGGCTTAGGTTAGGCAAAACGTGTACAGTTAGGTGGGCATGGGTGATCAATGTACAATTTGGTGTAGTTAGTAATACTAATCTTTTGAATTCTCTAGTGCACCCCACTTGTTTTCTAATGTACATATATAAATAAAGAAGAAATGAAGTTACCTTGTTTACAGGAAATCATGTGTACCACAGGATTTTTTTAGTCTCTTACGCTTCCGCATGCTTAAGAAAGATGAAATGGAAAAGATAATGACACTGGTAGTTCCATAGTAGCCGTGACGTTCTGAGGTCGTCACACTAGTATAAGAAAGCATATAAAATGTGAGAGAGGGAAGTAACTCTCTGCAAATATTTCAACGAAAGATTTACCCATTTGAGGACAAAGCGGACTCACATCAAAAAAGGGAGATGCACGACCTTTTATTTGTTGAAGCATATTTGAAAGAAATATAAATGTTAAGAGTAATTTTGCTTAAATATAAGTAAGGACAGTCCACAGCACCTGAGCTCGAGACCTCACAGCTAGTGCTTGAGTGCTTGACGCCCAATCTTAATTCCATCGAGGCAGGGCCTAGGTCCATTGAGGTCCAAACTCAGGACCAAGGGCACAATCTTAATTTCATGGAGGCAAGGCCTAGGTCCATTGAGGTCCAAACTTGGGACCTCGGTGCTTGTGCCCTCTATCCCGAGCCCTCGACGCTCGGGCTCAGGGCCATCGAGTTTGAGGGTGGAATATTCTCAAGTCCTAGGCTTAGATATCAGGGATCTCAGCATGGGCACCGGGGTCCCAAACCTAGCCTTTGTGGACTTTGACCCGCTCGATGGGGCCGACCCTGAGTGCCAAAGATCCAGGCATGAGCATTGGGTTCCCCACCCATCCTCGATGGACCTGAGCCTAGGGAGTTGGGCATAGAATCCAAGGTCTCAAGCCCTACATGGATTGATTGAGGCCCAACCGCTAGGTGCCCAAAATCTCAAGTTTGGACTCCATAGACTTTGGCCCTACCTCGATGGACCCGGCCACAAGCACCTTTCGTGAGTCCATAGAGGCCATATCCCGGACCTCGTGCTCATGCTTGGTTTTTCCTTATCTGTGCTCAAGTCACTAGCATCTGAATAATGCATATTTATTTAGGTAAATAGAAGCAGGTTTTCATTTCCAAACAGCAAAATATAATTTTCAGTTCATTTTCCATTATTGGCCAAACACCAAAAAAATATAATGATTTTTAGAAAACTATTTTTTGGAAGTTTTTTTTCAAAAATATTAAATTTTTCCACAAAACAAACGGAGTCTAGATTATCGAATTAATATCATTTAACTTTTTGAATATGAATAAAGAAATAAAGAGAAAGAGGATGGATATTCTCTACCTCGAAGTTGGTTCTAGTATTTCACCAATTCTCAACCATCGATTCAGGTAAATGAGACACGTGTCAATGATTGACATATGTGGAGACACTTTATGACCAGTGGGAGTATCGTGTGGGGTTACTAATACGCAGACAAAAAAATTGAAGTTAACGTGTCTTAGCAATAAGTACTTTTTTATGGGTCTATACAATCATCGAATGTCCATAAGTACATTGTCTGCACTGATAGTCCCAGTCATTAGGACCATCGTGGATGATAATCTGGATATATTAACAAAAAGAAAAGAAAAGAAAAAAACAAAACAGAGAATAGAGGACAAAAATATCGGTGGAGCTTGTTGATGATACGTTCACCTCTAATCAAGGAAACAGTAGAACGAAGGAAAGTGGATCGTGGGTTCAATTATTTTTTATTTTTAAGTAATTGCCCGGCACTTGGCATTTTGACTTCACGCAATATGCATGGATGGTAAGATTTTAAACTAAAATTCGGATATTATGAGATTTTATGGGGTCACTTTCGACTGTTTTAAAAACTTAAACCATTAAACGGAAGCTTGATTTAATTTAATTATTTTAATACTCACCCTCATGTTTAGTTTTGTCTTTTTGCCTAGTATTAAATGTTGACATATTTAATTAGAGAGGTAGATGGAGCCTGTAACTATTTGAATTTTAAGACCTCTAACTCTAATACCATGTAAAATTTTGTGAGATTATTGTTAACTGTTCTAAAAGCTTAAATTGTTGGACGAATGCGTAATTTAATATTTAATTATTCCAACATATATATGTTAACCATAAGAAAAGAGATTAGAGAACAAAACTTGGGGGGCGACCTTAGGTCGCTTTCGCCTTTTTGTTTTCTTTGGTCTGATGCCGCAGCCTCTTCCTTACTTTGAGTGAACTTGGGCTGCTGAGTGCTGACAAAGCTGACGATGCAACGCAAGAAAGCCCCAGCAAATAGCATGAAGGACTTCCCATGAGGAGCTCCTAGCGCGCTGCAATCGCCCCGTGCTTGAAGAAACCTCGTTCTCGGGAAGAAAGAAGGGGAGGCTAGGCGAAGTCGGAAGGTTAATGGAGAACAATAATCGTCCAGCTGATCACGGCGGTTGGAGGTAAGCTGCCGCAACCTTGAATATATCTTGAGCTCTGTAGCCCAGCTCCCTCAGTAAGTTGGAGGATCCCGGGCAAACTCACGCCGGATTCTTGATATTGCTTCCCGTTCCTGCCTCTGATCATGTCACACTGTATTCCACTGCGTGAATGCTGTTTCACGGCGAAAAAAGCTGTGGGTGAAGTCGTCGCAGACCTCTGAGCTTGTACTGTTCAATTGCACCTGCGAGCCCCATGGGGGTCTTCCACTTTCCTGTGGAAAAAAAAAGGGCTTTGTCTCTTGAAGTAAGCTGTTGAGAGTCGGATTGGAATACCGACTTGTTACCGTCCAGATTTGTTCCTGTGCTCGTTTTTTCTCTTTTTGTTGATTGAGCCGGCTTTTTGTTCTCGATGTTCATAATGACCACTTAGATGCCGGTTTGAGGTAGTTATATCTGGTGGATGTTAAATAAGAGAGTGCTTAGTGGCATATCTGGTGGATGTAAAATCATTTCCTTTATCGGGGTAGTTATATTGTAACACTCAGGTGCTGGTTTTTGTTCTCGACGTTCATAGTGGCTTAGACTCTCGGGACAGAGCATATGGGCTCGCGCTCATAATAGAGTATATTCAGTGGGTGTAAATCCGTCGAAAAAGTATGAATATAGTAGGACTCATACGAGGAATAACTGCCATTTCTTTCTGAAAATCATGAAGTTGGAAATAATGTTAACCTTCTCCTAGAGTCATTGGGTAAGAGAGAAAATTCTGTCACTGTGAGGAAGAGACACGACTTAATATGCACTCTGCAGCCTTCTTTTGTCAGGAGAAACTCATATGGAGAACACCGCATTAATTGAAAGTCTTCTTAGCTTTTCCTCCTAAGAAAAGAGAAGACGCACAGCTAGCTTTACTCTGTTTCAACCACTAAACAGGGGGCTTACTTGGTAGTTTTGTGCATGTGAGTGGTCTTGTTTTTGTGAATATGTTGTAAGAGAAGGTTAGGAAAGGTTTATAGGTGTTAAGGAGGTATCCCCTTGTGCTCTGATGTTCCGGTTTGTTGAAATGAAGAGTCTTTCACTAGCTTAATTAGACGTGGATCAATAGATGGTTTATACTCTCGCAGTGCATATATAGCTTCGAGTCCTACAATGCATAGACGCCTTAGCTACTATTTGCACCAGAAGCTTGGTTTCATACATCATCAATTTTCCTTTATAACTTAAATTGGTAGTTTTTGAAAGCTTTTGGAAAGACTGCCCTCTTATGTGATGCAAAAAGAGCTCAAAATTTGAGCTTTTCCAAAAGACTATACGTACTCTAAGAAGTGATTTGCTGATTTTATTTTGTAGACGTGGAGCGGAGCATGCTGATCGAATTGCTACAATTAATTTCCTGGAGAAGATCCTGCTAAAGATCTTGATTGGTGCCATCGGAATCATGGGTATTCCAACCATCACTAACCTTGAAACCATCGTGTGCATTTACGCAGTGCTCATAATCGTCGGGCAGTTACTAATCCTCAAGATGGGAAGGCAAGATATGGACCCAAGGTTCCGACTTACGTTTGCTCACATCATTGTTGTTATCGGATGTGTCAGATGCTGTCTGCTGATGTTCATTTTGCTTCGTGTCATGCCTTGGTCAATTTTCGTTCTCCAAGTCCTTGAGTTGATGAACCCACAAGCATTCATCGTGAATTAGAAAATTGTGACCGTTTTCGGTTTTCTAAATATTGTGGTTTACTCTTTGGGAAACTAGTATTGATGTGCATCGTGCTTATGTTATCCTAGACATGAACCTTTTGTTGTACTATTATTACTTTAGGGACATGGACCTTGTGTTGTACTATTATTACCTTGAACATCGTCCATATCAAAAAGCATAATATGTGATGTGATGAAGAGAATAAAGACCCTAGTGCAATGTAATGAAGTTGGAGACATAGGGAATCTTTTTTTTCTTTGGCTAGAATCAATTCATAAAATTTGAGAAAAAAAATCACTTCATCCTCGTTCATTAATCTTTCGATTCACGAATTGCAATTTAGGCATAATTCGTAATTCAATCCTCATATTTAACCTAAACAATATTTTAGAAACTATCTACCCAAACTCGGAGTCACATGAAAACCACTAAGCTTGGCATAAAGGAAGCATGCAATATGCGAGAGACGGAAGTAACAGGGCCCAAATTCCTCAACGAAAGATTTACCACTTGAGAATAAAGAGGAATCACATTAGAAAATGGAGATGCATGGCCTTTTGTAAGTTGAAGCATATGTGGAAAAAATTGAAAAGTGAGCCATAGTAATTTTTCTTCAATATATAGATGACTAGGAATTTTTTGTTTTTGGTGTTTATGTTTTAAATGGGTTGGGAGATAGAGATTTCAAGAGAGATGGATCTGATATGTTGAGATAAAGAGTCAATTGGGGATACTCAAAAGCCCAAAGCAAACCACAAAAAATTCCATCTGCTAGCCCCAGTCTTGTTTGATCGCGAGCGACTTGTAGATGGGGAGCATTGGAACACCAAGTTTTACCCCAAGATTTGTTCTCTATTCTTCTTCTTTTGTTTAATATATACGGGCTTTATTCTTTGAATCAATTTCCCTGTTTCTCTCTAGCCAAAGAAAAAAATCCTTGTTTCTCCAATTTCATGAATTGCATTAGAATCTTTACTAAGTAGTACCATCGTCTTCATCATCATCATATATTTTTGCAATGTCATGCAAAAAGTGTTTAAGGTAATAATAGTACAACATGAGGTTCATATCTAAGCTAGAATTGGAAAGACGCAGATCAAAACAAACTTTGTAAGAAGCACACAACAACATTAGGAAAACTGAAAACTATCGCCATTGTCCAATTAATCCTCCGGTTCGAATTCAAATGGGATCATCAACATTAGGACACAAGGAATGAGAATCAGCCAAGGCATGTCACCAAGCAGAATGTATATCAGCAGACTGCATGCAACACAACCGAGAGCAATAGAGGTGAGAGCATATGCAAGTTGGAACCTTGGGTCAGTATCTTGCCTTCCTATATCGAAAATTAATTTGTGTCGGACATTTTTTACCAATATGTAGATGAGCATGATGGGTGCAATGGTAGTGTTGATTGGACTTGTATAGCTATACATGTCCCTGATGGCTAGTAAGATCTCCTCCATTGAATTGAGATGGTTGTTATATGTAGCAGCAATTTGAATTACAAGCTCTGCTCCATATCTTTGAATTAAAAAAAAAAAAAGCAAACTACTAGTTAGATGCTAGTTTTTGGGAAAAACTTAAGTTGTGAGCTCTTTTTACACCATGCATGAAGACATTTTTTCCGAAAGCTATATCAAGATGCTAGTCCACAATAAACAACAAGCGTTTCCCAAGACCTCTTTAACTAATAAACTCGCTGAAACACATCAAGAACTACCAACGTAAGTTCAAAAGGAAAATTAATTCGTGGTATGATGTCAAGCTTCTGGTGCAAATCATAGCTAATGAGTCTATGCATTGCATTAGTCTAACCTATGTATGCACTGCAGGAGTGTAACCCATGCATTGATCCACGACTAATTAAGCTGGTGAAAGCTCTCCTTTTGGACAAAATGTAACACCGGAGTGCAAGGGATACCTCCTTAACTCCTTCAAACCTTTCCCAACTCACTCGCGATAACACTTAAATCACAAAAACAAAACCACCCACTAGCACAAAACTACCAGGAAAGCTCCCGTACTTATCGGGTAGAAACAGAGTAAAGCTAATTGCAAGTCTTTTCTTTACTTATGTGGAAAGTTAACAAGACTTTACATTGTTCTCGTTATAAGTTTCGCTGGACAAAAGAACGAAACAGAGTGTAAATGCAGTCGTGTCTCTTCATCACCATCCAGAATTTTTCCACCAGGTAATTTTAAAAGAAGGTCGCATTCTTTCCAAATCTGTGATTTTCAAAAAGAACTAACAGTTATTACGATATTTCACTCTCCTTGGACAAACTCTGTCGTTTGGGAGTGTTGCCGCTCTGAATCCAACTGTATTCAATCACCAAATGAATATCACGAGTATTTATCAAGTCGCAAAAAAAAAAAAATGTCCATAAGTGCAATTTCACTTCACTGAATATGCTCTGTTTTGAGTGCGACCCAGTATGCTCTGTTCTGATAGTCAAGCCATTATATACATCGAGAATAAAAAGCTCGATCATTTAGCAGGGAATAGAAGACAAAATATGGGAGTACAACTTCCAGGAAATGCCAGAAACAAGCTGTTTTACATCCAGCAAATGTGCCCCTAAGTACGTGCTCTGTTCCGAGAATCGAGTCATCATGAACATGGATAACAGAAACCTGAATCAATAACTGAAAGATAGAAAGAATATTGGAAAAAAGCTGGGTGGTACAAAGGTCGCCTGATTTAGTGCAAGTGTTCTCCATGAATCTTTCCTCCTTTTGCCTCACTAAGTGACTTCCTTTCTCGCGTGAATATATAGCTACGCCGCCCCAAAAACAGAAACACAATGGGAGATCATCCTATAATCAGACCCCGTGTCTCGAATTTCTAAGGCCCAATGTTAAATGACAAGGCTGGGTCGGAGAAATCCGATTTCTCAGACCCCCACCAATGCTCGTGGGGTCTGAGCATCAGCAGGGTTCGTCTGTCGAATTTTCTAAGACCCAATGTTAAATTACAAGGTTGGGTCGGAGAAGTCCGATTTCTCAGACCCTACAACTGCAGGGTTTGTCTAACCGATTCCGATTCCTCAGTACCAATGTTAAAATTACTCCTGAACCTAAGCCCTTCTGTGTAATATTGATTAAGGAGACCGAACAGGTTGGGTCAATGGGAAGTTTTCATGAAGCGGAACGTGGTCCCTCGAGAAGGTCAAAATAAGGGGACAGTCCTAGTAATCACAAAATGATTGGAGATGGAGGGGTTCTGTGACTAGGAAGAAGATGGGGTGGGAGACAGAAAAGCTGGACCAAGATATAAATATATGTCGATGACTAAGATTTTTAGTTTCTATATACACAAAGGTGGAAATAAGAGATTTTCTGAGAGATGGGGCCTGATCCATTGAGATTCTGGGCAAGCAAGTCGTCTCAAGTCTCTTTTTGTCTAGTGGAAAATGGGTTTCAAGCTTCCGCGAAGCGCACTATGCCGTCTTCTCTTTCTCGACTTTATGTGTACTTGAGATGGAGTGTCAAATGTGTAACCTTAAAAGCCCAAAGCAAATCACAAGAAAATTCCATTTACTTTGCACCTCTATCTTGTTTATTTATAAGAAACTCGCAGATGGGAGTGTTGGAACTCCAATTTTTACCCCCAAACTTTGTTCTCTATTCTTCTTCTTCTTCTTTTCTCTTTTTGTTAATATATCCAGATTTTAACTCTTTATGTTCCTAGTAACTGAGATTCACAAAAAAGATAATATACTTGGGACATAATAATTTTGTCCCACAAAATACTCCCATAGATCATGAGTGTTTTAACATATCTCTATCATCAATATGTGCATCATTTATATGAATTAATGGTTGCTCTTTCCCAAGTCACATATTCAGGATTGGTTCCGTATTTTTCTTTCGTTCAAATTTTGATAGAAAATGCTAAATAAACATTGGAGGTGAACATATGGCACTATTTTTGTCATGTAATTGGTTGGTGGACCAACGTCCAATCTTGATTTTAGGAATGTCGTGTGTTTTTATTCGTCCAAATGCAAACAAAAAGTAAGGGCTAGGAGCCAAAGATGAATACGTGGCATCGTGTTATAATAGTGCGCAACTAGTGGGCATGCTACAGAAAAATAACTTTGTTATGTAGTTTGGCACGTCAAAAAATAATAAATAGTTTTTGAGGAAGGTTCGAGTCGTTCGACTGCTGCATTCATTATCATGACGTATATTTATAATAACTATAAATAATAATATTCGATTAACGAACTGCAACGTACGAGGGCAATGGGCTCATTACACGTGGACTCCGCTCGCTTCCACTACGGGAAAAAAGCGAAGCTTTCGTACGGAACTCCTACAGATCAGTCCACGTGGCCCATAGCTGTTGATAAGGCAACGTACATTTCGCTCCCATATAAAGAAATCGATATATAATTCAAGGAAATTTATCCAAAAACAATTTATATGTTTATGACATTTTAATAATTTATTTCACAATTTGATAAACAAAATGTATTTTCCCCCCACAGTCAATATGTCTATCTAGATACAAATGAGTTTAGATACGACCGGAGGAGTTGCTACCATGGATTGCCCCCTCTTGTCCTTTGAGAAAAGAAAAAAAGTCCAAAATTTCTTTTCTTATAAGTGGAGTTTGAATCATGATCCTAATGTCCAAAGGAGTTGCTACCATCGGTTGCCTCTTGCACCATTTTAAAAGATGAAAAAAGAAGAAAAGAAAAATCCAAAATAGTTTATTTCATAATTTGATGTAACAATCGTCATGGGCACTCAGTTTATGAAAAATCAATTAAATTCCTTTTCTAGCATGGGCCATTAATGTATTTTCTCTAGTCTGAACCAAAATGTACTCAATGTTCCCATGTGGCAGGTATTTTGGGCCTGGGCCAGCCCTCTACATCGAGGATCGGATCTGTTTCGGGTCGTAGAGTACCGCGAGGTTAGAGGACTGCAATATTCGTTTGACATGAAGTTCCCAGTATCTGCATTATGAACTTGTTGGGGCACAGCAATATCTGTTTGACAAATTTAACGCTGCTTTTACTTGGTGAGAATATGGAGAAGCTCATCTCCATTTCTATGGGCACACATGACGCGTCGATGCTCATCACGGCATTTTGCAGTCATTTTCCCTCAATAAATGTCATTTCCTAGACTTCATCTCTACTAGTATTTCTACAGAATTGGATCGAGATTACTTTTTGGGGGAAAAATAAATCCTCTAACCCTTCCACCTATGTCCACAAGTTTGCAATCTTAACCGTCAAGTGCACCATTTCCAACATGGTGAACTAAGAGTTAAAACTACAAACTGACAAATGTACTAGAAAATTGAGTAAACTGAGTTAGCGAATGCATTCGTACTTTGACTTATGGAATCCAAAAAATATGTAAGCTAAGGTCAAGAACTGTCCTGTCATTTCCTTGATGGAGGAAAACATTCTTTCTTACAGTGGAGTGATTAATTTTGATCACGGCCTAAGTGCAATCTAATTGCCAATACATACCATCAATTTAATAACCAAGTTCAATTCAAAATGGAAATCCAAACCAGCGTTACAAACTCCATGTAACATCGTCAAATTAAGTTAATTAACGCGACAAACCAGGATTGCATTATTGAAACGGGAGAGCAGCAACCATTGAAAGATGGTTTCCCCATTTGACATTTTCTAATAAGAGTACTGACAATTCTTCCAGCTTCAGATATAAGCACGTCTAGTTCTATCATATTCAATAGGGCCAATCACAACTGATGATCGATCACGAGAATTTCAGCGGTGATGACAAACTTTTTGACCGGAAATGTGGGTGAGAGAGACGGAGAACCAGAAGAAAAATGGAAGCAATTGATTCAACTGGGAAGAAGAAGCTTCAATGGCAAGGTAATTCCCGACACGTGAGAGGCACGTGATTGAGCGAGCGGAGGTCTTAAAAGGCAGTGCCGGTGAGTTCTTCGCTTCCCTCTCTGTAGTCCGAATTTTATGAGGTGGACGCTGAAAAATTGGCAGGATCGGAAGAATGTCACAAAGCATTGCCTTGGGTTCGATTAGGATTACTGGCAATCTTTTACAAAATACCCAAGTACATCATTTGCAATAAAAGTTCCATTGTTTGCAAGCTTGCTAAACTTACACACACCCACCAAAAAAAAAATAATAATAGTCATAAAACTCAAAATATTATGAGTATAATTTGTTTGAATTATTTTTGTTAATCTATTAATGGTGAAAATATCAATTATCATTTTCACGTTGCAGAGAGCATTACATCATGTAATATTATTTACGCAAATGAACATATAATTCTTTTGTATATTGCTTCTACACGAACTTTTCTCATTTATAATAAATTAGACTCACTATAACATTATTCTATATTCTCTTATGATAGAATGTAGATTCTTTACATACATTTCCGAATTTTGTTGATAAATAAAGTATGTTTTAGTACCGTTAGTGTAGACTTTATGTGTATGATGATCTCGCTTTTCAGTGGGAGAATCTGGGGACAATTGGGTGGTGTTTCATGTTAAATAGGTCGCGGTAATAAAAACATACGTCATGTAAAAATATTTCTATAGATAATATCATTTATTAATCAATTAACAATATGGCACGTTTATCATATTTTGCTCCCAAAGATACGATTCTGATGTTTAGTCAAGTGAGTATATTAGTTTTTTGATTTATCATTAAGATAGCACAAAATAATACAAAATTAATTATTAAATAAATATTATATTAAAAAATGTAATCCAAATATTTATATTTTCACATACAAGCTTCATTTATTTATAATATAATTGATTCGAATAATAAAATTTTTAAATTTTATCATAATGTAAATTTCAAACCTTTTCACGTCCTTTAAATAAGTAATAATTTGTACCTTTATCGCACATCATTTAAAAACCCTACAAAACTTTCTTAGTTCGAAAATGATTATGCTAACTGACTTTCGAGAAGAAACCCGAATTATGAATAAAGGAGCTTTTAAGCCACCTCCAAACTTCATTTGTTAGAGAGGAAGAGACAGTTTTAACTTTATAATTTTTGCCCTCTTTTTTAAAGGTGTACCGAGTTCATTTTTGGGCAGTTGACTAAAGAAAATCAAGGTAGTGCCAGTTCAACTGCACATCTTCAATATTACGTAGATCTGTTAAAATGGGTTATAAACTCATTTCTTAACCCACATTTGATGGTTGTTATATGGGTTAGTTATATCTAGTAAATAGGTTATAAATGGGTTTTAGAATGTTCGAGTTCAAAATAATATAAGTGTTAAATGGGTTTATAATTTACTTAGACTCAACCCATCTCTATGACTCTCTCTTTATACTCTCGTCCTAAGTCGCTCTCGCGCTTACTCACTCCGTGCTCTCACCTTAGTTCTTCAGTACTATTCACAAGTTTTCATAATTATTCTCCCAAATTTTAGAATATCATTTTATTTCAATTGATTTCCTAAATTAATAAAAAATATGTTATCTTTTTTTATTAACTTTTTAGTCTTTATAAACATTATGAAAATTTCATTTAAGTATATTTTAAATTAATATTTCTATAGTTGTAAGGGTTAATACGATAAAAAACCCCAGACTGATATATTTATGATAAATTTATTCTAAACTAATTTTTTTACCATGAAAAACCCTAAACTAGTACACATTTGACAAATTTATCTCAAAATTTTTTTTTGTCCACCAAAAACCCAAAATTGATACATTTGTGACAAATTTACCTTCCGTTAGTTTCTGTTAAATTGGATTAATGTAACAAAAAACCACAAATTGATATACTTGTGATAACTAACCTATCAATTATCATGCATTATCTAACTTAGCAATTAAATAATAAAATTTAATTGAAACTAACGGAGGTTAAATTTATCATAAGTATGCCAATTTAGGGTTTTTATGTGGTGAAAATAAAATTAGAACGTCATTTAGAGTTGTATCGTGTTGATATTCCTACTACTTTAATTTTTAATTTATAGATTTAACTAAATTCAAATAAGAAAGTACAAAAAACAAAAGCTTGAAAATTTTATCTCTAAAAAATTAGGAATATGATTTAAATTAATTTTAGTATGGTAGTTGTAATCCTTATGAAAACATTTAGACATAGAATGAATATCGACACAATACAATTCTGATTAGTAATGAATTGAAACAAAAAGAAATTCTGAAATCCGGAAAATGGTGTGGTATGAAAACTTGAGAATAGTATTGAAAAACTGATATGACTTTATTATGGACTATTGAGGAATTAAATTGAACAAATTCAAAGTTTATGAACTAGATTGAACATTTAGAATTCGTTCAAGGACCATGTTGCACAAATAAAGTCCATGGATGACATTGCAAACCGGGCTAAAGTTTAGAGATCATTAGTGCCATTTTCACTAACTTAATTGAACTATTTAAGTGAAATTAGTTAAACAACAACTAAAAAGATATACTAATAAAAGAAAATAGAAACAAAATAAGAATAAAATGCTTCTTTTCAAGTTATTATTAATTGAAAACATATCTTATTTCATTGTGCGATTAAATTTAGTAACCAATAAACTCACTTCAAGTAAACATGATGATAGAATTATTTAAATTTAAACTTTAAAAGATGTAACATTTATAGGTATAAAATAGTTACAAAAACAAAAAGAGCTTCCCAATAAAAAGGTAAGCCTAATATAAAGTATATCCACTACTGAGTGATAACATTATACTTAATTCATTTATTGCAATATAATATAATTAATCATGAGAACATTAACACGATAAACAATAATTAAGTGTAACTCATTGATGGCTACGTTGTTTTGTTTCCATTTTCTCTATTCATTTAAGATAAGCCGGAAACAAAATTAAAATAATAGAAAACAATGAGTTATATTATACGGCAGGACATAGGGCATAGTTTTGCCAAACATCTAACTTCTAACGTGGCCACCTGGCATAGTATTGTCACGTTGGATCGTGGACTGGACTGAAGTAAACATACATATGGAAATGATGTAATGATATGTTTTGTGTAATTAAACAGCTGGATAAACACTGTTCCTCTCGACTATACCACGCCCATGCTTCTAGAGGAAATAACTTTTCTTTTAACATACAAGTTTTATTTCATGACTTTAATGTAGTACAGATAATCATGAGTTAAGATAAAAATAAATAGGGAGCACTCTACATTTTGGCCGCCATCGGCGAAATGGAAGGTAGACACATGACTCTAGGACCCTACCAACGAATTCAGCGGAGCGAGCCGGTCATTTGGCAAGTTTTTTTTTTTTTTGGTCAAAGGAAACCATATATTCATAGTAACGTCATTTTACAGCCAGCCGCAAGGGCATCTACATATATCAGATTCATCAAAATAAGAGGAGGGAATATATTCCAATTGTGGGCCCAAGTTGCATCTCGCTGGGCCTTTGCGGCCCAGTCTGCAACTCCATTGGCTTCCCTGGGACACCATCGAATCATGAGGTTAGGGAACGGCGGCAGTAGTTCAGCAGCCTCCGCAAGCAGGGGACGAAGCTCCCATGGTGCCGATCTCCTTCCTGTGACGGCGTCGACCACTGATCTACAGTCCGATTCAAGCACAACCCTAGCGTGCTGCAAACCCTATGTTATCAAGTGCTGGATCGCGAAGGAGAGAGCTTGGAACTCCGCGAGCAGTGTTGAAGCGACGGGAAATCGTTTGGTGTAGATCTCGGTGAGTCTGCCTTGATGATCTCGAAAAACCGCAGCCATCGCCCCTTCTGTGCTTTCTGGTTGATATGAGGCATCAACGTTGCATTTTAATGTGCCCAGATCAGGCGGTCTCCAGAGGTGGTTCGGATTCAGGTTGAACGTAGCTTTCCTCGCAGAGGAAGGGGAGGTGATCTGGTGAAGTCGAGTCTCTGTCAAGGCTGTTTCAACTACAATGGAGGGATTTAGCCGTTCATTGCGGAAGAGGTAGCTGTTCCTCATTTTCCAGATTTGCCAGCAGACATTAGCAAGAAGTTCTAACGAAGGTGCGTATGCTGATTTTGTAGCAAGCCAAGTGTCAAGTCGATGGGTGTGCTGAGGCTGAATATCAATGTTGATTTCTGGATGAGTCCAAATAGGGCGAGTCCAGGAGCATAGTAGGATTAGATGTTCTATTGTTTCTGGATATTGCTGGTTGCATAGTTGACAGTAGGGATCAGAAGTAATGCATCGACGGAATAGGTTTTCTCGGGATGCTACTGCATTTTGACAGAGTGACCAGAGAAAAGTTCTGACTTTGGGGGCAGTTCTCATCGACCAAATTTTGCGCCAGAGAGTGCTAGGTATTTGATGAGAGGTAGATGGTGTCTGGTTGTTGTTGTGGCTGGACATGCCTGTTAAAATGCGATAGTTGCTCTTTAACTGTGTGTGTGCCATCCTTTGTAGCTGGCCAAACAAGTTTATCTTCTACATAGAGAGGCCTAACTGGTATGGTCAGAATTTCTTGAATAGTCGGCACATCTAGAATGCGATACAGCAGAGGTACATTCCAGGTATTGTGAGTAGCATCTATTAGGTTAGCCACTAACTTCGGGTCCTCTCTGTTGGCAGGACCAAACAGAGTTCCACTCTTTAACCACGGATCCTCACGGATACGGATTTGCCTCCCATTGCCTACTGACCATCTAGTATATGGTAGGATAGCATCCCGACCTGTAAGAATACTCTGCCAAACCCATGATGGACGACTGCCTTTGGTTGCTGATTTAAATTCTGTGTTGTGAAAATACAGACCTTTTAGTAGTTGAACCCATAAAGCCTGAGGTTGTTGGAGTAAACGCCATGCTTGCTTGCCGAGCATGGCTTTATTAAATTCAATGAGATCCCAAAAGCCAAGCCCGCCTTGATCCTTACTGCTTTTAAGTGTATCTCATTTCTTCCAATGAATGCCTGCCCTATGCATATCATTTTTCCACCAAAACCTTGCAATGTTCTTCTCTATAGTTTTACACAACGATAAGGGTAATCTGAAAACTGACATAGCATATTGCGAGATCGCCTGAATGACAGACTTGATAAGAGTTTCCTTACCTCCCTTGGAGATGAGCTTTTCCTTCCATCCTTCTAATTTTGATTGAACACGTGCTAGTATCCACGAAAACATGTCCTTTTTGGAGCGACCCCAGTCCGAGGGGATACCTAGATAGTTACCAGCCCTTTGAATCATAGGAATTCTAAGTTCTAGAGACATATTTTCTTGCAGACTCATAGGGCAATGCCGACTAAAAATAATCCCTGATTTGTTGCGATTCAAAGCTTGGCCCGTAGCTACACAGTACTAATTTAAGATATTAGCCAGGTTTTGACACTCACGAATGCTGCCATCGAGGAAAAAGATTGCATCATCAGCAAAAAATAGGTGGGAAAGGGTAGGACACCACCTATTTAATCTAATGCCCTTTAGTTGTCCCATATTTATTGCTTGGCTGATCAATATTGACAAAACATTCGCAACCAGGATGAATATATATGGTGAGAGAGGGTCACCTTGCCTTAGGCCACGAGTAGGGAAAATATAAGGAAGTAGCTCCCCATTTAACCTGATACTATAGGATGTAGCTGTGACACATTGTAATATCCATTGTACCCACATTGTATGGAAGCCCACCTGAATTAGGTAGTCCCTAAGAAAATCCCATTCAACTCTGTCATATGCCTTCTGCATGTCGGTCTTAAGAATTGCATTGAATTTTGTTGTCCCTGTCGTATTTTAAATTGATGAAGAACTTCTTGAAAGATTGAGATGTTGTCTTGGATCTGTCGGCCACTAACAAATGCAGTTTGTTCCATTGATATCAACTGAGGTAACCAAGGTTTGAGGCAGTTGGCGAGCACCTTTGAAATGACTTTGTATGCGAAATTACAGAGGCTAATTGGTCTATAGTGTTCTATTTTTTCTGGATGAGGGGTCTTGGGAATCAAAGCTAGAATGGTTCGGTTCAGGATAGGTGGCATCTGGCTTGTCTCAAAAAATTTTTGAACTAGAAGAAACAGATCATCTTTGATTACCTCCCAGTGAGATTGATAGAATATTCCGTTGAACCCATCAGGGCCTGGCGCCTTATTGGACCCCAGTTGAAAGGTAGCCTGACGAATCTCCTCTAGACTCACCTCTTCTAGTAAAGCATTGTTCATTTCTGTAGTAACGACCCGTGGGCATTGTTGAAGAATAGGAGTGTAATTTCGAGGACCCACTGTGGTATATATGTCAGCAAAAAATGTGCAAGTCATTACCTGTAAAGCAGTGGGGTCCCTAATCCATTGATTGTTATGATCTTGAAGCATGGTAATGCGATTGCGTTGCCTTCTCTGAAGAGTTGTCGCATGAAAAAATCTGGTGTTTTTATCGCCCCATCTTAACCATTGGATTCTAGATCGCATGGCCCAGAATTGTTCTTCTTGCTTCCAAATCTGCCTGATTTCCTCTTTCAGCTTAGTAACATCTGCTCTATTTTGATATGCATGCTGCTGATTTGTAATTTGGCGAAGCTGTTGCTGTAAGTACGCTATTTTAAGATAACCTCTGGAGAATTTTGAGCGACTCCACTTAGTTAGGGCTGCAGATGTATGCTGTAACTTTGAGATTAGGCCTGATCCATTTACCCTGACCGAGTTCCATGCTTTAGTTATTATTTCACTGCATTCTTGATCTTCATTCCAGAAAACTTCAAAAGTAAAGGATTTCTTCGGGGCCTTGTAGAATGCTGAAGAATTGATGATCAATGGGCTATGGTCAGACCCAATAGCAGGCAACACAAACACTTCAACAGCAGGAAATAAGAGTCGCCAATCCATCAAACACATTGCCCTATCCAGACATTCCTTCACCAGCTCATCACCCGTGCGATTGTTCATCCAGGTAAACTTACAGCCCTTACTTGGTAACTCCATAATAGAACAATCATTAACAAAGGCCCGAAAAGATAACATTCTATTTCGATCTGCTGGTTTTTTTCCAAACTTTTCCCATGTATAGAGAACGTCGTTAAAATCCCCAATGCATAACCAAGGGAATGTGTTAGCATAGCTAATCTCCCGAAGTTCGTCCCAAAAAAGTTGACGATTGCGGTACACATATGGAGCATGGATGCAAGTTAAACGCATAGTCCGATCATCCCGGAAGTCATTATAAAGCATATCTAGATAGTCTGGTGTTGAACGGAGCACATCTAAAGTTACCTGATTAGTCCAGAATAGAACTATCCCTCCCGCTAGGCCTCTAGGGTCGACAATATAGGAGTTAGGAAAGTGAAGGCGACGCTGAATCCTTCTAACCATCACCTCAGAGTTCTTGGTTTCCGACAAAAAAACTAGTGTGGGCTTTTCCTTGGCCATCATGGCCCTTAAAGCTTGAACAGTCAGGAGTTGCCCAATCCCTGACAGTTCCAGCATATCATCTTCATTTGTGAGGTGGTGGCTGTTGAGGGCCAGCCACCGAAGCCCGAAGTCCAACTTCGCCTGCAAGAAAAACCGGGGTCTCCAAAAGACTTGAGTCATCTAGATTCTCCAATAGTAAACCTGTAGTATTATAAGAACAATGCAGGAGAAGCGTATCCTTTTTTTAATCTTTATTTGAGACTTTGCGGGGCTCCTCCCTTGCATTGACCGTGCTTATCCACCGTCTTACTTTCAAGTATGACCGAGGAAAAGGAAAAGGGTTCCTTCCACGTGGACATTTTCGTGGGAAAATGGATGCTTGCATAGACTTCTTCGAAGTGCCTGAGGAAATGGGGAAAGGGACCACCATTGGTATACAAATTTGTTTGCTCGATTCACCGCCTCAGCAGAAAATTTTTCTTTCGGACAAGGAAGGAAGAGAGCAAACCCTCAAAAGTCGAGGTTGATGGCAAACAACAATCTAGCTGATCAAGGTGGTCAGAGGTAAATCGACGGCAACTCGTGACATCTCTTCATTGCTGTAGTCTAGCCTCCTTAAATATGTTGGACTGTGAGTAAAATCATGCACTCTTGAGTTCCTTTACTGAAAGAGAACCTCCAATATCTCTCCATTTTCCCTGCGTGTGCTCCATTCTCTGAATGCCGTTTTATTCAGAACGAATCTATACTATGCATAAATAAGCTGAACTCGTCCTGTCCCTTGCCGCATTCAGCGGCCATGGCACAAGTACAAATCGCCCAGAAGTTCATTTTTTGTTTTGTTTATTCTCGATCCTTATGGTTTGAGCTTGTAAAAGTCGATTGTCTAACAAGTAGCTTCTTGGTTTTGATTCCAAGAAATAGAGTAGAGCATGTGGCTCAACTTGTTGCAGAATATAACCCATGGCTTGATTCCCAGGCAGAGGCCTTGTGTCAACTCATCCAGGTCAGGCATAGCTCTATAGGTCCAGCCAACATCACCGATGAACCCATCATTCTACCTATTTGTGAAGTGATCGAAAACATCCAGCGGATATTAATCTTCATGATGGGAAGGCAAGATATCAACCCGGGGTTTTTACTTACATGCGCTCTCATCTCTATTACTCTTGGATGCGTTGAGTGTGGCTCATTGATGCACAATCTGCTTGGCGACATTCCTTGGCTGATTTTCATTCCTTGTGTCATAATGTTAGTGATCCTATTTGTGTTCATCGTAAATTAGAGGATCAATAAGCAAACGGCTATCGTTTTATGACTTTCTTGATGCGGTGATGTCTAGGTGATCTTCCAACATGTCATATTATTATCTTGAAGACCTTTCAAATTACAAAGCATAATATATATGATGATCAAAAAAGTAACAGTCACTTTTTCATATGAGATATATATGCTATTTATATACATACGTGTCTCTCCATTTATAAATTTAAGATGTCGAATCCGATGTTTTAGCAGTACTTCCTATCCTTTCTGGTACAATTCAAAAGCGAGAAATGATGGACAGGATATGAACCTGATAAGCATGTACGTCATCTTAACCATCCATTCGTGGAATAGATTTCAGAGAACAGACACAATTAAACCTTGATTAAGAAATGATCAGCTAAAAAACAACACACCCGCGACACAGAAGTCCATATTGCGCTGGGAAGCGACTAGATGGGAAAGTAAAACATAAAAAGAAAACTTCCCCAGGACCGAGACCAGTGCCCCGCTTCAACGTCAAACTGCCGCGTCGTGTACTATCTACAAGTGATATGCCATGCAAGATCGTGTTCTTTCTCTTCTTCTAGATAATGATCCCATCATACGAATTTATGCTTTTGGAGTGTTGCACGCTAAACTTAGCTTGGAATTTACATCTTGATTTATCCGTGAAGTGTAATTAGTATAAGATAACTAGCCAGATTAATAAAGTTCCAATTTGATCACTATTGTTGTACTTTTGAGACCGGTTTACCTAAATGACTTGGCAATTTCATTGATGCATTATCTGGTAATGTCACAAGGTACTCATGCCTAGTGCATGGCCAAACAACGACAACCATGTGTGAGTGTTATGTATTTTACCATATCACACAATGATAACAAACGAAACAAGCCAATTAAGATTTAGGTTCTTATATCTACGCAAAAAGTTATTTTTCCTTAATATTAAAGAGAACAAACATGTGTCACGATTTGTGATTCTCCCATACTTGTGTACTCAAATATCCAACTTATGCGGCCTACTTAATTAATATTACACAGAAGGAATTGGGTTAATGGGTAACTTAACATGCGGTGATTTGATGTTCGTTGAGCGTTAAATCACCGAATGTTAAATTACTCATGAACGCAACCCATTAAATTACACAGAATGATGGGTTGGGTTAGTGGGTAATTTGAATCACTGAATGTCAAATTACCCATTAACCCTTTGCCATTCCAGACTTGCGTGTGGCATAATGGGTATCCACTCTGCGTAATAGTAATAAAGTAGGGCCAATAGGTAAATTTTGGACTTAGAATGATGGGTCGACTCCCCAAGAAAGTTCGCGCACAACAAAACAGAGAATCCCATAAAAGCTAGATAAGAGTAATTTTGGTATGGATCTAAGTAAGTTCTTAAAAGGCTTGAGAGGGAGGAAAGATGTGGGAGATTGACTCTAGGGTGGAGGTCCTGCAATGTCACCTTCCGTATTTGTACTCATATGGGAAGAAAAGTTTGAGTGAGAACTTAGGAGAAGTTTGAGTGAGAACTTAGGAGCCTCTTCGGTGGGGAAAGTAAACTCCACATCAATACTTTGGTATTGGTTACCATCAGGTAGAAAAGTATAGTAGATCTTTGTGCTTGACGTGAATTGAAGGTGGGTGAAAGTCCCATTGTTGGAGAAAAGTACACTACAAGTACTATAATTTTGCCCAAATGGACACTTAACTGTCATAATTTACGAAATGTACACTTAAGTGCCACATTTGAAGAAAAGTGGGACACCTGAGTGCCACCTCCGGCAAAGTTAGCTGGAAATCATACGTGGCATTTAAATATTAATATTTATCGCCGAAATGACTCGCCGGAGAGCTGAGTCAGCTCTAATTCACCCCAAACGACGTCGTTTCGAGTGTTGGCCAAAATATAACCCTTAAATTGGCCAAAACGACATCGTTTTGGCATAATTTGAATTTTAATATAATATATAAATTAATTAAATTAAATTTAAAACAAAATAATAATATAATTTATATTTATTTATTATTTTTAAAAAAAATGGAAACGGAGGAGGAGGAAGGTAGCCGGCGGCTGAGGGTTGAGCCCTCGCCGCTGCCGCCTCCCCGCCGTCGCCGGAAGGTGGGGGAGGGTAGGCCGGGACTGCCGAGCCCGCCATTTTCTTTTCTTTTCGTTTTTTTTTTTTTTTTTTTTATAAATTTTTTAAAATTTTTTAAAATTTTAAATTATTAATTTTAAATATTTTAACTAAATTTAATTTTTAATTTAATTTAATTATTTTTATATTATTTTTTAACACATCAGCCCAAAACGACGTCGTTTTTGCATTATTTAGCCACGTCAACGTGCAAAACAGCGTCGTTTTGCACTCGCTTCGTCGTAAAAAGGCCACGTATGCAATTTGGCCGGATTTTGGCCGGATTGACACTCAAGTGAGCCATTTTGCTTCGATTTTGGCACTTAAGTGTACCTTTCGTAAGTTATGACACTTAAGTGTCCATTTCTGCAAAGTTATGGCACTCCAGGGGTCCGCGTTTTCCCATTGTTGTGTAGGTGGAGCTCCACTTAGGCCAATCAATTGGCTGCCAACACAATACCATTGGTTGATTGGCTTGAGTTCCTTAGTATAAGTATAGACAAATATAAACAGATTGTCAATGACTAAGATATTTTTGCATATATATATATATATATATATATGCAAGAAAGGGGTTGGGAAGTCAGATATCCTACGAGATGGGCTCGACTCATTGATATTCAGGGGAAGAAAGTTGCCCCAAGTCCTCAGCAATGATTTTTTTTTTTTTTAATAATGTTTAGCGGAGAATGGGATTTAAGCTTTAAGCGAAGCTGATTATAGGTGGGTTTGGTTAGTAATGAGCCTCTGAGAAATGCAAATTGTATTTTTGGGGAAATGCAAATTGCATTTGGTTAAAAATCTTTTATAAAGCTACTTTGGGTTAAGTTAGTGTTTGGTAATTTCTTTTTTTTTTTTTTTTTTGGTGAAAGGCTTTTGGATTCAATTTTTCTTTTTTATTAAAAAATTAAACCCTTCATCAGCTCCAGTGAAGGCTCCAGGCTGCTGGCGAGCTAGATCTGGCGCCGACAACCATTGCCTAAGGTTGCATGACCCTTGGCGAAGGCCGCTTGGGATCGCGTGACCTCGCTTGCTAGATCTGGCCTCGTTGACCACATTTGTGCAAAGAAGATGTACAGTAATAATGAGGGGCAAAATTAAAAAATGAGAGTAGTTTTGGCAAAAAAAATTATTTAACTCTAGTTTCAGCATTCCTCAAATGCTGAAAGCTTCTTTGAATAAATTCCTCCATCTCTCTTTGACAAAAAAATCCGTTTTTCTTCGACTTCATTAAATTGCATCAGGATTTTAACTAACCATCATCATCATCATATATTTTGCATTGTGACGTAAAAAGTGTTTAAGGTGTAACACGAGGTTTGTGTCTGAGCTAGCATTGGCAAGATGCACATCAAAACCAACTTCGCAAAGAGCTTGCAACAACAATAGGAAAACCTGAAATCGATCACCATATTCTAATTAATCCTCGGGTTCAAATTCAAATGGCATTATCAACATCGAGACGCAGGTAACAAGAATCAACCAAAAAATATCACTGAACAGAATGTACATCAGTAGATTGCGTGCAACACATCCGAGAGCAATAGAGATGAAAGCATATGCAAATTGGAACCTTAGGTAGAACTTGACAAATTGAGCGTGTGAAAGTAAAACTGGCAATTGAACACGAATATTAGAATCCTAACCTGATATCTACAGGCACGAAGGTGATATTTTGTATATGGATCAACGTTATTTCTATCCCAATTTCAAATCAGCACAAAAGTGCAAAGTGTCAGAGATGAGTTCGCAACTTGGAACTTCTATTGTTAAAATTTAACTGGTAATGAAATGCGACGAAGCAAAAAAGTCATGAAAAATATGGTCATATAAGAGTTATGCAAGCGAATGCAATCGTGCTTTACTTTTTGAATGCTGCAAAACTCCATACAACACCATCAAAATAACTAGACAAACCAGGAAAGCATTATCAAGATTGAATGCAGCACCCATAAAAGGTTATCTATAAGTTTTTCCCAATGGTGTAACCATTTAGCATTTTCCGCGATTAGCACTGATATATCTGCTAGCTATAGTTGTGAATTACCTTCATCTTAGGATGTAATGACTTTGTGTCACCCTATCAATAGTATTAGATTCTTTCAATGACTTCAGTCTTATACACGTCAACTTCTAATCATCATCGATAGAGCCAATCACAACCTAGCTTAACATATTTCTGTCGCGAATCCATCGCTAAAAGCGCACTAGGCAATTGGTGGAAGGACTCTCGAATTTTTCAATCGGATATTGTATCGAGCAAAACGAGCAAATACCTAACACAAGATACCATCTAAATTAAGCATCACTCATCGGGCCATGAAGGGAATATTCAAAATAAGGGTTCGAAGTGTTTTCATTTTCTCAAATAAGGGTCTAAAGCGGGTCTTGTGTCAAATAAGGGCATGAAGTGACCATGGTGGCTTCAAATAAGGGCCTGAAGTGTCCATGGTTGTTTCAAATAAGGGCCTAACCTCATGAGTCACTAGTTGGCTAAATGTTCTAATCAATTAAAGGGCGTTTTTCATCTGAATATAATTTTAATTTTAAATTATTTTTATTTTATTTTATTTTATTTTTTTCCAGCAAGGGCCTTGTTGGCCGCTGGCAAGGCTACCCTCGCCCATATCTTGTGAGGGTCGACCTCCCTGATGGTCGCAAGAGCGGCCTCCCCCAGGGCGAGGGTCGCCTCACCCAGTGAGGCGAGGGTGGCCCTTGATGGATCGAGCAAGGGTGGCCCTCGATGGATCGGACGAGGGTGACCCCTGCCCAGATCTCTTTAGCAATCGCCAATGGCCGGCCAGGGCTGGCCACTGGTGAAGAAGAAAGATAAACCGGAAAAAGGAAAAAAAAAGAAAAAAAGAGGAAAAAGAAAGGAAAAAATAAGATAAATGACGAAAATGCCCTTATCAATAGGAAAATCATGTTTTTATTTGAAATAAGATTGACTTCAAGCTTTTATTTGAGAAAATGAAGGCACTTTAGGCCTTTATTAGAAATTTTCTTGGGCACGAAAAAGCAATTACTTAGCTTTTCGCTCGATGGATGAAGCTGAGGAATGATCGATGTGGAATTCAGTTGAATCGCCTGGGAAGAAGCTTCAATAGTGAGGTCATTTCCGACACGGGAGAGGCAAGCGATGGAGGGACCAAGGTCTTCAAGCCATAGCCGCTGAGGCTGAACTCCACCTCTGAGGTCTTCGCTTTTCTCTTCGCAATGACGGCATAGATTTTTTATGAGGTGGTCGCTGAAAAATTGGTGGTATTGGAAGAGTGACACAATGCATTTCTTTGGGTTCATTATATTACTGGCAATTTTTTTTCATAAAACATATAATTACACCATTTTTCAATGATACTTTTCATTGTTTGCAAGCTTTCTATTTCAAAAAAGAAGAAGAAGAAGAAGAAAAAAGAACGTTATTATACCCATAATAAAATTTTGAGTTTTAATTAGTATGATATTTTTTTATTAATCAATTAATGGTGTAAATATTAATTATCATTTTCATGTCGAAGAGAGCATTATATCATGTAATACTTATGCTACGGGGTTTATAATTTTATTTTAACAATACACTGAAATGACCTGATTAACCTTCCCGGTGCTAGAGCTCCCGTATCATGCCTGGTGAATCCATTGTTTCCACATTTCATCTTCTTCTCCAACTCTCTGGTAAGGCGACGTCGGAAGCTTAATGGAGAACAACAATCCAGTTGATCACGGTGATCGGAGGTAAGCCTCAGCGACCTTAAATATTGTTGAATCTTGCGAAAACGTGGTACAAATATAACTCACAAAATATGACTTTCACTATTATAATATTTTCTCACACCACATACAATACTTAGAGCAAATTAGCTCCTACAATACTTGGAGTACACTGACTCCTACAACTCTCCTACAACTTTCTCTTTCTCACCCTCACGGATGGACTCCTCTCTTTTCTCTCTTTATCTCTTTTACTCACGCCTAAAGCTGGCAAAATGGGTCATAGATCCATATATGACCCATTTAAATCATAAATGGGTCATATATGGGTCACTTGTTTTTTTAAAGAAGTTAGTTAAATGGGTTTAACAACTAAAGACTTGGGTCGGGTATAGGTAAAAAATTTTGCATTACAATAAATGGGTTATAAACAGGTTAAATGGGTCGATTTGGGTCAGACCATTTATGACCCGACCCAAACTCGACTTGATCCATCCGTTTAACGGGTCTACTCACGCCAGCCACACACCACACCTCACATCACACAACACTCTTGCACACTTTATACAACTCTCTTTTTACGCCACACACAACACACAACACACAACACACTCTGCACAAGAACCCCTACCATTCTACCCCCTACACTGTACACTCACTACACTTTACACAACACCCTTAGACAAACACACAAGAGGCAAGAGCCTCTAGTCCCGAGCAGGACCTTAAACTGCTCCGTGGGAAAATCCCTAAGGGAGGGACCCCACGTACGGATTGGTTGCCTAAGCAACTCCTTGGCCCCCTTCGGGGTTCCCTGGCGAGATAAAAACTTCCGGGGTAGAGCTATTCTCCGGCTCGATAAATAAAGGTTGGGGGTGAAATCCAGGCCCCGGAAAAAAACATAAGAACCTGGTCAGTCCTAAGCAAGACCTAAAAAGGCTTTGACCACCGGGAAAGTTCGGGTAGAGGCCGGGACCCGGGCCTCGAAAAATATTCCAGCCCGCTTGGTTACCCCCGCACACAACCCCTTTAAGGGGTTGGGGGGTCACCTTGGAGGGCGCGATGCCGATCCCGGGTAACCATTCCTGGCAAGGTACACCCGATGAAAAGGCCCAGTCCGGGAGACCCCCGGTTGGGAGCGCGTGCACGGATTTGTTGCCCTAAGCAACACGTCGGCCTCCCTCCCCCCCCGCCCCCCCGACGTAAAACTAGGGGGTAAAGGGAATTTACTCCCTCGAAAAATATAGGTTGGGGGCAAAGTCCTGGCCTCCGGAAAATACATAAGAACCAGATATGGTCCTAAACAAGATCTTAAAATACTTTGACATCCTGAAAAGACATGATAGAGCCTCTATTTATAGGAGGCAAAGTCAGCACATTCACCGACTTTCCACACGAAATATCTCTTCTTCCTATTATTTTATTGCAACTTGTTGACCCATTTGTCAACAATTGCGGCTTCTCTTTGGACAGGAAACTTGGCTGTAGATTACGGCTGAGGAATTGTCTCGAGGGAGAGAGAGAGAGAGATCTGGAGGAGTAAAGAGAGATCTGGATAACTCTAGAGAGAGAGAGAGGCGGTGCTTAGAACAAATAAATCTTAAGCTCTGTAGTCCTTCTCCTGTCGGTAAGTTGGAGGATCCGGAGGAAACTCACGTCAAAATCTTGAAGTTCTTCCCTGTTCCTACCTCTGATCACATTTCACCATGTATTCCAATACGTGAATGCCGTTTTATAGCGAAAAATCTTGCACTCTAGGTAAATCAGGTGAACTCGTACAAGAGTTCTTGAACTTGTGCTGTTTAACTTACGAGCTCGTGGGGAGTTGCCTGCAGAAAATCGCCTGTTTCTTGCATTAGATTGTTAGAATTGGATTGGAACACCAATTTGTACGGCCCATAATTTTTTGTCCTCTCTTCCTTTTTTCTTTTTGTTGATTGAGCCAGGTTTTTGTTCTCGATGTTCATAATGACAGACTATCAAAGAGCAGAAATAATGGGCTCTACTCAGAACAGCGCATTTAGGGGCGTATCTGGTGGATGTAAAATGACTTGTTTCTTGCATTTCTTTGGCTGGGGTAATTTGTCTGAGAAAAGTGAAATGCCATAGCAACTGCCATTTCTTTGGAAAGAATCTGAACCTTCTCCTCAAGTTATTGGATGGGAAAATTCTGTCACATCGATGAAGGGACACGACTGTATATACACTGTCTTTCTTTCATTTCTCAAGAGAAACTCATATCAAGAACAATGTATTAAGTGAAAGTCCTATTAGCTTTTCCTCTTAAAAAAATGAGACCTGCAAGTAGCATTAATCTGTTTCTACCCGGTAAGCATGGGCCTTACCTGGTAGTTTCGTGCTGTGTGGGTGGTTTTGTTTGTGAATAAGTGTGGTTAGAGGGGATTGGGAAAGGTTTGTAAGTGCTAAGGTGGCATCCCTTTAGTACTCCCATGCTGCATTTTGTCCAAACGAAGAGTTTTCACTAGCTTAATTAGCTGTGGATCAACAAATGGATTACACTCCTGCAGCGCATACTCATTAGCTGATAGCTATGATTTGCACAAGGAGCTTGGTGTCAAACTGCGGATTAATTTCCTTTTGAACTTAAATTGGTTGTTCTGGAATCTTTTGGAAAGATTGTGGTCTTATATGATGTAGAAAGCGCTCAACAGTTGAGCTTTTCCGAAAGATTGTTGTCTTATATGATGTAGAAAGAGCTCAGCAATTGAGCTTTTATGTACACTAACAAGGATTTTGTTGATTTTATTTCCAAGACATGGAGCAAAGCATGCAGATTGGATTGCTACAATTCATTTCCTAGAGAAGATCTTGCTAAAGATCTTGATTGGTGTCTTCGACGCCACGAGTAATCCGACTATTACTAACCTTGAAATCATCGTATGTATCTATATAGTGCTCATAATTGTTGAGCAACTACTAATCCTCAAGATGGGAAGGCAAGATATGGACCTAAGGTTCTGACTTATGTTTGCTCGCATTGCTGTTGTTCTTGGATGTGTCAGGTGCATTCTGTTGATGTACATTCTGCTTCATGTTATGCCTTGGCCAATTTTCGTTCTCCGCGTCATTGAGTTGATGAACCCATAAGCATTCATCGCAAATTAGAGAAGCATGACGGTTTATGGTTTTCCAAATATTATGGTTTGCTCTTTGGGAAGTGGGTATTGATGTGAATCACGCTAATGTTGGCCAGGACACGAACCTTGTGTTGTTCTATCATTACCTAGAACATCTTATGTATTAGAAAGCATAATAAGTGATGTGATAAAGATAATTGTACTACTTAATTAAGATCTTGGTGCTATAAAATGAAGTTGGAGACACGGGATTTTATTTTCTTTGGCTAGAGAGAAATAGGGGAATTGTTCATAAAATTTGAGAAAGAATTACGTTACATTCAATCACTAATCTTCCAATTTACATTGCAATTTAGGTGTACTTCATAACCCAATCCTCATATCCAACCTTAGCAATATTCTAGACACTATTTTGACATGAACTTCGAGTCACAAATGAAAACTACTAAGCTTGGTATAAGAAAGCATGCAATATGTGAGAGAGGGAAGTAAACGGCCACAAATTCCTCAATGAAAGATTTATCCATTTGAGAACAAAGTGGAATCACATTAGGAAAGGGAGATGCACGACCTTTTGTATGTTGACGCATATTTGGAAGAAATACAAAGGTGAAAGAGTAATTTTGCTTCCATATAAGTAAAGATAGGGCTTGAGTACTCGGCACTTGAGCCCAGGACCTTAGGGCTAGTGCTTGAGTGCTTGACACCAGTATTGTTGACACCTAAATTTTACTATTTTATTTATGACTCAATCGCATATAAAATTAGGAATTAGTTGCTAAAAAAAAAGAAAAGAGAAAAAAAAAGTAAAGAATAAAGTAAATAACTTTCATTAAAATGCATTGTGTATGTAGAATAAAGTAAATAACTTTCATTAAAATGCATTGTGTATGTTTTCATTAAAATCCATTATGCGTAGACATTGGGAGCATTTACATAACTATCACTAATTATTAAATCTAAAAATGTAAAAAAAAATTTATTATTATTTTAAAAAAATCGAATATTGGAGAGAGAGAGAGAGAGAGAGAGAGGGGGGGACCGTGCTTGGTCCGGTCCTTCGCTTTTCTCCTCTCCTCTGTATGACTTTTCGCTTGGGCCAAGCCCAGCTTCATTTACTTTTTTTCTCTAAGCCCAGCCCATGTGCTGGTCTTCTTCTTCCTCATGCCGGTCACGCTCTGCAAAAGAGAAGAGTACAGGTCAAAGAGAGGGAATGGATGGCGAGCGGCAGAGCGCAGCACGATCCGCGGGTCGGGGCCAGACCGACCAGCGAGTTGGTGATGGCAGAAGCCATGCGCACTGGCCAATGCCCTCAAAAAGTGGAGCTCGGGAGAGTTTTGAAAGAGTGAGAGGGAGCCGCGAGAGAGGGGAGGAAGGGAGAAAGTGAAAGCCGAGACTGAACGAAGAGCGAGAGGGAGCCTCGGCTGACCACTAGGCCACACGCGAGCTCCGTCCAACGACCCCTCCTGGTAGAAGTCCTCAAGCCCGAACTAGTAAGCTTCCGTCTTTGCCTTTGTTTGCTGCCCCTCTTGGGTACGCCGGGGTGGGGTTCGTGGCCATTCGGCTCACACGAACTCCGGCCCCCGTAGGTCTTTAGCTAAGTCGCTGGATGCTGTTGGATGTTTGCTGAGAATTCCGGCCCCGTTTCGAGTCCCGGTTGAGTCGGAAACCCTTCGCTCGATGTCGCACGCCACTCGCTCGATGAAATGCTTCACCGAGATCTAGTTTTGCTTTTGCCCTTTTTGGCCAAAACTGAATGTCCACAGGCTGATTTGTTCTGTTGAGATGTCGTTTTTGTGATTAGCATTCCCCAGGCGTTGGTCGTTCGGTCGTTTCGCTGCCACCGCCCCCGTCATCGTTTACATTGTTTTGTGTTTCATGCTTTGTGGCCGACAATGGCCGTCCGATGACAAAAGGAAATCGACGGGGAGGTCGACCGACGAGTGGTGGTCGGGGTGTACGACCGGTGAAGGGTAGTAGCTCGGCGACGGCTTGAGATTTGGACGAGGTTTCTCTAGAAACGTAGGAGCTTCGGTGAGGAGTGTCGCGAGGAAGGAGAAGACAGCTTTCGGGAGGGTTGAAGGCGTGCAGGGGGGAAGGGACGAAGTAAAGAAAATAAAGAATAAAGAATAAAAAAGCCAAAAAAGCAAAACCAAAAAAAATAATAATAATAAAAAATAGAAAACTATAACGTGCAAAAGTTGGCTTTGGGAAGGACCAACGAGCAGAGTCTGCAGGGAAAAGGACGAAATGAGGAAAAGACGAAAAAGGAATCACAAAAATCATTTTAAAAAATTTAAAAATTAATTAAACAAATTAAAAAAAAAAGTTTTCCTTTTTTTATCCACCTGGACTCGGATCGGATCAGCGGGTCGGATCGGTCCTATTTGATCCGAACCCTTTTTCCGAATAAAATAATATTAAATAATAAAAATATATCAACATTTTTCAAAATAAATTCAAAAAAATTCAGAAAATATTGAAAATTCGAGTTTTTAAAATTAATTAAAAAAAAAGAAAATTAAGGAAAATTCAAAATTTCTAAGAAAATTCCAAAATTCAGAAAAGTCTAAAAATGTTAGTAGTAATTAGAAAGACACCCAAAAAAAAAAAAATCAAACGGTTTTGGAAAATTCAAAAATTCAATTTTTCCAAAAACAAAAATTAAAAAAATTCTAAAAAATTAATTAAAAAAATCTTTAAAAAGGTTAAAATTAATCTCTTAGCTCATTTCCTTCTAAAAATTGGAAGTCTTTTAATTTAGATTCCTGCTCAAGAGGTCTTAGTTGTCCTTAAAGATGAATATCCTCAATTGTGCAATTTTGATATGTTGATTTTAGCTTTTCTTTAATCTAGTTAGGATTATTATTTATCTTTTCTTTGATGTTAAAGTTTTGCTCTTTCATGCAATTTATTTAATCGCTTTCCTTGGTTACTAAATGTCATTTTAATGATTGTGCACCCGTATAATCACCTCACATATTAGTGGATATGTATAAAATCAATCCAGATTGCCTGTCAAAAACATCATTTTTTAAAAAATGAACAAGATTATATATTGAAATTGCACTAATTGGTTAATTAGTATAATCAAGTCATCGAATCTAGATTCTCTGGGAAGTGAGATATACTCCCATGTTTCATTTGATTTCTAGCCGATCTCAATAGGCTAATGGCGACTCCTTATTACAAAATTCTTATTAACACCCCAACGTCGCGCGAGGTATGGGTTTGGGAGAACCCATACCTAATCATGAGCCGTGAACTTATCTTTAGGCAATACCCCTAAACCCATTTCTTTCCCCGAGAGGTAGGTCGCGACAAGTACCAATCTCATCGAGGTCCAAACCCGTGACCTCAATGCTTGTGCCCTCAATTCCAACGCTAGTATTTGGGACCATCAAGTCTAAGGGTGGAACACTCTCGGGTCCTAGGTTTGGATAACAGGGATTTGGGCACAAACATCAGGATCCCAAACCCAACCTTCGTGGACCTTGACCTGCTCAAGGAGCTTGAGCCCAAGTGCTAGAGATCTAAGCATGGGCATTGGTGTCCCTATTTGTCTTCGATAGGCTTGACCCTAAGAATCGGGGATTTGGGCATAAGCTACAAGGTCCTAGGCCCTACCTTGATTGATTGAGGCCCAGGCACTAGGGACCAAAAATCTCGGGTTTGGGCTCTATAGACTTTGGCCCTGACTCAATGGACTTGGCCACAAGCACCTTTCCCGAGTTTGCAAAGGCCATACCTAGGACCTCGTGCTCATGTTTGGTTTTTTGCTTGTCTGTGCTCAAGTCAATAGCGTGCAAATAATACATGTTTATTTAGGTAAATAGAACCAGGTTTTTGTTTCCAAACGGTAGAATACAATTTCCAATTCATTTTCCAATATTGGCCAAACTTCAAAAAATATTGTGATTTTCTAGAAAACTATTTTTAGAAAAATATTTTCTAGAATTTAAATTTTTCCGCGAAACGAATGAAGTCTAAATCACCAAATTAATATCATTTAACTTTTTGAATATGAATAAAAAAAGAAGGATGGAGATTCTCTACCTCGAAGTTGCTTCTGGTATTTCAACAAATTCTCAACCGTTGATGTAGGTAAATGAGACACGTGTCAATGGTTGAGATATATGGAGACAGATATCTCGCTTGTTTAGTAAAGTCAAGTTTTTGGCCTTATCTTGCAGGTGACGACAACGTCGAGTTGGCACAGTTAGATGTGGCCTTTCATTCCTTAGGGGGTGAGAGGGCTAAGGGGAAGGGGGATAAATAATCCACAGACAAAAAGGAATAAAGCTAATGTGTATTAGCGACAAGTCCTACTTTTTAATGGGTTTATACAATCACCGAGTGTCCATAAGTACATTGTCTGCACTGAGAGTCCTAGTCATTAGGACCGTCGTGAATGATAATCTGGATATATTAACCAAAAAAAGAAAAGAAAAAAGAGGATAGAGGACAAAAACATTGGCGGAGGTTGTTGATGATATCTTCTCCTCTGGTCAAGGAAATAGTAGAACGAAGGAGAATGGATCGTAGGTTCGATTATTTTTTATTTTCTGATAAGTACCCGGCACTTGGCATTCTCCATTCACGCAAGACGCGCGGACGGTAAGATTTTAAAACTAAAATTCGGATTTTAAAACTTGGGGGCCGAACTTGGGTCGCTTTCGCCTTTTTCTTTTATCTGGTCAGATTCCTCAGACTCTTCCTTACTATAAGTGAGCCTGGGCTGCTGAGTGCTGACAAGTCAGCTGACGCATGCAACACAAGAAAAGTGGCCGCAACTCGCATGAAGGACTTCCCATGAGGAACTCCCAGCGCTGTTGTAATCGGCCCGCGCGTGCGACACAAGAAGAAACCTTGTTCTCGGGAAGAAAGGAGGGGGGGCTAGGAGAAGTCGGAAGGTTAATGGAGAACAATAACAGTCCAGGTGATCACGGCAGTCGGGGGTAAGCTTCGGCGACCTTAAATATATATTGAGCACTGTAGCCCTGCTCCCTCGGTAAGCTGGAGGATCCCGGGCAAACCCATGCTGGATTCTTGATATTCTTTCCCGTTCCTGCCTCTGATCATGTCACACTGTATATTGCACTGCGTGAATGCTGTTTCATGGAGAAAAAGCTGTGCACTCTACGTAAATTAGGTGAAGTCTTCGCGGAACTCTGAACTTGTGCTGTTCACTTCCCCCTGCGAGCCCCAAGAAATCTTCCACTTGCCTGTAGAAAAAAGGCTTGTCTCTCGTTACCGTCCAGATTTTTTCCTCTATTTGTTTTATTCTTTTTGTTGATTGAGCCACTTTTTTGTTCTGGATGTTCATAATGACTCAGACTCTCGAGGAGCAGAAATGGGCTCCTGAGAAGAGAGTGCTTAGAGGCATATCTGGTGGCTGTAAAATGACTAGTTTCTCGCACTTCCTGGATTGGGGTAGTGATATCGTACCACAAAGATGTTGTCTTCTATTATTTTGCTAATTGACCCTGGCTTTTAATTGTCGATGTTCATAGTGACTCGGACTCTCAAAACAGAGCATATTCGCTCATGCTCATAATAGAGTATATTCACTGGGTGTAAATCCGTCCAAAAAGTAAAAATGCTTCTTATAGTCATCGACCCCTTTTTTGGTGCAAATTGATAAATTTTCATGATACCAATTTGGTAATTGAATATAGTAGGACTCATACCAGGAATAATCCCTCTCAAGTATGCATGCCACTAAAACAGTTGAGTTTGTCCGAGGAAAGTGAAGTCCATAATAACTGCCATTTCTTTTTGAAAATCACGTAGTTGGAAAGAATGTTAACCTTCTCTTAAAGTTACTGGGTGAGAGGGAAAATTTTGTCACGTCGATGGAGAGACACGATTATATATGCATACCGCAGCTTTCTTTTGTCAAGAGAAACTCATATTGAGAACACCGCATTAATTGACAGTTTTCTTAGATTTTCCTCCAAAGAAAAGAGAAGACGTCCAGTTAGCTTTACTCTGTTTCACCCACTAAGCAGGGGGCTTACCTGGTAGTTTTGTGCATCTGGGTGGTCTTGTGTTTGTGAATGTGTTGTAAGAGAAGGTTAGGAAAGGTTTATAGGTGTTAAGGAGGTAATCCCCTTGTACTCTGATGTTCCAGTTTGTCGAAAAGGAGTTTTTCACTAGCTTAATTAGCCACGGATCAATAGATAGGCTATACTCTTGCAGTGCATATATAGTATTGCAATGCATAGACGCGTTAGCTATGATTTGCACCATAAGCTTGGTGTCATGTCGCATCAAATTTCCGTTAGAACTTAAATCGGTAGTTCTTGAAAGCTTTTGGGAAGACTGCCCTCTTATGTGATGCAAAAAGAGCTCAAACCTTGATCCAAAAGACCGTACGTACACTAACAAGTGATTTGCTGATTATTTCTTAGACATGGAGCAGACAATGCAGCTCAAATTGCTACAATTCATTTCCTGGAGAAGTTCTTGCTAAAGATTATGATTGGTGCCATTGGAATCTTGGGTATTCCAGCCATCACTAACCTTGAAACCATCGTGTGTATCTACACAATGCTCGTAATATTCGGGTAGTTACTAATCCTCAAGATGGGAAGACAAGATATGGACGCAAGGTTTCGACTTACATCCGCTCACATAATTGTTGTTCTTGGATGTGTCAGGTGTTGTCTATTGATGTACATTTCACTTTGTGTCATGCCTTGGCCGATTTTCGTTCTCCGCGTCCTCGAGTTAATGAACCCATAAGCATTCATCGCAAATTAGAGAACAGTGACCATTTTCAGTTTTCTTAATATTGTGGTTTTCTCTTTAGGAAGCTGGTATTGATGTGCATTGTGCTTATGTTGGCCAGGGCACGAACCTTTTGTTGTACTATTATTATCTTAGGGACACAAACCTTGTGTTGTACTATTATTACCTCGAACAACTTATATATTATAAAGCATTATATGTGATGTGATGAAGATAATGGTACTACTTAGTTAAGATCTCGGTGCAATACAATGAAGTTGGAGACACATGGGATTTTTTTTCTTTAGCTAAAGAGAAATAGGGTATTGATTCATAAAATTTGAGAAAAAATCATCTTATCCTCATTCACTATAGGCATAAGTTGCAATCCAATCCTCATATCTAATCTCAACAATATTCTAGACACTATTTTGACCCGAACTTCAAGTCACATGAAAACCACTAAGCCTAGCATAAAGGAAGCATGTGATATGTGAGAGAGGGAAGTAACGGGCCCCAAATTCTTCAACGAAATATTTACCCATTTGAGAACAAAGAGGAATCACATTAGAAAATGGAGATGTATGACCTTTTGTGTGTTGAGGCATATATGTAAAAAATTGAAAAGTGAGACAGTAGTTTTGCTTCAATCTAAGTATATATGTATATAGATAGATGTCAATGATTAGGAATTTTTGTTTTTGGCATTTACGTGTTATAGGGGTTGGGAGACAGAGATTTCCTGGGAGATGGGCCTAATCCATTAACATGAAGAGTCGAATGGAGACACTCAAAAGCCCAAAGCAAATCACAAGAAATTTGGTTTGCTTGCACCTTTGTCTTGTTTGATCGCGGGCAACTCATAGATGGGGAGTGTTGGAACACCAAGTTGTACCCCCATTTGTTCTATCTTCCCTCATTTTTTTTTTAATATATCGGGGCAACTCATATATCGGGGTTCTCTCTTCCCCTGTTTCTCTCTGGCCAAAGGAAGAAAAAAAATCTTTGTTTCTCTAATTTCATGAATTGCATCAGAATCTTAACTAAGTAGTACCATCATCTTCATCATCATCAACATATATTTTTGTAATGTTATGTAAAAAGTGTTTAACGTAATAATAGTACAACATGAGGTTCATGTCCAAGCCAGAATTGGCAAGATGCACATCAAAACAAACTTTGCAAGAAGCACGCAACAACATTAGGAAAATCGAAAACTGTCACCATTCTCCAATTAATCCTCGGGTTCGAATTCAATGGGATCATCAACATTAGGACACAAGGAACAAGAATCAGCCAAGGCATGTCACCAAGCATAATGTATATCAACAAATTGCATGCAACACATCCAAGAGTAATAGAGATGAGAGCATACGCAAGTCAGAACCTTGGGCCAATATCTTGCCTTCCTACCTCGAAACTTAATTTCCATCATTAATTTTTTACCATTGTTAGATAAGCATGACGGGTGCACCAGTAATGTTGGCTAGACCTGTATAGCTATACATGTCCCTAATGGCTTGAAGTAAGGTCTCCTCCATGGAATCAAGATGGCCATTATATATTGCAGCAATTTGAATAACTAGCTTTGCTCCTTATCTTCGAATTAAAATAAGCAAACTACTTGTTAGACGCTGATTTTTCACAAAAGCTTAAGTTGTGAGCTCTTTCTACATCATACAATATGACAATTTTTCCAAAAGCTATCAAGATGCAAGTCTACAGTAAACATCAAGCGTTTCCCAAGGCCTCTTAACTAATAAACTCATAGAAACACATCAAGAACTACCATTTTAAGTTCAAAAGGAAAATTAATTCGTGGTATGACGTCAAGATTCGGGTGCAAATCATACCTAATGAGTCTGTGCATTGCATGAGTCTAACCTATGTATGCGCTGCAGGAGTATAACTCATTTATTGATCGACCACTAATTAAGCTGATGAAAGCTCTTCTTTTGGATAAAATGTAACATCGGAGTACGAGGGATACCTCCTTAACTCCTTCAAACCTTTCCTAACTCACTCCTGTAACACTAATGCACAAAACTAAACCATCTAGACGCACAAAGCTACCAGGGAAGCTCCCATGCTTACTGGGTTGAAACAAAGGAAAGCTTATTGCAGGTCTTATCTTTTCTTAGGAGGAAAAGCTAACAAGACTTTAGATTGTTCTTTCTATGAATTTCGCTGGACAAAAGAAATAGACATAGCATGTATACAGTCGTGTCTCTTCATCAACATACAGAATTTTCCCACCAAGTAACTTTAAAAGAAGGGTCGCATTCTTTCCAGCTATGTGATTTGAAAAAAAAAAAAAAAACTGTTATTATTTTATTTCACTCTCTTCAGACAAACTCTGTCGTTTGGGATTATTGCTGCTATGAATCCCAACTGTATTCAATAGCCAAATGCATATCACGTATGTTTGTCATTTCCCACAAAAAAAAAAATGTCAATGAGTACAATTTGACTCCACTGAATATGCTCTGTTTTGAAAGTCAAGTCATTATAAACCTCGTGAATATAAATCTTGCTCAATTAGCAAACAAATATAGAAGACAAAAGCTGGTGGTACAACATGACTAGCCCAATGTAGCCAATGCCAGAAACAAGTCATTTTACATCCACGAAATGTGTCCCTAAGTACATCGTCTGTTCTGAGACTCAAGTCATTATGAACGCCAACAAAAACCTGGATCAATAACAAAAAGATAAAAAGAATATAGGAAAAAAGCTGGGTGGAACAAAGTTCACGGGGCTTTACGTAGAGCGCAGGTTTTTACCCATTAAAACATTATTCACGTAATGGAATAGGCGCAGTGGACGTGATTAGAGACGGAACTGGAAAGAATATCAAGATCTTGGCATGATTTTACTCGCAATCCTTTAACTTACAGACGGAGGCCGGGCTACATTACTTAAGACATGTTTGAGGTGGACCAAGCTTGCCTCCAACCACCATGATCAGCAGCTGGATTGTTGTTCTCCATTAGCCTTCCCACTTTGCCTCGCTAAGTCTCTTTCTTTCTTGCCTGAATGTATAGACTACCGCCCCAGTAGAGAAACAGAAACACAATGGGAAAAATACCCATTTACCCAACTCATTCGGCCTACTTAATTAATATTACACAGAACTGGTTGGGTTAATGGGTAATATGACATTGTCGATTAAAATACAATCCCATGGCCTTCAATTATCGTTAATTAGTTTTATTGTTGTTAAAATCCAATCCACGATTAAAATACAAAGTCAATGTCAAATTAATTAACAACAATAAAATTAAACAATACTTGGATGCCATGGGATTATATTTTAATGGACAATGTCAAATTACCCTTTAACCTCATTATGCGTAATATTAATAAAGTAGGCCCAATGATTTAAGTTGATGGGTAACTTTTCATTGTCGTCCCCAAGAAAGTCCGCACACAAAAGCAGGAGAGTAATTTTGGTTAGGAAAAAAATTACCAAAAATCTCAAACTATAATCACGATAACACATCTACCCTAAAAAAAAATTTTATGACACCAAAAATTTCAAATTTATATTTGTGTGACACATGTATCCCCTGTCAAGATTCTGAAAGACTAAATCTATGATGAAATAAAGTATGATAACCAAAATTGAACATTGGCAATAACATAGGAACCATTTTGAAATTTATTTTGAACAATTATTTTTTTCATTCCGCGTTATCGCCACTTGTAAACCTTCCATGCTTAGTCAACATATTATGTTTCTCTTTGGACATAGACATAGTTTTTTTTTCTTAATATGATATATGGACTCAATATGTCACAAAACAAAGTATGATGACCAAAGTTCAATAGTGACAATATAGGTATCATTTAAATAATTTTTCCCTACTATATATTTTAATATTTTAATATTTTCTTTTCACAAAGATCGTTATTCATTTTTTGTTCAATATAAAACATTAGCCTATTAAATAACATAAACGCGCAAGTCATGCGACTTGTTTTCCATTTCAATTCAAAAGAAAAGCTAAAGGAAGAAAAGGTAATACTCAAGATACTGAGACTACTTTATAAAATTTAAGTTTTAGACTAGTAGTAAAGTGATAAACTGCAGTGGAAATTTAATGAAATCTCGCTTGGTACTATTAAGAAGAAAACCACCCTCACAAAAAATAGTCATAACCCGAGGTCCAAATCTTGTCTTCCCATAAGCTGGACGAATGTTTAGGCAATATCAGGTAGGTATACATGTCTTTGACGACTCCTCCATGGAATCAAGATACTGGTTATGCGTTCTAGCAATTCGAGCTCCATGCTCTGCTCTGTACTAGGAATTAAAATTAACAAACTAGTTGCTGTAAAGCAATCTTTCGCAAATCTCAAGTCATCAGGGAAGGTGTCCACGGCTTGTGTATTAAGCACATTTCTCAAGTACTTCCAAAAAAACGAAATATGATCTTACTACATCCTTTGTATGTGAAGTAGGCCTTGAATGTGAAATATAAGATATAAGGATTCAAAATCTTTAAGTATCATGAAAGGCGACAGTTTTCCTAATAGCTAAAATTATCTAGATATGACTGCAAAATGAACATCATGCATATCTCTATATCACTAACTACATATAATTACATAGACACATCCAGAACTGCAAGTTTAAATTCACAAAAAAATTTAATGCATGGTATAAAACGATGCTTCTTGTGTAAATCATAGCTAATGAGTTTGTGCATCGTTGCAGGTGTACATTGTAGGTAAGGACGGGGCTAGCCTTTTTCTTACGGTGAGTGCATTAATTTGTTGATGTTAGTTGATGAGGATTTATATTTCCATTTTATTATTTTCAGTTATAAAAAATGAGTGACATAACAATAAATCGTGTCAAATTCTGAGCATGATTCAGACGCAAGACTCAAAAATGCAAAACAGAATATGAGATATCATGCGTCAAGGATGGTCAAAATAGATTTTTGGTGGGGTCCAAGGTTAAATAACAAGAAAAACAAACTAAAACTTCTTACAAGAATACACAATAGCTTGGTATAAAAGGGAAAAAAAAAAGACAAAAAATGCAAGAATACTACATGGTCAATGGGATTAGAATGTCACAAGGCAAAAGGCAAAAGAACAAAATCAGTCTAACCGCGTTAAATGTGGTTTTTCTATTTAAAGATGAAAGAAGCATAGACAGGAGTTAAGAATATAGGGAATGGGATAAGTATACTAGAAGTGCCAAAAGTTGTGAGCGGTACTTACTTTAGTACCAATTTTTTTTTTTTTTTTGGATCACTTAAGTACCACTTTTAAAAAAAAAAATGATCACCTAAGTGCCAACTCCGATTAAGGTCGCCGGAAATCTGACGTGGTCATAATTTCTCAATCTTACATGGCTCACCGGCATGCTTAGTTAGCATATAACCCCTAAATGATGTCATTTAAAAGTTGTAAATAATGATCATTTGAGTGCCAATTTTAATTTAAAGTGATCACTTTGGTCCCAATTGTTGTTAAAAAATGATCATTTCAGTACCAAGCATGCCACGTGGAAATGCCACGTGGACTGGAGTTTTTTAAAAATTTGCCAAGTCATAACATAATTTTAATTAAAAATGCCACGTAATTTCTCGCCATTAACATTTAAGTGATTATTATTTTTTTCCATTTGGCACTTAAGTGTATCGGTGAAAACTTTTGGTACTAAAGTGAATGGCGTATATAACTTTTGGCACTTCTAATGTGCTTATCCTAAAAATATACATGGTAAAGAAGAATAGCCAGGAACTAGGAATTTACATGACAGAAAAATAGACAGGAACGAAGAGTAGACAGGAAAGTAAAATAGGCATATTTAAATGTTTAAGGAGAATACGCCAACATATTTAAACGTGAAAATAGAGCACGACCCTGTTCTCATGAGGAAGGAAGAGACTTTTCGAGGCAAAACCGGAAGGGTAATGGCTGACAACAATCCAGCTGATTACGGAGGTAAGCTGCGGCAACCTCAAACATATCTTTCATGCTATAAGCCTGTCTCCGTAATTAATTGGAGGTGTTAGAATATTTAAATAATAAATTATATATTTATTTAAGTTTTTAGAATAATTGGCAATAATTGCATAAAATCTTATAGGAGGCTTGCGAGTAGTATCATGCCAAAATCTTGATATCCTTTCCTTTGTCCATCTCTGGTCATGTCCACTGTGTATATTCCATAACGTGAATGCTGTTTTATTGAGAAAAAAACCTGCACTCTATATATATCAGGTGTACTCAGGTGTACTTGTGGACGCTTTCTAAACTTATTCTTCAACACTTGAGAGCCCAATTGAGAGGGGCGTCTTTCACTTGGCCGTGGAAAATGGCCTGTATCTCGCATTTCTTAGAGAGAATGTTGAGTCGTACTCATAACAGAGTTACTCATTGGGTGAAAATTTGATGAAAAGTGAGATTGTTTCTTGTGTTCATTGACCCTCTTTTAGTGCAAATTGGTAAATTTTTCATGATCTTCATTTGGTAATGGAATATAGTTGGATTCATAGTAGGAATGATCCTTCCCAAGAACAAATACCTTTTTTGTCTAAGGATAGTGAAATGCCACAATAACCGTAATTTCTTTTTGAAGATCACAGCTTTGGAAAGATTGTGCTAAAGTTACTGGGTGGGATTATTTAGTCGCATTGATAAAGAGACACGACTGTAGAAACTCATGCGTTATTAAGAACAATGTATTGATTGAAAGTCTTATTAGCTTTTCCTCCTAAGAAAATATAAGACCTGCTATTAGCTTCGCTACTTTGTTTTTGCTCGGTAAGCATGGAGGCTTTGTGCGTTTGAATGGTTTGTGAATAATTGTTGTGAGAGTGGATTGGGAAAGATTTGTACGTGTTAAGGAGGTACTTCCTTGTACTCAAATGCCACACTTTGTCCAAAAGAACAGTTCTAATTAGCTTAATTAGCTGTGGATCGATACATGGGTTACACTCCTACAGTGTGAACATAGATTAGACTCTTGCAATGCATTGACTCATTAGCTATGATTTGCACTAGAAGCTCGGCATCATCCCGTGCATTAAATTTCCTTTTGAACTTATATTGGTAGTCATTGATGTGTTTGTGCAAGTATGTAAGTTGGTAGCATTGAGATTTGCATTGTTATTTGTTGTAGACTCATATCTTGATGGCTTTTGGATATTCTGTCATTGTATATGATGCAGAAAGAGCTCAGAACTTGAGCATTTGCAACATACTGTTGTTGTTGATTTTAATTCCAAGATATGGAGCAGAGCATCTAGCTCAATTTGCTACAACATGTAACCAAACTCTTGATTCCATGGAGGTGTCCTTGCTTCCAGCTATATAGGGAAATGTATAGCTATATAGCTCCAACCAATAATGCCAATGCACCTGTCATGCTTATAAATTTATAGTGGTAAAAAAAATCCGGCGGAAATTAATCTTTAAGTTGGGAAGACAAGATATGGACCCAATGTTTTGATTTGCGAACACTTTCATGGCTATTGCTCTCAGTTGTGACGGGTGTAGTTTGCTAAAGTACATTCTACTTGGTGACATGCCTCAACCAATTTTCTTTCCTTGCATCCTAATGTTAATAATCCCATTCCCATTCCAACTTGAGGATTAATTAGAGAATGGTGATACTTTTTGATTTTCCTTATGTTGTGGTTTGCTTTTTGCAAAGTTAGTTTTCATGTGTGTCCATGCCAAAGCTGGCTCGGACACAAGCCTTAAGTTGTATTATTATTACCTCGGACATCTTTTACATCACAAAGCAGAATGTGTAATGATGACAAAGACGATTGTATTGCTTAGTTAAGATCCTGGCGCAATACTTTGAAATTGGATAAACAATAATTATTTTTTCTTTGGCCAGAGAAAAACTAGGGAATTGATTAAAAGAATTTGTGAACAAATCACATTATCCTCATTACAAGTCTTTCGGTACGCAAATTGATGATTTCGATTTAGTTCATGACTCATCCTGATATCCCAACCTCGGCAACACTCCATATACTATCTTGACATGTACTTCAAGTCCCAAAGGAGGCATAATACGTGAGAGAGGGAAGCAACCAGTCACAAAGCCTTTAATGAAAAGATTTCCCCATTGGAGAACAAGGCCAATTCACATTAGAAAAGTGAGATGCACGACCTCTTGTATGTTGGGTCATGTTCCGAAGAAATAGAAAAGCAAGACAGAGTATTTTTGGTTTGATATGATAAAGACAGATAGAGATGGATGTCAACGTCTAAGAATTATTGTTTCCTTTTACAAGAAAAGAGGGTGGGACTCGAAGTAGCCTGGGAGATGGGCCTACTCCATTGAGATTCAAGGGGGAGGAAATTGCTGTAAGTCCTCAGCAATTATTGTCCTTGTCAACTTTTTGTGTTTAATAGAGATGAAGGGTCAACTGGGGATCCGCCAAAGGCCAAAACAAATCACAAGAAATTCCGTTTACTTGCACCTTTGTCCTGTTTAATGTATACATCTGTTCTATATCCTTCTGTTTTCATTTTGTTAATTCATCCAGGCTTCTATTCCGCTCCTAGTGACTCAGACTACCGGACCAGACAACGTAACTAGGGGACAAAAAGTTGGTCATATGTCCTTCTGGGAAATAGCCTAAAAAAAGTCAAAATCAAAGAGATAACATCACATCACAGCTGAAGATGTTTTTAAATATGTTGAGGGCGAATGAGAACGATAGGATAGGTTGCATAAAGCTGCCTTTTTATCTTCCTTCTATAAAAAGATTTACAGGCATGCGCATGGAAAAAAGAATTAAAAGGTGTGGAAAGAGTTAAATATATAATTGCAAATTAAGAAAAACAGTATAAAAGATTGTAAGATTTAAATTCAATGTTAGTAAGTAAGATATTTAGAGGATTACATCTTAACTATTTTTAAGTTACAATTCTGTCCATTTTGTTCTACCATGTCATAATAATATATCTAAAAGAAGACATAAGCATTACTTGAAGCTTTTTTATTAATAAAAGTTGAGGTTGAGCTTTGATCTTGGTAAGATAATCAAATATGTCCAGATTTATAGTAACATGGAGTTTTGCTCAAAACCGTTAATCAAATTCTGCAATGAGGTGAGCATAATGAGACATACATTAATACTAATGAACCACAACATATTGCAAAGTTGATAAATCAAACATTACTAAAGACGGCTCATAAATGCTGTCTAATACTAGTATGGCTAGGAAGTTTCTCGCAATTGTGCTTAGCACAACAAGTTGCCTAGTGAATGGATTGGATGTCGGACTCCCAAGAAATTATAATTAGGTAAGGTTATTGATTATTTCTTTTTTAGAATATTTGGTTTTTTTATGTCATTTTTTAGTGAGAATGGTAAGCTCAATGAGAGGACAAGAAGCTATACACGAGATGAGGGGGCTACTAGTGGTGTTCAGAGTTTAATTTTCCCTTGTTGGCAAAGAAGTTACATTTGATGAATCTTTCGCGAGTGATTATGGTAGTTTTTATGGATTTGGAAGGTGTTCAACATAAGGTGAAGTTGTAACGAGAAACTTATGAGGCAACAGGTGCTAGTGCAATAATCAATCCAAGCATTCTTATAGCCGAGTTGGGCCTATAGAGCCAACAATTTGCTGAAGCTATTAAGTTTGACGGGGTGTGTGTTTGATTTCCTAATCAATATGGATGCAATACTAGTTTTGCTTTATCTGTGGTAAATGAGTTTGTATTTGAAAATCCTGGTAGAGGAGCTAACAGTACAAGTAGAATTGGTATTACAAATAAGGTCTATTGTTATAGCGAAGTTCAAGTAATAGATGGACTTAGAAGAAATTTGTAGTGGTTGAGCCTATGAAAAGAAGGAGCGAAATTCAAATTCCAATGTAATGATTATTAGTTGACTCAAACGGGGAAGGAATCCTCTAACTCTTCCATCTATGGCAACGAGTTTGCAATCCTAACAGTCAAATACACCATTTCCAACATAAGGAACTTAGAGCACTATGCACACAATTGAAAGATCTTTACCGTTGAAGCACTACAGAGTCCATTGAACTTTCGATCCATGTCTAATTACGTGATCAATGTCTAGAATAGGTGCTCTAAGGATAGAACACACTGCCTTCAAAGATTATTTTGTTAGTTGCTTACAACTATAAACTAACAAGTATAACAAAAAGATTAGCAATGACACTATACTTTCGAATAACACCGGACTAAAACTGTGCACTAGTTATTGTAAACACATTAAAGAGTTTTGGCTTGAAGGTAGTCAATTGATAGGCAGATCTTGACAAATTGAGTGCGTAAAAGAAAAGCTGGAGGTTGCATTCGCTTAGAATCTTAGTATGATAACTACAAGTAAGAAGGTGATATTTATACGCTAGCACAAATAGTGTCAAGTGCTAAACATGAGGTTAGAATGGCGAATTTCATTTGGTATTTAAATGTGGAGAAGGAAAAGAAAGTCATGAAATGATTGGTTATATAAGAGTTATACTAGTGCATGCATTCGTGCTTGGACTTATCGAATCCAAAGCATATGTAGACTAAGTCAAGTCAAAAACGGTCCCTCATTTCCTTGATCACGACATAAGTGCAATCTAATCAACTTAGCAACGCAGTTTGATTCGAACTGGAAATCCAAACTAGTGTTGCAAACTCCACATAACACCGTTAAATTAAGTTAATTCATTTGCCAACCAGAGAAGCATTATCAAGACAGGATAGCATCAACCATAGATGGTCATCCATCGGGCTTTTTTCCCTGTGGTTTCACTATTTGACATTTTCCGCGAGTAGTCCTTATGCTTCCAGCTTCAGATTTATGCACGTCATGTTCTAGTCATCTTCAACAGGGCCAATCACTAACCTCGACTAAAAAAAATTGTATTCCTGTAGTACAGATTCCTTTTGACGTGGGGACTGATGAGTGTGCTTCCTGCTTTGGTTTTGATTTGCATTACTGGCGATTCTTTATAAAATATCCGTATGCGTCACTTTCAATAAAAACTTCCGCTGTTTGCAAGCTTGCTAAACTTACTCAAAAATAAAACAGACCTTCATTATACTCATATTATAGAGGCACACAAGGCTTTTTTTATTCGGGGTTGGTCAAGCATTAAATGTTGGGAATGAAACATTGCTTGGCGGCAGTTTGCTCCGCGGTTTATTATTTTATTTCAAAAACACTGTAAAGGGTAAAAAGCTGAGAACGACGATCTTGGACGACCACCTCGTCTCATATTCGCCACCCACTCCGTCCCATAATCGGGCAAGAAAGGAAGAGACCTAGCGAGCCAAAGTCGGAAGGTTAATGGCGAACGAAAATCCAGCTGATCTCGGTGGTCGCAGGTAAGCTTCAACGACCTCAGACCGAATCTCAATTACTGTAGCACAGTGCTTAAAATCATGCGAAAATCTTGGGATCCTTTTCCCCTGTTCCTATCTCTGATCATGCCCACTGCGTATGTTACTTTACGTGAAAGCTGTTTTACTGGGAAAAAGCATGCACTGTACGTAAATCCGGTGAACGGGCTGACGTGTTCTGGACTCGTACTGGTTGACGCGTTTTGGTCAATGGAGAGGGGCGTCTTTCACCTGACGGTACAAGATGGCCCTGTTTCTCTCATTTTAGACTCTGAGAGCCGGATTGAAACAGCAAGTCCTACCACCCAGATTTCTTCCTCTGTTCTTTTTTCCTTTCTGTAGATTGATCCAGGTTCTTGTTGTCGGTTTTCATAATCCTCAGAACAGGGCGTGGGCCCCACTCAGAACAGAGGATGATAGGTGTAACCCAAAACAGGGTATATTCAGTGGATGTCGTCGAAAAGTAAGATTGTTTCTCGTAGTTATTGACCCTTTCGTGTGGTCGAAACAGCAAGTTGTACCCCACAAATTTTTTTCTCTGTTCTTTTTTTCCTTTTTATAGATTGATCCAGGTTCTTGTTCTCGATTTGCATAAGCCTCAGAACAGGGCGTGGGCCCTACTCAGAACAGAGGATGATGGGTGTTACCCATAACAGAGTATATTCAGTGGGTGTCGTCGAAATAGTAAGATTGTTTCTCGTAGTTATTGACCCTTTGTGTGCGTAAATTGGCAAATTTTCATGATATGAATTTGTAATGGAATTCGTTTGGATTCATAGCAGGAGTGATCCCTTTCAAGCTTGAATGCCATTAAAACAGCTGGGCTTGTCTAGGAGAGTGAAATACCATGATGATTGTCATTTCCTTTTGAAATTCAGAAAGTTGGGAACGATGTGAACCTTCTTCTCATGTTACCGGGTGAGAAATTCATTATATTGACAGAAGAGACACGACTGTATATACACGGTCTCTTTCTTTTGTCAAAAGGAACCCATGCTAAGAAAAGATAGACCTGCAATTGGCTATACTCTGTCTTGTGCGTCTGGGTGGTGGTTTTGTTTTCTGAGCAAGTGTTGTTAGAGTAGGTCGGGATAGGTTTGTAGGTGTTAAGGAGGTATTATCCCCTTGTACCGCGATGTTACATTTTGTCCATAAGATGGGCTATACACTCCGCAGTCCAAACATAGGTTACACTCCTGCAATGTTGCACTAGAAGCTTGGCATCATACCACCCATTGAATCTCTTTTGAAGATAAATTGGTAGTTCTTGATGTGTTTATGCAATTATATTAGTTAGTAGCATTGAGAACTGCATGATGTTCATTGTAGATTCATATCTAGATAGCTTTTGGAAAATTTTTCCTTTTATAAGATGCAGAAGGGCTCACAACTTAAGCTTAAGCTGTTGTTTAACAAGTAGTTTGTTAATTTTGATTCTTAGATATGGAGCAGAGCATGTAACTCAAATTGCTGCAACATATAACCAGCATCTTGATTCTTTGGAGGAGTGCTTGCTTCAAGCCATGAGGGACATATATGGCTATGCAGGTCCAACCAACATTAGCGGCACACCCATCATGCTTATCCACATGATTGTCAAAACTGTTCGGCAGAAATTAATTTTTGAGATGGGACGACAAGATATAGACCCAAGGCTTCAACTTATGTACACTCTCATCACGGTTGCTCTAGGATGTGTCTTGTGCAACCTATTGATGTACATTCTGCTTGGTGACATACCTTGGCTGATCATCGTTCCCTGCATCCTGATGTTGATAATCCCATCGAACCCGAGGATTAATTAGAGAATGGTGACGATTTTCAATTTTCCTGTTGTTGTGGTTTGCTCTTCACGAATGTGGTTTTGATGTGCGTCCTACCAATGTTGGCTTGGATAGGAACCTCGCGATGTATTATTATTACCAAGAACATCTTTTATATCACAAAGTATAATAAATGACGATAATGAAGACATTTGAAAATATGTCTTGAGTTTGAACTGGAAATTTATTTTAAGTAAGTTTCTTAATTATAGCAAATTTCCTAGTTTGATTAAGTTTTTTAGAAGAGTTTATTTTTTTGGATTCAAATACATTAAATGTAAGGGTTGGTGTCCGAGCCTTATGTAAAGAAGTATGTGACATCCTAAATTTTTCAGTCCTGTTTTCAATTTAATAAATCGGGCCTTTCATCGACGTGCCTATAGTGCTGTTCTCAGAGCTGATTACTCCTGAGATAACTAGACTATCTAGGGAAGTCACTAAGGGATTTTAATGCAATAGACTTGGGAATTCGACTAGGAATCGATTACTCGACCGTGCTCATCTGCAGAGATCATTACGGCACAGTTAAAAGTTGATTAGAGATCAGAGATAGGTCAATTCGATAGAGATGTGTGGCTAAACGTAGGTGATTTCACTAAATTACAAAATTCTCGTCGACCGGCACTAGACTGATTTTTCTGTCGTTTTGGTACCTTATGTCCGTATTTGAAATCTCGAGATTTTCACGACAACCGAGAGTCGCCAATGTATCGAAGAGATTCATTGTGGCTCAAAGAAAATTGACCACGAGTCCATTGCACTAAAAATTTCTAAAAGCTACCTAGTAGCCTAAGTCACGCTAAAATCGCGCCAGATCGAAATTAACGGCGAATTTGAATTCGATTTCAGAAATTGAAAGTTTCATCATGTCACAAGTCATTTTAAGAACGTCGACTCAGTCTCCAAAGATTTTTCTACAAACCGAGATTTTGGCGGAAAAAGTCGAGATAGGGCTGTTTTCGACCGGGAAATTCCGAGGACCATTTTTTATCACAAAATTGGGATGCAAGTAAATTCTATTGGCGAGGAAAAATACGAATTTGATCGATGACTCGATAATTGAATTTTTAAAAGCCGAATTGAGTTGATTCAAAAGGCAAGTGAAGTCCAATTTTGGGGAAATGCCACCCCAAAATTCGTATGCCCCCTTGCCCACAACATTTGGACCACTTCAAGGCTTCTAGAAGAAGACTAGGCTGCTGGAAATGTTGCTATGGAGGCTAGCTGCTTGGTGGGACACACCAAAGGGGACAAAGAGATGAGAGAGTGACCTTGGTGGCCCCCTCCTTGCTCAATCGGTTCCCCCCCCCCTTCTTCCTCCCCCATCTGGTCGACCAGCCCCATTCCAAGACCCTTGAGAGCTTCAAAAATCCAGAGAAACCACAGCCCTTCCCCCCTGACCGTTTGAGCATCCTGCCGGAGCCACCGAGTGTTGTCGCTGCCACCGCAAGCCCGCACGAGTGCCCATGTCCCAGCTACGACATCCAGCCACCTCCGTTGTCATGCTGCCCAATTCGAAGATCCTCAGGTCATGTTAAGCTCCACCAAAGCTTGTCCAAGCCTCCTCCGCCACTGTGAAGCACCGCCATAACCTGCCTAGACCTGCGACCAGCCTCGCCACCCGTTTCAGCCTCAATCGACCACCGGAGTAGCTCCCTCAGCCACCGAGCATAAGCCGAAGTTAGTGGGTCTCACCAGCACTGTTTGGCCCATTTTTGTGGCTTTCCCGACCTCGAAAGGCATCCCTGCTTTGGGATTTGTGGACCGTCTCCACCTCGCCATCTTTGTGATCCGAGCGGATCGTTAATCAAGTGAGTGTAACTCACTAATCACTGCTTAGTAAGTTAATGACGTTTAAGGGTTGATTAGTTTAGACTAAGTATGGATTAGGTAGATAGTTAGAATAGATTAGCAATTTAATTCATCGTTATTACATATTAGGTGGTTAGAGTAGTGTAATTAGAGCCTAGACAAGCTCTAGTATTTATCTAGAGTGGTTCGGAAATTTTCCGAGCCTGTCTCGGCTTTTAATTAGGCTTTTCCAGCCTAAGTTACTATTTTTGGTATTTAATAATTAATTTTCGGAATTATTTAATTATTTATTTATTTTCCGAAAATTAGACCGAGATAGTCGGTGATCGAAATTTTATGCTGATTGCAATAGTGTGATCTGTTTATTTAATTGACTGTTATTTTGTGCTGATTGAGTATGAATTGTAATTTTGGGCGTTTATCCCAAATTTTAATTAATTGCAAAATCACTGGGCGTCGGTTTACAACGTCAAAAATGGATTTGTGAACTATGGAAATTAGTGGGATTTTAAAAGGGGAAAATATTGTATTTTGGTTAAGGCCGACCGTGTACCCACACGATTATTTTTATCGGGTATGATAAAAATGGTGAAATGGTTAAATGATCAGGATGGTATATTATATCAACCTGCGGGCGATATGTCAACTTAGAGCGAGCATTATACCAGTATACTATATCAGCATACGGGCGATATGTCAGCTTAGAGCGAGCAATATACCTGATAGCTTCTGGTGAGCATTATTAGTATACTATATCAGCCTGTGGGCGATATGTTATCTTAGAACGAGCAGTATACTATTTATTGGCAGTTTCTGGTGAGCTATATTATCTATTATCAGCTTAGAGTAAGCAGTCCTGATTATAATCGGACTTTATAGATAGTATTGATTGAGATGACCGAGGGATGGTCTTGTTAACATGGAATCGACCGAGTCGATTGATCGATGATTCGATCTGATTGGTTGAAATGATTGGATGGTTATTTGAATGATATTGATTTGCAGGAAGGAATTGAGGCAAAGGTAAGTCCTCTGACTCGTGTCTGTGCTTAGGCAGCCCTTAGGACGTATTTTCTTCCTAGTCGGGTCTTAGGGAGTGAACTTGCTGAGACGTCGTCTCATCCTGTTGTGGGATAACATTTCAGGTCCATAGATGGCAGCTCCTCCTAAGCATTTTGGTCAGCTAAAGAAGGTGACAGAACAGAAGTGCTTCATCCTGCTTCATAGTGACTCAAGGGAATGGGTATATGAGTTAGTGAGATCCGTGGTCTGGGTCGATGCAGATTTACCTAAAAAGGTGCCCCATCAATATAGATCATGGCATCGCTAGGAGCAGAATGGCCAGAAAGAAGGGCCTATACCGGAGTTCAAGGTCCCTTTTTATGTACTGGAGGTTGCTTTTGGAAAAGGCACGGCCGACCCTCCAGGTGGCTCAATAGTGGACATAGACCCGGATCTTTCGGATCTAGGAACCCCGGTGTATTATGCTAAAGGCTCCAATTGGGATGTGGATGAAGATGAATAGGAGGACAAGAATCCGTAGTTTTGTAAAACCCCCCCTGTTTGTAGACGTTATAAATAGATCGAAAAGTATTGTACTTATGACTTGGTTTGTTATATGTACATATATATAAGTGTGTTGTTGGTTTCCGGTTTGAAAAATTATGGTCCTACTTTCCTATTACATCTTGTTGTTGTTTGGGGATTATTTATTTGCTTCCGCATGCGTATTAAAATGAATGGGTCGGCGATGTGTCCTGGGACATTGCTATTTAATCGACCATAGAGAGATGGGCACGCGCTCGGAGGATCGGGGCGTGACAAAGTAAGAGGAGGCTTATTCATGGATGAAGCAATCAAGAATATTGAAGTAGAGTAAATCTCGTGGGTTAGACTTTTTCTATTCATTTATGCGATTGAGAGATTGTTTCACAAAAAGTTGTTAGGGTTAAACAATATGTGAATTATTGAATATAATTGAGAGTTAGGGAACACTGAGAGCGATTAAGTAGTTTGATTATGGTTGTAATCTCCATGATATCACATTGTCCTCATTCACTAATATTTCGATACACAATTGACAATTTTGACCTAGGTCATATCTAGGTCCTCATATCCCAACCTCAGCAAAAATCTGCACACTATCGTCACATGTACCCCAAGTTACAAATGAAAGCTATCAAGCCCAACGTACTCCTTCACATAAAAGAAGCATGCATGCAATACGTGAGAAAGGGAAGTAACCGGCCACACAAATTCTTCAAGGAAAGATTTACCTATTTGAGAACAGAGCCAATTCACGTTAGGAAAGTGAGATGCAAGACTTTATGAATTTTTAGGCATATTTAGAAGAAACAAAAAAGTGAGACAGAGTAATTTTGCTTCAGTATAAGTATAAATTTGTATAGGGAAAATTACCAAAAAAATTTCTAAACCTATTGTATTTATATCAATTCAGTCATAAACTTTTAATCGTACTAATTGAGTCATAAATATTTTAACATTTTGCCAATGTAGGTCATTAAGTTAGTTTTGATAGAAAATCGCTGACTTCGGTCGGTCTATGTGGTACGATCAACGTTGAGGTGGACAATTTTTACAAATTTTTAATCATATTTTCCTTTTATTTTCTTACTCATTTTTTTTCCCTTTCTTCCTTCGCTGATCACTGGGCCTCAATGATGGCTGACCATAGGCAACGGTTGGCAAGGGTCCCCTCACTGGCCTTTGGTGAGGGCAACCCTTGTCGGTTGTCGCCTTTGGTTGGTCACGGCTTATCTTTGAGGCCCGGCGTCCAGCGGAGAAAAATGAAAAAAGAGGAAATATTAAAAAAAAAAGATTGTAAAAATTGTAAAAATTACCCACGTTAATGCCAACTAGTTGTGGTGAATGTCCACACATTGATTTCTAGCTATAATTAGCCGGATGGATTATGTTGACAAAATGTCAAAAAGTTTATGACTTAATTTGTACAATTGAAAGGTTGGTTTAGGACCGAATTCACATAAGCATAATAGATTTATGACCTTTTTCACCGGAAGATCGGATGAGTAGTAAAATCTTGGACTAGCCTGCCCTATCGAGGATCGGATCTGTTTCAAGTCATAATAGCGAGCATAAAGGGCTGCAATATCTGTTTGACCCAGAGTTCCCCTGTGCTTTTACTCTGAACTCGTAGGCTTTATGGGTCATGCTGGGGCAATGCCATATATCCGTTTGATAGATCTCGCAGAGAAGCTCATCTCCATGGATACATACGACGTGACAATGCTTATCACCGCATGTTGCAGTCATTTTTTCTCAGTGAACACGTCAATTTCAAGACTTAATTTCTGCTTGGTTCCATAGAATTGGAGCGAGATTATTTTTAGGGGGAAAAATGAATTCTCTAATACTTTCATCTATGCCCATAAGTTTGCCATATCAACCATCAAATACACCATTTCCAACATAATGAATTCAAAGCACTATACACACAACTAGAAAGCCTTTACCATTGAAGCACCGCAGAGTCCATTGAACTTTTGATGCATTGATGTGTGGTAATAGCACACTCAAATAATCAATGATTGTAATAGGTGTTCAAAGTAGGGGTGTCAACAGTTCGGTTCGGTTCGGTTTTTCAAAAAAACCGAACCGAACCGAACCGTTAGAAATAACTTCCAAACCAAACCGAATGAGACCCGAACCGAACCGAAATTTCGGTTCGGTTCGGTTCGGTTCGGTTCGGTTTTTCGGTTTTCGGTTTTTAGCTTTTGGTTTTTGGTTTTCGGTTTTTTGGTTACTCTGTTCGTCGACGAACCACATGACGACCTTCTTGGCAACGCCCGTAAGGCGTAAGCTGAATAGGTAAGCTCGCCCGCTCTTGCCCTGTTTTGGGTGCGCCGGGCGGAGCTCCCGGCCATCCGGCTCCCGCGAGCTCCGGCCGGCGTCGCCCGTGTTTTGTTTCCGATGTCTTCCTCGTCGTGTGTCGAGAGTCCCAAAGTGTGGGTCGAGCTTCGGTTGACCCAAAAATCCCTCGTTATAGTAGCGCGCCCCAATTGTTTGATATAATGCCCGAACTGGATCTCGAAAGTTTGTGTGGGGAATATTCGTTCTCGTTGTGTTGTTTTGTCTCGTGGCTGTTGTTGCCCCTTTCTTTGATCGAGCAAACGAAGGCAAGCGTCGCTGAGGCGTGGTTTTCGGATGGTAGGGGTGTGTCGAAACCTTAGATTGGGTCTCTGTTTGGGTGTTCTGGGCAAAGTTTGGCTTCCACCGTGAAGAGGCCAGCGAGGGCAAGGGGGTTCCGGCGACAGCCGAGGTTGTCGGCCGTGACTCGCCGAGCACCAGGTGTGGTCGGACGTGGAGGTCGGGGCGCCGGTAATGCTTCTTGGCTGGTCTAGGCGGTGGGTCTTGGTGGAGGCTCGGGCGTGGAAGAGAAGCTGCTGTTCGGGAGATGAGTCCATCATGGACTCAAGGCTGGTGAGGGGCTCGTTGTAGCGGTGGCAATGGTCCGGGCAGGAGGGCTGCAGGCAAGTGTTCGGTGAGGAGAGAGAGGGGAATCGTCGAGGAAGAAGTAACCGAACCGAAATAAGGTTTTAGGATTTTATCGGTTTATCGGTTCGGTTTGGTTCGGTTAACCGATAAAAAACCGAACCGATAAAAAACTTTCGGTTTTTAATGAGAACCGAAAACCGAACCGAACCGAACCGAAAAAACCGAATTTTTCGGTTCGGTTCGGTTCGGTTTTCGGTTCGGTTCGGTTTTCGGGACGGTTTTTGACACCCCTAGTTCAAAGGATAGAACAGACTACCTGCACGGATTATTTTGTTAGTTGCTTACAACTATAAATTATCGAATAATTCCAGTAAGAAAAGCAATGACACTGTACCTTCAAAAGAAGGTTGCATGAACCTTAGCGCCAGATGCTATAACTATATCAAAGGGGTCTGTCTTTAAGTTAAACAATTGATAGGCAGATCTTGGCAAATTGAGCGCATGAAAGGAAAGCTGGAGGTTTTATTGGATTATCAGAATCTTAATTTGACATCTACAAGTAAGAAGGTGATATTTGTATAGAAGTATTATATTATATTTAATCCAGTTTCAAATGGCACAAATGGTGCCAAGTGCAAAACATGGCCTCAGAAGTTGGAACTTTCTGTTGTTATTTGGTAATTAAATGCGGCGAAGCAAAAGTAAGTCATGAAAAAGTATGGTCATGTAAGGGTTATGCAAGCAAATATAATGGTGCTTTCACTCATTGAGCGTTGCAAAACTCCATACAACACCATCGAAGTAATTGACAAACCAGGAAAGCATTACCAAGATTGAATAACAGCATCCATAGAATGTTATCTGTAGGCTTTTTCCTATGGTTTAACCTTTAGGCAAATTTCCACGATTAGCACTGATAGATCTGCTGGTTAAAGCTGTGGATTACCTTAGTCTTAGAATGTAATGACTTCGAATCACCATATGAACAATATTAGATTCTATCATTGACTTCAGATTTATGCATGTCAAGTTGTAATCATTGCCGGCAGGGCTAATGACAAAATTGGTTAACAAATTTCTTCCTCCAGTCCACCACCAAAAGCTTCATGACTTGGCAATTGGACGAAGGACACTCAAATTTCTCAATCAGACACTATATCGAGCAAAACGAGCCAATACTAACATGGCATAGCATCTAAACTAAGCATCACTCATCCGGGCACGAATAAGGAACTCCTTAGCTTTTCAGTCGATGGATGAAGCTGAGGACTGATTGACATGGATTTCAGTGGCAACCGTGGACTTTTCCACCGGAGTTGTGGGCGAGAGAGACAGAGAGAAGAAGAAATTGATTCACCTGGAAGGAGAAGCTGGAATAGCAAGGTCGTTTCTCACGTGTGAGAGGCAAGTGATCGAGGGACCACAGGTCTCCGCAGAGGGTGGACTGCATTTTCTCTATTATGCATTGGCCCTTACACCCCTCCGCGACGGCAGAGATGTTTGCACTTGAAACCAATTCGTTTATGGGCCCGATTTGTCACAAGATAATATATGATGACCAAAGTTGAATAGCGCCAATAGTAAAGGGATCATTTTGTAATTTTTCTCCTGGTATATTTTCAATGCATTACTGTTCTCTTTTCTCAAAGATCAATATTCAGTTTTGTCCGATATAAAAAATTAATCGTCTATTTAATAGTAAACTTGCAAGCCACCTGACTAGTTTTCTATTTCAATTAAAAGAACAGCTAAAGGAAGAAAAGATAATATTAGGGATACTAAGACTACTTTGTTAAATTTGAATTATAACAATGTGATAAACTGTAAGTAAATATTATGGGTGATTGGTTTCCGGTTCAGTCCGGTTTCACCTTGGAACCGGGAACCGGATCGGGAGCACCAATTCCCAAAATTGGGAACCGTGGACCGGACCTTTTGGTCCTAGGACCGGGAACCGGACCGGACCATCGGTTCCGGTCTGGTCTAGTCCAACAAAATCAACTCCACTTTTTTGCACTAAAGAGTGACTGTGCTTCGGACCGGCCTGATCAATCGAATTCGGTTTTCGGGCAATTCAACAAAACTAATTACACATGTTTCCACGGGCAAAATATTCAAACTTTACTCGTGTGAATATCAATCACACTTCGTGTGTTCCACACTTAACCTTAACCATGAAGGCCATAAACAATTTGGCTAAAGATTGTGCTAGGCTTAGGTTTTATAGACAATTTCTCTTCTACTCTTTGAATGTTTAGTCGATATGAGACTCTTGGAGGTTTGAAGTGTCTTGTGGGTCTCTTGGAGCCTTAGTCCCACATCGAGTAGAAGATGAAACTAACAAGTAGATTTTCTCTATAAATAAAATAGTAACAAAAAGAGTTTTAATGGTCTCTTGGCCACATAAGAGGTTCTTACCTCAATTGCAATTTCAATTGCAATAAGTTATGATGTTTACATAATTTATATATTATATATATAAATTATATATAAAAAACATTGGTTTGGTCCGATCGGTCCGGTTCGGTCTGGTTCTCACCTTGGAACCGGGAACTGGATCGACCCGCCACCGGTTCCAAGATTAGGAACCGGGAACAGGACCTTGGGAACCGCCCAAAACTGGCCGGTTCGGTCCGGCCGGTTCCCAATTCGGGCGGTTCCCGTTGCACACCCTTAGTAAATATTCAAATAAATCTCACTAAAAATGTTAAAAAAATAAAGCCATCCCCACCAAAAAGTGAGAACCCTAAGTCCAAATCTTTTCTTCCCATCTTGAAGATTAATTTTTGCCGTGCGATTTTGACTGCGGTGTACATAAGCATGATGGGTGCTCCGGCAATGTTTGCTGGACCGATATGTGGTACATGTCCTTGATGGCTCTGAGCAAAGACTCCTCCATGGAACCAAGATGTTAATTATACATTCTAGCAATTTGAGCTTCGAACCTGCTTTATATCTTGGAATTAAAATCAATAAGGTACGTCGTTGTGTATTAAGCACCATTGCTAAGGTGCTTCTGACGCGAAATATGTCTCCATGCTTTCCTCCTATTTAAATCAAATCTTGCACATGAAATATCAAATGTAAGGATTCGAACTCTTTAGGCATCACAAAAGACAACAACTTTCTTAATAGCTAAAGTTATCGAGATATGAGTCTAAATTGAACATCATCCATTTTTCTTATATCTCCATATACTCACGTGAACAAATTCAGAACTACAAGTTTATTTTCAAAAAGGTACTTGACGTGTGGTATACATCCATGCTTCTTGTGTAAATCATCGCTAATGAGTCCGTGCATCGTTGCAGAAGTATAACCTACATGTGCATTGTAGGTAGGGACAGCATGTTTTAATAGTGGGTGCATTAATATAGTGACGTTAATTGATCAGGATTAAATCAGTTCTGTTTTATTATTTTGAGTAGTAAAAAATGAACAAAATTGTGACGAATTTAGCCAAAACATAATATGAGTTCTCATGGGTCATGGATAGTAAAAATAATTTTTTTGGTCGGGTCAAAGGTCAAATGACAAGAAAAAAAAAAACTAAAATTTTTAACAAGAATACACAATAACTAAGCAAAAAAAGGAAAAAAGAACAAACATACACCATGGCCAACGGGATAGAACACTCACACCATTGACCTCCGAGGTTAAATTCTACCGTGGAGGAGGTCAATAGATATTATTCGATTAAATTTAGAATAATTAAGAGTCCTATCTTCTTTCATTTTACCAGAAAAATCAAAACCACGGAATTCATATTCCGCAACCTCACTTCTATAGCATATACTAGCATACGAAGTGCAGTTATTCCTTCGTCCATGGCATAAATATGAAAAACTACATGTTGGAGGTCCATGGAGTGAATTTTTCATATTTATATGAAGAACTTACTCCATCTCCATCGAAGGTTTATGGAGTGAGCTTTTCATACTTGAAAAAAACTCACTCCTCGATAATTAAAAAAAGAAAATAAAAAAAAAAACTAAAAAAAACCAATCATCATGGTGAGCTGCTCATAAGTGCATCAAGTTATATCAAGGTCTGAGGTAAGTATTCACAATTAATGTCTGTAGATCATTGTTCTTACATTAAGTCCATTTACATTTTCATTTCACCACCTATCGATAAAATTCAGGTATCATTTTAATTATTGAGCTGCTTTTTAAAGAGAAATAGTTGTTGACACCTGAATTTCAATTGTCAATTCAAGTGTAGCAAGATAATAACAAAAAGGACAACAAAAAATGATAGATGAATAATAAGCAATTCAATAAACAAAGGGAAATAAAAAAATAGAGAGAGCAATTCAGATTCTTTGTTAAAAGGGGCACCTACACCTTTTAAACCATCCCATCTCACATGGCCTATAAAACTAAAAGTCTCAGTCCATGCTTAAACCTGGTTAAGGTGGGCTCATTTATAAAAACTCACCCTTTAGAACATCTCATGGACTAGCTTTCGATATCGAACGAATGAGTGAGCTTTTCGTATTAAAAAACTCAGGAAATCGAAAGCTAGTTAGCTTTCAACATATTTCCTAAGTTTTTTTAATATGATATATTTCCTAGTCAGCTTTCGATTGTATTATATTGAAAGCTAGTTCGATTTCCTGAGTTTTTAATACGAAATATGTTGAAAGCTAACTAGCTTTCGATGCGAAAGCTAGTTAGCTTTCAACATATTTCCTAAGTTTTTTAATACGATATATTTCCTAGTCAGCTTTCGATTGTATTATATTGAAAGCTAGTTTGATTTCCTGAGTTTTTTAATACGAAATATGTTGAAAGCTAACTAGCTTTCGCATCGAAAGCTAGTTAGCTTTCAACATATTTCCTAAGTTTTTTAATACGATATATTTCCTAGTCAGCTTTCGATTGTATTATATTGAAAGCTAGTTCGATTTCCTGAGTTTTTTAATACGAAAAGCTCACTACGTGAAATTTTACATAGTTAAGGTCTGTGACAGCCCCATCCTGTTCTCATTTTCAGCCAAGCAAGGAAGAGATTAGTGAGGCAAATTTGGAAAGTTAATGGCGAATTGAAAGCTGACTAGGAAATATATCGAAAGCTAACCGGCTTTCAAATCGAAAGCTACCAGCTTTCGATCATATCGAAAAACTTAGGAAATATGTGGAAAGTTAACTAGCTTTCGATATGCCATATCGAAAGCTAGTTCGATTCCCTGAGTTTTTTAATACGAAAAGCTCACTACATGAAATTTTACATAGTTAAGGTCTGTGACAGCCCCACCCTGTTCTCATTTTCAGCCAAGCAAGGAAGAGATTAGCGAGGCAAATTTGGAAAGTTAATGGCGAACGATAATCCAGCTGATCACGGAGGTAAGTTTCGCTGACCTCAAACACATCTTAACCAGCCCAGCCTCCGTCTGTAAGTTGGAGGATTGCAAGTAAAATAATGCCAAAATCTTGATATCCTTTCCTATTCCTGTTCCTATCCTTGATCATGGTTGCTGTGCATATTCAATTACGTGAATGCTGTTTAATGTCGAAAAAACCTGCACTCTAAGTAAATCGGGTGAACTTGTTGATGCATTCTGAACTCTTACTGTTCAATACTTAAGAGCCCAATAGGGGGTCTTTCACTTGTCTGTAGAAATGGCTTGTTCTTCGCCTTGGATTGTGAGAGTCGGATCAGAACACCACCCTGTAGACCCAGATTTTTTCCTCTACTTTTTTTCTTTTTGTTGATTGAGGCTTGAGACAGGTTTTTGTTCTCGATGTTCATGATGACTCAACTTTCAAAGAGCAGAAATGGCTCTACTCAGAACAGAGCAGGTACTTAGAGCCATATCGGGTGGATGTGTAAAATGGCTTGTTTCTTGCAATTTTTCGATGTGGCTAGTTAGGTTGTATCACCCACACTTTGTCTTCTATCATTTTGCCGATTGATCCAGATTTTAGTTCTCAATGTTCATAATGACTCAACTCTCAGAACAGAGCATGCTGGCTCGTGCTCATGAGAGAGTAATATTCAGTGGCAAAAAGAAAGAATGTTTCTTGTTTTCACTGACCCTTTCTTTATGCGAATGGGTAAGTTTTCATGAATCCATTTGGTAATTGAATACAGTTTCTCTCAAGTATGATTCACGTCAAAATGGCAGATTTTGTCCAAGGAATGTGAAATGCCATTATAACTGTCACCTCTTTTCGATTAATCACGAAGTTGTAAAGGATGGGAAGCTTCTACTAAAGTTACTGGATGAGAAAATTCCCTCACATCGTTGACAAAGGGACGCGACTATATATATACTATGTTTCTTTCTTTTGTCAAGAGAAACTTGTATTAAGAACCACCTACTAATTGAAAGTCTCGCTAGCTTTTTCTCCTAAGAAAAGCTAAGACCTGCAATTAGCTTTACTCTGTTTCTACCTCGTAAGCAGGGGCGTGCCAAATAGTTTTGTGCGTCTTCGTCGTTTTGTTTTGTGGATAAGTGCTGTTGGAGTGGTTGTTAGGGAGGTATCCCCTAGTACTCCGATGTTATTTTTTTCCCAGTAGATGGGTTACTCCTGCGGTGCATACACAGTTTAAAATCGTGCAGTGCGTAGTCTTGTTAACTATGATTTGCACTAGATGCTCGGCACCATACCGTGCATTAAATTTCCTTTCGAACTTAATTTGGGAGTTCTTAATAGCTTTTGGATGGACTATCGTCTTATATAATGCAGGAAGAGCTCAAAACTTGAGCTTTTGCAAAAAAATTGTCGCCTAACTCGTAGCTTGTTGATTTTAATTCCAGGACGTGGAGTAGAGCTTGCAGATCAAATTGCTGCAATTATCCCACGTCTTGATTCGCTAGAGGAGCACCTGAATGAAGCCCTCCAGTACACGGATGTTCCAGCCAACAATACCCATGCAAAAATTATGCGGATCTACACAGTGCTCAAATTCATCACGATGAGAGGGCCAAATACGGACTCAAGATTCCGACTTGCGTTCACCATCATTGCTGTTGCTCTGAAATGTGTCAAGTGTGGGCTGCTGATGTACATTCTGTTTGGTGACATGCCTCAGCTGATTTTCATCCTTTGTGTCTTGATGGCATTCACATTCATCGCAAATTAGACAATGGTGATAGTTTCCAGGTCTCTGGATGTTGTGGTTTGCTCTTTTTGAAATTGTTTCTCATTTGCTCAAACATGACGCGAATTAGACAATTGTGATAGTTTCCAAGTCTCTGGATGTTGTAGTTTGCTCTTTTTGAAGTTGTTTGTTGTTTGGTCAGACACGAACCTTATGTTGTACTATTATTTTTTTGAACTACTTTTACATTACAATGCTTTATTTTATCATTATCGTCATGCGTTTAAGATTAGTTAATTAAATGTACTCAGTAATTTTTATTTTCATACATTACTTGCTAATATAACCAGGTACTCATGCCTAGTGCATGGTTGTGGACCGAAAACCACGGCCATTTGTGCATGTTATGTAATTTACTACATTACACATGATAATAACACATGAACAAAGCTGATTGAGATTTCAATTCTTAAATCTACGAAGAGAGCTGCTTTTTCCCCTATTATGAAAAGAGTACACAGAATGTGCCAAAAAAAAATATATATATGGAAGTCAAATATGAAAATAAATATTAATATAATTTAAAAATTAAATGATTGTAAGATATATGTTCAACATTAATAAGATATTTAGAGGATTATATCTTAACCATTTTTAAACGACAATTTGTCCATTTTGTTCACAATGCTATATCGAACAAAAAGGCAAGCATTTCATAAAGCTTTTCTATAAAAGTTTGAGGTTGAAATCCTCATTGAATTTCTTCTCTATACAGGAGAGATTAACCGGCACTCACTCTATGGAAATCTGATTAAATTCCTTCTTCTAGCATGGGCCACTGACATCTTTTCTCTAGTATGGGCCTACTTCGTTTTCTAGCATGGGCCACTCTATGCAAATTTGATTAAATTGCTTCATGAGAATATGGAGAAGCTCATCTCCTTGAATACAGTTTCAAGACTTTATTTCTGCTGGTTTTTCCATAGAATTGGCGCGAGATTATTCTTAGGGTGGAAAAAGGAATACTTTAACTCTTCCATATATGCCCACAAGTTTGCAATCTTAACCATCAAATACATCATTTCCAACATAATGAATTCAAAGCACTATACACCCAATTGAAAGGCCTTTACCATTGAAGCACTATAGAGTCCATTGAAGTTTTGAGGCATTGATGTCTAGTAACTGCACACTCAAATAATCCATGTTTGTAACAGGCATTATAAGGACAAATCAGACTGCCTGCGCAGATTAGTTTGTTAGTTGTTAAAAGTATTAACTATCAAAGCTATTCTAGTAAGATGAACAGTGACATCATACCTTCAAAAGAAGGTTGCATTGAACCCTTGCGCCAGATACTTTACAAATATATCAAAGAGGTCTAGCTTGAAGGTAATTAGTTAATAAGCAGATATTGATGAGTTGAGTGCATGATAGGAAAGCTAGAGGTTTTTATAAGAATATAATAATCTTAATATGATATTTATTTCAAATGAGCACAAATGGTGCCGATTGCCAAACATGAGGTTAGAAATCAAAACCTCTAGTGCTATTTGGTAATTAAATGCGATGAAGCAAAAGTAAATCATGAAAGAGTATGGTCATTTAAGAGTTATGCAAGCGACAATCGCGCTTTAGCTTATTGAGTGTTGCAAAACTTCATACGACACCATCAAATTAACTAGGCAAACCAGGAAAGCATCACCAAGACTGAATGGTAGCACCCATAGAATGTTATCCGTAGGTTTTTTCCTATGGTTTAACCGTTCCGCATTTTCTGTGATTAGCATTGATAGATCTACTAGCTAAAGCTGTGAAATACCTTAGTCTTAGGATGTAATGACTTTGAATCACCCCATCAACAGCATTAGATTCTTTCAATGACTTCATATTTATGCACATCAAGTTGCAATCATTGTCAACAGGGCTAATCACAAACTTGATAACAAATTTCTGTCTCCAATCCACCACCAAAAGCTTCATGACCTGGCAATCGGTTGAAGAAGACTCAGATTTCTCAATCGGACATTCCTAACACAGCATAGCATCTAAACTAAGCATCACTCATCAGGGCACAATAAGCAACCACTTAACTTTTCACTTGATGGATGAAGCTGAGGAATGATTGGCATGGATTTCAGTGGCCACCGCGAACTTTTTGACGGGAGTTGTGGGTGAGAAAGACAGAGAAGAAGAAGATATGTGGAAGAAATTGATTCAGTTGGGAAGGAGAAGCTTGAATAGCAAGGTCGTTTCTCACGTGTGAGAGGCAAGTGATCGAGCGACCAAATGTCTCCACAGAGGGGGAACTCCATTTTTTCTTTATGCATCGGCGCTTACACGCCTCTGCGACGGCAGAGATGTTTGCACTTGAAACCAAAGAATTAGTACCTAAAGGAACAAAAACAAAAGACATATCCACCATCAAGTTTTGCACTGATATTTTTAGCTGGAATACTCTACTAGCATCTTACATCAAACTTAATAAGTAAACCATTTATCATCTGAACTTAAACCTCCCTAAGCTAGTACTATACAGACTTAATTCAAAGGCGCCATATATTTCCAAATTTTCGATGACAGTCTCTCTTCCTTTTTTTTATTTTTATTTTTTATATATATCTAGCGCAAAGGTAACGTTGCCATGGGCCTTTACAATTGTGATTGTGAAGCTATGCATTAGCACGTTTTGGTATCTGAGCAGATAACTAGCATTCTGTTATCTAATAAAACCAGTTATGCACTAATTGCATGAAAGCTACTCTTTGCATCTGAGCTACATGCATAAACAAAATCGAAGGGAAGCACGGAAAACAAAATGGATTAGAAAGTGAGATATAAAAGAGCATTTAGAATTTACTTGCCCGCCGGCCTTCAGAAAGTACAAATGGACGTCAACTTCACATCCCTCGCAGAATGCAAGAAATGCCTGGATTTCCATGAGAAGAACAAAGGTTAAATAGCATCGTGTTCACTGGAAGACAGAAGGAAAAACTTCAACAGAATAGATGGTCCTGGATGTGACTCCAATAACATTACTGCGATTAGGTGGACTCACTTTATGGCAATGGAGATGTTTTTGAAAGTAAAGTAATATATTCAAGAACTTTTAGTTGCCTTTATGACCCAAATGTCTCGATATTTGACATAACCAATGACGACTACGATCAAGTACCTTTAAATCTTTGACAGCAAAAGTCATGTCTACTAGGTTGCCGCTATGAGCATACTGCACAAACTCTTCCGCATGGTGTATCCACAGCTGAGTGTAGCAAAGAGTTGTTCTCTGCGACCAAAATCTGAACCATGATATTCTTCTCCATATTCAGTCGAAAAGAGTAAATCTGGCGTCTCACTTTGGTAGGATCAATGTAGCTTCAAACCTCAATGGCTTTCCCACCAAATTTACTTGCAACATCAGAAGGTATGGAGCTGAGTTCAGTTGCTGGAGCATCTTTTGAAGGATGTCCGAAAATTTGCAAGCAAGTTCAGATGACGAGGCCTCCTTAAAAATTTTGCTGGGCCATCTTTTCTATCCAGAGAAAGTTGTTGTACGTCGGGTCAACAATTCAAGCTATCCAGTATGTTTTCTTAATGCCTGCATACATATGACAAGAACTTGGCTTAAACCTCCACATGTACGCATTAACAAAAGCTCACGGTTGGCGCACTGAGATAAACAAGTATCTCTGCATGGTGCAGCTTCTTATCTAATTAATGCAAGTTTGACAGGCGCCATCCTCCGATTTGTGTCGCAGTTAGAAAACATACCGAATGGTATATAGTTGACATGATTGAGTCAAGGACTTAAAATGGTAAGTGGCCAACAAGAAAAGAAGTATTAAGTGGCAGACATTGGAATCTAATTTGACAAACTTCCTGCTGTCTCTCTATTCTGAATCCATCGGCTTTATAAGTCATATTGATGCACTGCAAAATCCGATAGACAGAGTTCACACTGCTTTTGCATAATAAGAAAATGGAGAAGCTCATCTCCATGGCACATACGACGCAATGATACTTATCACAGTAGTTTGCAGTCCTTTTCCACAATGAATATGTTATTTTCAAGACTTCATTTCTGCTGATTTTGAAATAGAATTGGAGCGTATTATTTTTAGGAAGAAAAAGGAATCGTCTAACTCTTACATCTATGCCCACAAGTTTGCAATCTTAACCGTCAAAACACCATTTCCGACATAATGAACTTAGAGCACTATGCAAACAGCTGAAAGGTCTTTACTGTTGAAGAGCTGTAGAGTCCTTTGAATTTTGGATGCACGTCTAGTCATAGGACACTCAAATAATTAATGTTTGTAATAGGTGTTCTAAGGACAGAACGGATAGCCTACACATATTATTTTGTTAGTCGCTTACAATTGTAAATTAACAGATATACCAGAAAGACAAGCAATGACACTTGTTGAAGATACGGTTGCCGATAGTTAATGATGTTAATTGATCTTGTGCTGATAGGAAGTGATCTTAAATGATCTTGATTGCCAGAAATATTCTTTTATTTGATTTATTGTATATTATCCTTCCTTATAGACTTAGATCTCTTGAATTATAAATAGTGGTGTAATTATACACATGAATGATATAGAAAGAGTTTCAAATTGTCCAAAACCATCTACTGCTTTCTATCCAAACTTCTGACAACACTAAACCTTCAAAAGAGCACTACATTGAACCTGTGCGCTAAATACTATAAACGCATCAAAGAGGTTTGGCTTGAAGGTAATCAAATGATAGGGGATCTTGACAAATTGAGTGCTGAAAGGAAAGCTGGAGGTTGAATACGAATATTAGAATCTTAATAAGAGATCTACAAGAAAGAAGTTTATACTTGTACACAAATCGATATTATTTCTATTCCAGTTTCAAATTAGCACAAGTAGTGCCAAGTGCCACACACGAGCTACGAACTTGGATTTTGTTATTTGGCAGTTAAATGCAACGAAGCAAAATGAAGCCATGGAAAAGTATGTTCATATTAGAGTTATGCAAGCGAATGCAATCGTGCTTTCACTTATTGAGTGTTGCAAAACTCCATACAACACCATCAAAGTAACTAGCCAAACCTGGAAAGCATCATCAAGACAGACAGCAGGACCCAATAGAAGGTTATCCATAGGTTGTTCTTTCTTATGGTTACCCCATTCGACATTTTTTGCACATACAACTGATGGTTCTCTGGGCAATAGCATTGAATTGCCGTAGTCTTATTATATAACCGACTTTGAATCACCCCATCAACGGTATCAGATTCTTTCAACGACTTCAGATGTATGCACGTCAAGTTTTAATCATCATAGGTTAACGAATTTTCTGCCTCACATCCACCACCAAAAGCTCCAAGCACTCGGCGACCAGTTGAAGGACTCTCAAATTTCACTCGGACACTGTATCGACCAAAACGAGCCACTACTTAACAAAGCATAGCATCTAAACTACGCATCACTCGTCAGGGCTCGAATAAGCAACTTCTTAGCTATTTCACTCGATGGATGAAGCTGAGGAACGATCGACATGGATTTCAGTGGCAACTTGCGAACTTTTTGACCGGAGCTGTGGGTGAGAGAGAGCGGAGAAGAAGAAGAAGAAGAAACGTGGAAGGAGAAGCTTGAATAGCGAGGTCGTTCCCGACGCGGGAGAGGTAAGTGATGGAGTCAGCGAAGGTCCTCAAGGCGTTGTCGCTGAGGTTGAATTCCATGTTTTTCGTTGGCGCACGTGCTTGGGTTTTGGTATGGTAAAATGAAACGCGCGAAGGAATTAGTTGGTTAATATGAAAACAGACGGGGTGGAATGCATATGCATGTTTCTGTAATTTATTTTTTGGCCATCCGATTATTATAGTTGATTGTTTTTCTATTTATTAATTTTTTATAAAAAGCTTTTTATTTTTATTTTTTATGTTGATGTTTGTTGACTTATTTATGCTATTTGCTCAAACGCTTTTGAGTTAGTTGAATCTATCCCTTTCGAGCACAATAATAATCCAATTTTTCTTATCTAAGTCAACCGCAGAATGTTCGGCTCATTTTTTGGTAAATGAAAGAAGCATACTCACACCATGTCGCGTAAAAATATTTCAATTGATATTTTCATTAATTGATATGACCCGTTAACTACCATTTTTGGCCCCAAGGATAAGATTATATCATCTGATATTTATTGAAGTGAGTATATTAGCTTTCTGATTTATCATTGGATAGCACAAAATAGTAACAAATTTCACGTATTAATTATAATATATTCATAAAACGGCTAATTCCAAATAAAGCACCAATTTTAGATCGAGTAACAATTCTTGCCCTAATTTTTTTCTCATTGAAAAGCACCAATTTTAGGTCGAGCAACAATTCTAGTCCCAACTTTTTTTTGTCTCGTAAAAAATCATAAACTTTCATCATTATCCCAAATCTAGCCTCCATCGTTCACTCTTTGTCTGAAGTCAACCTTGTTTTAGGAAAAAATGTTTTAGTCGTGAGCTTGGCAGATCTCATCCATGGTGTCTCTCAACAAGCAAGGTCTACAGCGTCAAATTATGATAAAACTGCGAAGTTTGGCCAAAGAAATTCAATCTGGAGATCTTTTTGACTTGCTGGTGAAATGTAGGAGACGATGAACAACTTCACAGTTATTCTCCAAGCTGTGGCTCAGAGAAGAAGATAATGAATAGTGCTTTAAATCCAACTAGCAAGTGCACATGGATTTATTACTGAGGACAACTAATAGTTCTAAATCAAGGGGGGCCAGATTTGGCAATTTAAGTGAAAGCTGGTGATTTTTTTAGAGAAAAAAAGTTGGGGCAAAAATTGTCATTCGACCTAAAATTGGTACTTTTTTTTGGAATTAGACCATTCATAAAATGTGTAATTTAAATAGTTATATTTTTATACACAAGCTTTTATCATTTATAATATAATTGATTAATGATAGCATCATTTTGCAATTTTATCATAACATAAGGGATTAATACAACAAGAAAAATCCCAAACCATGCCCATTGTGACATAAAGATATCAAACTTTTTTTGTTTTACTTAAAACCTTAAACTTGCCCATTATAACACAAATACCCTAAAAAAAATTTATGTCATGATTACTTTCAAATTTATACCAATGTAATAAATATACCATAGATAGAACTAAAATAAAAAGGTATATATGTTACATCTATATAAGTTGAGGAACAAATTTAGGATTTTTATGACATAAAAAAAAAGTTTGGGATATTTGTGTCGTAATAGGTATAATTTTAGATTTTTTTTGTGGTATTTGCTTTGATATAAATTCGAACTTTTTTGCCATATAAAAAAAAAAAAAATTGTACCCCATAGTTTTGTCCTCTATTTTAGGACGTAGTAAGTTGTTTTGTGGGCATTTGGCCAGGAGAATCAATGTAGAGGGCAATTGGCCAGGAGAATCAATGTAGAGCCATTTCATTTTCAACCTCGATAATATGGGATTCAATGCGAGGGCCGTGAGGCTGTTTCCCTATGACACGTCAGCGCGTCGCGCATCAGGAGGGCATTAGTCCGTCTCGTCGATTGGAGACCGTACAGGTAAAAAATGATGGAGCAACATCGGTCGTGGGGGCAATTTTTTTTTTTTTTTTTTTAAACGAAGGAAATCACGAAAACATCGCAGACCAATGGGAAATGAGGACCCGGAGGAACTGAGAACCGGATCCGCCTATTTTTTGTTTTTATTCTAATCAACGACCTCCGGACCCGCCTATTTTTTGTTTATATTCTAATCAACGAGCGCCGTACCTGGCTCCAAGCCTCTTCTTCCGCTGTTTTTTTCCCTCCGAACCTGTTCCTTCTAAACTCTTGATCCAAACCTCTTCTTCTCCCACGGCTCTTTTCATTATCAGGAAGGAAGAGACGAGGCAAAGTCCGAGGTTAATGGCGACCAACGGTCCAGCTGACAACGATGGTCGGAGGTAAGTCTCAGCGTCCTCAATCATGTATTAACTACTGTTAGCCCAGCCTCCGTCCGTAAGTTGGAGGATTGCAAGCAAGAGGAGGATCCTCCTCCATGGAGCTCCATGGAGCATGGAGCGCTCCATTGAGCTCCTCTACCATCGAGCTCCATGGAGATCAGCTTACATAGAGCTTGATGCTCCATGCTCCATAGAACGCCTCCTCCAGGAGCATCCTCCTCCATGGAGGATGACGGCATATGGAGGATGATCCTCCTCCATGGAGCTCCACGGAGGATGACGGCATCCTCCTTCCCGGGCCTCTTGGACTATTTGTTTAATTCTCATACTGGGAATAATCCCTCTCAAGTATGCATACCATTAAAATAGCTGAGTTTGTCTTCGGAAAGTGAAATCCACAATAACCGCCATGTCTTTTTGAAAATCACAATGTCGGAAAGAAGGTGGGTGTGGAGGATTGCGAGTGCTGTCCTCATTTCCTTTTGCGAAAACGAACTTCCTATCTCTTATCATGTTTCTGTGTGTGTTCCATTATGTGTGTGTTGTTTCGTTAGGAAACAATTTGCGCTCTACGTAAATTAGGTGAATCCGTCATTTTTATTGTTTCATTCTGAAACCATGGTACGAGTATGAGTTGCTCATATGTTCTGTGTTAATTTATCCATATGCTTATTCTTGATCCTTATTATTTGAGCTTCTGCGAAAAATGATTGTCTAACAAGCAATTTGCTAATTTTTATTTCAAGGAACGTGTTGGATCATGTGGCTCAAGTTAACAAAGATCTTGATTCCCTTGAGAATGCTTTGCATTAACTCATCAGGGCCAGGCATACCTCTATAGGTCCAGCGAACATTTCCAATGCACCAGGCATTATGCTTATTTGTGAAATAATCAAAATCATCCGGCAAAAATTAATCTTACGGATGGGAAAGCAAGATATTGACCCAAGTTTTTGACTTGCCTTTGCTATGATCACTGTGCTCTTGGATGTGTCACGTGCAGTCTCCTAATGCGCGCTCTGCTTGGCGACTTGCCTTGGCCAACTTTTGTGGCCTGCGTCCTAATGTTGGTTGTCAATTCATGCTCATCGCAAGCTGAAGGATTAATTGGGGTGATAGTTTATGGCTTTTCTAATGTGGTGATGTGTTGTTTATAAAAATTTGATTTGCTCGAATGCTGGGTTGGATGTGAACCTCATGTTATATTATTACCTTGAACACCTTTTATATAACATGATAGAATACATTATGATGATGATTATGGTGCAAAGTCCTCTCTAGCTAAGAGTATTTTGAGCTAGTTTAAGCATATCTGGGAAATTTATCAGCAGCCCCTTCCCTATAAGGCAGTTTTAATCCTTTTGCTAGATTGCCAATTTCAGTTCAAGTCCTAAGGGCGTTTAGGTCCATTACTTCGACTTGTATCAAATTGCATTGGTAAGATAAAAGGTCATGGAGTTGCATTACTTGAAAATAGAACTAAGAAATGGGGGAATTGGAAAAACCGGGGCAAGATTTCCCTTTGGCATGAGAGAAACAGGGGAATGAGAGTATATAAAAATGAATCGCATACCCCATTCACTATTCTTTCGTTTCGGATACACGCATCATATTAAAAAATCAGCAATCTCTATACAACAAAATTGAAACTAAAATAGCTAATTGGATAGCCCCCAAGTTCTAAGTAATTTGTTCCATCGAACTACACGCTTTCAACAAGCTGGACAGGTACAAGCTGGATTCGTCAATTGCCCGCCCAATAAGATAGCTAACCAGATTAACACAGCTCCGTTTTGATCACTACGATTCTGCTTTTGAGACTGGTTTGCCAAATTATTTGATAATTTCATTCATACATCACCTGTAGTGTCACAGGGTAGTCATGCATGGTCCATGGTCGAAGAACAACGATGGTCACGTGTGCATTTTCATGTATTTTATTGCATCATATGATAATAAATGATGATTTAAACTAATCATGATTTAGGTTCTTAAATCCATGTAAAAAGTTGCTCTATTCCCCTGATATAAAAAGAGTACAGGCATGCGTGTGAAGAAAACATTTAAATTTGGAGAGAGTTAAATATGAAAATAAAAATTAAAATGGGAATTTTTTCAAAAATGATTGTAAGATTAAATTCGATGCTATTAAGTAAGATAATTAGAGGATTATATCTTAACTATTTTTTAATTACAATTTTGTCCATTTTGTTATGCTATCTCTATGACATATCTGACAAAGAGACATAAACATTACATAAAGATTTCTATAAAAGTTTAATCCTCGTTGGATTTGTTTCTATACAGTAGGCAAAAACCAGCGCTCACTTTATGGATAATCGACTAAATTAGCATGTGCCATAAATATAATTTCTCTAGTATGGACCTAATTGTTCTCAACTTTCACATGAAGCAGGCATTTTTGGGCCTGGACCGGCCCGCTGCACCGAGGATCAGATCTGTTGCGGGTCATAGAGGACTCTGATTTAAGATCCAACCCGTATAAAATCCTCCATCCACGTTCCCGCATCGTCGCTTTACTCACCTGGTGCCGCTGCATAGCTCTTGATCCTCCTCTGGCTGAATTCCGGTAATTCTTCATCCCTCTAAATACGTAGTTTCCTCCATATTGCGATGATTCATGTAGGTTTTTTTTTTAAAAAAAATTTGCATACGATCGACTCGGTAAATGATTTTGTTAAACGAAAACTGCATTTGACTGATAAACTCGTGTATCTTGCTTTTGAATTGATCGTCGCGTTTAGAAAATGCAGGAAAGATCCTGGGGAATTGCAGAATTTAGAAGACTTCAATTAGTTGGGCCTCCGACCAAAAAAATTAGTTGGGCCTGGTTCTCGCCGAATTGCTGGTTACAGGGCTGAAAATTTAGCTCGCACCCGTCTTTTCATGGGCTTCCTTCTTTCTTTTTTTTGCAGGAATGTAGCTTTTCTTCTTGGGGATGATAAAGTCATGTTGGTAAATGATTGACCCTTCTTGGTGATGATAAAGTCATGAATGGTCCATTGCACATTCCCCTCTTCGCATGAAAAATATATTGGGACTTCTCTAACGACTCGTGGAGCTGGGAAACGTGTATTTGGTCTAAGTTTGGAGATTTTCTTGGAAAGCTTCATGGAATCCGACAACATGGGAAACATGGCATCAGTTGTTTTTAATGAGACCGGTGACGGAAGGAGCGAAAAGGGAAAGTTCCCAAGTTCCACCATCATAGATCGAGCATGTCCTTGGCTCAAATGTGTGCAAATCAGAAGTAGCAGTCTTTTGTAGTTCAATCGTCAATCAAATAGAGAGTACAAAATAAGTATCTACATCCGTCCGTACTAGGAACATAATTCATGCAACAATAGATATCCACTTATCTAAATATAGCTTATGTCCGTCAAAATAGTTACATTTATAAGAAAAGTAAACAATGACAATGATTTTAGATAAAATCCACACAATTTGAAATTGACTTAAAAAATTAGATACAAGAGAAGTTCATGAGCTTTAATTTGTTTTTCTATTGTTTGACTACTTTTATTCTCAATCTTACAATTCAAATAGAATTTAAATAGTGGATAAGGAGAGATGACGTCTAGTTTTCACTTAGTCTTTGTTTGCTTCTTGAAATATGAATGATTTAGAAAATGTTTTTATAAAAAAATGATTGCTTATGTCACATAAAAATAAATAAACAATTTTTTTTTAAAATATAAATAACAAAAGAGGATGAAGGATGAAGATTCTCTACTTCAAAGGTGCTTCGATTGGCATTTCAACCAATTCTCAGCTATGGATGCACGTAAATGAGGCATGCATAGACCGTTGAGATATGTTGAGATACTCATGGATGTCTTGTGAGGTAAATAATTCGTGTCCAATTAAAAGAAAAGATTAATGACTATTAGCAATAAATCTTACCTTCTAGTGGATCTACAATGACTGAATAACGAATATGCCCTCAGAGTACACATGTCTGCCCCGGGAGTTTCTGTCATTAGAACCTCGTGTAGGAAAATCTGGATATATTAATAAAATGTTAAGAAAGAACAATAGAGAACAAAGTAATGGGTGAGCAAGTGGCTGCCGCGAACCTCAATATTCAAGTCGTGGCGGAATTAACTCGGCTTTGGAGGGCCCGCATTCGAATGTAGAGCAACAGCAAAAACGGACAAAACGATATGAAAAAAAAATAACCTCAGTATTCCGTTTTGGTTGGACCCACCGGAAAGCAAAAGGCGAATAGCAAGTCAAGGAGATCCAAAATGGAACGATATGAGTCTCCACGTCATTCGTTCCATTTTGGATCTCCACGTCATATCGTTCCATTATGGATCTCCTTGACTTGCTATTCGCCTTTTGCTTTTCGGTGGCTCCAGCCAAAACGGAAAGGGACAACCTAGACCGGGTACAAGTAGAAATGAAAAACACCCCGAGTCCACAGGTCTCTTTTTCCCCTGAAGCACTTCGATCACAGGACAGCAATCTGCAGACGCTTGGAGGAAACCATATTTTCAGGAAGAGGAGAGACTAAGCAAGGTGGGGAGTTTAATGGAGAACAACAATCCAGCTGATCACGTTGGTTGGAGGTAAGCCTCAGCGACCTAAAATATATAAGAAAGCACTGTAGACCAGCTCCATTAGTTAGTTGGAGGATTCTGAGGAACCTCATGTCAATATCTCGATATCCTTAGGGGAAACTCATGCTGAAATCTTGATATTCTTTCTAGTTCCTTCTTCTGATCATGTCACACTGTATATCCATTACGTGAACGCTGTTTTATGGAGAAAAAAACCTGCACTCTATGTAGAACAGGTTCTGGAACTCTGAACTTGTTCAGTCAAACGCCTGAGGGGGTCTCTCACTTGCCTTTAGAAAATGGCCTGTTTCTCGCATTAGATTGTGAGAGTCGGATCTGAACACTGATTTGTAACATTTAGATTTTTTCCTCTGTTCTTTTTTTTTTTTTTTTATTATTATTTTTTCCTTTTGTTGATTGAGATGTTTTTCATCACTCGACTCTCAAAGAGCAGAAATGGGCTCTACTCAGAACTGTACCTAGGGGCATATCTGGTGGATGCAAAATGGCTTGTTTCTCGCATTTCCTGGATTAGGGAAGTTATGTCGTACCACCCAGATTTTGTCTTCTTTTATTTTGTTAATTGATCCAAATTTATGTTCTTGCTGTTCATAATAACCAGACTTCAAGAACAGAGCATGTTTGCTCGTGCTCCTGTCAGGGTATACTCGGTGTAAATCTCTCGAAAAGTAAGAACGCCTCTCGTAGTCATAACCCCTTTTTTTCTGTGCAAGTGAGTAAATTTTAATTATATCTATTCTGTAATTGAATACGGTAAGACTCATACCGGGAATAATCGCTCTCAAGTATGCATACCATCAAAACAGCTGAGTTTGCCTTAGGAAAATGAAATCCATAATAACTACGTGTCTTTTTTGAAAATCACAAGGTTGGAAAGGAGGTGAGTGTGGAGGACTGCGAGTGTTGTCTTCATTTGCTTTCGTGAAAAAGAACTTCCTATCTCTTATCATGTTTCCGTGTGTGTTTCATCACGTGTATGCTGTTTCATTAAGAAACAAACTATACTCTGCGTAAATTAGGCGAATCAGTTCTTTTTATTGTTTCATTATGAAACCACGGTACAAGTATGAGTTGCTCATATGTTCTTTGTAATCTATTAATATGCTTATTCTTGATCTTTATAATTTGAGCTTTTGTGAAAGACGATTGTCTAACAAGCAATTTGCTAATTTTTCTTCCAAGGAACCTGTTAGATCATGTGGCTCAAGTTAATGAAGATCTTAATTCCTTCGAGAATGCTTTGCGTCAGCTCATCAGAGACAGGCATAGCTCTATAGGTTCGGCCAACATTTCCAGTGCACCAAGTATTATGCTTATCTCTGAAGCAATTAAAATCATTCGGCAAAAATTAATCTTAGAGATGGGAAGGCAAGATATTGACCCAGGTTTTCGACTTGCCTTGATTGTGATCACTGTTGCTCTTGGATGTGTCACATGCAGTCTCTTGATGTGCGTTCTACTTGGCGACTTATCTTGGCCGATTTTTGTTGCCTGCGTTCTAATATTGGTAGCCACATTCGTGTTCATCGCCAACTGAAGGATTAATTGGGGCTATAGTTTACGGCTTTATGATATGGTGGTGTGTCATTTATATGAATTTGATTTGCTCAATAACCTTCCAGTCTTGGGTTGGATGTGAACCTCATGTTATATTATTACCTTGAACACCTTTTGCATAACATAGTAGAATAAATTATGATGATGATTAGAATTTGTTTTGGCGCAAAGTTACTCTCCAGCTAAGAGTATTTTGAGCTAGTTTAAGCATATCTCTGTAAAGTTTCGACCAACCCCTTCCCTATAAGGCAGTTTTAATCCTTTTGCTAGATTGCCAGTTTCAATTTTAAATCCTAAGTGCGTTTAGGTCCATTACTTCTACTTTGGATCAAGTTGCATTGGTAAGATAAAAGCTCATGGAGTTGCATAACCTGAAAACAGAACTAAGAAATGGTGAAATTGGAGAAACAGGGCAAGTTTTTCCTTCGGCACGAGAGAAAGGGGGAATAAAGAGTGTATAAAAAAGAATCGCATACCCTCATTCACTATTCTTTCGTTTCAAATACATGCATTGTTAGTTTGATATAGTTTATAGTTCATTCCTCATATTACAAAATCAACAATCTCTATACAACAAAATTCAAACTAAAATAGCTACTTGGATGGCTCACAAGTTCTAAGTAATTTGTTCGACTAAACTACACACGCACAATAAGCTGGACAGGTACAAGCTGGATTCATCACTTGCCTGCCCAATAAGATAGCTAACTAGATTAACACAGCTCCGTTTTGATCACTATGATTCTGCTTTTGAGATTGGTTTATCAAAACTATCTGATAATTTCATTCATACATCACTCGTAGTGTCACAAGGTAGTCATGCATGGTCCATGGCCGAAAAACAAGGATGGTCATGTGTGCATTTTCATGTATTATATTGCATCACATGATAATAAATGACGAATCAAACTAATCGTGATTTAGGTTCTTAGATCCATGTAAAAGTTGCTTTATTCACCTGATATAAAGAGAGTACATGCATGCGTGTGAAGAAAACATTAAAATTTGTGGAGAGAGTTAAATATGAAAATAAAAATTAATATAGGAATTGTTTAAAGATGATTGTAAGATTAAATTTAATGCTGGTAAGTAAGATAATTAGAGGATTATATCTCAACTATTTTTTAATTACAAATTTGTCCATTTTGTTATGCTGTCTCTATTATATATCTGACAAACAGACATAAACATTACATAAAGATTTCTATAAAAGTTGAATCCTCGTTGGATTTGTTTCTATACAGTAGGCAAAAACCAGCACTCACTCTATGGATGATCGATTAAATTAGCATGTGCCATAAATATAATTTCTCTAGTATGGGCCTAATTGTTCTCAACATTAACGCGAAGCAGGCACTTTTGGGCCTGGACCAACCCGCTGCATCGATGATTGGATCTGTTGCAGGTCATAGAGGATTCCGATTTAAGATTCGGCCCGTATAAAATCCTGCATCCACGTTCTTACATTGTCACTTTACTCACCTGGTGCCGCTGCATAGCTCCCGATCCTCCTCTGGCTGAATTCCCGTAACTCTTCATCCCTCTAAATACGTAGTTGCCTCCAGATTGCGATGATTCATGTGGATTTCTTTTTCCTTTTGCATACGATCGACTCGGAAAATGATTTTGTTAAAGGAAAGCTGCATTTGACTGGTAAACTCGTGTATCTTGTTTTTGAATTGAACGTTGCATTGAGAAAATGCAGGAAAGATCCAAGTGAATTGCATAAACATTATCTAAATATAGCTTATATCTATCAAAATAGTTACATTTTAAAGAAAGTAAACAATGACAATGATTTTAAATAAAATCCACACAATTTGAAATTGATTTAAAAAAATTATATACGAGAGAAGTTCTTGAGCATTAATTTGTTATTTTATTGTTCGACGACTTTTGTTCTCAATTTTACAATTCAAATAGCATTTGAATGATGGATAAGGAGAGATGATGTCTAGTTTTCATTTAGTCTCTATTTGCTTCTCAAAAAATGAATGATTTAAAAAGCATTTTTATAAAAATGATTGCTTATATCGCATGCCAAAATGAATATATGAAAATATTTTCAATATAAATAACAAAAGAGGATGAAGATCCTCTACTTCAAAGGTGCTTCGATTGGCATTTCAACCAATTCTCAGCTATGGATGCACGTAAATGAGGCGTGCATCAACCGTTGAGATATATTGAGATACTCGTGTTTGTCTTGTGAGGTGAATAATCCGTGTCCAATTAAAAAAAAAAAGGATTAATGACAATTAGCAATAAATCTTACCTTCTAGGGGATCTACAATGACTGAATAACGAATATGCGCTTGATTACATATGCTTGCCCCAGGAGTTTCTGTCATTAGAAACCTAGTGAAGGAAAATCTGGATATATTAACAAAAGGTAAAAAATGAAAAATAGATAACAAAGTAATGGGTGAGCAAGTGGCTGCCCCGAACCTCGATAATCCATATTCAAGTCATGGCGGAATTAACTAGGCTTTGGAGGGCCCGCATTCGAATGTAGAGCAACAGCAAAAACAGATAAAACGGTATGAAAAATAAAATTCGAAAGTAGAGCATCAGCAAACATTGTCCCGTTTTGTCTGTTTCTGCTGCTCTACTTTCGATCTGCTTTACTCAGACAAAACGGTATGAATCCCGTTTTGTCTGTTTGCTGATGCTCTACTTTCGATCTGCTTGACTTTCTATCTGCTTTTCGGGTGGATCCAGTCAAATGCGGAATCGCACTGCCCTAAACCAAGATATTGCACTAGAAGAAATGAAAACCACCCCAAAGTCCACATCACCATGTTCAGGTCTCTTTTTCCCCTGAAGCACTTCGTTCACAGGACAGCAATCTGCAAACGCTTTGAAGAAACCATATTTTCAGGAAGAGAAGGAGAGATTAGGCAAAGTGGCAAGTTTAATGGAGAACGACAATCCAGCTGATCACATTGGTTGGAGGTAGGCCTCAGTGAACCTAAAATATATAAGAAAGCACTGTAGACCAGCTCCGTGTTAGTTGGAGGATTCTGAGGAAACTCATATCAATATCTCGATATTCTCTGGGGAAACTCATGCCGAAATCTTGATATTCTTTCTAGTTCCTTCTTCTGATCATATCATACAGTATATTCCATTACGTGAATGCTGTTTTATGGCGAAAAAACCTGCACCCTATGTAGAACAGGTTCTGGAACTCTGAACTTGTTCAGTCAAACGCCTGAGGGGGTCTCTCACTTGCCTGTAGAAAATGGCCTGTTTCTCGCATTAGATTGTGAGAGTCGGATTTGAACACCGATTTGTACCATTTAGATTTTTTCCTCTATTCATTTTTGTCCTTTTGTTGATTTTTTTTATTTTTATTTTTCCTTTTGTTGATTGAGATGTTCATAATGACTCAACTCTCAAAGAGTAGAAATGGGCTCTCCTCAGAACTGTACCTAGGGGCATATCTGGTGGACGCAGAAAGGGTTGTTTCTCGCATTTCCTGGATTAGGGTGTCGTACCACCCAGATTTTGTCTTTTATTTTCCCAATTGATCCTGGTTTTTGTTCTCACTGTTCATAATGACTAGACTCCAAGAACAGAGCATGTTGGCTCGTGCCCATGTCAGGGAATACTCAGTGTATGAGTAAACTTAAGTAGAGATAGAAGTCAATTTTTAAGAATTATTGTCTTTTTTCATAAGTAAAAAGGGTTGGAGTCAGAGATATCCTCGGAGATGGGCCTAATCCATTGAGATTCAGGGAAAGGAAGTTGCTCTAAGTCCTCAGCCATTATTTTCTTTCTTTGTCAACTTTGTGTTTAATAGTAGCATTGAGTTTTGCTCAAAACTGTTAAATACCTAAAAGGGGAATGGCATGGTGAGACACCACACTAGTGTTAGTGAACTATAACATATTGTAGAGTTGATTGGCGGAACATTAGTAGAGACGATCTATAAATGATATCTAATGCTAGTTTAACTACAAAGTTCTTGACAGATGTGCTTAGCACAACGAGTTACCTAGTGAATAGATCTCCAACGACCACGATTAGATGCCAGACCTATGGAACTCTAGTCAGGTATCGTTAGTGATTATCTTGATTCTTAGAATATTTGGTTGCTTATGTCATGACCAGGTGAGTAAAGGTAAGCTCGATGGGTGAGCAAGAAAGTGCACTTTATACATGAATCTGCATTTTTCTTTGTTAAAAGGAAAGAAAAAAAAAAAAAAACGTAATTTATCATCCGAACTTAAACCTCCTTGAGCTATTGTAATCAAGACTTAATTCGAAGGTGCACTATATTTGTCAACCAAATTTTCAATGATGTCTCTTGTTTTTCTATATTTAGCCCAAAAGTAACATTGCCATGGGCCTTTACTATTGTGATCGTGAAGCTATGCATGAGGATGTTTTAGGTAATCTGTCATCTTATAAAACCAGTTATGCACTGATTGTGTGAAATCTAATTGTTGCATCTGAGCTACTTGCATAAACAAAATTGAAGTGAAGCATGGGAAAAAAAAGGATGGAAGGTAAAAAGCAAAAGAGCATTTAGAATTTACTTACTCACCGGCCTTCTAAAAGCAGAAATGAATGTCAACTTCACATCCCTCACAGAATGCAAGAAATGCCTGGATTTCCATGAGATGAACGAACGTTAAATATTATCGTCTCCACTGGAAGACACAAGGAAAAACTTCAAGATAATAGATGGTCCTGAATGTGACTCCAATGGCATTACTGCAATTAGGTGGACTCACTTTATGGAAATGGAGATAAGTTTGAAAGTGAAGTCATATATTCAAGAAATTTCAGCTGCATTTATGACCCAAATGTCTTGATATAATCAATAACAAATAAGGTCAAATACCTTCAACTCTTTGACAGCAAAAGTCACGTCTACTGGGTTGCCGCTATGAGCATACCGCCAAACTCTTCCACAGGATCTATCCATAGCTGAGAGTGCAGCAAAGAGTCGTTCTCTGCAACCAGAGTCTGAACCAGATATTTTTCTCCATATTCAGTCAAAAAGAGTAAAACTTGTGTCTACCTTTGGTAGGATCAATCTAGCTTCGAAACTCAATGGCTTTCCCACCAAATTCACTTGCAGCATCAGAAGGTATGGAGGTGCATTCAGTTGCAACGAGCGTAATTTCCTAAAGGATGAAGGAAGATTTGCAAGCAAGTTCAGATGATGAGGCCTCCCTACAATATTTTCTGGAGCATCATTTTGTATCCAGAGATAATTGTTGTACATTGGGGTCAACATTGCAAGCTATCCAATATGTTTTCTTAATGCCTGCATACATATGACAAGAACTTGGTTTAAACCTCATCATGTGTATGCATGAATAAAAACTCACAGTTGGCAAGGTGAGATAAGCAAGTATTTCTGCATGGTGCAGCTTCTTATCAAATTAATGCAGGCTTGACAGGTGCCAGCCTCCGATTCTATTGCAGTTAGAAACATTCCGAATGATATGTAGTTAGCATGATTGAGTCAAAAGACTTAAAATGGTAAGTGGCCAACAAAAAGAAGTAAAAGTCATATACACGGAATCTAATATTCAATAAGTTCCCCCTGTCTCTTTATTCCGAATCCGTTGGCTTTATAGGTCTTGGTGCATCGCAAAATCCATAAGACAGAGTTCACATTGCTTTTGCATGATGAGAAATTAGAGACGCTAATCCCAGTGGACTCATACGACATGACTTAGTAATGCTCATCACAGCATTCTGCAGTCATTTTCTCTCAATGAAAATGTCAGTTTCAAGACTTCTTGCTTTCAGTTATTGAGTGTCGCAAAACTCCATACGACACCATCAAAGGAACTAGACAGACCAGGAAAGCATTACCAAGACAGAATAGCAACACCCATAGAAGGTTATCCATTGGGGTTTTTTCCTATGGTTTCACCATTCAACATTGTCCGCAAGTACCCCTAATACTGATAGTGCTCCTGTCTATAGCAGTGAATTGCCTCTTACAATATAACGACTTTGAATCACTCCATCGGCAGTATTATTTTCTTTCAGTGGAGTTCAGATTTGCGCACGTCAAGTTCAAACCATCGTCCACAAGGCCAATCGCGCCCTAAGTTAACAAACTCCTGCCTCAAATCCACCGCCGAAAGCTCCACGCGCTCGGCAATCGGTGGAAGGACACTCAGAATTTCTCAATCGGACACCGTATCGAGCGAAACGAGCCAACACCTAACACGGCATCATAGCCATCTAAACTACTCAGCATCGCTCAGCAGGGCACACGAAGAAGCAAGTGCTGTAGCTATTTCACCCAACGTGGATTTCAGTTGAATCACCTGGGAAGGAGAAGCTTGGATGGCGAGGTCGTTGCCGACGCGGGAGAGGCAGGCGACGGAGCGAGCCAAGGTCTTCAAGGCGCTGCCGCTGAGGGTGTACTCCACTTTCGCGGACACTTCGCTTCCCTCTCTCTCTCGATTTGGTCGCTGAAAGAACATATGGGATGGCGATCAAATTAGAAAATGAAAAGTTACGGTTTCCTTCCTCATTGATTTTTCTCGTTAAAGAAGGAAGGTAGGAGCGGAACAAGTACAGAAGAGTAGGAAAAACAAATTAAACTTTCTAACAAGAATGCAGGATAACTAAGCAAAAAAAAAAAAGGAAAAAAAGAACAAACATACACCATGGCCAATGTGTTAGAATACTCACACCATTGACCTCCAGGGTTAAACTCTACGCGGAGGACATCAATAGATATGGTTCAATTAAGTTTTTAATAATTAAGAGTTCTATCTTCTTTTATTTTATCAGGAAGATCAAATCCTTGTAATTCATTTCGTGCAACCTCACTTCTACAACATATAGTAGCATTCGAAGTGCATATTTCTAGGTCCACGGCATAAATATGAAAAATCACACGTTAGATGTCCATGCAGTGAGCTTTTCATATTTATATGGAAAAATCTATTCCATCTCCATCAGGTCCATGGAGTGAGAGCTTTTCATATTTATATAAAAGAAACGTACTCTATCTTCATCAGACTCCCCAATAATAAACAAAACAAAACAAAACAAAAAATCAAATCAAATAAAAAAAAAAGACTAATTATCATGGTGAGCTACTTAAAAGTGCATCAAGCGATATCAAGGTGCGAGGTCAATGTTCACCGTTAAAGTCCATTTACGTTCTCATTTCACCACTAGTCAATAAAATCTAGATATCATTTTAATTATTGAGCTAATTTTTAATGAGGGATAGTTGTATAATAACCAAAAGGACAAAAAAAAAAAAGATAAATAATAAGCAATTCAATAAACAGATTAAAGGAAAAAAAAAACATAGAGAGAGCAATTCGGATTCTTTGGTAAGAGGGGTAACTAGACCTTTTAAACCAACCCATCTCACATGGCCCAGATCAGTTAACAGCCCATAAAACTATAATCTCAGTCCATGCTTCAAACACGTTAAGGTGGGCTCATTTACAAAAACTCGCCCAGAACATCTTGGGAGATGAGTGAGCTTTTCTAGCTTTTCTTATTATAAAACTCAGGTAATCGAACTGATATGACACCCAGAACTGACATCCAGATAGTGAAATGTTTTATTGGATTTCACTAGTGAAATGAATAAAACATTTCACTATCTGTATGTCAGTTCTGGGTGTCATATCAGTTCGATTACCTGAGTTTTATAATAAGAAAAGCTCACTCCAGGGAATTTTTCATAGTCAAGGTCTGCGACAGCCCCACCGTGTTCTCATTTTCAGCCAAGCAAGGAAGAGATTAGCGAGGCAAAGTTGAAGGTAAATGGCGAACGACAATCCAACTGATCACGGTAGTTGGAGGTAAGCTTCGTCCACCTCAAACGTATCTTAACCAGCCCAGGCTCTGTCTGTAAGTTGGAGGACTGCAAGTAAAATAATGTCAAAATCTTGATATCCTTTTCTGTTCTTATCTTTGATCATGTTCGCTGTGTATATTCCATTACGCACGAATGCTGTTTATGGAACCGTCACTCTAAGTAAATCAGGTGAACTTGTTGATGCCTTCTGAACTCGTACTGTTCAATACTTAAGAGCCCAATGGGGGGGTCTTTCACTTGTCAGTAGAGATGCCTTGTTCTTTGCCTTAGATTGTGAGAACTGGATCACAACACCGATTAGATTGTAAGAATTCGATCACAACACCACTTTGTACATCCAGATTTTTTCCGCTACTTTTTTCTTTTCGTTGATTGAGGCTTGAGACAGGTTTTGTTCTCGATGTTCATGACTCTCAAAGAGCAGAAATGGGCTCTTCTCAGAACAGAGCATGTACTTAAAGCCATATCTGGTGGGGATGTAAAATAACCCGTTTCTCGCATTTCCTGGATTATGGTAGTTATGTCGTACCACCCGGATTTTGTCTTCTTCTATTTTGCTAATTGATCCAGGTTTTTGTTCTCGCTGTTCATATGACTAGACTCTAACAACAGAGCATGTTGGTTCGTGCTCATATCAGGGTATATTCAGTGGGTGTAAATCTGTCAGAAAAGTAAGAATGCCTCTTGTAGTCATCACCCCTTTTTCTGTGCGAATGGGTAAATTTTAGTGATATCTATTCAATAATTGAATACGGTAGGACTCACACCAGGAATAATCCCTCTCAAGTATCCATACCATAAAAACAGTAGGTGAGTTTGTCTGAGGGAAGTGAAATTTATATTAACTACCGTGTCTTTTTTGAATATCAAGAGGTTGGAAAGAAGGTGAGTGTGGAGGACTGCGAATGCTGTCTTCATTTCCTTTCATGAAAAAGAACTTCCTATCTCTTATCATGTTTTTACGCGTATGTTGTTTCATTAGGAAACAATCTGTACTCTATGTAAATTAGGTGAATCTGTCTTTTTTAATGTTTCATTCTAAAACCATGGTACAAGTACGAGTTGCTCATATGTTCATTTGTTTATCTATCAATATGCTTATTCTCGATCCTTATTGCTTGAGCTTTTGTAAAAGACGATTATCTAACAAGCGATTTGCTGATTTTTATTTCAAGGAACGTGTTAGATTATGTGGCTCAAGTTAATGAAGATCTTGATTCCCTTGAGAATGCTTTGCGTCAGCTCATTAGGGACAGACATACCTATATAGGTCCAGCCGACATTTCCAATGCACCAAGCATTATGCTTATCTATGAAGCAATCAAAATGATTCGGCAAAAATTAATCCTGAGGATGGGAAGACAAGATATTGACCCAAGTTTTCGACTTGCCTTTGCTGTGATCACCGTTGCTCTTGGATGTGTCACGTGCAGTCTCCTGATGTGTGTCCTGCTTGGCGACTTGCCTTGGCCGATTTTTGTTGGCTGCGTTCTAATGTTGGTAGCCACGTTTGTGTTCATCACCAACTGAGGATTGATTGGGGCGATAGTTTGTGTTGTTTAAATGTATTTGAGTTGCTTGGTAACCTTCTAATGGGTCAGATGTGATCCTCATGTTATATTATTACCTTGAACACCCTTTGCATAACATAGTAGAATAAATTATGATGATAATTAGAATTTGTTCTGGTGCAAAGTCCTCTCCATCTAAGAGTATTTTGAGCTATTTTAAACATATCTTGGAAAGCTTCCACCAGCCCCTTCCCTATAAGGCAGCTTTAATCCTTTTGCTGGAGTGCCAGTTTCAGTTTAAATTCTAAGTGCATTTAGGTCCATCAATTCCACTTTGGATCGAGTTGCATTGGTAAGATAAAGCTTATGGAGTTGCATTACCAGTAAACAAAACTAAGAAATGGTGAATTAGAGAAACAGGGCAAAATTTTCCTTTGGGACTGAGAAAATAGGGGAAATGAGAGTATATAAAAAGAATCGCACACCCTCATTTAGTATTCTTTCATTTCGGATTCACGTGTTGTTAGTTTGATATAGGTTTTTTTTTTTTTTTTTTGGTAAGGGTAAGATTTTGATAGTTTGATATAGTTTATAGCTTCTTCCTCATATAATTTTCATCACTACCATTGTGCTTTTGAGATTGGTTTAACAAAATTATTTGATAATTTCATCATTCATCAATCACAATGTCACTAGTTAATCATCCATGGTCCATGGTCGAACAACAATGATGGTCATGTGTGCATTTTTATGTATTTTATTGCATTACATGATAATAAATGAGGAATCAAACCGATTGTTATATATGATCTTAAATTCATGTAAGAAATTGCTTTATTCCCCTATAATAAAAAGAATTCGCACATGCATATGAAGAATGTATTTAACTTATTGTAAGATTAAACTCGATGCTAGTAAGTAAGATAATTAGAGGATTATATCTTAACTATTTTTAAATTACAATTTTGTCCATTTTGTCGTAGTATATCACTATGACATATCTGAAAAACAGACATAAGCATTACTTAAAGATTTTATTATAAAAGTTGAAATCCTCGTTAGATTTGTTTGTATGCAGTAGTAATTAACCGGCACTAACTCTATGGATAATCGATTACATTAACATGTGCCATAAATATAATTTCTCTAGTATGGGCCTAATTGTTCTTAACGTTCCCATGAAGCAGGGGCTTTTGGGCCTGGACCGGCCCGCTGTATCGAGGATTGGATCTGTTGCAGGTCATAGGCGACTCGGATTTAAGCTCCGACCCATATAAAATCCTTAATCCACGTTCACGCCTTGTCGCTTCTCTCACCTGGTGCCGCTGCATTGCTCTCAATCCTCCTCCGGCTGAATTCGGGCAATTCTTCATCCCTCTGCATACGTAGTTTACTCCGGAATGCGAAGTTTCATGGGGGTTTTCCTTTTTCCTTTTGCATATGATCAACTTGATAAATGATTTTGTAAAACGAAACAAACGAAAGCTGCATTTAACTGGTAACCTCGTATATCTTGCTTTTGAAGGGATCATTGTGTTGTCAAAATGCGGAAAGATCTTGAAGAATTACAGAACTTAAAAGACTTCAATTAGTTAGCCGGTTCTCACTAGTTTCTTTGCTTTAAGACACTGTTGATGGAAGGAGTGAAAAGAAAGAGTTCCCAAGTTCCAACACCACAGATTGAGCACGTCCCAAGCTCAAAATGTGTGCAAATTAGAAGTCTTCGTAGTTCGATCATCTATCAAATAGAGAGTAAATAATTTGTATCCACATCCGTCCGTACTTGGAAGAGGATTTGGGCGACTTTGGAAATCCACTTATCTAGATATAGCCTGTATCTATCAAAATAGATACATTTATAAGAAGTAAACAGTGAAAATGAGATTAGATAAAATCCACATAATTTGAAATTGATTTTAAAAAATCAGATAAGAGAGAAGTTCATTAGCTTTAATTTGTTATTTTATTGTTCAACAACTTTTGTTCTCGATCTTACAATTCAAATAGAATTTAAATATGGATAGGAAGAGATGATGTTTAGTTTTCACTTAGCCATTAAAATTTGAAGAAAATATCAATTGAAAAATATAACATGAATAAAGAAATCCATATACTTCTAAAAAAATAAAAATTGAAATTGTGATGAATCTAAATGTATACAAACTCTTATTTTCTGATTTTTCTATTGTGCAAGTACCAAAAATTTATATTATAGGTCTTTTTCAGCAAGATTTGATGTCTAAACTTTCAGCCACATTTCGTATGTCTGGTTTAACAAGTATTCTTACTATGCCCGCTTGATAACAAGCCCAGATAACATTATGCCAAAATTGGTGACACTAATTAAAAAAAGAAAAGAATAAAAAGCACATGTCAAAATGTGTTTATTAATAAGCACATGTCCAACATATAAATTGATACATGTGAAGGTGCGTTTACAATATATGTCCGCATAAAGTGCATATCACATAAGTAGTTCATAGTATTATAAGTAACAATCGGTCATTGTAATGCACATTATATTTATTTGCCGCCAAAATCCAATAACACGAATAATGAAAAAATGATACGTGACTTGCTCCTGAGAAGCCTTGACCTGATAACACTGTTTAGAAGCCTTGACCTGATACTCTTTAGAATTCCCTTTCTTGTTCCGGTCCGACAACGAGGACGCTGCCGTGCCCTTCTCCTGCCGTGGAAGGACTTCAGCCTGTGGTGTGGGCCAACCCATGGGCGGAGTCGCCCTCATCTCCCCCATTGCTCAGTGCTCCCTGGCACCCTGCTGCTTTGCTGGGCTTTACCCGTCCCAAGCGTGGATGCGGGCTTACAGGCCAAGATGGTTCGATCGAAAGGGATAGAAGTTGGGCTGGGGCTCTGTGCTCTTTCTTTCTGTGTGGGATGATGCCGGGGGGAGAATTTGTCACTAAATGATCACCCTTAAGTATTACTTTTGAGAATTTAGTCCATTTGGACTAGGAGAAGAGTTACAGCACTAGGCCAAATTGTCTTCCGTAAAATGTTAATTCCGGAATAAATGGGCAATAGTCATGAGTGTGAGTAAAAGCTATGATACTTAAAGAATAATCATATTAGAATCACATGTGCGAGTTGTCATCTTTGATAACCTCTTAAATTTGTGTCAACTAGCATATTAATTGGGCCCTTATTGACCAATTTCTGCCTGCATTTGGAAGGATATATCTGAAATTGGGATCAGAAGTCGGGTAAGGACTAATTAGTCGTAAGATGAAGTATGAGAACCAAAATTAAACATCGACAGTAATATGGGGAACATTTTGTAATATCTTTTGCATGATTATTTTTTCATTCCATATTAGTGCCGCTTGCATACCTCCGTTAGCATATTTCCTTGGTCGGTCATTGAAATTTTTCCTAAAATGATAATTGGCGAATATTTTATGGACCCTATCTATCACAATATAAAGTATGGTGACCAAAATTAAATAGTGGCAATAATACAAAGATCGCGTTTGTAATTTTTCCTGGATATATATTCCAATAATTTTATGCTTTCGTCGAAAAGAGTAAAACTAGTGTCCACCTTTGGTAGGATCAATCTAGCTTCGAAACTCAACGGCTTTCCCACCAAATTCACTTGCAGCATCAGAAGGTATGGAGCTGCATTCATTTGCTATGAGAGTAATTCCCTGAAGGATGAATGAAAATTTGCAAGCAAGTTTAGATGATGAGGCCTTCCTACGATATTTTCTGGGGCATCATCTCCTATCTAGTATGTTTTCTTAATGCCTGCATACATATGACAAAAACTAGGTTTAAACCTTATCACTTATGCATGAACAAAAACTCACAGTTGGCGAGGTGAGATAAACAAGTATTTCTGCACAGTACAGCTTCTTATCAAATTAATGCAGGTTTGACAGGCGCCAGCCTCCGATTCTCTTGCTGTTAGAAAACATACTTAATGATATGTAGTTAGCATGATTGAGTCAAAAGACTAGAAATGGTAAGTGGCCAACAAAAAGAAGCAAAAGTCGTATACATGGAATCTAATATTCAACAAGTTGCCCCCATTTCTTTATTCCGAATCCATTGGCTTTATAGGTCATATTGGTGTACTGCAAAATCCGTAAGACAGAGTTCACATTGCTTTTGCATGATGAGAAATTAGAGAAGCTAATCCCAGCGGACTCATACGACATGACTTAGTAATGCTCATCACAGCATTCTATAGTCATTTCATCTCAATGAAAATGTTGGTTTCAAGACTTCGTGCTTTCAGTTATTGAGTGTCGCAAAACTCCATACAACACAATCAAAGGAACTAGACAGACCAGGAAAGCATTACCAAGACAGAATAGCAGCACCCATAGAAGGTTATCCATTGGGGTTTTTTCGTATGGTTTCACCATTCAACATTGTCCGCGAGTACCCCTGATACTGATGGTGCTCCTGTCTATAGCAGTGAATTGCCTCTTACAATATAACGACTTTGAATCACCCCATCGGCAGTATTATTTTCTTTCAGTGGACTTCAGATTTGCGCACGCCAAGTTCTAACCATTGGCCACAAGGCCATCGCGTCCTAAGTTAACAAACTTCTGCCTCAAATCCACCGCCGAAAGCTCCACACACTCGGCAATCGGTGGCAGGACTCTCAGAACTTTTCAATCGGACACCGTATCGAGCGAAACGAGCCAATACCTAACACGGCATTATAGCATCTAAACTACTCAGCATCGCTCAGCAGGGCGCACGAATAAGCAGCTGCTGTAGCTATTTCACCCGACGTGGATTTCAGTTGAATCACCTGGGAAGGAGAAGCTTGGATGTTGAGGTCGTTGCCGACGCGGAAGAGGCAGACGACGGAGCGAGCCAAGGTCTTTAAGGCGTCGCCGCTGAGGGCGAACTCTACTTTCATGGACACTTCGCTTCCCCCTCTCTCTCGATTTGGTCACTGAAAAATATACGCGACGGCGACCAAATTAGAAATTGAAAAGTTACGGTTTCCTTCCTCGTTGATTTTTCTCGCTAAAGAAGGAAGGCAGGAGCGGAACGAGTACAGAAGAATAGGAAAAACAAATTAAACTTTCTAACAAGAATGCACGATAACTAAGAAAAAAAAAAAGAGGAAAAAAGAACAAACATACACCATCGCCAACGTGTTAGAATACTCACACCATTGACCTCCAAGGTTAAACTCTACCGCGGAGATGGTTCAATTAAGTTTTTAATAATTAAGAGTTCTATCTTCTTTTATTTTATGAGGAAAATCAAATCCTTGTAATTCATTTCCCGCAACCTCACTTCTATAGCATATAGTAGCATTCGAAGTGCATATTTCTAGGTCCATGACATAATGAAAAACCACATGTTGGATGTCCATGCAGTGAGCTTTTCATATTTATATGAAAAATCTATTCCATCTCCAGAGGTCCATGGAGTGAGCTTTTCATATTTATATGAAAAACCTATTCTATCTTCATTGGACTCCCTGATAATAAACAAAATAAAACAAAAAAAATCAAATCAAATAAAAAAAAAGACTAATCATCATGGGGAGCTGCTCAAAAGTACATCAAGCAATATCAAGATGCGAGGTCAATGTTCACCATTAATGTCTCTAAATTATTTTTTTTTTTAAAAGTTAAGTCCATTTACATTCTCATTTCACCACCAGTCAATAAAATCTAGATATCATTTTAATTATTGAGCTAATTTTTAATGAGGTATAGTTGTATAATAACCAAAAGGACAAAAAAAAAGATAAATAATAAGCAATTCAATAAACAGATTAAAGAAAAAAAAAACATAGAGAGAGCAATTCAGATTCTTTGGTAAGTGGGGTAAGTTGACCTTTTAAACCAACCATCTCACATGGCCCAGATCAGTTAAAGGCCCAAAAAGCTATAATCTCAGTCCATGCTTTTAACGGGTTAAGGTGGGCTCATTTAGAAAAACTCGCCCATTAGAACATCTCAGGGAATCAGTGAGTTTTTCTTATTAAAAAACTCAGGAAATCGAACTGAGAAAGCAGCAGCGGGTATGACATCGGGAAAAATGAAATGAGTTTTTCTTATTAAAAAACTCAGGAAATCGATCTGAGAAAGCGAAAGCGGGTATGACATCAGAAAAAATCAAAGTGAGTTTTTCTTATTAAAAAACTTAGGAAATCGATCTGATAAAGCGAAAGCGGGTATGACATCAGAAAAAATCAAAGTGAGTTTTTCTTATTAAAAAACTCAGAATTTTCCACAGTCAAGGTCTGCGACAGCCCCACCGTGTTCTCATTTTCAGCCAAGCAAGGAAGAGATTAGTGAGGCAAATTTGGAAGGTTAATGGCGAACGACAATCCAGCTGATCACGGTGGTTGGAGGTAAGCTTCATCCACCTCAAACGTATCTTAACCAGCCCAGCCTCCGTCTGTAAGTTGGAGGATTGCAAGTAAAATAATGCCAAAATCTTGATATCCTTTTCTGTTCTTATCTTTGATCATGTTCGCTGTGAATATTCCATTAAGTGCGAATGCTGTTTAAGGATCCGTCACTCTAAGTATATCTGGTGAACTTGTTGATGCCTTCTGAACTCGTACTGTTCAATACTTAAGAGCCCAATGTGGGGTCTTTCACTTGTTAGTAGAGATGGCTTGTTCTTTGCCTTAGATTGTGAGAACTGGATCACAACACCGATTAGATTGTGAAAATTCGATCACAACACCACTTTGTACATCCAGATTTTTTCCTTTTCTTTTCGTTGATTGAGGCTTGAGACAGGTTTTGTTCTCGATGCTCGTGACTCTTTAAGAGCAGAAATGGGCTCTTCTCAGAACAGAGCATGTACTTAAAGCCATATCTGGTGGGGATGTAAAATGGCCCGTTTCTCGCATTTCCTGGATTACGGTAGTTATGTCGTACCACCCGGATTTTGTCTTCTTTTATTTTGCTAATTGATCCAGGTTTTTGTTCTCGTTGTTCATATGACTAGACTCTTAACAACAGAGCATGTTGGCTCGTGCTCATATCAGGGTATATTCAGTGGGTGTAAATCTGTCAGAAAAGTAAGAATGCCTCTTGTAGTCATCACCCCTTTTTCTGTGCGAATGGGTAAATTTTAGTGATATCCATTCAATAATTGAATACGGTAGGACTCACACCAGGAATAATCCCTCTCAAGTATCCATACCATAAAAACAGTAGGTGAGTTTGTCTGAGGGAAGTGAAATTTATATTAACTACCGTGTCTTTTTTTAATATCAAGAGGTTGGAAAGAAGGTGAGTGTGGAGGACTGCAAATGCTGTCTTCATTTCCTTTCATTAAAAAGAACTTCCTATCTCTTATCATGTTTTTACGCATATGTTGTTTCATTAGGAAACAATCTGTACTCTATGTAAATTAGGTGAATCTGTCTTTTTTAATGTTTCATTCTAAAACCATGGTACAAGTACGAGTTGCTCATATGTTCATTTGTTTTTCTATCAATATGCTTATTCTTGATCCTTATTGCTTGAGCTTTTGTAAAAGACGATTATCTAACAAGCGATTTGCTGATTTTTATTTCAAGGAACGTGTTAGATCATGTGGCTCAAGTTAATGAAGATCTTGACTCCCTTGAGAATGCTTTGCGTCAGCTCATCAGGGACATGCATACCTCTATAGGTCCAGCCGACATTTCCAATGCACCAAACATTATGCTTATCTGTGAAGCAATCAAAATCATTCGGCAAAAATTAATCCTGAGGATGGGAAGACAAGATATTGACCCAAGTTTTCGACTTGCCTTTGCTGTGATCACCGTTGCTCTTGGATGTGTCACGTGCAGTCTCCTTATGTGCGTCCTGCTTGGCAACTTGCCTTGGCCGCTTTTTGTTGGCTGCGTTCTAATGTTGGTAGCCACGTTTTTGTTCATTGCCAACTGAGGATTGATTGGGGCGATAGTTTGTGTTGTTTAAATGTATTTGAGTTGCTTGGTAACCTTCTAATGCCGGGTCGGATGTGAACCTCGTGTTATATTATTACCTTGAACACCCTTTGCATAACATAGTAGAATAAATTATGATGATGATTAGAATTTGTTCTGGTGCAAAGTCCTCTCCATCTAAGAGTATTTTGAGCTATTTTAAACATATCTTGGAAAGTTTCCACCAGCCCCTTCCCTATAAGGAAGCTTTAATCCTTTTGCTGGAGTGCCAGTTTCAGTTTAAATTCTAAGTACATTTAGGTCCATCAATTCCACTTTGGATCGAGTTGCATTGGTAAGATAAAGCTTATGGAGTTGCATTACAAGTAGACAAAACTAAGAAATGGTGAATTAGAGAAACAGGGCAAATTTTTCCTTTGGGACAGAGAAAATAGGGGAAATGAGAGTATATAAAAAAGAATCGCACACCCTCATTTAGTATTCTTTCATTTCGGATTCACGTGTTGTTAGTTTGATATAGTATTTTTTTTTTTTTGGTAAGGGTAAGATTTTGTTAGTTTGATATAGTTTATAGCTTCTTCCTCATATAATTTTCATCACTACCGTTGTGCTTTTGAGATTGGTTTAACAAAATTATTTGATAATTTCATCATTCATCAATCACAATGTCACTAGTTAATCATCCATGGTCCATGGCCGAACAACAATGATGGTCATGTGCGCATTTTTATGTATTTTATTGCATTACATGATAATAAATGAGGAATCAAACCGATTGTTATATAGGATCTTAAATTCATGTAAAAAATTGCTTTATTCCCCTATAATAAAAAGAATTCGCACATGCGTATGAAGAATATATTTAACTTATTGTAAGATTAAACTCGACGCTAGTAAGTAAGATAATTAGAGGATCATATCTTAACTATTTTTAAATTACAATTTTGTCCATTTTATCGTAGTATGTCACTATGACATACAGACATAAGCATTACTTAAAGATTTTTATTATAAAAGTTGAAATCCTCGTTAGATTTGTTTGTATGCAGTAGTAATTAACCGGCACTCACTCTATGGATAATCGATTAAATTAACATGTGCCATAAATATTGTTCTTAACGTTCCCATGAAGCAGAGGCTTTTGAGCCTGGACCGGTCCGCTGCATCGACGATCGGATCTGTTGCGGGTCATAGAGGACTCGGATTTAAGCTCCGACCCATATAAAATCCATAATCCACGTTCACGCCTTGTCGCTTATCTCATTTGGTGCCGCTGCATTGCTCTCGATCCTCCTCCGGCTGAATTCGGGCACTTCTTAATCCCTCTGCATAAGTAGTTTACTCCGGACTGCGAAGCTTTCATGTGGGTTTTTTTTTTTTTCTTTTGCATATAATCAACTTGATGAATGATTTTGTAAAATGAAAGCTGCATTTGACTGATAATTTCATGTATCTTGCTTTTGAATGGATCGTTGCGTTGTGAAAATGCGGAAAGATCTTGATAAATTGCATAACTTGAAAGACTCCAATTAGTTGGCCGGTTCTCACTAGTGTCCGTGCTTTAAGACACTGGTGATGGAAGGAGGGAAAAGGGAGAGTTTCCAAGTTCCAACACCACAGATCAAGCACGTCTCGAGCTCAAAATGTGTGTAAATTAGAAGTCTTTGTAGTTTGATCATCTATCAAATAGAGAGTACATAATTTGTATCCATAGGTGCTGTTCACAACCGAGGATACAAAGCTAGCTTGTGGTTGTGAACTGCGCCGTAAGGCGTCCTAGCTTCGTAGTGGACTTTTCACTTATCCTCACTCATCCCAGTTGCAAGTGGCTACTATACTAGCCTACCCAGCAGTACCTCGAGTATGCAAGCCCCCAAATTCTCTGTCTATTTTTATTTTCCTGACAGAGAGGGAATACGGAGGACATCATGAAGTCTCCCACCCCAAGGCGGATCTTCCGCCTATTTCTTCCTTGAGCCTTTTAAGAACCTATTTAGGTCTAATCATCTATCAAATAGAGAGTACATAATTTGTATCCACATATGTCCATACTTGGAAGAGGGTTTGTGCAACTTTGGAAATCCACTTATCTAAATATAGCCCGTATCTATCAAAATATATACATTTATAAGAAAGTAAATGATGAAAATGAGAAAATGAGATTAGATAAAATCCACAAAATTTGAAATTGATTTAAAAAATTCGATAAGAGAGAAGTTCATTAGCTTTAACTTGTTATTTTATTGTTCAACAACTTTTGTTCTCGATCTTACAATTCAAATAGATTTAACTATGGATAGGAAGATATGACATTTAGTTTTCACTTAGCCGTTAAAATTTGAAGAAAATATCAATTGAAAAATATAACATAGAATAAAGAAATCCATATACTTCTAAAAAAAATAAAAATTGAAATTGTGATGAATCTAAATGTATACAAATTCTTCTTTTCTGATTTTTCTATTGTGCGAGTACCAAAAATTTCTATTATAGGTCTTTTTCAGCAAATTTGATGTCTAAACTTTCAGCCACATTTCGTATGTCTAGTTTAACAAGTATTCTTACTATGCTTGCTTGATAACAAGCCCAAATAACATTATGCCAAAATTGGTGACACTTATTAAAAAAAGAAGAAGAATAAAAAACACATGTCAAAATGTGTTTATTAATAAGCACATGTCCAACATATAAATCGATACATGTGAAGGTGCATTTACAATATATGTCTGCATAAAGTGCATATCACATAAGTAGTTCATGGTAATATAAGTAACAATTGGTCATTGTAATGCACATTATATTTATTTGACACCAAAATCCAATAACACGAATAATGAGAAAATGATACGTTACTTGCTCTTGAGAAGCCTTGACTTGGTAATACCATTTTAGTGTCTTTAGAATTCCCTTTCTTGTTCCGGTCCGACAACGAGGATGCTGCCGTGCCCTTCTCCTGCTGTGGAAGGACTTCAGCCTGTGGTGTGGTCCAACCCATGGGCGGAGTCACCCTCATCTCCCCCATTGCTCAGTGCCCCCTGGCACCCTGCTGTTTTGCTGGGCTTTACCTGTCCTAGGCGTGGATGCGGGCTTACAGGCCAAGATGGTTCGATCGAAAGGGATAGAAGTCGGGCTGGGGCTCTGCACTCTTTCTTTCTGTGTGGGATGATGCCGGGGGGAGCAATTGTCACTAAATGATCACCCTTAAGTATTACTTTCGAGAATCTAGTCCATTTGGACTAGAAGAAGAAGAGTTACAACACTGGGCCAAATTGTCTTCCGTAAAATGTTAATTCCAAAATAAATGGGCAATAGTCATGAGTGTGAGTAAAAGCTATGATACTTAAGAATAATCATATTAGAATCACATGTCTTGAGTTTTCATCTTTGATAACTTCTTTAAATCGTGTCAACTAGCATATTAATTGGGCCCTTATTGACCAATTTATGCTTGCATTTGGAAAGATATATCTAAAATTGGGATCAGAAGTTGGGTAAGGACTAATTAGTCGTAAGATGAAGTACAAGAACCAAAATTAAACATCGACAGTAATATGGGAAACATTTTGTAATATCTTTTGCATAATTACTTTTTCATTCCATATTAGTGCCGCTTGCATACACCTCCGTTAGCATATTCCCTTGGTCGGTCATTGAAATTTTTCCTAAAATGATAATTGGCGAATATTTTATGGACCCTATCTATCACAATATAAAGTATGATGACCAAAATTAAATAATGGCAATAATACAAAGATCGCTTTTGTGTTGTAAAATATTGCGTTGCAAATATATAATAGAGAGAATAGAGAGATTGAGTAGAGAAAATTAGACACTAGAGATCATAGAGAAAGTTAGAAGAGAGAGTTTTATTTCCAGTTTCTCACAGTTGTTCTGTGTTGTGATTGTTGTTGTTCTGTTGTTTTATCTTGTACATAAAAAATAAACTCCTATTTATAGGAGAACAAGAATGTACTTATCACTAATATCAATGTATCTAATGTGTACATTAGATAAGATGAATATAATGAATATTCATTCATGTATTTCATAACATTCCCCCTTGAATATTCATTGTATTCATTATGAATGTGCATCGAATGATACTGCCTCATTAAAAACCTTAAGCCGGAAAAATCCAGTGGGACAAAAACCGGACAAAAGGGAAAAAAAGTGCAGAGCACAAATGTTATGATCTCTCCCTTTTATGGATGCATGAATTGCCTCGTTAAAAACTTTAAACTGGAAAAACCTTGTGGGAAAAAACCGGACAAAAAGAAAAAAGAGTGCAATGCTTATATAGCCACTACCAGGGCTAATCAATCTTTGCATCTTGTGAACTCGCCGTATATCAATGCTGCAATGCATAGTTCATAATATCTCCCCCTCAGTTGAGCCATATAGCCAATTCTGGGGCTAATCAATCTTGCATCTTATGAACTCGCCGCATACCAATGCCATATACTAATTTCTCAAAACTTGATGTTGGTAATGATTTGGTAAAAAGATGTGCAAGATTATTTATGGATCGAATCTGTTTAACATCAATTTGTCGACTTTCTTGGAGTTCATGAGTATAGAAAAATTTCGGCAAGATATGCTTGGTCCTATCACCTTTGATATATCCTCCCCTGACTTGTGCAACACAAGCAGCATTATCTTCATAAATTATAGTGGGAAAATTTGTAACCGGTATTAAGTAACAAGAATTATGAATATGTGTTATAACGGATCTTAACCAAACACACTCTCTTCCAGCTTCATATAAAGCAATAATCTCAGAGTGGTTAGAAGATGTAACTACTAGCGATTGCTTCGTAGAACGCCAAGAAATAGCGGTGCCGTTATAACAAAATAAATACCCGGTTTGAGAGCGAGCCTTATGTGGATCGGATCTATATCCAGCATCAACATATCCAACTAAACCAGAGTTAGTGGAATCCTTGGAATAATATAATCCCAAATCTATGGTTCCTCAGAGATAACGGAAAATATGTTTAACTCCATTCCAATGTCTCCGAGTTGGTTCAGAACTAAAACGTGCCAATAAATTTACCGCAAAAGCGATATCTGGTCTCGTACATTGTGCCAAGTACATCAAAGCCCCAATTGCATTGAGATATGGTACTTCAGGACCAAGTATCTCTTCATCAGATTCTCTAGGACGAAAGGTCCTTTTGGGGATCTAGAGACCTTACAACCATAGGGGTACTCAATGGGTGAGATTTGTCTATGTTGAAACGTTCAAGCAATCTTTCAACGTATGCTGATTGATGGACGATTATTCAATTTGCTTTATGCTCAAGTTCTAGACCAAGACAAAGTTTGGTTTTACCCAAATTTTTAACTTTAAACTCCCTTTTCAAATATTCAGCAGTTTCAGCTAACTCTTATGGAGTTTCAATTAAATTTATATTGTCGACATAAACTGCTATAATAGCAAATCCGTTTTCTGATTTCTTAATAAACACGCATGGGTAGATATGATCATTCTTGTACCTTTCCTTAATTAGGTACTCACTTAGGCGTTGATACCACATGCGACCGGATTGCTTTAACCCGTACAAGGATTTTTACAATTTTATTGAGAATAAATTGCGGGGAGTGCATGCTTCAGGCATTTTGAATCCCTTAGGAATTCTCATATAAATATCAGAGTCTAATGAGCCATATAAATATGCTGTCACAACGTCCATAAGACACATTTCCAATTTTTCAAAGATTGCTAGGCTAATGAGAAAACGAAATGTAATCATATCCATCACAGGTGAACATGTCTCATTATAATCAATCCCAGGTCTTTGGGAGAATCCTTGGGCAACGAGTCAGGCTTTCTACCTGACAACCTCATTTTTCTCATTTCGTTTTCGGATAAATACCCATTTATATCCAACGGGCTTTATATTATCGGGGATACGAGTTACAGGTCCAAAAACCTCTCGTTTAGTTAGGGAAGCTAATTCAGCTTTAATTGCTTCTTCCCACTTAGGCCAATTTTGCCTTTGACGATATTCAATAATAGATTGCGGCTCACAATCATCATCCATAATTTTATGAGCAACTGAGAATGCAAAAGCATCATCAATGATGATTTCATTTCGATCCCAAATTTCATTACAATATGTAATGGAATTCTCGGTATTCCCGGGGCTAGTGTTCCTTTCATGGGTTTGCGCCTCTTCAGGGGCAATAAGCTCTTTGGGAGTAAGCACAATGCCAAGCTCTTCTGGAGCGGATTCCTGATTCTTTCCCTTTCGTTTTCGAGGAGCAGTATATTTTGATCCTATCGGTCTACCACACTTCAAGTGCGGGAGATTTTGATCCATTTTAGCCTATTCTTCGGGAACAACTTTATTAACTAAAGCATTTGCAGCTAGAATATGATAATAATGCAAATAAACGTGCAAATGTGACATTGCGCGTAGATAATAGGCAAACATGGGACCATCTACAGGATGCGTCCACTAATACCATAAAATATCGAAATGGTCCACCTGATGTTGTATTAGTTCACAAATATCACCCTGAATTCTTTGCAAGAATAAATGTGATTCAAGATTAACCTTTGTTATAGAAGGTTTGATAATGAGCTTTTCTTGTGAGCAAGCCTCACAATTATAATATTTGGACAACAATACATTTGTATCCTTTAAATGGTGCATTTTTGTATTTTGAATTATCCTACGCATCATTGAAGCGTCAAGATGACCAAGGCAATCATGCCACAGTCCAAACTGATCATGGCTTACCAATCTCCAGGATGTGGTGGCGTAGGTTTCAAAAGCCTTAATCATGACACAATACAAACCCATAAAAGAAGCTTCTAGCTTCTCATGGATGGTCTTCAGGCCCATCTTATAAGAGGAAATGCCAATATATTCTTTATATTGCTCATAAATAGTCTCAATATGATACCTATTACGATGTACATCTTTGAAACTGAGCAGATTTCTTCTTGATTTAATGCTTAGAAACGCATTTTTAATATGAAGGATGGTGCCATTTGGCAAAATAATTGTGGTATTCCCAAAACCATCAATAATCGGAACAGAACATGATATTGTATGGATTTGTGCCTTATGCAATGTTATACTCGAGAAAAAGTGTCTATCACGAAATATAGTATGTGTTGTTGCACTATCAAGCAAACAAACATTTTCATTTTTCTCGATATTTTTCATTTGCATTTATATTGACAACTTCAGGTGTCAAGTATCATAAAAGTTGCATATAATCCTTGCAAAATCAAATCCTTAAATTAAGTAAAAAGATTTCCAAACATCCATCGCTACTTCAGGAGCAGAATGATACTTTTAGATTTGAAATTGGCTTCGAGCTAAGAAAAATAAAAATGAAGAATTGATAGAAGAAGATGGAGTATAAGTTGATAAATAAAAATAATACCCACCTTGCAAAAATTACTTACTCAGTCGGTAGATCTTCGTGCTGATAACGTGTTGTAAAATATTGCGTTGCAAATATATAATAGAGAGAATAGAGAGATTGAGTAGAGAAAATTAGACACTAGAGATCATAGAGAAAGTCAGAGGAGAGAGTTTTATTTCCAGTTTCTTACAGTTGTTCTGTGTTGTGATTGTTGTTATTCTGTTTTTTTTATCTTGTACATCAAAAATAAACTCCTATTTATAGGAAAACAAGAATGTGCTTATCATTAATATCAATGTATCGAATGATACATGTACTGGATAAGAGAGATAAACATTTATTGTATAGGGAGATGTACTTAGAAAGTGTGATACAAATGTACCATAATAAGTACACTAGATAAGATGAATATAATGAATATTCATTCATGTATTTCATCATTCATGTATTTCATAACATTTTGTAATTTTTCCCGGTTATATATTCCAATAATTTTATGCTTTCATCATCTCAATTATCATTACTAATTTTTTATTCGATGTAAATTATTAGTCTATTCATTAATAGTAAACATTAGTCTATTCATTGTAGGGGTAAGTACACTATTAGTGCCAAAACTTGTGTACGACGCTTACTTTGGTGCCAAAACTTTATTTTGGAATACTTAAGTGCCAAATCGGAGGAAAAACGATCACTTTGGTGCTATTGGCGAGAGATTCCGGTCAAAATGATTACGTGGCTTTTATATTTAAAAAAAAAAAAATCGACATGACTTTTAAATGACGTCATTTTCCATCCTCCTTAAGAAAACGACGTTGTTTTGCCATCCTAAGTGGATGGCCTCACAAAAATGACGTCGCACAACTCATTTGGGGATTTTTATTATTATTATTATTATTTGGGGATTGAAATTAGGGTTTTTTTGTCCGATCCTTGCCCAACGCCGACCTAGCTCGCTCGACTGCCGTCGCTCGGCCTCCGCCCTCACTTGATCGGCCGCCATCGCTCGGCCTCCATCGTCACTCGGCCGCTGTTGCTTGGCACTGTTCGAATGCCCTCCACGAGCACGTTGTCGCCGATGCTCAACGACTTACGGTCGCACTTGAGCGCAAGCTTCGTGATGGAATCGAACCGCGCGAACAGCGCCGGGACCACGTCTAACAGCTCTTAGTGGGCGTGGAGGGCGAGCCTCTGGTGGCTCTGCCCTTCGATCGCGAGCCAGTGGCGGCACACAAGGGAGCACCGGCCCTAGTCGACGGAGCCTAGGTATTGGAAGCCGCAAACCAGGCACTTGTTGGGGAGATCGGAGATGGAGAGGGAGAGATTGGGGGCGGCGCACTTGTCGACGGCCCCCCTGAGCATTGGCCAGATCACGGCCTTCGACTTGGCCGCCGAGTGGCCGTTGTCGAGGTTGGGGTTGGGGTCGGAGCCGCGGTTGCCGAGCTCGGGGGCTGTCGAGGATGGCGACTGGCCCATCGCTGGCGGAGAAGGGAAGATTCAGGTGGCTTATCTTCTCTCTCTCTCTCTCTCTCAATTTGGGGATTTAGGGTTTTGAATTGGGGGAGAGACATCAAACGGCGTCGTTTTGTTATTTAAATGTTGACTGTACTCTCCGGCGAGCCACATCAGCTTCAAAAATTAATAAAAAGTGCAACGTCAGATTTTTGGCCAACTAGATCGGTGTTAACACTGAAATGATCGTTTTTCAAAAGTTTTGACGCTTAAGTTATCCAAAATAAAGTTTTGGTACCAAAGTGAGCACCGTACACAAGTTTTGGCACTGATAATGTACTTACCTCATAATTTGTAACTAAATATTTATATAAATATCTCTAGATATTATTAAAAAAAAATTATCGCCACCAAAACTAGTTTTAACCCTAGGTCCAAATTTTATCTTCCCAATTCAAAGATTAATTTTGCTAAACAATTTTTACCACGGTATATATAAGAATGACGAGTGCTCATAGAATGTTGTCGGATTGGTATGGGTATATATGATGATGATGTTTCCAATCCTCTGTGGTGAAATTCAAAATTGAGAAAAGATACAAAAGAATATGCACCTGACTAAACAATCGTCTTATATTGAGATTCCTTATAATTTAAATATCCACCCTTGTAATAGGTTTTGGAAAACCAACGCAGCTGAACCTTCTTTGGATGAGAAACATGGGAATATGCAACAGCGAGGTGTAGGATGATATGCCCACAACTCAAAAGTTCATGATATCTTTTTGGGAAAAGGCTTAAACAATTTAAAGCCAAAGAGATAACAGTACGCCACCAACAATATTCAAATATGTCGAATGTAAGAGCACAAGATGGAAAAGTCACGTACGGCAAGAGAGCTTCTAGACGATCCAAACCACAATCAATTCGCGCTTTAGGGACCCTCTCGAGGCATGTAAACTTTACGTACTACGAATCGATTTATGTGACTGTAGTTGGTTCCGTTACTGACAGAAAGAGTAATTGATTGCAACCCTCCCATTTTCTAGAAACAATAGACTCTTGATGGCGGCGTGAATATTTCGGGGCCCAAGACGCAAGTTGAATTGCCAACAGTCAATCCTAGCATATCGAAATGCCAGAACCATTTTTCTCCAAGTCCATTTATAGTCAAAGCACAGCTCACTCAACATTTTTTTTTTCTTGCTAAGCCATTATGAAGGGAAAATTGTTCAAATTATCCTAACCTTATTATACAACTAATTCAATTCTAAATCTTTTAATTTTGTCAACTTAGTTCTAAATCTCGTGACAATTTACTAATTTAGTCATAAACCTTTTGATTATGCTAATTTAATAATAAGTTTTTAAATGATTTTGGCAAACTAGTCTTTGGCAGCTCAGTCAACGACAGTTATCTTACGTGACGCAATTCATATTAACATAGATAATTTTTTTTAAAAAAAATTTCAATTATTTTATTATTAATCTTTATTGATTTTTTTCATTTCTTTTTTTTCCCCTCTCTTTACATAAAGCTAGTGGGCTGCAAAGCCCTCGTTGGCCATGGGCAAGGGTCATAACCCTTGTTGTGGATGGAAAGCACATTGCAAGCCCTCACCCAAGGCCCAATGAGGGCCGTCAACTCTTGCTTAGCGGCCAGTGGAGGTCTTTGGTAGGGCCGCTAGCCTTGTGTAAAAAGAGAGAAGAAAATAAAAGATTGAAGATAATAAAAAATGGATTTTTTTAAAAAATTTAAAATTATCTACATCAAAACTGATCATGTCACATAGAACAAGATGCATTAACTAGGATATTATATTAGTAATATCCAGCCAAAATTAGTCGGAAAGATTAATTTGGCAATTTGTTAAAAGCTTTAGGCCTAGTTTGGTAATTCGTCAAAATTTTAGAACTAAATTGACATAATTTGAAAGATTTATGATTGAATTGTCGAAATTGAAAAATGAAGAGTTTTTTGGACATGCTAAAAAACAAAGAATGTTTGAAATGATTTGATGGGAAGCACTCTCTCCCACAACTAATTATGGTGTTTTTCATATTGATCGACACTCCACCGATGAAGAGACCTTCCTTTAGGGTACTTTCACAAAGAAATGACAGCACCAGCGTGACCCTAATATTGCATATGGGTTAGAATCTTACCATAGAACAGTCAGATGATTGAAGTTGGCTTACTTGATGGGGGCAATTTCTCCAGGAGAGGACAAAAGAGAAGCAAGAAGACGAGTTAAAACAAACATAAGAGAGACTTTAGCGATATAATATCCAACAGTAGCAAATTTTGACCATGCATCATACAGCGATTTGCCCAAGCAGAAAAAAGAAGGCACACCTTTTGCACAAAGACACCATCTGTACCATTAGGAAATTGTTTAGGTGCAAACCAGACATTTGGAAAAAAAGAAAAGAAAAGATAAAATAAGCAAAAGTCCATGCAATTGCAACTGTGCCCGTTGGACACTATCGTAGGTGTGACATAATAAGCTTTTACATGGGCCCAAGTACTATGAACATTTCCGTGATCCAATCACTTATATGTACATCGGGCCTAATTAAATTGCCCCACTTCTCTCGAATCGAGATGCAAAGGCCCACAACTTATGGAAGCTCATAGTCTATCTCTATAAATATAAAGATGTTATAATTTCATTAAAACAATTACAAAAATCTACAGGGAAAATCAAAAGTTAAAAGGAGAGACATTTGTTCCCCCCAAGTTCGCGGATGCACCCCTTTTGATTATTTAACAGCTCCAATTCTATAACCTACCTCACCCGATTCATCACTTCCCATTTTCCTCCTATTTTACCACATCACAGTCGCTCAATGATCTCCAAGCGGCGAGCTGAGCCGACTTTTGAGAAATGGCCAGTTTAGCTGATGTAAGTGTTTACATCACCCATCCTCCAAGCTCCCCCCTTCCCACTTGCTGGGCTGGCGAGCCACTCAACCTTGGACTTGTCTACCACCTTCAACATCATCCTCCTAGAGTCCAACGTATCTAGCACGCCCAATCCTCAATAAGTAAAACCCCCCTGTCTCTCTTGCTTCGTCCATTCGCCCAATCGAATGTCTGTGTCTGAGGTAATTTTGATTATTTTTCCCATTTCGCAGAGAGAGAGAGAAATGCCGACTGGCAATTGGACATGAATTCTTTATTCCACAAAATAATTCCACGGATTATAAACATCTCGATATATCTCAATCATTGAAGTTTGTAAAATCGCTGATGCATGCCTCATTTACATCCATCATTGTTAATAATTGACTCAGATATCAATGGAAACACTGTTTGGGATAGATGATCTGCATCCTCTTATTTTATGCATATTTGCAATGTTTCATGACATCAAGTTCTATTTGTTTCACGAAATTTACTTTCTAAAATAATATTTTCCTTATTTCTAGCGTTTGGATTACTTAGGAAAATGAGTCAATGGAAAATTTTTCTTAGCCAATGGAAAATTAATATTTAAATTCAGGATAATGATTTCATATTTAAAAAATCAAAGATAAAATATGACTATATATTGATACTTTAATCGAAGACTTTGTGTTTGTGCATGGGAAATTATTGGCTTTTAGATTGGAAATTGGGAATTAGAGCATTTCCTAGATCCTTTCTTAATATGTTCTTTCCCATATTTTAGGGATTTTGTCAGTATGAGATTGCATTATTTCCATAACGTAATTAACTTGTCAAGTTAATTATTGTGTACTGGAGTGAGATTGGACGGACAAAATTTAATCAGCAACATAACTGAAATTGACACTTCTTTTGAAGTTCTATTTATCCGTTGAATGAATCTCTCTCTCCTTTTATAGTGTTCAATTATATTTTATGTTGGAAAAACCAGATTCCTCATCTCAGGTTTTGATTGGGCAGAGAAGAGGGAAGAAGGGGTGATGAATCAAACTTTCTTCCACCTCCATCGCTAGGGGTGCATTTTTGTCTTTTCGTGGTATGAGGCCGTCGATTAAGAGAATTTGAGAAAGAATCACATTAGATGTCGATGACTAAGATTATACATACGTTCTATATGTAAAAATGGTGGGAGAAGAGAGATTTTCTGGGAAATGGGCTTGAACAATTGAGATTTAGGGGAAGGAATTCGCTCCAATTTATGATCCTTTGGCTTAGCCGTTAAACCAACTGCCTTTGTTCAACTTTATGGGTCCAAGAGATGAAGTCTCAAAAGGGAACCATGAGAAGCCAAAGGCAATCCCAAGAAATTCCATTCACCTGCATCTTGTCTTCTTCAATTTATTATATAATTATTTAATGAAAAATATTTTTATCATCAACAATAATTTTGTCTAAATATTTTTGTGGACAACAAAAATATTTTCACTCATTTTTTTTTTTGTAAGTGATATAAGCGATCATTTAAAATTTTTTTAAATCATTTATTTTTCATAAAACAAAAAAAAGCCTAAGTATTATTTTTTTTTTCTAATATAAGTAAGTAGTTGTAAAGGTACTAAAACTTATGGAGAGGGATTACTCTGGCCATGAGTTTTACCTATACTAATTTACCGAATAAATATGTAGATCTACTTTTTAAAGAAGTGCCTCTGCTTTGAAGGAGCTTCCATTGCCATTTTAACCAATTCTCCACTAGGGATGCATGTAGATAAGGCATTTATCGACGGTTGAGGTATGTTGAGATATTACCATTTGGAATAAAAAATCCGCATCCAAAAAAGAAAGGATTAATGGCTATTCGCGATAAATCTTACTTTTTGGTGGATCTACAATGACTGAGTATGCTTCTAAGTGCATATTGTCTGCTCTGAGGGCCTCTGCCATTAGAAACCGCGTGTATAGAAATCTAGATATATCAACAAAAAGAGCAACAGAAAAATAGACAGGGTAACCTTGGGTTCAAATGGGTGCTCCGAGTACGACCCCTGACGTTCAAGGCAAGGCGCAAATAAAGCAGACTTTAAAAGACAATTTAGCCTTTTCGCTTTCGTCACTTCCGCGGGAGAGCCCACGTCAAATATAAAAACGTAAACCCGGGATTTTGTTAATATGAGTTCAGAGGGGGAATATGTGAGATCAGCGGCGGCGGGGGGGAGGAATTTGGTTAATATATAAGGTCAGCGCAGAGGTTTTTCTGCCGGGGCATTTTCTTAGTCCACGTATAAAAGCTTGGCTCGGCCTGGCCCCGATATGAAAGCTCTCGGCACTAGGCAGGCACCCATATAAAGCTCGGCACAACCCAAATAGCCAACCCGCCCCCCGAGAACTCTGATCTCATATTCCCCTGAAGCACTTTGTTCGTTCAGAAGATAGCAATCTGCAAACACTTGAAACCACATTTTCAGGAAGAAAGGAAGGGGGAGATCAGGCAAAGTAGGAAGGTTAATGGAGAACAACAATCCAGCTGATCACGGTGGTGTTCGGAGGTAAGCCTCAGCAACCTCAAATACATAAAAAAGCACTGTTAGCCCAGCTCCGTCTGCAAGTTTGAGGATTCTGAGGAAACTCATGGGAGTATCTTGATATTCTTTCCTGTTTCTATCTCTGATCATGTCATACTGCATATATCATTACGTGAATAATGTCTTGTGGTGAAAAAACCTGCATTTTAGTCGTTGGATGTACTGTTCACGTAAGAGCCCTGGGGAATCTTCCACTTGCCTGTAGAAAAATGGCCTGTTTCTCGTGTTAGATTGGGAGAGTCGGATTGGAACACCAATTTATACCGTCCAGATTTCTCCATCTGTTCATTTCTTTCCTTTTATTGATCGAGATGTTCTCAATGATTCGACACTCAAAGAGCAGGAGTGGGCTCTGCTCAGAGCAGAGCATGTACATGGGTATATCTGGTGCAGGCAAAATGCCTTCTTGTAGTTATTGAACTCCTTTTTAAGTGCGAACTGGTAAATTTTCATGATATCCATTTGGTAATTGAATACAGTAGGACTCGTTCCAGGAATAATTCCTCTCGAGTATGGATACCATTAAAACAGCTGAGTTTGTCCGAGGAAAGTGAAATCCATGTTAACTGCCATTTCTGGTTGAAAACCGCGAAGTTATAAAGAATGTTAACCTTCTCCTAAAGTTACTGGGTAAGAGGGAAAGTTAAAGAGACACGACTGTTTATGAACTCCGCAGCTTTCTTTTGTCAAGAGAACACCATATTAATTGAAAGCCTTCTTGGCTTTTCCTTTTAAGAAAAGGGAAGATATTCAGTTGGCTTTTCTACTCGGTAAGCAGCGGCTTACCTAGTAGTTTTGTGCATCTGGGTGGTCTTGTTTTTGTGAATGTGTTGTTAGAGTAGGTTAGGAAAGGTTTATAGGTGTTAAAGGAGGTATCCCCTCGTACTCTCATGTTCCAGTTTGTCGAAAAGAAGAGTTTTTCACTAACTTAATTAGCCTCAGATCACTAGAGGGGCTATACTCTTGCGGTGCATGTATAGGTTAGAGTCCTACAATGCATAGACACGTTAGTTATGATCTGCACTAGAAGCTTGGTGTCATACAGCATCAAATTTGTTTTAGAACTTAAATTGTTAGAGTTCTTGAAAGCTTTTGGAAGGACTGCCGTCTTATGTGATGAAGAAGGAGCTCAAAACTTGAGCTTTACCAAAAGACTGATCACTAATAAGTGGTTTGCTGATTTTATTTCTTAGACGTGGAGCAGAGCATGCGGATCAAATTACTTCAATTCATTTCGTGGAGAAGATCTTGCTAAAAATTGTGATTTTTGCCATCGGAATCATGGGTATTCCAGCCATCACTAACCTTGAAACCATCGTGTGTATCTACACAATGCTCGTAATCATCGGACAATTACTAATCCTCAAGATGGGAAGGCAGGATATGGACCCAACGTTCCCACTTACATCCGCTTGCATTGCTATTGTTCTCGGATGTGTTAGATGCTGTCTGCTGATGTACATTCCGTTTCGTGTCATGCCTTGGTCGATTCTCATTCTCCGCGTCCTCTCGTTGATGAACCCATGAGCATTCATCGTGAATTAGAGAATTGTGACCATTTTTGGTTTTCCTAATATTGTGGTTTGCTCTTTGGTAAGTTGGTATTTATGTGCATTGTGCTTATACTGTTATTACCTCGAACATCTTATATATCGAAAAGCATAATATGCGATGTGATGTAGATAATGCTACTACTTAGTTAAGATTCCGGTGCCATACAATGAAGTTGGAATCACAGGGATTTTTTTTCTTTGGCTAGAGATTATTTAATCTTTTGATCCATGAATTGCAATTTAGACGTAGTTCGTAACCCAATCCTCATATCAAACCTCAACAATATTCTAGGCACTATCTTGACCTGAATTTCGCGTCACAAATGAAACCACTAAGCTTGGCATAAAGGAAGCATGCAATATGTGAGAGAGGGAAGTAATCTTCAATGAAAGATTTATCCATTTGAGAACAAAGCGAAATCAAATTAGAAAAGGGAGATGTGCGACTTTTTGTATTTGGAGACATATTTGGAAAAAACTGAAAAGTGAGATGCAATAATCTCGCTTCAATCTGAGTACAGACATATATCAATAGAAGTCCATGACTAGGAACTTCTTGTTTTTTAATTATGTGTTAAAAGGGTTGGGAGACATATTTCCTGGGAGACGGGCCTGATCCATTAAGATGAAGAGTCAAATGGGGACACTCAAAAGCCCAAATCAAATCACAAGAAATTATGTTTGCTTGCGCCTTGTCTTATTTGATCGTGGGCAACTCACAGATGGGAAGTGCTAGAACACCAAGTTGTCCCCCAAGATTTGTTCTCTATTTTTTTTTTTTTTTTTTTTTTTGGTTTATATATCCTGGATTTTTTAATCAATTCCCCTGTTTCTCTCTGCACAAAGGAAAACAAAAATTGCTTCTCCAATTTCAATGAATTGCATTAGAATCTTAACTAAATAGTACCATCGTATTCATCATCATATATTTTTGCAATGTTATGTAAAAAGTGTTTAAGGTAATAATAGTACAACACAAGGTTCTTGTTTGAGTCAGAATTGGCAAGATGCACATCAAACCCAACTTCTTAAGAAGCATACAACAACATTAGGAAAATAAAAAACTGTCACCATTCTCCAATTAATACTCAAGTTCGAATTCGAATGGGATCATCAACATCAGGACGAAGGGAACGAGAATCAGCCAAGGCATGTCACCGAGTAGAATGTAAATCAATAGGTTGCACGTGACACATCCGAGAGCAATAGAGATGAGAGCACACGCAAGTTGGAACCTTGGGCCAATATCTTGCATTCCTATCTTGAAAATTAATTTCCATTGGACGTTTTTTACCATTGTGTAGACAAGCATAACGGGTGCACTAGTAACGTTGGGTGGACTTGTATTTCTGTACATGTCCCTGATGGCTTGAAATAAGGTCTCCATGGAATCAAGATGTTCGTTATATATTGCAGCAATTGGAATTCCAAGCTCCGCTCCATATCTTCGAAATAAAATTAGCAAACTACTTGTTAGTCGATAGTGTTTCATAAAAGCTTAAGTTGTGAGCTCTTTTTTGCATCATACAAGATGACAGTTTTAACAAAACCTATCAAAATATGAGTCTACAATAAACATCAAGCGAGTCCCCAGGCCTCTTAACTTATATACTCCTAGAAACACGTCAAGAACTACCAATTTAAGTTCAAAAGGAAATTTAATTCGCAGTATGATTTCAAGCTTCTGCTGCAAATCATAGCTAATGAGTCTACTCATTGCAAGAGTCCAACTTATGGATGCATTGCAGGAATGTAACCCATCAATTGATCCACGACTAATTAAGCTAATGAAAACTCTTCTCTTGGACAAAATGTAGCATCAGAGCACGAGGGGATACGTCCTTAACACATACAATTCTTTCCCAACCCACTACGACGATGCCTTTTCATAAAACAAAACCACCAAAACTCACAAAACTATCATGGTAGAAACAGAGCAAAGCTAATCATAGGTCTTATCTCTTTTTAGGAGGAAAAGCGAACGAGACTTTCAGTATACATTGTTCTTGATATGAGAAGAGGGTATATAAAGTCGTGTCTCTTCATCAACGTACAGAAATTTTCCAACCAAGTAACTCTAGGAGACGGCTCACATTCTTTCCGACTACGTGAATTTCAAAAACAAATAATAGTTATTATGGCATTTCACTCTCCCCGGACAAACTCAGCCGTTTCAACGGTGTTCAAACTCAAGAGGGGTTGTCGCTGCTATGAATCAAAAATATATTCTATCACCAAATGAATACCATTAATATTTACCGATTAGAATTTACCGCTTAGTACAAAAAATGTCAACGAGTACAATTTACTCTACTGAATATGCTCCTTCATGAATATAGCCCAACATGCTCTGGTTCTGAGAATCAGGTCATTACGAACGTTAAGAATAAAAAACTGGATCATTTAGCAAGAGAATAGAAGACAAAGTCTAGGTGGTACAACATAACTTGCCCAAAAACTAGCCCCGATATGGGAAATGCGAAAAACAATCCATTTTACATCTAGCAAATGAGCCCCTAAATACATGCTCTGTTCTGAGAATCGAATTAATGTGAACAGCGAAAATAAAAACCTGGATCAATAACTAAACGATAAAAAGAACATGGAAAAAAAGTTGGGTGATCAAAGTTTACGTAGAGTGCAGGTTTCTTCCCGATAAAACAACATTTACGTAATAGAATACATGCAGTGGACATGATCAGAGATGAAAACCGGCAAGAATATCAAGATTTTGGGATAAATTTACTCCGCAGTCCTCCAACTTACTGACGGAGGCTGGGCTACGTTGCTTAAGACGTGTTTGAGGTCGACGAAACTTACCTCCGACCACCGTGATCAGCTGCTGGATTGTGGTTTTCCGTTGAGCTTCCCACCTTGCCTCGCCAAGTCTCTTCCTTTCTTGCTTGAATGTATAGACTACCCGCCTGGGAGAAATAGAAACACAATGGGAAAATGTACCCAATAACCCAACTAATTCTGGCTACTTAATTAATATTAACACGGGATGGGTTGGGTTAATGGGTGATTTGACATTGTAGGAATTGATCGATGTCGGACGATCGGAGTTGAACCATTTATTCAATCAAATTGAATCCGACAATGTCGGATGATCGATATCCTATTGACCCAACCAATTCCAGGCCCAATGGATAGGGTTAATGGGTAATTTTCCCATTGTGGTCCCCCAAGAAAGTCCGCACACAAAACGGACAATCCCAGAAGAGCGAGAGAGGTAATTTCGCTTAAAGTATAGGACATATGTAGATAGACGTCGATTACTAAGAACTTTCTTTTCTAATATATGCAAGAATGGGTCGGGGAGTTAGAGATTTCTCCGGAGATGAGCCTGATCCAATGAGATTCATGGGTGGGACGGAAGTCGCCCCAAGTCCTTAAAAATGATCTTCTTTATGCTTTGCTAGAATAATAGTCATTGGGACACTGTGAGAATAATAGTCTATAAGCTACAAATTCTTGTAAAAATTAGGTCATATAATAATTTATAATTATTTGTGATTTGGTTTTTGATGATCTTGAATAAACTGTTATTCTTATAGTACGTTAAAGACTGTTACACAATCATTTCTTATCTCTTTTTTTTTTATGTTTAGTGGAGAGAGGGTTTTGAGCTTAAGCAAAGCCTGGCTATATATCCATTTTCTCTATGCAGTTTTTATGTGTAGTTGAGATGAAAAGTGTCAAATGCAGACCCTCAAATCAAAAGCCCAAAGCAAATGACAAGGAATACCATTTTCCTAGTGTCTTGTCTTGTTTAATCACAAGAAACTCCTCGATAGGAATATTGGAACACCAATTTGTAGCCCCAAGTTTTGTTCTCTATTATTTTTTTTCCCCTCTTTTTGTTACTATATCCAGGTTTTTGATTTTAATATGAAAAGGGGCAAAGCCTAATTATTACATTAGGACTTGCCTAACACAGCTTAAACCAGACCTCTCTTCTACCGATAGTGGTATATATCTAGATTTTAATTCTTGATGTTCCAAATGATTGAGATTCACAGAGTAAGTAACGGGCATATCTAACAGTTGCATATCCATAAAAAAGTAAAGATTTATTATCAGTAGTAATCGACCTTTTTTTATTCATTTATTATAATTTCGGACATGATATCTTTGTACCACAATATACTCCCACGAGTCATGAGTATCTCAACATATCGCGATCATTAATACATGCATTATTTATATGAATCATCTATTGATGATTGGTTGCTCTTTGCCAATTCTGCCTGGACATTCACTATTATTTTTTGTTCTTGTACTTTATTTTGTGATGGGTTTGGTCCCTTAACTAATCACATGTCAGGACAAATTCTGGATTTTTTGTCCAAATGTTGATAGAAAAGTACGAAGTAAACACTGGAAATGAACATGGGGCACTAATGCATAAATCCCAACTTAAAATTTGAGGGAAAATTACACAAATGATCCATTTACCGATACTCATGTTCGATCTTCATACTTTATTTTTGTGGTGTGATTGGTCGGTCGACCAATGTTCAATCTTGATTGTAGGAAGGTCATATGTTTTTCTTTGTCCAAATGCAAACAAAAAGTAAGGGCTAAGAGCTATAGATCAATATGTGGCATCAATGTATCATAATAGTGCAAACTAGTGGGCATGATGTCGAAAAATAACTTTGTCATGCAGTTTGACACAAAATAATAAATAGTTAGTTTAAAGGAGGAAAATTGTCTAAAAATTCATAAGCCTATTATACAATAGTTAATTTAGTCATAAACTTTTCAATTAATTTAGTCTTAAAATTTTTGACAATTTGCTAATTTAGTCCTAATTTTTTTAATTATGCCAATTTAATTGTATACTTTATGATAATTTGTCAATTTAGTCCTAAATCTTTTAATGATTTGCTAATTTAGTTATTTTGTTCGATTTTTGCCAGAAATGGATGATATGGTGGTGTAGTCAGCATTGACCATTTTATATGGCACGACTAGCGCCGACATAGACAATTTTTGTAATTTTTTGGTTTTATGATTTTTTTTTCTTTTTTCACTTTTATTTTCTTTATCTTTTTCATTTATCTTTTTACTTTTTTCAATCCATCGACATTAAGAGAGGGTTGCACTTGCTGGCTTGGGGGAGAAATGCCTGCGTGTGGGCTGACAAGGGCGGCCCTCGCCTAGGGTTCACAAAAAATTCATACATCTGTATTACCAGCGTTTAACTGAGTATATTTGTTTTTTTTTTTTAATTTATTTATCATTACATAACATGAAAAAACGGAAAAAATTAATTATTATGGATAATTTATTTATAATGTACGTAATCAAGTTAGTTATATCTTTATATTCAAGCTTTCTTCATTCGTAATACAATTTATTCTAATAGCATCATCTTCGAATTTTCTCATACTACAAGTGCCAGCTTTTTTCAGTTTTTTTTTTTTAAAAGAAAATCAACAATAATTTGTACCTTATATTTTCGTCCTCTCTTGGAATACACACTAAGTTCTTTTTAGAGCATTTGGCCAAAGAAAATTAATGTAGAGCCAATTCAAACTATGCATCCGGGATTCATAGTGAGACTGCTTCTATATTACCTAAGCTTGGTGCTTCAGTATTAGGAGAGCATTAGCAGTTGGAGATCAATTGATGACATCAAACTATACATGATTAGAGTTAAATAATGCAACTCCATCCTAATTAGTTACTAACTCATAACATGATTTAACTTCATTTAATAATAGTTTAATTTAACTTTTACAATAAAATTAATGAAAGAACAATTAAAAAGATATACTTATAATAGAGCATCTAAATAAAAGAAAAATAAAAGTATCTCTTTTAAAATTATTTCTAACTAAGAATATCTAATTTCATTGCACAATTTAGTAAACCAATAAACTCGCTTCGTTTAAAGATGACAACAAAATTAATCAAACCAAAAATTTAAAAAAAAAATATAACTTTTAAAAGAAAAAAAGTAATATGCAAAAACATAATAGAGCTTCCCAATAGAAAGTAAGATACAATTAAGAATTCGAAATCATTAGTGCATGACATACACATCTAAATTAATTTTCGTCTCACAAAAATTTCCTAACTGGTATATTTACCCAAATCTATATTTTATTGGATTCCGTCCAATATCCCATTAAAAAGAATACGTGTTAACACAGGTATTGCTAAGTAGTTTTCATTTGTGACGAGAAATACATATCAATGTTTAGAATATTACTGACGTTGGGATATGATGATTGATTACAGACTAGATCAAAATCACAATTCGTGTATTGAGAGATTAGTGAATAAGGGTAATATTATTCTTTCTCAAATTCTTTGAATCAATTCCCCCATCTCTCTCCGACCAAAAAAAAAAAAAAATCTCTATTTCTCCAATTTCATTGAATTGCATTTGGATTTTAACTCCTCCTCCTCCTCCTTCATTATGACGTAAAAAGTGTTTAAGGTAATAATAGTACAACACGAGGTTCATGTCTGAGCTTGCATTGGCAAGATGCACATCAAAACCAACTTCACAAATAGCTTACAACAACATTAGGAAAATCAAAAACTGTCAACATGTTCTAATTAATCCTCCTCCTCCTCCTCCTCCTCCTCCTCCTTCATTATGACGTAAAAAGTGTTTAAGGTAATAATAGTACAACACGAGGTTCATGTCCGAGCTTACATTGGCAAGATGCACATCAAAACCAACTTCACAAATAGCTTACAACAACATTAGGAAAATCAAAAACTGTCAACATGTTCTAATTAATCCTCCTCCTCCTCCTCCTCCTCCTCCTTCATTATGACGTAAAAAGTGTTTAAGGTAATAATAGTACAACACGAGGTTCATGTCCGAGCTTGCATTGGCAAGATGCACATCAAAACCAACTTCACAAATAGCTTACAACAACATTAGGAAAACCAAAAACTGTCAACATGTTCTAATTAATCCTCGAGTTTCAATTTGAATGGGATTATCAACATTGGGACGCAAAGAACAATAATCAACCATGGCAAATCACTAAACCGAATGTACCTCAGCAAACCGCACGCAACACAACCAAGAGCAACAAAGATGAGAACATATGCAGGTCGGAACCTTAGGCAGATCTTGATGAATTGAGCGTGTAAAAGGAAAGCCGGCGATTGAACACGAATAGTAGAATCCTAACCTGATATCCACGAGCAGGAAGGTGATATTTTGTATACGGATCAATGTTATTTCTATCCCAGTTTCAAATCAGCACAAAAGTGCCAAGTGCCTGACATGAGTTCAGAACTTGGAACTTCTATTGTTATTTGGTAATGAAACGCGGCGAAGCAAAACAAAGAAAATCATAAAAAATATGGTCGTATGAGAGTTATGCAAGCTAATGCAATCGTGCTTTCGCTCATGGAGTGTTGCAAAACTCCATACAACACCATCAAAGTAACTAGACAAACCAAGAAAGCATTATCAAGACTGAATGGCAGCAGCCATGGAAGTTTGTCCATAAGTTTTTCCCAATGGTTTAACCAATCAACATTTTCCGCGATTAGAACTGATAGATATGCTGGCAATAGCTGTGAATTACCTTAATCTTAGGATGTAATGACTCTGAGTCACCCTATCAACAGTATTAGATTCCTTCGATGACTTAGGATTTATGCACGCCAAGTTCTAATCATCGTCACTAGGGCCAATTACAACCTAGGTTAACAAATTCTCTGCCTCAGTTCCACCGCCAAAAGCTTCGGTCCAAGGACACTCGAATTTCTCAATCGGATACTGCAGCAAACGAAATGAGCCAAATACCTAACGCAACACAGCATCTAATCCAATCACCACTCATCAAGGCACAAATAAGCAACTGCTTTGGTTTTCACTCGACGGATGAAGCTGAGAAACGATGGACATGGAATGCAATGGTGACCGCGAAATTTTTGACCGGAGCTGTGGGTGAGAGAGATGGAGAACAAGAAGAAGAAGAAATGTCGGAAGAAATTGAATCACCAGGGAAGGAGAAGCTTGCATAGCGAGGTCATTTCCGACGCGGCAGAGGGAAGTGATGGAGCGAGCGAAGGTCTTCAAGGCGTTGCCGTTGAGCGTGAACTCCAATTTTTTGAGTTCTTCGCTTCTCTCTCTACGCTTACGGTACAGATCTTTGTGAGGTGGTCACTAAAAAATTGGCGGGAGTGGAAGAACGTCACAATGCATTTCTTTGGGTTCATTGGTATTACTGGCAATTTTTTTTTTTTAAGTATCCGATTGCACCACTTTTCAATGATACTTTCATTGTTTACAAGATCTCTAATTAAACAAATTAAAAAAAAAAAAAAAAAAGAACGTTATTACACTCATAATAAAAAGGTTTTGAGTTTTAACTAAATTGATATATTTTTTATTAATCAATTAATGGTGAAAAAACCACTAGGGTTTGCCCTAGTGGCCACCCTTCCATCATGGAATGGGGAGGTGGGGGTTCGAATCCCCACCTTCTTAGGGAGGTTCGGGTGGAGACAAATTAAGTTTCAAGTGTAGGTTTCGACTCCCACGCCCTGCAATGAGGCATGGCAAAAGTCTGAGAGTGAGAATTAGAATAAGAGTATAATAGGACCGACCACAAAAAAAAATTAATGGTGAAAATATTAACTAATCATTTTCACGTTGAAGAGAGGATTATATCATGCAATACTTACGTAAGTGAACATTTTACTCTTTTTTATATTGCTTCTATACAAAATTATCTGAAAATTGTCTATACATAGCGTCCGTTTTCGTACAGTATAATATTGGTCCGTCCTTATCAAATGTTGAGGTTGGGACTTTTGGGTCCCGGTGATATGCTACGGGGTTTATAATTCTATTTTAACAATACACTGAAATGACCGGATTAACCTTCTTGGTGCTGGAGCTGCCCCTCTGGGCCTCTGGCGGCTGTAGTTCTTCATATCATACCAGGTGAATCCATTGTTTCCACATTTCATCTTCTTCTTCAACTCTCCAGGAAGGCAACGTCGGAAGGTTGATGGAGAACAACAATCCAGCTGACCATGGTGGTAAAAGGTAAGCCTCAGCGACCTTAATTATATGTGAAGCTCTGTGGTCCTTCTCCTGTTCGGAGGATCCGGAGGAAACTCATGTCAAAATCTTGACGTTCTTCCCTGTTCCTACCTCTGATCATGTCACACGGTGTATTCCAACACGTGAATTCCATTTTATAGCGAAAAATCCTGCACTCTAGGTAACTCAGGTGAAGCAGTTCATGAATTCTTTAACTTGTGCTGTTTAACTTACGAGCGCATGGGAAATTGCCCGTAGAAAATGGCCTGTTTCTCTCATTAGATCGTGAGAATTGGATTGGAACACCAATTTGTACCGCCCAGAATTTTTTGTCCTCTATTCCTTTTTTCTATTTGTTGATTGAGCCAGGTTTTTGTTCTCGATGTTCATAATGATAAGACTCTCAAAGAGCAGAAATAATGGGCTCTACTCAGAACGGCGCATTTAGGGGCATACCTGGTGGATGTAAAATGAATCGTTTCTTGCATTTCTTGGGCTGGGGTAATTTGTCTGAGAAAAGTGAAATGCCATAGCAACTGCCATTTCTTTGGAAAGAATCTGAACCTTCTCCTCAAGTTATTGGATGGGAAAATTCTGTCACATTGATGAAGGAACACGACTGTATATACACTCTCTTTCTTTCATTTCTCAAGAGAAACTCATATCAAGAACACCGTATTAAGTGAAAGTCTTATTAACTTCCTCTTAAGAAAAAATGAGACCTGCAAGTAGCATTAATCTGTTTCTACCCGGTAAGCACGGGACCTTACCTGGTAGTTTCGTGCTGTGTGGGTGGTTTTTTTTGTGAATAAGTGTTGTTAGAGGGGGTTGGAAAAGGTTTGTAAGAGCTAAGGTGGTATCCCTTTAGTACTCTCATGTTGCATTTTGTCCAAAAGAAGAGTTTTCACTTGCTTAATTAGCAGTGGATCAACAAATGGATTACACTCCTGTAGCGCATACTCATTAGCTGATAGCTATGATTTGCAACAGAAGCTTGGTGTCAAACCGCGCATTAATTCCCTTTTCGAATTAAATTGGTTGTTTTGAAATCTTTTGGAAAGATTGTCATCTTATATGATGCAAAAAGAGCTCAACAATTGAGCTTTTTTGAAAGGCCATCGTCTTATATGATGTAGAAAGAGCTCAACAATTGAGCTTTTCTGAAAGACTGTACACTAACAAGGATTTTGTTGATTTTATTTCCATGACGTAGAGCAGAGCAGAGCATGTAGATTGGATTACTACAATTCATTTCCTAGAGAAGATCTTGCGAAAGATCTTCATCAGTGTCATCAAAATCACGGGTATTATGGCCATCACTAACCTTGAAATCATCGTGTGTATCTACATAGTGCTCATAATCTTTGGGCAGTTACTAATCCTCAAGACGGAAGGGCAAGATATGGACCCAAGGTTCCAACTTAAGTCTGCTCGCATTGCTGTTGTTTTAGGACGTGTCAGGTGTATTCTATTGATGTACATTTTGCTTCATGTCATGCCTTGGCCGATTTTCGTTCTCCGCATCCTCGAGTTGATGAACCCATAAGCATTCGTTGCAAATTAGAGAATCCTGACAGTTTTTGGTTTTTCCAAATATTATGGTTTGCTCTTTGGGAAGTTGATATTGACGTGAATCACGCTAATGTTGGCCAGGACACGAACCTTGTGTTGTACTATCATTACCTCGAACATAATATGTAGTAGAAAGCATGTGATGTGATAAAGATAATGATACTACTTAATTAAGATCCTAGTGCTATACAATGAAGTTGGAGACACGGGATTTTTTCTTCTTTGGCTAGAGAGACATAAGGGAATTGATTCATAAAATTTGAGAAAGAATCACGTTATATTTAATCACTAATCTTCCAATCCATATTGTGATTTAGGCGTGGTTCAGAACTCAATCCTCCTATCCAACCTCAGCGATATTGTAGAGACTATTTTGATGTGAACTTCGAGTCACAAATGAAAACCACTAAGCCTGATATAAGGAAGCATGCAATATGTGAGAGGGGGAAGTAACCGGCCACACATTCCTCAACGAAAGATTTATCCATTTGAGAACAAAGTGGAATCACATTAGGAAAGGGAGATACACGACCTTTTGTATGTTGATGCATATTTGGAAGAAATACACAGTTGAAAGAGTAATTTTTGCTTTCATATAAGTAAAGATAGGACTTGAGTACTTAGCACTTGAGCCCAGGACCTCAGGGCTAGTGCTTAAGTGCTTGACGCCCAATACCAATCTCATTGAGGCAGGGCCTAGGTCCTTTAAGGTCCAAACCCGAAGATCTTGAACACTATTCGAAATTTAGAAGAATTACGTGGTGGAGCCATTGAACAATTGGAAAAAGCCCGGGCTCGTTTACAGAAAGTGGAAATGGAAGTGGAGCAGTTTCAGGTGAATGGATACTTTGAGATAGAACAAGAAAAGTTCAATCTGACCTCAATGCTTGTGCCCTCAGTTCCAACGCTAGTGCCCAGGACCATTGAGTCTAAGGGTGGAACACTCTCGAGTCCTAGGCTCGGATATCAAGGATTTAGGCATGGGCACCACAATCCCAAACCCAACCTTTGTGGACCTTGACCTGCTCGATGGGCCTGAGCCCAAGTGCTAGAGATCCAAGCATAGGCATTGGTGTCCTATTTGTCATTGATGGGCTCGACCCTATGAATGGGGGATCTAGGCATAGGCTCCAAGGTCTCAGGCCCTACCTTGATTGATTGAGACCTAGGCACTAGGGACCATAAATCTTGGGTTTGGGCTCCAAAGACTTTGGCCATGCCTTAATGGACCTGGCCACAAGCACCTTTCTCGAGTACACAGAGGCCATATCCTAAGAAGCATCAACACTCCCCAAAAGCATTTGTGTCGTGTCGGACACTCCGACAATGCTTATTACCGCATTTTGCAGTCATTTTCTCTCAGTGAACACGTCAATTTCATGACTTCGTTTCTGCTTGGTTCCATAGAATTGGAGCGAGATTATTTTTAAGGGGAAAAATGAATTCTTTAATACTTCCATCTATGCCGACGAGTTTGCAATCTTAACCATCAAATACACCATTTCCAAGATAATGAATTCAGAACACCATACACACAACTACAAGACCTTTACCATGGAAGCATTGCGGAGTCCATTGAACTTTTGACACAATGATGTCTGGTAATTGCACACTCAAATAATCAATATTTGTAAAAGGTGTTCTAAGGATAGAATAGACTGCCTGCACAGATTATTTTGTTAGTTGCTTACAACTATAAACTGTTGAATAATTCTAGTAAAGTACCTTCAAAAGAAGGTTGCATGAACCTTAGTGCCAGATGCCATAAATATATCAAAGAGGTTTCTCTTGAAGGTAATCAATTGATAGGCAAATCTTGATAAATTGAGTGTGTGAAAAAAAGAAAAGAAAAAAGATGGGAGGTTTTATAAGAATATCAGAATCTTGATCTGGTATCTACAAATAAGAAGGTGATATTTATAGACAAATCAATATTAATCCGCACAAATGGTGCCAAGTGCCAAACATGACCTTGGAACTCAGAGTTTTCTGTTTAGTAATTAAATGTGATGAAGCAAAAGTAAGTCATGAAAAAGTATGGCCATGTAAGGGTTATGCAAGCGAATGTAATGGTGCTTTCACTCATTGAGTGTTGCAAAACGCCGTACAGCACCATTAAAGTAACTGACGAACCAGGAAAGCATTGCCAAGATTGAATAACGGCACCCATAGAATGTTATTTGTAGGCTTTTTCCTATGGTTTAACCTTTAGGCATTTTCTGTGATTAGCACTGATAGATCTGCTGGTTAAAGCTGTGAATTACCTTAGTCTTAGGATGTAATGACTTTGAATCACCCTATGAACGATATTATGTTCTTTCATTGACTTAGATTTATGCACATCAAGTTCTAATCATCGTCAACAAGGCTAATCACAAGCTTGGTTAACAAATTCCTGCCTCCAATCCACCACCAAAGCTTTGTGACTTGGCAATTGGTTGAAGGAGACTCAAATTTCTCAATAGGACACTATGATTAGCAAAACGAGCCAATAACTAACATGGCACTGCATCTAAACTAAGCACCACTCATCAGGGCACGAATAAGCAATTCCTTAGCTTTTCAGTCGATGGATGAAGCTGAGGACTGATTGACATGGATTTCAGTGGCGACCGCAAACTTTTTCACCGGAATTTTGGGCGAGAGAGACGGAGAGAAGAAGAAATTGATTCACCTAGGAAGGAGAAGCTGGAATAGCAAGGTCGTTTCCCACGTGTGAGAGACAAGTGATCGAAAGAGCACGGGCCTTTGCAGAGGGTGAACTCCATTTTTTCAGTTATGCATGGGCCCTAGCACCCCTCTGCGACAGCAGAAATGTCGCACTTGAACCAATTTGTTTATGGACCCGATTTGTCACAAGATAATATATGATGACCAAAGTTGAATAGCGGCAACACTAAAGGGATCACTTTGTAATTTTACCCTGTTTTATTTCCAATACATTATTGTTCTCTTTTCTCAAAGATCAATATTAATTTTTGTCCAATATAGAACATTAATCGTCTTCTTAATAGTAAACTTGCAAGTCACCTGACTAGTTATCCATTTCATTAGTAGAATAGCTAAAGGAAGAAAAGAAAATATTAAGGATACTACAACTACTTTGTTGAATTTTGAATTACAGCAATGTGATAAACTGTAAGTAAATATTCAAATAAATCTCACGAAACATCTTTACAAAAAAAAAAATAAAACTGTTCCCACCAAAAAGTCAAAACCCCAAGTCTAAATCTTTTCTTCCCATATCTAAAATTAATTTTTGCTGCGCGATTTTGACTACAGTGTACATAAACATGATGGGTGCTCTGGCAATGTTTGCTGGACTGATATGGGTACATGTCCATGATGGCTTAGAGCAAGGACTCCTCTGTGGAATCAAGATGCTAATTATACATTCTAGCAATTTGAACTTTGAACCTGCTTCGTATCTATGAATTAAAATCAATAAGCTACTTCGCTGTGTATGAAGCACCATAAGCGCCATTTCTAAGGGCCTGTTTGTTAAAAACAATTTCTGTTCCCCGGAACAAAAATTTCTATTAATTTGTTTCAGAGAACAAAAAAAAGAATAGAAACATGTTTGATAGAACTTTTGTTCTCGGGAACAAAACGTCTATTTTTTTATTCTCGGGAATAAATTTGGAACAGAAATAAGAAGTGGAAAAAAAGTAGCTTATTGTTCTTGGGAATAATTTTTAGAACCAATTTTTCTCTCTCTTCTTTTTTCTTCTCTTTTCTTCTTCTCTTTCTTTTCTTCTTATTCTTCTTCCTTTTGCTGGTCGCTGGCCCCCGGAGACACCAAGCCATGGCGAGGCTCGGCCTCCTTAGCCGGCATGAGGCCGGGCCTCACCAGGCCAGGGCGAGGCTAACCTCACACCACTTGGGTGAGGCCGAGCCTGCTTGGGGGCTGGCTAGCCTCCGACGAGCTTGCCGCAGCCTCGCCTTGGCTCGGCAAGGCTTCGCCGAGCACGCCTGAACGTCGCCCAGCCGATCGTCGGCCACGGCGGTGGCCAGCGACTAGCCAAAGAGAAAAAGAAAAAGGAAAAAGGAAAAAAAATAATAATAATAAAAGAATTAAAAAATTAAAAGAATTAAAGAATTAAAAATTTTAAGAATTTTACCAAACGTATTTCTATCCTGAGAATAAAAATTTTGGTAAATTACCAAACGCGTTCTTTTACTCAGAAATTATTCCCGAGAACAGAAACAAAAAAAATCATTTCTCATAAAAAATTGTTCCCTGAAACAAAATGATTACCAAACGTGCCCTAAGGTGCTTCCAACACGAAATATGTCTAGATACTTTCCTCATATTTAAATTAGATCTCGCACGTGAAATATGAAAAGTAAGGATTTGAACTCTTTAGGCATGATAAAAGACAACAATTTTCCTAATAGCTAAAGTCATCAAGATATGAGTCTAAATTGAACATCATGCATTTTTCTTATATTTCCATATACTCACATGAACACATCCAGAATTGCAAGTTTAATTTCAAAAAGATATCTGACGCCTGGTATAAATTCATGCTTCTTGTGTAAATCATGGCTAATGAGTCCGTGGATCGTTACAGAAGTATAACCTACATGGGCTTTGTACGTAGGGATGACCTGTTTTTTTCTAAGGGCATATTAATATAATGGCGTTAATTGATCAGGTTTAATCTGTCCTGTTTGAATATTTTGAGTTATAAAAAATGAATAAAATTGTGATGAATTTTATCAAAACATAATATGAGTTCTCATGGGTCATGGATAGTAAAAATATATTTTTTGGTGTGGTCAAGGGTCAAATAACAAGGAAAAAAATTAAACTTTCTAACAAGAATGCACAATAACTACGCAAAAAAGAAGAAGGAAAAAACAGAACAACCATTCACCATGGCCAACGGGTTAGAATACTCACTCCATTGACCTCCAAGGTTAAACTCTACTGCAGAGGATGTCAATAGATATGATTCAATTAAGTTTTGAATAATTAAGAGTCCTATCTTCTTTTATTTTATCAGGAAAATCAAATCCTCGTAATTCATTTCCCACAACCTCATTTCTATAGCATATAGTAGCATTCAAAGTGCATATTCCTAGATTCATGGCATAAATATGAAAAACCACACGTTGGACGTCCACGGAGTGAGCTTTTAATATTTATGTGAAAAATCTATTCCATCTCCATAGCAGGTCCATGGAGTGAATTTTTCATATTTATATGAAAAACCTATTCCATCTCCATCAGATTCCCCAATAATAAACAAAAAATAAAAAACAAAAAAAATCAAATAATAATAAATATAAAACGACTAATCATCATGGTGAGCAGCTCAAAAGTGCATCAAGTGAGATAAAAAAATCCGAGGTGAGGGTTCACAATTAATGTCTCTAAATTATTATTTTTTACATCAAGTCCATTTACATTCTCATTTCACCACATGTCGATAAAATCTAGGTATTGTTTTAATTATTGAGCTAATTTTTAAAGAGGCATAGTTGTATAATAACAAAAAGGACAACAAAAAATAAATAGATGAATAATAAGCAATTCAATAAACAAAGGAAAAAAAAACATAGAGAGAGCAACTTCTTTGGTAAAAGGGGTAACTAGACCTTTTAAACCATCCCATCTTACATGGCCCAGATCAGTTAGGGTATGTTTGTTAATGTTCCAATTTCTTTGTTTTTTTCGTTTTTTTACTCCCCAAAAACAAAAAAAGAATAAAAATCTATCTCGATAACGTTAATTAATTTTTCTATTCTCTAGAATAAAAAAATAACTAGGGAATAGATTTGGAATAATAAGAAATAAATAAAAAAAGTAACTTTTTGTTCTCGAAAACAATTTCTAGAAATAAGTTTTTTCCTTTTTTTCTTTTCTTTTTATTTCTCACCGCCCTTTGGCCCCCACCATCCACCACCCCCCAACTAGCAGCCACCGTCGGCAACAAGCAAGAAGAAAAAAAAAGAAAAAAATATTAAAAAATATTTAAAAAATTAAAAGAATAAAAAAAAATTGGGTCATTGCAAACACATTTCTATTCTTTTTCTATTCGAAGAATATAAATTTTGTATAGTTATCAAATGCATTATTTTACTTAGAAATTATTCCAAGGAATAGAAATAGAAAAATACTATTTATGAAGAGAAATTGTTCTCCGAATGGAAATGTTACCAAAAACGCACTCTTAGTATTGTTTTGGTGATTTGTAATTTGCAAACTTCTATCGTTTGTTGAACTTAAATTTACAAATAAATAAGAATAAATGTATCTTCAAATGTATTAGAACAATAAAATGAATAATGATTTCAATAAAATATCTTGAAATAAATTTCTATTATTCTTTTCAGACATTTATCACTCCTCAAGTACAATGATTAGAACCAACAAAAAAAAAGAGTACAATGATCAGAGCTGCTCTCACCCTCTCTAAAGCAGGAAACTCATTCACCCATATCGACCCCTGGCTAGGGTGTGAGTGTTGGTCCAAATTCAACCTTGGACCGACCCTGGACTGGCTCAATCTAATTAGTCCTAGTCTAGTTACCAAGAGGACTGGGCCGGTCCTTAGTCTTGAGACTCCTGGACCTGCATTGTACGAGTTGATCTTCGATCTAAGACTTTAGTGTTCAACCTAGACTAACCCGATATATATATACACACACACATAATATAATTATGTGTATATATTAATAAATATTAATCTGCACCTCTACCTCTATTTTTTCTTATGCAAATTTGCCATTTAGATTAGAAAGTAGAAACCAGCCTAGATTCAACCCATAAAAAATAAAAAATAAGAAAATAGAAACCCTCTTCATTCGCCTTGCTCGCCGCTTGCCTCATAAGCGTAGCTCAGTTGATGAAATCACTCACCTCTCTAAGCTTGCCTCACGAATGCAGCTAAATAATCACAAATGGAGATTTCTATTGTCAATTTCTCTTTTATATATATATATATTTATTTATAGTTTAATTTCTCAATGTCACATTGTTGATAGATATGTCATTTAAAAGAATATGTTTGTCCTTTTAAAGAATACAAAAAATGAAATAAAAAATTAATCGGTTAATCTTGAGTTAACCCTACAATCGGATCGAATCCATAGAGTTGGTCCCCGCTCCCAAAAGTTAAGGACCGACATTATGTGGGTTGGTCTCTAGGTTAGATGCCGGATCAGCCCAACCCAAATTATAATCACCCCTATCCCTTGCGGAATTGTTGCTTCTTGGTGATTGAAGCTTTTTTCTACGATGCGATGCTTTGCAGGATGAAGATCCCATCCGTCTCCGACTTGAAGAACGACGCCTTCGGTCGCTGAAGCAAAAAGAGATAAGGCCCGTGTCGGTGCGCGATATTTGACCAACTAACGATCACTGTGCAATGGAAATTTCAGGGCGTTAAATCGAGCTTTATATCGATTAGTGCCCCTGAATTGGATTCCAGTTGCAAAAGAGAGACGGATAAAGTAACATTTTTAACTTAATAAATTCGCATGACTAATTTGACCGAGAAAGCAAGATCGGACATTAGGGGCAGCTGTTACATTCGATTCGTGATGTTCCTGCGCAAATGCAGACGCGACACATACGAGCCCGTATAGGGAAACGCTAACGCACGATGTCATGCAACCACGCATGTTTTTTGAATTTTCTTTGCTTCTTTCCTTGTTTTCTTCCCTCTTCGTGATGCGCCCGTCTTGAATTTTTACATCATTCGCAACTTTCGAACCGGTGCTTTTTGAGGCGCATTTAGCTTTATCACGTGCTTCGTTTTTTATAAAAGCACTCCAGAAAGCCACCTTCGGGGACGATAAGCTTAATGGAAGAATCCTGTGCAAGTCATTTGGCCCCCACATGATTGTTCGTGTTTTTGGTGGATTAAGAAGAATCTATCTAAATTTGATCGAGGGAGCTAATTCAAGATGTCGCTGCCCTAAAAGAAAAATGAAACTTGACTTGGTGGCGAATCACTCATGATCTTTTTTGATGATTGAATGGTGCTAAAACTAAATCGAACACTCTCAAAATGCAATGTACTTGTGCCCGTGAAAGCCGACCGAGTTCTTGCAGCTCAGGGGACTTCTAGTGATGCAGCGCGCAAGAGGGTTGTTGTCTCGTTCTTCTTCTGACTAGCATCTTACAGAATCGTGTTGAAACCCGCTAGTGCTCTTGGAATTTCTATTCGAAAAATTGCTAAATTTATCAGTTTTCTATTTATCTTCTATTTAGACAAAGCCTTTACATGGCCATTCTACTCAAAGTTTCACAAATATGAAAGTTAACCTTTAAGTCAATCTAATCTATAGCTAAAGTTGGGAAGAGGAGGAATGTTTGTTCATGTGCTTGTTAAGTGACACTTAACTTTGCTTTTGTGATTACTGCATAGTGAGCAACATTGCATAACCGTGCCATATGATCCATATTATAATCTCAGTCCATGGTTAAAACAGGTTAAGGTGGGCTTATTTAGAAAAACTCGCCCATTAGAACATCTCAGGGAATGAGTGAATTTTTCTTGTTAAAAAACTCAGAAAATCGAACTGATGAAATCTCCAAGTGCACTCCATGACTCATGAAGTGCTCTTGCAGAGGTCATAAATTCGATTTTCTGCGTTTTTTAATAAGAAGAGCTCACTCATGGAACATTTCATAGTCAAGGTCTGCGACAGCCCCACCCTATTCTCATTTTCAGCCAAGCAAGGAAGGGATTAGCGAGGCAAATTTGGAAGGTTAATGGCAAACGATAATCCAGCTGATCTTGGCAGTCGGAGGTAAGCTTCATCCACCTCAAACATAATCTTAACCAGCCCAGCCTCCGTCTGTAAGTTGGAGGATTGCAAGTAAAATAATGCCAAAATCTTGATATCCTTTCCTCTTCTTATCTTTGGTCATGTTCGCTGTGTATATTCCATTTCACGTTAACGCTGTTTAAGGAAAAAACCAGCAAGTAAATCAGGAGAACTTGTTAATGCCTTCTGAACTCATACTGTTCAATACTTAAGAGCCCAATACTGTTGAAATGGCTTGTTCTTTGCCTTAGATTGGGAGAGTCGGATCAGAACACCACTTTGTACATGCAGATTTTTTCCTCTATTTTTTAATTTTTGTCGATTGAGGCTTGAGACAGGTTTTTGTTCTCGATGTTCATGATGACTCGACTCTAAAGAGCATAAATGGGCTCTTCTCAGAACAGAGCATATACTTAAAGCCATATCTGGTGGGGATGTAAAATGGCGCGTTTCTCGCATATCCTGGATTAGGGTAGTTATGTCGTACCACCCAGATTTTGTCTTGTTTTATTTTGCTAATTGATCCAGGTTTTTGTTCTCGCTACTCATATGACCAGACTCTAACAACAGAGCATGTTGGCTTGTGCTCGTGTGAGGGTATGCTCAGTGGGTGTAATTCTGTCAAAAAAGTAAGAATGCCTCCTTTAGTCATCACCCCTTTTACTGTGCGAATGGGTAAATTTTAGTGATATCAACTCAGTAATTGAATACGGTAGGACTCACACCAGGAATAAACCCTCTCAAGTATGCATACCATTAGAACAGCTGAGTTTGTCTGAGGAAAGTGAAATTCATATTAACTGCCATGTCTTTTTTGAAAATCAAGATGTTGGAAAGAAGGTGAGTGTGGAGGACTGCGAGTGCTGTCTTCATTTCCTTTCGTTAAAAAGAACTTCCTATCTCTTATCATGTTTTTGTGTGTATTTCATTGCGTTACTGTTTCATTAGGAAACAATCTATACTCTACGTAAATTAGATGACCCCGTCCTTTTTATTGTTTCAATCTGAAACCATGGTACAAGTATGAGTTGCTTATATGTTCTTTGTTAATCTATCAATATGCTTATTCTTGATCCTTATTGTTTGAGCTTCTGTGAAAAATGATTGTCTAACAAGTGATTTGTTGATTTTTATTCCAAGGAATGTGTTAGATCATGTGGCTCAAGTTAATGAAGATCTTGATACCCTCGAGAATGCTTTGCGTTAGCTCATTAGGGATAGGCATACCTCTATATGTCCGGCCAACATTTCCACTACACCAAGCAATCAAAATCATCCGACAAAAATTAATCTTGAGGATGGGAAGGCAAGACATTGACCCAAGTTTTTGACTTGCCTTTGCTATGACCACTGTTGCTCTTGGATGTGTCACATGCAGTCCCCTGATGTGCATTCTGCTTGGTGACTTGCCTTGGCCAATTTTTTTTTTTTTTTTTTGCCTACATTCTAATGTTGGTAGCCACATTCGTGTTCATCACGAACTGAAGGATTAATTGGGTGATGGTTTATGGCTTTTTTGATGTCGTGATGTGTTGTTTATATGAATTTGATTTGCTCAATAACCTTCCAATGCTTGGTCGGATGTGAACCTCATGTTATATTATTACCTTGAACACCCTTTACATAACATAGTAGAATAAATTATGATGATGATTAGAATTTGTTATAATGCAAAGTCCTCTCCAGCTAAGGGCCTGTTTGGCAAAAACAATTTCTGCTCCCTAGAACAACTATTTATATTCTTTTGTTCCAGGAAACGAAAAAAAGAATACGAAAAAAGAATAGAAACAAGTTTAGTAAAATTTTTGTTTTCAAGAATAAAAATCTATATTTTTGTTCTCGAGAATAGATTTGTAATAGAAACAAGAAATAGAAAAAAAAAATAGTTTCTTATTTCTGGGAACAACTTTTTCTTTTCTCTTATTTTCTCTTCTCTTTTCTCTTTTATCTTCTTCCTTTTCCTTTCATTCTTCTTCCTTTTGGTCGGTTGCTGACCCCGGCCATGACCAACAAGGGCCGGCGACCTCGCCAGAGTGTCACCGGCCCCCCACAACGCTGAGCCATGGCGAGGCTCATTGGCTTGAGCCTCATTAGATTTGGGCAAGCTCGAGCTTGCCTACCCAAGGCAAGACTTGAGCCTCACCGGCTGGTGTAAGGCTCAGCCTCGCCAAGCCGAGGTGAGGCCAACCTCGCGCCACCGGGCGAGGTTGAGCCTCGCAGTGGCTAGACGAGCCTCCGGCGAGCTCGCCCTGGCTTGGCGAGGCTCCAACAAGCTCGCTGGACCTCGCTTAGCCGATTGCTAGCCGCTGCCGTGGCCGGCGACCGGCCATAAAAGAGGAAGAATGAGAGAAAAGAAAATAGAAAAAAATATTAAAAATATTAAAAAATATTAAAAAATTAAAAGAAACAACAAATTATACAATTCTACCAAACGCATTTCTATCATAGGAATAGAAATTTTATGCAATTACCAAACACATTCTTTTACTTAGAAATTGTTCCTGGAAACAGAAATATAAAAAATTATTCCCAATAAAAAATTATTCCCAAGAACAAAATCATTACTAAACGTGCCCTAAGAGTATTTTGAGCTAGTTTAAGCATATCTCGGGAAATTTTCCACCAGCCCCTTCCCTATAAGGCAGTTTTAATCATTTTGCTAGAGTGCTAGTTTCAGTTTAAATTCCAGGTGCATTTAGGTCCATTACTTCTACTTTGGATTGAGTTGCATTAATAAGATAAAGCTCATGAAGTTGCATTACCATTAACCAGAACTAAGAAATGGTGAAATTAGAGAAACAGGGCAAGTTTTCCCTTTAGGCCAGAGAGAACAGGGGAATGAGAGTATATAAAAAAGAATCGCATACCCTCATTCATTATTCTTTCATTTCGGATTCACGCCTTGTTAGTTTGATATAATTTATACCTTTTTCCTCATATAATTTTCACCACTACCTATGTGCTTTTGAGACTAGTTTAACAAAATTATTTGATAATTTCATTCATTCATCACTCGCTATGTCACTAGATACTCATCCATGGTCCATGGCCAAACAACAATTTGCTTCACATGAAAATGTTCACGAATCTAACCAATTGTGATTTAGGTTCTTAAATCCATGTAAAAAATTTGCTTTATTCTCCTAGAATAAAAAGGGTCCACGCATGCGTGTGAAGAAAATATTTAAATGTGTGGAGAGAGTAAATATAAAATAAAATTAATACAGGAAAATTTTTTTAAATAATTGTAAGATTATATTCAACACTTGTAAGTAAGATAATTGGAGGATTATATCTTAACTAATTTTAAATTACAATTTTGTCCATTTTGTCATAGTATGTCACCATTATATAACCGACAGACGTAAGCATCACATCAAGTTTTTTTTTTTGGTTATAAAAAGTTGGAATCCTCGTTGGATTTGTTTCTATATAAACTGGCACTCGCTCATGGATAATCGATTAAATTGCACGTGCCATAATTATAATTTCCCCAGTATGGGCCTCATTGTTCTCAACGTTCCCATGAAGCAGGCACTTTTGGGCCTGGACCGGCCCGCTGCATCGAGGATCGGATCTGTTGCATGGAGGACTCGGATTTAAGATCCGACCCAAAAAAAAAAATCCTCTATCCACGTTCACGCCCTGTCTGTTCTCTCACCTGCTGCCGCTGCATAGCTCTCGATTCTCCTCCGGCTGAATTCGGGTAATCCTTCATCCCTCTAAATACGTTGTTTCCTCCGGATTGCGATGATTTATGTGGGTTTTTTTCCTTTTGCATACTATGATTATTATCGACTCAGTGAATGATTTTGTTAAACGAAAGCCACATTTGATTGGTAAATTTGTGAATATTTTTTTTGAATTGATCGTTGCGTTGAGAAAATGGAGAAAAGATCCAGGTGAATTGCAGAACTTAACACTTTCACTTAGTTGGCCTGGTTCTTGCCGAATTGCTGGTGACGGATAAAAATTTAGCTTGAACCCGTCTTTTCATGGACTTCCTTCTTCTTTTTTTCTTTTTTCTTTTTTTCCCTTTATAGGAATGTGACTTTGCTTCTTGGTGACGATAATGCCAAGTTGGTCTTTGAGGTAATATCTTGTGTTTTGCCTGAAGGTCAATACCATTTCTCTCTCAATCTAGATGCAAGCTAACAAGTATCGACACTTTCCAGGAGTTTTCATGTTGTGTGACATTTTTACACGTGTCCAACACGCTCCGGCACGTAGTCAACAAGTGTCCAAAAATCCGACATGTAGTCAATTCTCCCCGACACGCTCTGATACATGAGTCTGGAATTTTGACACACGATTCTGACGCGCACAGAATCAATTTTAAAAATTTTCAATACTTGATGAGTCAAAATGTAAATATATGAAAAAAAAAAATGGTAGATTGGGCATCACTGCCATCGTCGAGGGTAGGGGCGACGACCTTGCCAGCCCTAGGTGGCGAAGGGGGGTAGGCCCTTGCTGAGCCCAGACTTGGGTGAGCCTCACTCGAGGCCTTGGCGAGGCTCCACCCAAATTTGGGCGACTACATGCCCTCACTCAGGCCTAGTGAGGGTCGTTGGCTCTTGCCTAGGGGTGGGGAGGCTTGTTGGCCATAAATGAGGGCCATCGTTGCCCAAATTTGGCTGAGCCTCACCCAAGCCTCGCCTCGGCCAGCGAAGGTCGCCCCCACCGTCACAAGCTGCCCCCATCGCCGCCTAGGTCACCGATCCCCCTTCGATGGTTGCGGCGGCAAATGAGCGGCCTACCCAACCAAGCAGCCACGACCCCGCCTACTCTTTTTTCATTTTAGAATTTTTTTGGCTTTTTAAAAAGTTTTTTCACTATTCTTTAAATAAGATTTAAATAAATAATAATAAAAATGCCACGTGGGATAAATAAATAAATTTTAAAATACTACTTCAAAATTTTCAGTTAAACAAATTGCAGTGTTAATGGAAGAACTCGATTGTACTAATTTGATAAGTTTTAGAATTTAATTGCACTTTTTCAACAAGTTTAAGACTTGTAATGCACATATCCCTAAACTTAATAGTGGAATGTGGATTGCCTTTTTTCCCTCCAAGTTTTATGGATTATTGCAATGGAATGTAGTTAAATTTGTTAAATTAAAACAATGAATAATATTAATAAATGTTGGATTAATGTTTTTAGTGTAAATTAATCCAATGCTCTTTTTATTATTATTTATTTATTTGTACATTTATATATAAAAATATATTTAATATAAAACATATCGAAATGTGTCGAAATTCTTTATTTTTTTAGAAATGACGTATCGGCGTGTCATGTAGTCTTGTGTCATGTAGTGCGCGTCCGTGTCGGTGCTACATAGGGTGCAAGGCTTAAGGGCCGCAAGAGAGGGCTGCGATCCTTATAGGCCATTATGGGGTAAAAAAGAAAAGAAAAAAATATAAAAATAACGCCAACAAGCTAAAATTGGTCGAATTGACTGAATTGTTATAAATGAAAAAGGTTTAAAACTAAATTGTCAAAAAAAATTGCTTATAACTAAAATGGCATAATTGTAATAAATTTATCACTTTTTTGGTGATTTACCCATCGAGAATGTCCACAGCTCAAAATGTGTGCAAGTTAGAAGTCTTTGTAGTTCTATCGTCTATCAAATAGAGAGTACAAATTAAATATCCACATCCGTCCATACTCGAAAGAGGATTCGTGCGAATTTGGAAATCCACTTATTTAAAATAGCTTATATATGTTAAAATAGATATATTTATAAGAAAGTAAACAACAAAAATGATTTTTGACAAGATCCACTTCATAAGCTTTAATTTGACATTTTATTGTTCAACAACTTAAGTCTTACGTTCTCAATCTTACAATCCAAACAGAATTTAAATAATGAATAGGAAGAGATGACGTCCAGTTTTCACTTAGCCATTAAAATTTATAGAGAATATCATTTGAAAAATATAACACAAAATAAAGAAATCCATATACTTTTAAACAATAAAAAATGAAATTGTGATGAAGCTAAATGTATTCAAAGTCTTCTTTTCTCTGACAAAAAAAAAGTCTTCTTTCCTGATTTTTCTATTGTACTAGTACCAAAAATTTCTATTATAGGTCTTATTCACCTAAATTTTAAGTTTAAACTTTCAGCCATATTTCTAATGTCTGATTTGACGATTATTTTTACTTGGTATTTACTATGCCCGATTGATAACAAGTCCAGATAACATGACGTCAAAATTGGTGACACTAATAACAAAAAGAAGAATAAATACATGTCAAAATGCATTTATCAATAAATACATGTCCATGCAAAGCGCAGGCCACGTAAGTAGTTCATACATCATAGTGTTATGAGTAATAATTGGATTTTGTAATGCACATTATATCAATTTGACGCCCAATTCCAATAACACAAAAACCCTTGTCAATTCTTTTTCAGAAGGATAATATTAGGAGTAATTATAATGATCCTTGTTATATATTGTCGCTATTTAATGTTGGTCGTTGTACCTTTTTTTGTGATTTATTTGATCTATAAACTAATCCCACATAAAACAAAATTCATTTTTCAGTCCAAATGTTGACAGCAAGTATTAAGTGAGCATTGAAGAGAAACCGATTGCTTTGACACGTAAATCAAAAAATAAATAAATAAAAATTAAAAAAAAATTATCATTAGAAACTATCCACATCGGCGCCGACTACGTCATGTAAAATGATCGACTTTCACGTCAATGATTTCTAGTTAAAATTGATCGGATATGCTTAATTGGCAAAATGCGAAAAGATTTAGCACTTAATTGGCACTATTAAAAAGTTTAAGATTGAATTAACAAAAATACAATAAATTTAGGACTTTTTGACAATTTTCTCCATCAAAGTCTCAAGGGAGCATCAACAAAAGATAGACAAGATAATGGTGTCATATTATAATGAACTTTTTTTCAGTATAGATTTATTGCCAAATACTAGTTACATATGCAAAATGCAATAGTCTAATTATAAATAGGTGTGTATAGCATAATTATTCATGTATTTGTAAAAAAAATTTTAAAAAAAAATTAGATTAGAAAAGTTAATAGATAAATAAAATAAATCTTAAGGAGCCAGGAGATTAAACCTGGCGCCCTCCCCGTTTGTTACGTTTACAAAAGCTGGCCTCACAATTTGGTTGTGTTGTGGTGAGTAATCTTTTAACGTACATTAGCGAGGCACACAACCAATGAAAAGATGACACGTGGCTTTCAGGGAAACCTTGACCCGATAACAATGTTTTGGCGTCTTTAGAATTGATGACCTGGCAGCAACTCTTACTAAATGATCACCCTAAGTATTACTGTCAAAAATTTAGTCCATTTGAGCTGAGAGAAGTGTTACAAATCTAGGTTATATTGTCTTCCATAAAATGTTTATTCCACCATAAATGGGCAATAGTCATGACAAATTCGCTATAGCGTGCGCAAAAGCAATATTTGAAACTGAGATCGAAAGTTAGGTAAGGACTACATGATCGTAAGATAAAATAGGAGAACCAAAATTAAACATCAACAATAATAGAGGGATCATTTTGTAATATCTTTTGCATAATTATTTTTGCATTCCATGTTACTACTGCTTGAATACCTCTAGCATTAAGTCAGCATATTCCATTGATAATAGGACGGTCATTTAAATTTTTTTCTCCTAATATGATAAGTGTAGATTAATTTAAGAGTCCCATCTATTGTGGAAGAATTATCAAAAAAGTCTTAAACCTATTGCGATTGTGCTAACTCAGTACTAAAACTTTTTTTTTGTCAATTTAGTCATAAACCTTTTGGTAATCATGTCAATTTAGTCCATCCATCCAAATTTGGCTAGCCGGTGCCGATATGGACGCCGACCGTCCAACGAATGCTGATGTGCAAATTTTTAATATTTTTTAAAAAATTTGAACTTTTTATTATATGTTTAATTTTTCAAACTTTTTAAAAAATAATGAAAAATTGAAAGACATTAAAAAAAATATTTTAAAATGTCACTTCAGCGCTCGTCGGATGACCGTAATCCATGTTAGCATCAGCTAGCTAAATTTTCCAAGATTGATTAAATTGACACAATTACAAAAAATTTAGAATTGAATTGGCAAAAAAAAAGAAAAAATGATTGAATTGACACAATTATAATAGGATTAGGAATTTTTGGGTAATTTTCCCCATCCATCGCAAGATTTGATACAATCACAAAAATTGAATATTGGCACTAGTACAGCAATCATTTTCGTAATTTCTCCCTAATATATTTTCTAATAGTTCTATTTCTTCGTTTTCTCGAAGATCATTCATTTTTTATTCGATGTAAAACGTTAGTCCATTCATTAATAGTGAACTTGCAAATTGTATGACTAGTTTTCTATTTCAATCCAGAACAGTAACACTAAATTGTATCACACTGATGTAATAATTTGTGAGGAAATATTTTATAAATTTATCTAATTATTATTAAAAAAACCCTAACACCCAAAAAATTCGTAACCCTAGGTGCAAATTTTGTGTTGCCATCTCAACAATTAATTTTGCCAAACGATTTTGACCATCGTATATATAAGCATGACATGTGCTCAGGGAATGTTGGTCGGACTAATGTGCAGAGGTGAGCATGGTTTTACGATAAAAATGGAAATCGGACCAATGGGAATCAATTAGTTTTAGTATATAAGATATCTAGAGTAGATTTCAAGTTCCAAAAATTGAAAAACCAGTTTTGACGAATAAGTTTCAAGCGGAACAAGTCTTTGTGTTTTTCTTTGTTTTATGTATTCGCACAATCTTGCAATATTCCATGACATCTAATGATAAGTGTGTAATTTGGAGCCATTAGTCTGAACTTTCATTTCCAACAATATCAATTACTGAAACTTTTACTTTTTTAATATTTCATAATATCTGTGTGTCTAAATATGAGTTGTGATAAGCGGATTATAGTAAATAGTGGTCATTAAAGGTAATGATTCACTACAATCATTCAATTAAGAATATATGTGGAACTTATGTAGACTTTGAAATCGACCATAGAACCCGTGACAGCATAGGTTCATACTTCCTAAGTATGCATGGTAGGTTTAACATGCAAAAAATTAAGGAACTAATTTCTATGAGTATGTTTCAGGTTCCACCTAGCAACCTTGAAACCCTCAACCCACCAATATGGGGTGACATGTCTTTGATGGCTCCAAGCAAGGACTCTTCCATGGAATCAAGAAGCCGGTTATCCATATTCTAGCAATTTGAGTTCTATGCTTTGCTTCATATCTAGGAATTAAAATCAACAAACTTCTTTTTATATGGCAATTTTTCGCAAAAGTTGAAATTATCAAGACAGGTTTCCACAGCTCAAGTATTAAGCACATTTTATCAATTATTTCCAAAAATGAAATATATTTTAATACTTTCCTATTATGTAAACCGGAGGTTGCACGTGATACATGGAATGTAAGAATCCTGAAAGAAGGAGGAGATCTGGAGAGAACGAAGATTGAAGGAAAGATGTTTTTCTTTCTATTCATTTCAATGATGTAAATGTACAATTCCTCTTGTAGATATAATACAAAGAGAGCACAAATAATGGAAATAAATGATTCTACGTATCAATCTATGTCTAGATCTAATATTAATTGATTATGTACACAATGCTAATCTTCTAATCAAATCAATGATCAAATCAAATCTTCGGTTGAATAATCCAGGAGATTCCGCATATCTTCCAACACTCCCTCTCAAGCTGGTGGTCTGTAGATGTCTAAGACGCCCAGCTTGCTCAACAGATATGCGTGCTGCCTTTGACATAGGGGCTTGGCAAAAATATCTGATGGTTGTTCCATTGTCCCAATTCCTTTTGTCTCAATCACACCCTCTTGAATTTTCTCTCAAGTGAAGTGACAATCCACCTCAATATGCTTGGTTCTCTCATGTACTACGGGATTCGCTGCAAGTTTGAGAGCCGCATCATTATCACAATATAGCTTGGTCGATCCTTACACTTCTACTCTGAGATCCTTAAGTAGACCTCACATCCACACTATTTGACATGTAGTTTTGGCCATAGCTCGATACTTTGCCTCAGCTAAAGATAAGGACACAGTGGGTTGCTTCTTGGTCTTCCATGAAAGAAGTGATTCTCCCAATTTGATGCAATATCCAGTGACTGATCTTCGACTTATGGGACATGTTGCATAATCTGCATCACAATATGCTGTCATTTTCATGTCGCATTTCCTGGACAGAATTATCCCAAGTCCTGGACATTTCTTTAAATATTTCACAATCTTCAAGGCTGCATCGAAGTGGGATTGCTTCAGGCTGTGCATGAATTGACTAAGTGTCTGTATTACATAAGAAATGTCGGGCCTTGTCATAGTTAGATATATGAGTTTCCCAACAAACCTTTGATACCCTGATGGATCTCTGAGTATTGTGTCATCATCTTTGGATATGCCCTTATCATAATCCGCAGTGGTCAATTTAGTATTCTGTTCGATGGGTATTGCCGCTCTTTTGCACCCTGATAGACCTGCTTCTGATATGATCTCCAATATAAACTTTCGTTGACTGAGGGAAATCCATAGATCAGATCGAGCAATTTCGATTCCAAGGAAATATTTAGGTGCTCCTAAGTCCTTAATATGGAAAGTGGCATGCAAGTATTCCTTGAATCTTTCTATGGCAGCCTTATCATTTCCCATAAGAAGAATATCATCGACATATATCATCAAATAAATAGATGACATACCTTTGTTTCTTGTGAACAAGGCATAGTCATGTTTTGACTGCTGGAAGCCTACTGTTGTAAGAGCATTTGCAAATTTAGCATACCATTTTCTGGATGCTTGTTTTAACCCATAAAGGGATTTGCAAAGACGACACACTTTATTCTCCCCCTATCTCCATAAGCCCTGATGAATATATATATCCTCGTCTAAATCACCGTGGAGGAAGACATTATGCACGTCCATTTGATGTAGAGTCCAGTCATTAATAGCAGCAACGGTAAAAAATGAGCGAACTGTGACATCTTTGGCAACTGGTGCGAATGTCTCGTGGTAGTCAAAACCTTTTCACTGAGTAAATCCATTGGCTACCAGGCGTGCCTTGTAACGTTCAATGGATCCATCTGCATGATGTTTAATCTTGTAGACCCATTTGCACCCAATTGGTTTTCGATTAGGTGGCAATGAGACAAGATCCCATGTGTGGTTGTCATTCAGTGCCTTTAGCTCTGCCATCATGGCTTGTTGTCATCTTGGATCAAGAGACGCCTCATCACAACTAGATGGTTCTTTGTCTTCTGATAGGCGACTAATGCAACATCTATGTTTCTATGATAATCTATGAAAGGAAACATAGGATGAGATCGGATATTGAATACCTGGATAGTTGTGAGTGGCACAGATATAATCTTTGGTCCATGTTGGAGGTCGAGTAGCCCGACGAGAACGTCTTGGATGATCGTCTTCAGCAGGAGTGGGAATTGTCTCATTGGAGACGAGTGGCGAGATATCATTGCTGACTTCTTCCTCAGTATTACTGGAATCTTCAGCTCTATCTTCTAAGAGATTTGCTGATGAGTTGGAATTCTCGACTGGAGTTGGTGTCCCTGTTAGAACAAATGCAGGAGTGGAAGACAGATTCCTTGATTGAACCAGTGGTATGTAACCAGGATCTAGAGATAATGCGTCGTCAGATGAGAGACCATGAGGATTGGAGCTTGTGCCTGAATCGTCATCTGGAGATGCCATGTTGGAAAAAGGAAATATATCCTCATGGAAAATTACATCACGGCTTATAAGAAATTCCTTTGTGGATATATCAAGAACTCGATAGCCTTTCTGCAGATTGGGATAGCCCATAAAAATGCATCTTCGAGCACATGGACTCAACTTGTCTCGAGAGCCTACTGTTGCAGCATAGCAGAGGCAACCGAAAACTTTGAGATGTTGTAGTTCAAGTTTTTTTCCATAGAGCAGTTCAAATGGTGCTCGCCCATTATGTATCTTTGTGGGCATGCGGTTGATTAAATAAGCTATTGTGATGACGCAATCTCCCTAATAATCATCTGGAACTGAAGCTTGAAACTTCAAGGCACGTGCGACTTCTAAAAGGTGCCAATGCTTGCGTTCAACCACTCCATTTTGTTGTGGTGTATAGACGCATGAACTCTCATGTTGGATGCCATGAGATGAGAAAAGCATGGAGCAATTATGACCGAAAAATTTTGCTCCATTATCAGTTCGGATTCGCTAAATCGATTTCCCAAACTGATTCTTGGATAAGGCGATAAAAGTCTTTAAATAAGAATAAGCCCGATCATTAGATTGCATCAAAAAAATCCAGGTTGCATGAGAATAGTTGTCTACTTTTGTGAGGAAATAACGAGATCCATCATGATTAACTGTATGATAAGGTCCCCAAATATCAACATGTATCAAGGAAAAGTTTTTACTAGTACGGGAGTTACTAGATGGAAAAGAGGAACGAGATTGCTTTGCAAGTGGACAAATAGGACACTTAGGACAAGGAAAGGTGGCACTGTGACCCAATCTCATATGCATGAGAGAATTTTTGTCATTCATGCTCAAATTACACAAGGAGGATTTATTCAATGGAAAGCTGGATAAATCAAAATTACTTGGGAAGCTTGACCAAAAACACAATCCTTCTGAAAGACTACCCCAGCCCATCAGTCTACCAGTCGAAAAGGCCTGAAAGAGACAGGTATCAACATTGAATATTACTCGACATGAATTTTCTTTGCAGACTTTTGACACGGAAATGAGATTAAATTGAAATTATGGGACATAGAGGACATTTTTAAGGACAATTTGGGGACTGAGATTGACTATTCCTATCACATTAATATGGCTGATATTTCCATTAGGTAATTGTACGGAAACAGGAAAATTCAGCTCCTCATTTATTCTTGAGAAGAGGCCCTTGTCACATATAATATGGTCACTTGCACCTGAATCAATAATCCATGATTTCCTTGATATAGAATTAATCAAGCTATGTATGATACCACCACCCGCCGCGGTGGCTCAGCTGGGTAGGCGCTAGACTTCCATCGAGGAGGTCTAGTGTTCGAAGCTCCTGCAACGCAAGTTGCATGAAGGCTAGCTTGAGACTCTTGGCAACTTACCCGGTGGCATGTGTGTGGTGGCTAGCACATGTCGCCCCCAGTGGTTTACCTCCGACTGCCGGCCGTGCGAGGTTCCCTGGGTCACCCCCCCCCAAAAAAAAAAGAGGTATGTGTGATACCTGAAAAACTGCCTCATTTGTTAAAAACATCCAATTTTTGCAGGGCTTGCATCAGTTTCTGGTACTGTCCATAGGTAATAGGAGGATCAGAATTTGGGTCGGTAGGTCCATTCACTTGGTAGGCCGCCGATTTTTTTTTTTCCTTTCTCCACTTTGGTTTCTCGTGCAGCTTCCAACAATTGTCAATCATATGATTAGAACGCTTACAATATTCACAAAATAATTTACCCTTTCCTTTGAAATTTTGCTAGAAATTTCTTGATGACGTGGCAAAAATCTGCCCGTTGGATCCTTTAATCGCGGGATCATTTACGCTGTCCGATCCTTTTAAAATACCAGGCTCCTGCGCTCCGTCGGATGTTCGTGCTCGATCGGAGCCGTTCATTCCTTCCCATTTAAAGGGTCGCGTGTCTCCATGAAACCCTAGCGATCCTTCTCCGCGGAACCCTAGCATGCCTCATCTCTCCCTCTCGCGCGCTAGGGTTTTGTTGGCTCCGTCCCTTCGTTCTCCGCAAATTGCAAGAGCGATACTTTCGCCGCTCTTCGCGTTATCCGGTGATGCGAATCACTGGCTTTCCTCCTGTACGGCCAATTGATATATTCGCCCAATTGATGGCATGGGATCCATAGCCAAGATCTGCGAGCGAAAGGTAAGAAATGTGTCATTCAAAATGAGCAAAAAACGCGTTGCTTTCTCCTTATCTTTGATGGACTTGTATTGTCTGATTGTGGATTCGGGGCCCTCGAGTTTTTCTTCGGCCGCTTCGAGGCTGTTCCACAATGACGATAGCTTGTTGAAACAAGTCGTGACCGTCATATTCCCCTGTTTTAAATCACTGAGTTCCTGTATTAGGGTGAATATCTTTGCTTGATCTAATTTCCCGTACATCTCCTTGGTGTTCTCCCACATGCCTTTGGCGTCTTCTATTGGTGGAAGTCCAGCCGCGACCTCTAAGGAGATGCAATTGCCGATCCAAGTTCGGACGAGTCGGTTGCTCTTCCTCTAGAGTCGGGCTAGACGCTCATCGAGGGGAATCGGGATGGTTCCGTCAAGGAATTGCGACCACCAGGGTTAATTTTCTGGCCCGATTAGCTGTTGGCTGATTAGTCACAGTTCTGGTCCATCGGCTGTGGAAACGAACAAGGGGTCGCAGGGTTCTGGCCGTCTGGCGAAGGCCGCTGCTGGAAACAGCAGAAATCCGAGCGTAGGATTCGGGTAGGGATTCGTCCCTTGACCCGACTCGCTCGACTCGAACGGATAACCTACATTGAAAAACCTCGGGTAGGGATTTGTTCCCGTACCCGGTTCGCTCGACCTATGCATCCGCTCCATTCCGTCAGTTGGGCTTGCCCCACTTATGGCTGGTGGGCCCCCGTCGGCTTGGACGTGGCTTTGGTGGCCCACATACCCAGGCGATGATGAGTTTGGGCTTGGCCCAATAAAAATTGGATATGGAATCCATTGGTAAGGTTGGCCCGTCATGGGTTGCCCCATATTGAACTGAGCCTACATGGGCCGCCATTGCACGGGCTGAGTTTGAAGCAATTGTTGCTCAGACAAGTTCTGGGCTTGCGAGATCTGAGGCACGACTTTGGCAGCTGGGATGATCTCTCCAGCAGATTAGTTCCCGGTGGCAGAGGCTTCATCTTGCAGATTTTCCATGGTAAGTAAAAAATATCTTCGAGTGTGACACTAATGCCTGATAGTGCTCTTCTTCGTAGGTTAGAGCTTTGAGGCAGAAGGTTGCAGCAGAAAGAAGATTATGAGCGGAAGCTTGGTTTAGAGATTCGAACACTCTGATACCATGAAAGAAGGAGGAGATCTGGAGAGAATGAAGATTGAAGGAAAGATGTTTTTCTTTCTATTCACTTCAATGATATAAATGTACAATTCCTCTTGTAGATATAATACAAAGAGTGCACAAATAATGGAAATAAATGATCCTACGTATCAATCTATGTCTAGATCTAATATTAATTGATTATGTACACAATGCTAATCTTCTAATCAAATCAATAATCAAATCAAATCTTTGGTTGAATAATCCGGGAGATTCCGCATATCTTCCAACAAATCCGAACTCTTTTAAGTGCTACAGAAGTTCGACAAAAAAGAAAAAGTACTACAGAAGACAATGATTTTTCTAATATCTATGGTCATCAATGAGTTGTGGTCCCCCTCTCCTATGTAGACAGATAAGACACGCAATTGTCTTTCGCCCAAAATGACCGTGTTAAGATACTACAGAAAGGCAATTGCTTTTCTAATATCTAGGCCATCAACGGGTTAAGTCCCCCATTTCCTATGTAGGCAAATAAGATAAATAGACATATCTGACAAATGTAGGCAAATAAGATAAATTTATGTCGGACATATATTTATCTTATTTGCCTGCATAGGAGGGAACCTCTCTTTGGTCTGCAAATATGTTTGACTTGCATGACTTCATGCATGTCCTAAAGACATATATTTATCTTATTTGCCTACATGGGAGAGAACATCCCGTTGGTCTACATATATGCTTGACATGCATGACTTCATGCATGTCCGAAGACTGTGGCGAGTATTTTGTAAAAGAAATTGAAAATTAAAAATCTAATTTATGTAGGGGAGGAGATCGAATCTAAGTCCAAAACAGGGTAAAAAAAGAAAACTGTAGCTAGGCAAGTCTACGAAAACTTTGACAAAAAAAAAAAAAAAAAAAGAGTCTAGGAAAACGCCCGCCAGCTCTTTTGTCCTCGAGCGGTGTTTATTATTATTATTATTATTATTATTATTATTATTATTATTTCGTGCACCAGTTCACCTCCACTCGCACAATGCTCCTTGTTTTTGGTTATGCAGCAGATTCTGTTCAGCCCCGGAGATTTCCTCTGCCTTAATATATTAACAAAAGCTGCTTTGAGAGTCTAAATTACGCATATGCAACATAAGGGTTAAATAAACTTACTCATTAGCTGGTACCCCCGTCATGCAAAGAAAATGTTAAGGTATGTTTGGCTGGACTTTGGGAGTACTTGAGACTCTTTTGCCATCGCCAAGAACATTACTAATTTTTTAAGTAATGAAAGAACCCACACGACTCTTAAATGTCGATGGTTTATACTTTCTATAACTTAGTATGTTTGAAAATCACTTTGAATGCATAGTTAATACAGAAAAGTTACCAAAAAAAGTCTTAAATTTATTGCAATTCTTCCATTACTTAAAAAAACAAGAACGTTTTTAGTGATGACAAGAGGGTCTTAAGTACTCCCATTTAGTCCAGCCAATCATGCCTCAACGTTCTCTTCGCATTACGGCGGTACTGGCTAATAAGGAAGTTTAATTTACCCATATGTTGCTTATAAGTGGCGTAATTAAGACTCTCAAAGCAGCTCTTGTTAATCTATTAAGGCAGAGGAAATCTGCTGTATAACCAAAAACAAGGAGATTAGTTAAAAAAAAACAAAAAAAACCAAAAACAAGGAGCACCGTCCGAGTGGAGGTTAACCGGTGCACGAAATAAAAAAACAACACCCGAGGACAAAAGAGCGGGCGGGCGTTCTCGTTGACTTGACCCGCCACAGTTTTCCTTTTTAACTCGGTGTTGCGGGTCAGAAAATGTTCAGTTGTTTGCTCTCACCACATCATCAATTGATGTGGCGAACATTTTTTTTTGGTTCAATCCAATTACAGCTTGACACATATTTGTTGATATGAAATTAAATGAAAAAAATAGAAATTCTCTCGTTCCACCACTTTCTCTCTCTCTTCCTCTTCCGTTCCTCCTCCGTCCACACCTCTTGAGTTTGGCCTTCGCATCTCCCGCTATTGCCGACGTCAACGCTCTGTCCAGACCAACTGCACAGCCAAACCGAGTCACCCTCTCCGTCGTCTCCCTCAATTTGTCTTCGGCTTCATCTTCCTCCCGGCGTCTGTTCGTCTTCGTCTTCGGGTCACCAGCCAAATTTGGTTGCTTCGTCTTCTTGCTGTTACCATGGCTCCAGATCTGGTCTTCAGCTTTGTCTTCGTCTATTTGTCTTTGGGTTTGCCTCCATCTATCTGTCTGTCTTCAACTTCATCTTTCATTGTTCGTCTTCCTCAATGCCTGAATGCGTTCGGCCATGGATGGCCAGATCTAGAGATTTGGAGAACGACGCCAGGGAAGGTGATGACAGCCATGGACGAAGGACGCAGTCCCAAATCTAGAGGTTGGAGAAAAATAGAAAAAGATGGAGTCGGAGAGGCCGCTCGAGCCGACCGCGAGCGATGCCAAAAGGGGTCCTTCATCATCCATGGCCGCAGCTTTGCTTGTCCATGGCTCCGAGGCATCTTATTTACAGATCTGGTGACCGCGAATCATCCATGGCCGCGAACCTTGACGGCGAGCCCCAAATCTCCTCCATGGACGAAGGGTGCAACAACCACGATAATGCGAAGGGCTCAAGGATGGAGGTTGTAGCGGCGTGGGCGGTGGCAACGATCATGCTGGGGGCGGTAGCCGTCATGGCAGAGAAGAGAGAGAAATGAAGTTTTTAGTTTTTGCAATTAATTCGGCATCATCATACACGCGTTGAGTAACTATTGGATGGGAGCAAAAAATGCTCGTCACGTCAACTGATGACGTGATGAGAGCAAACCACTGAATATTTCCTCTGGTGGAGGACTTAAGGTGCGTTTGGTTCAAAGATTTACTGATGGGCCTGACCCAACGCAATCCGAAATCAAAAGCCTACTTTGGGAAAAACGCAATTGTGCTTGATAAATAATTTCAACATTCGACGGAATCGAAAGCCCAAAGCTAGTCCCTACTAGCTTTGGGCTTTCAAAGATTTTGAAGGCAAATGAAAGTTCGAAAGCCGACTTCAAAAGTTGAACCAAAGCGTCAAAGCATTTCCCAAGGGCTTTCGGGCCCGAAAGCCCCTTGAAATGCTGAACCAAACGTAGCCTTAGATTCGACCTCGTTGTCTTCACTTCCCATATCTCTTCCCTTCTTTTAAAATTAGATTTTAAGATAGAGCGGCAACTTTTGCTCAAAAAAAAAAAAAAAAAATAGAGCGGCAACTCTCTCTTGAAGAGAGGACCTCCCATTAATCTACAAATATGTTTTGCTCAACTCGCAGCCTCGCAGCAAGTTTTAATTTAGACAAGGAAGGAAAAGAGTAATCACTCGGAACTCGGAGGTTAATGGCAAACAACAATCTTGCCAATCACGGTAGTTGGAGGTAAACATCAAGGGTGAGCTGCAACATCTCTTCACTATTATAGTCCAGCCTCCTTCAATAAGTTGGAGGACTGCCAATAAAATCGTGCAGTCTTGATTTCCTTTCTTGAAAAAGAACTTCCTATCTCTAAACGTTTTCCCCATGTGTGTTCCATTATTTGCATGTTGTTTTGTTCGGAAACAATATATACTCAGCATAGATAAGGAGAACTCGTCGTTTCTATTGTTGCATTCAGAAATCATTGCCCCATTTTTCTTTATTTTGTGAATTGATTCATGTGTTTATTCTTGATCCTCATCATTTGAACTTTTGTGAAAGACTAGTTGTCTATCAAGTAATTTGCTTATTTAAATTTCAAGAAACAGAGTAGAGCATGTGGCTCAAATTACTGTAGAATATAATCCATAGCTTGATTCCCTAATGAAGGCCTTGCTTCAACTCGTCAGGGACAGGCATAACTCCTTAGGTCTAGCCAACATTCCTAGTACACCTGCCATTATGCTTGTTTGTGCAATGACCAAGATTGTTCGGCAGAAATTACTCTCTGATGTTGGAAAGCAAGATATGGACGCAAGGTTCCAACTTGCGTACACTAATTGCTCTAGCTCTCGGATGTATTGTGTGCAGTCTATTGATGCACATTTTGCTTGCTAAAATACCTTGGCTGATTGACGTTCCTTGGGTCCTACTATTAATAATCATATTCGCATTCATTATGAATTAAAGGATTAGTCAATGAACGGTGATAGTTTCCGATTTTCTGATATGGGGATGTGTATTTGATATGAATTTCATTTTGCTTTGTAACCTTCCAACACTGGCTCGAACATGAACTTCATGGTGTATTGTTACCTTCGACACCTTTTACGCCACAAAGTAGAATAAATGATGATGATGATTACAATCCCTTTTGGTGCAATTCAAAATTGAGAAATAATGAAATTGGAGGAATAAGGGAATTTTTTATTAGGGCTAGAGAGAATAATTGAGAGTATATCAGAAAGAATCACATGATCTTCATTCACTATTCTTACGTTTGTGGTGTATGCGTTGGATGTTTGATATAGTTTATAGCTTGTTCATCACTTATAAACTTAGCAATCTCTATACAACAAAATTTAAGCTAAAGTAGCTAATTGGATAGCTCACAAGTTCTAAATAGTGTAAGATGGACAGGTATAAGCTTGATTCATCACTCGCTTGCCCGCACACACGACACCAACCCCCCTTCCCTCCTCCCAAATAAGATAATTAACCCAAATTGTGTCAAATTCTAAGCATGATTCAAATGCAAGACATAATATGAGTAATCATGGGTCAAGGATGGGAAAAACAATTCTATGGCGGTCAAAAGTCAAATGACAATAAAAACAAATTAAAATTACTTGCTAGAAAACACAGTAACTCAGCAAGAAAAGGAAGTCGGTGGGGACAAGACGATTCCGAGGCACTTGCAGGAGTATAATCACCTACTGATCCACAACTGGCCTGTCATTTAGGATTAAATTGGTTTTATTAAAAAATTTATGGCTAAATTGATCGTACAACAAATTTGGTATTTTTTTTGGATGAGCTTTATGAGAATTTGGAATTGGTGATGACAAGAGAATTAAAACATAGAATTGCCATTTGTTCAAGAGGAGTAAAACAAATAATTGTCTTTTGTCCAAGAGGACCAAGGGATGAAGTCTCCCCTCTCCTTAGGAAGAAAATTCAACAAATAGTTCAAGAAGAGTAAACCAGTAACAGTCTTTTGTCCGCCCCCGGTAAACATTTAATTTTTCTTTTATACGCCTGACTCAGGCTGACGTCAGGTATACGTTTAGTCTCAGGCGGAGTCACCTGCCTGAGTCAGCCGTGTCAGAGACAAATTAATTGTTTACTAAGGAGAGGGGTTCTCTCTCCCGAAGGGAGGACCTCCTAATATGCTTGCTCAACTCGCAGCCTCGTAGCAACTTCTACTTCAGACAAGAAAAGAAGAAGGTAATCACTCAAAACTCGGAGGTTAATGGCAAGCAACAATCCTGCCAATCACTGTAGTCGGAGGTAAGGAATCGCCCAAAATTTTCGGTTTTTTTTTGTGAATTGATCCATATGTTTATCCTTATTATTTGAGCTTTTATGAAAGATGATTGGCTGACGAGTAGTTTGCTGATTTTAATTCAAAGAAATGGAGCAGAGCACCTGTCTTAAATAGCTACAGAATATAACCAATAACTTGATTCCTTGGTTGATACCTTGCGTCAACTAATCAGATCGGGCATAACTTTATAGGTCCAACCAACTTTACTGCTGCACCCATCATTATGCTTATCTGTGAAATGATCGACATAAGTTAATTGTTGAGATGGGAAGGCAAGATATTGACCCAAGATTTCTACTTGCATACACTCTTATCTTTGCTGCTCTTGGATGGGTCAAATGCAGCCTGTTGATATATTGTTTGGCAACATGCCTCGGCTGATTTTCATTCCTTGCATCCTAATATTGGCAATCCCATTTGTGTTCATCGCTAAGTAAGGATCAACTGCAATAGCTGCCCGCTTTCGATATGGTGATGTGTGCTTCACATAAATTTGGCTTGACTGTTGCCGGTTCAGTGGACCTCATGTTGTATTATTACCTTTTACACCCATGACATCACAAAGCCAAATAAAATGACGATTGTTAAAGTAATATGCCATGCATAATCGTTTTATCTTCCCTTCTTCTCCATTTTCCATTTTATTTCTCTGGTCATGTAAACTATGTATCGATGTGAACATGAAAATTGTGATCCCGAGCAAGACATGGACACAGGGTTCGGATTTGTGTGCAGTCTTATTGCTCTTGCTCCGAATTGTGTAGCGTGCAGTTTGCTAATATACATTCTACTTGCTGGAATGCCTTAGCTGATTTTCGTCCCCTAAGTCCTAATGTTGGCAATCCTATCTGCATTCATTGCAGATTAAAGGATTAAATAGCTAACAGCGGTAGTTACCAGCTTTCCGAATGTGGTTATGTGTATTTTGTATGAATTTTGTTTGCTCTGTAACCTTCCACTGTTGGCTTGGAAATGAACCGCATGTTGTATTATTACCTTAAACACCTTTACGTTAGATAGCAGAATGGAGGATGATGATGATGCTTAGGATCCTTTCTAGTGCAATTTGAAATCGAGAAATATGATTGAATTGGAGAAATAGGGCAATTTTTTTTTCTACTTTTGGACTAGAAAAAATGGGAAAAATAATTCAGAATGTATCGGAAGGAATCACATACTTTTCATTCACCATACTTTCATTTCGGATACATGCATTCTGAGTTTGATTTAATTTACAACTTGTTCCTCATATTCAAAACTTAGCAATCGTTAAACAACAAAATTCAAACTAAAGTAGCCAATTGGACAACTGACAAGATCTAAATAACTCTTTCAACCAGATTACACACGTAAAGCAAAGTGAACAAGAACAAGCTTGATTCATCAATCACCGCAAGCTGGTCTGATGAGATAGCTAACTAGATTAAGAAAGCTCTGATTTCATCGATATCATTGTATTTTTTAGACTGGCTTACCAAAATTACTTGGTAATTTAATTCATATTTTACTTGGTACTGTCACACGGTACTCATGCCTTGGGTGTCATGTGTTTAAAACTCTTCTTTTGCACAAAATGTGACATCAGACTATGAGGGGATAATCCATTTACACCTACAAACCTTTCCCAACCCACTCTAACAATGCTTATTCACAAAACGAAACCATTCAGACGCACAAAACTACCGGGTAAGCCAAGCCTCCATGCTCACCGGGTAGAAACGCTAACAGAATTTTCAGGTAATACATCATTCTAGATATGAGTTTCTCTTGACAAAAGAAAGAAACAAGAGTGTATGTACAGTCGTGTCTCTTCATCTATGTGATAGAATTTTCCCACCTATATCTCAAGGAGAAGGTTCACATTCTTTCTCCAAAAAGGAAGACATACTGAACCATTTTAATGGATTAAACTTGAGAGGGATTATTCCAGCTAGTAATCTTATTGTATTTAATTATTAAATTGATATCATGGAAATTTACCAATTCACACCGAAACAAAGTTTAAAGACTCACATTATACATTGAAATAAAGTTGATCAATCGTAATGAATAAATTAAAAATTTAGAAATCACATAATATATTAAATTAAATTTCAAAAATTATTTGTATCATTTATCCTATACGAAGAACTCACTCCATATAAGATGTACCTTTGCCGTGGTCTTCTATTTTTGCCACCAGTTGAGACAACCACGTGTCTGGGACGCAGAAGAAATCGGTTCTTTAGGATGGAATTCTTTTTGGCAAAAGTCATCCTCTGCCGTCTGCTGTCTGCTATGAGTCATCCTCTCCTGTTTGCTATGGCTCATAGCAGACAGAAGAGGATGCATAGCAGACAGGAGTGGAGTTCCTTTGCGATGGACATGCGTAGCAGACAGGAGAGGATGCGATGCATAGCAGAACATGCATAGCAGACAGGAGAGGATACGAGGATGCATAGCAGACAGGAGTGGTGTTCCTTTGCCATGGACATGCATAGCAGACAGGAGAGGATGCGATGCATAGCAGACAGGAGTAGCGTTCCTTTGCCATGGAGTGGAGTTCCTTTGCCATGGACATGCATAGCAGACAGGAGAGGATACAAGGATGCATAGCAGACAGGAGTGCTTTGCCATGGACATAGCAGACAGGAGAGGAGTTTTAGTGCCAAAAGGAACTCTGGGACCCATATGGGAGAAAATGGTCCTTGGACTGAGTTTTTCATATATAAGTACGGAAAACCGCACCATGGGGAGCACATCGCCAAGGTCTGCGACAGTCCCGTCCTGTTTTCATAGTCAGGCAAGAGACTTAGCGAGGCAGAGTCGGAAGCTTAATGGCGAACAACAGTCGAGCTGATCACGGTGGTCGGAGGTAAGTTTCGGCAACGTTAAACATATCTTAAATTCTGTAGCCCAGTTGTCAGTGACTTGGAGGATTGTGAGTAAAATCATGACACAATCTTTATGTCCTTTCTTGTTCCTATCCCTGATCATGTCCGCCGTGGATATTCTATTACGTGAATGTTGTTTTATCAGGGAAAAAGGACCCCTGCACTCTACGTAAATGAGGCAAAGTTGTGGTCATATTCTCAAGTTATATTGCTTGACACTTACAGAGCCCAATTGAGAGGGGCGTCTTTCACTTGCCTGTATGTTTCCTCGCATTTCTTAGAGAGCAAATTGGGTTGTACCCATAAGAGAGTATATTCAATGAGTGTAAATCTGGCCAAAAGTGAGCTTGTTTCTTGTAGTCATTGACATTTTTTGTGCGAATTGGTCAATTTTCCTGATTTTCATTTTCTAATTGAATAGAGTTGGATTAGTAATAGGGAATAATCCCTCTCAAGTGTGAATACCACTATAAAAACAAGTGCAATGCCATAATAAACTGTCGTTTCTTTTCGAAGATCGTAAAGTTTGAAAGAATGATGAAACTTCTCTTGAAGTTAGTGGGCGTGAAAATCATATTAAGAACAGAATAAAAATTGAAAGTCTTATTTGCTTTTCCTCCAAAGAAAAGACCTAGAATTAGCTTTCCTATGTTTCTACCTAGTAAGCATGGTTTTCTTTTTTTGGTTAAAGGTAAGCATGGGTTTTTTTTTTTTTTTTTTTTTTTTGCCGGAAAGCATGGGGTTTACCTTGTAGTTTTCTGCGTGTTTTGTTTTGGGAACAAGTGTTGGTAGAGTGGATTGGGAAACGTTTCTAAGTGTCAAAGAGACATGCTCTAGGAGATCTGGCGCTGACTAGATCACCACATTAGAGATTCCAGCCAAAATTGATTAGATTGACTACATTAGAAAATTGCCAAAAAAATTTAGAACTAAATTAGTCAAATTAAAAAGTTGATGACCGAATCAACCGCCGTACAATAGATTTAGTATTTTTTGAGATGATTTTTAAGTATATTTGCATTTGATGATGACAATAGAATTAGTCATCTGGTTGGAGAGGACTAAACATGGAATAGTCATTTATTCAAGAGGATAAAACAAACGATTGCATCTGATTCTCCACGTTTGATGATGACAAAAGAATTAAAAAAATAGTTCAAGAGAAGTATGCATCGACCCCATAGTCTAGGCTCCAATAACTTGGAGGATTGTGCGTAATCATGCAGTCTTGTTTCCTTTCCTAAAAAAGGAACTTCCTATCTTCGATCATTTCCTCCCGTGTTTCCATTAGTCGAATGCTGCTTTGTCTACTCTGCATAAATGAGGTGAACTCGTCCATTTCAATGTTACGTTTGGAAACCATCACCTCGTTTTTGTTTACTTCATTAGTTGATTAACATGTTTATTCTTGATCCTCATTGATTGAGCTTTTGTGCTAGACTGATTGTCTAACAAGTAATTTGCTGATTTTAATTTCAAGAAATGGAGTAGAGCATGTGGCTGAAATTGCTGCAGAATATAATCGACAGCTTGATTCCCTAGCAGATGCCTTGCTTCAACTCATCAAGGATTGGCATGGTTATTCAGGTCTAGCCAACGTTATAGGTGCACCTATCATTATGCTTATCTGTGCTGCAATCAAGATTGTTCGGCAGAAATTACTCTCTGAGATGGGAAGGCAGGATATGAATGCAAGGTTCCAACTTGTGTACAATCTAATTGCTGTAGCTCTCGGATGTGTTGCGTGCAGTCTATTGATGTACATTCTACTTGACGAAATACCTTGGCTGATTGACTTTCCCTGGCTCCCGCTGTTACTAATCCTATTTGCAATCATCATGAATCAAAGGATAAATTAGTGAACGGTGATAGTTTCCGATTTTCTAGTATGGTGATGTGTATTTTATATGAATTTGGTTTTGCTTCGTAACCTTCTAATGCTAGCTTGGACATGAACGTCATGGTGTATTGCTATCTTGAAAACGGTATTAGTTTCCAATTATCTTATATGTGATGTGTATTTTATATGAATTTGGTTTTTCTTTGTAACCTTCCAATGTTGGCTCGGACATGAACTTCAAGTGTATTGTTATCTTGAACACCTTTTACATCACAAAGTAGAATAAATTATGATGATGATTACAATACTTCTTGGTGCAATTCGAAATTGATAAATGATGAAATTGGAGAAATAAGGCAATTATTTTTTTTGGGCTAGAGAGGAAATAATTTAGGGGCTGCATGTTTATGTTCTTTTTTTTTGTTTATGAACAGAAATTTTGTTTTTTTGTTCCCGGGAACAAAAAAAGAACAGAAACGCGTTTGTTTGCGTTTTTGTTCAAAATCTATTTTTTTGTTCTCGGAACGAAAAAAGAACGGAAATGAGAAACAAAAAAAAGTTGTTTCTTGTTCCAGAAACACTTTTGAAGAAACACTTCTCTTCTCTTTTCTTCTTCTTTTCTTCTTCTTTCTTCTTTGGCCGGTCGCCGGCCTCGACCATGGCTAGCGACCGGCCGTCGAGGGTCGGCGACCTCGCCGGAGTGTTGCCGGCCCCCGGCGAGGCCAAGCTTGCCCAGCCAAGGCGAGGCCGAGCGTCGCCGGCGCGGGCGAGGCTCGGCCTCGCCATGGCGGGCCGGCTCGAGCTCGCCCGGATCCGGCAAAGCCAAGCGTCGCCGGCCCTTGGCGAGGCTCGGCCTCGCCGGCACGGCGAGCCCGAGCCTCGCCATAGAGGCCGAGCCTCGCCGGGGCCGGCGAGCCTCGCGGTGGTCGGGCGAGGCAGGCCGGCCCCGTTGGCCGGTCGCCACGGAGGCCGGCGACCGGCCAAAAGAAAAAAAAAGAAAAAGCAAGGAAAAAGGAAAAATAAAATAAAAACATTAAAAAATTAAAAGAAACAAAAAAAGAATAAAATATACCAAACATGTTTCTATTCATTTTTTATTAAACAAGTTTACCAAACGCGTTCTTTTGTTCAAAAACTGTTCCCCATAACAGAAATTGTTTTTTCTATTTCTGTTCCCTGGAACAATTTTTGAATAGAAATACAAACAAACAGCCCCTTAGAGTATATTGTAAAGAATCACATTATTCTCATTCACTATTCTTACATTTTTACTTAGTAATTTCTATGCAACAAAATTTAAGCTAAATCAGCCAATCAGTAGCTCCCAAGTTTTAAGTGGAGCAAGATGGACAGGTAGAAACTTCACTCATCACCCCTGATAAGATAATTAACCCGATTATCAAAGCTCCAATTTGATCACCGTGTTATGTTTTTTATACTTGTTTACCAAAATTACTTGGTAATTTCATTCATACATTACTTGACGACGTGACGACGTCTCAAGGTATTCATGCCTAGTGCATGGCTGAAAATCGATAACCATGTGTGCAAAACTAAATCAGACAAATCAAGCCAATTGCTATTTAGGTCCTTAAATCCACACAGAAAGTAGCCTTTTTTTCTATTGTAAATACAACACATGCATAATTGTGGAAATAAAAAAATGTAAGGTGACTGTTAAATAGAAATTAAATGATTGTAAAATTTAAATTCAATGTTAACTTTTAAAAAATGGGCCTCATTGTTCTCAATGTTCCAATGCAACAAAGCATATGGGGCTGAACCGGCCCGCCACATCGAGGATTGGATCTCTTTAAGGTCATGGACTAATGCGAGCTTAGAGGACTGTTCTCATTTAAAATATAATTAAAGTAAACTCAAAACAAACATTATCCACAAATTCGATTATCATACAAAGTCAATTTTTATACATATTTCTGAAAATTGCCGATAAATAGCGCCTATTCTCATACCGTATAACATTTAATCCTCTTTGGAAGACGTAAAAGTCTTTTCTCTTTGGGACTAGCCAAGCATCAGATGTTGAGGTTGACACTTCTAGAGTGTGTTTAGTAACTATTTTATTCTTGGGAACAATTTCCGCTTGGAAACGATTTTTTTTATTTTATTATGTTCCCAGGAACAATTTTGGAGCATTTGTAGGCGTTTTGTAACCACCCAAAATTTTTATTCCTAATATACAAATGTATTTGGTAGGACTCTTAATTTTTTTTGTTTCTTTTAATTTTTTAATACTTTTATTATATTTTTTCTTTTTTTCCTATTTCTTTTTCTTTTTTCTTTTTCCTTTTCCTTTTCTCTTCTTCTTCCTCCATTTTTGTGGCTGGCCATCGCAAGCCTCGGTCTCGCCAGATTTAGGTGAGGTTGGCCTCACCCTAGCCTAGCGAGGCCCAGCCTCACGTCGGCTAGTAAGGCCTGGTGAGGAGAGCCTCACCCAACCACCGGCGAGGTTGGACCTCACCATGCTAGGGTGAGGCCAACCTCGCGCCACCTATGGGAGGCTTGGCCTCGCCCAAATTTGTGAGGCTAAGGCTTGTGGTGGGCAGACAAGCCACCGGTGACGATGGGTAACTAGCTGGGAGGAAGAACAAGAGAAGGAGAAAAGAAGAAAGAAAAGAGAAAAAAGAAAAATAGGTTGGACTTGATTCTAAAATTGTTCTCAGAAATAAAAAAGTAATTTTTTTCTTTATTTATTGATTTTTTCCGAATATATTCTTGGAAACAAATTTGTTATTAGGAACAAAAAATTTACCAAATGGATTTCTATTCATTTTTTTGTTTTCGAAAATAAAATAATAGAATTGATCACTGTTGAGCAAGTTAACAATCATATCCTTAGCCGATGGCCATTTGCCCCATGCTTTATTTTTTATCTTTAATAATGCAGCAACGGGTAAAAAGGGCAAACGACAACCTCTGGAGACAGCCCCATCCTCGCTCTCAATTTCAGGCAAGAAAGGAAGAGGCTCGACGAGGCAAAGTCGGAAGGCTAATGGCGAACAACAATCCAGCTGATCACGGTGATGGATGGCGGTAAGCCTCGGCGACCTCAGACATATCTTGACCACTGTATCCCGGCCTCCATCAGTAAGTTGTAGGATTGGAGTAAAATCGCGTCGAAGTCTTGATTTCCTTTCCCATTACTATCTCTGATCATGTCCACTGTGGTTTTGTGCATCTGGGTGGTTTTGTTTTGTGAACACACGATGTTAGAGCGGTTTGGGAATGTTTGTAGGGGTTAAAGAGGCATATTCTAGTACTCTGATATTGCATTTTGTCCTAAAGAAGAGTTTTCGTTAGCTTGCTTAGCCGTGGGTGCATGGATGGTTTACACTTCTGCAGTGCAAACCTTGGCTTGATTCCCGCAATGCATAGGCTTGTTATCTATGATTTGCGCTAGAAGCTTGGCTTTAAACCGTGCAGAATCTCCTGATGTTCATTTTTATGATGAAGAAAGCGCTCACAACTTGAGCTTTTGCAAAAGAATATCGTCTATTAGGTAGTTCGCTGATTTTTTATTCCAAGATATGGAGCAGAGCATGGAGCTCAAATTGATGCAACGTATATCCAACATCTAGATTCCCTAGAGGAGTCATTGCTTCAAGCCATCAGGAACATGTATAGATATACAGGTCCAGCCAACCATACCAGTGCACCCATCATGCTTATCTACACGGAGGTCCAAATCGTCCGGCAGAAATTAATCTTCGAGATGGGAAGGCAAGATATCAACCAAAGGCTCCGACTTGTGTATGCTCTCATAGCCGTTGCTCTTGGATGCGTCTCATGCGGTCTACTGATGTGGATTATGCCTGGTGACATGCCCTAGCTGATTTTCATTCCTTGCATCCCAATGCTAATAATGCCATCCACATTCAAACCTAAGGATTAATTAGAGAATGGTGACTGTTTCTGATTTTCCAGATGGTGGGGTTTGCTATTTGTGAAGTTGGTTTTGATGGGCATTCTGCCAATGCTGGCCCGGACATGAACTTCTTGTCATGTTGTAACACCTCTTACGTCCCCAAAGCGGAATATATGATGATAACAAAGACTTGTATTACTTAGTTAAGGCCTAGCTCAGACATGAATCTGTGTCATGTTGTTATTACATTGAACACCTTTTACATCGCAAAGCGGAATACATGAGGATAACGAAGACTGGTATTACTAATTAAGGCCCTGGTGCAATCCAGTGAAGTTCGAGAAACAGGGGACTTTTTTCTTCTTTGGCAAGAGAGAAACATGGCAATTGATTCATAGACTTTGAGAAAGAATCGCACTATTATCCTAATTCACATACCTCTCGAGACCTGAATTGTGATTCTGATGTAGTTCGTAACTCAATCCTCACCTCACATCCCAATCTCAGCAATATTTCTACACGCTACCATGACAGTCTCATCGACATTTGACATTTTAGAGCGTGTCTGAGATGCTCCTGTTGATTTTTGGCATCCGCGTACAGTACATTTCTGGAGCTACGCCATTGAGTTCATCTGCTTCAGAGAAACAACAGCACGCGAATGAGTCTAGTTATTTGCTCCTGAGCTTCTTAAGTGGCATCCACGTAGGCCTTTTCCTCGAGTTCCTCAAATTAAGGCCATCCTCATCTCGGTTTTGAATCGCAATGTCGGACAGCAGAGCTTCACGGACGATGGGGGAACAGAGACCTCATTCGACCATTGTAGAAGATCTCACCAGCAGCTCCTGACGCAGGGCAGCTGTGAACCCCCACCGACAAATGTGAACTCAAAATTACGTGCTTCGCCCTTTTTGTCTTGCTCGAGCTGAGTTATCCATGGCAATTGCATCCATGACTCTGGAAGCAAACTCCGCAACGTTGCTTGAACAATCTACTGAAAGCAATGTCGAGGCTTGCTTTTGAGAACCGGTAGGTGAATGTTGCATCATAAGGGATTTCCAAACTCAGAACTCTGAGCGAGGAAGCGTTCAAGAGTTCACAAGGCAGATGCAACATACACAAGGAGGAGTTGCGGTTGAAGGTGGTGTTTTTTTGTCAAATTCCACCACTTGACACCCGAGTGCCTTTGCTTCGTTCACATTACACACTTCATACATTAGTAATACGCAGGCTTTGCCATCTCTAGAAGTGGCCATATTGGTTGCTTCCTTGCAGTATATCCATAAGCATCCGCGAGGCGACGCCCTCATTATTCCTCTATCGATGCATGGACTTGTTAGCTATGATTTACACTAGAAGCGTGGTATTATACCACGGTTTAAATTTCTTTTTGAGTTTTAGCTTGCAGTTCTTGATGTGTTCACGTGAGTATATGTAGCTAGTAGTAGCAAGAATTGCGCATGATATCATTTTAGACTCATACCTCAATAATCTTACCCATTAGAAAAACCATTGGCTCATATGGTAAATAAAGAGTTTGAATCCTTACATTTTATATTTCACATAGAAGGCCTAATTTACATACACGGAAGGTAGTTGAGACATATTTCATTTTTTAAAGTACTCTGGCACATTTGTCTTGACTCTTGCCGATTTGTTGTGGAATCACCATTTTATAAAGGACAATTTAGCCTACAGTGCCAATGCTTCCCTTTACTTAAAAGGGTAACATCCCTAAATTAACTCATTTAAGATATCGTCCACTTAGCCTGTTCTATATCAAGCCTACAGACAGACGCCTTCCCATATGACAACCCTAGTACACTAGGCAATTGGTGCACCCCATGTAGCTTGGTGCACATCCAAATAAGTCCATGCCGTGCACATCCAAATAAATCCATTAGCTCAACAATGATCACTTACAAGTCTAATATGAGAAAGTACTTAATCAAGTCCATTCCACAATAGTCATGTTTCAATGCTCACTGCACCAACGCATTGCCTAGTCCAGCCATATTCACGGAGGGGGCATTTTGTTAATGCTAGCCACACATGCCACATTACTAAGTAACTATTTTCTCAAGCCAACCTTATAGACCGCAACACTCAGTTATTGTTTTGCAAGCCAACCGTAACGATCGCTAGTTGTTTCCCCTTGATTCTCGACCTTTCACATGTTGTTTTGAGAAGCCAAAACCACCACTAAACTCACCACCCTCAAACAAGCTACATCTAAATTTTTGATATGACTAGCCGCTAGATGCTACCTCATCCAATGTTATTCGACTTGATTTTGAACTCAAACTAAGATCACCATCGACTTGAAAGGGTGTTAGAGATAATTAGGGATTTCTCTCGAATAATTTCCTTTATCAGAGATATTTTTATAATTTTGTTGATTATTCGTATCTCTCAAATTACTCGTATATCTCTCTTTGATTGTGCATATTTTGATTGAGATATAACATTATACAGTTATCTAATAAAACATGTAAATAGGCTCAATGTACTATTTTATATATAAATCTTATACAAAAATTTTCCCAATTTTTATCTTCCGCTATAATATGCTCAAGGAATATAATGATATTAATTGATTAGGATATAAATAACAATAGAAAGAAGGAATTTTCTCACAGGGAATACACAATAACCAAACAAAACAAGAAGTCAGTGGGGGAGGAATGCGAGAAACTATTGGGTGGGTTTTACCCTCCACGAAGGCGAAATGTATCACCATACAAAATTCGACACGTGGCAATTTTGGGCCCACCTGTCAGCGCCCACTCTCCCCATTAACTCCGTCTCTCTCCCGTTTACCCTCTCTCCTCCCCTCCGTTTCTGCCCACAAAAACCAGCTGTTTGTTCAGAGAAAGAACGAGAAAATATTGGGTGGGTCTTACCCTCCACGTAGGCGTAGGTAAGACCACTCAGCGATCGACACGTGGCTCCACGTAGGCGATGGCGTCAGACGTTCAAAAGCGCTCCTGGGGCCCACCACTCTGACGCCCCTCCATCTTCTGCGCTTCTGTCTCTCTCCTCTCTCTTCTCACTCGCTCCGAAATAAATGGGTGGTGGCTCGGCTCGGCTCGGCTCGGCTGGCAGGAGAAAGGACGGATCAGAAGGGTAATAAATGCGTTGCACTCCCGCTTAAATTTTCTCTCTCCTCACTTGAATTTTTTGGGTTTTGTCTCTCTCTCTTCGTCGAAGAGCAGACAGAGAACGAGCTGCACTTCCTTCTCAGCGCATCCCACCCCCTCCGCCTCGCCGGTCATCTACCTCTGGCACGTCGCCTCCTCCAAGAGCCCCGCCAGTCGTAGCTGGTTCCCGACCGCCTTCGCCTTCCACTGTTTCCAACGCGGAGATCGAGCATAAGGTTTGTGCTCGCGTTGGTCTCTCGGCAACTTCTGGGCCTCCGTCCGATTTCCTCCCTACAACGAACTCGTCATCAACTCCGACTCCGAGCCACCGCCGCCGCCGGAATCCGCGCGCTGTTCTGGAGGTCGAAGAAGTCTCTGGAGCCTCGCGAGACCGTCGATCTTTCCCTCGGCTATTATGCTCTGACGGCGCCGGGCGCCAAGGTATGTTCTTAGTCACGTTCGCGATGGTTCTGTTTCCGGGATGTACGGAATGTATAGGTTCGTGTTCTGTCCCGCAGGATGTCGCGGCGGCGGAGTCGAGGCCGAAGCACATATCGCCCTCGGTTGTTAATTCCATCTCCGAGGTTTCGGCGGATGATTGGGATGCGTGTGCTCTTGATGCTACTGGCCCTGAGAAGTATAATCCGTTTCTCTCGCACGGGTTCCTTTCGAGTTTGGAGGAGTCTAATTCTGCTGTGAAGGTGAGATTTCGCGTTCTAGGGGTTGAGATTGTCGTTCATCAACATAATTTTTGCGTTCTTATGAGAGGAGGATTGGATGATTGGTATTTGCTTCATTGATATTGGAGTCCTTGGCATAATTATCCCTTGGTTCCTTCGTGCATAAGCTTTCACTGATAAGTTGGTTGCACACTGCTGCTTGTGGGGTGTCCCTGATGCTTTTACATCCGACAGCTTGTCGGCCCGATAGGTTTCTGTCTCTAGAGAGATGTCTCTCCTTCTGATGCCCTGACAGACGGGGAAAAAAAAAAAGTTCCTTTTATTTCTGGTATATGCCGCGAAGTTTCTCTTTGAATGAAGAGGGACTATTGAGTTTTGTAGAATTTGATGTCTACCTAGTGAAGTAGTTTTTTTAATGGATTGGCACCCTCTCGGTACCTTTAGGTTTTGGCTTCTCTTCCTATTGTTCCTGAACGGAGTTCTTTCAGTTTTACTATGCTGCTAAGCTGGATAGCTTCTCTTGGATACTCCGTTGATCTATTTAATTGCTTTTAGGAAACAGGATGGATGCCACGGCACATTGTTGCTAAGGATGAATCTGGGACTGTTGTAGGTGTTGTTCCACTTTATCTGAAAAGGTTTATCCTCTTCTTTGTTCTCAGGATTAGATTTATTTTCTCTGAAACTTCAAATAGATAGTTTATTCTATGCTCCTCGTAAATAGCTATATATTGAGCAATTTTTACAATCTTTGAGGAGCTTTATGGAGATGGTTTCACTCATTTTTCATGTTGATGTGCAGTCACTCGTATGGTGAATTTGTCTTTGACCATTCTTGGGCGGACGCTTACTACAGTTATGGTTCAAGATACTATCCAAAGTACCAGTGTTGTGTGCCTTTTACCCCCGCAACTGGTCCTCGGATTCTACTTTGTGATTCCTTATATAAGGATCAAGTTTTTGACATTGTAGTAGACGCCTTAAGAAAATTTTGAAAGCTAAGGTACGTGATAACAGATGTGTGACTGTCCATAGTGAATATGATGTTACATCCATGAAATGGCCAGAATTTTATCACACTTTTCTTTCATCATTGGGCTTTGTTTTTACACTCCATCAATTGTTTGGACCTTTTCCCTTGGCTGGAGTTGCAGTAGGGTTAAAATGTTTTCAGGGCTGATCTCTATATGTATGGTCTCATGGAAAATGAGAAATAACTTGGTTATTCGCCAAACAAGTGGGGAAGTTGTGGCTAGCTGTGGCTTACTTAAAGATGAAAATTCCTGAACTGTGAATCGGATGTTTCAATTTGCAGTAGTTCTGAATTTGCTTTATATCCTTGACAACAGTCCCAGGATTCGTCAGTCCACATCACATTTTCTTCTGAGAATGAATGGCAAAACCACAAGGAAAAGGGTTTTCTACAGAGGATAGGAATGCAGTACCATTGGACCAATCGAAACTATACATGGTGAGTGGCAAAATGAGTGCTGAAATTACAGTTAGGCCTGATGTTACTGCTGCTGGATACATTGACAATAACTTTTGGTTTTTCCCTGTTCACTTTCCCCTTCAGCAGTAAAACAACCCAGGAGACTCATCTCCATCTGAAGTGTATTAGTAGATTCAGAAAAGTTTCTGGAAGGTGATTTTACAATTTAACAAAACCTTGGGAGTACTTTCTGCCCTGTTTAATGCAATGAGTCGTAGACTTTCATGATTGAGCTCCTTGTGGGCTCCAGCCAAAGCCTTCTGAAGTAAAAATCATATAACATGGTTACAAACCTCTAGCAATTTGCTTATTTCTTAATGGTCAAGATAAGTATTTGATTATATATTCTTTCGTAATAGGAGTAGGGAAACAAAGACTCATCAAGTAAAGCATTAACCAGACAAGTGCTGAAACTTTAGACTCAATGTTAATGAAAATAGGCGTCTGTTATATTTCTAGGTTCTCAGTCAAAGTATTATTTGACCAAGTTTGAAATTTCATAAGACTCACTCAATTACATCATTGCTATCATACACCTTTGACCCCTTTTCTTGATTGTCAGTGAGGGTTGAAAGTATTTGGGAGTTGAATGGAGTTGTCTCTTTTTGATCTAGATAGCATGTCAAGGGGTATATGCTTCACAATGTTATCTAGGTCAAATGCAGCTTTTGTTTAAAAATATACTTGGACGTAATGCTGCTGTCAATTTTCTCCATTTGATATTGTGCATGCATCAGTTTCCTTTGCAATAGTCCTGCCAGTTAGCATATGATTGCAGCATTACTTCTCTGAATGAGTGGTGTCTTAAATTTACTTGGATTGCCAACTTTTGATCTTTTTACGTTTCTTGTGTTTATCTTGCATGCAAAAGGTACATGCTTCAAGTTTCACTGTCTGTGCTACAGTTTTGATGACTTTTTGATGGACATGAAGCAGAACAAAAGGAAAAATATACGTCAGGAGCGCAAGAAGGTTAGTTTTTCCAAATGTTATTTTATTTGGGAATTTCCTTTATTTTGGGAAGATACTCCCACCTAGAAATTCTTTTAAATCTTGCTCTTAGTTCTTTATTCCTTAAATATATGCTTGAAAATTTGATAAAATTTTTAGTAAATTGTGTTGATACATATGCTTGTCACAGGGGAAATGAAGAAAATAGTTATTATGGAACGATATATGTTACTGCAATCTTCACTAAATGCTCGTAGAACTTTTTACTAACACTCTGAGACTGATGCTTCATGGGGATTGCATTCCCAATTTCGGATATAATGCTGACTGACCTTATGCATTTGCTGAAATTCACTCTGCTGAAGTAAAGTGTTATACTGGTAGTTGAGCTTCTTGGACAACTGGAAAACTGACTAATTGCTGAAGATGCTTCAAAGCAGTAAAATATGAACAGTTGAGTAACAAATTGGTCGTTCTTTACGATGACATGAGTTATGGGGAAGTATTATATGAACTGATCTTTACAAATGCCTATCACTGTTACGTTCTACAAATGTTTAATGCAAATATATCAGTGGCAGTGTATCAACTGTATTTGTACCTATACTAATGGGGAAAAAACACACATAAACTTTCATGTAGTACTAATTTCCTTTTTGCCTGTTAAAATCAATTTTGCTAATAGCACAGACAGAATATTAAATTCCCAATTAAGTTATCAGAATTCATTGCTGGTGCACTATGGTATCTTATCAAAAATCAGTTTGCATTTTTATCTGTTGCATCTTATAGTCTCATAGTGCCAGATTTGACATTGCATCTTTTTGGGCACACAAGCTTTTACTCATTGGATCGAACCCTTTCTGCAGATTTCTGCCCAAAACTTGACAATGAAGCGGCTTTGAGGGAATGAAATAAAGGTAATGAGTACAAATATCATGGCAAAAGTGTCTTGGGGAAGATTTTAAGCCAATCCTACCCAAAATATGTGAGGTTTAATAATATATGTAATCCAGCAGGTTCAATTTGATATCAATGTGAATAGAGACTAGTTGGTTAACTGTACAGAGAAGTATAAATAAGTATATCATGTTGCAACTTCCCAGTAATACTATTAATTTGAATTTAGATGTTAGTAGCAACTTTCTGTCCACTGGTTTGAGCTTTTAGATGAGTAGTCCTTAGATGTGATCATCCACATGTGACTCCTGTTCTCTTACAACTTACTCCTAAATTAATACCTTCACTTTGTGAAACATGAAGGACTTGAGCTCCTTGGTTTTGATTGTGTGTGCAGGCTAAGCACTGGGATTCTTTCTATCCGTTCTACAGGAACACCACCGATAACAAGTATGGGTCCAGTGACTGGTTGTGTCTTTCCTTTGCAGAAAATATAATATCGTTGATTGTTTTGCCTGCCTCTTGTGTATATTCAAAGGCATCTTTATTTGATATGAGAGGTTTAAGTAGATCATGTCTTGCTGCTTATGTTTATTTAGGTGGGGCAGCCCTTATTTGACAAGAGAGTTTTTTCATAACATGGGATCAAAAATGGGAGACCAAGTGTTACTGGTTGTAGCTGAAGAAGGGGATGAACTTGTTGCGGGAGCCCTTAATCTTATAGGCGGAGATACTATATATGGGCGCCTTTGGGGCTGTCACCCAAAAGCTTATTATCCCAACTTACATTTTGAAGCTTGTTATTACCAGGTTTGTCCCTATTTAACATGCAAAAGTCCTGTGAGTTCGATATATACTTGATATGGAAGTTCTTTCTTGGGTGCTTATTGCCTATTTAAAAAAGTGAGATTCGTTTAACCTTATGTTGACAAGGGTGAACTAATGGACTTAATTGCATGGTATGGATTTGCTAACCCATGTGTTGTACCTTGAGACTTCAGTATAGTAAAAGCGTGAACAACATATCAAATGTAAGTGCAAGCTAAATAGAGGAAGAGATTGTCAATTTAAAGTGGCAACCGATTCTCTAAGATTATGTAAATTCTTCCCAAGTAAGAATACTAGAATGTGTGAATATACTTCAAATCATGAAGTAAATATCATTCATTTGGTTTTGGAATCTGCTTGCGTATAATTTTGTTCTTTGAAGAATTGGGGACCTATTTTGTTGTAATAAAAGGGTAGCGTTAGGTGATGATTATCCATGGGTCTATGTGACAGGTACAGCAGCTAAGATAAATGTCATTGTTCAGGCCTACTACCATGATTATCTTCCACTCTAAATGGGGACTTTAGCTGCTGTAAAGGCAAGGGCATATCTAGAAATGTCATTCCAGAAGTTGACAAAGCTTTTCTCTACATTATAATAGTCCTCATATGCTAATGAAAAATTTCCCATCAAGGAATTTGCAGTGGAGTTGCAAAAACAAAGAGGAAAGAGGAAGTGGTAGATCAACTAATATTAGCGAAAAGCGGATTTGCTATGTGAGGATAATAGTTCTTGTGATATGGAAGCATGCGCTTGTCATGTTTGGAACAATATAACTATCTACTTTTATCTACATAACAGGCGATAGAAGCTGCTATAGAGCTTAATTTGAAAACAGTGGAGGCAGGGGCTCAGGGTGAGCACAAAATTCAGCGAGGTTATATGCCTGTACCCACTTATAGCTACCACTACCTTCTGGATGAAGAATTCAGCAAGGCCATAGAAGAATTTGTAGTGCGCGAGGCAACTCAGGTATGTTACTAAAATGTCATCAGGCGAGAACAACTCATTTATTAATAGCACTATCAGGTTGTGGTGAACATTCGATCCTTCTCATATGCTGCGAATGCAAGAACATTTTTTGCTTCCTATGTTTATTGTGTGGTTCTCCCAGTGATGCAGTCACAAATGAGGTAGCAGTAGACATTGTATTCAACTGAACTATCTGTGTCATAGATGATCACTGTTGATGCCGAACCCTTGCCTTCTTATTTTCGTTATCTGTTCCACCGCACTTCATTCCCTAATGCATTTTAGCAAAGTAGATATAAGGAAGGTCCCAGCAGTGAAGTTGGACAATGTTTTAGGACTTAGGTTTGCTTTTCTAAAAGGAGTTTCTTCTTCCTGTATAGCGGATAACTCTATTGCGCCACTATATTTGATATCACCTCTGACTCTTAGTTAAAAGAAAAGGAACATTAAACCACGTATGATCTGAAATCTCCTATCAGCGTAATCAGAACATTTGCCTTATCTGCAGGTCAAACATGTGATGAATCTGATCCGCGATTCTGGACCCTTTAAAGAAGGCATACAGTAGACACATGCAGGTAGGAAGTCCATGCCTGTATGGTTGTGGTATGTACATCTTGATGAAGGAAAGATCTATCCATTTCTAATGTACAGATCCGTTAGTCGACCATTTCATTCTAGTAACTATAGAAACAATGCTTGTGGGTTTTGCGATCTGGCCGCCTTGGTGTGATGTCGATATGGAGACCCTCCCTACTTGATCTTGAAGCTCCTGATGATCTTAAAGAGGCATAACATCATCAATGAAAACATATATCATCAAATCGTCAGCCAGGCCTCCAAAGTTCTCCAATTGCGGGAGGCTGACGATCGGCCATTTCTCCACTTGGATTGTTCTCTACTTGACTTGTTAAAAATAAGGTTTGCCCCATACATGGGTGCCTCCAACGGAAAAAAATCGATGCCAACAAAGGACGCAATTGCTAACGTAAAGTTCCCAAATAAGATAAAAATAAATGGATTGTATACTTAAGTTGCATTTATTTTGCTAAAGATAAATGATCATAAAATGCTTTCTTAATAGTAATTTTTTTTACCCCTTTTATTATTAGTAGATAATTTCTATAATTATTCATTATAATTTATATTTAAATATTTTCGTGAATAATAAAAATGTTTTCATTTATTTATTTTTATAAATGATACGAAAAATATATATTTCAAGCTTCCTGAACAAATGAGTTGTAGTATTACATTGTACCATAGTCCTTGAAAAGATTGGCGCGATATAACAAAACGGATAGATCAACTACATAGTTTCTTTGAGAAAAAAAAAAAAAAAGAGGAATTATTCAATGATACATAATTTTGCTATCATGATGTTACGAAATTTGCATCCATAATATTACAACCTTTTCAAAATTTTAAATAAGATATGGAAAAAGACGCAAATTGGGCTTACAATTTCAAGATAACAAGAAGTCCAGATTAAAAAGGCTCAAACTCCATGGAACACCTTTGATTCAGTCAGTGAAGACAATAAAAGTTAAAAAAGGCATGAGCATCACTTTAATCAAAACTCAGAAGCTTATATTTCAGAATAATAGGTCTGTTCTCTGAAGCGGATAATGCACTTCACCAGCAAAACATGGTATACAATCCTCCATCCAAAGCATGTCACTGCGAGCAAAAATTGTAACCTATCTCCACCCTGCCCCCGCCCCGCCCCCCAACCCTACTGAAAAGAAAAAAATTAACAAACCAATCCTTCCGATGAAAGGAACTAATGAAGCTCCGGATGACAGACAGTCGGATGGGTAGGCTCCGATATTAATCGCGTAATTTTTATACATGACCACCATTCTCACCTCTATGAAGCATATACAGCGACATGTGATTCAATTTAAATACTCAAACCACCAGGAGCAAAGACACCCATCCAACAAGATTGCCTTGAGTCATTATCCATCATGATCTTCAAACATCTAGTATCCGTAAGTCGAACCTGACTGTGGGGGTGCAGGCTGTAATAGATTTGGTGTACGCTGGCCATCGGGATTTGATGCCGAGCTGACATCACCATTTTGAGCAGGGTCATTGTTCCGCCGACTGTGGCTCGTCCCAAACCGAGATGAATCAGTGTGTCCATTGGAGGCTGCATCGAATGTGCTCCTCCAGTCATCACCAGATGAGGGTCCATTACTTCTTGGGCTTTCTGTGCAATATAGATATGGATAACATCAACAGCTGAGGTAGATTTTTCTTCCTTCTTTTTCAATTACCAGGAAATAAGTGCGATATAGGAAGCACTGCAGTCAAGTCTCTGATAGTAAATCGAGAATCAATCAAGAGGCCTTCTATGAAAACATCTCAAAGAGGAAGAGGAAGAGGTTCATGTCACAAAGTACTAAAGGATCATGGGAAGGATTCTACCAACCAATGGTTTCCAAAATCACAAATTCACTTTTCCAAGATAAATACATGAAAATTCAGATTCAAGAAACCTAATTTAAACTGCACTTTAGTCCGCAGCTAGCGTTTTCTCAGTTCCCAATTTGAATTTTGATGCAAATTGCAAAAGCTTACCATTTCTAAAATCACAACACCATTCTTCCACATACAGAGAAATTATTAGATTCGAGAAATTTTCGCCATTTAAATCACAATAAAGACCAGTATCCTTTTCCATTCCCAATTTGAAGTTTCATGCTGATTGGAGAGGCTTTTACCAGTCAGTGATTTCTAACATCACAATTCCGCATTTCCAGAAACATAAGATTTGAGAAACTTTCAGCATTTAAACCACTTGAGACCGCCAGTTGGAGATTAAATTCTGAAGCACTGGGCACACCATTTTATCACTATAAACCAGGGAAGAAAAAAAGAACTTCTCCCAAAGGGTAAGCTCCATTAAACTTTACAGCATAAGCAACAGCCAAAGGCATACTAGCAGAGAGAAATTAATTTGGAAACAGAAAGTCCTTTAAGAAATTAGTTTTCTTAACCCTTCAGACACAACTTATAAGAATTATACTGCCATGGCACACAAGTCCTACTCCATAAGCTGTTCAGATTTTAAAGATGCACTGCACATTTAACTAAAACCACACTAGCTATTACCTGCAGGACTGCTGCTATCAGACCAGCTAGAGGCAGCAGATGCTCGATTATCGTGAATGCTGAGTTGTCTTGTGAGTTTCGACAGGAGGGAGGCCTGTTTCTGGCATTTTTGCCTCTTACGTTTTACATTCTAATCCTCTAGAAGCAGTTCTTCAATTCTTGCTGTGCTTTGAGCACTACAATCCAATGTAAACAAGAAAGGATGACTAATCATTCAAGAATAAACCTTCATTAATGATATAGAATAGTGTAAAAAAGGTTACATATGAAGCATATTAGTGCTGTAGAATTGGAAACTGTAGCTACAAAACAGAACACAATAGATATGTGGTCAATGCAATATTCTAGTATATGTTTTCATTATAGGGAACCATTTCCAACAACATATGGTCAGATGCAATAGATGCTACTTGCAGTGGTCTTAACAAACCACCACTCCAAAAAGGAATGCTTCGAATACCTTGCATTTGCACCATGTAGTAAGGAACACGAGCATACTATGAAAAATTCAAAAGAAAAAAAAATCGATTCACCAAAAACAGAAACAATCAATGTGATCTTCAAGCTAACCTGATCGAACTGTATAATTGATTGAGCATGTCCTCTTTGGCTTTCTCTACTTGGCAAAGTACCATGGCCTGCTCAGGGACATAAGAAGCTAGTGAAATAAAAAGCAATGCCACCGTCTCAGCAAACATAAGAACACCAGCACCAAGTAAAGAAAACTGACTTTTGGAACGTTAGCACCAAGGCTGTTGAGAACTGCTTCGACATAACCACGAACTTCTTGGGACATCCACCGAAGTTCTATCTTCAAAGAACTCCTACAGGAACACTGGACAGTTGGAAGAGTGGAAAGTGAAACAGATGGATCTTGCTTGCAGTCGCTAAAGATAAAACAAACCCATTGATTTTCTATCTCCCTTTAGGGGTTGATGGTTGTTTCTTTTTTCCCCCTTGCGGAAGAAGGGAAAGGAAGGGAATTTGTTACCAAGCAATACCATTAGATGACTCACCAGAGAACCATCGGAGAGGCTTTGCCAGAGGGGGAGCCCAGATTCTCCCTTCATTTGACCTCCAGTAGAAGGCAGGACAACATTTCTTAATTTGTTCAACCACTCAACCTTCTCTGCCATAGTCTCAGCCTTCAATACCACCGCACTGTGAGCTACAACATGGAAGCAGGACATCCAATTGGCAGTTTGAAGGGATAGTCAAAATCCTAAAGATAAAAGACATAATGTATGAAAGAATAAGTACCTTTCAGTACTGTCTTGTAAGAAACCTTGCTAGTTATCTTGAAGACAAGACCAAGTCCTTTTTCAGAGTCTGGACCATTTGATTTTTTATCCTTGGAACTTTTTGGCGGGGGTTCATCATCATCGGAGATTTCTTCAAGGTTACATTCCTGATGAATTCAACCAACGGTTGCACAACCAACATGCAGAAACAAACAAAAAGCTAAGTACAACTTCCAGTAGCTTGACTGGGGTCAACTGTATTACAAATGTGAACTTTTATACTCTCACGATGAGAATCCGATGGACAGCAATAAATGACAAGAAGTAAACAGAAGAATAAGGGATGGCCACTCAGCAAATGAAAGGGACAACGGATGGTTTTGCAGAGTATTTGATAATTTGAAGGGATGACTGGTGAGCATAAGCACAGGCCAACAGATACATGCTTTCTTCAATAACTAGTCTAATGGATACATGCTGCTATACCTATGGAAAAAAGGAAAAGGCAGATACATGCTGTCATTCTTTCCAACATATTCTCCAGATGACAGAGCTTAACAATATTGTGCAGCGATTCAAGTCAGAAACAAAAAAAATAAAAAGGAAATGAACCTGTTTTAGATGCACCCAAATTGAAATGATATGGAGGTAAAATAGTGTTAGTTGATTGGCCAAAGTGCATTTGTCTTATAATAAAAAAAAAAAAAAAGTACACTTGTCTTATTTACACTTTGAATAGCTGCATCCAAGTAATCTGCTTCAGGTGCACTGGTGTGAAGAATTTCAATTGGATACCGCCTTACTGCATATCTAAATATCAGGGTGGAGTGAAAAAATCACTGAACTTCTCTGCATCTAGTTTGGCACTTGAAATAAGCAACTTCATATCAGGCCTAAAGTGAGCAATATCCTATAAGGTGACAACCATAGAGATATTTTACTGGGAAGTCTATATTTACATGTGACGTGCAATAACACATTCCAAAAATATGCATGGCCATTGTCTATCCACAATCCTACTCTCCAATACAAACCTTGCAAATACTCAAAAAATTGTTTCTTAGCATGATCATATTCTGGTAGATAATAACCATATGCATATGTCCACTTGAGCACTCGCCTATACTCAACTATCTGCAAACATCAAAGGAGCCCAATTTAGTTTCACAGAAGCAGGTCAGGATAATAAATCAAAAACACTCCATCAGATTTTAACATATATAATAGCTGTATTTACATTCCAAACTGAAAATCACATAAATCATATTTAAGTTGAATTAAGTAGTAAAACCTGTTGCCAGGCCTCTATGATGAACTTCAACTGTGACTCCGGCTGGCATTGTGTGTCACTAAGCTTATCGAGCTGACAAGAAGAAAAGACAAAACCTTATTTAATCAATAGCAAAGGGTCAGGAAGCATCAGCAGCACAACAGAAATAAAAGGAACTTTTTTTTTCCCCGTCTGTCAGGGCATCAGAAGGAGAGACATCTCTCTAGAGACAGAAACCTATCGGGCCGACAAGCTGTCGGATGTAAAAGCATCAGGGACACCCCACAAGCAGCAGTGTGCAACCAACTTATCAGTGAAAGCTTATGCACGAAGGAACCAAGGGATAATTATGCCAAGGACTCCAATATCAATGAAGCAAATACCAATCATCCAATCCTCCTCTCATAAGAACGCAAAAATTATGTTGATGAACGACAATCTCAACCCCTAGAACGCGAAATCTCACCTTCACAGCAGAATTAGACTCCTCCAAACTCGAAAGGAACCCGTGCGAGAGAAACGGATTATACTTCTCAGGGCCAGTAGCATCAAGAGCACACGCATCCCAATCATCCGCCGAAACCTCGGAGATGGAATTAACAACCGAGGGCGATATGTGCTTCGGCCTCGACTCCGCCGCCGCGACATCCTGCGGGACAGAACACGAACCTATACATTCCGTACATCCCGGAAACAGAACCATCGCGAACGTGACTAAGAACATACCTCGGCGCCCGGCGCCGTCAGAGCATAATAGCCGAGGGAAAGATCGACGGTCTCGCGAGGCTCAAGAGACTTCTTCGACCTCTAGAATAGCGCGCGGATTCCGGCGGCGGCGGTGGCTCAGAGTCGGAGTTGATGACAAGTTCGTTGGAGGGAGGAAATCGGACGGAGGCCCAGAAGTTGCCGAGAGACCAACGCGAGCACAAACCTTATGCTCGATCTCCGCGTTGGAAACAGTGGGAGGCGAAGGCGGTCGGGAACCAGCTGCGACTGGTGGGGCTCTTGGCTCTTGGAGGAGGCGACGTGCCAGAGGTAGATGACCGGCGAGGCGGAGGCGGAGGGGGTGGGATGCGCTGAGAAGGAAGTGCAGCTCGTTCTCTGTCTGCTCTTCGACGAAGAGAGAGACAAAACCCAAAAAATTCAAGTGAGGAGAGAGAAAATTTAAGCGGGAGTGCAACGCATTTATTACCCTTCTGATCCGTCCTTTCTTCTGCCAGCCGAGCCGAGCCGAGCCGAGCCACCACCCATTTATTTCGGAGCGAGTGAGAAGAGAGAGGAGAGAGACAGAAGCGCAGAAGATGGAGGGGCGTCAGAGTGGTGGGCCCCAGGAGCGCTTTTGAACGTCTGACGCCATCGCCTACGTGGAGCCACGTGTCGATCGCTGAGTGGTCTTACCTACGCCTACGTGGAGGGTAAGACCCACCCAATATTTTCTCGAAAGAACATCGATTGTCCTCTCTCCCTCCCTCTCTCTCTCTTCTGCTCCTGATTTTGTATAAGGAAGAAACCAGCGTCCTCTCACGAACGGAGAAGGAATTTCGCCAGTGCCCATTTGCGCGCTCTGCAAGGGTCGATCCTTCACTTCATCCAGTGCCTACATTCTAGAGAGAGAGGGGGAGTGCAGTAACGAACAAAAGGGAGCTTTTTTGCGCTGTTCCTAGAGAGAGAAAAATGCGTGGGGGCTGAGCCTGGAGCCGTTGGACATGGTGGGCGTCCAGATCCCGCACCACTTCCGGTGCCCCATCTCGCTGGAGCTGATGCGGGACCCGGTGACGGTGTCGACGGGGCAGACCTACGACCGGTCCAGCATCGAGCCCTGGATCGCCACCGGCAACACTACCTGCCCCGTCACCCACGCCCCGCTCCTCGACTCTGCACTCATCCCCAACCACACCCTCCGCCCCCTCATCCAGTCCTGGTGCGTCGCCAACCGCCGCTCCGGCGTGGAGCGCATCCCCACCCCGAAGCAGCCTGCCAACCCCTCCCGCGCCCGCGCCCTCCTCTCCCAGGCCGCCTCCACGTCGTCCGCCGCCGCCGCACCCCGGCTCTCCTCCTCCTTCCGTAATAGACTCGCTCCAAGTGCCGCCGCCGGACTCGTCATCTTCCTCAAGCAAGACGATCGTCAAGGCAGTGGCGGCCATTGTGGCCAGCCATGGACAACACTTGCTCGACCTCAAACTCGGAGCTTTGGTTAGCGCTCGAGTTTCGAGCTCGGCCTCAAGCTATCTCACCGCAAACGAAGCTCAACGCAGTCTCCATCCGGCGGCGCGCCGTCCCTCCTTGACCTGAAGCGGCCATGAGCCGACTCGAGCTCGAGCCATGGCAGACGCAAGAAAAAAGAAAAGAGAAGTGGAGAGAGAAGAGGGGAAGAAACAGTTGTGGGCAGAAACGGAGGGGAGGAGAGAGGGTAAACGGTAGAGAGACGGAGTTAATGGGGGAGAGTGGGCGCTGATAGATGGGCTCAAAATTGCCACGTGTCGAATTTTGTATGGTGATACATTTCGCCTACGTGGAGGGTAAAACCCACCTAATATTTTCTCAAGGAATGCACCGCTCAAATCGTCTTTTGACTACGTGGATTATACAAATAAAATTTATTGCAAGTAATGTGAGTTTCCCTTCACAAAAGGAAGAAATAAGAAAAACTTAGCAAAAAATGAAAAGAAAGAGTTTCTCTTAACAATAAGCAACAAAGTTAATCGGTCTCTTCGTGCATGGGATAGTGGCTAGAGAAAATGCAGTCTGTTCATGCATGAGACAGAGGCTTCTTGGCATTTTTTCGAACTTTGAGATTTTCAAAAAGAATCTGACAGCAAATGGAATTCTTTTTTCTCAGATAAGGAAGCGGTTGTAAAGGTGTTAAAACTTTGGAGAGTGATTCGTCTAGCCATGAGCTTAACCTCCAGCCATGAGTTTTACCTGAACTAGGGAGATGCTAGCCTAACGGCCACCATTATCCAAGACATGACGGTGGATTGTGGGCTACAATTTCCATTTCAAAGAAATGGGCAATCGATTGAACTTTTGTTCGAATCTAAACATGGACATTATTATATTTGCTAACCTAAATTAATTCAACAAGGAAAGTAGAGTTTTTAACCAAAAAAGAAAAAGGAAGCTAGATAAAGAACAATACATACCATGGAATGGAGGTTAAAAAAAAAAAAAAAAAAAAAAAAAAATATTTATCACCATCGTTCCTTTATTTTTGTCCAAAAATAAAAATCATCCTTCCATCTTTCTTTTTAATTAAAAAACATATAGTCCTTCCATTATAATATTTCGCTTATTGTTCGATTTTTGTTGACATGGATCATAGAATATATGATATAGATATTAGTGAATATACGTGCCATGCTAAAATACTTATGTCATGTTAAATTTTTTCTGAAAATTATTGAGTAAAAAAGGCACCACATCAAACAACATAAGAAAACAAAATATTGAGAGAGAGAGAGAGAGACTTAGGAGTTTCGAGTTGCAAAGGTCAAGGTCATGGTTGCTTGGTATAAGCTCGCCATGGCAGCTCAATTGGTGGCCATAAGTGGTTACAACTCTTAATTTTTTATTTTTTTATATTGTTATGGATGTTTTGTGGATTTTCTTTAAGTTTATCAGTTCTCTTCTTTTGTTTTTATTATGCTCACATTTAAGAAATTTCACTTAAAGGGATTAAAGGATATCCCAATAATTGAGATTTCATTCCAAATTTCCCAAAGTAACCAAATGATTAATTTATTCAATTACCTTGGGACACCATCTCTTTTCCAAGAGAGATGGTACTATTATATAATCATTTTCCTTTTTCAAATCGGTAATGAAATTAACAAGGAGAAAGTATTTTTTTTATTTTTTAATTAATTTATGGATTTTTAATCTGAAGAATCCCGCGGTGGGTTTCATAGTTTCTCAAGTTGTATGGTTTTCCTTGAAAAAACTTGTGGTAGGTAGAGCACGTTACTCCCTATCATTAATATCATTAAACTTTTCCAGTAGGAATAACGAAAGAGGTTGAAGATCCTCTATCTCCGAAGGTGCTTCTATTGGCATTTCAAACGATTCTCCACCGTTGATGCATGTAAATGAGGCATGCATCAATGGTTGATATATGTTGAGACACTCATGGTTATGGAAGTATATTGTTATATAAAGAACTAACGTCAAAAAAAAAAAAAAAAATCCGAGTAGGCTCCGATCGTTTCGCCAAAAAAAGTCATTTTCCAAAAAATGATAGTATTTTCAAGTATTCAATTGAAACTTGAAAATAAACTAGAAAATATTTTCTGCTGTTTGGTGGGGAAATTAAATTTTTCACAAAAAAATGACTAAAAATAAAATTTTAATTATTTTTATTTTTCTTTTATTTTTTCTCTTTTTCTTTTCTTTCATTTTCCTTTTCCTCCTTCTTTGGCCAATGGCCAACCACGACAATGTCTGATGACTAGCCACTAGCTAGGCCTTGGCCTCACTCAATTGGCGGCCTTGAGCCTCGGTAGATGAGGCCTCTAAGGAGGTGGAACCTCACTTGAGGTGAGCAAGGCTTGGCTATCAAAATTTGGTGAGGCTCCACCTTGCCTATGGCCGGTTGCCAAATATTGTCGTGTCTAGCAATCAGCCAAGGAAGAAGGAAAAAGGAAAGAAAAGAAAAGAAAAGAAAATTAAAAAATTAAATATTTTTAAGAAGGAAAAAAAAAAGAAAGAAAGAAAAGAAGGCTAGGAGGGCTACGATAGTATGAGATAAGAAAAAGTGAGTGGGGATGATAAAAACACATTCTCCTAATTTATTAATTTTTCGTCGAACGAAAACATTTTCCTAGACTTGTTTATTTTCTGTAAATCAAATATTGGAAAATCTAAAAAACGTTGTTCTGAAAGTTGTTTTCCTTGTGATACGAAAGCGTTAATAACTATTAACAATAAATTTTACTTTTTTAATGGATACAATGACTGAATATGTCCCTAAGTACAGATGTCTCCTTGGAAAAGTCCCGTCTACGGCAACCGCGTGTATAAAAATCTGGACACATTAACGAAAAGGAAAAACAAAAATAGAGAACAAATCATGGGGAAGCACGGAGGTGCTAGGACCCGCAATGTTCCAAGTAAAGGCGCAAGTGGGCAGACTTTCTAAGGATCGGATTTTGGCCTTTTGAGGGCTCCCACTTTTCATCTTCATCTCATTAACGGACGAAATGGTGGAAAAATTAATAATACACCACCCCAAACGCTCACTCTGGGTCTTTTATTCCCATGAACCTCGTCGTTCATGATACAGCGATTGGCAAACACTTGAAGAACCCTCATTTTCGGGAAGAAAGGGAGAGACTTGGGGAAGGTTAATGGAGAACAACAATCCAGCTGGTCACGGTGGCTGGAGGTAAGCTTTGGCGACCTTAAATATATCTTAAGAGCTGTAGCCCAGCTCTGTCACTAAATTGGAGGATTGCGGGGAAACTCATGCCAACATATTGATATTGTTTCCTGTTCCGATCTCTGATCAGCTCGCACTGTATATTTCATTACGTGAATGCCGTTTTATGGCAAAAAAACCTGCACTCTACATAGAACAGGTTGTGGAACTCTGAACTTGGACTATTAATTTAAGAGGCCCAGCAGGTCTTTTACTTGCCCGTAGAAAATGGCCTGTTTCTTGCATTAGATTGTGAGATCCTATTCGGTAACCGGTCAATTTTCGACTATTTTTGTTCTTTTATCCTTAAAATAATAAAAGAATATAAATCGGTTTGGTAAGTCAGCTTATATTTCTATCTTTGGGAACAAATAAGTAGACAGAAAATATATTTGAAACAAAAGCAAGAAGTAGAAAAAAAGTTACTTCTTTTCTCCTGAGAATAATTTCTTAAACCAAGTCATTTTCTTTTCTTTTCTTCTTTTTCTTCCACCTCTAGCCAATCGTTGGGCTCGACGACCTCATCGAAGCCAGGACAGCCCTTTGCGAGGCTCTACCTTGCCTGGCCACCAAGAGAGGCTAACCTCGTGGTGGCTGGGTGAGTTTGACCTCCTCTGGGGCTAGCGAGGCTCCCTCAAGGCTGGCGAGGTCACCAACTCTCGTCTCTGGCTAGTCGCCTCGGCAAGGCTTGACCTCACCCAGCTACTACAAGGTTGGCCTTCCCATGACCAGGTGAGATTGACCTCTAAAGGCTAGGTCACCGACTACAGAAGAAGAGAGGAAAATAAAATCAGAAAATCATTTAAAAATTAAAAGAAATTGTACGTTTCAAAAAAACCTAAGGGTTGTACTAAATACATTCCTATTATTTTTTTGTTCCGCTAATAGAAATTTTCTGTAATAATTAAATACGTTTGAATACTCTGAAATTTGTCCAAAGAACAATATTAGAAAAACTATTTCTGAACAAAAATTATTTCCAGTAACTGAATAGTTACCAAATACATCCTAAGAGTCGCATTGGAACACCAATTTTAACCATCCAGATTTTTTCATCTATTTGTTTTTTTCCTTTTGTTGATTGAGATGTTCACAATGACTTGACCATCAAAGAGTAGAAATGGGCTCCACTTAGAACAGAGCATGCACTTAGCAGCATATCCGGTGGATGCATAATGGCTTGTCTCTTGCATTTCTTGGATTGGGGTAGTTATGTTGTACCACCTAGATTTTGTCTACCGTAAGAATGCTTCTTGTAGTCATCGACCCCTTTTATTGTGCAAACTGGCATATTTTCATGATATCCATTTGGTAATTGAATACATTATGACTCATACCAGGAAGAATCTCTCTCACGTATGCATATATTTAAAACAGCTGAATTTGTCTGAGGAAAGTGAAAGCCATAATAACTGACGTTTCTTTTCTGAAATCCACAAAGTTGGAAAGAATGTAAACCATCTCATGAAGTTACTGGGTGGGGAAATTCTGTCACATAGATAAAGAGACACAACTATATATATTGTATTAAGAGAAAATCATATCTTATGAAGAACAATGCATTAATTGAAAGTATTATTAGCTTTTCCTCCTAAGAAAAGATGAGATCTGCTATTAGCTTCACTACTATGTTTCTCCTAGTAAGCCTGGGGACTAACCTGGTAGTCTTGTGCATCTGAGTGGTCTTGTTATGTGAATAATTGTTGTTAGAATGGATCGGGAAAGATATGCAGGTGTTAAGGAGGTACTCCCTTGCATACTGATGCTAATTTTGTCCAAAAGAAGAATTTTAGTTAGCCATGGATCAGTACATGGATTAGACTCATGCAATGCATTGGCTCATTAGCTATGATTTGCACTAGAAGCTTGGCATCACAGTGCGCATTAAATTTCCTTTTGAACTTAGATTGGTAGTTCTTGATGTGTTTGTGTGAGTATATTTGTTGGTAGCATTGAGATTTGCTTGATGTTCGCTGAAGACTCATATCTTAATAGCTTTTGGATATATTATCGTCATATATGATGTAGAAAGAGCTCACAACTGGAGCTTTTGCAACATACTGTCACCTGACAAATAGTTTGCTGATTTTAATTCCAAGATATGGAGCAAAGCAAATAGCATAAAGCGCTGCAACATATAACCAAAATCTTGATTCCATGGAGGAGTCCTTGCTTCAAGCCATTAGGGACACGTATAGATATATAGGTCCAGCCAATAATACTAGTGCACCAGTCATGCTTATCTATACAGTGGTAAAAAACGTCCAGCAAAAACTAATCTTCAAGATAGGAAGGTAAGAGATGGACCCACAATTTTGACTTGTGTACGCTCTCATCACTGTTGCTCTTGGTTGCGTCGGTTGCAATTTGCTGATATACGTTCTGCTTGGCAAGATGCCTTGGATTTTTGTTCTTTGCGTCCTGATTTTGATAATCCCATCCCTGTTCAAACCCTAGGATTAATTAGAGAACGAACAGTTGACAGTTTTTGGTTTTCCTTGCGTTGTGGTTTACTCTTAGCAAAGTTGGTTTGATGTCCGCCTAGCTGATGCTGGCTGAGACACGAGCCTCATGTTGTATTATTATTATCTCGGCCACCTTATACGTCACAAAGTAGAATGTGTACTACTTAGTTAATTACTTGTAGCAATACTGTGAAATTGGAGAAATAAGGGATTTTTATCTTTGGTCAAGGAGAAACTAGGGAATTGATTAAGTGAATTTGAGAAAGAATCGTATTATCCTAATTCACTAGTCTTTCTATACACAAATTGACGATTTCGATGCAGTTAAAGACTCGATCCTGATATCCCAACCTCGGCAACACTCTATATACTACCTTGACATGTACTTCAGGTCACAAAGGAAGCATGCAATAAGTGAGGGAGGGAAGTAACCGGTCACAAATTCTTCAATGAAAAGATTTACCCATTGGAGAACAAAGCAAATTCACATTAGAAAAGTGAGATGCACAACCTCTTATATGTTGGGGACTGTTTAGAAGAAATAGAAAAGTGAGATAGAGTAATTTTGGTTTGATATGAGTAAACTTAGGTAGAGATAGAAGTCAATTTCTAAGAATTATTGTCTCTTTTCAAAAGAAAAAAGGGTGGGAGTTAGAGATATCCTGGGAGATGGGCCTAATCCATTGAGATTCAAGGAAAGGAAGTTGCTCTAAGTCCTCAGCCACCGTTTTCTTTCTTTGTCAACTGTGTTTAATAGAGATGAAGAGTCAACTGGGCACCCTCCAAAGCCAAAAGCATATCACAAGAAATTCCATTTACTTGCACCTTTGTCTTGTTTAATGTAAACATCTGTTCTCTATCCTCTGGTTTTCCTTTCGTTAATTCATCCAGGTTTTTATTCCCCTCCTAGTGACTCAGACCGTAGGACCAGACAATGTACGTAGGAGCCACCATACAAAGGTTCGTCATTTATTGGGGAAAAGCCTAAACAATTCAAAATCTAAGAGACAACATCCACATCTCAGCTAAAAGTATTTAAATATGTCAAGGGTGAATGAAAATGATAAGATAGGCTGCATAAAGTTACATTTTTATTTCCTACTATAAAAAGAGTCACACGAATGTGTCACGGGCCGATCGATTACTCTCGATCACTCCTCGATTACACGTAGGCTGACTCGTGCGGCCTTAAGGTTTTATCCCTAAGTAGCCTTTCAACACTCGACTCACAAGAAACTTTTAGAAAGAGAAACTCTGATGAGAGAGAAGCTCTGGTTTTATATAACTTGTGAATGAGAATACAATGAGGGAGGAGACCCATTTATATACAAGTACAAGGCAAACACTATTCGTAGATCTCCTTTAGATCTAACGGTGGAGATTGCACCTCCCCATCTACCAACTACCCGCATTAATTACACAGCTACCGGCTACTCGCATTTATATCGTATGCATACAGGTATTGTATCGCCCCTTCCCTAGGAGTATTCTAGAAGGCTCTAGAATACTCTAAGTCTCGGGGGTATAAGTCGAGGGTCTTTAGTGTGTCACGCCCGTCTCGAAGAACCCTCTTGGATTGGCGTTCATTTGGGCCGTGACATTCTCCCCCACCTAATCGGGCGACACCCTCATCGCGTCCTCGGCATGAAAAGCATCGATCTCTTTCTTGAACTGCCAAAGACTCTCCTCGGGCTCCCAACTTGCTTCACTCTCCGGAAGACCCTTCCATCGGATCAAGTATTCTCGCTTGGCCGCGCAATATCGCTTCCGTATGACTCGATCCGCCAAGATGCTCTCAACTTCTCAATCATAAGAGGTCTTTGCTCCGAGCGGCGCCCGTTGAGACTCTTCGATCCGGATCTTCCTCATCAACTTGAAAAGGTTTAAGCATACTTACATAGAAAACCGGATGGCTTTGATGGTAGCTTCAGCTTGTATGCAACCTTTTCAGCCCGTTGTAGCACCCAAAATAGCCCCTCGTAGTGACGGATCAACCCCTTGTGCATGCCCTTGTATCGAAGGACCACATGCAGTTTGGCCAACACTTGGTCCCCAACTTGGAACTCCACGTGCCATCACTTCTTATCCGTCCATTTCTTCATGCGCTTGGAGGCTTTATGTAGGCACGCTCGTGCTAAGTCCGCCTCTTCTTGCATGTTCTTGGCGAACTTATACGCGGGCGGACTACTCCCCCGGTAACCCGAAGCGATTGCGCTCGGGGTGTTCGGTTGCTACCCAATTGCAGCCTCGAACGGACTCTGGCCGATCGACTCGCTCCGTTGCAAGTTATAGGAGAACTGGGCTACGTCGATTAGCTTCGCTCAATTTACTTACGTCGTGCTCACATAGTGTCGGAGGTAGATCTCCAAGAGAGCATTGACCCGCTCCATCTGACCGTTGATTTGGGGATACAAACTCGTCGACATATTCAACTCCGACCCCAGCAGTTTGAACAGTTTGACCAAAAACGTCCCGTGAAGCGAGGATCCCGATCGCTCACGATCATCTGTGGCACTCCCCAATACTTCACCACATGCTTCATGAACAGCTTGACCGCCTCTTCGGCCAGGCAATCCTTTGTCACAGGCACAAAGGTTGCGTACTTGGAGAACCTATCAACCACCACCATTAGAGTCCGACACCCTTCGGACTTCGGCAGGTTGACGATGAAGTCCATGGAAATGCTTTCCCATGGACGAGTTGGAATGGGAAGCGGCTCCAACAAACCCGGCGACGACCATTGCTCCAGCTTGTCTTGTTGGCACACTAGACAAGTCCTCACATACGCCTCCACGTCGTCCCGCATTTGCGGCCAGTAGTACCGATCTTCGATGAGGGCCAACGTGCGGTGGATCCCTGGACGACCCGCCCACTTCAAGTCGTGGCACTCGCGCAAGATCTCCTTCCTCAGCTTCCCATAAAAGGGCATGTATAGCCACCTTCCCTTGGTGTAGAGGAGCTTGTCCTCACACCAGAATTGTTGGGTCTTACCTTTCTTGGCATACCCGATGAGGGCTTGAGCTTTTGGATCATGCGTCAACCCCTCCTTGATGTGGTCGACCCAAGGATAGCATGGTCGACTCACCGTGTTTGCTAGCTCCATTCTTCGACTTAGGGCATCGGCCACGGAGTTTACCTTCCTTGGTAGTACTCCAAGACATAGTCGAATTCCGCCGTAAAATCCCGCCACCGAGCTTGCTTCGGACTTAGTTTCTTTTGAGTCTAGAAATAACTCGTGGCCACGTCCGTCCTCACAACGAACTTGGATCCCAAGATATAGTGTCTCCACGTCCGAAGGCAGTGTACCACCGCGGTCATCTCCTTCTCTTGGACGGTGTATCAACGCTCGGTGTCATTCAGCTTCCGAGACTCGAACGCCACCGGATGTCCATCCTGCATAAGCACACCACCGATGGCATAATCTGATGTATCAGTTTCTACCTCATAGGATTTGGTGTGGTCAGGCAACGCCAACACCGACTCTTCGATCATGGCTCGCTTCAATCAGTCGAAGGCTCTTTGGTATCAATCCGTCCACTTCCACGCCTTCTCCTTCTTAGGTCCGTGAGCAGCACGGTGATGCTCGAGTAACTCCAAATGAACCGTCGATAGTAGTTGGTAAGGCCCAAGAATGACCTCAACGCTGGCACCTTCATCGGCGGTTCCCATTCGACGATCGATTGAATCTTCACCTTGTCCATCCGCACATGTCCACCCCCGACAATGTGCCCCAAGAACGGAACTTTTTCTTGGGCAAAAGCACACTTCTCGCGCTTAACATACAGCTTGTTTTCACGCAAAACTTGGAAGACTTATCTTAAATGTTCGACATGCTCTTCCAACGTTCTACTATATATCACAATATCATCTAGGTAAACCACTACAAACATATCTAAGAAAGGGTGAAGTACCTTGTTCATCATTGTGCAAAAAGTAACAGGAGTGTTGGAGCCGAACGGCATTACAAGGAACTCGTAAGATCCATATCGCGTCACGCAGGTTGTCTTCGGCTCGTCCCCTTCAGCGATCTGAACTTGATAGTAGCCCGATCGAAGATCCAGCTTGGTAAACCACTGAGCTCCACCAAGTTGATCGAAGAGATCCGCGATGAGCAGGATCGGGTACTTGTTCTTCACAATCAACTTGTTCAGCGCCCGGTAGTCGATGCACATCCGGAGTGACCCATCGTGCTTCTTCTGAAATAGGACCGGCGCACTGAATGGGGCTTTTGATGGCCATATATAGCCTGCGTCAAGCAGCTCCTTTAGTTGCCTCCTCAACTCTTCCAATTCGGGCGGTGCCATACGGTAAGGTGTCATGGCAAGCGAGGCGCCATGGCAGGCGATCGAGCATCAGGCACTAGCTCGATCCGATGATCCATCTCTCTTGAGTGGCAACTCCTTCGGTAGCTCCGAAGGCATAACATCCTTGAACGAGTCGAGAACTCGGGTTGCTCCCGTCGGAACTTCCTTCCCTTCACCCTTGTCATCCTCGATCTTCAAGGCCGCCAGGAAAGTCACTTCGCCCATCCTTGCTCATTTGGTGAGTTGCATGGCCGAGAACATCTTCCAATCACGGTCTGACTCACAATGGACCGAAATCACGCATTGACAATTCTTGTCCAATACGCATATACACTCGGCAAACGGGACTACAACCACATGAATTCTATCTAGGAATTTAATTACAATGACAATATTGTAGTCGTCAAGTGGAATTACCTCTAGAGTCTCTTTGCCCTTCCATGACCTGAGTTGTAGCTCCACGTCCCTTGCAACACCGATCGCAAGGACTTCATTTGAATTCACTGTCTTGAGCCAACCGGCTCCCTTCTCAACCCATAGGTTAAGTTTCTTCGTGGCTTCCTCTGAGATGAAGATGTCAAATGCTCCCGTGTCCACAAGCGCACTCATCGTGGTCACCCCGATCTTCACGTCCGCGAACATCAAGCCTTTAGGCTCCTTCGCCTTCTTGGCCTTGATCGTGCTAAGGAGTCGCAGCGATCCCAACCGTGCTTCCTCCCTAGGTTCATCCTCCTTACACAGGGCGGCCAACTTGGCCTTGTTTGGGCAATCCCGCACCATGTGTGGACCGTCGCAGAAAAAACAGCTATACGAGTGTACCTTCCTTTACTCTCCTCCGTTTGGCCTCGCATGAGCCCGATGAGGATGAGGGCCGGCTGGTGGTCTAACTCCCGTCGGGCGATTGTTGAAACTACCCCAATCTCCCCCACCAGTGACTCTATCCCTCGGGCGAGCGTCCGGTCGGGATGTGGAAGGTGACACCTTGTACTCCACGAGCGACTTGACTACGATCATGGCCGTCGTGAGATCTCCCACGTTAAACCGCTTCATCTCTTGCTTGGTCCATGGCTTGAGACCACTCATGAACTGATGGTACCCTTCAACTTCGTTCATCGAAGGGATTTGGAGTAGCAACTCCGAAAATCGCTTGATGTAGTCGCGCACACCACCTTTCTACTCGAGACGCTTCAGCTCGTCACGAGCTTCCTCCTCTGCATAAGCGGGAAAGTAGTTCCATTGGAACTCCTTGACAAAACCACCCAGGTCGTGATAGGATTCTCGCACCTATCATCCGACCGACGACGCCACCACAACAATGCACTATCAGCTAAATACATCGAAGCAGTGTTTACCCGTGTTTGGTTGTCGTTGATTCCCATGGCCTGGAAATATTGTTCCATGTACCATAGGAAGTTGTCCACATCCTTGGCCACCCGCGAGCCCCGGAATTCCTTTGGCTTCAACGTGTCCACCCGTGGACCTTGCACCGTGATTACTCCGTTCACGCGTGTAGCTTGTGCTTCAACGAGCTTACCCGTAAGCTCCGCTCTCTCCGCCCGCATTGCTACCATCATGGCCTCCAAAGGTTCATACCGTTGTGTGAGTTCCTCCTGTAAGGTCTCCAGCAACTCATGGCGGAGTTCTCCCATGTTGGTCTTGAGCTCTTGCACCTCGGCAACCAGCTCCTCTGTTCCGGCATCGACTCCGTCCACAGTCCGGGTTAGGTCATTGACCGATCCTTGGACATCGGTGATGAACAACTCTAGCTTCGCCATCCGTTGTGCAAGATCCCCCGTTGGATTCCTCGAACCACCACAAGTCTTCTTCCCCTTGGTAGCAACCTTCTCGGCGTTCCGCCTACGATCAGCGCAGTCACCACCCATGGCAAGTGCCTCATCAGATCGTGGATCATCCATTGTACTTGCGCTTGGATCAAAATCAGCTCTAATACCACTTGTCACGGGCCGATCGATTACTATTGATCACACGTAGGCTGACCTGTGTGGCCTTAAGGTTTTACGCCTATGCAGCCTTTCAACGCTCGACTCACAAAGAACTTTTAGAGAGAGAAACTCTAATGAGAGAGAAGCTCTGGTTTTATATAACTTGTGAATGAGAATACAATGAAGGAGGAGACCTTTTTATATACAAGTACAAAGCAAACCATATCCGTAAATCTCCTTTAGATCTAACGGTGGAGATTGTACCTCCCCATCTACCAACTACCTGCATTAATTACACAACTACCGGCTACTCGCATTTATATCGTATGCGTACAGGTATCGTATCGCCCGTTCCCCAGGAGTATTCTAGAAGGCTCTAGAATACTTTAAGTCTCGGGAGTATAAGTCGAGAGTCTTTAGTGTGTCACGCCCGTCTCGAAGAACCCTCTTGGATTGTTGTTCATTCAGGCCGTGACACATGCGTGTGGAAAAAAAAAAAAATTTCCAAGGTATGGAAAGAGTTAACTATATTTAAAAATTAATTTGGGAAAAATGTTCAAAAATTTGTAAGATTTAAATTCAATGTTAGTAAGATATTTGGAGGATTACATCTTAACTATTTTTATATTATAATTTTGTATATTTTGTGTATAATGTCACAATGATATATTTGCACCCAAAAAAAAAAAAAAAAGACATAAGCATTATATGAATCTTTTTATAAAAGTTTGAGGTTGTTGAGATCATGCATTTGGGAGCTTTAATCCTGGTAAGACGATCAAGTATGTCCAGATTAATAGTAGCATTGAGTTTTGCTCCAAACTGTTAAGTACCTAAAAGGGGAAGGGCATAACAAGACACCACACTAGTGTTGGTGAACTATAACATTTGTAGAGTTGATTGGCAGAACATTAGCAGAGACGACCTATAAATGATATCTAATGCTAGTTTAACTACAAAGCTCCTGATAGATGTGCTTAGCACAATGAGTTACCTAGTGAATAGATCTCCATCAACCACAATTAGATGCCGAACCTAAGAAACTCTAGTCAAGTATCGTTAGTGATTATTTTGTCTCTTAGAATATTTGGTTGCTTATGTCTTGACCAAGTGAGCAAAGGTAAGCTCGATGGGTGAGCAAGAAAGTGCACTTTATACATGAACCTGCATTTTTTTGTTAAAAGGAAAGAAAAAAATAAAAACATAATTTATCATGCGAACTTAAACCTCCTCGAGCTATTATTATCCAGACTTAATTCGATGGTGCACTACCGAAGGTACACTATGTTTATCGACCGAATTTTCAATGATAGTCTCTTGTTTTTCTATATTTAACCCAAAAGTAACATTGCCATGGGCCTCTACTATTGTGATTGTGAAGCTATGCATGAGGATGTTTTAGGTCTCTAAGCAAATAATTAATCTGTCATCTAATAAATCCAGTTATGCACTAATTGCGTGAAATCTACTTGTTGCATCTGAGCTACTCGCATAAACAAAATTGAAGTGAAGGATGGGCCTAAAGAGGATAGAAGGTAAGACACGAAAGAGCATTTAGAATTTACTTACTTGCTGGCCTTCTAAAAGCATAAATGAATGTCAACTTCACATCCCTCACAGAATGCAAGAAATGCCTGGATTTACATGGGAAGAACGAATGTTAATTATTATCATCTTCACTGGAAGACGCAAGGAAAATCTTAAACATAATAGATGGTCCTCAATGTGACTCCAATGGCATTACTGCAATTAGGCGGACTCACTTTATGGAAATGGAGATAAGTTTGAAAGTGAAGTCATATATTCAGGAAATTTCAGCCGCATTTATGACCCAAATGGATATAATCAATAACAAATAAGGTCAAATACCTTCAACTCTTTGACAGCAAAAGTCATGTCTACAGGGTTGCCGCTATGAGCATACTGCCCAAACTCTTCCACAGGATCTATCCACAGCTGAGAGTGCAGCAAAGAGTCATTCTCTGCAACCAGCATCTGCACCAGATATTCTTCTCCATATTCAGTCTAAAAGAGTAAATCTAGTGTCTACCTTTGGTAGGATCAATCTAGCTTCGAAACTCAATGGCTTTCCCACTAACTTCACTTGCAGCATCAGAAGGCATGGAGCTGTATTCAGTTGCAATGAGAGTAATTTCCTGAAGGATGAACGAAAATTTGCAAGCAAGTTCAGATGATGAGGCCTCCCTGCAATATTTTCTGGGGCATCATCTCATATCCAGAGATAATTGTTGTACATTGGGGTCCACATTGCAAGCTATCCAGTATGTTTTCTCAATGCCTACATACATATGACAAGAACTTGGTTTAAACCTCATCACATATGCATGAACAAAAACTCACAGTTGGCGAGGTGAGATGAACAAGCACTTCTGCATGGTGCAGCTTCTTATCAAATTAATGCAGGTTTGATAGGCACCAGCCTCTGATTCTATTGCAGTTAGAAAACATAGTGAATGATATGTAGTTAGCATGATTGAGTCAAAAGACTTAAAATGTTAAGCGGCCAACAAAAAGAAGGAAAAGTCGTACACATGGAATGTAATATCCAATGAGTGCCCGCCATCTCTTTATTCCGAATCCGTTGGCTTTACAGGTCATATTGGTGCACTGCAAAATCCGTAAGACAGAGTTCACATTGCTTTTGCATGATGAGAAATTAGCAAAGCTAATCCCAGCGGACTCATATGACCTAACTTAGTAATAATGCTCATCACAGCATTCTGCAGTCATTTTCTCTCGGTGAAAATGTCGGTTCCCAGACTTCATGCTTTCAGTTATTGAGTGTCGCAAAACTCCATACAACACCATCAAAGTAACTAGACAGACCGGGAAAGCATTACCAAGACAGAATAACACCACCCATAGAAGGTTATCCATTGGGTTTTTTCCTATGGTTTCACCAATCGACATTGAATCACCTTATCTGCGAGTACCCCTGATAGTGCTCCTGTCTACAGCAGTGAATTGCCTCTTACAATATAAAGACTTTGAATCACCTTATCAACAGTATTACTTTCTTTCAGTGGACTTTAGATTTGCGCACGCCAAGTTCTAACCATCGTCCACAAGGCCAATCGCGCCCTAAGTTAACAAACTCATGCCTCAAATCCACCGCCGAAAGCTCCACGCACTCGGCAATCGGTGAAAGGACTCTCAGAATTTCTCAATCGAACACCGTATCGAGCGAAACGAACCAATACCTAACACCGCATTATGGCATCTAAACAAAGCATCGCTCGGCAGGGCGCACGAAGAAGCAACTGCTGTAGCTATTTCACCCGACGTGGATTTCAGTTGAATCACCTGGGAAGGAGAAGCTTCGATGGCGAGGTCGTTGCCGACGCGGAAGAGGCAGGCAACGGAGCGAGCCAAGGTCTTCAAGGCGCCGCCGCTGAGGGCGAACTCCACTTTCGCGGACACTTCGCTTCCCTCTCTCTCTCGATTTGGTCGCTGAAAGATATATGTGATGGCGACCAAATTCAAAAATGAAAAGTTACGGCTTCCCTCCTCGTTGATTTTTTTCGCTAAAGAAGGAAGGCAAGAGCGGAATGAGTACATAAGAATCCCCTCAAGATCATGAAAATGACATCCTGAATTCTTTTTTCTTGAAAAATGGGAGGAGAAACAAAGTCGCTTCATTAAGAAATTTAAAAATTTGAATAACTCCTCTTATCTATTAATATACTACTAACTCTATCCCCTAGACTAATGAAATCAATTTCTTACGATGCTTGACCTCTCTGTAAATTCAATATATGCCTCGCCTACAAAAGGGCCTATGGGTTATGACCCTACTTTTTTATTATTTGGTCGGTCCTACTCTACTCATATTTTAACGCTCACTCGATTTTTGTATTGTCTCCTTGCAAGGCGTAAAAGTCGAAATCTACTCCTGAAACTAATCCGTTCTCACCCTCCCGAGAAGGTGGAGATTCGAACCCCCACCTCCCGCTTCCATGTTAGAAGGATGGCCACTGAGGGTTATGACCCTACTTAGAATTAACCTAACTTAATAGGACAACTATGCCCAATGAAGAAATAGTCGTGGTATAAAAAAAGAGCGATGATGTCTTAAAATACTCCACTTAGTGTAGAAGTATCTATATATTTTTCAACAACCAAATTAGAAAATTAGAAGTTACGGTTTATTTTTAACATGCATTTCACATTGGTGCACATGCTCGGGTTCTGCTATGGTAAAATAAAACGCATAGAGGAATATGCAGCCAATGTGAAATCAAATGGAGCGGAATGGAAAATTCTATAATTTCTTTATGTCGAAGCTTGTTGACTTATTTATAATATTTGATCACACACTTTTGAGTTAGTTGAATCTAACCCTTTTGTGCACAATACTAGTATATCCTTTCTAATCTTAAGTCAACTGCCGAATGTTCGATTCATTTTTGGGTAATTGAAAGTAGGGGTCACTGAGCTCGTCACGTATCAGGAGAGGGCGTTTGCTGGGGAGAGCATATTTATCAGAAGGGATAACACGTGTGATGAATAGTACGGGAGGAGAAACATGAACAGGTGGAAGATGATAAAGCATCATCGAGGAAATTCTTTTATCGAAGAAAACGACGTCTATCCAAAGGTGAACTGCTCGCAATTTTTAGCTTTCTACTATTTAATGACACCACTAAGAGTGCGTTTGGTAACATTTCTGTTTAAAAATTGTTCCTGAGAACAAAAATAGAAAAAAGTATTTTTTTTCGGGAACAATTTTTTAACAAAAAAATATGTTTGGTAAACTGTTTCAGAAATATAAAAAGAATGGAAACACGTTTGGTAAATTTGTATAATTTGTTTATTTCTTTTAATTTTTTAATATTTTTATTTTATTTTTTCTATTTTCTTTCTTATTTTCTTATTTATTTTCCTTTTTCCTTTTTTCTTCTTTTGGCCGGTCGCCGGCCTCGGCCATGGCCGGCGACCGGCCGACGAGGGCCGGCGGCCTCGCCCAGCCACAGTGAGGCTCGCCGGCCTCCGGCGAGGCCAAGCGTCGCCGTAGCCGGGCGAGGCTCGGCGTCGCCGGCCTCCGGCCGAGGCCGAGCGTCGCCGTAGGCCGGGCGAGGCTCGGCGTCGCCGGGCCATCGCGGCGACGCCGACTGGCGGTGGCCCGGCGAGCCTCGACGTGGCTGGGCGAGGCCGCCGGCCCTCGTCGGCCGGTCGCCGGCCATGGCCGAGGTCGGCGATCGGCCAAAGAAAAAAGAAAGAAAAAAGAATAAGAAAAAAGAGAGAAGAAAATAGAAGAGAGAGAAAATTTGTTCCGAAACAAGAAACAACTTTTTTTTTGTTTCTTGTTTGTTCCAAATGTGTTTCTAGGAACAAAAAATACTTTTGGAACACAAACGCGTTTTGTTCCTTTTTGTTCCCGGGAACAAAAAAACAGAAAAAGTGTTTAAAAACAGAAAAAGAAATAAAAACAAACACCCCCTAAGTCGGCCAAAATCTATTTCCTTCAAAAATCTTGCTCCAGGCGTCGACCTCGACCTCGACCTCTACACCTCTTTTCATTTTCAGAAGGGAAGAGACGAGGCGAAGCCTGAGGTGATGACGGTGGTGGTCGGAGGTAAGCTTCAGCATCCTCGATCTTATCTTAATTACCGTCAGCCCCGTCTCCGTCAATTTTTAGCAGTGAATTGCCTCTTACAATATAACGACTTTGAATCACCCTATCGAATCACTGGGGTTCGCCCTGGTGGTCACCCTTCCAACTTGGAAGGGGGAGGTGGGGGGTTCAAATCCCCACCTTTTTATGGGGATTGGGGTGGGGACGATTTCATTTCAGGAGTGGGTTTCGATTCCCACGCCCTACAAGGAGGCAGGACAAAAGTCTGAGAGTGAGTGTTAGATTAGGATTAGAGTAGGACTGATCAAAAAAAAAAAATCACCCTATCGGCAGTATTATTTTCTTTCAATGGACTTCAGATTTGCGCACGCCAAGTTCTAACCATCAGCGACAAGGCCAATCGCGCCCTAAGTTAACAAACTTCTGTCTCAAATCCACCGCCGAAAGCTCCGCGCACTCGGCAATCGGTGGAAGGACTCTCAGAATTTCCCAACCGGACACCTTATCGAGCGAAACAAGCCAATACCTAACACGGCATCATAGCATCTAAACTAAGCATCGCTCAGCAGGGCACACGAAGAAACAACTTCTGTAGCTATTTCACCCGATGTGGATTTCAGTTGAATCAGCTGGGAAGGAGAAGCTTGGATGGCGAGGTCGTTGCCGACGCGGGAGAGGCAGGTGACGGAGCACGCCAAGGTCTTCGAGGCGCTGCCGCTGAGGGCGAACTCCACTTTCGTGGACACTTCGCTTCCCTATCTCTCTCTCGATTTGGTCGCTGAAAAACATATGTGATGGCGACCAAATTAGAAATTGAAAAGTAACGGTTTCCTTCCTCGTTGATTTTTCTCACTAAAGAAGGAAGGCAGGAGCGGAACGAGTACAGAAGAATAGGAAAAACAAATTAAACTTTCTAACAAGAATGCACGGTTAAACTCATGGCCAACGTGTTAGAATACTCACACCATTGACCTCCAAGGTTAAACTCTACCACGGAGGACATCAATAGATATGGTTCAATTAAGTTTTTAATAATTAAGAGTTCTATCTTCTTTTATTTTATCAGGAAAATCAAATCCTTGTAATTCATTTCCCGCAACCTCACTTCTATAGCATATAATAGCATTCAAAGTGCATATTTCTAGGTCCATGACATAATTATGAAAAATCACACGTAAAGGTGGGCTCATTTACTAAAACTCGCCCATTAGAACATCTTGGGAAATGAGTGAGCTTTTCTTATTAGAAAACTCAGGAAATGGAACTACTATGACACCCAGAATTGTCATTGGACTATTTGGCGGGGATCGTGAACTTGGATTTCTTATTAAAAACTCAGGAAATGGAACTACTTTGACACCCAGAATTGTCATTGGACTATTTGGCGGGGATCGTGAACTTGAATAGTCCAATGTCATTGGACTATTTGACGGGGATCGTGAATTTGGATTTCTTATTAAAAAACTCAGGAAATGGAACTACTATGACACCCAAAATTTTCTTATTAAAAAACTCAGGAAATGGAACTACTATGACACCCAAAATTGTATCCAAGTTCACGATCCCCGTCAAATAGTCCAATGACATTGGACTATTCAAGTTTACGATACCCGCCAAATAGTCCAATGACAATTCTGGGTGTTGTAGTAGTTCCATTTCCTGAGTTTTTTATATAAGAAAAGCTCCCTCCAGGGAATTTTTCATAGTCAAGGTCTGCAACAGCCCCACCGTGTTCTCATTTTCAGCCGAGCAAGGAAGAGATTAGCGAGGCAAATTTGGAAGGTTAATGGCGAACGACAATCCAGCTGATCAAGGTGGTTGGAGGTAAGCTTCGTCCACCTCAAACATATCTTAACCAGCCTCCGTCTGTAAGTTGGAGGTTTGCAAGTAAAATAATCCAAAATCTTGATATCCTTTTTTGTTCTTTTCTTTGATCATGTTCGCTGTGTATATTCCATTACGCGTGAATGCTGTTTAAGGAACCGGCCCTCTAAGTAAATCAGGTGAACTTGTTGATGCCTTCTGAACTCGTACTGCTCAATAGTTAAGAGCCCAATGGAGGGTCTTTCAATTGTCAGTAGAAATGGATTGTTCTTTGCCTGAGATTGTGAGAACTGGATCACAACACCGATTAGATTGTGAGAATTAGATCACAACACCACTTTGTACATCCAGATTTTTTCCTCTATTTTTTTCTTTTTGTTGATTGAGGCTTGAGGCAGGTTTTTGTTCTCGATGTTCCTGACTCTCAAAGAGCAGAAATGGGCTCTTCTCAGAACAGAGCATGTACTTAAAGCCATATCTGGTGCGGATGTAAAATGGCCCGTTTCTCGCATTTCCTGGATTACGGTAGTTATATCGTACCACCCAGACTTTGTCTTCTTTTATTTTGCTAATTGATCCAGGTTATTGTTCTCCCTGTTCATATAACTAGACTCTAGCAACAGAGCTTGTTGGCTCGTGCTCATATCAGGGTATACTCGGTGTAAATCTGTCAGAAAAAGTACGAATGCCTCCTATAGTTATCAACCCTTTTTCTGTGCAAATGGGTAAATTTAGTGATATCCATTCGGTAATTGAATACAGTAGGACTCACACCAGGAATAATCCCTCTCAAATATGCATACCATAAAAACAGCAGGTGAGTTTGTCAGGAAAGTGAAATTTATATTAACTATCATGTCTTTTTTTGAATATCAGGAGATTGGAAAGAGGATGAGTGTGGAGGACTGCGAGTGCTGTCTTCATTTCCTTTCATGAAAAAGAACTTCCTATCTCTTGTCATTTTTTTGTGTGTATGCTGTTTCCTTAGGAAACAATATGTACTCTATGTAAATTAGGTGAATCTGTCTTTTTTAATGTTTCATTCTAAAACCATGGTACAAGTATGAGTTGCTCATATGTTCATTTGTTTATCTATCAATATGCTTATTCTCGATCCTTATTGCTTGAGCTTTTGTAAAAGACGATTATCTAACAAGCGATTTGCTGATTTTTATTTCAAGGAACGTGTTAGATCATGTGGCTCAAGTTAATGAAGATCTTGATTCCCTTGAGAATGCTTTGCGTTAGCTCATCGGGGACATGCATACCTCTATAGGTCCAGCCAACATTTCCAATGCACCAAGCATTATGCTTATCTATGAAGCAATCAAAATCATTCGGCAAAAATTAATCTTAAAGGATGGGAAGACAAGATATTGACCCAAGTTTTCGACTTGCCTTTGCTGTGATCACCGTTGCTCTTGGATGTGTCACGTGCGGTCTCCTCATGTGCATTCTACTTGTTGACTTGCCTTGGCCGATTTTTGTTGGCTGCGTTCTAATGTTGGTAGCCACATTTGTGTTCATCGCCAAGCGAGGATTGATTGGGGCGATAGTTTGTGTTGTTTAAATGTATTTGAGTTGCTTGGTAACCTTCTAATGGGTTGGATGTGAATCCTCATGTTATATTATTACCTTGAACACCCTTTGCATAACATAGTAGAATAAATTATGACGATGATTAGAATTTGTTCTGGTGCAAAGTCCTCTCCATCTAAGAGTATTTTGAGCTATTTTAAACATATCTTGGAAAGTTTCCACCAGCCCCTTCCCTATAAGGCAGCTTTAATCCTTTTGCTAGAGTGCTAGTTTCAGTTTAAATTATAAGTGCATTTAGGTCCATCACTTCCACTTTAGATCGAGTTGCATTGGTAAGATAAAGCTCATGGAGTTGCATTACTGGTAAACAGAACTAAGAAATGGTGAATTAGAAAAACAGGGCAAATTTTTCCTTTGGGCCAGAGAGGATAGGGGAAATGAGAGTATACTAAAAAGAATCGCACACCCTCATTTAGTATTCTTTCATTTCGGATTCACGTGTTGTTAGTTTGATATAGTTTAGGGTAAGATTTTGTTAGTTTGATATAGTTTATAGCTTCTTTCATATAATTTTCATCACTACCGTTGTGCTTTTGAGATTGGTTTAACAAAATTATTTGATAATTTCATCATTCATCAATCACAATGTCACTAGTTAATCATCCATGGTCCATGGCCCGAACAACAATGATGGTCATGTGTGCATTTTTATGTATTTTATTGCATTACATGATAATAAATGAGGAATCAAACCGATTGTTATATAGGATCTTAAATTCATGTAAAAATTGCTTTATTCCCCTATAATAAAAAAATATTTAAATGTGTATGAAGAATTTATTTAACTTATTGTAAGATTAAACTCGACGCTAGTAAGTAAGATAATTAGAGGATTATATCTTAACTATTTTTAAATTACAATTTTGTCCATTTTATCATTTTGTCGTATGTCACTATGACATATCTGAAAAACAGACATAAGCATTACTTAAAGATTTTTATTATAAAAGTTGAAATCCTCGTTAGATTTGTTTGTATGCAGTAGTAATTAACCGGCACTCACTCTATGGATAATCGATTAAATTAACATGTGCCATAAATATAATTTCTCTAGTATGGGCCTAATTGTTCTTAACGTTCCCATGAAGCAGAGGCTTTTGAGCCTGGACCGGCCCGCTGCATCGACGATCGGATCTGTTGCGGGTCATAGGCGACTCGGATTTAAGCTCCGACCCATATAAAATCCATAATCCACGTTCACGCCTTGTCGCTTCTCTCACCTGGTGTCGCTGCATTGCTCTCGATCCTCCTCCGGCTGAATTCGGGCAAATTCTTCATCCCTCTGCATAAGTAGTTTACTCCGGAGTCCGGACTGCGAAGCTTTCATGTGGGTTTTTTTTTTCTTTTGCATATGATCAACTTGATAAATGATTTTGTCAAAGCGAAAGCTGCATTTAACTGGTAACCTCGTGTATCTTGCTTTTGAATGGATCGTTGTGTTGTGAAAATGCGGAAAGATCTTGATAAATTGCAGAACTTAAAAGACTTCAATTAGTTGGCCGGTTCTCACTAGTTTCTTTGCTTTAAGACACTGGTGATGGAAGGAGTGAAAAATGAAAGAGTTCCCAAGTTCCAACACCACAGATCAAGCACGTCCCAAGCTCAAAATGTGTGCAAATTAGAAGTCTTCGTAGTTCGATCATCTATCAAATAGAGAGTAAATAATTTGTATCCACATCCATAATTTGTCCCTACTTGGAAGAGGATTTGTGCGACTTTGGAAATCCACTTATCTAGATATAGCCTGTATCTATCAAAATAGATACATTTATAAGAAAGTAAACAGTGAAAATGAGATTAGATAAAATCCACATAATTTGAAATTGATTTTAAAAAATCAGATAAGAGAGAAGTTCATTAGCTTTAATTTGTTATTTTATTGTTCAACAACTTTTGTTCTCGATCTTACAATTCAAATAGAATTTAAATATGGATAGGAAGATATGACATTTAGTTTTCACTTAGCCGTTAAAATTTGAAGAAAATATCAATTGAAAAGATATAACATAGAATAAAGAAATCCATATACTTCTAAAAAAAAATAAAAATTGAAATTGTGATGAATCTAAATGTATACAAACTCTTCTTTTCTGATTTTTCTATTGTGCGAGTACCAAAAATTTCTATTATAGGTCTTTTTCAGCAAGATTTGATGTTCAAACTTTCAGCCACATTTCGTATGTCTGGTTTAACAAGTATTCTTACTATGCCTGCTTTTAACAAGCCCAGATAACATTATGCCAAAATTGGTGACACTGATTAAAAAAAAAAGAATAAAAAACACATGTCAAAATGTGTTTATTAATAAACACATGTCCAACATATAAATCGATACATGTGAAGGTGCATTTACAATATATGTCCACATAAAGTGCTTATCACATAAGTAGTTCATAGTATTATAAGTAACAATTGGTCGTTGTAATGCACATTATATTTATTTGATGCCAAAATTCAATAACACGAATAATGAGAAAATGATATGTGACTTGCTCCTGAGAAGCCTTGACCTGGCAACACTGTTTAGTGTCTTTAGAATTCCCTTTCTTGTTCCGGTCCGACAACGAGGACGCTGCCCTGCCCTTCTCCTGCCGTGGAAGGACTTCAGCCTGTGGTGTGGTCCAACCCATGGGCGGAGTCGCCCTCATCTCCCCCATTGCTCAGTGCTCCCTGCTGCTTCGCTGGGCTTTACCCGTCCCCGGCGTGGACGCGGGCTTACAGGCCAAGATGGTTCGATCGAAAGGGATAGAGGTCGGGCCGGGGCTCTGCGCTCTTTCTTTCTGTGTGGGACGATGCCGGGGGAGCAATTGTCACTAAATGATCACCCTTAAGTATTACTTTCAAGAATTTAGTCCATTTGGACTAGGAGAAGAGTTACAACACTAGGCCAAATTGTCTTCCGTAAAATGTTAATTCCAGAATAAATGGGCAATAGTCATGAGTGTGAGTAAAAGCTATGATACTTAAGAATAATCATATTAGAATCACATGTGCGAGTTTTCATCTTTGATAACTTCTTTAAATTGTGTCAACTAGCATATTAATTGGGCCCTTATTGACCAATTTCTGCCTGCATTTGGAAGGATATATCTGAAATTGGGATCAGAAGTCGGGTAAGGACTAATTAGTTGTAAGATGAAGTACGAGAACCAAAATTAAACATCGACAGTAATATGGGGAACATTTTGTAATATCTTTTGCATAGTTATTTTTTCATTTCATATTAGTGCCGCTTGCATACCTCTGTTAGCATATTCCCTTGGTTGGTCATTGAAATTTTTCCTAAAATGATAATTGGTGAATATTTTATGGACCCTATCTATCACAAGATAAAGTATGATGACCAAAATTAAATAGTGGCAATAATACAAAGATCGTTTTTGTAATTTTTCCCGGATATATATTCCAATAATTTTATGCTTTCGTCATCTCAATGATCATTACTAATTTTTTATTCGATGTAAAACATTAGTCTATTCATTAATAGTAAACTCGCAAGTCACACGACTAGCTTTCTCTTTCAATTCAGAATACTCAGACTATTTTGAGTTACACTAATGTGATAATTTGTAAGTAAATATTTATATAAATCTCTCTAGATATTATTAAAAAAAAAAAAAATCGTCAAACCACCAAAAATAGTCGTAACCCTAGGTCCAAATTTTTTCTTCACATCTCAAAGATTAATTTTGCTCGACAATTTTTACCACAGTATATATAAGAATGACATGTGCTCGGGGAATGTTGTCAGGTATGGGTAAATATGATGATGATGTTTCCAATCCTCTGTGGTGTGATTCAAAATTGAGAAACGATACAAAAGAATATGCACCTGACTAAGCAATCGTCTTATATTGAGATTCCTTATAATTTAAATCATCCATCCTTGTAATAGGTTTCGGAAAACCGACGCAGCTGAACCTTCTTTGGATGAGAAACATGGGAATATGCAACAGCAAGGTGCGCCTACAACTCAAAAGTTCATAATATCTTTTTGGGAAAAGGCCTAAACAATTTAAAACCAAAGAGATAACAGTACGCCACCAACAATATTCAAATATGTCGAATGCAAGAGCACAAGATGGAAAAGTCACGTACGACAAGAGAGCTTCTAGACGATCCAAACCACAATCAATTCGCGCTTTAGGGACCCTCTCGGGGCATGTAAACTTTAAATACTACGAATCGATTTGTGTGACTGTAGTTGGTTCCGTTATTGACAGAAAGAGTAATTGATTGCAACCCTCCCATTTTCTGGAAACAATAGACTCTTGGTGGCGGCGTGAATATTTTGGTGCCCAAGACGCAAGTTGAATTGCCAACAGTCAATCCTAGCAGAACGCCAGACCCATTTTTCTCCAAGTCCACTTATAGTCAAAGCATAGCTCACTCAACATCTTTTTTTTTTTTTTTTTTTTTTTTAATTGCTCAGCCATTATGAAGGGAAAATTCAAATTATCCTAACCCTATTATACAACTAATTCAGTTCTAAATTTTTTAATTTTGCCAACTTAGTCCTTAGTCCTAAATATTTTGATTGTGCTAGTTTAATCATAAGTTTTTAAATTATTTTGGCAAAGTAATCTTTGGCAACTCAATTAGCGACAGTCGTCTTACGTGACGCAATTAATATTAACATGGATAATTTTTTATTTTTTAAAAAAATCATTTTTTTAATTAATCTTTATTGATTTTTTTCATTTCTTTTTTTTTTCCCTCTTTTTACATAAAGCTAGTGGGCCACAAAGCCCTCGTTGGCCATGGGTGTGGGCGAGGGTCATAACCTTTGCTGTGGATGGAAAGCACATCGCAAGCCCTCACCCAAGGCCCAACGAGGGCCGTCAACTCTTGCTTAGTGGCCAGCAGAGGTCTCCGGTAGGGCCGCTAGCCTTGTGTAAAAAGAGAGAAGAAAATAAAAGATTGAAGACAATAAAAAACGGATTTTTTTAAAAGTTTAAAATTATCTACATCAGAACCGATCATGTCACATAGGACAAGAGGCGCTAAGTAGGCTACTACATTAGTAATATCCGGAAAAACTTAGTCAGAAATATTAATTTGGCAATTTGTTAAAAGCTTTGCGCCTAGTTTGATAATTCGTCAAAATTTTAGAATTAAATTGACATAATTTGAAAGATTTATGGCTGAATTGCCAAAATTGAAAAATGAAGAGTTTTTTTGGACATGCTCAAAAACCAACAATGTTTGAAATGATTTGATGGAAAGCACTCTCTCCCACAACTAATTATGGTGTTTTTCATGTTGATCGACACTCCACCGATGAAGAGACCTCCTTTAGGGTACTTTCACAAAGAAATGACAGCACCAGCGTGGCCCTAATGTTGCATATGGGGTTAGAATCTTATCATAGAACAGTCAGACGATTGAAGTTGGCTTATTTGATGGGGCAATTTCTCCAGGAGAGGACAAAAGAGAAGCAAGAAGACGAGTTAAAACAAACATAAGAGGGACTTTAGCGATATAATATCCAACGGTAGCAAATTTTGACCATGCATCATACAGCGATTTGCCGAAGCAGAAAAAAAGAAGGCACACCTTTTGCATAAAGACACCATCTGTACCATTAGGAAATTGTTTAGGTGCAAACCAGACATTTGAAAAAAAAAAAAACAAGATAAAATAAGCAAAAGCCCATGCAATTGCAACTGTGCCCGTTGGACACTATCGTAGGTGTGACATAATCAGCTTTTACATGGGCCCAAGTACTATGAACATTTCAGTGATCCAATCACTTCTCTCGAATCGAGATGCAAAGGCCCACATCCTATGGCCCACTAGGTAAAGCTCATAGTCTATCTCTATAAACACAAAAAGATGTTATAATTTCATTAAAACAATTTTCTCCAGGAACCAGAACAAAAATCTATGGGGAAAATCAAAAGTTAAAAGGAGAGACATTTGTTCCCCCCAAGTTCGCGGATGCACCCCTTTTGATTATTTAACAGCTCCAATTCTATAACCTACCTCACCCGATTCATCACTTCCCATTTTCCTCCTATTTTACCACATCACAGCCGCTCCATGATCTCCAAGCGGCGAGCTGAGCCGACTTTTGAGAAATGGCCAGTTTAGCTGATGTAAGTGTTTACATCACCCATCCTCCCAAGCTCCCCCTTCCCACTTGCTGGGCTGGCGAGCCACTCAACCTTGGACTTGTCTACCACCTTCAACATCATCCTCCTAGAGTCCAACGTATCTAGCACGCCCAATCCTCAATAAGTAAAACCCCCCTGTCTCTCTTGCTTCGTCCATTCGCCCAATCGAATGTCTGAGGTAATTTTGATTATTTTTCCCATTTCGCAGAGAGAGAGAAATGCCGCTTGGCAATTGGACATGAATTCTTTATTCCACAAAATAATTCCACAGATTATAAACATCTCGATATATCTCAATCATTGAAGTTTGTAAAATCGCTGATGCATGCCTCATTTACATCCATCATTGTTAATAATTGACTCAGATATCAATGGAAACACTGTTTGGGATAGATGATCTGCATCCTCTTTTTCTATGCATATTTGCAATGTTTCATGACATCATGTTCTATTTGTTTCGCGAAATTTACTTTCTAAAATAATATTTTCCTTATTTCCAGCGTTTGGATTACTTAGGAAAATGAGTCAATGGAAAATTTTTCTTAGCCAATGAAAAATTAATATTTAAATTCAAGAAAATGATTTCATATTTAAAAAATCAACAATTATGTTCCAAAATATGACTATATATTGATACTTTAACTGAAGACTCTTTGTTCGGGCATGGGAAATTATTGGCTTTTAGATTGGAAATTGGGAATTAGAGCATTTCCTAGATCCTTTCTTAATATGTTCTTTCCCATATTTTAGGGATTTTGTCAGTATGAGATTGCATTATTTCCGAAACGTAATTAACTTGTCAAGTTAATTATTGTGTACCAGAGTGAGATTGGACAAACAAAATTTAATCAGCAACATAACTGAAATCGACACTTCTTTTGAAGTTCTATTTATCCATTGAATGAATCTCTCTCTCCTTTTATAGTGTTCAATTATATTTTATGTTGGAAAAACCAGATTCCTCATCTCAGGTTTTGATTGGGCAAAGAAGAGGGAAGAAGGGGTGATGAATCAAACTTTCTTCCACCTCCATCGTTGGGGGTGCATTTTTGTCTTTTCGTGGTATAAGGCCGTCGATTAAGAGAATTTAAGAAAGAATCACATTAGATGTCGACGACTAAGATTATACATATGTTCTATATGTAAAAACGGTGGGAGAAGAGAGATTTTCTGGGAAATGGACGTGAACAATTGAGATTTAGAGGAAGGAATTCGCTCCAATTTATGATCCTTTGGCTTAGCCGTTAAACCAACTGCCTTTGTTCAACTTTATGGGTCCAAGAGATGAAGTCTCAAAAGGGAACCATGAGAAGCCAAAGGCAATCCCAAGAAATTCCATTCACTTGCATCTTGTCTTATTCAATTTATTATATAATTATTTAATGAAAAATATTTTTATTATCAACAATAATTTTGTCTAAATGTTCTTGTGGACAACGAAAATATTTTCGTTTATTTTGTATTTTTTCGTAAGTGATACAAGCGATTGTTTTTAAGAAACTATTTTTCAAATCATTTATTTTTTCATGAAACAAATAAAACCTAAATATAATTCTTTTTTCTAATATAAGTAAGTAGTTGTAAAGGTACCAAAACTTATGGAGAGGGATTACTCTGGCCATGAGTTTTACCTATACTAATTTACCAAATAAATATGTTGAAACTTTTCCGATATTAATAACAGAAGAGGATGAAGATCCTCTGCTTTGAAGGAGCTTCCATTGGCATTTTAACCAATTCTCCACTGAGGATGCATGTAGATAAGGCATTTATCGACGGTTGGGTATGTTGAGATATTACTGTTTGGAATAAAAAATCTGCATCCAAAAAAGAAAGGATTAATGACTATTAGCGATAAATCTTAGTTTTCGGTGGATCTACAATGACTGAATATGCTTCTAAGTGCATAGTGTCTCCTCTGAGGGCCTCTGCCATTAGAAACCGCGTGTATAGAAATCTAGATATATCAACAAAAAGAGCAACAGAAAAATAGACGGGGTAACCTTGGGTTCAAATGGGTGCTCCGAGTACGACCCTTGACGTTCAAGGCAAGGCGCAAATAAAGCAGACTTTAAAAGACGATTTAGCCTTTTCGCTTTCGTCACTTCCGCGGGAGAGCCCACGTCAAATATAAAAAAGTAAACCCGGAATTTTGTTAATATGAGTTCAGCGGGGGGGAATATGTGAGATCAGCGGCGGCGGAGAGGGGGGAGGAATTTGGTTAATATATAAGATCAGCGCAGAGGTTTTTCTGCCGGGGCATTTCCTTAGTCCACGTATAAAAGCTCGGCTCGGCTCGGCTCGGCTCGGCTCGACCTGGCCCCGATATGAAAGCTCTCGGCACTAGGCAGGCACCCATATAAAGCTCGGCACAACCCAAATAGCCAACCCGCCCCCCGAGAACTCTGATCTCATATTCCCTGAAGCACTTTGTTCGTTCAGAAGATAGCAATCTGCAAACACTTGAAACCACATTTTCAGGAAGAAAGAAAGGGGGAGATCACGCAAAGTACGAAGATTAATGGAGAACAACAATCCAGCTGATCACGGTGGTGTTCGGAGGTAAGCCTCAGCAACCTCAAATACATAAAAAGGCACTGTTAGCCCAGCTCCATCTGCAAGTTTGAGGATTCTGAGGAAACTCATGGCAGTATCTTGATATTCTTTCCTGTTTCTATCTCTGATCAAGTCATACTGCATATATCATTACGTGAATAATGTCTTGTGGTGAAAAAACCTGCATTTTAGTCGTTGGATGTACTGTTCACGTAAGAGCCCAGGGGAATCTTCCACTTGCCTGTAAAAAATGGCCTGTTTCTCGTGTTAGATTGGGAGAGTCGGATTGGAACACCAATTTGTACCGTCCAGATTTCTCCATCTGTTCATTTTTTCCTTTTATTGATTGAGATGTTCATAATGATTCGACACTCAGAGCAGGAGTGGGCTTTGCTCAGAGCAGAGCATGTACACGGGCATATCTGGTGCAGGCAAAATGCATTCTTGTAGTTATTGACCTCCTTTTTAAGTGCGAACTGGTAAATTTTCATGATATCCATTTGGTAAATGAATACAGTGGGACTCGTTCCAGGAATAATTCCTCTCGAGTATGGATACCATTAAAACGGCTGAGTTTGTCTGAGGAAAGTGAAATCCATGTTAACTGCCATTTCTTGTTGAAAACCGTGAAGTTATAAAGAATGTTAACCTTCTCCTAAAGTTACTGGGTAAGAGGGAAAGTTAAAGAGACAGACTGTTTATGAACTCCGCAGCTTTCTTTTGTCAAGAGAACACCATATTAATTGAAAGCCTTCTTGGCTTTTCCTTTTAAGAAAAGAGAAGATATTCAGTTGGCTTTTCTACTCGGTAAGCAGCGGCTTACCTGGTAGTTTTGTGCATCTGGGTGGTCTTGTTTTTGTGAATGTGTTGTTAGAATAGGTTAGGAAAGGTTTATAGGTGTTAAAGGAGGTATCCCCTCGTACTCTCATGTTCCAGTTTGTCGAAAAGAAGAGTTTTTCACTAGCTTAATTAGCCTCAGATCACTAGAGGGGCTATACTCTTGCGGTGCATGTATAGGTTAGAGTCCTGTAATGCATAGACACGTTAGTTATGATCTGCACTAGAAGCTTGGTGTCATACAGCATCAATTTTTTTTTAGAACTTAAATTGGTAGAGTTCTTGAAAGCTTTTGGAAGGACTGCCGTCTTATGTGATGAAGAAGGAGCTCAAAACTTGTGCTTTACCAAAAGACTGATCACTAATAAGTGGTTTGCTGATTTTATTTCTTAGACGTGGAGTAGAGCATGCGGATCGAATTACTTCAATTCATTTCGTGGAGAAGATCCTGCTAAAAATTGTGATTTTTGCCATTGGAATCATGGGTATTCCAGCCATCACTAATCTTGAAACCATCGTGTGTATCTACACAATGCTCGTAATCGTCGGACAATTACTAATCCTCAAGATGGGAAGGCAGGATATGGACCCAACGTTCCCACTTACATCCGCTTGCATTGCTATTGTTCTCGGATGTGTCAGATGCTGTCTGCTGATGTACATTCCGTTTCATGTCATGCCTTGGTCGATTCTCATTCTCCACGTCCTCTCGTTGATGAACCCATGAGCATTCATCGCGAATTAGAGAATTGTGACCATTTTTGGTTTTCCTAATATTGTGGTTTGCTTTTTGGTAAGTTGGTATTTATGTGCATTGTGCTTATGCTGGTTAGGACTTGAACCTTGTGCTATACTATTATTACCTCGAACATCTTATATATCGAAAAGCATAATATGTGATGTGATGTAGATAATGCTACTACTTAGTTAAGATTCCGGTGCCATACAATGAAGTTGGAATCACAGGGATTTTTTTTTCTTTGGCTAGAGATTATTTAATCTTTCGATCCACAAATTGCAATTTAGACATAGTTCGTAACCCAATCCTCATATCAAACCTCAACAATATTCTAGGCAAACCCAATCCTCATATCAAACCTCAACAATATTCTAGGCACTATCTTGACCCGAATTTCGAGTCACAACTGAAAACCACTAAGCCTGGCATAAAGGAAGCATGCAATATGTGAGAGAGGGAAGTAACCGGCCCCAAATTCTTCAATGAAAGATTTATCCATTTGAGAACAAAGCGAAATCACATTAGAAAAGGGAGATGTGCGACTTTTTGTATTTGGAGACATATTTGGAAAAAACTGAAACGTGAGATGCAATAATCTTGCTTCAATCTGAGTACAGACATATATCAATAGAAGTCCATGACTAGGAACTTCTTGTTTTTTGAATTATGTGTTAAAAGGGTTGGGAGACAGATTTCCTGGGAGACGGGCCTGATCCATTAAGATGAAGAGTCAAACGGGGACACTCAAAAGCCCAAATCAAATCACAAGAAATTCTGTTTGCTTGCACCTTGTCTTATTTGATCGTGGGCAACTCACAGATGGGGAGTGCTAGAACACCAAGTTGTCCCCCAAGATTTGTTCTCTATTTTTTTTTTTTTTGGTTTATATATCCTGGATTTTTTAATCAATTCCCCTGTTTCTCTCTGCACAAAGGGAAAAAAAAATTGCTTCTCCAATTTCAATGAATTGCATTAGAATCTTAACTAAATAGTACCATCGTATTCATCATCATATATTTTTGCAATGTTATGTAAAAAGTGTTTAAGGTAATAATAGTACAACACAAGGTTCTTGTTTGACTCAGAATTGGCAACATGCACATCAAACCCAACTTCGTAAGAAGCATACAACAACATTAGGAAAATCGAAAACCGTCACCATTCTCCAATTAATACTCAAGTTCGAATTTTAATGGGGTCATCAACATCAGGACGAAGGGAACGAGAATCAACCAAGGCATGTCACCAAGTAGAATGTAAATCAACCGGTTGCACGTGACACATCCGAGAGCAACAGAGATGAGAGCACACGCAAATTGGAACCTTGGGCCAATATCTTGCATTCCTATCTTGAAAATTAATTTCCATTGGACGTTTTTTACCATTGTGTAGACAAGCATAACGGATGCACTAGTAACGTTGGGTGGACTTGTATTGCTATACATGTCCCTGATGGCTTGAAATAAGATCTCCTCTCCATGGAATCAAGATGTTCGTTATTTATTGTAGCAATTGGAATTCCAAGCTCTACTCCATATCTTTGAAGTAAAATTAGCAAACTACTTGTTAGTCGATAGTGTTTCATAAAAGCTTAAGTTGTGAGCTCTTTTTTGCATCATACAAGATGACAGTTTTAATAAAACCTATCAAAATATAAGTCTACAATAAAAATCAAGCGAGTCCCCAGGCCTCTTAACTTATATACTCCCAGAAACACGTCAAGAACTACCAATTTAAGTTCAAAAGGAAATTTAATTCGCAGTATGATGTCAAGCTTCTGCTGCGAATCATAGCTAATGAGTCTACTCATTGCAAGATTCTAACTTTTGGATGCATTGCAGGAATGTAACCCATCAATTGATCCACGACTAATTAAGCTAATGAAAACTTTTCTCTTGGACAAAATGTAGCATCAGAGCACGAAGGGATATCTGACAGTTTGATTTTTTCACTTCTGTTCTCAATGGAATAAATCGGGCTTTTCATCAACGTGGCTATTGTACTATTCGTTGAATTGATCACTCATGAGATAACTAGACTAGTTGGGGAAGTCAGTAAGAGATTTTAGTGCAATAGGCTTGAGAATTCGACTAGGAATCGACTGCTCGACCGTATTAGTCTGCAAGGATCATTGCGACACAGTCGAAAATCTATCAAAGACCGGAAATAGGTCGATTCGATAGAGATATATAATTAGCCATGGGTGATTCCATCTAATTACAATATTCTCACCGATCGACACTAAACCGATTTTTGTGTCGTTTTGGTACCCTGTGCTCGTAATTGAAACCTAGAGATTTTCACGACAATCGAGAGTTGTCAATAAGTCGAAGATGTACGTTGTGGCTCGATAATAATCGACCACGAGCCCATTGCACTAAAAATTCCCAAAAAACTACCCAATGGTTTAGGTCGTGCTGAAACCACGTTTGATGGAATTTAAATGCGTAATTCATTCTGATTTCAAAAATTGAGAACTTTCTCGTGTCACAATTAATCCCGGGAAATGTTGTTGCATCTTTTCAAAGTTTATGGACGACGGGAATTGTTCGTGAAAAATACAAATGCGGCAAATTAAAAGAATAAGGGAAATGCCACATTTTAAATGATTTTTGGGCCTTTAAGGTGGAATATTTAGAGAAAGGATTATAAGGACTTAAATGGGGAATTATCCTTATTAATTAAGGTGGTGAAATAGACAAAATGAAAATAAAAAAAAGAAGAAAAGTTAAGGGGATTAGCTGCAATTCGGATGCCCACTTTCTACGAAGGATTTCACCGACTCTTGTGCCTTATTTGGACAAGATAAGGATATGTAAAGTGTAGGGAATATTTCCATGGAAAAAGTACAACCTTCTTGTGGAAAAAATGAAAGTGGGGACCTCATTTGGTCCTTCTTTCTCCATTTTTCCCCCCTTACGTCCGATTCCCTCTTCTTTCCCCTTCCGTGTAATTCCCATCCCTTGGCCCCACTTGACTGCTCACTTCTCTCTCTCCCCTTTTCTCTTTCTTTCCCTTTCCTTTCTTTTTCTCTTAACCGAAAAAAAAGCTTGTCATTTCTTTCCTTTGTCTCTTTTCTTTTGCACGTATTTCTTCTCCCTAGCTGCCGTGCGCCAGCCTCCTTCTTTCCTTTTCGGTTCCTTTTCTTTTTCCCTGTCTTTTTCAATCATGCAAGCTGTTGCTTTCTTCTTCTTTGAAGTGCAACTTCCGTTCCAGCTCCCTCTTGGACAGCAAAACAGTGACTAAGAAAAACAGAGGAAAGCGTGATTGTAACGTTACCAAAACTTCTGGACCCACATAAACGTCGACCACCTACCACCATGTTTCTTATATCTTGGCATTGGAGTTCAAGTGACGACCAAGGTCCCTCACCGGCACGAGAGCAGCGAAGCTGACCAAACCTCACGCTCGGTTCTCTCTGTCGAAAATTCTGCAAGTTTCTGTGTGTTGCTGTTGCTGTTGCACCACAACACACCCCTCTGCCGTGTCGGCTCAACCACAGCACCGATAGATCCAGGGCTTATCTCTGTGTTGCTGCCCAGCTAATGGCAGAGCCGCCTAGGTAGTTTAAATAGGTGAGTTATTTTCCTAAATCCGGAATAGGGGTTGTGTACTCTATTTAGGAATTTATCCAAGTAAGAAAAGGTGTAGATGATATTACATATGGTTAGGTGTTAGTTAGAAATGTTAGATTAGCCATAGAAAGGCTTAATTGTGGTTTAAAGGACAAGATAAGAACCATAGAGGATGATTCAGCCAAAAACAGGGGATGTTCTGTAAAACTGTTTTATGGGCAAGGACGATTTATTATTTTTTTAGACTCATATGTGTTGCGATTTTGAAGAAATTTCCTTCTAAAGAAATGTTTTACACATCTTCAAGTATAACATATATTTTTCTCAGGATTTTTGGGGATTTAAAGGAAAATGATTTTGGCTTCGTTATCTTTAAACAGAAACTCGAACTGCACTGGAATTTGCGACCTATAAGGATTCTGTGGGTTGTTACTAACCCTTCGGCTTCGATTTTAAAAATGAGTTCTTCACAAAGTTTTTTTTACATTTCTAGTTGAACATACTCGAATTTCAGACCAAATGGATCTGTTTTAAACCCCGAACCAAATTGATTTCGAAAAACAGAACTGCTGGAAACTGATCCGATTTTAGTGCTGGATTGACTAAATTACTGGGCCGAATCCAGAAGGATCTGGGCCTTGGTGTCTTCATGAAAAATGTTTGTTTACATGTCCTTTAGCACATAATCAAGTTTAAGAATTTTTCGAGCTCATATGAATTGGTTTCTGGTCTTGAACCCGAAAGTGTGCAATTGGGCAGTTTCTGCCACCCGATCAGTGGAAGTTTATATTTGTTTTGAGATGTTTCTTGCTGGAGATTTGCTTAATTGATGTTGTGAATGAAATATGCAATTGATCATTGAATTATGATGACAAGTGCATGCATACATGACATGAGATTCCATCACGAGCCTTTGGGCCAGATGATGCTCCTTCAGGAATGCCCCATGTCAACGGATGCCGGTTGCAGTGGAGGTTGGGCCGATGCTCCTTTATGGAATGCCATCTAGATGTAAATGTTGCCGTGCTCGACGGTGCGAGACGATGCCCGGTTATGCCAGAAGACTGTTATCTGTGCATTGACATCATTTGTGACATATGAATAGTTGAAAGCGAAGGACCTAATTAAAAGATGGAACTGTGTGGTGTGGAATGGGGCGCCTATAACGGTTTAGTTTGGTAATTGAGAGCCCGTGTACTTATGTTGATATTTATGTCCTTACATATATACATGTTAAAGTATTCACATGATATGTGGTCTCGATACTGTTAGGTGTGTTTTGATTGGCACTAATATGCGGGAACATGCTGGTATTAAAAGAGTTATAAGAAACACGACTAGATAGCATGTGGAGTGTACCATTTTCCAAATCTGGATTTAGGGGATTAACTCGCTGAGAAGTGATCTCACATCGTAGTGGGCTAAAATTTTTCAGGTCCTTAAATGGAGGACGGCCAAGTCGTGTACAATTGGTTGCAGAAAGGAGGAGTAGAACTCTCGTTATCTCATTTCAAGTGATGACGGTTCTTCCGTCGAGGCTGGATGTAGGGTGACGGCTCACCCTAGAGAGATCGAGAAGTATGGTAGTGTAATAGTAAACCCAGTCTTGTAAATAGAAGCTTAGCTTGTGGGCAACTGAACAGCTTCACCTTTTTGTATCGGATCTTGGGAGTGTTAAACTGGTATATATATACATAAGTACTTCGGTATTGTAGATGTGGCTTGAAAGAAAAATATTATCCTACGTTTTTATCCTACTGCTTTTTTGTATGGAGATTGTCTTACGTTTCCGCATGCGTAAAATATAAAAATGGGTTAGCAACAATTCCTGGGATGTTGCAAACTTTCATCGACCATTGAGGGATGTGCATGTGCCCGGAGTTCGGGGCGTGATAGGATACCTCCTTAACACATACAATTCTTTCCCAACCCACTACGACGATGCCTTTTCATAAAACAAAACCACCAAAACTCACAAAACTATCATGGTAGAAACAGAGCAAAGCTAATCATAGGTCTTATCTCTTTTTAGGAGGAAAAACGAACAAGACTTTCAGTATTCATTGTTCTTGATATGAGTTTCTCTTGACAAAAGAACAAGAGGGTATATAAAGTCGTGTCTCTTCATCAACGTACAGAAATTTTCCCACCAAGTAACTTTAGGAGATGGCTCACATTCTTTCCGACTACGTAAATTTCAAAAACAAATAATAGTTATTATGGCATTTCACTCTCCTCGGACAAACTCAGCCGTTTCAACGGTGTTCAAACTCAAGAGGGGTTGTTGCTGCCATGAATGAAAAATATATTCAATCACCAAATGAATACCATTAATATTTACCGATTAGAATTTACAGATTAGTACAAAAAATGTCAACGAGTACTATTTACTCTACTGAATATGCTCTCTCATGAATATAGCCCAACATGCTCTGGTTCTGAGAATCAGGTCATTACGAACGTTAAGAATAAAAAACTGGATCATTTAGCAAGAGAATAGAAGACAAAGTCTAGGTGGTACAACATAACTTGCCCAAAAACTAGCCCCGATATGGGAAATGCGAAAACAATCCATTTTACATCTAGCAAATGAGCCCCTAAATACATGCTCTGTTCTGAGAATCGAATCAATGTGAACAGCGAAAATAAAAACCTGGATCAATAACGAAACGATAAAAAGAGCATGGAAAAAAAGTTGGGTGATCAAAGTTCTCGTAGAGTGCAGGTTTCTTCCCAATAAAACAGCATTTACGTAATAGAATACTTGCAAACCGGCAAGAATATCAAGATTTTGGGATGAATTCACTCCGCAATCCTCCAACTTACTGACGGAGGCTGGGCTATATTGCTTAAGACGTGTTTGAGTCGACGAAGCTTACCTCCGACCACCGTGATCAGCTGCTGAATTGTGGTTTTCCGTTGAGCTCCCCACCTTGCCTCGCCAAGTCTCTTTCTTTCTTTCTTGCTTGAATGTATAGACTACCCGCCTGGGAGAAATAGAAACACAATGGGAAAATGTACCCAATAACCCAACTAATTCGGGCTACTTAATTAATATTAACACGGGATGGGTTGGGTTAATGGGTGATTTGACATTGTAGGAATTGATCGATGTCAGACGATCGGAGTTGAACCATTTATTCAATCAAATTGAATCCGACAATGTTGGATGATCGGATGATCGATATCCTATTGACCCAACCAATTCCAGGCCCAATGGATAGGGTTAATGGGTAATTTTCCCATTGTGGTCCCCCAAGAAAGTCCGCACACAAAACGGACAATCCCAGAAGAGCGAGAGAGGTAATTTCGCTTAAAGTATCAATATATAGTCATATTTTATCTTTGATTTTTTAAATATGAAATCATCTTCCTGAATTTAAATATTAATTTTCCATTGGCTAAGAAAATTTTTTCATTGACTCATTTTCCTAAGTAATCCAAACGTTGGATATAAGGAAAATATTATTTTAGAAAATAAATTTGGCAAAACAAATAGAACATGATGTCATGAAACATTCCAAATATGCATAGAAAAAGAGGATGCAGATCCTCTATCCCAAATGGTGTTTCCATTGATATCTCAATCATTTCTTAACAATGATGCATGTAAATGAGGCATGCATCAGCAATTTTACATTCATCAACGGATGAGATATATTGAGATTTGGTTTTTGATGATCTTGAATAAACTGTTATTCTTATAGTATATTAAAGATTGTCACACAATCATTTTTTATCTTCTTTTTTATGTTTAGTGGAGAGAGGGTTTTGAGCTTAAACGAACCGCGACTATATATCTATTTTCTCTATGCAGTTTTTATGTGTAGTTGAGATGAAAAGTGTCAAATGCAGACCCTCAAATCAAAAGCCCAAAGCAAATCACAAGAAATACCATTCTCCTGGTGTCTTGTCTTGTTTAATCACAAGAAACTCCTCGATAGGAATATAGGAACACCAATTTGTAGCCCCAAGTATTGTTCTCTATTCCTTTTTTTCCCCTCTTTTTGTTACTATATCCAGAAATTTTTTTAGTATGAAAAGGGGCAAAGCCTAATTATAACATTAGGACTTGCTTAACACAGCTTGAACCAGACCTCTCTTCTACCAATAGTGGTATATATCTAGATTTTAATTCTTGATGTTCCTAGTGATTGAGATTCACAGAGCAAATAATGAGCATATCTAACAATTGCATATCCATAAAAAAGTAAAGATTTATTATCAGTCGTCACCGACCTTTTTATTTATTTATTATAATTTCGGACATGATATATTTGTACCGCAATATACTCCCATGAGTCATGAGTATCTCAACATATCGCGATCATTAATACATGCATTATTTATATGAATCATCTATTGATGATTGGTTGCTCTTTGCCAATTCTGCCTCGGACATTCACTATTATTTTTCGTTCTTGTACTCTATTTTGTGATGGGATTTGGTCCCTTAACTAATCACATGTCAAGACAAATTCCAGATTTTTTGTCCAAATGTTGATAGAAAAGTACGAAGTAAACACTGGAAATGAACATGGGGCATTGATGCATAAATCACAACTTAAAATTTGAAGGAAAATTACACAAATGATCCATTTACTGATACTCATGTTCGATCTTCGTACTTTATTTTTGTAGTGTGATTGGTCGGTCGACCAATGTTCAATCTTGATTGTAAGAAGGTCGTATGTTTTTCTTTGTCCAAATGCAAACAAAAAGTAAGGGCTAAGAGCTATAGATCAACATGGGCATGATGTCGAAAAATAACTTTGTCATGTAGTTTGACACAAAATAATAAATTGTTAGTTTAAAGGAGGAAAATTATCTAAAAAGTCATAAGCCTAGTATACAATGGTTAATTCAGTTCGAAACTTTTAAATTGTGTCAATTTAGTCAAAATTTTTGACAATTTACTAATTTAGTCCTAAAATTTTTAATTATGCCAATTTAATTGTAAACCTTATGATAATTTGTCAATTTAGTCCTAAATCTTTTAATGATTTGCTAATTTAGTCATTTTGTTCAATTTTTGCCAGAAATGGATGATATGGTGGTGTAGTCGGCGTCGGCCATTTTATGTGACACGACTAGCGCTAACATAGACAATTTTTGTAATTTTTTGGTTTTATGATTTTTTTTTTCTTTTTTCACTTTTATTTTCTTTATCTTTGTCATTTATCTTTTTACTTTTTTCAATCTGTCGACATTAAGCGAGGGCTGCACTTGCTGGCTTGGGGGAGAAATGCCTGCGCTTGGGCTGACAAGGGCGGCCCTCACCTAGGGTTCACAAAAAATTCATACATTTGTATCACCAGCGTTTAACTGAGTATATTTGGTTTTTTTTTTTTTTAATTTATTTATCATTACATACCATGAAAAAATGAAAAAAAAAATAATTATTATGGATAATTTATTTATAATGTACGTAATCAAGTTAGTTATATCTTTATATACAAGCTTTCTTCATTCGTAATACAATTGATTCTAATAGCATCATCTTCGAATTTTCTCATACTACAAGTGCCAGTTTTTTCAGTTTTTTTTTTAAAAAGAAAATCAACAATAATTTGTACCTTATATTTTCGTCCTTTCTTGTAAGACATACTAAATTCTTTTTAGAGCATTTGGCCAAAGAAAATTAATGTAGAGCCAATTCAAAATATGCATCCTGGGATTCATAGTGAGACTACTTCTATATTACCTAAGCTTGGTGCTTCAGTATCAGGAGAGTATTAGCAGTTGGAGATCAATTGACGACATCAAACTATATCTGATTAGAGTTAAATAATGCAACTCAATCCTAATTAGTTACTAACTCATAACATGATTTAACTTCATTTAATAATAATTTAATTTAACTTTTACAATAAAATTAATGAAAGAACAATTAAAAAGATATACTTATAATAGAGCATCTAAATAAAACAAAAACAAAAATATCTCTTTTAAAATTATTTCTAACTAAGAATATCTAATTTCATTACACAATTTAGTAAACCAATAAACTCACTTCGTTTAAAGATGACAACAAAATTAATCAAACCAAAAATTTAAAAAAATATAACTTTTAAAAGTAAAAAAGTAATATGCAAAAACATAATAGAGCTTCCCAATAGAAAGTAAGATACAATTAAGAATTCGAAATCATTAGTGCATGACATATACATCTAAATTAATTTTCATCTCACAAAAATTTCCTAACTAGTACAATTACCCAAATCTATATTTTATTGGATTCCATCCAATATCCCATTAAAAAGAATACGTGTTAACACAGGTATTGCTAAGTAGTTTTCATTTGTGACTTGAAATACATATCAATGTTTAGAATATTACTGACGTTGGGATATGAGGATTGATTACCGACTAGATCAAAATCACAATTCGTGTATTGAGAGATTAGTGAAGAAGGGTAATATTATTCTTTCTTAAATTCTCTGAATCAATTCCCCCATCTCTCTCTGAAAAAAAAAAAAAATCTCTATTTCTCCAATTTCATTGAATTGCATTCGGATTTTAACTCATCATCATCATCATCATCATATATTTTGCATTATGACATAAAAAGTGTTTAAGGTAATAATAGTACAACATGAGGTTCATGTCTGAGCTTGCATTGGCAAGATGCACATCAAAACCAACTTCACAAATAGTTTACAACAACATTAGGAAAACCAAAAACTGTCACCATTTTCTAATTAATCCTCAAGTTTGAATTTGAATGGGATTATCAACATTGGGACGCAAAGAACAATAATCAACCACGGCAAATCACTAAACAGAATGTACATCAGCAAACCGCACGCGACACAACCAAGAGCAACAAAGATGAGAACATATGCAGGTTGGAACCTTAGGCAGATCTTGATGAATTGAGTGAGTAAAAGGAAAGCCGGTGATTGAACATGAATAGTAGAATCCTAACCTGATATCCACGAGCAGGAAGGTGATATTTTGTATACGGATCAATGTATTTCTATACCAGTTTCAAATCAGCACAAAAGTGCCAAGTGCCTGACATGAGTTCAGAACTTGGAACTTCTATTGTTATTTGGCAATGAAACGCAAAAAGAAAATCATAAAAAAATATGGTCATATGAGAGTTATGCAAGCTATTGCAATCGTGCTTTCGCTCATGGAGTGTTGCAAAACTCCATACAACACCATCAAAATAACTAGACAAACCAAGAAAGCATTATCAAGACTGAATGGCAGCAGCCATGGAAGTTTGTCCATAAGTTTTTCCCAATGGTGTAACCAATCAACATTTTCCGCGATTAGAACTGATAGATCTGCTGGCAATAGCTGTGAATTACCTTAATCTTAGGATGTAATGACTCTGAGTCACCCTATCAACAGCATTAGATTCTTCCGATGACTTACGATTTATGCATGCCAAGTTCTAATCATCGTCACTAGGGCCAATTACAACCTAGGTTAACAGATTCTCTGCCTCAGTTCCACCGCCAAAAGCTTCGGTCCAAAGACTCGAATTTCTCAATCGTATACTGCAGCAAACGAAATGAGCCAAATACCTAACGCAACACAGCATCTAATCCAATCACCACTCATCAAGGCACGAATAAGCAACTGCTTTGCTTTTCACTCGACGGATGAAGCTGAGAAACAATGGACATGGAATTCAATGGCGACCGCGAAATTTTTGACCGGGGCTGTGGGTGAGAGAGATGGAGAACAAGAAGAAGAAGAAATGTCGGAAGAAATTGAATCACCAGGGAAGGAGAAGCTTGCATAGCGAGGTCATTTCCGACGCGGCCGAGAGAAGTGATGGAGCGAGCGAAGGTCTTCAAGACGTTGCCGCTAAGCGTGAACTCCTATATTTTGATTTCTTCGCTTCTCTCTCGTACGCTTATGGTATAGATCTCTGTGAGGTCGTCGCTAAAAAATTGGCGGGAGTGGAAGAACGTCACAATGCATTTCTATGGGTTCATTGGTGTTACTGGATTTTTTTTTTTTTTTTTTTAAATAAAGCATCCGATTGCACCATTTTTCAATGATACTTTCATTGTTTACAAGATCTCTAATTAAAAAAAAATTTAAAAATAAAACGAACGTTGTTACACTCATAATAAACAGTTCTGAGTTTTAACTAAATTGGTATATTTTTTATTAATCAATTAATGGTGCAAATATTAACTATCATTTTCATGTCGAAGAGAGGATTATATCATGCAACACTTACGTAAGTGAACATTTTAATATTTTTTATACTGCTTCTATACAAAGTTATCTGAAAATTGTCTATACATAGCGTCCGTTTTCGTACAGTATAATATTGGTCCTTCCTTATCAAATGTTGAGGTTGGGACTTTTGGGTCCTGGTGATATGCTACGAGGTTTATAATTTTATTTTAACAATACACTGAAATGACCGGATTAATCTTCTTGGTGCTGGAGCTGCCCCTCTGGGCCTCTGGCGGCTGTAGTTCTTCATATCATACCAGGTGAATCCATTGTTTCCACATTTTTTATCTTCTTCTTCAACTCTCCGGGAAGGTAACGTCGGAAGGTTGATGGAGAGCAACAATCCAGCTGACCATGGTGGTTGGAGGTAAGCCTCAGCGACCTTAAATATATGTGAAGCTCTGTGGTCCTTCTCCTGTTCGGAGGATCCGGAGGAAACTCATGTCAAAATCTTGACGTTCTTCCCTGTTCCTACCTCTGATCATGTCACACAGTGTATTCCAATACGTGAATTCCATTTTATAGCGAAAAATCCTGCACTCTAGGTAAATCAGGTGAAGCAGTTCATAAATTCTTTAACTTGTGCTGTTTAACTGACGAGCGCATGGGAAATTGCCCGTAGAAAATGGCCTGTTTCTCTCATCAGATCGTGTGAATTGGATTGGAACACCAATTTGTACCGCCCATAATTTTTTGTCCTCTATTCCTTTTTTCTATTTGTTGATTGAGCCAGGTTTTTGTTCTCGATGTTCATAATGATAGACTCTCAAAGAGCAGAAATAATGGGCTCTACTTAGAACGGCGAATTTAGGGGCATACCTGGTGGATGTAAAATGAATCGTTTCTTGCATTTCTTGGGCTGGGGTAGTTTGTCTGAGAAAAGTGAAATGCCATAGCAACTGCCATTTCTTTGAAAAGAATCTGAACCTTCTCCTCAAGTTATTGGATGGGAAAATTCTGTCACATCCATGAAGGAACACGACTGTATATACACTGTCTTTCTTTCATTTCTCAAGAGAAACTCATATCAAGAACAGCGTATTAAGTGAAAGTCTTATTAGCTTCCTCTTAAGAAAAGATGAGACCTGCAAGTAGCATTAATCTGTTTCTACCCGGTAAGCATGGGGCCTTACCTGGTAGTTTCGAGCTGTGTGGGTGGTTTTATTTGTGAATAAGTGTTGTTAAAGGGGGTTGGAAAAGGTTTGTAAGAGCTAAGGTGGTATCCCTTTAGTACTCTCATGTTGCATTTTGTCCAAAAGAAGAGTTTTCACTAGCTTAATTAGCAGTGGATCAACAAATGGATTACACTCCTGTAGCGCATACTTATTAGCTGATAGCTATGATTTGCACCAGAAGCTTCGTGTCAAACCGCGCATTAATTTTCTTTTGGAATTAAATTGGTTGTTTTGGAATCTTTTGGAAAGACTATCATCTTATATGATGCAGAAAGAGCTCAACAATTGAACTTTTCTAAAAGACTGTCGTCTTATATGATGTATAAAGAGCTCAACAATTGAGCTTTTCGAAAGACTGTACACTAACAAGGATTTTGTTGATTTTATTTCCAAGACGTGGAGCAGAGCATGCAAATTGGATTGCTACAAATCATTTCCTAGAGAAGATCATGCTAAAGATCTTCGTTGGTGCCATTGGAATCACAGGTATTTCGGCCATCACTAACCTTGAAATCACCGTGTGTATCTACACAATTCTCATAATTGTTGGGCAGTTACTAATCATCAAGATGGGAGGGCAAGATATGGACCCAAGGTTCCGACTTACGTTTGCTTGCATTGCTATTGTTTTAGGATGTGTCAGGTGTATTATGTTGATGTACATTTTGCTTCATGTCATGCCTTGGCCGATTTTCATTCTCCGCATCCTTGAGTTGATGAACCCATAAGTATTCATTGCAAATTAGAGAATCCTGACAGTTTTTGGTTTTCCAAATATTATGGTTTGCTCTTTGGGAAGTTGATATTGATGTGAATCACGCTAATGTTGGCTAGGACACGAACCTTGTGTTGTACTATTATTACCTCGTACATCTTATGTATTAGAAAGCATGTGTTGTGATAAAGATAATGATACTACTTAATTAAGATCCTAGTGCTATACACTGAAGTTGGAGACACAGGATTTTTTCTTCTTTAGCTAGATAGAAATAGGGGAATTGATTCATAAAATTTGAGAAAGAATCACATTATATTCAATCACTAATCTTCCAATCCACATTGCGATTTAGGCGTGGTTCAGAACCCGATCCTCCTATCCAACCTCAGCAATATTCTAGACACTAATTTGATGTGAACTTCGAGTCACAAATGAAAACCACTAAGCTTGGTATAAGGAAGCATGCAATATGTGAGAGGGAAGTAACCGGCTACAAATTCCTCAACGAAAGATTTATCCATTTGAGAACAAAGTGGAATCACATTAGGAAAGGGAGATGCATGACCTTTTGTATATTTGGAAGAAATACAAATGTGAAAGAGTAATTTTGCTTCCATATAAGTAAAGATAGGACTTGAGTACTAAGCACTTGAGCCTAGGACCTCAAGGCTAGTGCTTAAGTGCTTGACGCCCAATACCAATCTCATTGAGGCAGGACCTAGGTCCTTCGAGGTCCAAACCCGAGGATCCTGAACACTATTCGAAATTTAGAAGAATTACGCGATGAGGCCATTGAACAGTTGGAAAAAGCCTAGGCTTGTTTATAGAAAGTGGAAATGGAAGCGAAGCAATTTTGGGTGAATGGATACTCTAAGATAGAACAAGAAAAGTTCAATTTAACCTCAATGATTGTGCCCTCAGTTTCGACACTAGTGCATGGGATCATTGAGTCCGAGGGTGGAACACTCTCGAGTCCTAGGCTTAGATATCAAGGATTTGGGCATGGGCACTAGGATCCCAAACCCAACCTTTGTGGACCTTGACTTGCTCGATGGGCCTGAGCCCGATTGCTAGAGATTCGAGCATGGGCATTGGTGTCCCTATTTGTCCTTGATGGGCCCGACCCTATGCATGGGGGATCTGGGCATAGGCTCCAAGGTCTCAGGCCCTACCTTGATTAATCAAGGCCTAGGCACTAAGGACTAGAAATCTTGGGTTTGGGCTCCAAAGACTTTGGCCTTGCCTTAGTGGACTCAGCCACAAGCACCTTTCTTGAGTCCACAAAGGTCATATTCTAAGAAGTTTTGACACTTTCAAAAAGCATTCGTGTCATGTTGGACACTTCGACACGTGTTCGACATTCTTCCATACTTAGTCAACACATGTTGAAAAATCCAACACCTAATCAATTTTCCGACACTCTCTAACACTCGAGTTGGAATTTTGGCATACGAGTTTCCGACATGTGACTTAGACATGCAAGGTCAATTTTAAAAATTTTCAATAAATGAGGGGTCGAAATGCATATATGTGAAAAAATAAAAACAATAATAAAAATAATAAATTGGGAAATAAGAAAAAACTAGTTTTCTCTTCTTTTATGACTTTTACTTCTCATGATACACAATTCACCTCCCTAAGGTTTTTTTCTCTTCTTCCAACATGTCTGACATATGAGTCCAAAATCAAATTGAATTTGTCAAATTGAAACAATAAATGATATTAATAAATGTGGACTAATGAATTTAGTGTAAATTCATTCTAAGCTTTTTTTTATTTATTTATTTATTTGTAAATTTGAATCAAATCAATTTGATTGAAATAATAATAAAAATGATAATTTATTATGTATATATAAGAATATACATTTAATATACACCGTGTCTCAATGTGTCAGAATTATCTGATTTTGAGAAAAGACATGTCGGTAGGTCGTGTCGTGTCAAATAACGCATATCACGTGTTAGTGTCGATGCTACTTAGGCCATATCTAGGACTTTGTGCTCATGCTTGGTTTTTGCCTATCTGTGCTCAAATCACTAGTGTGCAAATAATGCATGTTTATTTGAGTAAATAGAAGTAGGTTTTCACTTCCAAACGGTAGAATATAATTTCCGGTTCATTTTCCAATATTGGCCAAACACCCAAAAATATAGTGATTTTCTAGAAAACTATTTCCATAAAAATATTTTATAAAAATATTAAATTTTTCTGCGAAACAAACGAAGTCTAAATTACCAAATTAATATCATTTAAATTTTTGAATATATATAGGGTGGAGATTCTTTACATCGAAGTTGCTTTTGGTATTTCAACCAATTCTCGACCATTGATGTAGGTAAATGAGACACGTGTAAATGGTTGAGATATGTGGAGATAGGTATCGTGTGGGATAAATAATCCACAAACATAAAAAATAAAAATAAAGCTAATATGTATTAGCGACAAGTCTTACTTTTAATGGGTCTATACGATCACCGAGTCTCCATAAGTACATTGTCTGCACTGAGAGTCCAAGTCATTAGGACCGTCGTGAATGATAATCTGGATATATTAACCAAAAAAAGAAAAAAAAAAGAGGATAGAGGACAAAAACATTGGCAGAGTTTTTTGATGATATCTTCTCGTCTAGTCAAGAAAACAGTAAAACGAAGGAGAATGGATCGTAGGTTCGATTATTTTTTATTTTCTGGTAAGTACCTGGCACTTGGCATTAGGCATTCGCGCAAGACGCGCGGACGGTAAGATTTTAAAACTAAAATTCGGATATATTAACATTTAACCATAAGAAAAGAGATTAGAGAACCAAACTTGGGGGGCGAACTTGGGTCGCTTTCGCCTTTTTGTTTTCTCTGGTCAGATTCCGCAGACTCTTAAGCGAACTTGGGTTGCTGAGTGCTGACAAGTCAGATGACGCATGCAACACAAGAAAGCGGCCGCAACTCGCATGACGGACTTCCCATGAGAGCTCCTAGCGCTGTTGTAATCGCCCCGCGCGTGCAACCCAAGGAGAAACCTTGTTCTCGGGAAGAAAGGAGGGGAGGCCAGGCGAAGTCGGAAGGATGATGGAGAACAATAACAGTCCAGCTGATCACGGCAGTCGGAGGTAAGCTTCGGTGACCTTAAATATATCTTGAGCACTGTAGCCCCGCTCCCTCGGTAAGTTGGAGGATTGCGGGAAAACCCATGCTGGATTCTTGATATTCTTTCCCGTCCCTGCCTCTGATCATGTCACACTGTATATTCCACTGCGTGAATGCTGTTTCATGGCGAAAAAAGCTGCACTCTGCGTAAATCAGGTGAATTCGTCGCGGAACTCTGAACTTCTACTGTTTACTTCCCCCAGCAAGCCCCAAGAAATTTTCCACTTGCCTGTAGAAAAAAGGCTTGTCTCTTGTTACCGTCCATATTTGTTCCTCCATTTGTTTTATTCTTTTTATTGATTGAGCCAGTTTGTTGTTCTGGATGTTCATAATGACTCAGACTCTCAAGGAGCAGAAATGGGCTCCTGAGAAGAGAGTGCTTAGAGGCATATATGGTGGTTGCAAAATGGCTTGTTACTCGCACTTCCTGGATTGGGGTAGTGACATTGTACCACAAAGATTTTGTCTTCTATTATTTTGCTAATTGATCCTTGTTTTTAATTGTCGATGTTCATAGTGACTCAGACTCTCAAAACAGAGCATATTCGCTTGTGCTCATAATAGAGTATATTCACTATTCAGTGGGTGTAAATCCGTCCAACAAGTAAAAATGCTTCTTATAGTCATCGACCCCTTTTTTGTGCAAATTGATAAATTTTCATGATACCCATTTCGTAATTGAATATGGTAGGACTCATACCGGGAATAATCCCTCTCAAGTACGCATGCCACTAAAACAGCCGAGTTCGTCTGAGGAAAGTGAAGTCCGTAATTACTGCCATTTCTTTTTGAAAATCACGTAGTTGGAAAGAATGTTAACCTTCTCTTAAAGTTACTGGGTGAGAGGGAAAATTTTGTCACGTCGATGAAGAGACACGATTGTATATGCATACTGCAGCTTCTTTTGTCAAGAGAAACTCATATTAAGAACACCGCATTAATTGAAAATTTTCTTAGCTTTTCCTCCAAAGAAAATAGAAAACGTCCAGTTAGCTTTACTCTGTTTCACCCACTAAGCAGGGGGCTTACCTGGGTGGTCTTGTTTTTATGAATTTGTTGTAAGAGAAGGTTAGGAAAGGTTTATAGGTGTTAAGGAGGTAATCCCCTTGTACTCTGACGTTCCAGTTTGTCGGAAAGGAGTCTTTCACTAGCTTAATTAGCCTCGGATCAATAGATAGGCTATGCTCTTGCAGTGCATATATAGGTTAGAGTCTTGCAATGCATGGACGCATTAGCTATGATCTTCACCATAAGCTTGGTGTCGTGCCGCATCAAATTTCCTTTAGAACTTAAATCGGTAGTTCTTGAAAGCTTTTGGAAAGACTGCCCTCTTATGTGATGCAAAAACAGCTCAAAACTTGAGCTTGTCCAAAAGACCGTACGTACACTAACAAATGGTTTGCTGATTATTTGCTAGACGTGGAGCAGAGCATGCAGCTCGAATTGCTACAATCCATTTCCCCGAGAAGATCTTGCTAAAGATTATGATTGGTGCCATCGGAATCTTGGGTATTCCGACCATCACTAACCTTGAAATCGTCGGGAAATTACTAATCTTCAAGATGGGAAGATGAGATATGGACCCAAGGTTTCGACTTACGTCCACTCACATCATTGTTGTTCTCGGACGTGTTAGGTGCTGTCTGTTGATGTACATTTTGCTTTGTGTCATGCCTTGGCCGATTTTCATTCTCTGTGTCCTTGAGTTGATGAACCCATAAGCATTCATTGATTAGAGAATTGTGACTGTTTTTTGATTTTCTTAATATTGTGGTTTGCTCTTTGGGATGCTAGTATTGATGTGCATCGTGCTTATGTTGGCCAGGACACGAACCTTTTGTTGTACTATTATTACCTTAGGGACACAAACCTGTGTGTTGTACTATAATATTATTACCACGAACATCTTATATATCAAAAAGCATTATATGTGATGTGATGAAGATAATGGTACTACTTAGTTAAGATCCTGGTGCAATACAATGAAGTTGGAGACACAACAGATTTTTTTTTCTTTGGCTGAAGAGAAATAGGGTATTGATTCATAAAATTTAAGAAAAAATCGCCTTATCCTTTTTTACAAATATTTTGATCCACATATTGCAATTTAGGTGTAGGTTATAATCCAATCCTCATATCCAATCTCAACAATATTCTAGGCACTATCTTGACCCAAACTTCGAGTCATATGAAAACCACTAAGCCCGGCATAAAGGAAGCATACGATATGTGAGGGAGGAAAGTAACGGGCCCCAAATTCTTCAACAAAAGATTTAACCATTGGAGAACAAAGAGGAATCACATTAGAAAATGGAGATGTATGACCTTTTGTATGTTGAGGCATATATGGAACAATCTAAGTATAGACGTATAGAGATAGATGTTGATGATTAGGAATTTTTTGTTTTTGGCGTTTATGTGTTATAGGGGTTGGGAGACGGAAATTTCCTAGGAGATGGGCCTAATCCATTAAGATGAAGAGTCGAATGGGGACACTCAAAAGTCCAAAGCAAATCACAAGAAATTCTATTTGCTTGCACCTTGTCTTGTTTGATCGCGAGCAATTCATAGATGGGAAGTGTTGGAACACCGAGTTGTACCCCCAAGATTTGTTATATATTTCCTCTTTCTTCATTTAATATATCAGGGTTTTAGTTTTTGAATCAATTCCCCTGTTTCTCTCTTGCCAAAGGAAGAAAAAAATCTTTGTTTCTCCAATTTCATTGAGCTGCATCAAAGTCTTAACTAAGTAGTACCTTCGTCTTCATCATCATCATATATTTTTTCAATGTTATGTAGTGTTTAAGGTAATAATAGTACAATATGAGGTTCAGCTCCGAACTAGAATTGGCAAGATGCACATCAAAACAAACTTCACAAGAAGCATGCAACAACATTAGGAAAATCGAAAACTATCACCATTCTTCAATTAATCCTTGGGTTCGAATTTGAATGGGATCATCAACATTAGGATGCGGGGAACAAGAATTAGCGAAGGCATGGCACCAAGCATAATGTATATCAACAACTTGCATCATAGCATCTAAACTACTAAGCATCACTTAGCAGGGCGCACGAATAAGCAACTGCTGTAGCTATTTCACTCGACGTGGATTTCAGTTGAATCACCTGGGAAGGAGAAGCTTGGATGGCGAGGTCGTTGCCGACGCGGAAGAGGTAGGCGACAGGGCGAGCCAAGGTCTTCAAGGCACCGCCGTTGAGGGCGAACTCCACTTTCGCAGACACTTCGCTTCCCTCTCTCCCTCAATTTGGTCGCTGAAAGATATATGTGATGGTGACCAAATTAAAAAATGAAAAGTTATGGCTTCCCTCCTTGTTGATTTTTTTCACTAAAGAAGGAAGGCAAGATCATAAAAATGACATCCCGATTCTTTTTTCTTGAAAAATGGAAGGAGAAAAAAAGTCGCGTCATTAAGAAATTCAAAAATTCGAATAACTCCCCTTATCTATTAATATACTACTAACTCTATCCCTTAGACTAATGAAATCAGTTCCTTACGTTGTTTGACATCTTTGTGAATTCAATATCTGCCTCGCGTGCAAAAAGGCCTATGGATTATGACCCTGCTTAGAATTAACCTAACTTAATAGGACAACTGCCCAATGAAGAAATAGTCGTGGTATAAAAAAAGAGCAGACGATGTCTTAAAATACTCCACTTGGTGTGGAAGTACCCTGTATATTTTTCAACGACCAAATTTGAAAATGAGAAGTTATGGTTTACTTTTAACATGCATTTCACATTGATGCACATGCTCGGGTTTTGCTATGGTAAAATGAAACGCATGGAGGAATATGCAGCCAATGTGAAATCAAACAGAGTGGAATGGAAGATTTTGTAATTTCTTTATGTCGAAGCTTGTTGACTTACTTATAATATTTGATCACACGCTTTTGAGTTAGTTGAATCTAACCCTTTTGAGCACAATACTAGTATATTATTTTTTATCTTAAGTCAACCGCCGAATGTTTGACTCATTTTTGGGTAATTGAAAGTAGGGGTGTCCAACATGACCAATTCTACCTAGGAATAGGATTACTTCTACCTAGAAATTGGACAAAGCCGCCCAAAAAACAAGTCCCGGAAGTAGTTACCATTGAAACTTGTCTGAGAATAGGTTCCGAACTTTTGGAATTGATTTAAATCGGTACGAGAATAGGTTTTAAGTAAATACCCACCCTAGAACTAGAGTAGACCGCCCTATTTTGGAATAGGTTTTATAAGTTAAAAAACCAAAACCCTAATTTCTTTTTCCCTAAAGTCTAACCTTAGTACTTCTTCATCCTCTGTCCTTCCTTGAAACTCCTTGCAATCTTTCCTCTTCCCCTATTTATGGATGAAGGAAAATGGAGTTTTATAACTTATATTTTATGTTACGTGTTTGAATGTAAGTGACTATGTGTTAATCTTATGGATTATGTGTTTTTGGCGGATAGAGATTCCTGTTGTTTAGCTTTTACTTTGAACCGTTTTGTTGCTCCTAACCCCATATGATTTTGCTGTAAGAAAAGAACCAAAAAAAGGAGCAACAAAAAAGGTTCTCGAGTAAACCCTAGAACCGGATCGTAAAAACAAAGTAGGTTACATAGCTGGTTCCAAACAAATATGGTAAATTCATGGTCCAAAAACTAAAAATAGATTATAATATGGTAAGTTTCAGGTTCTAGCTCTAGAACTTACCTATCTTTAAACCAATGACCCCTAAATGAAGGAAGTAAACTCACTCATAACTAGTATGTCACGTAAATTTTCATTAATTAATATAACACGTTAACTACCATTTTTTGCCCCAAAGATAAGATTACATTACCTGATGTTTACCAAAGTGAATACATTAGCTTTCCGACTAATCACTGGATAGCATGAAATAGTAGCACATTTTAAGTATTACTTACAATATTTTTATGAAATGTGTAATCTACATAGTTATATTTTTATACACAAGCTTTAATCATTTATACTATAATTGATTCATGATAGCTTCATTTTGGAATTTTATCATAATACAAATTCAAATTTTTTCGCGTTATATAAAATAAATAACAATAATTTGTGCCCTTTAGGTATTCCTCTATTTTAAGGCTCCATTTCTTTTGCGATGAATGACCGATTTAGAAAGTATTTTCCTAAAAATAATCACTTATTGACTTATAAAAATGAATAAATGATAAATATTTTCACTATTCACGAAAATATCCAGACTTAAATTGTTATCGATAATGAAAATATCTTTTATTAGTTAATTATTTTAATAAATACAATCAATCATTTTTAGTAAAATATTTTTTAAAATATTTATCTGTTTTGCAAAACACACGAAGCCGGTTCTTTGGAGGACACGTCACTGAGCTCGTCATGTATCAGGAGAGGGGCGTTTGTGGGGCAGAGCATATTTATCAGAAGGGATTACACGTGTGATGAATAGGTCGAAGATGATAAACCATCATCGTGGAAATTCTTTTATCGAAGAAAACGACGTCCATCCAAAGGGGAACCGCTCGCAATTTCTACCTTTTTAATATTTAATGACGCCACCAAGTCGGCCAAAATCTGTTTCCTTCAAAACTCTTGCTCCAGGCCTCGACCTCGACCTCGACCTCCACACCTCTTTTCATTTTCAGAAGGGAAGAGACGAGGCGAAGCCGGAGGTGACGACGGTGGTGGTCGGAGGTAAGCTTCGGCATCCTCGATCTTATCTTAATTACCGTTAGTCCCGTCTTCGTCAGTAAGTGGGAGGATTTGCGAGTGAATCATGCGAAACTCTTGATTAACTTTCTCGTTCCTATCATCATGCCCATTGTGTACATTCCTTTATGCGAAAGCTGTTCATCGAGAAAAAAACCTGCACTCTACATAAATCAGGTGAAACTGGATGACGCAAACATTAAACAAATTAATCTTTGCGTCATCAAGATCTTTGCGTCATCAAGTTTCACGAAAACACGATTAGTTGTTTACTCCGGAAAACACTTGCGCCATGGTACAGAGAGCTTGACACAAAACTCGTGCGTCAGGTCCAAAGAGACAATTAATTGTTTACTCCTGGGCTATTTATTTAATTCTTCTCCGAGGGAGAGGGGGCTCTCTCCCAAAGAGAGGACCTCCCATAGGTCTATAAATATGTCTTGCTCAACTCGGAGCCTTGTAGCAAGTTTTAATTCAAACAAGGAAGGAAGAGAGTAATCACTCAAAGCTCAGGAGGCAAATGGCAAACAACAACCCAACCAATCACGGTAGTCGGAGGTAAGTATCGACTGTGAACCGCAACATTTCTTGACTACTGTAGTCCAGCCTCCTTCAATATGTTGGAGTACCGCAAGTAGAAGCATGCGGTGTTGATTTCCTTTCCTGAACAAGAACCTCCTATCTCCCATCATTTCCGGGTGTGTTCCATTACTCGAATGTTGTTTTGTCTAGAAAGAATCTGTGCTCTGCATAGATCAGATGACGTCATCCTTTCTAATGATGCATTGGGAAACCATCGCCGAATTTTTCTTCATTTTTGATACTCATTATTTGGGCTTTTGTGAAAGACGGGTTATCTAACAAGAAATTTGATGATATTCCTTCCAAGATATGGAGTAGAGCATGCAGCTCAAATTGTTGCAGAATATAATCAACAACTTAATTCCCTAGAGGAGGCCTTGCTTCAACTCATTGGGGACATGCATAGCTCCACAGGTCCAACCAACATTCACGATGCACCTATCATTAGGCTTATTTCTATAGCAATCAAGATCGTCCGGCAAAAATTACTCAGCGAGATGGGAAGGCAAGACATGGACGCAAGGTTCCAACTTGCGTACGCTCTGATCGCTCTATCTCTTGGATGTGTTGCGTGCAGTTTGTTGATGTACATTCTGTTTGATGAGATACCTTGGCTGATTGATTTTCCCTGGGTCCTACTATTGGTAATCCTATTCACGGTCATCGCAAATTAAAGGATTAATTAGTGAATGGTATAAGTTTCCGACCTTTTGATGTAGTAACGTGTATTTTATATGAATTTGGTTTGCTTTGTAACCTTCCAATGCTGGCTCGGACATAACTTCATGATGTATTATTACCTCGAACACCTTTTACATTAAAAATCACGTTAAATTATGGGCAGACTTCTTTTCGCACCCCTTATGTACCTAAATCCGCCCAACCTTCTAGAACTCTGAGGTGGAATGAGCTCTAACAGAATTTGGAATCATAATATATACACATTGGGACGATCACGGAATAGAGAGGAGAATCAATACGCTCCTCGGATGAAGCGTGCGAATTCAGAGAGGATAGAGAGTAACAGGGCTCCTCTCTACCGTCAACGATTATCAATCACCACCACCCGCCTGCCGTAACATCACCTCCAATCGTCCGTCGACCAGCCATATCAAGCTCAGCCTCAGGTGCAGCAGAGCACGATTTCTACGGGCCAAGCTCAGTGAGATTACTCTCTCTCGGAGCCATTCTTTTGGCCAATTTTCCTTTTTCCGCCAACTCCGGTCCGTTCCGATTGCCCGCCACCACCATCCTCATCATGTCCGAGCTACGCGAAACGTTCTCTGTTCTGCCCTGTTTACTGATCGAAATGCACAGAGCTCGGCTCTTGCTCAATCCTTCTTCGCTGGTTCCGATCATTAGTACATTACTTTAACCCTCAGTCTTGAAATCAAGCACATTTTATCAAGTATTCCCAAAATGAAATATGTTTTAATACTTTCCTCGTATGTAAACCGTACGTTGCACGTGATGCACGGGATGTAAGAATTTGAATTCTTTAATTATATCAGAAGAACATGTTTTTTTCTAATATCTACGGTCAGCAAGATGCGACTCTAAAATGAACATCACACATATTTCATAATACCACTAACTACGTATACTCACATGAACAAGTCAAGAACTATAACATTTAAATTCAAAAAGAATTTTAATGTGTGGCCTTTGTAATATGACATCGTTGCTTAAGTATATCCTATATTTGCATCGTAGCAGGGACGAAGCTAGCCTGTTCTCAGAATGGGCGGATTAATATAATTATGTTAATTGATCGGGATTTAATTAATTATATTTAATTATTTTCAGCTAGGATAAGTAAATGAAATTGTGTCAAATTTTAAGCATAATTCAAATGCAAGATCCAAATATGCAAAACATAATATGAGTTATCGTGGATCAAGGATAGCAAAAATAGATCAATGGTAGGGTCAAAGGTCAAATAACAAGAAAAATAGAGTAAAATTGCTTGCTAGAATACACGACGACTAAACAAGCCTACTCGCGATTCCGAGGCACTTGCAGGAGTGTAATCACCTACGGATCCACGATTAATTAGGTAAAACGAAGATGAGTATTTCGATGAAATGTAATCTACGAGTAAGGTTTATTGCAAGTCTTATCATTTCTGAGGAGGAAAAGTTACTGAGACTTTCAAATAAAAGTCACTATTGATATAAGAATTTCTCTTACAAAAGAAAGAAACGAAAAAACTTGGGCAAAAAAATGGATTTTTTTTTTCTTATCCAAAGAAAGCAAGAGAGTGAAGGTGCACTCGTGCCTCTTTCATGCATATGATAGAATTTTTCCACCTCATAACTTCTCGGCAATGTTAATGACTGTTCGATTCCACCGTTTCACAACACCACACCACCGGGGAGAGAGTCCACCTCTCCTCAGGAAGAGAATTAAACAAATAGTTCAAGAGATTTAAACAAAAACTTGACAATAGAATTTTCCCAAAAGCCATAACCTTATTATATGATGACTAATTCATTTTAAACTGTTTGATAATTTTTCAATATAGTCTATTCGTCCAATTGTCATCAGACACGTCATATTGTTAGATGTGTCACATAGGAAATTCAAGGTTGACTGGACTACTACGTCAGTGATTTCGATCAAAGTTGACTTGATTGATTGCATTATCAATTTATCAAAAGATTTAGGACTAAATTGATTAAATTGAAAAGTTTATAATCGAATTGACTATCGTATAATAGATTTAGTATTTTTTGGATGAGTTTATATAGAATTTGGCTTTGGTGACGCAAGAGAATTTAACATATAGTTCAAGAGGATTAAACATAGAACTGTCATTTGTTTAAAGAGGAGTAGACAAATAGTTTTTTCCAAGTGGACCAAGGGATGAAGTCTCCCCCCTCTTAAACAAATAGTTCTTCCGGCCGCAAGTGCGGCCACAAAAAGTATCAGTTTAATTCTCTTCCCAAGGACAGTGGCAGCAAAAACTATTTGTTTAATTCTTTTTCTAAGGAGAGGGGATCTCTCTCCGAAAAGAGGACTACCGGTCTCCCAAGGATCTACAAATATGTTTTGCTCAACTCGCAGCCTCACAGCAAGTTTTACTTCAGACAGACTAGGAAGGAAGAGAGTAATCACTCAAAAACTTTGGAGGTCCATGGCAAACAACAATCCAACCAATCACGGTAGTCAGAGGTAAGCATTGACGGCGAATTGCAACATCTCTAAGGAGGATTGCGAGTAAAATCATGCAGTCTTGATTTCCTTTCCTGAAAAAAGAACTTCCTATCTCCGATCATTTGCCCTATTTGTGTTCCGTTACTAAACAATCTATATTCTACATAGATCAAGTGAACTCGTCCGTTTCAACGTTGCATTCGGAAACCATCGTCCAGTTTTTCTTTACCTTGTGAATTGATCCGTGTGTTTATTCTTGATCCTCATTGTTTGAGCTTGTATGAGAGACCAGTTATCTAATAAGTAATTTGCTGATTTTAATTCTAAGAAATGGAGCAGAGCAAGGCTCAAATTGTTGTAGAATATAACCAACAACTTGATTCCCTAGTGGAGGCCTTGCTTCAACTCATTAGGGATGGGCATAACTCTACAGGTCCAGCCAACATTACTAGCACACCTATCATTATGTTTATATGTGTGGCAATCAATATCGTTCGACAAAAATTACTCTCTGAGATGGGAAGGCAAGATATGGACGCAAGGTTTCAACTTGCTTATGCTCTGATTGCTCTTGCTCTCGGATCTATTACATACAATCTATTGATGTACATTCTGCTTGATGAAATACCTTGGCTGATCGACATTCCTTGGTTCCTACTGTTGGTAATCGTATTTGCATTCATCGCGAATTAAAGGATTAATTAGCGAACGGTGGTAGTTTTCAACTTTATAATGTGATGATGTGTATTTCATATGAGTTTGGTTTGCTTTGTATCCTTGCAATGCTAGCTTGGACATCAACTTCATGATGTATTCTTACCTTGAACACCTTTTACATTACACAGCTGAATAAATTATGATGATGAGTATGATCCTTCCTAGTGCAATTCGGAATTGAGAAATGATGAAATTGGAGAAACATGGCAATCTTTTTTTCTTCTTTTTTTTTTTTTTTTGGGGGGGAAGAGAGGAAATAATTCAGAACATATCTTCATTCCTATTGTTTTGTTTTGGATGTACGTATTGTCAGTTTGAGATAGTTTATATCTCGTTCCTCATTCACGAACTTAGCAACCTCTACGCAACAAAATTTAAGCTAAAATAACTAATTGGATAGCTCACATGTTCTACATAGAGCAAGATGGACAAGTCCAAGCTTGATTAATCACACGCCCGCCCCCCCATAAAATAACTAGCCCCACTATCGAAACTCCATTTTGAGTACAGCCAATATGTTCTTTATACTGGTTAACCAAAATTACTTGGCACTTCCATTCATACATTACTGGGTAATGTCACAAGGTACTCATGCCAAGTGCACGGCTGAAAATTGACGGCCGTATGTGCATATTATGTATTTTACTACATTACGAATCAAGCCGATTGATGTTTAAGTTATTAGATTAATGTAGAAAGTTGTTTTTTTTTCCCTACTGTAAAGAGAATACATGAATGCTCGCTGAAAAAAAATTAAATGTGCGGAGAAAGTTAAATTTATAGATATTTAAATGATTTTAAGATTTAAATTCAATGTTGGTAGTATAGAAATTTCGACGTTTATATCTTTAACTACTTTTAATAATTATTCTCTCCATTTTGCTTTGTTATGTCACTATGATATATCTGAAAGAAAGACATGCATTACATGAAGTTTTTTTGGTGAAAGGAGGAGGTTAGAAATCCTCGTTGGACTTGTTTTCTATACCGTAGAGATTGACCTGGACTCGCTCCATGAAAAAATCGATTAAATTCCTTTTTATTCTAGCATGGACCACAAATATATTATCTCTAGTATGGACCTCATTGTACTGGAATCTGTGGCTGGACCGGCCCACCTCATCGGGGATCGCATCTCTTTCGGGTCATAGACCAATGCGAGCTTAGAGGACTGCAACTTCCATTTAACATAAAAGCTTCCCATCTCTTTATTATTAACCTATGGGCGTCGAGGTCATATTGGGGCACTGCAATATCCGTTTGACAGATTTCACGCTGCTTTTTCCATGATGCGACTATGGAGAAGCTCATCCCCAGGGGCGCATACAACGTGACGATGCTTATCATGGCATTTTGCAGTCATTTTTCTCTCTATGGACACTTCAGTTTCAATACTTCATTCCTGTAGAAGTGTTTTTTCATAGAATTGGAGTGAGGTTATTTTTAGGGGGAAAAAGGCATCCTCTAACCCTTCCATTTATGCCCACAAGGTTGCAATCTTAACCATCAATCAAATACACCATTTCCAACATAATGAATTCAGAGCACTATACACACAACTGGAAAGGGCTTCACCACTGAAGCTCTGCAAAGTCCACTAAAGTTCTAACGCATTGATGTATGGTAATTTGACACTTAAAATAATCAATGTTTGTAATAGGTGTTACGAGAACATAACAGACTGCATGCACATATTACTTTGTCAGTTTCTTATAGCTACAAACTGTCAAGTTTTTCCAACAAGATAGGCAATGACACCGTACCTTCAAAAGAAGGTTGCATTGAAGCTGTGCGCCATATACGTTAAATTTATCAAAGAGATCTAGCTTGAAGGTAATCAATTGATAGGCAGATCTTGACAAATTGAGCGTGTGAAAGTAAAGCCGGAGGTCTATGATATCTACAAATAAGAAGGTGATATTTATACACAACAAATCAGCACAAATGGTGCCATGTGCCAAACATGAACTTAGAAATTGGAACTTCTATTGTTATTTGGTAATTAAATGCAACGGAGCAAAAGCAAGTCATGAAAAAGTATGATCCCGCACAAGTTACGCAATCGAATGCAATTTTGCTTTCACTCAATTAGTGTTGCAAAACTCCATACAATGCAAATACCTAACACAGCATAGCATCTAAGCTAAGCATCACTCGTCGAGGCACGAATAAGCAGCGGCATAGCTTTTCACTTAATAGGCGAAGCTGAGGAATGATCGACATGGATTTCAGTGGCGAACCGTGAACTTTTTGACCAGCGCTAAGGACGAGAGAGACGGAGAAGGAGAAGAAGAAATGTGGGCAAAATCGATTGACTTGGATAGCTAGGTCGTTGCTGATGCCGGAGAGGCAAGTGATGGAGCGAGCGAAGGTCTTCAAGGCGTTGCCGCTCAGGGTGAACTCCATTTTTTGAGTTCTTTGCTTCACTTTCTACGCTGACGGTTCAGACTTTGTGAGGTGGTCACTAAAAATATTGGTGGGGTTGGAGGAAGAAGACACGCGGTCTTTGGCTCCGTTATGTTACACGTGCACGAGATTAATAGTGCAAAACTAGTGGTCACCCGCGTGTTGTTGCGGAAAAATTAACTTGTTATGTAGTTTGTTTTAAGCATGGCTCGACAGCTATATTAATTATCATTTAGTACATTTATAAGAATTATAAGTAATAGAAAAAATTGTGATTATGAAAATGCACTAACGCTACTTAATTTAACATTGATTTGTCTGAAGTGATAGAAAAGTGCTTTTGTGTTGTATGCTATAGTTTAAGTTGGTCCATCCAGATGATTAAATGTCCAACTATTATAGTAAATTATGCTTAAAATTCTAATATTTTAAGCAACATCATTTTTTTTTAAAATTTTTTATGAAAGAATATCCAATTTGAGGTATAGGAACTCTAGAATACAAAAAATATAATAATAATACGAACTCTACAAATGAAAGCAAACCTACGGATCATCCTCTATTTTTGTTGATTTTTCCTCCTCTTCAAAGGATTAATCAGCAAAGAAAAGCAAAAATTTACATGTTTTTGTTATTATTAATAAATGAAAAAAACAACATAGATAAAAAAAATTATAATAAAGAGAAATAAATATCATTTAGCATGGGGTGCCAGGATTCTGGCCAAATGAGGAATTTGATGATTTTCTGCATCTACTTTACGTATCTCGAAGGCTCAATGAAGTATCAACATAGGCAACACAAAATAAACATAACGAAATTTTAAACTCAGTAAGGATTTATTGCATATACTAACTCTTTTGGGCAAAATGCAAAAGGCTGCTGCGTTTGCAAACACTAGTTAGGGGTGATCGGTTTTCGGTCCAGTTCCCAATTTTTGGGATTGGGAACTAGACTGAACGGTCCTAGGATCGGATTGTACCAGACCATCCGGTCCAATTTGGTCCTATCTCGTCCCGTCCCATTGAACCGATTACTTAGCATCAAAAGTTAAAAAATTAAGGAAAATACAAGAGTTGTTACTATTTTTAATTTTTATTGCTATTTTTAAGAAATTAAAAATTTTATTTTAATAAAAAAAGAGTTGGTCCAGTTCGGTTCTCCCCGAAACCGAGAACCAGATCGACAATCACCGGTTCCATTTTTATGGAACTCGGAACTGGACCGATCCCTCGGGTATCGGACCAAACTGGTCGGTCCGATCCAATTCGAGCGGTTCCTAGTTTGGGCAATCTACTCACCCCTAACGTTGGGTTCTATGTTGGTAATCTTTTAATACTAAAAAATAGCCGCAGACAACCAATGACCATCGGACACGTGGCTTGCTAATGGGAAACGTTGACCAGGTAATTTCGTTTTAATGTCTTTGTAATTAATCACCTAGAGTAGTTCTCTCATAATGATCATCATTTAAGTACTAATTTCAAGAATTTGGCCCTCGCAAAATGATTATTCCACAATTAATGGGCAAAAGTTATGACAAATGCACTAGTGCACGGGCAAAACGATATTATTAGATACCTAAAGAAAGCTTTACTAGAACTACGTGTGCAAGTTTCTCTGCATGTGGATCATCCTTCATAAATTCTTCTATTATGAGAACCACCATATATAATTGGCACTTGCTCAGTAATTTCTATTTGCATTTGGAAGAAAATATCTGAAATCAGGATTTTGAAGCTGAGTTTAGGACTAAGTCTAATGTAAAGTTCGAGGACCAAACTTAAATATTGACAATAATATAAGGACCATTTTGTAATATCATTTGAATAATTATTTTTCATTCCACGTTAGTGCAACTTGTGTACCTCTGGCGCTTAGTTAGCATATGCCGTTGAAATTTGGAAAATGATAATCAGAGATTACTTTGTGAACCCAATCTATTGCAAGATAAAGTATTACAACAAAAATTGAATAGTGGCAGTAGTGTAGAGATCATTTTTGTGATTTTTCCCTGTTATGTTTGCCAACACTTTTATGTTTTCTTTTGTCAAAGACAATTATTCATTTTTTATTTGATATAATACGTTAGTCTATTAATTAATTGCAAGCTATCAAGTCATGCAACTAGTTGTTTATTTCAATTGAAACGGAAAACTAAAGGAAGAAACGGTAATACTCGGGATACTAAGTATGACATCCTGGATTTTCGATTCTGCTTTCAATTAAATAAATCGGATCTTTCATCGACGCGCCTATAGTGCTATTCTCTGAGCTGATTACTCATGAGATAACTAGACTATATGGGGAAGTCATTAAGGGATTTTAATGCAATAGACTTGCGAATTCGACCAGGAATTGACTACTCAACCATGCTCATATGTAGAGATCATTACGGCACAATAAAGATCGATTAGAGATCAGAGATAGGTCGGTTCGACTGAGATGTGTGGCTAAACGTGGGTGATTTCACCAAATTGCAAAATTCTCGTCAATCGGCACTAGACTGATTTTTCTGTCATTTTAGTACCCTGTGTCCATATTTAAAATCTCAAGATTTTCACAACCATCGAGAGTTGCTAATATGTCGAAGAGATACATTGTGGCTCGAAGAAAATCGATCACGGGTCAATTGCACTAAAAATTTCTGAAAGCTATCCAATCACCTAGGTCACGCTAAAATCGCACCAGATCGAAATTAACCATGAATTTGTATTCGATAAGTTCTGTCATGTCACAAGTCATTTTAGGAATATCAATTCATCCTCCGAAGATTTTTCTGCAAATCGGGATTTTTGGCGAAAATTCAAAGTGAGGGCGTTTTCAACCGGAAAATTTAGAGGATCGTTTTTTTATCGCGAAATTTAGGTTCTATTGATGAGGAAAAATGCCAATTTAATCGAGGACTCGATAATGGAATTTATGGGGATCAAATTGCATTAATTCAAGAGGGGATTCAAGAGGAATTGGAGGAGATTTGTGCAAATTCGTAGTCCCCCATTGCCCTCAACTTTTGGACCATCGCCAAGGCTTCTAAGACAAGCTTTGGTATGGAAAATTTGTTGAGGAAGCCGGCTGTGGGGTCAAGCCAAGGACAAAGAGATAGGATTGAAGCACATGGGACCCTCCAAGCTTTGTTGTCCCCCTTCTTCTACTTCCTCAGTTGGTCAATCTCTCCTTTCCCTGCAACCTTGAAGCCCCCTAAAAACCAGAGAACTCGACCAGCATCTTCCCCCGTTGACGCCGCTTGCCACCCGTCGAACGGTCGAAACGCCACTCGTTGTGTGCCCGAGCTCCGGCGAACCAGCCATTGCACCGCCCGTGTCCAAGCTCTTCTCACCTTGTTCCTTACCGTTCGACCACCGTAGCTCAGCCTGGAAGCCGCACTGTTGCTGTTTAGCCACCACCTGCCACCGGAGTGGCCTGCCGAGGCCACTGTTGCCTTCTCTGAACCGGTTTCACCGAACCCGCCACTGAGCTCCCTCCTTCGGTCCAGCTACATAAACCAAACCCAGCAAGGGTCTTGAAGTTTCGAGGCCCATTTCCGAGCCTTTCTCGGCCTCGCTTGGTGCCCCAGCTTTAAAGTTTTTGGCTCATCTCCTCCTCGCCGTCGTTGTGGTTTAGTCGGATCGTTAATCCAGTGAATTTACTCACTAATATTTGCTTAGGGAGCTAATGATGCTTAAGAGGTATTTAGATTATGCTAAGTATGTTTAGGCGGTTAGATTAGATTAATTAAATGTTACTTAGATTATGTGGATGGATTAGTTTAGTGGGTAATTAATTAAGGGAAATTTGGTTATTAGATTAGTGTAATCTTGATTAGTCCCTTAATTAATTATTTTAGATTAATTAATTATTTTGAATTTATAAATATTATTTAATTATTTTATATTATTATAATATATTATTTATTTATTTAATTTCGAAATATATTTAATTATTTATTATCTTCCGGAAATTAAACCGGGATAGCCGGTGACCGGAATTTCGTACTGATTGCAATGGTGTGATTTTTTTAATTAATTGAGTGCTAATTTGTGCAATTTGAGTGTGAATTGTAATTTTTGGGGTATTTATCCCAAAACTTAATAGTTTCGATATTTAATTAGAAAATACCGGGCGTCGGTTTACAATGTCAAAAATGTGTTTATGGATTGTTGGAATTAGTGAGATTTTTAAAAAGGAAAATATTGTATTTTGGCTAAGACCGACCGTGTACCCACACACAATTATTTGTATCGGTTATGATAAAAATGGTGCAATTGTTGGATGAACAGGATGGTATACTATATCAGCCTGCGGGCTTTGATATATCAACTTAGACTGAGCAGTATACCGGTATTCTATATTAGCCTGAGGCTTCGATATGTCAACTTAGCGTGAGCAGTATACCTTAGCAGCTTTTGGTGAGCATTATCAGTATACTATATCAGCCTGAGGGCTTTGATATATCAGCTTAGCGTGAGCAGTATACTTTATTAGCTTAGAGTGAACTATACTATCTATCTTCAGCTTAGGGTGAGTAGTTCTTGATGTGATCGAACTTGATAAATAGTATTGATTGGGTTGACCGAGAGATGATCTTGATGACATGAAATCGACTGAGCCGATTGATCGATGATTCGATTTGTTTGATGATTTGAGTTATTGTTGTGATAGTTGAGTATATGAAATGTACTGACCTGTAGGAATAAACTGAGGCAAAGGTAGGTCATTTGACCTATGCTTGTGCTTAGGCAGCCCTTGGGGCGTATTACCTTTCTAGTTAGGGTTTAGGGGGTGAACTTTCTAAGACGTCGTCTCACCCTGTTGTGGGATAACATTTTCAGGTCCCTAGATGATAGCTCCTCCCGAGTGTTTTGGATGGCGAAGAAAGTCACCGAACGGGTATCTTATATTCCGTTGCATGGGAACCTTAGGGGATGGGGATATGAACTCATGAGGACTGTGGTATGGGTTGATGTGAGTCTACCCCATAAGGTACCCCATCAATACAAATCGTGGTATCGTCATGAGCGAAATGAATAAAGAAAGGGTCCCATATCGGAATCAGAGATACCTATGTACATGTTAGAGGTAGCTTTTAGAAAGGGTACGGCCGACCCTCCAGGTGGTTCAATGGTGGACCCAAGTCCGTCGGATCCAAGGTCCCCGGTGTACTCTGTAGATGACTCGAATGCTTGAGGACTTGTAGCACTCTGAACCCCCATTTTTGCAAACCTTGTATATAGTCGGCTATTATTGTATAAGACATGGTTTGACATATGTATATAAGTGTGTTGTGATTTGAAAATTTTGTGGCCCTTCCTTTGTATCCCATCTTGTTATTGTCTGGAGATTTATTATTTGTTTCCGCATACGCATTAAAATGAATAGCTCGGCGACGCATCCTGAGACATCGCTAGTTAATCGACCACCGAGGGATAGGCACGAGCTCGGAGGATCAGGGCGTGACACTAAGACTACTTTGTAACATTTGAGTTACATCACTAAACTTTAAGTGAATATTTAAATAAATCTTGCTAATTATTACAACCAAAAAAAAAAAAAAAAAAAAAAAAACCATCCATGCAAGAAAAAGAAGTTGAAACCCACTTCCAAATCTTGTCTTCCCATCTCAAAGATTAATTTTTGCCAAACAATATTGACCATGGTGTACATAAGCATGACGGGTGCTTCGGCAAGGTTTGTTGAACCGCTATGGGTTTACATGTCCCCCATGCTTCTAAGCAAGGCCTCCTCCATGAAATAAAGATGCCAGTCATACATTCTAGCAATTTCAGTTCCATACTTTGCTCCATATGTAGGAATTAAAATCAATAAGCTAATTGTTCTACGGCAGTCTTTCGCAAAGCTCAAGTTATTAGAAAAGGTGTTCACGCCTCGTGTATTAAGCACTTTCTCGAGTACTTAGAAAAACGAAGTATGTCTTATTACTTCCCTCGTATGCAAAACGGGCCTCGCACGTGATTATGTGAGATGTAAGGATTACAACTTTTTAAGTAGTATGGAAAACAATTTTTCTAATAGTTAAACTTATCAAGATACGAGTCTAAAGTGAACATCTTGTGTATTTCTTAATTATACTAACTGCAAATACTCACATGAAAACATCCACAACTGCAAGTTTAAATAAAAGATGATATTCAATGCGTGGTATAAAACTATGCTTCTTGAGTAAATCGTGGCTAAAGAGTCGATGCATAATTGCAGGAGTATAACTTATAGGTGAATTGCATGTGGGGACAGAGCTGGCGTGTTTTCAGAATGGGTGCTTTGCTATTATAATGTTAATTGATCGGGATTTAATTTATTTAATTTTATTATTTTCAGTTATCAAAAGTGAACGAAATGTGACAAACTGCGTCAAATGCTAAGCATGATTCAAATGCAAGACCCAACAATGCAAAACATAATATGAATTATCATGTGTTAAGGATAATAAGAATAAATTTTGGGTACGGTCCAAGGTCAACTAACAAAAAAATTAAAAGAAAATTTCTTACAAAAATACACAATAACTAAGCAAAAAAGACCAAACAAAAATACACCATGGCTAATGGCGTTAGAATGATTTTTCATATTTAAACCTTAAAAACTCAGTACATGGACCTCCAAGATGTAGTTTGAAATCGGAGGTCCATATAGGTGGAGTGATTTTTCAAATAGTCATATAGGTCCGAGGTCCGTATGATCATCACTCTATATGGTCATATGACCTTCAGTTTTTTCGCTCTGGTCTTACATATGAAAAACTCAATCCATATGTGTCATGATATAGTTTCGCAGTGACCTGATTTTCCACCATGGCAAAAGTTGAGAGAATACTCTGCTTTTCCAACTTTCTGCTTTTCCGTTTCGCTGACCATATGTTTCGCTGATCTGAAAGAAATGGAAAAGCAGTATGATTTCGCTGATCTCAGCGAAGTAGGAAAAGCAGAAAGGATCTCAGCGAAATGGAAATGGATAAGCGGCTTCGTAAGTTTCGATATTCGTAAGTTGGACGTGGGTGCATGGTGTCTACGATTTGGACGCGAGTAGCTTTGATTTATTTTTATTTTTTTGGGTCCAATTAGCTTCGATTATAGTAAGGGGAGTGGGGCGGATTAAGAAAGAAAATACTTGACGGGTGCTTCGGCAACGTTGGTTGAACCGCCATGGGTTTACATGTCCCCCATGTTTCTAAGCAAGGCCTCCTCCATGAAATAAAGATGCCAGTTATACATTCTAGCAATTTGAGCTCCATACTTTGCTCCATATGTAGGAATTAAAATCAATAAGCTAATTGTTCTACGGCAGTCTTTCGCAAAGCTCAAGTTATTAGAAAAGGTGTTCACGCCTCGTGTATTAAGCTCGTGTATTAAGCACTTTCTCGAGTACTTAGAAAAACGAAGTATGTCTTATTACTTACTTCTCTCGTATGCAAAACGGGCCTCGCACGTGAATATGTGAGATGTAAGGATCACAACTTTTTAAGTAGTATGGAAAACAATTTTTCTAATAGTTAAACTTATCAAGATACGAGTCTAAAGTGAACATCATGTGTATTTCTTAATTATACTAACTGCACATACTCACATGAAAACATCCACAACTGCAAGTTTAAATAAAAGATGATATTCAATGCGTGGTATAAAACTATGCTTCTTGAGTAAATCGTAGCTAAAGAGTCGATCCATAATTGCAGGAGTATAACTTATACGTGAATGGGTTCTTTGCTATTATAATGTTAATTGATCGGGATTTAATTTATTTAATTTTATTATTTTCAGTTATCAAAAGTGAACGAAATGTGACAAACTGCGTCAAATGCTAAGCACGATTCAAATGCAAGACCCAACAATGCAAAACATAATATGAATTATCATGTGTTAAGGATAATAAGAATAAATTTTGGGTACGGTCCAAGGTCAAATTACAAAAAAAATTAAACGAAAATTTCTTACAAAAATAGAGAATAACTAAGCAAAAAAAACCAAACCAAAATACACAATGGCTAACGGCGTTAGAATGATTTTTCATATTTAAGCCTTAAAAACTTAGTACATGGACCTCCAAGATGTAGTTTGAAATCAGAGGTCCATATAGGTGGAGTGATTTTTCAAATAGTCATATGGGTCCGAGGTCCGTCTGATCATCACTCTATATGGTCATATGACCTTCAATTTTTTCGCTCTGGTCTTACATATGAAAAACTCACTCCATATGTGTCATGATATAGTTTCGGAGTGACCTGATTTTCCACCATGGCAAAAGTTGAGAGAATACTCTGCTTTTCCAACTTTCTGCTTTTCCGTTTCGCTGATCATATGTTTCGCTGATCTCAACGAAATGGAAAAGCAGTATGATTTCGCAGATCTCAATGAAGTAGGAAAAAGCAGAAAGGATCTCAGCGAAATGGAAATGGAAAAGCGGATTCGTAAGTTTCGATTTTCGTAAGTTGGACGTCGGTGCATGGTGTCTACGATTTGGACGCGAGTAGCTTTGATTTATTTTTATTTTTTTGGGTCCAAGTAGCTTTGATTATAGTAAGGGGAGTGGGGTGGATTAAGAAAGAAAATACTTTGTCGCATTTCAAGTATCTTGATTAACGTATGGGCATGCGGCGCTTCGAGAACACCTAAATATTCTGGTGCGCACGACGCCATTGGAAAAGGGTTGCAAGCAAACATTTAGACAACGTACGGTATTTCCGATCAATTTCTAATGCACAGACCAGATATAACTTTTTTTTTCGCACCCATGAATCTTTAAAAAGATTATATGGAAAAGCAGAAAGGATCTCAGCAATATGGAAAAGCAGAAAGTTGGAAAAGCAGAGGCGTGTTGTCTCAACTTTTGCCATGGTGGAAAAGCAGGAGACGGTGAAACTATATCATGACCGTATAGAGTGAATTTTTCATATATAAGTAAACAAAACCACACCTTGCCCAGAATATCGCCAAGGTCTGTTACAGCCTCATCCTGTTTTCATTTTCAGGCAAGAGACTAAGCGAGGCAGAGTCGGAAGGTAAATGGCGGACAACAACAATCCAGCTCATCACGGTGGTCCAAGGTAAGTTTCAGCGACCTTAAATATATTAAAAAAACCACTGTATCCCAGCCGTCAGTGAGTTGGGAGAATTGCCAGTAAAATCATGCCACAATCTTGATGTCCTTTCTTGTTCCTATCTTTGATCACGTCCACCGTGTACATGCCATCGCGTGAATGTTGTTTTACCGGGGGGTTAAAAAAAAAAAAAAAAAACTCTGCACTAAGCGAAGTTGTGGATGTATTCTAAAATTACATTGTTCGACACTTAAGAGCCCAATTGAGAGGGGCGTCTTTCACTTGCCAGTGTGTTTCCTCGCATTTCTTTGAGAGCATACTGGGTTGTACTCACAATAGAGTATATTCAGTGGGGGTAAATCTGATGAAAAGTGAGATCGTTTCTTGCAGTCATTGACCTTTTTTGTGCGAATTGGTTAATTTTCCTGATTTTCATTATGTAATTGAATAGAGTACGATTACTAGTGGGGAATAATCCCTCTCAAGTGTAAACACCATTATAAAAACAAGTGAAATGCCATAACAAACTGTTGTTTCTTTTTTAAGATCACAAAGTCGAAAAGAATTTGAAACTTCTCCTGAAGTTAGCGAGTGTGAAAATTCTGTCACATCAATGAAGAGATACGACTGAACACACATTCTATTTCTTTCTTTTGTCAAGTGAAACTCATATTAAGAACAAAAAATTAATTGAAAGTCATATTTGCTTTTCCTAAAAAAAAAAACAAGATAAGACCTACAATTGGCTTTCCCTTGTTTCTAGCTAGTAAGCATGGGTTTCTTTTTCTGGTCAAAGGTAAGCATGGGGTTTACCTGGTAGCTTTCCGCGTGTTTTGTTTTGTGAACAAGTGTTGGTAGTGTGGAATGGGAAACGTTTCTAGGTGTTAACGAGATACTTCCCAGTAGGAGATCCGATGCTGACTAGATCACCACATCAATGATTCTGAACAAAATTGATCAAATTGATTACATTAAAAAATTGTCAAAAGATTTAGGATTAAATCAGCTCAATCGAAAAGTTTGACTAAATCGGCCGTCGTATAATAGGTTAAGTAACTTTTTTTTACGAGTTTTTAGAGAATTTGTATTTGGTGATGACAAGAGAATTCAACATATGATTCAAGAGGACTGACATAGAATAGTCATTTGTTCAATAGGATAAAACAAATGATTGCATCTGATTCTCCACATTTGATCATGACAAGAGAATTAAACAAATAGTTCAAGACAAGTGAACAAATGAGTGCCTTTTGCCCAAGAAGTCCGAGAGAAGCGACGAGTACTTCACTCCTCTACCTAAGGAGAGGGAGGACTCTCTCCTGAAGAGAAGACCTCCCATTGGTCTACAAATATGTTTGCTCAACTTGCAGCCTCGCAGCAAGTTTTACGATGGGCAAGGAAGGAAGAGAGTAATCACTAAAAACTCGTAGTTTAATGGCAAACAACATTCCAACCAATCATTGTAGTCTGAGGTAAGCACCAGCGTCAAGCCACAACAACTCTTCACTATTGTAGTCCAGCCTCCAATATATTGGAGGATTGCAACTAAAATCATGCAATCTCGATTTCCTTTCCTAAAAAGGAACTTCCTATCTTCGATCATTTCCCCCGTGTGTGTTCCATTACTCGAACACTGTTTTGTCTCCTCTGCATAGATCAAGTGAACTCGTCCTTTTCAATGTTGCATTTGCAAATCATTGCCCCATTTTTGTTTACTTCGTTAGTTGATTAATGCATTTATTCTCAATTCTCATTGTTTGAGCTTTTGTTCCGGTTGTCTAATAAGTAATCTGCTGATTTTAATTTCAAGCAATGGAATAGAGCATGTGGCTCAAATTGCTGCAGAATACAATCAACAACTTGATTCCTTGGTGGAAGCCTTGCTTCAACTCATCAAGGATTGGCACGGCTATTCAAGTCTAGCCAACATCACCGGTGCACCTATCATTATGCTTATCTGTGTAGCAATCAAGATTGTTAGGCAGAAATTACTCTCCAAGATGGGAAGGCAGGATATGGACACAAGGTTCCAAATTATGTACGATCTAATTGCTCTAGCTCGGATGTGTTGCATGCAGTCTGCTGATGTACATTCTGCTTGATGAAATACCTTGGTTGATTGACTTTCCTTGGGTCCTATTGTTACTAATCCTATTTGCATTCATCATGAATCAAAGGATTAATTAGTGAACGGTGATAGTTTCCGATTTTCTACTATGGTGGTGTGTATTTTATATGAATTGGGTTTTCCTTTGTAACCTTCCAACACTGGCTTGGACATGAACTTCATGGTGTATTTTTATTTTGAAAACAATGATAGTTTCCGATTATTTGATATGGTGATGTGTATTTTACATGAATTTGGTTTTGCTTTGTAACCTTCCAACACTAGCTCGGACATGAACTTCATGGTGTATTGTTATCTTGAACACTTTTTACATCACAAAGTAGAATATATTATGATAATAATTACAATCCTTCTAGGTGCAATTCAAAATTGAGAAATGATGGAAATTGAAGAAATAAGGCAATTATTTTTTCGGGCTAGAGAGGAAATAATTTATAGTATATTGGCAAGAATCACATTATCCTCATTCACTATTCTTACATTTTTTACTTAGCAATTTCTATGCAACAAAATTTAAGCTAAATCAGCTAATCGATAGCTCACAAGTTCTAAGTAGAGCAAGATGGACGCTTGATTCATCACCTCCGATGAGATAATTAACCTGATTATCGAAGCTCCAATTTGATCACTACATTATGTTTTTTAATACTTGTTTACCAAAATCACTGGGTAATTTCATTCATACATTACTTGATGACGTCACAAGGTGCTCATGCCTAGCTGAAAATCGATAACCATCAGTGCAAAACTACATCAGAACCAAGCCGATTGCTATTTAGGTTCTTAAATCCACGTGGAAAGTAGCCTTTTTCCCTACTATAAATACAATGCATGCATACTTGTGGAGAAAAAAAATGTAAGGTGAGTATTAAATATAACTTATATTTAAATGATTATAAAATTTAAATTCAATGTTAACTTTTAAAAAATGGGCCTCATTGTTCTCAATGTTCCAATGCAACAGGGCATATGGGGCTGAACCGGCCCGCCGCATCTAGGATCAGATCTCTTTAAGGAGGACTGCAGTATCCGTTTGACATAAACTATTAACAGACAAATATACCAAAAAGTTAAGCAATGACACTATACCTTCAAAGGAATCTGCAGTGAACCTGTGCACCAGGTACTCAAAACACATCAAATAGGTCTAGCTTGAAAATAATTAGTTGATAAACAGATCTTGATGAATTAAGTCCTTGAAAGGAAAGCTGGAGGTCGATATTCACCTATACCGATTGATATTTCTTCTGATCATGGTTCAAAACAGCACAATAGTGTCAAGTGCTAAACATGAGCTTAGAACTTGGAATTCTTACGGTCATTCGGTAGTTAAATGCGGCAAAGGAAAGGAAGTCATGAATAGTAATAGAGATATGTTTTTTCAATTCTGTATATCTCCCAAGATCATAATCTGAATTGATTATAATTGATATTGTAATTCTATTGTTATAGATAATCATATCGTAAAACCTATAAATAGGCTCATATATTATTCATCGTAATATATTGAAATTCCACAATTCTATTTTCGACTTTGTTTTTATCAAATAGTTTGGTGATATAAGACTGATGCTAGTGAATGCATTCGTGCTTTGACTTGTTGAATACAAAAGATATGTAAGCTGAGTTAGGTCAGAAACTTTTCTCTCATTTACTTAATGAAGGAAAACATTTTTTCTTTTCATATTTGAGTGATTACCTTTGATTGCGGGATATGTGCAATATAATTGTCGCGACCAATTTTTCGGGTGTGAACCACCTAGGGTTTGACTAATGGATTGTTAAGCCTAAACTTAACTCGGGCTCTCTCAAGCCCATACCAATTCGCGACTTAGGTTCAAATTTTAACATGCAATTGATTTTTAATTAGGAGTCGCCACTAATCTATTTTTGGTGGGTCGATTAGAAACCCAAGTAAAGTAACGGGAGATTTACTTTACTTCTACGAACCAGAGATCATGGTTACGGGGACTTGATTACACTAGATTTCTCTAACGCCATTTCGGTACCATTCTTTTATTTTCAAAAAATGTTTTTGCAGGCAGCTTAATTTGATTTTAAATCTCTTTCCCTAACATGTGAGGCGATCATGCGAGTACGCAAACCACCAATTTAACACCCAAATAAAGTAATAAATAAATTGCAGGACTTACCTCATAGCAACGAAAGCATCTGCAGTGTTAGATCAAAATTCACATCAAGAATCCTAGATATGATTTCTAATTAACATGCCATCACTCAATTTTTTTTGTTTTCACTTAATTAACGAGAATCTAATTTATATGCAATGCAATGCTACTAATCTAACATGCAATGATATGACATAGCAATATTACCTAAGCTATATGACATAAATAAAATATAAGCATGCGGTCTATCCTAGAGAATGAAATGAATTTATTCTAAGACAATTTTTTTGTACTTTTCATGAAATTCGAAATTAAAAAAAATGCAAAAACTATCTATCTAAATTAAGATTTTATCCAGCTTATATTAAGGATCATGTCAGACTAAATCCTAATTCAAACTAAGATATTATCTTAACTTAGCAATCTCTAACCTAAGAGGCAATCTATCTAAGAAATCAATCTAAACTTAAAATGGAACATACAATTGTATCCTAAGATGCAATGACGTGCAAAGAATGCCATAATTCTATTTTCTTTTTCTTTTTCTTTTTCTTTTATGAAATTCGAAATTTAAAATTGCCAAACAATTAAACATGCAATCTAAATTAAAGAAAACTAACATCCTAAATGAATGCCTTTTTTTTGGATTTTTTTATTTAAAAATTTGAAATAAGATTGCAATTCTATATATGCAAGATAACCCTAAGACTAGAAATATTCTAAAACAAACCTAATCCTAATTCAGATTTTTTTGGATTTTTTCCTTTTACTAAAATATAATTACTTCAAATACCACGACAGCAAATCAAGCAGGATAAGATTGATATCCAAAAATTGGCAAACCGTATCTCGCGCATGAGATCCGGTTGACCAATTTTAAAATTAAATCGCGAATCGAATCTCGGGCGGGAGATCGATTGACGATTTTTCAAGAGATTGCGAGTCGGATTTCGGGCACGAAAATCGGACTATCAATCACAAATTTCACAAGCAATTTCATGTCGGGAATTCTCAATCATACCTTAAGGAATAATTCCACTAAAAGACAAACTAAGTAAAATAATATTGAACAATAAAATAGATAAAATAAATAAATAAAAACTACCTAATTGGATTTTGATTTTTCTTTCTTTTTTTTCCAAAATAGGGCTCGGCAGCCCGTGGGTACTCAACCAAGAGCAGCTGGTCGGAGGTCAGGCAGGGGCAGCTAGTCGCCGGCGTTCGAAGCCTTGGCGAGATTGGACCGGCAGCAGCAGCAAGTCGCGGATGAGGTGGAGCTTCGAGCTGCAAGATTGACGGCTAAGCAGCGGCATCGGTGCGGTGGCGTGGATCGGCACAGCGGCGGCTTCGTCGGGCTGGTGGAGCGCCGTCGGGTTGCAGCGACTGGTGAGGGTGGCAAGGATCGGCACGGCTTCAGCAAGCGTCGGCGAGGGATGGCGTCGGGTCGTCGGGTGGAGGCTGCTGCAAGGTGGCCGCTTGGGTTCTGCAGGTGGAGATCCGACAGCAGGCGCTGGCGCGGCGATTAGGGCTTCTGGCGAATCAGCGGGCTCGGATCTGGATCTGGATCTGGCGGAGGTGGGACTATGGGCTGTAGCTTTGGTGGTGCGACGCTGGGTGGGCGTTCGAATTTAGCGCGGCAGCAGCGCTGGTGTGGCGGCGACGCGAGGGCTCTGCAGGCGGCGGTAGGCACGACGAGATCTCGCAGCAGTGCAGTTCAGTGGTGTCGACGCAGCACGGGTCATCAGAGCAGAGGGCTATTCGTCGGGGCTCCGGTGTTGAACTCGAGCGTGGCCAGCGGAACGTCAGTGGAGCAGAGAAGGCTCGTGGGTTTGGCTGAGGCGGCGTTGCGATTTCGGGGGCGCGGAGCAGCCGCACTCAGAGCAGGGCCACGGGGCCGGCGCGTGGGTCGCTACAAATCGCTGCGATGATTGCTGTCCGGGGGAGATGCCGACGTTCGGAGGTGCGGCGATGCAATGCAGGTGGTCGACGACCGGTGCAGCTGAGCGATGCAGGCGCGGCTGGTGAGCGATGGCAGCCGAAGTGCTTCCGGTGGTGGCTAGCGCGGACGCGGGATCAGTGTGGACAGAGGAAGAAGACGCTACTTTGCTTTTTCCTTTTTTTGTTTGCCTTCTCACGTCCCCTCCTTCTGTCTTCTCTCTGTTCCTTTCAAAAGAAAAGGTTTTCCTTTTGTGCTGAATTTTTTAGCTCACCACCAAGAGAAAAAGCCCCCTCGACGTGATCCCATAAAAACCCTAATGTGGCCGTGTATTTCTATCGTGTGGCTCCCCCTCCGAAACCCTACGCAAAAAACCTTTTTATAGGCTGAAGATTAGGGTTTTAATTTCCTTTTCAAATCAACATCCACGAAGATTTCTTTTTTGCACGTAATATTACTTTTTTTATTTTTCACATCTCCTGATTTTATCGCTTAAAGATAATATTGCAATCCAATTTTCTTAAATTCCAAAAGTTCACCGTAATATCATTTCAAATCTCCATTTAGGTAATTTTTGTCATTAAAAGAAAACGGGCTCGAGCCAATTTACTTGCTTCGTGGGCTTAGTCCGACCTGCAAAATTAAAACTTAGAACCACTAAATCAAACCCATTTGTCACCGACCCAATGTAAATGCAAATTAAAAAATAAATGCACTTAAAACTATATGCTATGCAATTGACTATTTTTTCAAGGATAAAATTAACTCCTAATTTTTTAATGCAATAAATGACTAAACGGGTCGCCAAAATTTAGGTGTCAACAATAATCACCAATATATAACATCTACCAAGTAATCCAGTTCGATTCAAACTGGAAATCCAAACTACTGTTGTAAACTCCATATCAGATTAAGGCCTTATTTGGTTGGCCATTTAGAAAGCCCTTTGGGACTCTAAAGTCCCTTGCCAAATGCAAATGCATTTGGTTCGTTTTTTGGACAACTTTGGCAAGATGCAATTGCATCTCCAAGTGGCTCTAAGGGACTTAGCTGAATGCAAGGGTTGAGGTGCTTTGGGAAGTATTTTGGAAATGCAAGTAGCTCGGTTACTGTTCATCTTCTCCAACCTCTCCATGAGCTTGAAAGAATGTTAGAGATAATTAGGGATTTCTTTAGAATAATTTCCTTTGTTAGAGATATTTTGATAATTTCGTTGATTATCTATATCTCTTAAAATTGCTCGTATATCTCTCTTTGATTGTGTATATCTTGATTGAGATATGACATTATACACTTATCTAATAAAGCATGTAAATAGGCTCAATGTACTATTTTCTATATAAATCGGAATATACAAAATTTTTCCCAATTTTGATCTTCTGCTTTATTATTCTGGAGTAATATAATGATATTAATTGATTAGGATTTAAATAACAATAAAAAAAAAGGAATTTTCTGACAAGGAATACACAGTAACCCAGCCAAACAAGAAGTCAGCGGGGGAGGAAGTGGCCCCACTGACGTCCATGCAAGGAATGCACCACTCACATCGTCCTTTGACTACGTGGATCATATAAATAAAATTTATTGCAAGTAATGTGAGTTTCTCTTCACAAAAGGAAGAAATAAGAAAAACTCGGCCAAAAAATGAAAAGAAACAACAAGCAACAAAGTTAATCGGTCTTTTCGTGCATGGGATAGTGACTCGAGGAAATGCAGTCTGTTCATGCATGAGACAGGCTTCTTGGCATTTTTTCGAACTTTGACATTTTCAAAAAGACTCCAACCGCAAATGTAATTCTTTTTTCTCAAATAAGGAAGCGGTTGTAAAGGTGTCAAAACCTGTAGAGAGGGATTCGTCTAGCCATGAGTTTTACCTGAACTAGGGAGATGCTAGCCTAACGGCCACTGTTATCCAAGACCATGATGGTGGATTGTGGGCTACAATTTCAATTTCAAAGAAACGGGCAACCGATTGAACTTTTGTTGGAATCTAAACATGGACATTATTATATTTGCTAACCTAAATTAATTCAACAAGGAAGCTAGATTTTTAACCCCCCCCAAAAGAAAAAGGAAGCTAGATAAAGAACAATACATACCATGGAATGGAGGTTTTTTCTTTTTAAAAAAAATTATTTAATGAATGATATCACCATCATTCCTTTATTTTTGTCAAAAAATCAAAATCATCATTCTATCTTTCTTTTTAATTAAAAGACATATAGTCCTTCCATTATAATATTTCTCTTATTGGTCGATTTTTGTTTATGTGAATTGTAGAATTAATGATATAGATGCTAGTGAATATACGTGCCATGCTGAAGTACTTATGTCATGCTATAATTGGCTGAAAATTATTATAAGCCAAAAAGGCACCACATCAAACAACATAAGAAAACAAAATATTGAGAGAGTGAGGGGGAGGACCATTGTTGCCAATTGCGAAGCTCAGAGGTCACAGCTACTTGATATAAGCTTGCAGTTATGGCAGCTCAATTGGTGGTCATAAGTGATTACAACTCTTAATTTTTATATTGTCATGGATATTTTGTGGATTTTCTTTAAGTTTATCAGTTCTCTTTTTTTTTTTTTTTCTTATTATGCTCACATTTAAGAAATTCCACTTAAAGGGATTAAAGGATATCCCAATGATTGAGATTTCATTCCAAATTTCCCAAAGTAACCGGATGATTAATTTATTCAGTTACCTTGGGACACCGTCTCTTTTCCAAGAGAGATGGTACTGTTATATAATCATTTCCCTTTTTCAAATAGACAATGAAATTAACAAGAAGGAAGTATTTTTTTATCTTTTTAATTAATTTATTGATTTTTAATCTAAAGAATCCCACGGTGGGACATAGTTTTCTCAAGAAAACCGTACAACCTTGAAAAACCTTGTGGTGAGTAGAGCATGTCACTCCCTATCATTAATATCATTAAACTCTTCCAATAGGAATAACAAAAGAGGTTGATATATGTTGAGACACTTATTACTATGAAAGTATTTTGTTGGATAAAGAACTAACGTCAAAAAAATCGAGTAGGCTTTGATCATTTCACAAAAAATGTAATGTTTTTGGAAAATATTTTCCAAAAAGTCATTTTCCAAGAAAATTATAATATTGTCCGGTATTCAACTGACACTTAAAAATGAACTAAAAAATATTTTTCGCTGTTTGGTAGGGAAATTAAATTTACCACAGAAAAATGACTAAAAAATTGAATTTTATTTATTTATTTATTTTTCTTTTATTTCTTTCTCTTTTTGTTTTCTTTCATTTTCCTTTTCCTTCTTCTTTGGCCTATGGCCAACCATGATGATGGCCAGTGACTAGCCACTGGCCAGCCTTGCTCAATTGGCGAGCTCAAGCCTCGCTAGATGAGGCCTCTAAGGAGGTGGAGCCTCGCTTGAGGCAAGCAAGACTTGGCTATCAAAATTTGGTGAGGCTCCACATCATTTATGGCCAGTCACCAACTATTATCGTGTCTGGAGATCGACCAAGGAAGAAGGAAAAAGAAAAAGAAAAAAATTTAAAAAATCAAACTTTTAAAAAGGAAAAAAGAAAGAAAGAAAGAAAAGAAGGCTAGGAGGGCTGCAAGAGTATAAGATAAGAAAGAGTGAGTAAGGAAGGGAAAAACATTGATTGAAAATGTTTTCCTGAACTAGTTTATTTTCTATAAATCGAATATTGGAAAACCCGGAAAACGTTGTCCCAAAAGTTGTTTTCCGTGTGAAACGAAAGCCTTAATGACTAATAACAATAAATTTTACTTTTTTAATGGATACAATGACTGAATTTGCCCCTAAGGGCACATGTCTCCTCGAAAAAGTCTCCGTGTTCGGAAACGGCGTTATAAAAGTCCGGATACTATAACGAAACCGCGTGTATAAAAATACGGACATATTAACGAAAAGGAAAAAGAAAAATAGAGAACAAATCATGGGGAAGCACGTAGGTGCTAGGACCCGCAATGTTCCAAGTAAAAGGGGCAAGTGGGCAGACATTCTAAGGATCAGATTTTGGCCTTTTGAGGGCTCCCGTTTTTTATCTTCATCTCATTAACAGACGAAAGTATCACGGGCCGATCGATTGGGATCGTAACCGCACGGCGACTCGGAAAGAGATCATAATCGTCGAGAGGGATTACCTCGAAAGCCATCTTGCCATTCCATCCGCCAATCTTGACATCCACATCCGAAGTCGATCCTATACCATGGACGCCCTCTGAGTTGATCGGCTTGAAGGTATTCCCGGTTGGCTCCACGCGAAGTTTCAAGGCCTTCGCCACTTCAGTCGACATGAACATGTTTGACGCACCCGTGTTGACCAAGGCGTATAGCATTCGGCCACACACGTCAACTTCCACGAAGAACATTTCCAAGTCCGACACAGCTTCTTTTTCTTTGGTCGGCGATCGAGCTTGGAAGGAGTTGATCATCTTCACAGCTCCAAGCCGAACTTGCCGCCTCTCTTCTTTGGGCTCCTCCTCCACCTCTTCACTGGCTAGGGGGGCATTGATTCGACCCTTCTTTGGGCACTTTTAGGTCCAATGCGGACCTTTGCAAATGAAGCAAGGAGAAAGCGGGGGTTGATCGAACTTACTCATCGTGCAGTCTGTTGGTCGACCCCTTTGGAAGGACGACTTGGAAGTGCCTTCACCCCATGTTTTGACTCGGCCGCCTTGATCATGCGCACCTCGGGGAGTGCTTCTTCCAGCTTCATCCTCGGATCGATCCGACCTCCAATCTCTTGGTCTACTCCTTGGTTCGGCTTTGGTGAGGTCGATGAGCGACTCGGCTACGCTAAGCACTCTCGCGAGACTCGTCACATCCCCTCGCTTGAGCTCGAGAAGTACCCACGGCTTCAATCCATCCATGAATACTCCAAGAACCTCCTCTTCGCTTAGGTTACGAATTTGGAGTTTGAGCTCCATGAACTCCTTCACGTACTCTCGGATCGCATCTCTTTGCTCGAGGCGATGGAGCTTGCTACGGGCTTCTTATTGAGCAAACTCGGGGAAGAAATAGTCCCAGAACTCCCTTAAGAAGTCATCCCATGTGTCCACGGGATTGGCACCGCGCCTAGTCTCATCACACCTATTGCGCCACCAAAGCATTGCGGTATCAGAAAGGAACATCGAAGCGGTTCGTACCTTGATCGACTCATCTTGGATGTTGACGGCGCCAAAGTATTGCTCCATGCTCCAAACGAAGTTGTCCACCTCCTTGGCGGATCGTTCGCCTTTGAACTCTTTTGGTTTCGGCACCTCAAGTTTGGGCATCACTTGAGTGGGCATCGCACCGTTGGCAATGCTTAGCTTGCATAGGGTGAGCTCGGTCTTGAGCTTTTGGATCTCCGCCTTCATGGATTCGACCTCGTCCCTACATGGTATTTCCTCTTCGATCACTTGGACACGCTCCTTCAACACATCGATCGATGCTTCAAGGGCTTCGTCCTTGTCGTGCAACGGAGCTGTAGCTGCGTTGAGGCCGGTCGCGAAGTCTTCACAGAGTGAGGTCTCAACCTCCATGATCCGGTCTCACACATCGTCAAGACCTTCCATGAGCTCAAGCACAGCACTCTGGACCTTCCCGATCTTCTCATCGAACGCAGCTACGGCATCCATCGAGGCATCTCTTTTCTTTGATCGGCCACGGGTCTCCTTGGCTTGCACGGTCTCTCCATCCATCACAGCATCTTGGCTCGACATTCTCTCGAACAGTTGGCGCTCCTTGGTCTCTCGAAACGGATCTCTCTTTAGCTCTGATACCACTTGTCATAGGCCGATCAATTGGGATCGTGACCGCGCGGCGACTCGGGCTATTTTGGATCACCCAAGCCAAGCCTTGCTCGATCGAACGCTCACTCACTCGTATACCCAGATTGTTGAGAGAGAAAGTTTAGAGAGAGGAGCTCTGGAAAGAAAGAAGCTTTGATTTAACTGAAATGTGGGATGGTTACAAATGAGGGAGAGGGCACCCCTTCTTATACTTGAGGCCCTCAAGTTATATCCGTTGATTTAGATTTGATCCGGCGAACGAGATCGCACCGCCTTAACTACCGACATTAATGCTAACTACTAGCTACCGACATAAATAAAGATAGAGTCTTCTAGAATCAGGCATAATGACGGTGTCGCCCGCCCTTGGAAACTTCGGGGAGAGGACTTGATAGGAATCCGAGTGAAAGCAGGAGGTCCTCCACGGATGAGTCACGGCTGTCCTCCAGGAACCTCTTGGGTTGGCCTTCTTTCGGGCCGTGACAAAAGCATGGTGGACAAATTAATAATGCACCACCCCAAACGCCCATGCTGGGTCTTTTATTCCCATGAACCTCGTCGTTCATGATACAGCGATCGGCAAACACTTGAAGAAACCTCATTTTCACGAAGAAAGGGAGAGATTTGGGGAAGGTTAATGGAGAACAACAATCCAGCTGGTCACGGTGGTTGGGGGTAAGCTTTGGCGGCCTTATATAAATCTTAAGAACTGTGGCCCAGCTCTGTCACTCAGTAGGAGGATTGCGGGGAAAGTCGTGCCAAAATATTGATATTGTTTCCTGTTCCTACCTCTGATCATCTCGCACTATGTAACCATTACGTGAATGCCATTTTAGAGCGAAAAACCTGCACTCTACATAGAAGTGGTTGTGGAACTCTGAACCTGTACTATTAGTTTAAGAGGCCCGGCAAGTCTTTCAGCTCGTAGAAAATGGCCTGTTTCTCGCATTAGACTGTGAGGCTGTTTGGTAACCGGCCAATTCTTAATTATTTCTGTTCTTTTGATCCATAAAACGATAAAAAAAAATAAAAATTTATTTCGTTACATCAACTAATATTTCTATTTTCAATAACAAATAAGTAGCCAAGGAATAAATTTGGAACAAAAACAAGAAGTAGAAAAAAGTTACCCTTTTGTTCTAGAGAACCATTACTGAAACCAAGTCATTTTCTTTTCTTTTCTTTTTTCTCATTTTCTTCTTTTTCTTTCTCCTCTAGCCAGTTGCTGCACTCAACGACCTTGCCGAAGCCTCGTTAGCCCTTGGCTAGGCTAACCTCGTGGTGGTTGGGCAAGGCTGACCTCCTCAAGAGCTGGTGAGGTTGTCGGCTCTTGTCTTTGGCTATCGCCCGAGCAAGGCTTGACCTCACCCAGCCATCGCAAGGTCAGCCTTGCCATGATCGAGCAAGGTTGACCTCGCGGTGGCTAGGTGAGACCGACCTCCCTGAGGGTTGGCGAGGTGGCCGACTAGAGGAGTAAGAAGAGAGGGGAAAAAAAGAGAGAAAAATCCCCAAAAAATATTAAAAAATTAAAAGAAATTTTACATTTCAAAAAAATTTGAGAATTGTACTAAACACATTTATATTCTTTTTTTTATTCCAAGAATAGAAATTTTGTACAATTACTAAATGCAGAAATTCATCAAGGAAACAAAATCAGAAAAATATTATTTTTGAATAGAAATTATTATCAAAAATTGAATAATTACCAAATGTACACTGAGAGTCATATTGAAACACAAATTTTAACCATCCAGATTTTTTCATCTGTTTGTTGTTTTCCTCCTGTCGATTGAAATGTTCATAATGACTCGACTATCAAAGAGTAGAAATGGGGCTTTACTTAGAACAGAGCACGTACTTACCGGTGGATGCAAAATGGCTTGTCTCTTGCATTTCCTAGATTGTGGTAGTTATTTTGTACCACCCAGATTTTGTCTTATGTAAGAATGCTTCTTGTAGTCATCGACCCCTTTTTTGTGCGAATTAGCATATTTTCATGATATCCATTTGGTAATTGAATACATTAGGACTCATACCGGGAAGAATCTATCTCACGTATGCATACATTTAAAACAGCTGTATTTGTCTGAGGAAAGTGAAATCCATAATAACTGCATTTCTTTTTGAAATCCACAAAGTTGGAAAAAATGTAAATCGTCTCGTGAAGTTACTAGGTGGGAAATTCTGTCACATGATGAAGAGACACGACTATATATATTGTATCAAAAGAAACTCATATCTTTTTAAGAACAATGTATTAGTTGAAAGTCTTATTAGCTTTTCCTCCTAAGAAAAGATGGGACCTGGTATTAGCATCACTACTGTGTTTCTATCTAATAAGCATATGGGCTAACCCGGTAGTTTTGTGCATCTGAGTAGTTTTGTTATGCGAATAATTGTTTTTATAGTGGACTGGGAAAGATTTGTAGGTGTTGAGGAGGTTCTCCCTTGCACTCTGATGTTACATTTTGTCCGAAAGAAGAATTTTAATTAGCCATGGATCGATTCGGGGATTAGACTCATGCAATGCATGGGCTCATCAGCTATGATTTGTGCTAGAAGCTTGGCATCACACTGCACTTTAAATTTCCTTTTGAACTTATATTGGTAGTTCTTGATTTGTTTGTGTGAGTATATTTGTTGATAGCATTGACATTTGCCTGATATTCGCTGTAGACTCATATCTTGATAGCTTTTGTGTATATTATCATTGTATATGATGTAGAAAGAGCTCAACTTGAGCTTTTGCAACGTACTGTCGCCTAACAAGTAGTTTGCTGATTTTAATTTCAAGATATGGAGCAAAGCAAACAGCACAAATTGCTGCAACATATAACCAAAATCTTGATTCCAGGGAGGAGTCCTTGCTTCAAGCCATCAGGGACACGTATAGATATATAGGTCCAGCCAATAATACTAGTGCACCAGTCATGCTTATCTATGCAGTGGTAAAAAACATCTGGCAAAAATTAATCTTCAAGATCGGAAGGCAAGATATGGACCCATGGTTTCGACTTGTGTATGCTCTCATTGCTGTTGCTCTAGGTTGTGTAGGTTGCAGTTTGCTGATACATGTTCTGCTTGGCGACATGCCTTGGATTTTCATTCTTTGTGTCCTGATGTTGAAAATCCCATCCCTGTTTGAACATGATTAATTAGAGAACGAACGGTTGACAGTTTTCGATTTTCCTGATGTTGTGGTTTCCTCTTGGTTTTGATGTCCGCCTAGCCAATGCTGGCTGAGACACGAGCCTCATGTTATATTATTATTATCTTGGACACCTTTTACATCACAAAGTAGCATGTGTAATGATGACGAAGATAATTGTACTACTTAGTTAATTACTTGTAGCAATACTATGAAATTGGAGAAATAAGGGATTTTTTTCTTTGGTCAAGGAGAAACTAGGGAATTGATTAAGTGAATTTGAGAAAGAATCGCACTATCCTCATTCACTAGTCTTTCTCTACACAAATTGACAATTTCAATGTAGTTCAAGATTCGATCTTGATATCCCAACCTCGGCAACACTCTATATACTATTATCTTGACATGTACTTCAGGTCACAGAGGAAGCATGCAATAAGTGAGAGAGAGGGAGCTAACTGGTCACAAGTTTGTAATGAAAAGATTTACCCACCGGAGAACAAAGCAAATTCACATTAGAAAAGCGAGATGCACGACCTCTTACATGTTGGGGCCAGTTTGGAAGAAATAGAAAAGTGAGACAAAGTAGTTTTGGTTTGAAATGAGTAAACTTAGACGTGCAGACCCGGAGTGTCATAACTTGATATAAAGGAACACTTAAGTGTCATAACTTACGAAAGTGACACTTGAGTATTAAAATTGGAGCAAAATGGATCACTTAAGTGCCAATTCTGCCAAAATTCGGCAAAAATGCTGACGTTGTGATTTTCCAATGAAGCAAGTGCAAAACGGTGTCGTTTTGATGCGACGTGGTAAAAAAATAATATAAAAATTAATTAAACTAAATATATTTAAAATATTTAAAAATAAAAATAATAAAAAAGGGGGAGGCGGTTGAGGGCTCAGCCCTCAGCTGCCGCCATCGTCTCCCCGCCGCCGTCAAGAACGGTCGGCGATGGAGGGTCGGCCGGGGTTGTCAGGCCCTAGCCAGGGGCCAGCAACCTCGACGAACCGGCGGCAAGGGCTCGCGAGCCCTCGCTGTCACGACCTCTTTTTTTTAGTGCCCCATCGGGGCGGGTGCCTAAAGGAGGCTAATGGTTCGGCTAGGTCTATTTTAGCCCGAACTCTCCCAAGTCCACCAATTCGCGATTTAATGGTTCAAAATTTTTAACCTATAAGTCAATTTTAAAAAACGGAGTCGCCACTAATCGATTTGGGATGGGTCGATTAGAAACCCAAGCAAAATATCGGAAGGAATACTCGCTCCTGCGCAACCAGAGAAATTAGGATCGGGGACTTGATTACACTAGTTAATCACTAATGCCCTTTTGGTAGCTGATCTTGTTTAAACCCTAAGGCTTTTGGATATTTGAGGGTTTTTCCATGCATTTGTAGAGCAAAAAACATTTTTTGGTCTTTTCTCATTTTTGGACATAAAAAAGTATTCTTTTTGGATTTTTGGTATTTTCGGAAAATATAAATCTGTTTTGGCTTTTTCTGACTTTTTTGGCCTTTTTGGGAAAATAAGAAATTTTTTGATTTTTTGATTTTTTTGGAAAATAAATTATTTTTTTATTATTTTTTATTTTAAAATATTATATTATATTATGATATTATAAAAACAAACTGGGTCGGGTTCCCGGGTTGGGACCGACCCGGTTCGCGACCCGCGAGACTGGATAGGCTGCGTTGCGGGCCCGGCCAGGGATTTTTTCTTTTTTAAAAAAAAAAGGCCCAAACCGATTTTGGCCCACTTTATAAAAAAAACTCCAACCCAACATCTACCCAGCCCACGCGCACAACCTAGCCCGCTTTGAAGCCAAACCCTACCCCTGTTCGGACCCACGCCCGACCCGGTTTTCAGTCGCTGACCTGGCTTGCAGCCGTGACCCAATTTCTAAAACCCTACCCGGATTCATGACCCGTTTTGACCTCGCCGACCCGACCCGTGTGTAACCCTCGAGATTTGGCGATCTGCGACGCCAAGGCTGGGACGTCACCGGGCGGTGACTCGACGACGACGACGCGGCGGACGGCGATTAGGGTTTCGGCGACGATGACGAGCGGCTATTGGATTCGCAAGAAGCGGTGACGATGACGGGCAGCTGTTGGGTTCTCGGGGAGAAGGCGGAGCAACAGTGACGATGCGGGCAAGCATGGCCTTTACCTGTTCGCAACGAGGGTATGGCAAGGCGGCTGTGGGGACGTCTTCATCGGGTGGTGAGCAGCAACGGCGATCTGGTGCAGCAGCGACGTTGAGGCGTCAAAAGCAATGGCAATCCGGTGCAGTAACGGCATCGGGGTGGTCGGGAGAATTCGGCTTGGCGCAGGGATGGCGTCGGGTAGCATCGATGGCACCTCCTTTCTCCTCGAATCCGACCCTCCCTCCTCCGGCTTCTCTTGTTCAACCCTCTCACACTCAGATCTAACCCCTCACGCTTGAATCCGCCTCAAGCACTCCGACCGACCTCAGATCTCGGCCTGCTCGTCCTCGGCCCCCCTTTCTGAAGTCTCTTAGTGGGAGGTTTCGAAGATCTGCAGCCCTCGATCCTTCGCCGCTTCTCTCCCTCTCTTGCCGTCGTCGGGAGAGGCCTATTTATAGGCGAGGGGATGGCCGGTCGACGGAACTTCGACCGCCGATCTTCGCAAGCCGAACGGCCTCCGTCGGTCTAACCGACATCCTATTCGTCGAGGCAGCTCTAGCTAGGCCACCTTGCATTGAAGACGCATCCCTTCCGCCTGCAACGTTGCACGTCACCATCCTCTCCCACCTTCTGACGTCGCACGCGTTCGGCCTCTAGCGCGTGCTGCTCATTTGATCAAGGAAGAAGACAACAGAGGAAGAAGACAAGCATGGAGGGCTGGGCCAAGGAAAAGAAAGAGAATGGGCCTGAGGGCCCGCGCGAAGAGAAGAAGAGGGGGCTAGGCGCAAAGGCCCAGCCCCGATGGGCTGCTTCTTTTTTGTTTTTCTTGTTTTTTTTTTTTTTCTTGTTATTATCTATTTATCCGAAAAAGAGGAAAAATACATAAACATAAAAACTAAAGCCTAATCGAAAACCTAATCAAAATTTAGGTGTCAACACTCGCCCAAATTCGACAACCCCTCGTGGGCAGTGGCCCCCGACCCCCTGCGGGCAGCGGCCCTTGGCCCTTGGCCCGGCAACCCCGACCGACCCTCCCCCTCCGTCACTAGCCCTTTCCGGCAGCGGGAGGCGGTGGCAACGGCGACGGGCGAGGGTTAAGCCCTCAATCACCTCCCCCATTTTCTTATTTTATTTTATTTTATTTTATTTTTAAAAAATTTATTATTAAAAATTTTTATTTTAAATATTTTAATAAATTTAAATTTAAATTAATTATTTTTTATATTATTTTTTTACCACGTCAGCACCAAAACAACGCCGTTTTTGCATTATTTGGCCATGTCGGCGTGCAAAACGGCGTTGTTTTGCACTTACTTTGCCGGAAATTGCACACATTAGCATTTTGGTTGGATTTTGGTCGGAGTGGCACTTAAGTGATCCATTTCTCTTCGAATGTAGCACTTAAGTGTCACTTTCATAAGTTATGACATTTAAGTGTCCCTTTGTGCCAAGTTATGGCACTTGAAACGATCTTTTGCCAATAAACTTAGGTAGAGATAGAAGTCAATTTCTAAGAATTAGTATCTTTTCATAAGAAAAAAGGGCAGGAATCAGAGATATCATGGAGATGGGCCTAATCCATTGAGATTTAAGGAAAGGAAGTTGCTCTAAGTCCTCAGCCATTATTTTCTTTCTTTGTGAACTTTGTGTTTAAAAGAGATGAAGAGTCAACTGGGCACCCTCCAAAGCCAAAAGCATGTCACAAGAAATTCCGTTTACTTGCACCTTTGTCTTGTTTAATGTAAACATATGTTCTCTATCCTTTGGTTTTCCTTTTGTTAATTCATCCGGGTTTTTATTCCCCTCCTAGTGACTCAGACTGTAGGATCAAACAATGTACTTAGGAGCCATAATACAAAGATTCGTCATATATCTTACTTATCTTACTGGGGAAAAGCCTTAACAATTCAAAATCAAAGAGAAAACATCCACATCACAGCTAAAAGTGTTTATATATGATAGAGGGTGAATGAAAACGATAAGTTAGGCCGCATAAAGTTGCTTCTCTTTTTCCTACTATAAAAAGAGTTACACACATGCATAAAAAAAAAAAAAAAAAATTTGAAGGTATGGAAAGAGTTAAATATAATTAAAAATTAATCTGGGAAAAATGTTTTAATATTTGTAAGATTTAAATTTAATGTTAGTAAGATATTTAGAGGATTACATCTTAGCTATTTTAATATTATAATTTTGTCCATTTTGTGTATTACGTCACAATGATATATTTGCCCCAAAAAAAACAAACTCAAAAACATAAGCATTACATGAATCTTTTTATAAAAGTTTGAGGTTGTTGAGATCATGTGTTTGAGAGCTTTAATCCTGGTAAGATGATCAAGTATGTCCAGATTAACAGTAGTATGAAGTTTTGCTCAGAACTGTTAAATATCAACAAGGGAAAGGGCATAGTGAGACACCACACTAGTGATAATGAACTATAACATATTGCAGAGTTAATTGGCGGAACATTAGTAGAGATGACCTATAAATGATGTCTAATGCCAGTTTAATACAAAGTTCCTAACAGATGTGCTTAGCACGACGAGTTACCTAGTGAATAGATCTCCATCGACCATGATTAGATGCCGGACCTAAGGAACTCTAGTCAAGTATTGTTAGTGATTATTTTGTTTCTTAATATTTGGTTGCTTATGTCATGACCGAGTGAGTAAAGGTAAGCTCGATGGGTCAGCAAGAAAGTGCACTTTATACATGAACCTACAATTTTCTTTGTTAAAAGGAAAGAAAAAATGAAAAACATAATTTATCATCCGAACTTAAATCTCCTCGAGCTATTATTATCCGGACTATTTGAAGGTGCACTATGTTTATCAACCAAAATTTCAATGATAGTCTCTCGTTTTTTCATATTTAGCCCAAAACTGACATTGCCATGGGCCTTTACTATTGTGATTGTGAAGCTATGCATGAGGATGTTTTAGGTCTTTGAGCAGATAACTAACAATCTGTCATCTAATAAAACCAGTTATCCACTGATTGCGTGAAATCTACTTGTTCCATCTGAGCTACTGTCATAAGCAAGATTGAAGTGAAGCGTGGAAAAGAAAAAGGATAGAAGGTAAGATACAAAAGAGCATTTAGAGTTTACTTACTTGCCGGCCTTCTAAAAGCAGAAATGAATGTCAACTTCACATCCCTCACAGAATGCAAAAAATGCCTGGATTTCCATGAGATGAACGAACGCTAAATATATCGTCTTCACTGGAAGACACAAGGAAAAACTTCAACATAATATATTCAAGAAATTTCAGCTGCAGTTATGACCCAAATGTCTTGATATAATCAATAACAACTAAGGTCAAATACCTTCGACTCTTTGACAGCAAAAGTCACGTCTACTGGGTGGCCGCTATGAGCATACTGCCGAACTCTTCCACAGGATCTATCCACAGTTGAGTGCAGCAAAGAGACGTTCTCTGCAACCAGCGTTTGAATCGGATACTCTTCTCCATATTCAGTCAAAAAGAGCAAAACTAGCGTCTACCTTTGGTAGGATCAATCTAGCTTTGAGCCTCAACGGCTTTCCCACCAAATTCACTTGCAGCATCAGAAGGTATGGAGCTGCATTCAGTTGCAACAAGAGTAATTTCCTGAAGGATGAACGAAAATTTGCGAGCAAGTTCAGATGATGAGGCCTCCCCACAATATTTTTTGGGGCATTGTCTCCTATCCAGAGATAATTATTGTACACTGGGGTCGACATTGCAAGCTATCCAGTATGTTTTCTTAATGCCTGCATACATATGACAAGAACTTGGTTTAAACCTCATCACGTATGCATGAACAAAAACTCATAGTTGGCAAGGTGAGATAAACAAGTATTTCTGCATGGTGCAGCTTCTTATGAAATTAATGCAGGTTTGACAGGAACCAGCCTCCGATTCCATTGCAGTTAGAAAACATACTGAATGATATGTAGTTAGCATGATTGAGTCAAAAGACTTAAAATGGTGAGTGGCCAACAAAAAGAAGTAAAAGTCGTACACACGGAATCTAATATTCGATAAGTTCCCCCTATGTCTTTATTCCGAATCCATTGGCTTTATAGGTGATATTAGTGCACTGCAAAATTCATAAGACAGAGTTCACATTACTTTTGCATGATGAGAAATTAGAGAAGCTAATCCCGGTGGATTCATACAACATGACTTAGTAATGCTCATGACAGCATTCTGCAGTCATTTTCTCTCAGTGAAAATGTCAGTTTCAAAACTTCATGCTTTCAGTTATTGAGTGTTGCAAAACTCCATACAACACCATAAAAGTAACTAGACAAACTAGGAAAACCAAGACAGAATAGCAGCACCCATAGAAGGTTATCCATTGGGGTTTTTTCCTATGGTTTCTGTTGGAGAAATCTTTCTGTAATATTTTGAAGCTGACAAAACGTTTCCATTAGTCTAGTCTGAAGATTTGCAGACTCTACTATTTAAAGTCTGAAGACCTCCGGACTGCCAGATTCAAGACTCAAAGTCTATTCTTATTGACAGTTTGTAGTTTGTCGAAGAAGGTCTATCCAGGACTGTGTGTTTCATTAAGGATTTGATCTTATCGACTGACGAAGATCTCTTGGCTAGATATGACATAACGGATTACTTTATTCGAATCAAGATTGATTAAAGATCCGATGATTGGCGAAATATACTTGGAAGTTCTACTTATGGAAACCGAGATCCTGATTGTATGGGCGAGCGGGGATTGATGGGCTATCGACATGTTCCTTTAATAGCTCGAATGATCTTCATAATTGATTCTGTCCAACGGGAAAATTGGAAGAATTCCTTTGGTAAGTGCCAACGGGTATGATGGCATAAAGGAGTATATAAGGAAGACGTTCTAGTTGTTCGAGTAGGGTGCACGATAGAAGAATTCCAAAGTCTGAAGCTCCTTGTTCTTTGTCAATTCATTTACTGAGCGAATTCTTGTACCCAAAAGAGAGTCTATATTTTAAGATACCTTGAGGAAGTGTGGTAGAATATCTACACTATGGAATCAAGGGAAAGCATTGTTGTAACATCTCTTTTGTTCATAGTGAAATCCAGCCGGTGGGCTGTCAGTGCGAAAGAGTGGACGTAGGCTTGGAATAAGCCGAACCACTATAAACCTTGTGTTCAATTTTCTCTTCCCTACTCTCTGTTTACTTTGATCATAATCTGTTTTGGATAACTTCATTTCTATTGTCTGCCTAGTATTACTTTCGTATCTCTATAAATTGTTTTTACACCTATTCACCCCCCTCTAGGTATTTATACTAGCTATATCAATTGGTATCGAGCCTGTGTACTCACTTTGTTTGAAGTGTTTTACTTGAGTTAAAGATCAATGGCTAGTATGTTAGCTCCAGTGGCTGGTGGAAGGGCAAAGCAATACCAGACCTCCTTACTTTGATGGAAAGGATTACAACATCTGGAAAAACAAGATGAAAGCGTTCCTAAGATCAAAGGATCCTCTGGAATGGGACGTTGTAGAAAAAGGAATCACTCCTAAAGCTGTAGAGAGAGGAAAAGAAACTGTTGAATCTAGTGAAATGACTCAGGAAGAGATAATCAAGAAACAAGCTCTTGATGCAAAAGCAATTTATTCTTTATATTGTGCTTTCTCACCTACTGAATATAACAGAATATCTTCTTGTCTTACAGCAAAAGAAGTCTGGGATAGATTACATATTACCTATGAAGGAACTGATCAAGTGAAAGAGACCGGAATCAACATTCTCCTCGGTCAATACGAAGCCTTCAAAATGAAATCAGGAGAATCTATAAATGACATGTTTAGTCGTTTTACAGAAATCGTGAATAGTCTTGAAAATCAAGGTCAACCAATTTCTGATCCCATGAAAGTAAACAAGCTACTGCGTGGACTCTCCAAGGATTGGAATCACATAAAGACCTCAATAAGAGAGACACAAAGAATCATGCCACTATCTCGTCGATGAGTTGGTTGGAACTCTTCGAGTCTTATGAAGTGGAACGAATCAATGAAGACGAAGATCCTAAAGGTAAGAAATCCATTGCATTAAAATCCAATGATGATTCTGATGTTACAGATTCTAAAGACGATATGAATGATGAGGAGCTTGCTCTCATGATAAAAAGATTCAGAAAGCTGAACAGAAAAGGAAGAAGATTCAATCCAAATAAACAGAGTTTTCAAAAGCAACAGACTAAGTCTGTTGAGGATGATGAATCAAACAAAGATGTAGTCTGCTTTGAATGTAAGAAAAAGGGACACATCAGACCCAACTGTCCTCTTCTGAGGAAGAAGAAAGGAAAAGCTGAAAAGTATCGAAAGGCTCTTAAAGCAGAAACCTGAAGTGATATAGAGTGTGAAGAAAGTGATGATGATTATGCCAATATATGTCTAATGGCACAATCGGATTCAAATTCAAACTCCGAGACAAACTCAAATTCAGACAGTGAGTTTGAGGTAAGTAACTTTAAAATCCCTGTTAAAGTTTATAAATACATTGATGAGATGTGTTATAGTCTTAAGACTTCTCTTAGAAGGATTTCCGAACTTAAAAAGGAAAATTCTGCACCAAAACAACAGGAAAATGCTTTGAAAGAAAAGTTGAAATGTTTAGATATGAATGTTTCTACTCTTAAAGAAAGTGAAGAAAATCTTTTAAAAGAAAATGAATTTTTAAAAAATGACATATCAAATATTTCAAAAAGATTTTCAATAGGATCTGAGAAACTTGAGAAAATTCTTTCGGCACAAAGACCTTATTTCAATAAATCTGGTTTGGGAATGACTGTGGAAACCATTCCTCTAATTGATTTTCCTAAAGTGAAGGAAAGAATTAAGCAAAGACCCACAAGAGATGCTTACAAAAATCATTTCAAAAAGGTTTTTGTAAAACCAGTAGGTCGAAATGCTCTCAGATGTTCAAAGTGCAATAGTGCAAATCATTTTGAAAAGGAATGTCCTATGGTTTGGAAACCTGTTAAAAAGGTATGGGCAAAAACCGCATATCATACTAACACCAATGGACCCAAGAAAATATGGATACCAAAGAAAGCTTGAGTCTCTTTTTAAATGCAAGTCACTATCAAGAAAAAGGTAAAATGGTATCTGGATAGTGGATGCTCAAGACATATGACGGGGAGATTCAAAATGCTTCATAAAGCTCGTTCAAGTAAATGGTGGAAAAGTCTCATTTGGAGGAAACAACAAAGGAAGAATTGTGGGGTTTGGAAGCGTAAGGATTGGAAACCTCACAATAAGCAATATTTCCCTAGTGGAAGGACTCAACTACAATCCGCTCGCATCGGTCATTTGTGTGATATCGGTTTCAAAATAAACTTTCAAGAAGGAATATGTTCGGGAACCAAGTAAAGATTCTACTCGAGTCATTTATGGGTCGAAGACATGGAAATATCTACCTCTTGGACGTGAAACCAGATGAATCGCAATGTCTAATCTCAATACAAGACGAAGCGAGCTTATGGCACGAAAGCTTGGGCACATCAATATGAAGCGAGATAGCCAAAATTTCAGCAAAGAAGCTTGTTCATGGTTTACCCAATTTATCATACCAAAAGTCTCGATCTATGCACTCCATGCGTATTGGGAAAGCAGGTAAGAAATTCCTTTAAACCAATAAATCAAGTTTCCACTAATCGTGTACTTGCAGCTTTACGCATATGGATCTCTTTGGACCAACCAGAACTCGAGCATTGGAGGTAAGAAATATTGCCTAATAATTGTGGATGACTACTCACGATTTACTTGGGTATATTTTTCGGCAAGTAAGTCTCGAAACCTTCTCTTACTTTGAAAAGTTTTCTAAAAAGGTTCAAAATGAAAAAGGGTATGTTATCTCAAGTATAAGAACAGACCATGGAGGTGAATTTAAAAATCAAAATTTTACAAAATTCTGTGATGAATCTGGTTTTCAACATGAGTTCTCCTCTCCATATACTCCAGAGCAAAATAGAGTTGTGGAAAGAAAGAATAGATCGCTCCAAGAAATGGCTAGAACTCTTTTGATTGAAAGTAACATCTTTCACGATTTTGGGCTGAAGTAGTTTCAACAGCATGTTATATTATCAATAGAATTTTTCTAAGGTCTATTCTGGAAAAAACCCCCTATGAGTTATTCAAAGGAAAGAAACCTATCGTTTCATACTTTCATGTGTTTGGATGTAAATGCTTTATTTTGAAAAATGCAAATGATCGAGTTGGCAAGTTTGAGGAAAAATCAGACGAAGGCATCTTCATTGGATACTCTACCTCAAGCAAAGCCTACAGAGCCTATAACAAGAAGACTCAATCTGTGGAGGAATCAATGAATGTCAAATTCCAGGATTCTATGCAAAATGAATCTATTCAGACTCATCTTGAAGAATCGAACACGCTTCGAGACTCTACAAAGTCTAAAGAAGCAGCTCAGACTCTGAAAGACCAGCAACAAGTGGTTATTGAAGATTCAAATGAAGGAAGTGATCATCAACCTGACAAATCAACCAATAACTGGAAGCATAAGTCCAGTCATCCCAAAGATCTCATTATTGGCGACATTAATGAAGGAATTCGCACAAGATTCAAAAGGCGCGAAGAGTCTAATGCTGTTGCTCTTATTTCTGAAATAGAACCCAAAAGCATAGAAGAAACTTTATCTGATGAAAGCTGGATTGAAGCTATGCAAGAAGAACTCAGACAATTTAGCATTAATGATGTCTGGGAGTTAACTCCTAAACCAAAAGGTAAATCTATTATTGGAGCTAAATGGGTTTTTAGGAACAAGATGAACGAGAAAGGAAAAGTCATAAGAAACAAAGCAAGACTCGTGGCCAAGGGATATACGCAAGAAGAAGGGATAGACTATGACGAGACTTACGTACCAGTAGCAAGGTTAGAAGCAATTCGATTATTACTTGTTTTTACTGTTATAAGGATTTGGGTTATTCCAAATGGACGTCAAAAGTGCTTTCCTGAATGGATTTATCCATGAGGAAGTCTATGTGGAACAACCACCTGGGTTTGAAGACCCAAGGAAACCAGACTCAGTATTCAGACTGAAAAAGGCCTTGTATGGTTTAAAGCAAGCACCTCGAGCTTGGTACGACAGGCTGAGTAAGTTTTTAATTCAAAATGGCTTTGTTAAAGGTAAAGTGGACACTACTCTGTTTATCAAAAGAGAAAGCAAAATTTTTCTGCTTGTTCAAATATATGTTGATGATATTATTTTTGGATCCTCTAATGAAAGTTTGTGCAAGAAATTCTCTAAGTCTATGCGGGATGAATTTGAAATGAGCATGATGGGTGAACTAACCTTCTTTCTTGGACTTCAAGTGAAACAATGGAAGGAAGGGACTTTTATTCATCAAGGAAAATATGCTAATGATCTTGTCAAAAAGTTTGGACTGGAAAATTGCAAAAAGACTGATATACCAATGTCAAGTTCCTTGAAGATAGACAAAGATGAAGGAGGAAAGAAAGTTGACCAGAAGCTATACAAGAGTATCATTGGTTCACTTCTTTATCTTACTGCTTCTAGACCAGACATTTTGTTTAGTGTTTGCATTTGTGCTAGATTTCAAGCAGACCCTAAAGAATCTCATCTAAGTGCTGCAAAGCGTATTATCAAATACATTGCTTCAACTTCAAGCATCGGTCTTTAGTATCCTAAAAAGGGAGACTTTACTCTTCTTGAATACTTAGACGCAGATCTAGCCGATTGCAGAGTTGATAGAAAGAGCACTTCGGGCACTTGTCAACTAGGAAGCAGGACAGTGTCTTGGTTTTTAAGGAAGCAAAATACAGTAGCTCTTTCTACAGCAGAAGCAGAGTATGTATCTCTCGGAAGTTGTTGTTCACAAATTCTGTGGATAAAACAACAGCTAAGAGACTTTGGAATTGAAGATTCATGCACGGAGATTAACTGTGACAACACCAGTGCAATCAATCTTACCAAAAATCCAATCCTTCACTCAAGAGCGAAGCATATAGAGATTCGACATCACTTCATTAGAGATCATGTTCAAAATGGAAAAATTTCGATACAGTTTATTGACTCAAAGAACCAACTGGCGGATATATTTACAAAGCCTTTAGAGAAAAATCAATTTGAAATCATCCGTTCCAGACTCAACATCCTGAAGCTTGAAGAAGTTAAAGTCTAAAGACTCTCAAACTCAGAAGGTTCTTGACTGTAAGTTATTTTATTTTCTCTCATATTAAATCTAGAAAAGGTACGATCATCTATCTATAATTGATTTTTGCTATCTTCAATTTCCGTGATGAGTGCAATTTTTCTTTTTCAAAAAGGAGTTAATATTTTAAAAATGGCAGTTATCGATTTTTGAAAAAGGCAGTTATTTCTTTTTTTTAAAAAAGGGCATCTTTTGCTTTCCATTACGATGCTTGGTATGCCTCTCTTCAACCGACCTATATACGGTCAGTTCCTCTTCGTTCAAAAACCCTAAAAAGCATCGATCTTCCACTCCTGTCTTCTTCACTTGTTTAATCTTCGAAAAAGTTATCATCTTTCTTGGGAAAGTCAAGCTCGGAATCTTTCAAGACTGCGAAAGATGTCGTCTTCAAGAAAGTCTTCAAGGATTGCAAATAGGGGACCACGGAAAATGAGTGAGGGGCCTACTCACTTTGATCTCACCGAGGAAGAGGAGTCACCCAGTCAGCAACAGAGCCCACAACATTCTCAGAAGCGTCATTCTCCACCAACTAGTACACAGGGTGTTGGTCATCGAGAAGAGGAAGAAATCGTTGAAAGAGCTAATCCTGTAAGAACTCAAAAGCCCTCTTTTATTTATAAGCTTTACCGTGCTTTAAAGAGGACCGTTACTCCATTGAACTACATCGATGAGTTTCTTAAAGACAAGAGATATGGGAATGAGTACATCTTTTTGCAAAATATGGAGCGTTTGGGAATTGCTCCTAAGGGGATGGTAGAAGAAACCCTTGCAAATATCCCAAGTGATCTGCGTGTTGGAGGACTGAATCCGATAGGTGGGAATGATGATGACAAATTGTACAGCCAATTTCAACCGAGAATGGGTGTTGCAGCGAAAATTCGGGGAAAATGACAGACTTGTTCGATCGAAGGAACGAAGGATCTATACTCCAAATTGTTGAAGCGTGGGGTGATAACCCTAGGAGTGTGGATTTTGATTTCCTTGATGCTGTGAATATTAATTTGAGGGAAAAGTTCAGTTTTCTTCAACTTGAACAGTTACGTTCGACACTACGAAGCCTATGCCGAACTAATCGCATATTTCTATTTGAATCTTAGCTTCTTGGATGCGAATAGAATCTCTTTTAGTGTCCAAGATCAGGACTTTGTGGTGGATGTAGATATGCTAGCTGATGTGATTGGGGTTGAGAGAGGAAGATATCAACCTATCAATGTCTCTATTGCTCGTGCCACATTGGAACTTGTTAAGGACGAAGAAAGACGAGAGGGAAGGATTTCCTACTCAAGGATGCGTGCGTTCAACATTCCCCGCTTCACAAGATTGTGATAAATTGCCTCAAACTGAAATCTACTTCAAAGACTGATGTTTCAAACTCAAAGGCAAAGCTGATGTACGCCATCATTGCTGGGAAAAAGTTTTCTCTTCCTCACACCATTGTGTTCCACATGTATAGAGCAGTGGTGAAGGACAAGGGTCAACTTCCTTATCCAGGTCTTGTGTCAAAGTTATTCAGACATTTGAATGTTCAGCCTCCACAATTTCTCTATGTTCGATCGTGTGATAAAATGGTGGTAGGACTGAAAATGGTGTCCAAAATGCGTCTGAAAGAACTCGACAAGGCGTTGGAGAAATTCAAGGAGACAACCCCTACCAAGCCTCATCAAGTCTCTTCGGCAAAGCAAAAGAAAAGGGAAGGAGCCTATAGTTGCTCCATCCAAAAGAGAAGAGCTCTCATCATTGAGGATGAAGATGATGAGGATGACATCACCATTCTGCTATGGCATTGAAGAACCTAAGTCGTTGTTCCGAGAATCAATGGAACGACAGGAGAAGGAAACAGAGGAGAAGGAAGCAGAGGAAAAAGAAGCAGAGGAGAAAGAATCAGAGGAGAGAGAAGCTGAAGAAAGAGATGCAGAGGAAGAAATGTTTGAAGAAGAAGAAGAATAAGAAGAAAGAGGAAATCCAGAGGAAGGAGAGCATGAGGAACACTCTTCTCCACCTGAAGGCATGGAAACAGGAGGAGATGGTGAGAAAAGAGGAATGTCCTCATATCCTGCTACCAGTGAAGGAGTCAGCCGCTCTCCAGCAGATTCAGAGGACATTCATGCCTCTCAATTTCCTGAGGAGAGACATGATGCTTCATCGCCAAATCTACGTGACTATGTACCATCGTCTGCCTTTACTCCATCCGATCGTGCCGAAGCCGACGCAAACCGATAATTCAGCAGATTTCGCGAGAATTCTTGATGTTCTCTTGGAAATGCGGGGTCGATATATGCTCGGGATGCGAAGTTCGAACTTGAAGAATGCGGGATAAGCTTCTTTAGTTTCTTTGAATAATCGATCCAAGCCCTTGCTCTTCAGAATCAAGCAAATGCTAAGAGTGAAGAGGTGGCTCAACTGAATGAAGATTTGAAAAAGCTGGAAGGCATCGTCCAGTCAATGGGAGATTTCCAGCTTGTTCGTGTTCCCAAGCAATCTTGACTCTATTCCATTTCCATTTCAACCTTTTTTATGATGACAAAAAGGGGGAGAGATGCGAGATTTGAAATCTTTGAACTTAAACTTTTAGTTTGTTTGTTTTGATGTTTGACTTTGTGTCTGGTTGTGGACTGAATTTGGGATTTGGATTTGATTTGCTTATATTAAGTACTATTGATATGGCTGTACTCTCATGCAAGACTAACCTATTTTCTATGGTTGCAGATTCTAGTGTTATCATTAAGCCGTTAATCTTTATGAGATATCCATATTTGCTTGAGTAATGTTTTGCAGGTCAAAGATATTCAAATCTGCAGGAAAGTTTTGTCACCATCAAAAAGGGGGAGATTGTTGAAGAAATCTTTCTGGAATATTTTGAAGCTGACAAAACGTTTCCATCAGTCTAGTCTGAAGATTTGCAGACTCTACTATTTAAAGTCCGAAGACCTCCGGACTGCCAGACTCAAGACTCAAAGTCTATTCTCATTGACAGTTTGTAGTTTGTCGAAGAAGGTCTATCCAAGACTGTGTGTTTCATTAAGGATTTGATCTTATCGACTGACGAAGATCTCTTGGCTGGATATGACATAATGGATTACTTTATTCGAATCAAGATTGATTAAAGATCCGATGATTGGCGAAATATACTTGGAAGGTTCTACTTATGGAAACCGAGATCCTGATTGTATGGGCGAGCAGGATTGATGGGCTATCGACATGTTCCTTTAATAGCTCGAATGATCTTCATAATTGATTCTGTCTAACGGGAAGATTGGAAGAATTCCTTTGGTAAGTGCCAACGGGTATGATGGCATAAAGGAGTATATAAGAAAGACGTTCCAGTTGTTCGAGTAGGGTGCACGATAGAAGAATTCCAAAGTCTGAAGCTCCTTGTTCTTTGTCAATTCATTTACTGAGCGAATTCTTGTACCCAAAAGAGAGTCTATATTTTGAGATACCTTGAGGAAGTGTGGTAGAATATCTACTTTGTGGAATCAAGGGAAAGCATTGTTGTAACATCTCTTTTGTTCATAGTGAAATCCAGCCGGTGGGTGTCGGTGCGAAAAGAGTGGACGTAGGCTTGGAATAAGCCGAACCACTATAAACCTTGTGTTCAATTTTCTCTTCCCTATTCTCTGTTTACTTTGATCATAATCTGTTTTGGATAACTTCCTTTCTATTGTCTGCCTAGTATTGCTTTCGTATCTCTATAAATTGTTTTTACACCTATTCACCCCCCTCTAGGTGTTTATACTAGCTATATCAGTTTCACCATTCAACATTGTCCGCGAGTACCCCTGATACTGATAGTGCTCCTGTCTATAGCAGTGAATTGCCTCTTACAATATAACGACTTTGAATCACCCTATCGGCAGTACCATCGGCCACAAGGCCAATCGCGCCCTAAGTTAACAAACTCTTGCCTCAAATCCACTGCCGAAAGCTCCACCTGCTCGGCAATCAGTGAAAGGACACTCAGGATTTCTCAATCGGACACTGCATCGAACGAAACGAGCCAACATCTAACACGGCATCATAGCATCTAAACTACTAAGCATCGCTTAGCAGGGTGCACGAATAAGCAACTGCTGTAGCTATTTCACTCGACGCGGATTTCAGTTAAATCAACTGGGAAGGAGAAGCTTGGATGGCGAGGTCGTTGCCGGCGCGGAAAAGGCAGGCGACTGAGTGAGCCAAGGTCTTCGAGGCGCTGCCACTAAGGGTGAACTCCAATTTCGCGGGCACTTCGCTTCCCTCTCCCTCTCTCTCTCGATTTGGTCGCTGAAAAATATATGTGATGGCGACCAAATTAAAAAATGAAAAGTTACGGCTTCCCTCCTCGTTGATTTTTCTCGCTAAAGAAGGAAGGCAAGAGCTGAATGAGTACAGAAGAATACCCTCAAGATCATGAAAATGACATCCTGATTCTTTTTTCTTGAGAAATGGAAGGAGAAAAAAAGTCGCTTCATTTAGAAATTCAAAAATTCAAATAACTCCCCTTATTTATTAATATTACTACTCACTATATCCCTCAAACTAATGACATCAGTTCCTTACGTTGCCTGACGTCTTTGTGAATTCAATTTCTGTCTCGCCTGCAATAGGGCCTCTGGGTTATGACCCTCCTTAGAATTAACCTAACTTAAGAGGACAATTGCCCAGTGAAGAACTAGTTGTGGAACTAGTTGTGGTATAAAAAGAGTAGGCGATGCCTTAAAATACTCCACTTAGTGTGGAAGTACCTGTATATTTTTCAACGACCAAATTAGAAAATGAGAAGTTATGGTTTACTTTTAACGTGCATTTCACATTGGTGCACATGCTCGGGTTTTGCTATTGTAAAATGAAACGCACAAAGGAATACGTAGCCAATGTGAATCAAATGGAGCGGAATGGAAGATTCTGTAATTTCTTTATGCTGAAGCTTATTGACTTATTTATAGTATTTGATCACACGCTTTTGAGTTAGTTGAATATAATCCTTTTGACCACAATAGTAGTCTATTCTTTCTTATCTTAAGTCAACTGCCGAATGTTCAACTCATTTTTGGGTAATTGAAAGTAGGGGTGTGCAACATGACCAATTCTACCTAGGAATAGGAATGATTCTACCTAGAAACCAGACAAAGCCGCCCAAAAAACAAATCTAGGAAGCAATTACCGTCGAAACTGGTATGGGAACAAGTTCCAATTTTTGGAATCGATTTAAACCGATATAGGCATAAGTTTTAAATGAATACCCACCCTAGAACTGAACTAGATAGCCATATTTTGGAATCGGTTTTATAAGGTAAAAAACCAAAACCCTAATTTCTAACCTTAGTACTTCTTCGTCCTTTGTCCTTCCTTGAAACTCCTTACAATCTTTCCTCTTCCCCTATTTATGGATGAAGGAAAATTGAGTTTTGTAACATATTTTATATTACGTGTTTGAATGTAAGTGACTACGTGTTCATCTTATGGATTATTGTTTTTGGCAAATAGAGATTCTTGTTGTTTAGCTTTTACTTTGAACTGTTGTGTTGCTCCTAACCTAATATAATTTTGCTGTAAAAAATGAACCAAAAAAAGGAGCAATAAAAAAAGTTCTTGAGTAAATTAGTTATAACAAGGGAATCGAATCATAAAAAAAGAAAGAAGGTTCCATAATTGTTTTCAAATAAATAGGGTAGATTCATGGTCCAAGATAAGATTAATATCCAGATTTAAATTGTTATTGATAATGAAAATATTTTTATTAGCTAATTATTTTAATTAATACAATGGATTATTTTTTAAAAAATATTTTTTAAATTATTTATTTTGAATTTTATCAAAACAAACAGGAAGCCGGTTCTTTGGAGGACTTATAAAAATGAATAAACGTCACTCAGCGCGTCACGTATCAGTAGAGGGCGTTTGTGGATAGGGGAGAGCATATTTGTCAGGAGGGATAACACGTGTGATGAATAGTACGGGAGGAGAAACATGAACAGGTCAAAGATGGTGAACCATCTTCGTGGAAATTCTTTTATCGAAGAAAACGACGTCCATCCAAGGGTGAGCTGCTCGCAATTTTTACCTTTCTAATATTTAATGACGCCACCAAGTCGGCCAAAATCTGTTTCCTTCAAAACTCTTGCTCCAGGCCTCGGCCTCGACCTCCACCCCTCTTTTCATTTTCAGAAGGGAAGAGACGAGGCGAAGCCCGAGGTGACGACGGTGGGGTCGGAGGTAAGCTTCGGCATCCTCGATCTTATCTTAATTACCGTCAGCCCCGTCTCCGTCAGTAAGTGGGAGGATTGCGAGTAAATCATGCGAAAATCTTGATTTACTTTCTCGTTCCTATCATCATGCCCATTGTGTATATTCCTTTATGCGAATGCTGTTCATCGAGAAAAAAACCTGCACTCTACATAAATCAGGTGAAACTGGATGACTATTTGTTTAATCTTTGCGCCGTCAAGTTTCACAAAAAGACAATTAATTGTTTACTCCACAAAACACAAGCGTCACGGTACAGAGAGTTTGACACAAAACTCGTGCGTCAGGAACAAAGAGACAATTAATTGTTTACTCCTGGGCTATTTGTTTAATTCTTCTCCGAAGGAGTGGGGGCTCTCTCCCAAAGAGAGGACCTCCCATAGATCTACAAATATGTCTTGTTCAACTCGCAGCCTCATAGCAAGTTTTAATTCAAACGAGGAAGGAAGAGAGTAATCACTCAAAACTCAGGAGGTGAATGGCAAACAATAACCCAACCAATCATGGTAGTCGGAGGTAAGTATCGACCGTGAACCGCAACATTTCTTGACTACTGTAGTCCAGCCTCCTTTAGTAAGTTGGAGTACTGCAAGTAGAAGCATGCAGTGTTGATTTCCTTTGCTGAACAAGAACCTCCTACCTCCCATCATTTCCGTATGTGTTCCATTACTTGAATGTTGTTTTGTCTAGAAATAATCTGTCCCCGGCATAGATCAGACGAGCTCATCCTTTCTAATGATGCATTGGGAAACCATCACACAGTTTTTCTTCATTTTTGAACCTCATTATTTGAGCTTTTGTGAAAGACTGGTTATCTAACAAGAAATTTGATGATATTCATTCCAAGATATGGAGTAGAGCATGCAGCTCAAATTGTTGCAGAATATAATCAACAACTTAATTCCTTGGTGGAAGCCTTGCTTCAACTCATCGGGGGCATGCATAACTCTACAGGTCCAACCAACATTCACAATGCACCTATCATTATGCTTATTTGTGCAGCGATCAAGATAGTCCGACAAAGATTAATCTGCGAGACGGGAAGGCAAGAAATGGACGCAAGATTCCAACTTGCGTATGCTTTGATCGCTCTAGCTCTCAGATGTGTTGTGTGCAGTTTGTTGATGTACATTCTGTTTGATGAGATTCCTTGGCTGATTGATTTTCCCTGGGTCCTACTATTGGTAATCCTATTCACGTTCATCACAAATTAAAGGATTAATTAGCGAATGGTGAAAGTTTCTGACCTTCTGATATGGTGATGTGTATTTTATATGAGTTTGGTTTGCTTTCTAACCTTCCAATACTGCCTTGGGCATGAACTTCATGGTGTATTATTACCTCGAACACCTTTTACATTAAAAATCACGTCAAATTATGGGCAGACTTTTTTTTCCACCCCTTATGTGCCCAAATCCGCCCAACCTTCTAGAACGCTGTGGTGGAATGAGCTCTAACAGAATTTGGAATCAGAATAGATGCACATTGGGTCGGTCACGGAATAGAGAGGAGAACAATAAGCACCTCGGATGGAGCGTTCGAATTCACAGAGGATAGAGAGTAACAGGGTTCCTCTCTAGTCTCTACCGTCGACGATTATCAATCACCACAACCCACCCGCCGTAACATCACCTCCAATCGTCCGTCGACCAGCCATATCAAGCTCAGCCACAGATGAAGCAGAGCACGATTTCTACGGGCCAAGCTCAGTGTCATTGCGCTTAACACCGTGCCAAAAGAAATTCTCTTTTGGGACCCAAATGGGAGAAAAATGCTTCTTTTGGATTGAGTTTTTCATATATATAAGTATATAAAACCACACCATGGCCAGAACATCGCCAAGGTCTGTGACAGCCCGTCCTCTTTTCATTTTCAGGAAAGAGACTTAGCGAGGCAGAGTCAGAAGGTTAATGGTGAACAACAAGGCTCGGCTCATCAAAATTTGGCAAGGCTCCATCTCGTCTCTGGCTGGTTGCTGACCATTGCCGTGTTTGGTGACTGATCGAGGAAGAAGGAAAAAGAAAAAGAAAAAGAATGAAAAATTAAACAATCAATTTTTTTTTAAAAAAAGGAAAAAAAAAAACGAAAAGAGGGCTATGAGCACCGCAAGAAAATGAGATAAGAGAGAGTGAGTGACATAGAGGAAAAGATCTTCCCCTATTTTAGGAGATTATTTTTTGTTGATGGAAAAAGTTTTCATTGACTAGTTTATTTTCCATGAACCAAATGCTGAAAAACTTGGAAAACATTATCTTGACCGTATAATGAACGGAACCTTAATTTCTACCAACAATAAATTTTACTTTTTTAATGGATACAATGACTGAATATGCCCCTAAGTGCATGTCTCCTCAAAAGAGTCCCCGTCTACTGAAACTGCGCGTATGGAAATCCGGATACAATAACGAAACCGCGTATATAAAAATACGAATACATTAACCAAAAGGAAAAAGAAATATAGAGAACAAATCATGGGGAAGCACGTAGGTGCTTGGACCCGCAATTTTCCAAGCAAAAGGGCAAGCGAGCAGACTTTCAAGGGATCGGATTTTGGCTTTTGAGGGCTCCCATTTGAATCCTCATCTCATTTACAGTCGAAAACGTGATGGAAAAGGAATAACGCACCACCCCAAACGCCCACGCTGTGTCTTTTATTCCCGTGAACCTCTTCGTTCATGATACAGCAATCGGCAAACACTTGAAGAAACCTCATTTTCAGGAAGAAAGGGAGAGACATGGGGAAGGTTAATGGAGAACGACAGTCCAGCTGGTCACGGTGGTCGGAGGAAAGCTTGCCAAACATGAGTCTAGAACTTGACACTTCTATGGTTATTTGGTTGTTATATGAGATGAAGCAAAAGGAAGTCATGGAAAAGAATGGTCATATTAGAGTTATGATAGGGAGTGCAGTCACGCTTTCACTTATTGAGTTTTGCAAAACTCCAAACAACCCCATCAAAGTAACTAGACGGACTAGGAAAGCATTACCACCAAGCCAGAATAGCAGCACCCATAGAAGGTTATCCATTGGTGTTTTTTCCTATGGTTTCACCATTTGACAATGTCCGCGAGTACCACTGATGGTGCTCCTGGCTATAGCAGGGAATTGCCTTGGTCCTACATCATAATGACTTTGAATCACCCTACAACAGTATTATATTCTTTCAGTGACTACAGGTTTGTGCACGTCAAGTTCTAATCATCGTCCACAGAGCCAATCCGCCCTAAGTGTTAAAGAATTTCTGCCTCAATCCACTGCCAACTGGCAATAGGTCGAAGGACTCTCAAAATTGTCAATTGGACACTATATTAAGCGAAATGAGCCAATAACTAACACGGCATAGCATTGAAACTAAGCATCGCTCGACAAGGCACGAATAAGCAACTGCTTAGCTATTTCACTTGATGGATGAAGCTGAGGAATGGTCCACATGGATATTAGTTGAATCACCTGGAAAGGAGAAGCTTGGATGGCGAGGTCATTGCCGACGCAGGAGAGGCAGGCGAAGGTCTTCAAGGCGTTGCTGCTGAGGGCAAACTCCATTTTCGAGGACACTCCGCTTCGCTCTCTTCCAATTTGGTCGCTGGAAACTATATGCGATGGTGACCAAATTAGAAAATGAAGAGTTATGGTTTCCTTCCTTATTGATTTTTCTCACTAAAGGACGAAGGCGAGAGCGGAATGAGTATAGAAGAGTACCCTCAACATCATGAAAATGACATTCTGATTTGGGTAGATCTCGATAAAACAATACATCAATGAGAAGTTTATTTCATAAGTTTAATGGATTCTTCGTAGAGGGAAAGGGGACAAAACCAATACTCATCTTTCTTGAAAAATTGAAGGAAAAAAAAGCCACTTCATTAAGAAATTCAAAAATTCATAGCTCCCCTCATTATTAATATATTACTCACTATATCCGTTGGACTAATGAAAACAGCTCCTTCCATCGCCTTGCGTCTCTGTGAATTCAATATCTGCCTATGGGTTATAGCCTTGCTTAGAATCAACCTAACTTAGGAGGGCAACTGCCCAATGAAGTAATAGTCATGAAATCAAAAAAGAGCAGTCAATGTCTTAAAATACTCTACTTGGTGTGGAAGTACCTGTCTATTTTTCGGCGACCAAACTAGAAAATGAAAAGTTATGGTTTATTTTAACGTGCATTTCACATCAGTGCACATGCTCAGGTTTTTCTATGGTAAAATAAAATTTATGGAGGAGTATGCAATCACTATGAAATCAAACGGGGCGGAATGCAAGATTCCATAATTTATTTATGTTGAAGATTGTTGACTTATTTATGGTATTTAATCACACGCTTTTGAGTTAGTTGAATCTAACCTTTTTGAGCATGGTAATAGTCCATTCTTTCTAATCTAACTCAACCACAGAATGTTCGACTCATTTTTTTGGGAAATGAAGGAGGCAGACTCGCACTAAAACAGTGTGTCGCGTAAAAGTATTTCAATTGATATTCTCATTAATTGATATAACGCGTTAACTACCATTTTCTGCCTCAAAGATAAGATTATTATATCATCTGATGATTTCGGAAGTGAGTATATTAGCTTTTCGATTTATTACTTGATAGCACGAAATAGCAACATTTTCCTTACTAGGGCAATTGAGCCTCATTAATATTTATTGGCTCATCCTCATCTTGTGGAGCAACCATAAAAGTTTCCCCTTCAATGCCAAAACGTCGACGGGGAATACTTTGGCGACTTGTTCGCCGTATTGTACACTTTGTACATCATTCCTCATTATGCTCCCACTTGGATTAGATAATGATGTCGTCTCATCATATGGTTGCAATTGAGAATGGTTTGAATTCAATTCATCACTTCTCATATTACTCCCACTTGGACGAACTCCACTAATATCATTATCTTGATCCAAGGTTTCAAATAGGGAGTGATCTTCCCCTATTTAGCCCTTCTTAGGAAACTCATCCTCTAAGAATGTGACATCCCGTGATTCAAATTCAGTTATACTCCCACTTTCCTACTCACCTATGAACACATACCCTTTTGAGTGTTAGGTATCTTATGAAAATACTCTTCTTTCCTCGGGACCCAATTTCCCAAACTTGTGAGAGGACTCATGTGTATAGGCAGCACAATCCCATGGCTTAAGAAAACTTAAGTCCGGTTTTCTACCTGTCCATAACTCATATGGAGTGGAAGTAGCGATTTGGAAGGCACACGGTTAAGTATATAGGCGTGATTAACAACGCATCACTCCAAAAGGTAATAGGTAAAGTTAGCATGCGCCATCATGGACCTAACCATTTAGGGTAGGGTTATAACAAGTATATGGAATAGACAACTGTCTTTCTATTCATTTTCATCACATAATTTTCTGAACTCATCGAGATAAATATTCACGCCTCGATCGGATCTTAATACTTTTATTTTCTTGTCTAATTGATTCTCTACCAGGTTCATAAACCTTTTGAAACAACTTATTGCTTCAGATTTATGAGAAATCAAATAGACATATCCCACGAGTGTAATCATCTATAAAAGTGATGAAATAAACAGCCCCATGCCTTCCTTTCACATTCATTGGACCACCCGAGACATCGAATGGATTAAATGCAGAGGAAATTCAGCTCTTTTTCCTTTTCCAAATGGTTTCCTTGTCGTTTTCCATTCTAGGCAATGCTTACATATGGGCAAATCGACTTTTTCAATGTTGCCCAACAAGCCCTCTTTGGCTAAGTCTATTCATACGTTGTTGGCCAATGTGACCAAGTCTTGCATGCCACACTTTCACATCATTATCATATTTATTAGGAGATGTGAGAAGGGAATAACAAACATTTGCATTAACATAGTCAATATCTAATACAATGAAACCATCCAGAAAATAACCAAAACCATAGTAATTTGTATCTAAAAACAAATCCACACCTCTATTATAGAAGTTCATATTAAAACCTAATTTAACCAACACTAAAAAGCAGACACTAGATTCCGACGAATCTCCGGAGCATACATCACATCATGTAGGAACAAAGTGCGTCCACCACGCATATTCGAGTTGGCATGTGCCAATTCCTTTCACTTCAGCTCGGAGTTGTTTCCCACATAGATCCACCTAGAAGTATTGATTACAATATATTCATAAAATATGTAATCTACATAGTTATATTTTTATACGCAAGCTTTAATCATTTATGACATAATTGATTCATGATAGCATCATTTTGGAATTTTATCATAATACAAATTCAAACCTTTTCACTTTATATAAAATGAATAACAATAATTTGTACCCTATAGGTATTCTTCTATTTTAAGGCTCCGTTTGGGTCATGCAGAATGACCGATTTAGAAAATATTTTCTTAAAAATAATCACTTATTGACTTACAAAAATGAATAAATGATTAATATTTTCACTATTTATGAGAATATCTAGACTTAAATTGTTACCGATAATGAAAATACTTTTTATTAGCTAATTATTCTAATAAATACAATTGATCATTTTTAGGAAATATTTTTCAAATTATTATTTTTTACAAATCAAATGGAGCCGGTTCTTTTGAGGGCAATTGGCCCAAGGAAAATCAATGTAGAGCCATTTCATTTTTCACCCAGTGCGTCGCGAATCAGGAGAGCGATTGTGGGGGCAGAGCATATTTATCGGAAGGGATTACACATGTGATGGATGAATGTACGGGAGGAGCAAAATCAACAGGTCAAAGATGATGGAGCATCATCAGTGGGGGATTGAACGAAGGAAAACACCCACCTATAGAAAATGTCGAAACAACTGAAAACGACGTCCATCTAAAGGTGAACGTCTTGCATTTTTCTTTTTCTTTTTGTTATCTTAATGACGCCACCAAGTCGGCCAAAATCTGTTCCTTCAAAAATCTTGCTACAGACCTCGACGTCCCCCACTACACGTCTTCTAATTTTCAGAAGGGAAGAGAAAAGGCAAAGTCCAAGGTTAATGGCGAACAACAATCCAGCTGACGACGGTGGTGGTCAGAGGTAAGCTTCGGCGTCGTCAATCATGTCTTAATTTTTGTAGCCCATGTTCCTATCATCATGCCCAGTGTGGATGGTCCTTTACGTGAATGCTGTTTATCGAGAAAAACCTGCACTTCTACGTAAACCAGGTGAACTTACTGACGCATTCTGAACTTTGCAGTGTTCAGCATGTAAGAGCCCAATTAGAATCTGAGTCTCCAGTCTTTCAACTAGATTTTCCTTTGTTTTTCTTTTTCTTATTGTTGTTGATCCACGTTCTTGTTTTCGACGTTCATAATGACTCATTCTCAGAACAGAGCATGGGCCTTACTCAGAATAAAGCATGTAGTTAGAGGCATATCTAGTCAATGCGAAATGGCATTTTTCTCACATTTTCTAGATTGGGGTAGTTATATTGTACCAACCAGATTTTTTCTTCTGCTCTTTTGCTAAATGATCCAGGTTTTTGTACTAATTACAGAGCATAATTGAAAAGAAAGATTGTTTCTTGGAGTCGTTGAACCTTCTCAGGATTTTCTTTTGGTAACTGAATACAGTTGACCCTTCTCAGTATGACTTTTCGGTTGAGTTTTTGGTAACTGAAAATACAGTTGGAGTCACAGCAGGAAAAGTCACATTAATAATGCCCGCTTTGTTTCTTTCTTTTGCCCTCTCAAGCATGACTACCGTTAAGATGGGTTAAACTCTTGCACTGTACACATAGGTTAAACTCCTGTATTGCATACACTCAGTGGCTATGATTTGCACTAGAAGCTTGGCATCATACCGAGCATTAAATTTCCTTTAACTTTAATCGGTAGTTCTTGATGTGTTTATGCAAGTATATTAGTTATTAGCATTGCGGACCGCTTGATATTTATCGTACACTCATAGCTCAGTAACTTTTAGAGAAACTATCATCTACTTGAGCTTTTGTGAAAGACTTTGTTCTAACAAGTAGTCTGCCGATTTTAATTCCAAGATATGGAGCTCAAATCGCTGCAATTAACCAACTTCTCGATTCCATGGAGGAGTCCTTGCTTCAAGCTATCAGGGAGATGCATAGCTCTATGGGTCCAGTCAGCACTGCTGGTGCACCCAGCATGCTTATCTACATAGTGGTCAAGATCATCCGGCAAAAGTTAATCTTCGCGATGGGAAGGCAAGATATGGTCGCAAGGTTCCAACTTGCGTATGCTCTCATAGCCATTGTTCTCGGATGTGTCGGGTGTAGTCTGCTGATTTACATTTTACTTGGTGACATGCCTTGGCAGATTCTTGTTCCCTGCATCCTAGTGTTGATAATCTCATCCACATTCGAACTTGAGGATTAATTAGAAAATGATGATAGTTCTCGATTTTCCTAACGTTGTGGTTCACTTTTGCAAAGTTGGATTTGATATGTGTACTGCCAATGTTGGCTCAGACATGATCCTCATGTTGTAATATTATTACTTTGAACACCTTTCACTTCACAAAGCAGAATATATGGTGATGAAGCCAATGGTACTACTTAGTTAAGATCCTAGTGCAATACAATAAAATTGGAGAAACAGGGGAATTTTTTTTCTTTTGCCAAAGAGAAACTTGAGATTTGATTTAGAGAATTTTAGATCAATTTATCCTCGTTCATTAATCTTTTGACACACGAATCTTGATTTTTATGTAGTTCATAACTCGATCCTTATACCCTAACCTCAGCGATATTCTACACCCTATCTTGGCAGGTACTTCGAGTCACAAATGAAAAGCACTAAGCCGGACATAAAGGATGCATGCAACATGTGAGAGAGGGAAGTAATTTTAAATGAAAGTCAACCATTTGAGAATAAAGTGGAATCACATTAAAAAAGTTAGATGCACGACTTTTTATATGTTGGGGCATATTTGGAAGAAAAAGAAAAGTGAGAGTACTTATAAAAATATTATTTGGTTTAATGTAAGAATCGATATACAAAGGTTGATGACGATGACTAAGAACTTTCTTTTTATATATATCTTGGGAGATGGGTCTGATCCATCGAGATATGGGGGAGGGAAGTCGCTCCAAGTCTACAGCAATAATTATTTTTGTCTAGCTGAGAAGGGGCTTTGAGCTTAGGCAAAGCCAACTATCCCATTTTCTTTGTTTCACTTTATATGTATTTGAGATGAAGAATCGAACGGGGACCGTCAAAAGCCTAAAGTAAATCATAAGAAATTCAATTTATTTGCACCATCTCTCCCTAGAAACTCATGCACGGGAGTGCTAGAACACCAATATGTACTCCCAAGATTTGTTCTCTATTCTTTTTCTCTTGTTGTTAATATGTCCATGTTTTCATTCTCGATGTTCCTGGTGGCTCAATCTCTAAGAGCAAACAGTATAATAGGGACATATTAAGTGACTGTGTAAATTTATAAAAAAGTGAAATATATTGCTGATAGTCATTGACCGCTTTTACATGGATTTTTCGTCCCATAAGACATTCTCACGGGCCATGGGTGTCTCATCATATCTCACCCTTTGATAAAACAAGTTGCTTTTGTAAGATGTGAAGTTCTTTCTTTGATAAGTATTATCAAATTTTGGGAAAAAGTATCAAAAAAGTTCTAAATCTATTGCATTTGTGTTAATTTGGTTCTAAACCAGACAAAGTACACCCCAAATGCCAAAACTTTGCACGGAGGAACACTTAAGTGCCAAAACTTTGGAAATGTACACTTAAGTGCCAAAATCGGAGTAAAATTGATTACTTAAGTGTCACTCCGGCCAAAATCCAGCCAAATTGCTAACGTAGAAATTTTCCAGCGAGGTGAGCATAAAACGGAGTCGTTTTGCACAATGACGTGACAAAAAAAATGCAAAAACAACATCGTTTTGTCTATTATGTATAAATAATTAATATAAAAATTAATTAAATTAAATTTAAAACTAAATTTATTTCAAATATTCTAAAAAAAAAAAAAACTTAAAATTTAAAAACTTAGAAAAAAAAAAAAGGGGGAGGGGGCGAAGGGAGGTGGCTAAGGGCTGAGCCCTCGCCGCCGCCGCCCCCGCCACCAAAAAGGGCCGGCGACGGAGGGGGAGGGTTGGCCGACGTTGCCAGCCCCTAAGTAGGGCCCAGCGACCCTAGCCGATGCTCCCCCCATCATTGCCGGCCCTTCCTGGCGAGGGCCCGCGAGCCCTCGCTTAAATCTAGGGCGAGGGTCACGGCCCTTGTCGTCAGTCGGCCAGGGGCCGACGACCCCGCCGACCCTCCCCCTCCATCACCGGCCCTTCCGGCGACGACGGGGAGGCGGCGAGGGCCCGCGAGCCCTCCCCCAGATCTAGGGCGAGGTGCGTGTTTAATTTCCAAAATCTCAACAATTTCTTAATATGCTAATTCATGGATTCTTGATCCAAGAGCAACCAACCATACGACACATGATCCCACTAAATTCGAAACTTATAAACCATCACCTGGAAATAGGAGTATTACCATAGCAAATGGATCTCCTATTACTGCAACTGGCCAAGGAACCATAATTCTAAATCCCTCTCTTAAACTTAACAATGTCCTTCATGTTCCTAAGATGTTTACCAATCTCCTTCCATTTATCAACTTATTAAAAATCTAAATTGTAAGGTGCTTTTCGTTACTGATCATTGCATTTTGTAGGACCTGAAAACAGGGAGGACGATTGGATTTGCTAGGGAACGGAATGGGCTCTACTACCTTAATGATTCGAGCAAAAGTGGTAGGTCTCTTGTGGGATATAATACCTCTTACAACTCTTGTAATCCTATCCACTTATCTCAAATTTGGCTTCACCATTTTCGATTAGGACATCCACCATTTAGTCTTCTTAGGACTATGTTTCCCTCCATTTTTAAAGATGTTGCTGTTGAAAATTTTCATTGTGAAGTTTGTGAACTTGCAAAACATCATCGTGTTTCATTTCCTTTGAATAATAATGCTAGAGTTTCAACACCATTCTCTCTTATCTATATTGATGTGTGGGGTCCATCTAGAATTGCTAATTTTATAGGAGCTAAGTGGTTTGTCTCTTTTATTTATGATTGTACTCGAACTACATAGCTAATATCATATGAAAGACAAATCCAATGTTCAATCTATTTTTCAAAACTTTTATAAAATTTTAGTCAATCAATTTGGGGTGTCAATTAGGAGACTTAAGTCTGATAATGGGAAAGAATATTTCAATTAGTATCTTGACCATTTTTTTTTTCCAAACTCAAGGTATTATTCATGAGTCTTCCTGAGTTCATACCCCTCAAAAAAATGGAGTAGCCGAAAGGAAAAATAGGCACCTCATAAATGTTACTCAACCTTCCACTTCTTTCCATCCCCCCTCATAAACTATGGAATCAGTTATGGAATATGCAGACAAGCTTGAAAATTAAAATATTCATATGGAGTCTATGTCAGGATGCAATTCCATCAAAGGAAAACCTTTGGAAAAGGAAGATTATACCTGAACCAATGTGCTCTCTCTGCAATCATGAAGCGAAAACATCGGAACATATTTTCCTGCTCTGTCCCTGGACAAGAAAAACTGGTTGGACCCATCAGTGAATTTGCAAATCTCAAGATTGGGTTTAACCAGAATTGACATATGGTTACTGAAACTCATAGAGAAAACAAAAACATCACCTTCACTAGAGCACGTAGCCACTATTTTATGGTGTACATGGAAGGCGCACGACAACTCTATCTTCAGGCACCAAGTTCCAGATCGAGAAGCATTCTTGAGGAAGTAGAGATCAAGCGAAAATTTTTTCAGAAAGTGGAATACAGACAGTAACTTCACGAAGCAGAGAAGTAGAAGCCAACCTCAGATTTGGATTCCCCCGAGAAAAGGAGGTCTGAAGGTTCCTATAGATGGTCGTTTGAAGAAGGAGTCGCAGCGATTGCTTGCATATGCCGCAATTATACTGGAAGGATAGTCGATGGATTTGCGAAATCGATGAAGGCAACCTCTGCAGCTAACGCTGAATCCCTAGCCCTAAACGAAGCTCCAAAGTACCTGCTGGACAGGAAACACGAAGACATCTCCTTGGATACTGACTCTGCTGAACTATTAAGTACTTTAGAGAGACCAGATCAAGTTTGGTGGGAAGTCCGGGCACTTATCAGCGATTGTCGTGATCTGATGTTCCACTTTTCAGACTTGAAGATGGGTTTCGCTTCAGAGAAGCTAACAACGTGGCCGACTGGCTTGCTCGAGCCCAAAGGAAAAAAATCCTCCTGCGGAATTGGCTTTCTTACCTGCCTCAAGCCCTATGGGCTCTGCTTTGTAATGACACCCCTCTTATGGGCTCTTTTAATTTTGAGCAGTAAGTGAATATAAAAAAATTTATGACAAAAAAAAAGTACTAATTTCTAGAATTTGGTTCACTTGAACTTGGGAAAGGGCTACAACTCTAGGCTAAATTGGTCCTCGTAAAATTGATTATTCCACAATTAATGGGCAATAGTTATGACAAATGCGCTAGTGCCCGAGCAAAGCATATTATTAGATTTCTAAGGAAAGCTTGACTAGAATTACATGTGTAAATTTCTCTGCACGGGGATCATCCATGATGAATTCTTAAAATTGTGCGAACTGTTATATAGATTTGTCACTTACTCAGTGATTTCTATTTACGTTTGGAAGAAAATATCTGAAATCGGGATTTTGAAGCCAAGTTAAGGACTAAGTCTATTATAGAAAACGAGAACCAAAATTAAATATTGACAATAATATAAGAACCATTTTGTAATATCATTTGAATAATTATTTTTCATTCCACGTTAGCGTCACTTGTGTACCTCTGACGCTTAGTTAGCATATGCTGATGAAATTTGGACGATTATTTATTTTTATTTTAAATTGAAAAATAGAGATTAGTTTATGAACCCAATCTATCACATGATAAAGTATGACAACCAAAATTAAATAGTGGCAATAGTATAGAGATCATTTTGTAATTTTCTCCTAATATGTTTGCCAATACTTTTATGTATTCTTTTGTCAAAAAAATTTTATTCGATGTAATAAATTAGTCTATTAATTAATAGCAAACTCTCAAGTCATGCAACTAGTTTTCTATTTCAATTGAAACGAACAGCTAAAGAAGAAACAATACTTGAGATATTGAGACTACTTTGTAAATTTTGAGTAACACGTAAGTGAATATATAAATGAATCTTGCTAATAATTACTGAAGAAAAAAAAAAACCATCCATACACCACCACCCCCCCCCCAAAAAAAAAAAAAAAGAAGTCAAAACTCCACATCCAAATGTTATCTTCCCATCTCAAAGATTAATTTTTGCCGAATAATTTTGATCATGATGTACATAAGCAGCACTGTTGGTTGAACTGAGTGGGTTTACATGTCCCTGATGGTTTGGAGCAAGGACTCCTTTATGAAATAAAGATGCCGGTCATACATTTAGCAATTTGAGCTCCATGCCATGCTCTGTATGTAGGAATTAAAATCAATAAGATTGTTATATGACGGCCTTCAAAAAGGCTCAATTTATTACGAAAGTTGTTTACGGCTCGTGTACTGAGCACATTTCCCAAGTATTTCCAGAAACAAAGTCTGTCTTAATACTTCCCTCGCGTGTAAAATGGGGCTTGCACGTGAATATGAGATGTAAGGATTTGAACTTTTTAAGTATTATGAAAAATAGAATAGTTTCTCTAATAATTAAGGTTATCAAGATAGGAGGCTAAAATGACCATCATGTGTATTTCTTAATTCTAACTGCATATACTCACATGAACACATCCAAACTGCAATTTTAATACAAAATGAAATTAGTTGCGTGGTATAAAACTATGCTTCTTGTGTAAATCATAGCTAATGAGTCTATGCATAATTGCAGGAGTATAACTTATTCGTGCATTGCATGTAGGGACGGAGCTGGCCTGTTTTCAGGATGGGTGCATTAATATAATGGTGTTAATTTATCACGATTTAATTTATTCTATTTTATTATTTTTAGTTATACAAAGCGAGCGGAATGTGAAAAATTGTGTCAAATTCTAAGCATGATTAAAATGCAATGCAAATCGTGGGTTGAGGATAATAAGAAAAAGGGAAAAAAGTAATCAAAAACTCTAAACTTTGCTAATTGTGACGCATTTACGCCAAATTTTTTTATGACACAAAAAAACCCTAATTTTGTACTTGTGTAAGATATATACCTCAAACTTTTTTTTGTGATAAAAAAATTCTAAATTTGTACTTGTATGACACATTTACCCAAAACTTTTTTTTGTAATACCAAAAACCCCAATTTTTTTCTATGACACAAAATTTTTTGGCTAAATATGTCACATAAATTATTTTGCAAAAAATCACACAAAACATTATCAGAAAAAACGAAGCAGACATGACTCAATGAGCACAGAAACGAGGGCACGTCACTCTTTGAGTTTAATGAACTAACTCTCAGTCTTCCTGTGGCATTTCATCAAACATATAGGATGCACTAACTAACAGAGAAAGCTAGGTTGGTTTTAGAACTTGGGTTCAGACTACAATCAACTCACGACATACAAGCGGTATTCTGGACCAACTCAGAGACACATCATTTACATTTGACGTGAGTATGAACGACAACAGTAGATCTCGGCCATGACAAAGCATACGAACCTAGATCTCACTTAGACATTTTAATGAACACTTGGCGTACACTACTGAACAGGGGATTCTGGACTCGCTAGGGACTCAATCACAGATCAAAACCCCTAATGACCCATGTTAGAGCATGGAGAAGCTTTGAGGGAAGACCGGCGGGACTGAAGCTCGCGCGAACCGATCGGCTACGAGCTTCAGCTCACTACTCCCCCCCAAAAAAAAAAAAAACAGAGCACGAAGGCTTGGGTAAGGCCTACCTGGTTCAAAAAGAGCTGCTGCGAGCAATGGCGGGCCTCCAGTGACGGTCAGGGAACCTCACGAGCTCCTCTCTCTCTCTCTCTCTCTCGGCCAAAACTAGAACCCCCTCAAATGAGCGAGCCCCCTGGCTTTTAAGGGTGATCGGTACGCGTGCATGGCTTCTGCCATTGCCAGCCTATCGACTTGCCTGATCTCGACTCGTGGATTGACTTGTACTCTTCTTCTTTTGCAAAGGCATGACCAGAATGAGGAGGAAGAAGACCCGTGCACGGGCTAGGCCGAAATGAAGGGAGATGGGGGAGCCCGTGCGAAAAGAAGAAAAGAAGGAAAAAGAGAGAAAAGGAGGTGGTCGGCCTGCATGAAAAGAAAGAAGAAAAGAAGAAAGAAGAAGAGGTGGGCTGGGTTTGCATGGAGAGAAAGGAAGGAAGGGGGAAAGGGAAGGTCGGGCAAGCCCAGCCTCTGCCTGGCCTTATTCGATTTCTTTATGATTATACTTTTTATTAATAATAATTTTTTTTCTCTTCTTTTTTTTTTTGAAAAATTTTAATAATTGCCATTAGTAATGTGAATATTCCTAATGCTAATATGCGATGCAATTTAGTGAAAATTATTTTTTGTCTAGGGTTTAGAAATTAATCTCTAACTTTTTGCGCAATTAAATCCTAATTAAAAAGATCGAATTTAGGTGTCAATAAATAAGAATTAAATAAAAATAATAAGAAATGCCATGTAGGAAATAAAAATGTTGGGAGTGCACAGCAGAAGTCCGATACCTTCCCTTGAGGAGATCGCCAAGAAGAAATCTAAGTATATCCAGTTGAACTCACATTTATTCTAAAAATTAAACCAATGAGTTATGGACCTACTAGAATATATTAACTACTTTGCAGCAAATCAATTCCCCAACATGAGATTTCTCTAACATAACTCATATGTACATCCTAGCAATCTCTCTTTCACATGTGAGCCTAGTCTTATGTTTGCTCCCCTTAATTTGGGTATTTTTTTACTTTGACTTATCTCAACTTAAATCTCCAATGCTCAACTTCATCCATGGTCTCTTTCTCCAAAACGAACCATGAAGTCTATCATTGAGCCTGTGTTGCTATACCACGATGGCCACGACTTGCCTTGAAATCGCATTGGTCACCAAATTCCTTCCTTAAGATATTCACTAAACACCAATACATATTGGGAGTAGGCTACTAATCAACCATTGACTTTGATATCATTTGTTGAGAGTGCATAATAGAAGTCCAATACTTTCACTTTGGGAGATCACCAAGAGGGAGCTTAAGTTTGAATTTGTAAATATAACTAGTTGTATTCACATTTACTCAAAGGCTTAAATCAATGAATTATGGGTCAACTAAAATATATTAACTACTTTGCACCACATCAATTTTTCGATGTGAGATTTCTCTAACACAACTTACATGTATATCCTAACAAAAAAAAAAATCAAAATGCCATATCAGCATTTTTTATTAGTTAGGTGGTATTAGCGAAAGGACATAATTGCACAAATTTGACAAGTTTTAAGATTTGATTGTACATTTTGTAAATTTTAAGACTCAATTATACTTTTGCAATAAGTTTTAGGACTTGTTGTGAACATATCCCTATTAAAAAAGTAAAATGAAAAATTCTTACAAAATACACAATAACTAAGCAAAAAAGGATAAACAAAAAACAAAAATCACCATAACTAACGGGGTTGGAATTATTTTTCATATTTCATCTTAAAAACTCACTCCAAGAACCTCTAAGGTGTGGTTTGAAAAGGGAGGTCCATATAGGTGGAGCAAGTTTTCATATGGTCATGTATAAGTCTGTATGGTCATCGTGGTGATATGACCCAACTTTTTTACTCTAGTCTTTATATAATATATTTTTACCGTGGCCTTCTACTTTTGCCACCAGTGGCAAATGAGGATAGCGAGGTCTTTTGCTGTAGCAAGATGTTTTTTTTTCCTGGACTGGTCTTCGCTGTAGCAAGATGTGACATTTTAAGGTGACGTTTTTTGCCACGGTTCAGACAACATTTTCTTTTCCTGGACTGGTCTTCGTTGTAGCAAGATGTGACATTTTAAGGCGACGTTTGTAGCAAGATGTGACATTTCTAAGGCGACGTTTAACTGTGACATTTTAAGGCGACATTTTAAGGCAACGTTAAACGTCGCCTTAAAATGTCACATCTTGCTACAACGAAGACTAGTCCAGGAAAAGAAAATGTTGTCTAAACTGTGGCAAAAGTAGAAGGTCATGGGTTGAAAGGTCATATCACTATATGGAGTGTTTCATATATGAGTATTAGAAACCTCAACATGGCCAGAACTTTGCCAAGGTTTCTGACAGTCCCATCCAGTTTCCATTTTCAGGCAAGAGACTTAGTGAGGCAGAGTTAGAAGGTTAATGGCCAACAACAATTCAGCCGATCATGGTGGTCAAAGGTAAGTTTCGGCAACCTTAACATAACCACTATAGCCCAGTTGTCAGTGAGTGGGAGGATTGAGAGTAAAATCATGCCACAATCTTGATGTCCTTTGTTGTTCCTGTCTTTGATCATGTTCATGTCATACATGCCATTATGTGAGTGTTCTTTTATCAGAAAAAAAAAACTGCACTCTACATAAATGAGGCGAAGTTGTGGACGTATTCTAAAGTTATATTGTTCGACAGTTGAGCACAGTTAAGAGGGGCATCTTTCACTTGCCTGTATGTTTTCCTCTCAGTTCTTCGAGAGCATGTTGGGTTGTACTCATAACAGAGTATATTCAGTGGGTGTAAATCTGGTGAAAAGTGAGATTGTTTCTTATAGTCGTTGACCTTTTTTGTGCGAATTGGTCAATTTTTCTGATTTTAATTTCGTAATTGAATAAAGTTGGATTAGTAATAGGGAGTAATCCCTCTCAAGTGGGCATACCATTATGAAAACAAGAGAAATGCCATAATAAACTGTCGTTTCTTTTTGAAGATCAAAAAATTGGAAAGGACGTGAAACTTCTCTTGAAGTTTAGTGGGTGCGAAAATTCTGTCACTTTGATGAAGAGACACGATATAAACTCTATTTCTTTCTTTTGTCAAGAGAAACTCATATTACGAACTGAATATTAATTGAAAGTCTAATTTGCTTTTCCTCTAAAGAAAAGATAAGAGCTGCATTTAGCTTTCCTTGTTTCTACCCAGTAAACATGGGGCTTTTTTGTTTTTCTGGTCGAAGGTAACCAAGGTTTTTTTTTTTTCAAAGCTAAGCATGGTTTTTTTTTTTTGGTCATAACTAAGCATGGGCTTTACCTAGTGGTTTTCTGCGTGTTTTGTTATGTGAATAAGCATTGGTAGAGTGGATTGGGAAACATTTCTAGGTGTTAAAGGAAACATGCCCCAGTCCTCTATTGTTACGTTTGGTCCAAACGAAGGGTTTTCATCAGCTTAATTAGCCGTGGATCAATAGATGAGTTAGCCTCCTGAAGTGCATACAAAGGTTAGACTCTTGCAATGCATAGACTCATTAGCTGTGATTTGCACTAGCAGCCAGCATCATACGGTTCATTAAATTTTCTTTTGAACTTCAATTGGTAGTTCTAAATTGCCGAGTTAATTTTTCTAGTTAATTGATCTATGTGCTTATTCTTGATCCTTATCGTTTGAGCTTTTGAAAGACAATTGTCTAACAATGAGTATGCTAATCTTAATTCCAAGAAATGGAGCAGAGCATGTGCATCAAATTGCTGCATATTATAACCCACGACTTGATTCCTTGGCGGAGGCCTTGCGTCAACTCATCAGGGCCAGGCATAACTCTATAGGTCCAGCCAACATTAGATATGCACCCAGAATTAAGCTTATGTGCGAAGTGATCGAGATTATTCAGCAAAAATTAATCTTTGAGATGGGAAGGGAAAATATTGACCCAAGATTTTTACAAGCATACGCTCTTATCTCTGTTATTCTTGGATGGGTCAAGTGTACTTTGCTGTTGTACAGTCTGCTGGGGGACAAGCCTTGGGTGATTTTCATTCCATGCGTCCTAGTGTTGGTAATCCTATTCGTGTTCATCGCAAATTAAAGGCTCAATTAGCAAATGGCCATAGTTTCAATTTTCGATGTCGTGATGTGTACTTTATATAAATTTGGTTTGAGTGTTGCTGGGTCGGTGGACCTCATGTTGTATTATTAGCTAGAACACCCTTGACATCACAAAAGCCAAATATGATGACGATTGTTGAAATAATATGCCATGCATAATCGTTTTATCTTCCATTTTTCTCCATTTTCCAATTTATTTCTCTGGTCATGTAGAAATGTCTCAACGTGAACATTTAAAACTGCGATCCTAAGTAAGAATGGATTCAAGGTTTGATTTGTGTGCACTCTGATTGTTCTTGCTCTCAAATGTGTCATGTGCATATTACTTATGTATGTTTTGCCTGGTGAAATGCTTTGGCTGATTTTCATTCCCTATGTCCTAATGCTAGTAATCCATTTTGCATTCATTGAAAATTAGAAAATTAATTAGCAAATCACGATAATTTCTAGCTTTCTTGATATGGTTACGTGTATTTTGTATAAATGTTGTTTGCTTTGTATCCTTCCGGTGCTGGCTCGGATATGAACCTCATGTTGTATGATTACATCAGGTAGTAGAATAGGTGGTGATGATGATGATGAATTGGATCCTTTTTATTGTAATTTGAAATTGAGAAATGATAAAACCGGATAAACAGGGCAATTTTTTTTTTTTTTAGATTGGGCTAGAGAGAAACATGGGAAATAATTCAGAGCATAGCAGAAGAATTACATAATTTTCATTCACTATTCTTTCCTTTCGGATACATGCATTGCGAGTTTGATATAGTTTATAGCTTGTTCCTTATATTCAAAACTTAGCAATCTATATACAACAAAATTGAAACTAAAGTAGCCAATTGGACGGCTCAAAAGTTCTAGGTAACTCATTCAACCCGACTACACATGTAGAGCAAACTGAACCAGTACAAGCTTGATTTATCAACTGCTACAAGCTGATCTGCTGAGCTAGCTAACTAGATTTAACAAAGCTCTGATTTAATCGCTATCATTGTACTTTTAAGACTGGCTTACCAAAATTACTTGTCAATTTCATTCATATATTACTGGGTAATGTCATAAGGTATTTATGCCTTGGGCATGTTATGTATTTGAAACTCTTCTTTTGGATAAATTGTGACATCAGAGTACAAGGGGATAATCCCTTAACACCTACAAACCTTCCCAACCCACTCTAACAATGCTTATTCATAAAACAATATCACCCAGACGCAGAAAACTACCAGGTAAGTCCATTCCCCATGCTAACCGGGTAGAAACAAAGTAAAGCTAATTGCAAGCTCTTTTCTTTTGTTGGGAGGAAAAGTTAATAAGACTTCCATATGATACATGATTCCTGATTGACAAAAAAACCAGTGTATATACAGTCGTGTCTCTTCATCAATGTGACAGAATTTGTCCACCCAGTAATTTAAGGAGAGAGTTCACATTCTTTCTCCAAAAAGAAATTGACAGTTTTATGGCGTTTCACTCTCCTTAGACAAATTGAACGGTTTTAATGTTATTCAAATGTGAGAGGGATCAAACCTCCTCTGAATCCTATTATATTCAATTACCAGCTGAGTATCATGAAATTTTACCAATTTCACTGAATATGCTTTGTTATGAGTAAGAACCAAGTTGCTCTGTTCTAAAACAATGATCATGTTATGAATTCTAATTTCAAACAACGTGTGTAAATGAATAGTTGGATAGACACTGTTCCTCTCGACTACACCTCGCCCATGATTGAAGAGGAACTAACTTACCCTTGGAAAAGACGTTAAGTCACATCCTCCAGAATCATCGGCGTCCAGAATCATCAGCGTCCATCGAAGTAAACATACAGGTGCCGGTGCTCAAGTCCCACGTGCTCGGACTCGAGATCGCAAGATGGAGTTTGCAATCGATGTCAATTTTTGAAGCTCGAATTTGTGCACCACCGTTATGTTTCTTATACCTGTTTACCAAAATTACTTGGTTTTCAAACAATTCCGTCTCTATCTACCAAAACAATTGGAAATGTTTCAAAAAAAGTAGGCATCTTTTCATTTGTACATTACTAGATGATGTCACAAGGTACTCATGCCAAGTGCATGGCTAAAAGTCGACGGCATGTGTGCATTTTATGTATTTCACTACATTATGAATCAAGCCAATTGATATTTATGTCCTTAAATCCATGCGGAAAATTGTTTTTTTCTCAACTATAAAGAGAATAGGTGCATGCATGTGGAAAAAATATTTAAATGTGTGGAGAAAGTTAAATATTTAGATGATTCTAAGTTTGTAAATTTAATGTTGGTAAATAAGAAATTTAGACGTTTACATCTTAAACTATTTCCACTAACTATTTTCTCCATATAGTTTTATTATGTCACTATGATTGATCTGAAAGAAAGACATACATTACATGAAGTTTTTTTTGGAAAAGTTGGAAATTGAAATGCTCATTGGACTTGTTTTCTATAACGTCGAGATTAACTGGCACTCACTCTATAAAAAAAAAAGAAAAAAATAACCGATTAAACTCCTTTTTTTTAGCATGGGCCATACATAAATGTATTTCTTCTAGTATGGGCCTCAATGTTCCCATGCAGAAGGGAATCTGGGGCTGGACCAGGCCGCCTCATCGAGGATCGGATCTCTTTCAGGTCATAGGCTAATGTTAGCTTAGAGGACTGCAATTTCCGTTTGATAGATTTCACGCTGCTTTTCCATGATGAGAATATGGAGAAGCTCGTCTCCACGGGCACATGTTACGTGACGATGCTTATTACAGCATTTTGCAGTCATTTTCTCTCCATGAACACATCAATTTCAAGACTTACATTTCTGCTGGGGTTTTCTTCTTAGAATTGGAGCGAGATTATCTTTAGAGGGAAAAAGGAATCCTCTAACCCTTCCATCTATGCCCACAAGTTCGCAATCTTAACCATCAAATGCATCATTTCCAACATAATAAATTCAAACTATTTGACCCTCAAAAAAAAAAAAATCAAAGTACTATACACACAACTGAAAGGCCTTCACCATTGAAGCACAGTAGAGTCAATTGAACGTTTTTTGGTAATTGCACGCTCAAATAATCAATATTTGTCATAGGTGTTCTAAGGACATAACCGACTGCATGCGTATAATATTTTGTCAGTTGGTTACAATTATAAACTGTCAAATTATTCCTATAAGATAAGCAATGATATCGTACCTTCAAAAGAAGGTTGCATTGAATCTATGCATAGATACAGTAAATATATTAAAGAGGTATGGCTTGAAGGTAATCAATTTATAGGCATAGTTTGACGAATTGAGTGAATGAAAGGAAAGTCGGAGGTTTTATGAGAATATTATAATCTTAATATGATATCTATAAGTAAGAAGTTGATATATATTATATCCAATCCAATTTCAAATCGACACAAACAGTGCCAAGGGCCAAACATGACCTTAGAACTTGGAACTTTCTGTTGTTGTTTGGAAATTAAATGCAATGAAGCAAAAGTAATTCATGAAAACGTATGGTCATGTAAGAGTTATACAAGCGAATGTAATCGTGCTTTCACTCATTGAGTATTTGCAAAACGCCATGCAACACCATCAAAGTAACTAGACAAACCAGGAAAGCATTATCAAGACTGAGTGACAGCACCCATGGAAGGATATCCATAGGTTTTTCTCTACGGTTTAACCATTCGGCATCTTACATGATTAGCACTAATAGGTTTGCTCGCTAAATCTGTGAATTACCTTAGTCTTAGGATGTAATGACTTTGAATTACCATATCAACAGTATTAGATGATTTTATTGACTTCAGATTTATGCATATCAAGTTGTAGTCATTGTCAACAGGGCTGATGACAAGCTTGGTTAAAAATTTTGCCTCCAATCCACCACCAAAAGCTTCATGACTCGGCAATTGGTTCATAACTCGGAAGAATTTTGGAGCAGCTTTGGTAATGAAGCTGCAAAGACTAATGCACCAAGATTATCTTTGTCTTTGTTTATGTCTCAGTAGAACAAATTACAAATTTTTCACAAATTTTCAATCGGACACTATATCCAGCGAAAGGAGCCAATATCTAACACAGCATAGCATCTAAACTAAGCATCACTCATCAAAGCACGAATAAGCAACTACTTAGCTTTTAACTTGATGGATGAAGCTGAGGAATGATGGATTTGGATTTCAGTGGCGACCGCGAACTTTTTGACAGGAGTTGTGGGTGAGAAAGACGGAGAAGAAGAAGAAACGTGGAAGAAATTGATTCACCTGGGAAGGAGAAGCTGGAATAGTGGGGTCATTTCTGACACGTGAGATGCAAGTGATCGGGCGAGCAAAGGTCCCGCCAATAATGGGATTCTTGGCTAGAGAAAGGTTCTGTGACATGGACGCCCAGCCCAAGATGGTTCCCTCGACATGGTTCTCTCAAGCGCCTTGAGGGTGAACTCCATTTTTTATATTTTGCGTTGGCACTTACACACCCCTCTGGGACGGCGGAGGTGTTGCACTTGAAACCAATAAATTAGTATCAAAAGAAAAGTCAAAAGACATATTTGTCATCCAGTTTTGCACTGATATTTTTAGCTGGCATACTTTACTAGCATCTTGCATAAACTTGATAAATAAACAATTCAACATCCGAACTTAAACCTCCTTAAGCTATGATTATCGGACTTAATTCAAAGGTGCACTATGTTTTATCAACCAAATTTTCAATGATAGTCTCTCTGTATATATATAGTTTCAATAGACTTTTATAGCCCAAAAATAATTTAAAATAGAGGTTTAACGCCAACCGTGTCACATAAAACAGCCGACTTAATGTTAGCAATTTCCGATCAAAATTAGTCAAATAAATTAAATTGGCACATATATAAAAGATCTATGACTCAATTGACAAAAAAGAGATTTAGAACTAACTTGACATATTTTAAAAAAAAAAAATTAAGGTTCTTGGTGATGGCTAGAGAGTCTCAAATGCTCCCATTAAGTCCAGCCAAACATGCCTTAAGCCTTTTCTTTGCATGATGGCGGTAGCAGTTAATAAGGAAGTTTAATTAACCCGTACGTTGCATATAAGTGGCTTAATCAAGAGTCTCAAAGAAGCTTTTGTTAATATATTAAGGTAGAGGAAATCCCTGGGGCTGAACAGTAGCTGCTGCATAACCAAAAACAAGGAGCACTGTCCGAGTGGGGAGAAAATATTCAATGGTTGTAACCACGTCATAGGCTGACATGGCATGCATATTCGATCGGGAAATCGACATCTGTTCGTGAGCTGGAATATGTAGAACTTGAAAAATAAAAATCAGAAGGGCTCGGAAGCTCTTTTCTCTCTCATCTGGCAATCGGAGTGGAGGTTAAGGACAAGAGCGGTCGGGCGTTCTTGTTGACTTGACTCGCTACAGTTTTCCTTTTTACTCGGTATTGGACTTAGATTCGACGTCGTTGTCTTCGCCGACCATATCTCTTCCCTTCTTTTAAAATTAGATTTTTAAATAAAGTGGGGACTCTCTCCCGAAGGTCAGGATCCCCCATTAGTCTACATGTTTTTTCCACTCGCAGCTTTGCAGTAAGTTTTTCCACTCAGATGTTTATGGCAAACAACAATCCTGCCAATCACAGTAGTCAGAGATAAGCATTGATGGTGAACTGCGACATCTCTTCACTATTGCAGTCCAGCCTCCTTCGATAAGTTGGATGACTGCCAGTAAAATCATTCAGTCCTGCCTTCCTTTCTTGAAAAAGTCAAAACCCGACGCCCAATTTTTGTCTTCCCATCTCAAAATTAATTTTTGCCAAACGATTTTGACCACGAAGTACATAAGGATGACGGGTGCTCCAGTGGCATTGGTTGAACCGTTTATGTTTACATGTCCCTAATGGTTTGAAGCAAGACTCTCCATGACATAAAGATGCCGTCATACATTTCACAATTTGAAACCCCTACTCTGCTCGATACGTAGGAATTAAAATCAATAAGCTAACTGTTGTACAATAACATTCACACAAGCTCAATTTATTAGGAAAGTTGTTTATGGCCCGTGTATTAAACACATTTCTCAAGTATTTCCAAGAATGAAGTATGTCTTAATACTTGGCTCGTGTATTAAGCACATTTCCCAAGTATTTCCAAAATCAAAGTATGTCTTAGTACTTCCCTTGTGCATAAGATGGGCCATGCACGTGAAATATGAAGTGTAAGGATTCAAACTTTTTAAGGATCATGGAAAATAGTTTTCAAGATATGAGTCTACTGTTATAGATGAAACCAATTATTTTTTAGGGACTTTTTTGTCTTTTCTATCCGATTTGCTTTTAGGTTAAAAGTGATACTTTTATATTAGTGATGGCAAGACGCTAGCTGTCAAGACGCTGAAAAAGAAAATAGAGAGGCAAGAAAAAGAGAGAAGGAAAAAGTGAGTTCTTTTTTTATGAGGGTTCTCAATCTTTTTGTGCCATGATCTTAAGAGAAGATCATCGTTATATTCCAACTTTTTTCGAAGTCTAGTGGATTCGCAGAGTGCCTCTGCGCGGAGACGTAGCCAGGTTTGGGTAAACTTCGTTAACAAATTTTCTAGCATGTTCTTCTGATTTTATTTTTTTATTATTATATTCTGTCCAACGAATTATTTGTGAGCATTATTTTTCTGGAATCAACGTGCGATTTCGTAACAACTAGTATCAGAGCCTGGGTTGGCTAATCGAGAACATCAAGGGTTTTTCGATGATGTTCGATTGAAAGCAAACAAGATGGCAGAAGATAAAATTAGAATCGATAAGTTCGATGGGCAGGATTTCGGATGGTGGAAACTATAAATCGAGGATTATCTTTATCAAAAAGATCTCTATACACCACTTGAGGGTTGGAAACCCGAGATGGCAAAAGTGGATCTGACAGTAGAAGCCGGATGGAAAATTCTTGATCGAAAAGCATTAGGTGCGATTCGTCTAGGGTTGACGAAAAAGACAGGGTACCACATTGCAAAAGCAAAAACTGCAAAAGAAGCCATGTATATTCTAACAAATATTTATGAGAAGCCATCCACATCAAATCAGTTATTTTTGCTGAAGAAACTGGTTAATATGAAGTTATCTTATAGAGGTTTTAGAGTAAAGCATATTAATAGTTTCATACAGGTCACGGTTCAATTGGAATTCGTAGGCATAAATTTAGATATGAAGCTTCAAGCTTTATTGTTTTTATGTTCTCTTCTAGAAAGCTACAATACTGCAGGGAATTTCGAGCACCATGAAGGATGATTTAACTCTTGATGATGCTGTGAGTAGTATCATGGATGAAGAGATGCGAAGGAAAGTCTCAGGTGGAGATAATTTTTCTGCATCTACATCTTCAATGGTACTCGCAGTGGAGAACCGTTGAAGAAGTAAAAGTAGAGGAAAATCCAGCGAGCGTGGCAGATCGCAATCAAGGGGTAAGAGACATGTTGCAAAAGATGAGTGTTGGTTTTGTCACAAAACCGAACACTGGAGGTTTCATGTTGAAGCCTACAAAAAGAAGCAGCGAGATGAGAATCAATGAGCTAATGTGGTTAGCAATGAATCTTTGCTAGATAATTTGTGTTTGTCTACAGGGTTTGACTTGACGACAGATGAATGGTTTATTGATTCCGGTGCTTCTTTTCATTGCACCTCGCAAAGAGACATATTTGATTATTATGCCAGTGGAGATTTCGGACAAGTGGTTGTGGGAAACAGCCACATGTTTTCCATTGTTGGGAAAGGAACTGTGACCGTGAACATCTTAGGTGGAGGATGTCTAGTTTTGCGTGAAACTAGGCATATTCTGGAATTAAAGAAAAATCTTATTTCAACCAATAAACTTGACCAAAAGGGTTTGGTAATAACCTTTGGATGTGGAGAGTGGAAGATAACCTTAGGGGCAAGAGTAGTAGCAAAGGGAAAGCATACAGGTACACTTTACCTTCTCCAAGGAGACAATATCGGTGATATGGTTGCAACTAAAATGGTTATAGGTAATTTGTCTACTCTTTGGCATTATCGTTTGAGACATCTTGGTAAAAAAAAGGTATAAAGCAATTACACTCAAGGAAATTACTTCCAGATTTGCAAAAAGTTGAGTTAGATTTTTGTGAGAGTTGCATTTATGGAAAACATAAAGTTGTTAGTTTTCAATTGAATGGGCGACAAAATAAAGGCCAGAAGCTAAAGTTGGTTCATACCGATGTATGGGGACCTGCTCAGGAACTCTCTTATGGTGGTAAAAGATATTTTGTCACCTTCATTGATGATGCAACAAGGAAGACTTGGGTCTATGCTCTTAGAGAAAAATCAGAAGTATTCGGGATGTTCAGAATGTGGAAGATCATGGTAGAAAAAGAGACAAGTTATCAGATTAAAGCTCTAAAGTCTGATAATGGTCGTGAATACACGAGTAAGGAATTTGCAAAATATTTGAATCGAGAAAGCATACACGGGTTAAAGACTATTCCTAGAACTCCTTAAGAGAACGATATAGCTGAAAGGATGAACAGGACTATTCTAGAACGTGCGAGATGCATGAGGCTACATGTGGGTCTCCCGCTACACTTATGGGCTACCACAGTTGATGCAGCTATTTATCTTATCAACAGAAGTCCATCTAGTGCGTTGGATGGAGAAATACCACAAGAACGGTGGTCATGTAAAAAGATTAATTATTCACATCTAAAGGTGTTTGGTTGTATTGCATATGCTTTGATTGACAGGGAGGATAGGAAAAAGCTTGATGCTAAGTCCCAAAAGTGTGTTTTTATCGGATACGGTGGCAACGAGTATGGCTATAGGCTTTGGGATTATAAGAATAACAAAGTCATCCGTAGTCGGAATGTGGTATTCCATGAAGAAAAGATGTACAAGGATCGTCAGATAGAGCATGAGAAGGTAGTACAACCAGAATATGTTGAATTAGACAAAATGCCCGTGAAGATGTTTCCAGTAGATCAAAGTGCACTTAAAAGAGAAGTTCAAGATGAGCTTATTATTAGTGAAAAGGTAGTTCAAGAGGAACGCAGTGATTCAGAGCAAACTAACAATCACGAAGTACCTGTCTTGAGAAGGTCTACACGTGTGAGAAAGCCAAAGATAATTTTTGATCCATTAGCTAATACTGTTCTGAGCCATGTCTTATATACAAATTCAGGGGAACCGGAGACTTACGATGAGACAAAGGTAGACACATCTCACTTGCAGTGGGAGTGTGCTATGAAAGACGAGATAAACTCGTTACTTCAGAACAAAACTTGGGAGTTAACCAAGTTGCCCACAGGTAAAAAAGCTTTATTAAATAAATGTGTGTATAGAATTAAGAATGAAGCAGATGGTAGTATTAAATACAATGCGAGACTTGTAGTCAAGGGCTTTTCTAAAAAAGAATAGGTCGATTACTCCGAAATATTTTCACTTGTAGTGAAAATGACATCAATTAGAGTTCTGCTGAGTATAGTTGCAGTGGAGGATATTCATCTTGAGTAATTAGACGTAAAAACAGCGTTTTTACACGGTGACTTAGATGAAGAACTATACATGACACAACCTAAGGGTTTTGAAGTCAAAGGTAAGGAGCACATGGTATGTCGTTTGAAGAAAAGCTTGTATGGCTTGAAACAAGCTCCGCGGCAATGGTACCTAAAATTTGATAGTTTCATGAAAGAAAAAGGATTTGCACACTGTGAGTCTGATCACTGTGTTTATTTTCGCAAGTATGATGATGGTGACATTATGTTTCTCTCTTTATATGTGGATGACATGCTGGTGGCTAGTTCCAATATGAAGAGACTCGTAGAAGTAAAGAAGATGTTATCATCACAGTTTGCTATGAAAGACTTGGGAGAGGCCAAGAATATTTTAGGCATGAAAATCATCAGGGACAGGAAAAATAAGAAATTATGGCTGTCGTAGGAAGACTATGTGAACAAGGTGTTAAAAAGATTTAACATGGATAGGGCAAAACTGGTTGCAACTCCTCTAGCAAGTCACTTCAAACTTTCTAAGGATATGTGTCCGAGCACTCAGGCTTTGAAAGATGAGATGGCGGTAGTTCCATATGCATCAGCAGTGGGGAGTTTGATGTATGCCATAATGAGCACGAGACTAGACATTGCACAGGCAGTGGGAGTTGTGAGTCCATATGTGCAGAACCCAGGCAGAGAACATTGGAATGCAGTAAAATGGATATTGAGATATCTATCATGTACTTCCAATTACTCACTGTGTTATAATGGTACATCTCTAGAGTTGCAGGGTTATGTAGATGCAGATCATTCAGGTGATCGAGATAGTGGTAAGAGTACCACTGGATATGTCTTTACAGTTGCAGGTACAACAATGAGTTGGGTATCTCAACTACAAAAAGTAGTGGCTTTATCAACGACAGAGGCAGAATACGTAGCGATCACAGAAGCCTCCAAGGAAATCATATGGTTACAAGATTACATGGATGAGCTACATCAAAAACAGCCAGTCAGTACACTATGGAGTGATAGTCAAAGTACAGTGCACTTAGCAAAGAATACAACTTATCACTCAAGGACTAGACACATCAAAAAGCGTTATCACTTTATCGGGTCAGCATTGAAAGATAATGAGTTAAAGCTACAAAAGATTGATAGCTCAAAGAATCCAGCTAACATGTTGACCAAGGTAGTAGACAAAGAGAAGCATATTTTCTGTACTATTACCATTGGTATTACTCTATGTTAATTGATGAGGAGTATCGCGAGGTACAAGTTTTTCAACTACTATTTTTTGAAAAAGATGGATGCAAAGTTGCTTAGTACTTGGGTATATTTGTCTTCAAGTGGGAGATTGTTATAGATGAAGCCAAATATTTTTTAGGGATTTTTTTGTCTTTTCTATCAGATTTGCTTTTAGGTTAAAAGTGATACTTTTATATTAGCGATGGCAAGACGTTGGCTGTCAAGACGCTGAAAAAGAAAATAGAGAGGCAAGAAAATAGAGAGGCAAGAAAAAGAGAGAAGAAAAAAGTGAATTTTTTCTTTACGAGGGTTCTCAATCTATTTGTGCCCTAATCTTGAGAGAATATCATCGTTGTATTCCAACTTTTTTCGAAGTCTAGTGGATTCGCAAAGTGCCTTTGCGCGGAGACGTAGCCCAGGTTTGGGTGAACTTCGTTAATAAATTTTATGGTGTATTCTTCTGATTCTATTTTTTTATTATTATATTTTATCTGGTGAATTGTTTGAGAGCGTTATTTTTCTGGAACGTGTGATTTCGTAACATCTACAATAAACATCATGTGTATTTCTTAATTATACTAATTGCATGTACTCACACGAACACATCCAGAACTGCAAGTTTAAATACAAAATGAAATTTAATGTGTGGTATAACTAATGAGTCTATGCATAACTGCAGGAGTATAACTTGTTCGTGCATTGCATGTTGGGACGGGGCTGACCTGTTTTCAGAATGGGTGCACTAATACAATGGTGTTAATTTACCGGAATTTAATTTATTCTATTTTATTATTTTCAGTTATAAAAAGTGAACGGAATGTTAAAAACTGTGTCAAATTCTAAGCATGATCCAAATGCAATGCAAATCATAATATGAGTTATCGTGGGTTGAGGATTATAAGAATAAATTTTGGGTAGGGTCTGAGGTTAACCGACAAAAAAGTAAAAGGAAAATTTCTTACAAAGACACACAATTACTAAGCAAAAATGAATAAAGAAAAAAAAACGAAAATACACCATGGCTAATGGGGTTGGAATGGACCTCCAAGGTCTAGTTTGAAATCGGAGGCCCATGTAAGTGGAGCGAGTTTTCATACGGTCATATAAGTTTGAGGTCCGTATGGTCATCACTCCATATGGTCATATGACCTTCAGCTTTTTCACTCTGGTCTTATATAAGAAAAACTCACTACATAGTACATACGATTATATATTTTTGCCACGAGTTGAGACAATGATGGCAAAAAGAGCTCACTCCATTTGGGTCTCCAAGAGAAATTTTCCTCGGCCAAAAGACAAGATGTCACTAAAGTGTCCTTTCGGCTTTTGGCCGAGGAAAACTGATGTCACTAGAGTGTCCTTTTGTCTTTTGGCCGAGGAAAATGGAACTCACTGCATGCAGTGAGAGTGAGTTCTTTTGTCTCTATGCCGAGGAAAATTTCTTTTGGGACAGACCAGTTCTTTTGGGACCCAAGTGCGAGAAAAATGTTCATTTGGACTGAGTTTTTCATATATAAGTATGAAAAACCACACCATGACCAGAACATCGCTATGTTCTCTGACAGTCCCATCCTGTTTTCCTTTTCAGGCAAGAGACTTGGCGAGGCAGAGTCGGAAGGTTAATGGCGAACGACAATCCAGCTGATCACGGTGGTCGGAGGTAAGTCTTGGCAACCTTAAACATATCTTAACCATTATAGCCCACTCGTCATTGAGTTAGAGGACTGTGACTAAAATCATGCCACAATCTTGATATCCTTTCTCGTTTCTATCTCTGATCGTGTCCACCGTGTACATTCCATCACGTGAATGTTGTTTTATCAGGGAGGAAAAAAAAACCTGCACTCTATATAAACGGAGAAGTTGCGGACGTATTCTGAAGTTATGTTGTTGGACACTTAAGAGCCCAGTTGAGAGGGGCGTCTTTAACTTACCTGCATGTTTACTCGCATTTCTTAGACAACATATTGGGCTGTACTCAAAACAGAGTATATTCAATGGATGTAAATCTGGTGAAAAGTGAGATTATTTCTTGTAGACATTGACCTTTTTTGTGTGAATCGGTAAATTTTCATGATTTTCGTTTCGTAATTGAATAGAGTTGGATTGGTAATAGGGAATAATCCCTCTCAAGTGTGAACACCATTATAAAAACTAGTGAAATGCCATAATAAACTGTCATTTCTTTTTGAAGATCACGAAGGCGGAAGGAATTTGAAACTTTTCCTAAAGTTAGTGGGTGTGAAAATTTTGTCACATCGATTAAGGGACACGACTGTGCATACACTCTATTTCTTTCTTTTGTCAAGAGAAACTCATATTAAGAACAAATATTAATTGAAAGTCTTATTTGCTTTTCCTCCAAAGAAAAGATAAGACCTGCAATTAGCTTTCCTCTGTTCTACCTAGTAAGCATGGGTTTCTTTTTCTGGTCAAAGGTAAGCATGGGGTTTACCTAGTAGTTTTCTGCATGTTTTGTTTTGTGAACAAATGTTGTTAGAGTGGATTACGAAACGTTTCTAGGTGTTAAAGAGATATGCCCCAATAGGAGATCAGGCATTGACTAGGCCATCACATCAGTGATTTTAGTCAAAATTAATCAAATTGACTATATTAGAAAAATGTTAAAAGATTTAGGGTTAAATTGGCCGAATTAAAAAGATTATGACTGAATTAACCTTCGTACAATATAATTGATATTTTTTTAGATGAGTTTTCAGAGAATTTGCACTTGGTGATGACAAGAGAATTAAACATATAGTTAAAGAGGATTAAACACAGAATAGTCATTTGTTCAAGAGGATAAAACAAATGATTGCACCTAGTTCTCCAAATTTGATGATGACAAGAGAATTAAACAAATAGTTTAAGACGAGTAAACAAATAATTGTCTTTTGCCCAAGAGGTCCGACGGATGGGACGAGTACTTCACTCCCCTACCTTAGGAGAGGGAGGACTCTCTCCCTAAGAGAGGACCTCCCATTGGTCTACAAATATGTCTGTTCAACTTGCAGCCTCGCAGCAAGTTTTACTTCGGACAAGGAAGGAAGAGTAAAAATCATGTGGTCTTGATTTCCTTTCCTGAAAAGGAACTTCTTATCTTTGATCATTTCTCCTATATGTGTTCCATTACTCAAATGTTGTTTTGTCTACCCTACATAGATAAGGTGAACTCGTCCTTTTCAATGTTGCATTTGGAAACCGTCGCCCCATTTTTGTTTACTTCATTAGTTGATTAATGTGTTTATTCTTGATCCTCATTGTTTGAGCTTTTGTGCTAGACTGGTTGGTCTAACAAGTAATTAGCTCATTTTAATGCCAAGAAATGGAGCAGAGCACGTGGCTCAAATTGTTGCAGAATATAATCAACAGCTTAATTCCCTAGCAGCGGCCTTGCTTCAACTTATCAAGGACCAGCATGGCTCTTTAGGTTCAGCCAACGTTATTGGTGCACCTACCATTATACTTATCTGTGTAGCGATCAAGATTGTCCGGCAGAAATTACTTTCTGAGATGGGAAGGCAAGACATACACTCAAGGTTCCAACTTGCTCTGATTGCTCTAGCTCTCGGATGTGTTGCATGCAGTTTGTTGATATACATTTTGCTTGATGATATACCTTGGCTGATTGACCTTCCCTGGGTCATACCATTACTAATTCTATTCGCATTCATCATGAATGAAAGGAATAATTAGTGAACGGTAATAGTCTCTAATTATCTGATACGGTAATGTGTATTTTATATGAATTTGGTTTTGCTTTGTAACCTTCCAATGCTGGCTTAGACATGAACTTCATGGTGTATTTTTAACTTAAAAACAGTGATAGTTTCGGATTATTTGATATGATGATGTGTATTTTATATGTATTTGGTTTGCTTTGTAACCTTCTAACGCTGGCTCGAACATGAACTTCGGTGTATTGTTATCTTGAACACCTTTTACATCACAAAGTAGAATAAATTATGATGATGATTACAATCTTTCTTGGTGCAATTCGAAATTGAGAAATGATGAAATTGGAGAAATAAGGCAACCTTTATTTTGGGGCTAGAGAGGAAATAATTTAGAGTATATCAGAAAGAATCATCACATTATCCTCATTCACTATTCTTACGTTTTTAATTAGCAATCTCTATCCATCAAAATTTAAGCTAAATTAGCTAATTGGTAACTCACAAGTTCTTATTAGAGCAAGACAGACAAGTACAAGCTTGATTCATCACCTCCGATAAGATAATTATCCCAATATCGAAGCTCCAATTTGATCACTACGTTATGTTTTTTATACTCGTTTACCAAAATTACATGGTAATTTCATTCATACGGGATAAGTACACTAATGGTGCCATAAGTTGTGTACGGCGCTCACTTTGGTGCCAAAAGTTTCTGCCGGATCACTTAAGTGCCAAATCGGAGAAAAAACGATCACTTTGGTGCCACCGACGACAGATTCCGGCCAAAATGATTACGTGGCTTTTATATTTAAAAAAAAAAAATTGAGAAGCCTTTTAAACGACGTCGTTTTCTGTCTTCCTTAAGAAAACGACGTCGGTTTGCCGTCCTACGTGGATAGCCTCACAAAAACGACGCCGTTTTGTTAATTTTATTTGGAGATTGAAATTAGGGTTTTTTTGTCCGCCATTACTCGTCCACCGTCGCTAGGCCGCCGTCCCTCAGCCACCGTCACTTGGCCGCCGTCCCTCGACCACCGTTGCTCAGCCGCCATCCCTCAACCTCCATTGTAGTTGCTTGCCACAGCAAGACAAAAGAAAGAAAGAAAAAAAAACGAACAGAAAATCCCGAGAAAGAGGGAGGTGTCGACGATGAGGGCGGAGGAGGGGATGGCGGGGCCACGGCCGCCGCCTTCATAGCAGCTGGCTTCGCCGACAACCTCCGTGGCGTTCCAAATCTTCGCGGCTACCATTGGCCATTGGCTAGATCGCTCGTGCTTCTGGGGATTCTTCGAGCTCGCGTTTCCTCTGCACCCAACGATATTTCTTGGGAAAAGGCGGTGGTGAGGCTGAGATTCGGGGATTTGAAAGGTTGATAAGGTGATTAAAAATGGGGGAAAACTACCGGGGGGAGGGCGGAGGCGAATGCGTGGTTTCTTTTACGGAGAATTACCGGTGTTGCTGGTTCTCCACTGCTGGTGTTGTTGGTATGGTGCTGTTGGTGTTGCTGGATCTGTTCGGGGAAGAAGACGAATCTGCTCGGGGAAGAAGACGACACAAAACGGCGTCGTTTGGGGATTTAGGGTTTTGAATTTGAGGGAAAGACACAAAACGGCGTCGTTTTGGTGTTAAGATGCTAAAACGACGTCATTTGAAGGCATAAGTGATCTAATGGAAACTCCGACGAGCCACATCAGCATAAGAAATTAATAAAAAAATGGCACGTCAGATTTCCGGCCGATCAGATCGGCGTTGGCACCAAAGTGAGCGTTTTTCAAATTTTTTGGCACTTAAGGGGGTGTATGATAACCAAAATTTCTATTTCGTAAATAGTTTTTCTATTCCTGCACTGTTTTCGGAATAGAAACCCGTTTGATAAACCTACTTTCGGTTTTTATTTCGGAATAGATTTCTATTCCGTAAATTGATTTGGAAGAAAAATCGAAGTAGAAATTTTCTACTTGATTTCGGAAGAGAAATTAGAAATAATTTCTCCCACTAAACCCTAATTTCGATGAGTCCTCCCTCATCTCCTCTACGTTTATGCCTCATCTTCCTCCTCCGCCTCTCCTCATTTTATTAAAAATAAAAATAAATAAAAATAAAAATATTCATTTTATTCATTTAAAAATAAAAATAAATTTATTAAAAATAAATAAATTATTTTTATTTATCATTTATTTTTATTTTATTAAAAATACATTTATTAAATTTATTAAAAATAATTTATTTATGATAAATAAAAATAAATTATTTTTATTAAAAATAAATTTAATAAATTTATTTTTATTTGCCTTGAGTGTTTTGCCAAATAATTTTATTTTTATTTTTATTTTTTATTCATTTTAAAATAAATTTATTCGTAAAATAAAATAAAATAGAATAAATAAAATAAATTTATTTTTAAGGATATTTTAATTTTAAAATAAAATGATATTTTTATTTTATTTTTTTATGATTTATTTTTAAGGATATTTTAATTTTAAAATAAAATGATATTTTTATTTTATTTTTTTATGATTTATTTTATTTTTTTTCATTCTTTATTTTTTTTGTTACTAAATCATTTTTATTTTTATTTTTTATATTAAAGGTCGTCGGTCGTCACCGCCACTGTCCGAAAGGAAGAAATTTTGTATTATTATCAAACGAATTTCTATTTTTAGAGTAGAAATTTTGTGTCGTTATCAAACGGTTATTTTTGCTTAGAAACTCTTCTAGAAATAGAAATAGAAAAATCTATTTACATTCCAAACTATTTCTGGAACAGAATGGTTGTCATGCGCGCCCTAAATGATCCGACGGAAATTTTTGGCACCAAAGTGAGCGCCGTACACAACTTATGGCACCATTAGTGTACTTATCCCTCATTCATACATTAGTTGATGATGTCACAAGGTACTCATCCCTAGTGCATGGCCGAAAATTGACAACCGTGTGTGCATAACTACATCAAAAGAACAAAGCCGATTGCTATTTAGGTTCTTAATCCATGCGGAAATTAGCCCTTTTCCCTACTATAAATACAATACATGCATGCTTGTGGGAAAAAAAATGAGCGGAGAGTGTTAAATACAAAATATATTTAGATGATTGTAAGATTTAATTTCAATGTTAACTTTCAAGAAATTTAGACCTTAATATCTTTAACGTGCGTTATATGAATATGTCATTGGACTTATTTTCTATACAATAGAGATTAATCGGTACTCACTCAATGAAAAACTCGATTAAATTCCTTTTTTCTAGCATGGGCCATAAATATATTTTCTCTGAGATGGGCCTATGTTCCAATGCAACAGGGAATTCGTGGCTGAACTGGGCCGCCACATCAAGTATCGGATCTCTTTCGGGTCATAAGCTAATGCGAGCTTAGAGGACTATAATATCCGTTTGACATACTATAAACTGACAAATATACCAAAAAGATGAGCAATGACACTATACCTTCAAAGGGTTCTGCATTGAACCTATGCACCAGGTATCTAAACGCATAAAATAGGTTTGGCTTAAAGGTAATTGGTTGATAAGTAGATCTTGATGAATTAAATCGGTGAAAGGAAAGCAGGGGGTCGATATTCATCTACACCGACCGATATTACTTCCCATCATGTTTCAGAACAGCACAATAGTCAAGGGTTAAACATGAGCTTAGAACTTGCAATTTCCATGCTAATCCAGTAGTTAAATGCAACAAGGGAAAATAAAGTCATGAATAGTGAGCAATATCTTTTGATTCTATATATTTCTCATGATCAAAATCCTGATTGATTGTTATTGATATTGTAATATTATATTATTATATAAATAATTATCTTGTAAAGCCTATAAATAGGCTTAGGTACTATTCATCATAATATTTTGAAGTTTAACAATTCTATTTTTCGCTTTATTCTTATCATTCAAGAATTAAATTGAACAACAAAAATTATCGAGACAAAATTGAATAACGAGTGAAAGTTCGGAAAATCAATGATCCCATTAGCCCGGAAGAAATACAGTATGGTAGGGACACGTTCCCTCGATGTCTTGACTCTTCTTGGTTCATTTAAGGAGTCGCTTTCATTCTCCTGCATTCACGTCCATCACGGAGACTTGCCTACCCAAAAACCATAAAGGGAAGAAAGAAAAAATAAAAAATAAGAACAATGACTGGGATAGCTTATTTCCAAGTTGAATCTTTTGATAGACGTCGTGTTCAGAGGGGTCAGGATGCTTCCTAACGTACAAAAAACAATAATCAAAATATGTTTCGAGGGGTCTAAGTATTGTCCCCACTGACGATTTGTGGGCTGAGTCGGAACAGATTATTTCCAGGTTGAATCTTTTGATAGTCTATGGACTATTTGACTAATTGTCGTTGATCTACCGATATGTTTTGCCTAACTCGCAGCCTCGCAGCAAATTTTACTTCAGACAAGGAAGGAAGAGAGTAATCAGAACGCCTCTTCACTTTAGTAGTCCAGCCTCCTTCAATGAGTTGGAGGACAGCGACTAAAATCACGAAGTGTTGATTTCCTTTCCTAAAAAAAGACTTCCTTATCTCTGATCATTTCCCCTGGGTGTGTTCCATTACCGAAAGCTATTTTGTTTGAAACAATTAGTACTCTACATAGATCAGGCGAAACTCGTCCTTCCCAATGTTGCATTCAAAAATCACCGTCCTGCGTTTTGTTTACTTTGTTAATTGATCCATGTGTTTATTCTTGATCCTCATTGTTTGAGCCTTTGTGATAGGTTGGTTGTCTAACAAGTACTTAGTTGATTTTAATTCCAAGAAATGGAGAAGAGCACGTGGCTCAAATTGCTAAGAAATATAATCAATAGCCTAGTGGAGGCCTTCTTCAACTCAAGGAAAGGCATGGCTATTCAAGTCTAGTCAATATTGCCGGTCCACCTATCATTATGTTTATATGTGCAGCAATCAAGATTGATATGATTTATAGGAAACTCAACAAACTCTATGCAACAAAATTCAAATTGAAATAGCTAATTGAACAACTCACAAGTTTTGAGTAACTTGTTCAACCAAACTTTAAATATATATCGAGCAAGACAAGTATAAGCTTGATTCACCATACCCACTCGCTCGATAAGATAATCGACCGGATTAACAAAGGTCCAATTTAATCACTATCATTGTGCTTTTGAGACTAATTTACCAAAATTAGTTGGTTACTTCATTCATACATTACTTGATATTGTCACAAGTTCCCCATGCCTGGTGCATGATTGTACAATGACAGCATGTGTGCATGATATGCATTTTATTACATCAAATGATGATATCAAAGATAATCAAACCGATCAAGACTTAGATTTTTAAATCCATGCAAAAAAAAAAAAAAATCATTACCATAAAAGGAGTACACACATGCATATAGAATTTTTTTTTTTTTAAATGTATAGTAAAGTTAAATAGAAAAAAAAATTCAAATGATTGTAAGAATCAAATTTAATGTTAGTAAGTAAGATACTTAACGCATTATATCTTAAATATTTTTGTGTTCTAAATTTGACCATTTTGTCATGCTATGTCACTATGATATATTCGAAAAAGAAAAAAAGATATAAGCTTTACATGAATTGTTCTATAAAAGTTTGAAATCCTTATTGGATTTATTTTCTGTACGGTAGAGATTAAGTGGCACCCAATCCATGAAAATCAATTAAATTCGTTTCATAGCTTGGGCCACTGATATATTTATTTTAATATGGGTCGAATAATTCTCAATGTTCCCGTCCAGCAGCGATTTCGGGCCTGGACCGGCCCGGCCCGCAATGTTGCGGATCGGATCCATTCGGGTCGGGTCATAATGCAAGCTTCGAGGACTAGGGTTTAAGCTCTGACCCGTATAAAATCCCCAATTCGCGTTCCACCTCGTCGCTTCTCTCACCGCTGCCGCCGCTGCTTTCGATCCTCCTCCGCCTGAATTCCGGTAATTCTGCATCCCTCTGCATACGTAGTTTAACTCGAGATCGGCGATGCTTTTGTGTGGTTTCTCCTTTTGCGCACGACCGATTCGAGGATCGATCTTGTAGAAAGATTGCTGCTTTTGATTGGTATCCCCTGTGCCTTGAACTCTGAATTGATCGTTGCTTTGAGAAAATTCGGAAAAATCGAGGCGAAAGTGCAGGGCTCAAGACTTCAGTTGATTGGCCTGGTTCTTTCCGAATTGCTGGTCACAGTGATTAAGATTTAGCTTGAACCCGTTTTTTGTTTTCTTTAGGAATTTTTGCTTTGATTCTTGGTGATGATGAATTTGTGTTGGTCTTTAGAGTGGTAATTCGTGTTTTGGCTTGGAAATGTTGTAATTTTAGTCTCCGCGTGACCCTTGTTTAGAAATTCTCCATATGGGGTATGTGTTAGCCTTTCATTTTGGCATTTGAATCATTAGCCTTGGAAATTTTGATGTTTTGCAAGATGGAGTTTGCAATCGATGTTAGTTTTTGACTTGTCTAATTAGGTGATTGAGCAAAGGATTTAAGGGTATCGAAACAGTCATTCAAGATGCAGAACGAGGAGGGTCAAAATATGGATCTTTACATTCCCAGGAAGTGGTATACCATCAGTCCCTTTCTAAATTTGCAACGGCCATCTACTTTTTTTTTTGTTGAATTTTTTTTTTTTTTTTTGACGCCTTTCCTTTTAACACCTCCATCGCAGCTCTGCCACAAATAGGCTCATTACATCTAAGGATCATGCCTCCGTGCAGATCAACGTGGGGCACTTGGGCCCTGATGGAGTCTACACCAACCAATTCACCACATTCGCCCTCTGCGGTTTCACCCGGGCACAGGTATGTCTTGCCGCTCTGCTGTTAGAGCTACTCTCTGTTTGTTATTGTTAACTGTAATTCGTTTTCAATTCTTCTTCGTGCCGGCAGTAAGCAAGGCACTGACAGTTTTTATGCTGCTGTTGATTTGTATCTTCTTGACATTGTTCTTGCGTATTGGTTTTGCAATCAAAATGTTGAGATTGTTTGGTTCTTGTCTTTATAAAATGTTTAATAATTTTCCCTCTTTCTTGGTCTTGAAGAGGATATAACAAGTAGAAATCCAAATTTGTTGCACTTTAGTAATTGGAGCTTCAGTTTCTTATATCCCAGTGGATATCCCAGCTGAGCCTATCGTACCTAATAAAAATATTAACTCTTGATCAATTCTTGCTCAATCTCTACGACCGGCTTTTATGTGCACCACACTGCACTTTGTTCTTGTAATGAATTTCTCCATTTTTTGAAATCTAGGCTTGTTAATTGGTCTTGTCCTCATTCTCATGTGCACACCATCTATTTTGCAGGGTGATGCTGACGGTGCCATTGATAGGCTCTGGCAAAAGAAGAGGGCTGAAATTCGACAATAAACCATTATGTAGTTGGTTGTTGAATTGGCTGGCTCTTTTTGCCATGAAATATTGCAGTTGAAAGTACACTTGTTTTGTAGTGACTTTAATTTAGGTGAACTTGCATTCGCTCTTATTAAGCTGTTTTCTTTTGCGTATTTACAGTTGGATGAACTTTGTTAGTAGTTTAGTGGAAGTGTTTTGCAATTCGGATTGCTGGTGATTTCTTTAAGGAAGAACCACGACTCAAGGTACTTGAACTCAAGTGTTTGGCCTTTTCGTATCACAGTAACCTTCTTCCTAGCAGTTGGTATCTATCTTGCTTGTAAGTTGATGCTGATTGGAGCTATTTTAATGATCATCCACTTCCTCCTTGTAAACAAGGCCTAGCAGACTTGCCACTAAGAGATGGTATAATCAATATTCATCATGCTCATCTGGCATCTCCATGAACTCGATTACATTATTTTGCCTTTTCTGTTGACCACAGAAGTTGCTTCTATCGTTTTTTTATTCCTTCTTGCTTAGCATATTCGCATTGAAGTTGATGCTCTGCACACATACATACATCTCCACTGATCGAATCTTCTGTCCTCATGATGTCGTGAAAGCAATAAATGTGTCTTAGGACTTCAAATGTAAATGAGGACTTTTTCTTGAACCACGGCAAATGTTCAAAGATTAGTTTAGGACTTACAGAGTATGGTAAAGGGTTCGAAATCGAACCGTGCTAATTTATTTTCCCCTCTTGATTTTAGACCTTCGCTTGAGTAGACTTTAAATGGCTGTCAAAAAATCCATTGTTACTGTGAAAATTTACATAAAAGCACGTATTTGCATGGACTTGAGCAATACTTCATATCATCCTCCATCCTCTGTTGTTCTTCTACGGCTGCTGAAAAGGTCTCAAAAAGTGTCACCCACGATGCTTGTCCATGAAGATGGAAGGAATCAGGTGCTTATCATTCTTATTTTCTCTAGAAAGATGCCCATCATTCATAAAAAGAGGGAATAAGCACTTCGTACCACAAAATCATTGTTTTGGATTGCCTTTCACTGAAAAGAAAACTTAGGCTCGTATCTTCTTCTTCACATCCTCCGGTAAAGAAGTGTTTCCAATCCCTGATATCCGCTCCTCCTCGAAACTACTGGCTGTCTTATCGCAAATTATCATCCAGATCTCAGTTTTTTACATTTATGATTTATATATGTTGGGAAAATTGAATGATTTGTAAAATATTTTCTAAAAAGTGAATGATTGTATCACTTAAAAAATGAAAGAAGAAAAATCGTTTTCATTATCCATAAAAAGTTTCTAAATATAAATTGTCATCGATAGCAAAAAAAAAATTAATTAGCTAATTATTTGAAGTGGCATTGGTGATTATATCCAGAAAGATAATATTAAATCAATCATTTTTTGTGAAACAAATAAAATTACGAAAATCTTGCAAATGCATAAAAATTTGCCGATGTCACAATGTATGTTCACATATTATGCATCAGCTTTTGATAGTGGCAATGACGAGAGAGAGTGGACCAAAACAAAAATTTTACGGCCATAGATTCAGCATGTGTGATTGCTCGCAAAAGATTATGTTTGTACATATTTATATGGCCAGATCATGCTAGAACAAGAATCTAGGCAGATGCCTTTAAGATATGAAACAGGAGTACCCGGAATGTCAATTGACAAGCCTTTCTTCTAGTGGATTTCAGAATAAACCTCCACAAAAAAAGAGCTTTTCTAAACAATTTGAAAAGACAGGTGGCTAAAGGCGAAGCCATCCATGACCAATGAGCATTTATCCAAGTTCCTGATCTAATTCATGATCGAGTTATTCGTTAAGGACGAACCTCATAATGACACTGCACCCTTTGAAAATTGGTGATGGCATCTGAAATATCTTCAATATATAATAAGTCCGTACCGGTCAAAGATCGCTTGCATCGGGTCAAATGAAGCTTGTGATCAACATTAATAGATTTTAACAACAGCTTGCGATGCGAATGAAAAAGAGAAATTTGGGAAAATCTAAAGTGGGTGGACCCCGAATCCAAGCGCGACTGGACGGTACGAACTTATTCTGTAACAATAATGATGACGTGCAGGCAATGCAATGCAATGAATTCTCTGAAATTATCTGCTTTGTGCATTATCTCATGCAGTGTCGCATCTCCACAAGTGAGTGACATCGAAGGACGAGAAACAAAAGAGGGGGGACAAAAGCAAAAATCCTTAAAAGGAGAGAACCCCGTTCCGCACGATTAAAGAAATCACCCCAAGTTTTTCACTTTGCTCAAGCATATGAATTCATCATTACCCCCACGTTTTCTTCCTTCTTGGTAAGCATGACCACCATCTTTTTAGCTTTAGTTCTAAAATGATCTGCTGAGTAATCATAGCCTCCAAGAATCATCAACAAAAAGACAGTTTCATACATTAGAATTGAGGCAAGGACAAGTCAGGACTTTACAGGTTTTCGTGCTCCAAATGTCGTATGGACTTCCCTATTTGGAGATCAGTCAAATGGGTTCTTTACACATCAGAAAAGTAGAAATTGGGTTGCCTTCAAAAGTGAGAGAGAAAGGGTCCCTAAATCTCATCTAAGATGGTTCTTTCTCAACCACGACATTGGTCAAAAGGGTATATTATTAGACTAGGGCTCTTTACTCATTAATTTGCAGCCATCCCAAAATCTCATGACTAGGACCCTCCTAGCACTCCATGCAATGCCCAAACATCAATTTCAAAGAAAAAGAAAGAAAGAAAATTGCCAAATCTATCAATCTATTCACAAAGCAGAAATGGGGGAGTGACAAGGATGGCCTAAAAAGAACTAAACATTGAAGAGGGCTAATAAATCCATCCAACCAACCAAACCTTGAAAGATCCAAAAGAACTAAAACGAATCTCAACACTAAACTGTAGGCCCCTCACCACAAGAAAGATTTACTCATTTCAACCCCAAAAGTAGAATCCACTTCTACTTTCAACCCACTTACATGGTCCTTCTTCCCGTGCCTACATGGCTACATGCATTGCAAAAGCAACACTCCATAAACTTATACACAGCAGCATAAGTTCTTGCTTGTCCAGATTACCCATCACCACATCATATATATATAAATATATATATAGATACCTTTCAAATGATTCCACTTTTCACTAGATTATGGTGATCACATGACGGAGCAGGCATTGGGATTCTCGTCGCTGAACAGCTCGAAGGTATCGCACCGACGCCGGGAGGAGCACGAGTTGAGATTGGGCGGCGCCCGCTCGACCTCCAGCCCTGGATCGTGCACATACTCGTAGGCGTACGATGGCTGCTGCTGGGCATAGTACGCCGCCTCGCAGCTGGCGGTCGGATACGCCGTGTGGTAACTCACGGCGTGCACGGTAGGGGTGTAGTACTGCTGCGGGTATTGGTAGCCGTGATGGTGTGGAGGGCTGTGATTTCCCGGATGGAACATGGGACCTGGACCCATTTGACCATGACCCGGTTGACCATGACCCGGTTGACCATGACCCGGTTGACCATGACCCATTTGACCAAGACCCGGTTGACCATGACCCGGTTGACCATGACCCGGTTGACCATGACCCATTTGACCTTGAACCACGTGACCTTGAGCCACGTGACCTTGAACCTGAACTTGAACGTGCTTGGGCGATCCGGTGCCTGCGGCCGCACCGCAAGGATGTTGGCCACCCCCATCGGCAATGGGGTTATTACTGGGGCCTTTATTCCCTTTCTTTTTCTTCTTCTTCTTACCGCTACCGCCGCCGCCGCCGCCGCCGCCCCCGCCGGTTGCCGCCGCCGCAACACCCTCGTGTGCGAGAGCTGGATTCTCGGCCGCCGCTGGCTGTGACTGGTTAGTGGTCGGAAAGTTCACCGCATGCCTCCCCTCAGACATCATCTCCGGCTCTTGGAAGGTGACGCTGTTCTTAAACGTTGTCCCCCCACCGTGGCCAGCGCCACCGCCTTCACTTATCTTGCTGATTCCACCAACATTTTCGAGGCCCTTTGTCAATTCGCCTTCTCTTACTTCAACTCCACCGCCGCAACCATAACCATCGTGTTCAGCTTCTTCGATGCTTTCCGGATCGCTCGGTTTCTCTTTGTTTTTTGACTTGCCATGCCTTTTGCCTTTTGAAAACCACAGCTCTGCATGCTTGCCGGCCTTTTCTAGTTTCTTGATCAAGGTGTCTGCATCGACGTTGCCGATCACGATCACTTTATGTTGCTTCAGGTCGACATCTGTATGGTAAACGCCTGAAGAAACCAGTGGGAAGATGGGAAAGACAGCATTAAAGGAAGGATTTTGTAACAGAAAACGAAACGAAACTGCGCGAGGATGAGGAAGTGATGCAAATTAAGAGAAAAAGAGAGAACAAAGTAGAAGAGAGATAGGAGGAAAGTGAAGATACCAAGAGTCAGAGAACTAGGAAAAGGATGGATTTTTCAGGTGAGAGAACTGAAAATTGAAAAGCCAAGAGAAGTGAGAACTGGAGTAACGATCTCAAAAGAAAGCAGCAAGCCCCAAATCAGGAAAAAACAAAAAAAAGCGCAACTCCACCATTACCCTTTTGCCGAAACTAGCACAAGCCCAAAATTTGAAAACACGAGAACCAAAAAACTGCAACTTCGAAGGGTGAACGGAAAGTTACGAACTCATCCAAAGAACCCTTGAGGGTTTTTAGAAGAGCGGTCACCTTCAATGCTCTGAAGGACCTTCTTGACTTTTCTCTTGCAGCCTTCGCAGTGGACGGAAACTCTCAAGACGCATGTCTGAACAAAACAAGAGAACAGCATTTCACGAAAACTCGCCAGAAACAGAACCAAGAAAAACTGCAGAACAGAACAGAACCAGGAAAAGACACGGAGACGCGAGAACAAACCTTGTACTTGAGAAGGGGCTCTGCAAATTCTTCCACATCTCTTATTTCGTGCCTGCACTCCGCGTTTGCCATGAAAAAGAAGGACGCAGAGAAGGGAAGAGCGGACGGTTTGCTCCGAGAGAAAGGCCGCACAGAGGAGAGGAGCGTGCGTGCGAGAACTTTAAGGAGCCATAAAGAGAGAGCGAGAGCGTGTGAAACGGGGTCTAATTAAGAAGGGTGTCGAGACTGGGGGTGGCAAATGGCAACTGCAAATTGCTGATGGAGTGTGGCGGGAATTTAGAGAGAAGGGACGCCTGTCCACCTGTCAAGCATTTATGCTGCCCTCTCTCTTTTTGGGTAAAAATCGATTACCGGTACACCCACTTTATCAAAAATGAGGAACACATCGTATCTCTCTTTAAAAGCAGTTTCCCAACCGGGGGGGTTCTCCATAGTTAAGTGATCGGATGATAAAATGATCTTGTCGCCATATAAAATAAGATTGTAGTCGTATTGGTCATTCATTTTTTTAACCTGTTGATTATATTATATATAGTCAGCATAGATAAGTGATTCTCATGTGTGGTAAATTATTTCATGTGTAATAAAAACACTAAGTCATTGTAAAAACATAATTTTTCTACTAATGTCTCCTTTTCATGTAATATTGACAAACGCTTCTCTCTCTTCTCTTTTTTTCTTCTTTTCTTTTTTTTTTTCTTTTTTTTTTTTTTTTTTATTAGTCAAACTAAATAAGGGTTAATGAGCACACTACAAAAGCCAAAAGAAATAAGATAAATAAAATCAAAAATAGTAAATCTTTAAAAGGAAGCGAGAAAAGAATAGCTTTTAGAATTGGAAAGAAAAAAATAAAAATGAAAGCAAAAAATGAAAATAAAAATAAAAATATTATAAAATTAAAGTTTTGAAACAAAAAAATAAAATTTACCAAAACTTCCTTTAATCATTTTTGATTTTGATGGTAAGATTTTCCAAATGGAAACTTTGATGAGTATCATTAGATGTTACTCATCAGATTCAGGGATGTAATGAAGATCCTATCCCTACATTCAATCTCAACAGAATAAGGATAGTATTGAACCTTGTGCTAACATCTAGAAAATTGGTGTAAATTTCCTACTGAGTATATCTTGATTGTTCAAAAGGAACTTATCTAAATCAATCTTAGCGCATATGGAATGTTCAATCTACCAATGGAACAATCATATTGAAGATGGAAAGTTCTCCACAAGAAAGACCCAATTTATGGAAACCCAATCTATAGTAAGGGCGGTAGATTTTATGGGGAACTTCTTTCTCAGTAATCCAAAAGCAATTAGATGTTCCTAAAGATTCAAGTCCAACGAGTTGATTGGATGAATGATCCTCAAAGAAAATCCAACAATCAACTTGAACAGTGAGGAGTATAAAAAGGAGTCGTATCGCTGAAGGACACAAGAGAGTATTTCTAATTTCCAAACTTCACAGAGTCTTATCACAAAGTCCTATCCCAAATATTTTCGTCTTACTTAAGTTGAATATTGTAATTTGTTAGAGATAGCAAGTGTAAAAATAGCAAATTTTTCATATGAACTTGAGTAGCACTTACTTAGTACTTGTAACCTCTGATTGAGTCATACTAATGAAATTTAGTCGATAGACTATCAATGCGGGAAAGTGGACATAGGCTCATCAAAACCAAACCAATATAATTATGTTGTGTGCAATTTTCTTTATCCCTAAACTTCTATTTTTGTTTTTGTGATAATTTATTGCATTTCAGTAAGATCTAAACATAGTACGACTTCTCATTAGATGCTATTCTATTGCAATATCATTTTAACTTGTTTAAATTCTGTTTTATCACCTATTCACCTTCTCTAGGTGATCAATCTAGTCCTACCAATGACATGGTCAAGCAACTCCTATCATGTTGGGAAGGGAGTCATGGCCTTTTCTATTCATCGACAAGGGGTCTGGCTAATGGCGATGAGTAGTGGCTATCGATCACTAGCCACCTCCCTCTTCCTCTCTACATAAAAATAATATCATATTAATTTTATAAAGATCATTAGAGCAATATTAATTAGAAAGAAAATTTTTATTGATGACAAAAAAGGTTTGATATGGGGAAAAAATTGATTGCCGATGGCATTTTCTCATTTAAAATTACTTTCTAAAGATGAGAAAATTTACCTTGAAGAAGGTGAAATACCGTGAATTAGATCAAACTACTTACAATAACTAGGATTTATACCACAAAAATCCTTAAATCATGCCCACTGTGACATAATTATTCCAAAATTTTCTTATCACTAAAAACCCTAAATTTGTCAATTGTAATTAAATATCTTGAATGAAACTATAATAAATGACATATATTTGGGTTTTTTCATGACACAAACACAATAAAAAGAGTTGGGAGTTTTTGTGTCACAATGGATAAATTAAAGGTTTTTTGAGGTACAAAAAATTGAGGGACGGTGGCCCGAGTTGAATAAGGCTCCCATGGAGAGGAGTTTATAGTGACGGGGTGATAGGCATAATTTAGACGTGGGTTTTTTCGAGGTATTTATATCACAATGGCCTAATTTATTGTATTTGACCTGATGAGTAATGACTATACTTACTACACAAGAACTTTCATTTTCCTTTTGAAAAATGAAGTTTTAATAAAATATTGATGCTGCTTTACTTTTGACCGTTGCGACATACTAGTTACTGCACAAAAGCTTTGACCTGATAATTGAAGTGAATGACCTTACCGAGCGGTCATGTCACCTAACCATAGAATCTCCCCAATTTGACTGTCTTCAGGCAAAATTCTCTCCATGTTATCTTAAAATTTGACTTCCACTTTTTTTTACTTCTTTGCTATATATAAAAATATTTGTAAATTTATTAAACATAGAAACGTTTACACATAAAACTATAAATGATTTGTTGCCATAACTAATTTAGGAAATTGTTTCACTAACTTTAAAAAGTTCAGAGGAAAAGTTATAAGTTGAAGTTATAAATTGTGTCTTGTCATGCTAATAGTACAAAAGCTAGACTACAGAGCACATATAGAGTAATGTGACATACTCTTTTCCAGAATTCCATATTTATTTTTTTTTTTTTGTTGAAAGAAATTTCCATTCATTGGTAAAATAATATAAGAAAGGAAATCTCAAAAGTCACAATAACAAAGTAAGCCTATAAAACTCCAAAACAAACCAAAACTAGAAATCAAGGCATATCGATAGAGTATGATTGGTAGAAATAATCATATGCTCACCCTTCAGAACAAATCCGTGATTACATTCCCCGTCGAATCACACAATATCATTAGTGATAAGCACACGCGCATAATCTTCATTTGTAGTTATGGCTTTACTTTTCTACGTTGTGTAGTGGTTTAGCATCTCTATACCATCACCGTACATAATCAACATAAACATGTTAAGGAAGCTTAAATCTGACACTTGTGAGAATAAGGCTTGTAGTCAATGTGAAGTGCCAAAAGTTTGAACTAAAATACTTTGAACGCAGCATAAATTTGATACTGAAATTGCTGTGAACATCATTGAAATTGCAGGCGGAATACTTGTTTAAAATCCAAAGTCTAGAATTATATTGGGAAGAAAAGTTTCCTAATATAAGATTGGGAGGAGAGCAAAGCTCCCAAATGTAATACTATATTAGAAGAGTAAGGAAAGAAACAAAAGAAAATAAAGGAAAAGCAATTGGGAAGGGATTCCCCTCCCTTCCAAAAGTAGAAGAGATGAAGACGGGTTTGGAGAGGGAGAAAGAGGAAGGGGGAGTAGGAGAAAGAGGGGGCTTGGAAGAGGAAAGCACTTATATATCACTTATGTAAATGCTTATTTTATGGCAAATTATTGCATCATAAAATAAGCTAGTATACTTATCACTTAATTTTTCTCCATAAGCTTTCTTATCTCAAAGTATTGTATGCTCATGCTTCCAAATTAATGACATGATAACATATTATTTGTAATATTCAAAATGGTATTTACATACTTTTTCTAGTAATACTATCTCATCTCCATACACGTTCATTTTCTAGTGGGTTTAGAAACCTTGGTTAGTGGTTTTCTAAGATAACAAAACAATCAAACTCAACAAATATGCATAAAAATATGGGAGTCAGAACTTTTATGATGATGTCGATCGAGTCATGAAAGATTGTTTGTCCATTAGATAATAAATGAAATAGAAAAGTACTCTATTTTTTATTTTTAAATTTTTAATGAAATTGTTCTTTTTTTTTTTTCTTTTCCATGAAATCGATTCGAAAATGTGGTTTTGATGGTCTCGAGATATTTTCATATTCTCGTTGACCAGATTGGTGGGGTGCAATGGATTGGATTCGTCAATCTTGACAGAGGGCAACTTGAATGATCGAAATCTAAGTTGACATTCCTCTTATTCTCTTTTACTTTATGGGATAAAGGGTTTATGAACTTTTTACATTTGTGCAATCCAATTAAATTGCTTGACTATATATTTTCATTCGAGTTGGTCATTCCGTTAAAAATAATAAGCGCGAATGTTGACTCAACAAGTGAGTCGCTTTTTCAAGTGTAGTTATATGCTTCATTTGAACTCTGCCGAATTGCAAGTCAGATTCATAAATTTAGATATAGTAATAGCCCTTAATTGAAGTGGACTTGGCAGTGGGCATCGACTCGGTCCCCTTTGCTTATTTTAACCTTCAATCAGTGGACAAAAGTGCTTTAATAAGTTTTTTTTTTTATCTGACATTTGATATGCCCGAAGACATCACCCCTAATCAGCACGAACCTAAGACAAAACAAAAAATGCTAAATGAGAATCAAGATGACCAAAACATTCGGAACAGGTGCTATATTAATGAGTTCCTCGAGAGATTTAATAAGTATATCCGATGTGACTTTATCGAAAACTATCTCAAAGGCTCTTCTTAACAATCCAATCAAGGTTCTTACAATTTTCGATACACATAACATGAAAAAAGTTAAAGTATCGACTCTACTCATTGTTCATATCATGACTGGACTCTTTATTAAGCCCTTAAGAGCCATCATGAACTAACATCAGGAGATTTACAAGTCCATAGCATATTCAGTAGTTCAACTCGAACTCCTAGCACATGCAAAAAAAGGTTGTTATATTTGAGTAGGTACTAGAAATAAATATGGTCGTCTTTTAAAGGGAAAATTGATTGTTATATCCATAAACTTTAATTTAATATGTAATGTTATCCTAAACTTTTTATCCATTCTATGTAGTCAACTCATTCTTAAATGTTTAATATAGTCTGTAAACTTTTAATTTGTTTAATCTAGTCCCTTAACTTTACATAACAAAGACAAATAAATCCTTTTGTATTATTCTCGAGTTTTCATAATTACAACTACTACACATATTAACATCTTTTTATTTCAATCCTTTTCCAATATCAACAAACACATGTGTTGGCTTTTTATTAACCTTTTTCTTTGTTTGGTCTATAATAGCATGATAGTTCAATTTAAGTAAATTTTGGCTTATGATCTTTATAATGGTAAAAGTAGAAATTCATTTAGAGTTGCACCGGGTTGATAGTTCTGCTAATTTAAGTTTAAGTGTTTTCATAAGGATATCTAGAAAACGTTATTATTTTATCTATAGATACTTGTACTTACATTATTCTAAATCTCATTCCTTATTTTTTAAGATTGATAAAACTTTCAATAATCTAAATCTTGTTCTTGAATTTTTTTAGATTGATAAAATCTTCAATCTTTTAAGTTACATGTTTTTTCAAGAAATAAATAATAAGATTTAGATTAAAGTTAATACCATAAAAAAAACTCCAAATTAGTATACATGTAACAATACCCCCAAACAATTTTTTGAGTCATCAAAAACCTCAAATTGGTCACTTGTAACCAATTTACCTCAAACTAATTTTTGAACCTTCAAACCGGTACACTTATGATAAATTTACTCCAAACTAATTGTAAACTTGTTAAATAAATTGATTTATTGTCATGTGTCATCCAACTTAATAATTTCATAGTAAATTTTAGTGGAAGCTAACGGATGTTAAATATATCAAGAGCGCACCTGTTTATGGTTTTTAATCATTTAAAAATTAATCTGTGGTAAATTTGTCATAAGTGTATCAGCTTGAGATTTTTCGTGACATTAATTCTATAAATTAATATGAGAACGAATATGTCTAGCTAAATTCCTTTTGAATACACTTTCAAAAAGTCTTAAACCTATTGTACGACTGTCAATTCAGTTATAAACCTTTCAATTGTATCAATTTAGTCAAAAAAATTTTGATAACTTGTTGATTTAGTTTTAAACATTTTAATTGTGTCAATTTAGTTATACATCTTTTGGTGATTTGCCAATTTGATCACAAATCTTTTGACGATTTGTCAATTTATTTCTTCCAATCAATTTTGGTTCAAAATCGCTAACATAGGATGGTCTAGAAAATGTCAACCATCTTACGTGGGCACGGTCGGCACTAACATGGATAATTTTTACATTCAATTTTATAAGTTTTTTTCTTTTTTTTCCTTTCCTTTCCTTTTCTATTTCTTTTCTCCCTTTTTCCATCCGCCAGCCATTGCCAAGCCCTGTCGATGGCTTTGTCGGCCTCAAGTGAGGATCGCCCTCACTAGATCGGGAAAGGGTCGCCATTGACAAGGCTTGCCAATGATCGGCAGAGGGGAGAAATAGAAAAAGAAAATAAAAGAAGAGGAACAAGATTCATAAAATTAAAAAGATATGAAAAAATATTTATGTCACATAAATTTCCAACCAAAATTGACTAGAATGACTAAATTGACAATTTTGGCAAAAAAGTTTAAGACCAAATTGACAAAATCAAAAGTTTTATGACTAAATTTGCAAGTTTTTGAAAATTTTAGGACAGCCAATAGGCTTAGCACTTTTTAGACAATTTTCCCGACATAAATTAGCAGGATCAACTCAATACAAATTTTAATGAGGTTCTACTTTTATTTATTATAGACACTAAAATGAAATTATTGTAATATTTTGAAGAAAATATAAAAAAAAAATTAATAATAAGATAGAATTTTTTTTGTTGATTTAGGAAAATGATTAGAATGAAATTATGATGTAAAATCTAAACAATATTGTAATTACGAAAAATTGCAAATAGTTTTGAAGAAATGATTTTTTGACTTTGTTGGAAAGTTGATGGACTAGTTTGACTAAATTGGAAGCTTAGAAATTATATTGAACATTTGCAAATAGTTTAAGGACCATATTAAATGAATAAAAAGTTTAAGGGTGATATGACGCATTGAGCTAAGGTTTATGGATTGTCATTGTTATTTCCCCTTTTTAAGAGTTACAAGTGTTGTGTTGTTAATTGAATTCTCCAGCATTAAATTGCTGTATCTACATATAGTTTGCATTAAAGGACGACTCTTATAGCTATTGAATATACGGGCCTCCTTTTTTAAGCTCTCGTCTAATGCTTCCTCACAGTTCCGATAAAATCGGTGGTTGCACTTGCTGCACATAAGTGTACTAGCATTTATACATAAAATAAACCTTTTCTTTTTCACATATTCATTTATACATGCACTAATAAGATCTAAAGGTAACAAAAAAGGCAGGAGCTGGACCGACCCTTTTGGACGGTGTGAGATTGTAATTGATAGCATACATAAGAATCTGTATTAATATCACATATATGACACATTTATAAAGTATATGGACCTAGAAAGCTAAAAGTTCTCTTTGTGGAAATAGAACTTGGTGGTCGTCTTGTGGGAGAAGTCCTGAGCCAACCTCCTCATCTCCCCAACCAAGCCTTGTACACCACAATAAAACACTCCTGTATAAGAAAGGAAACATCTTGACATTAGTCGACTCACGACTAGATGCTGAATATGTGATAATTAATCATTATTGGATTGAATTATGTCTATGCTTCCTGGAAAATATGTGCTAGACGTGCTTTAGGATGCTCACCAACTCTTTCGTCGGGGATGGTTGACCGCGACGTGCTTGAAGACGTTGCGCCAGTTGGGCCTTGCGAAGTGCGTCCGTACCCGGGTGCCCGACACGATGTCGACCCCGTTCTTGGCGTGGTTCAGGGACTGGAGCATCGCGATCAGGGCCGACCGGGCGTCGCCCTCCTCGTACACGCTGGTGCAGTAGTTGTGGAGCTCGATCACGCCGTCCCTGTCGTTCTCGGCGACCTCGTTCATCACGCCTTTGAACCACTCGAACGAGCCCTGCTCACGGGTGACCCAGTAGAAGTAGGCCCGCCGGGTCAGGAACGGCTTTCGCTTGTTGCTCTTCGCGCCGCTCTCTACGATGCCCTTTTCCATCTCTTTCTGCTGCTTGATGTTGTTGAGGACGTCCTTGACGATGCTGATCAATGGTGTCGCACCGATGCCAAGCCCGACCAGGAGAAGCACGTCGTAATTCTTGTAGTCTTGTGCTGGAGCACCATATGGACCGTCGATCAAGAGCCTCGGAATCCTAGTTGAAAATGATATCCAATTAGCTTGCCCATTCTACGAAAAACTGTGTACACTATGTTCGTGTTGCCTAAATCTACTCATCTAGACTTCATGCCTAGCGAGCCGAGCAGACCATGAGCTGCGCGAACAAGTCTAATTACCTGGGCACATTTTCTCCTGTTGCGATATCTGCTCTTAGAAGTCCACTTTGATCAACTGATGGAGGTTGACATGCCTACACACATTCACAATGTGACTTTTCGTCATGTTTTTAAAGAGCACATACATCCATACGACAGCATGTCGTAATTAGACTGATGCGGACCTTACTTAAGTTCAGAAGATTTCTCACAATCGGTTGCCAATAGGCAGGACCAAGTATGTCGCAAAGTTACTTAGAAATAAACTCGAACAATCACCTTCGAGAATACAGCTTTAAGCTGAGATGTCCAGTCGCCCACGGTGCGTATATGAAGGCTTAAGTAATCGTCGCCGGGTGCTGAGGTGATCGAAAATGGATGCCTGATAACGTTCAATTGACCAGTTAGCCAAGTTCCTTTTCAATGACTAATACAAGTAATGTACAGAAGTAATCATTTTTCTGTCTTTTTTGTTAAAAAATAAAAGTTACCATTGGAATGGAGAAACAGCTGCACAGTTCACAAAGATGTATTGACCGCTTGTGTATTTGAAGCCTTGAGGCTTAGACATGTGCAGAGCCATGACATTTCCTGGATAAACAGCAACCTGAAACGCACCAGAATATGACTCCAACTCAGTTATTGTGATTGTGAATGCCTCGTGTTTAAAACATCAATCTGGACAACTATTCTGCTGTGTTTCAAAACAGAACAATTATTAATCGAATCCGAGCCTCACCTTGAAGATCCGCACAGTCTTGTACCCGGACCTGAGCGCACGGAGCAAGCGCTCGGATGCATACAATGTGACTGGTACTGCAAGATACATCCAGGTCTGCGCAAACGAGTTCGTAGACATAGTTAGAAATGTGATATCGGACAAACTGTAAAAATCTCATTAATTACCAAGCAATATGATGTAGATTATCACTCACTGTCCTCTTGTACCACTTCTTGGCTAAATACAAGAAGTAGCCATGTATCACGAAGAGCACGTAGACGATCACAAAGAGGTGGTGCGAGTACCAAAAAGCATTGAACCCGGTGAGCTTTTTGAGGGCCTTGGGGAGGTCCAGCCGGTTGCGGCGGAACCAGGGCTGGGCTAAGGTGTATGCTATGGTCATCAGCACCAGCATGGACACACCGGTCCAGCCCTCAGTCCCTTTCACGAACCACCAGTAGTTATTGGGGCGCTTCTCGCCGAAGAACTGCTTCATTGGCTCGTATTCAGCATCGGTGGCGTGGAGCAGCCTAGGGAAGTCGCAGGTCAGATGGGCTCCGGCATGTAGACCAACCCCAACCGCAATGCCCCAAGCTATCACCTATTTAGGCCACATACATTTAACGCTTATAATTGGATTAAGTGCTTAATGAAGTAAATTATGTTCTCTTTCAATTTTTCCTTCAAAGCATATCCAAATACACTTTTCAACTAAATTTATCACGGCATAATATGTTCATACCTTGTGGAAATTGATGTTGTCATTGAAGGGAACAATCACACCCAACCTGGTTCTACCCCTCAGCCAAGTGACTGTGTTTCTGCAAACTGGAAGCAAAATCAGGGCCATGTTGAACTTGGTAGTCTCCGCTCCACCTTTAGCTGTGGTCACACAGTAGCCCATCACATCAAACACAGCTCTGTGCTTGTACTGGATGAACTTCCAAGTGAACAGGCCTGCACAGATTGAGATCCATAGGCCCATGACCCAAATCCTCTTCCAGTTGTCCTCAATGAAGTAGGCCAGTGCCTTGTAGTATCTCTTGATGGGGTTGTGCTCTCTGGTTGGGACCAGCTTCTGGCTCAGCATCTGGCTCAGGACCCGGCTCTCGGACCTGGTGTGGGCCGAGCTTGATTGGATCGGGACTTGCAAGAGGAGTGTCTCCAGGTTGTGTAGCTAAAACAGGAGTTCAGCAGATGCTCTTCTCAGGTACTTGACTCAATTTAGACGTTTAAAATCAAGGCAATATCTTAGATAAGTAATTAAATATTAGTAAGCACGGTACATGGGTCATGTGGTCAACAATCACTTAAAAAAGCCGAAGGTTTGGATCTGAACATGTACCTCAATATATCCCAGATTACTAGGATCCAACTCTTCCATGATCAAGGCTGCATATTCCTCTGCTCCTTCTTGGATCTTTGACAGCTTATTCGCCGAAGCGCTTAGCGCAATTATCTGATGTTAACAATGATATGATCACAATTAGTAACTTATTAATTATTATCTCACATTGAATCATTTCTCATCATCATCATCATATTCTTTTCTTGATCATCTCTTACCTCTTTCACCTCTTCCTCGGTGATCCGACCATCTGCATTTTTGTCTACCCTGCATCATTAAATTACTTCTCAGTGGATTTGTCTGAATAAGTCCCAAGTAAACCCGATTTTTAGTTGATTCAATGTGAAAGCTATTATAGTGAAATGGGCATGTGAACTTACATATCGAAGAAGGTTTGCAGCCTCGCATCGAAGCTTTGATCTGCTATCTGTTCCCAGAATTCCCGTAGCTCAGGCTTGCTTACCGCAGACGATGTTATGCCTCTCCGTCGTGCCAGCGCGTCAAATAGCTCGCTGGCAAACTCACTGGATTCATTCATCCCTGAACAGATGCAACGATCCTTGTCAGTCCGCTACTCTAATTTAATGCAAGTTCACTAATATCTAAGAAATGTATCGAAGGACTAAATGAGTTGACAGAATATTCTTGAGATGGAACAATGTAATAAATGCAAATCTTTCCGTTTGAAACAATTAACATTGTTTATATGAATTAAGTATTCGATTCTAGCATTTCTTTTTAGCAAAATCAGTTGACATACCTATACACTGGCCGAAGAGTGATTTCGGAAGAACTCCATTAAGAGCCAATTCATCGAACCTTGCTTCGACCTCTGACCAACCTTGATCGATCTCGACATTCTTGGTCATAAACTGGAGCCCTCGCAATGCCCGTGCAGCACCGGATCTAGTCCTATCGATCTGATTATTACGCCCTTTCGTCGAGGTGATTCGCCTGAGCTCTTGTGAGACTTGTCTGAGCCTGAACGACAGCTGTGCACCGAGCGACGAGGGCCGCAGCCCCAAGTGACTCGTGAGCAATGCCGTCTCAGGATCTCCTCCTCCCTTGATGTCGTGAACCAAGACGCTATCATCACCGACATCTAGCGTGATCTCGACGTAGCATTCCTCATCTTGGTCGTCCCTGAATCTTGCATTGCTTCTGATCTTGGTGCTCGTGCTACTCAAAGGGCCACTATAACCGAGTCTGGAGCTACAATTGCTTTCTGTGTCAGACCACTGAGCATGCTGGTGATGATCTTGGATCTCCATCGTTCCAAATTCAAAACCGATCGTCTGTGCGTCTCTCTTCTCTTTTGCACACAGCTTGTGCGAGCACTTGATAGGGACCACTGCAATTAAAGAGCAAAAATTATGGAATTAGAAGAGATGTAATACAAGTTGGTCTGTTTCTTGGAGTCACACTGTGATTTTTTCTGGAAGGTCTGGGAAAATTTTGTAGCAAATGCATGACAACCAGGTTTGATACGTCTGTTTTTGCTTTCCAATGCCTTCTTTTGTCTATTCTCAGAATATCACATGTCCTTTTGTCTCTTGCTAGAGCTAGAGAAAAATTAATCAATTGAGCACTAAATTCCACTGGAAGGCAAGGCTAGAGGCAAAAAGAAATCTGGACTTCGTAAATGTAAACGCTATCATCTAGTGAGCCTTGCATCATGGCCTGATGAATCGACGTGATCTAGAAGTTTTCTAAATGAAGGTCGTGAGCGAAATGAGCAAGCCTCAGTCTTTCTTCCGAAGTCCTCAGGTTTTATCAAGTATTCTAGAATATTCCTGGGGTGAACAATAGGATAATTGTATACGATTATAATAAATGTAGGTAATTGGTAATTGGGGAGATGTAATTTCCACCATTAAATCAAGAGGATATTTATGGCTATAGTTAGCCTTATACCTAGATATATAGGGACATTTTCCCTTATTTATATCTCATTCACAAGTAAAATACATTATGGAGCTTCTTTCTAGAGTTTTTCTCTTTAAGTAGGCTAACTTAGCAAGGCTAACTTGAAAAGAAATTCTAAAAGAAATTCTTAAGGTCGTATGGGTTAGGAAAAGTTAGATTGATTTACTCGTGACATTTACATATGGAGCCCACATAAAATGCAATAGTCATCCAATTGCATGAGATGGGACATTTTAACTTTGACAACTTCCCATGTGCCAGCTCATTAATTTCTCAAACATAATTAGACAACATACCGGAAACGAATGATAATGTAATAGAGAAGAAGCCAACTAGTAAAAATCTCGCTGCAAGATGCGAAATCGAAGACCAAAAGCTCTGGTTGAAACCTTACCAGGAAAGGTTTTTCCTTCGGAGGAGAACAAGAATGAGTTGGGAGATAATGTGCACTTGGCTTCGGGACAAAAATGGAGAAGTTAAAGAGAATGTTTTGAGTGTGTGATGGAGGTTTGCGTTATCCTAGGCAACTAGAGAGAAGGGTTTGTATATATGTATGCAGAGGTGGCTAGGAGGTTAAGTAGGGCAGATGAAAGAAAAAGATAAAAAAATTAAGAAACCAGGGGCTGGAGTCCCTTGGTTTTTGAGATTTGGTTGGAGAGAGAGAGATTATTTATGTTTGGAGGCACTTCTTCAACGTTCAAACTCAGCACCAACCATCTCAAAAGCTTGTTCAACCTCCACTAGTCAACAATGTCAACATCGAACTTAATCTGCCAGCTTTATTTAGATTTCGAGAAGAACTGATTCTTCGCGAATCGAGATTTTATGGCATGTTTTCAATATTTAATAAACTATATCCAAAGTGATAATTAACAAATTAAATCTTAAATGTATTATATAATACATGAATGTAAATTCAGTCCTAAATTTGTTAATTTGGTCAATTTAAACTTAAACATTTTGAGGATTTACCAATGGAATATTTCTGGTTAATTTTGATCGGAAATTGGTGACGTTGACATTGGTTGTCTTATGTGGCACGGTCGTTATTAATGTGGATAATTTTTTGTAATTTTTTTAATCTTTTCTTTTTGGGATAAGTGCTGCAAAAGTCCTAAAACTTATTACAAAAATGCAATCGGGTCCTAAAACTTGTCAAAATGTTTCAATCGAGTCCTAAAATCGACGCCATTAGCCTTTTCCGTTAAAAATGCTGACGTGGCATTTTAAATAATTTTTTTTTTCCGCATGGATTTTTTAATTATTTTTTATTCATTTAAAAAAATTAGATTTAAAAACTAAAAAAATTAGATTTATTCATTTTATCTTATTTTCACCAAAAAATAAAAAATAAAAAATAAAAAATTTATTTTTAAAAATTGTTTTGAAAAAAATCAACCGCTCCTCTCCCCTCGCCGCCACCCATCGCCGGAGGGGCCGGGCGACGGTCGTCGGCCTTTGGCAGGGGTGGCCAGCCCTCACCGACCCCAAGCGAGGGTCGACAAAGCCTCGCCCAAGGCCGGCAACCGTCGCCGCCACGGGCGAGGCCTCGTCGGCCCTCGGCGGCCCTAAGCGAGGGCCGATGAGGCCTCGCCCGGGGCGGGCAACGGTCTCGCCGGCTCTTGCTTGGGGCCGAGTGAGGGCCAGCCACCCCCGCCTAGGGCCGGCGATCGTCACTCGGCCCCTTCGGCGATGGGTGGTGGCGGCGGGGGAGAGGAGTCGCTAATTTGTTTTTTTAAACAATTTTTAAAAATAATTTTTTTAACTTTTCTTCTTAGTTTTTGGTGAAAATAAGATAAAATGAATAAATCTAATATTTTAGTTTTTAAATCTAATTTTTTAAAAAATAATAATTAAAAAATCCACACGGGAAAAATAAAAATTATTTAAAATGCCACGTCAGCATTTTTAACGGAAAAGGCTAACGGCGTCGATTTTAGAACTCGATTGAAATATTTTGATAAATTTTAGGACTTAATTGCACTTTTTGCAAGTTTTAGAACTCAATTGTATTTTCGTAACAAATTTTAGGATTTTTACAGCGCTTATCCCTTTCTTTTTTCTTCCTTCCTCCTTCACAAGTTGCTAGGTCTCAATGATGGCCGACAATCGTTAGGTGAGGGTCAACCTCATCAGCCTCGGGTAAGGTTCGTCTTTGCTGGATCAAGTGAGGGCAAGAATTCCATACAATAAATTTAAAAAATTAAAAATTAAAAATTACAAAAATTGTCACGTTAGCAATTTTTAACCAACATATATTCTAAATTGTAATTGAATGACTCTATCGACGAGGATGAGATAGGCGTAGGAGATCGAGACTATTCTCTTCAATAATTGCGATCGATAACACTATCAAAAATACAAATTAAGCGCATCAACATGAGTGCTCGAACATCTCCCATCTATATATATAGAGACCCTCACGAATTTGACATCAGAAATCAATTCATTAATCGTTACCTTTTCTCATGCTATCACCTGAAAGGCGGAACAAAGAACACATCAAAAGAGAGAAGAACGTGGATGACATATGCCCGTTTGAGAACCACTTTTCGAAAGGCCTTTGAATATACACTTGCCATTTTAAAAAGGGATGATTAGTTCTTGGTCCGGTCCAATTTCACTTAGGAACTAGGAATCAGACCGGGAAGACCGATTTCCATTTTTTGGGATTGGAAACTGGATTGGACCAGCCAGTTCGACTTGGTTCGATTCCCTCCTTGGAACCAAGAATCATATGGAAAATTACCAATTTCATTTTCATGGAACTGAGAACCGGATTGACGCCCTTGGAAATTGGACCAAACCAACCAGTCCAGTCCAAGCGATCTGATATGCTCACCCCTAATTTTAAAGCCTCTAAAGGCCTTCAACTCAGTGCAAATTCAGAGATATTTTAAGTGTTTTCTTAAAATGTAAATACATTTTTTTTTTCAATTTTGCCCTCACTAAACTTTCATAATTCTAAAAATGTTCTCACATAACATGAGAGTGTAGGCCACAGGCAAGGGGCCAGTGAGGCCAGAGCTGGCTACCGATAAGCTAGTCTGGTTCCTGCCAGCTTCACCTAAGGTCCACGGTGGCGCATGGGCTGCGAAGCAAGGCCATGTCATTTGTTTGAGTTAAAGTTCTCATAATCTAGTCAGGCCACCCCCACATCCGTTCCACCGACTTGCATGCACGAGTCGCCGTATCTTATCCCAAGATTCTTGTAACTATACTCTTCCCATGGTTTTAAGAAAACCTAACGGAACCACGTTTTGCGACGTCTGACCTTGTCATATATGTTATAAATTTATACCGTCGTTTCTTACCTAGACTAGGAATTTCCACGACAATGTGCTTGTCTTGTCTGACCGCTTGCGCATTTACGCGTCCGATGACCTTATTAAAAGGATAAAGGCGTTGCCCAAAACAAAAGAAGAAGAAGAAGAAGAAGAAGCAGCAGCGGCAGAATAGTCGTAAGTCGTGACTTGTGAATTGCTCGGCTCCGATTTATCATGGGTAGGTTCTAATAAGAAGAAGAAGAAGAAGAAGAAGAAGCAGCGACAGAATAGTTGTAAGTCGTGACTCGTGAGCTGCTCGGCTCCGATTAATCATGAGTAGGTTCTAATATTATAATCATCGGTTATAATGATGATGTATCATGTAGCATGCTAATAAGAATTGTGACTGAGCACATCTACATACCTAATCACCCGGTCCGGCAGTTCCGATAAACAAAGATTGCAATTCGAGTTTATTAGAACAATCGATTGGACACACCACTACTAGAAACTTCAAGCAGTTGATTTAGAGACGGCTATATTTATAAATTACTCCTTTGGTTCTACGCATGTGTACTCATATCTCAGGAGTCGCGCCGTACTCGATAAAATCATCTAGCAAACTGAAAGAAAGAAAGAAAAAGGCAAAAGAGCTTGCAGGTAAGAAGACTAATCATTTACGAAGAAGGTGACGATGAGGACTCTTAGGGATCAATTGGGTAGATTAACATTGATTAGTTGCTTGCTTGCTTAGCGCCCAAAACTTATCCGCTATTAGTACGATGGGGGCTAATAGCGGATGCTCAATTCAACACCACTTGAAATAATCATCATCATCTTAGGTGGAATCGGATGACTTCAAAAGACCTTTTAATGAGGACCGACTTGTTGCTTAACGATTATCACGAGTATTTAAAAGGAACAACTTGCTGCTTAGCGATTGTTTCTTTTTTCGCTCTCGTGCATGCACTAATAATTACTATTTCAATCAGGAAAAGTACCAAAAACTCTTAAACATATTACATTGGTACCAATTCAGTTCTAAACTTTTCAATTAGGCTAGTTTAATTTTAAATTTTTCCACATTTATACCAATTCAATTATCCAACCAATTTAAACCAAAAATTATTAATGTAAATGTCAGAAAAGTATGAGCAATAGTGGGCCTCACAAGCGAAACTCATTGAGGCCGTCCTAGCTTGGGTAAGCACCTTGCCCAATCTAGCGAGATATCAATGTGAAAAGATTTATAATTAAATTGGTTCCTCTCACGAAAGGTGTTCAATCCACGGTGTTGTTTGCCAAATTAAAAAAAAAAAGGTTTATGACTAAATGACCAAATTAAAAGGTTTATGAATGAAGTAGTACTAATGTAATAGATTTATGATTTTTTTTTTTTTGTATATTTTCCCAAAACTGTAGACTATTGAATGACGTTGACAATTATATATGTGCTGTATCTGATTCAGCTAAATGGGCCCGATTGCAGGACATTTAATCACCCGATTCGTCATGTCGTGTTGCATGTGTGAAGAAAAGCAAAAGAAGACTAATTGCCGTGAACGTGCGACGCTATTGATTCAACGAATGATGGGCAAAAAGTAAATGGTAGGAAGCCGGGGTCGATTTCAAGCATGTATGTTAGCCTCCGAGTTGAAACTCTGGTGGGTTGGCCCTCTTTGGACTTAAGCTAACACGCCCTAGTTACCTCTAGTTCTACTTAGAGCGATCGGCTATTTGGCGAGCTCAAGAGGCTGACGTCTCGTTACATGTAATCGAGCGGAGCCGAGTCGGCATGATTTAGCACTATTGTATCTCGTCTCGAGCTCGAGTGCTCTAAGGATTTGATACCCAATTCGAGGTTGATTTGGAATGGGCTAGAAGTTAAGGCAACCGTTCCTCGTCCAAAACTCGAAGAATCAAGAAATTCTCCTCGATAGTTACCGAGAAAATTACTCTTTCGCGCAGATGAATGAGTTATGGATTGTCACCTTAGCAGGACTAGCATTGCTCAAAACGAAGTGCACCTCAAAATCTAAGGTAGGATGTAAAGCAAATAAAAAAATATACCAAATGAACAATTCAATTACCATTGCCATGGTTTCTCAAGTGGTTTTGAATTCCCCTCTGATAAGTGATAAGTACGAAAACCCATTTGCTCCAGGAAGCCATGCTCGTCCGCCGCGTAAATTTGATCGCTTGGGATCACCCCCGGCTTTACTTCCACTAGCACATGGTGGAACGGCGGATAGGGATGACAATTGCTGATGCGACCTAATAACACAATGCGAAATTAACAGGTTCTGATTGAAGTTAAATCGTGTTTAGGTCAATTTCATGTCAACTGCAAGACACGATTAATAATCGTATTGTGTTCGTGTCTAATCGCCAGATACGGAATTAGCCCTAAAAGCCATTTAATTTAATGGGTTAATATGGACATGACCTGTGACCCAATTAGACACAACCAATTACAAGAACTTTCTTTCATTGACGGTTATTGCATTTTGCAAATAGATTTTATAAAATATTTATTTTTATAAATTATAAAATTATCCACATCAACGCCAATTGTTCTACGTGGCATGGTTGATATCCACATTAGTAATTTCCAATAAAAATTGACCAAAATAACTAAATTGGCACATTGTCCAAATGTTTAGGACTAAATTGTCTAAAATTAAAGGTTTATGATTGAGTTTGCATGCGTATAATAGGTTTAAGACATTTTTGGTAATTTTCCTTCTTTTTACTTACTATTCTTAACTTGATACAAAGATCAAAAGATGCTTCGAAGATAAGTTATATTTCTAGTTACGCTCCACAAGCAATCTATCACCCAAGCAATATGAATTTTTGGAAAAAGTGTCCTAATTTTAATTTGTTGAATGAGTCATGCACGAATGTGAAAAAATCACTTTTTTCGGGTCTATGTTAAAAATCACTTGAGTAATCTAACTTATTGCGTAAAGGATACTCGAAGTGTCAAAAGTTATGTATGGCGATCACTTTAATGCCATTTTCTTTTTTGATCACTTAAGTGTCACTTAAAAAAAAAAAAAAAGATCACGTAAGTCTAACTTCGATCTAGATTGCGAGAAATCCAACGTTGCCATATTTTATTAACTTTTCGATCCAACATAACTTGTTGGTGTGCTCAGTAAGCATATAATCCCTAAATGACGTCGTGTAGCAAGTCAAAAAATGATCACTTCAATATAAAAAAAAAAATGCCACTTCAGATGGAAATTTTAGTTATAATAGCCACGTAATTTCTCTAGTCGGAATTTTTTGCTAAAGACACTTAAGTGATATATTTTTTTTCTGAGATTTGGTACTTAAATAAGCTAGCGAAAACTTTTGTACTAAAGTGAGCGCCGCACATAATTTGGAGAAGAAATGATTCTTCGCCAATCGATACTTTATGGCATGTTTTCAATATATAATAAACTATATCCAAAGTGACAATTAATAAATTAAATCTTAAACCTATTATCCTAAATCTTTTAATTTGATCAATTTGATTCTAAATATTTTGACGATTTATCAATGGAATATTTCTAATTAATTTTGGTCAAAAATTACTAACGTGGACGTCAATCGTCTTATATAGCACGATCGTTATTTACGTAGATAATTTTGTATAATTTTTTAATCTTTTTTTTTTCCTTCCTTCTTCCTTGCAAGTCTAGGTCTTGATGATGGCTGACAACCGTCCATAGGATGAGGCTCAACCTCATCGGCCTCGGGTAAGGTTCATCCTCACCAGAACAAATGAGAGATAATAGATTAAAAAACAAACTGAAAATTATAAAAATTGTCACATTAGCGATTTCTAACCAATATACATTCTAAATTATAATTGAATGGCCCTAATGAGAAGGATGAATGGATTTAGGAGATCGGGACTATTCTCTTCAATGATCGCAATCAATGGTAATGTAAAAAATACAAATTAAGGGCATCAACATGAGTGCTCGAACACGGCCCATCAAAATACATATAGACCCTCACGAATTTGTCATTAGAAATCAATTCGTTAATCTTTACCTTTTCTCATGCTGTCACCTGAAAAGCGAAACAAAGAACACATCAAAAGAGGGAGAACTTGGATGGCAACGCCGGTTTGAGAACCACTTTTAGAAAGGCCGCTAAATGCAAATATGGTTGCATTTCTAAAACCTCTAAATGCCTTCAACTCAATGCAAATGCGGAGATACTTTGAGAATTTTTGGAATGTAAATACATTGTTTCCTAATTTTGCCCACATTAAACTTTCATAATTCCAAAATGCCAGTATCTCATGTAAAAGTGTAGGCCGCTGACAAGGGGTCGGTGAGGTCAAAGCTGGCTACCGGTAAGCTAGTCTGGTGTCGGCTAGCCTCGCCTAAAGTCCGTGATGGCGCATGGGCCGCAAAGCAAAGCCATGTCATTTGTTTAAGTTAAAATTCTTATAATCTATAGTCAAGCCACCCCCATATCCATTCCACCGAGTTGCATGCACGAGTCGCCGTTTCTTATTTTAACATACTTGTAACTATAGTCTTCACACGGTTTCAGAGAACCTTTAGTGATCCCGTTTTGCGAGGACTGATCTTGTAATATATTATAAATTTATACCCTCTTTCCGTAATTAGATTAGGAATTTCCACGACAATGTGATTGTTTTGTCTGACCGCTTGCGCATTTACGCGTCCGATGACTTTTATCAAAGGACAAAGGCGTTGCCCAAAAAAAAGAAGAAGAAGAAGAAAAGCAGCGGTAAAATAGTCGTCAGTCGTGACATGTGAATTGCTCGGCTCCGATTTATCATGGGTAGGTTCTTATATTATAATCATCGGTTATAATGATGATGTATTAATTAGCGCGCTAAGACGAAGAAGAAGAAGAAGCGGCGGCAGAATAGTCGTAAGTCGTGACTCGTGAATTGCTCGGCTCCGATTTTTCATGGGTAGGTTCTACTAGTATAATCATCGATTATAATGATGATGTATCAATTTGCATGCTAATAAGAGTAGTTAGTGAGCATATCTAGATATGTAATCAGCAGGTTTGACAATTCTTACCTATGTAACACCCACACGGATACGCGACACGCGACACGACACGACGCATCGATACATCATTTCTCAAAAAATAGAGAATTCCGACATGTTCCGACACGTTATTTATTAAATATGTATTTTTTTATAAATATAAATAATAATAATAATAAAAATAAATAATAATAATAATAATATTATATAATTAATTTATACTAAAAATATTGATCCGACATTTGTTAATATCATTTATTGTTTTAATTTAACAAAAATTGAATGAGAAATTCAAAAATTGCAAACACAAAAGAGTAAATTTGAAGGAACATGTCTTGTTTTCTTACACTTGTCGGAAATTAGTGAGATTTCTTATAATTCCAAACAGAGTTCGGAGTTCATGATATAGACTGGCTTGGAGCTCCTCTACAAAACAAAGTTCGAGAAAAATGAAAATCCAAGACAAAAATTCTCAAAGTATGACCAAAAGAAAAGGAAATAACTAAATTCGTCATGGAAAATGTGACCAAAAGAGATAACTTGGAGGCGACGCTTGCGAGAGGAGGAAAGAAGCAAAAGAAAAAAAAAAATCACAACTTTAAGTCTGCGGGAGCAGTGGAGCAACGCCGGCGAGAAGAGGAGCGTTCCATCATCACTCATAGGAAGGTCAAAACTTATAAGTGAGAAACTCAAGAGTGATAATTTTCTTCTTTCCCTTTTATTTTTATTATTTTCATTATTTTTTCATATATTTATATTTTGACCTCTCAAGTATTGAAAATTTTTAAAATTGACCCTGTGCGTGTTGGAATAATTTCGGACTTGTGTGTCGGAGCATGTCGAGAAGAGTTGACCATGTGTCGGATTTTCCGACACTCGTTGACTGCGTGTCGAAACTTGTTGGAGCGTGTCAAAACGTGTCGGAGTGTTGAACATAATACGAAAGCTTCCGAAAAGTGTTGGTGCTTCTCAAGTTTCTAAATACAAAGTTTGTAATTCAAGTCCAGTAGAACAATCGACTGGACACCCCCTCACTTGGAACTTGAAGCGATCGATCTCGAGACAAGTATACTTATAAATTACTCATTTCATTCTGCGCATGTGTGCTCGTGTCTCGCGAGTCGAGCCGGTGCTCGACAATCCTCATCTTGCAAACTGGAAAGAAAGAAAAAGGCCGAAGAACTTGCGGAGAAGAAGACTAATCATTTGCAAAGAAGGTGACGATGTAGACTTTTAGGGATCAACTGTGCACATTAACGTTGATGGCCTGCTTACCCCAAAACTTATCCAGCCTTGGTCGAATCCCGACAGACGACCGCACAATAGCGGATGCTCAAGTCAACGCCACTTGAAATAATCATTAACATCTTAGGTGGAATCGAATTACTTCAAAAGACACGATTAATAATCGTACTGTGTTCGTGTCTAACCTCAACAAATATTTATTTTTTACAAATTATAAAATTATTCACGTCAGCGCCAACTGTCCTACGTGGCACACTTGACGTCGACATCAGTGATTTCTGATAAAAACTTACCATAATAACTAAATTGACACATTGTCCAAAGTTTAGGATTAAATTAACCAAATTGAAAGGTTTATGATTGAGTCAACATGCATACAATAAATTCAAGATATTTTTGATAATTTTCCTTCTGTTTACTTACTATTTTTAGCTTAATACAAAGATTAAAAGCTGTTTCGAAGGTAAGTTATATTTCTTGTTACGCTACGCAAGCAATCTATCACCCAAGCAATATGAATTTTTTGAAAAGTGTCCTAATTTTAATTTGTTAATTGAGTCATGCACGAATGCAAAAAAAATAAAAATTAAATAAAATTGTCTAGGTTAAAAAATCACTTGACTAATCTAACTTATGAGGAAAAGGACACACGAAGTGTGGTGCTCACTTTAGTGTCAATTTTTTTTTTTTTCAAATCACTTAAGTGCCACTTTAAAAGAAAAATGATTACGTAAGTGCCAATTTCAATCCGAGTTGCAAGAAATCTAACGTGACCATATTTATTTAAATTTTCAATCTTACATAGTTTGCCGGTGTTTTCAGTTAACATATAACTCATAAACGACGTCGTGTTATAGGTTAAAAAATGATCAATTCATTATAAAAAAAATGCCACCTTAGATAAGAATTTTAATTATAAAAGTCACGTAATATCTATGGTCAGAATTTCTTGTAGGAGGTGCTTAAGTGATATTTTTTTTAAGATTTGGCACTTAAGTAAATCGGCAAAAACTTTTGTACTAAAGTGAGTATCGTACATAATTTTTGACATTTCTAATGTCTTTCTTTCCTAACTTATTTATTGTATATTTTTATAACACGAAATATGGATCTTTTCGATTCGATTAATCTCAATGAATGTAGTCATGTTGATCTCTAAAATTTGTTTATATTATTATGCAAATTTTGTGGCTTATGCAATTAGACTTTCATTAGAAGGGAAATACCTCAAATATGTTAAGATAGTACTTCTTACAATTTAAAAAACATATTGTTCGTCCCCAAATGTTTATAAAAAAAAAAGAAAAAAGAAAGTATGAGACAGCAACTTCCGAAGAGCTCCGATTCTCACTCGGCAAAAACACGTCACGGTGCTATCATCAGACCAATGACAGGTGTACACCCGTTCTGCAGAACTACCTAAGCTAAAAGAACTCTTTTACAGATGGTTACTCCAATTTTTAAATAGATTTTAGAACATTTAAAAATATTTCGTGTCACGTTCATATCGATGCATTGATGTTATGTCATAAGGAGTCTTGTAATCATATCAATCTCAACCAAATTATTTTTATAAATTATAAAATTGTTCACGTTAATACCGACCTTCCTACGTAGCATGGATGATATCTACATTAGCGATTTCTACCAAAAATTGACAGTATGATTAAATTAACATATAGTCAAAAATTTAAGAACTAAATTAACCAAATTAATTGAAAAAATTAGAAATTAATTGCAATAAGTTTAAGATATTTTTGGTAATTTCCTTATTTTACTTACCATTTTTAGCTTAGTAGAGAGATTAAAAGATGCTTTGAAGATAAGTTATGCTTCTTGTTATGCTTGGCCAACAAATTTATCACCTGAGCATTATGAATCTTTGGAAAAGTGTTATAGTTTTTAATTTGTGAACTGAATCATGCACAAATGTGAAAAGATCACTTGACTAATCTATGTATTCTATACTTTTGTAACACAAAATATGGATCTTTCAACTTGATTAATCTTAACGAATGTAGTCATATCTCTCTAATGTCTATTTAAAGAATCTCAATTTTTTATGCAAATTTGGTGGCGTATGCAATTTAGACTTTCGTTAGAAGGGAAATACCTCAAATATGTTAAGATTTGCTTTTTACAATTTAAAAAAAAAAAACATATTGTTCGTCTCCAGACGTTTTCAAAGCATGAGATAAGCAACTTCCGATGAGCTCCCATTTTCACTCGGCAAAAACTCGTCACGACCCCGATGCTATCATCCGACCAATGACAGGTGTACACCTGTCCTGCTCCAGGAACTACGAGAACGTTCCCGACATGACTCGGACACTTGGTGGCATCCGAGGTGTCCGTCTCCCATTGGCCCTTCAACGTGTCGTGTCCCGGCCGAAACTTTCGGCCCCGCCAGCCGCCATGACGATGGAAAACTCTAGCGCCCCGCCGATCGCTCCACACCCGAACACTATAAATCTCTCGCGCGCTTTTGGCAACACCATCTAACTCAATTTCTCAGCGAGAGTTGTTCCGTCTGAATCGCCGGCGATTTTCCGAGTCAAGCGAGCGAGCGAGAGAGAGAGAGAGAGAGCGATGGTGGCGAGGAGGATCGAGAGCAGGGCTCTGGCGTTCCTGCTCCTGCTTGCTTTAGGTGAGTCCTTACGTTGAGTTTCGTTGTGTTTTGTTTACGATGTCGGTTTGCTCTTTTTTGAGCGAAATTCATGGCTTTGAAGAGGAAGTACGAACGGGTTTTCTTCGGTTTAAGTCGTGATCTTGACGATGCGAGTGATTGGTCGTGTTGCTTTTTATGGACTCGGCCGTCGGTGATGGCGGGATTTGATCGATTTATGTTCTAGTGAAGTTTCGCTGCATAGTTCGAATTTGAGCCGATCATTTAGGAAGTTTAAACGTTCGAATACGATGCAATGTTTATGTATAGGCACCGATCAATCCTAGCATAAAAAGTCGAGTCGTCGGAGAACGTCGGCGCGGTGGCTCTGTTTTCTTGATGGAGAAGTAGTGGCAAAAGCCAGAGGGTGTGTTCTCTGTTTGAAATTTTATTTACTTCTGAGCAAGAAGAGAGAATAGAAGTTTGTGGATTATATGAGCAGTTTGCAGTGAGAGTTTTCATGGAGAAATTGGAGTTTTTTAAGTGAATGGAGTTTCCTGATCTGTATGCTCTGCTTGTGTTGATTGCTGTCCTCTGTAGAATTCTGTCTGGGGTTGGCGGCTGCTGCTGCTGATGATTCGCCGAAGGTCGGGACGGTCATTGGGATCGATCTCGGGACTACGTACTCGTGCGTCGGCGTGTACAAGAATGGTCACGTGGAAATTATAGCCAACGATCAAGGAAACAGAATCACCCCTTCGTGGGTCGCGTTCACGGACACCGAACGACTCATTGGAGAAGCTGCGAAGAATCAAGCGGCCATGAACGCGGAACGCACTATCTTCGATGTGAAGCGCCTTATAGGGAGAAAGTAAGTGGATCTACACACGCCTTTCGGATGTTTCGCTTTTCGGCCATTGTTCGTGCCTTGTGACTGAGTTTACTTATTCGCATTTCGACCATTTGTTCGAAGGTTCGATGATCCAGAGGTTCAGCGAGATATCAAGTACTTGCCTTATAAGATCGTGAACAAGGATGGAAAGCCTTACATCCAGGTGAAGGTGAAAGGCGAAACGAAGGTGTTTAGCCCGGAGGAGATCAGCGCAATGATATTGGGGAAGATGAAAGAGACAGCCGAAGCTTACCTCGGAAAGAAAATTAAGGATGCGGTCGTCACCGTCCCAGGTATCACTCATCTGGTGCAATTTATTATCTCAGTACCTGGCGTTGTCGCCAAGTACTCGGCAATCGAGTCTTGATTGTGTGCTTGTCTGTGTAGCTTATTTCAATGACGCTCAGAGGCAGGCCACGAAGGACGCTGGCATCATCGCCGGCTTGAATGTGGCTAGGATCATAAACGAGCCTACCGCGGCGGCTATAGCCTATGGCCTGGACAAGAAAGGAGGAGAGAAGAACATCTTGGTTTTTGATCTTGGTGGCGGTACATTCGACGTGAGTATCCTGACCATAGACAACGGCGTGTTTGAGGTCTTGGCAACCAGCGGTGACACCCACCTCGGAGGAGAGGACTTCGACCACAGGGTCATGGACTACTTCATCAAGTTGATCAAGAAGAAGTACAACAAGGACATCAGCAAGGACAACAAGGCCCTTGGGAAGCTCCGAAAGGAATGCGAGAGGGCTAAGAGGGCGCTGAGTAGCCAGCACCAAGTCCGGGTCGAGATCGAGTCTCTCTTCGATGGGGTTGATTTCTCGGAGCCATTGACGAGGGCGAGGTTTGAAGAGTTGAACATGGACCTGTTCAAGAAGACGATGGGGCCGGTCAAGAAGGCCCTGGAAGACGCGGGTCTTAAGAAAACCGATATCCATGAAATCGTTCTCGTCGGAGGAAGCACCAGAATCCCAAAGGTGCAGCAACTTTTGAAGGACTTCTTCGATGGAAAAGAGCCGAATAAAGGTGTGAATCCTGATGAGGCTGTCGCCTATGGTGCGGCTGTTCAGGGTGGAATCCTTAGTGGCGAAGGCGGCGAGGAAACCAAAGGTAAAGATATGATCTACAGCACTAGAGAGTTTACTTTGTTGCTGGTCATTGATGTGGGATGGCTTGACAGAGAGATTGATGCTGTCTAATTTGTGCAGATATCCTCTTGCTCGATGTGATTCCACTTAGCCTGGGCATCGAGACTGCTGGCGGCGTCATGACCAAGTTGATCCCGAGAAACACCGTCATCCCAACAAAGAAGTCTCAGGTCTTCACTACATATCAAGATCAACAGACCACAGTGACAATCAAGGTATTGCCTGCATATTCGCGCAGTGCTCGTAAAATCATACTTTGGCTTTTCTTGAGCAGTGACTCATTATCTAATTTCCATGTAAAACCAACAGGTCTTCGAAGGCGAAAGAAGCTTGACTAAAGATTGTCGCGAGCTCGGAAGGTTCGACCTCTCCGGCATTCCGCCTGCTCCAAGGTAATCTGTCATTCCCTATCGATCAATGTAGTCCGATAGTCGGGCCATCTCATCTCCATGAAGATTCTAAATTTTTTAAGAATATGAGCTTGAACCTGATCTAATTCATTCATCGCAAGTTCATGACATGGCAGTGGCATTCGACTAAGTACTGAGCTGCCTGTTTCAGGGGAGTGCCCCAGATTGAGGTCACATTCGAAGTTGACGCGAATGGCATCGTAAACGTGAAAGCCGAGGACAAGGCCGCAAAGAAGGCGGAGTCCATCGCCATCACGAACGACAAGGGGCGGCTCAGCCAGGAAGAGATCGAGAGGATGGTGGAAGAGGCCGAGCGGTTCAGAGAAGAGGACCAGAAGGTCAAAGAAAGGTGGATGCGCGGAACAAGCTGGAGAGCTACGTATACAGCATGAGGGCCACCATCGGCGACAAGGACAAGCTCGCGGACAAGATCGACGTGGACGACAAGGAGAAGATAGACAGCGCCCTCAAGGAGGCGCTCGAGTGGCTGGACGAGAACCAGAACACGGCGGAGAAGGAGGACTTCGACGAGAAGTTGAAGGAGGTCGAGGCGGTGTGTACGCCGGTCATCAAGCAGGTCTACGAGAAGAGCAGCGGTTCATCATCGGGGAGCTCTGAAGATGATGAAGCTTATGATGAGTTGTGAAGAACCAGGAGTTCTTTCGACATTTTGTTCGGTTCTTTCTCTTTTTTCTAAACATCAATTCGATGGAGATGACAGTAGCTATAGGACTAATCATTTTCGGGTCTTTGTTGTTGTTAATGAAGAATTGAGAATTCGATGTCTTTCAAAGTTGCGTTTCTTGGCTTGTCGATGGTGCTGGAAATACGACAGTTCGCAGGTTCTTTTCGCGAATTGTCGCTAATGGCTTTACTTGTATTTCGATTGAAACCGAAGCGGAGCTGGGAATTGACTCTAAACCATCGGAGAGTCCTCACAGACGAACTGCTCACTAGCCACTGGGCGAGGCAGTCGCGTAAGGAGGCGTGGCCAGCCTTGCCAATGGCGGTTGAGGCTGCGTTGCCCAGCCGTCCGGCAAGTCTGGCCTCACTCAGAACATCAGGAAAAGAAGGAGAAAAGAAGAAAAGAGATAAAATTAATATTAAAAGTCGTGGGCGCTTTAATAATTGATGCGGCTGAGTGTACCCTTTATGGCCCTTGGAGAGCCATTTTGGGCGCATCAATCAGTTCTAACTATTTTAAAGTATGCGGGAAAAGAGTTAAAAAAGTATCAATTTAGTTATAAATTTTTTCATTTGATATAGTTCTAAACTTTTAATAATACCAATTTAGTCTTAAATTTCTTGAATTAATGTCAATTTAGCCATAAATTTCTTAATTTGTTATCAATTCAATCATTCTTGCTAATTTTGGTCAAATTTTGCTAAGGCGTGGATGTCAAGCGACTTACACAATATCTCTGTTTGTTCTAAAACTTTTAAGTTGCTAGACTAAGACGTGGTTTTATTTAATTATTCTAACAATTCTAATCCAAATTTCTCAAAAACAAAAATTTTACCAATCGAATTTTTATTTTTTTTGTTTCGGGAAATAAAAGAATAGAAATAGTTACTATTTGGTCAGTTACTAAACAAGTTATTAATGTTTTTTGGGAAGCTTTGGTGGCTTTAAATGAAGCTACAAGAACAGAAGGAATTGGACTGCTGATAAAATGAAAGAAAGCTAGCAAAACAACCAACTTTATGAACAGTGGGCTTTCCTTTTTGAGCCATCATGTAGAAGTTGTTTTTAACTTGACTAGGGGTTAACACAAGGAGGCGTTGATATTCGAATCGCTGCTTGTTAATGTCTTCACTTATTTTTTCTTAAAGTTACATCATCAAAGTTTTGAAGTGTCACGAAACTCATTAGATCTGATCAAGCCTACAAAATCAAATCATAAAAAATGGAGTAAGTAGTCGAGATAGTTAAGTTGTGCGATCGACATAAATTATAAAAGCAGATAATCTTATTTATAGTTCGTGAGCATGCAATAGAAGAAGAAAAAGAGGATGCTGATGGTTAAACCTAGGTTTTCTTGCTCAATTTCACCACGTGGCATTTTTCCAAATCCTTAAACGGTCGATCGTGTGAGTAAAGTTTGAAACTCGTAGAAAGTTGCCTCATTCTTGTCTAAGCGAAGCTCCGGAACAATCACTTAGCCTAGCAATTAGCAGACTGACTCCCAAAACTTTGCAAACACTTCATCATGCTTTTTTTTGTTTTGTGGTTATTCATATTTCAGACTTTCACTAACTCTCATTATGCTAAGCACCTCCACTGGTCCAACCCCGTTTCTCCACCTCTTGTCCTCATTAGGTCGTTCGATTTAGATGTAAGAATGAAAGTTATATGCCTTAGCTTAGCATTGTCTTCTTCCATGCTTTGTCGCACCTTTTGCCCCGTTTGGATTTGCCGAGTCTTTGAGTTCGCAAATAAGTCTCCGGCTTATTTATCATTTGAACTCTTATTGTGATTGGGTAAATATGCAATATCATGGGTTTGTTTGGATTGATTTTTACCTTTTGTTTTCACGTCGGCCAATTACCTTAGATGATAATTCCAAAAAATAAGTAGGAAAAACAAAGCCAGCCCTAATTCACTAAGATACAAATTTGGCCAACTCTTTTAGCCTTAGCACCAGTTCGTCTGCCGCTTCATTTTTTTCTCTCAAGCGTACTCTCTCCTTCGGAGAATTTCTCCGCAAACGGCTTTGCCATAGCGTCTGCCTTCTTTTTTGTTTTTTGGTTTTCCTATTGTTGTCCCGTTTCAATTTGATTGTGCATATTGTGCTCTCCCTGCGGTATGTTTTAATTAAATGATATAAATGTGATTTTAGGAGGCTACTATATTCTCAACCAGTTGTTTTGTGTGCATAGAACCGCTGCAACCAAAAGTCAAGTTGCGGAACATGTTCTGGAACGTGGTCTAACAAGTTCTCGTGCACGAGCTGAATTGCTTCAATTTAGGCTTTTCAAATTGACAATTTCATAAATGAGTCACACTGTGATTTTCATGTAGGGCAGTGAAAATCTCATAGCGAGTGCATGATAACGATCTTAGAGAGGGATAAGCTCTAGATTTGTATTTCACATGTAAACGAATACAAATAGAGAGATGAGAAGACTAACCGTAACTGTAAATTTACTCTAGATTTGACTATGGATAATATCTCCCCCATCTTCCCAACTACTTGCATTTATTATATAAGTGTGCAATTACTATATTGATTATGCTCCAAGAGTGTTTTGGAATACTTAAAAAACCCTAGAACATCATAAGATAATTGAGGATTGTTTATTCACAAATCAATCACGGTCCTTTATATAGAAACCTTCTGGGTTGTGCCAACTCCTTGTACCATGTAACAAAACTTGATCTCGGCATAATTTTAGCAAACTTGAACATATCAAGAGCGGTCATGTTCCCACTCACAAATGGCTATGCTGGTTGAGGATTGGCCTCCTGATATCCTGCAAGTTAGGGGTTCAACTCACGTCTGCCATAACTCCCAGAGTAGTTCCGTGATTTAAGTGGGGGGCCTTGGTGGTGAGTTGCTAGGCTAGTTTCCTCCGATGTTTACATTTAAATAGTGGCTTGTGACGACGTTCCAACAGTGCCATCGGGCATCGAAGGGCGATGTGACCCCAAAGGGGTTTTTGGTAGTTCCTCGGTCACAAAAAAAGAAGAAGAAAAAGCAGTTATGTTAAAATATATATTTTTATGCACTTAAGTTAACTTTCTTCGTAATGAGCTCATGTGGATGTTTTAATTCCCATCACAACACAAGGCACAATGAGATACAACCCTATTTCTCAAGACTTATCATGTATTTTTCAGTTTTGAAAATTTAGAATATATAATATACTCTATGGATTCTACAACCTAGTTTGCCATGCTGATTATGTAGGGTTTATGACTATCATAATTTCTTAACGCTTCCTATATTATGACACATGATTTTTTTAAAAAGCGATTAAGATGTGGTAATGTTTGTCACAATTAGTGAAGCGAACGATTTTTTAATTTTCGCTGAACAAATTTGAGTCTTTTATTTTGGCAACTAAATTAAAGAAATTTTCTGAACCCCCCCAAAAAAAAAAAAAAAAAGAATTAAAGAAATCTGCTCGGGGTGTTGGATCCTCCGGGTGATTTCACATTCCCTTAATACCCACAAATGCCCTCGGGCTGGTTATCTAATTACAATTCGGAGACCTGGCATGTTACAGAATCTCAAGGCCCTCCCCTTCCCTCCGGTCCTCCACCAGACTCCTCCGCCACCAGCGTCACCGGGGCGCCGCCGCTCGCCGCCCGCCGCCGTAGCTCTCGTCGCCGGCAGCTCCACTTCTCGTTCTGCTTTTTACAGATATAGATAGGTCATCTCTCTCTCTCTCTCTCTCTCTCTCTCGCTCTGTGTTTCGTTCGCTTGCTCATGGATGCTTGACCATTCGAGTTAGGGCTTTTTTTCCCCTCCCTCTTTCTCTCTGACTATGGAAGATCACCGGAAACCCTCGATTACGATTGCCTGTGGCCATTAGAGAGATCCTCCATTGCAGAGCTGAATTGGATTTTCGTTACTTGTAGGTTCGAATGTTTCTGCTCCACTTTTCCGGATGTGTCGTATAGTTAGGAAACTCGTAGGTGAATGGCATGGCAGTTTTTTGGTCGCTTTGTCCCTTTCCTGTTTTTCCATTTTGGCGAGCTCTTCTGCTTGGCTGAATGCCTTATGTCGTATGATTCGTGGTGGTACTGAGCGAAAGTAGGTTTTACACATTTCACCTAAAATCCTATAATTTCTGATTTGTGCGGCCTTTTAAGACCGCTCTGCTATTTGTGGCTGTTGCTCGTCTAGCTAAATGCCCTGAAATTGTGAACCTTTGCTGAAAATTTCGGTAAAATTGATTTCTTTGTTGGAAAGAGAACTGGTTTGAGCTTCGGTTCAACTGCATTAGAAATTTATCTTCTTATCCAACCATGTATGGCGTCATTTGCTGTCTGCAATTGCCTGACTGACCTCTGTTTAATGAGTTAGCGATGATTTTTGGCGCATCTCATTGTGTTGACTCTAGTTTTATATCTGTTTTTGTCTCGACTGCTGCTACACTTTGGCCAAACTTAACTTGTTTTGCATTAAGATCCTTCCGATGTTTGAATTTGGTGTTGCACGGTAGTAGTTGTAGGTTCGAATGGCGAAGAAATAGCAGAACAGAAGTGTTTAATTGTACACCCGGCATACCAATGCTGTTGTTGAAATCTGGCAAGTATAAAATCTATAGTTTTCTCAGTATCGGTAAAATTTTCTCCATCCTGGTTTGAGACAGACTGCTTTAATGTTAAGCAAAGTAAGGTTGATGGAAGGGGATTTTTTTCTTATGTGGTGGTGAGACAGTTGACTGATTTATTTCCGAAATGATGTTTCTCCATAGTTTTCTATCAAATACTTTTGGGAGCATTTGGTAATGCTAAAGTACATTGGCAATTTTTGTACCTGTTCAGAGATGGACTGTGATTCTTTATGCCTTTTTTTTTTTTTTTTTTTTAAGACTAGCGCAGATCTTTCAATTTTCTGTACAGCTACCAACAGAAATCAACTTTCTTTATGTGATTCTGCTTTGAATATGCTGAGTTGATTTATCTACTGCAATTCTTCTTAAACGTCATATATAATGTTGCAGGAAGATTTTGTGGTTGGGTCGATAGTCCATTCCGTCAGTAACTCTGCTGATGGATCCTGCTATGGCATATGCTCAACAACAGCGGCAAGCAGCAAATATGCAGCAGCAGCAGCAGCAGTACGGATTTCACCCGCAGCATCAGCAGTTCCCTCCTGTGCAGGGTCCTCCGTTCCTACCTCCGCATCCTTCTCTCCAGCAATTCCCTTATCATCACCCTATGCAGCAACAGCCTCAGCTTTCTTCCCATGCTCCTCCACTTCCTCACCTTCTTCATCTTCAGCAGCAACAGCAGCCGCCATCTGCTTTCCCTCCACACATGGCTCCACCACTTGTTCCTTCACCTTTCCTTGGTCCATATGACTCTGCTCCTCCTCCAGTTCCTCCTCCCGCTGATCCTGAGCTTCATAAACGCATTGACAAACTTGTGGAGTACGCTGCTAAAAACGGACCTGAATTTGAAGCCATGATTCGCGAAAAACAGCAAGATAATCCTGCATATAGTTTTTTATTTGGGGGTGAGGGGCATGGTTACTATCGTCACAAGCTTTGGATGTCCACGCGTTTTCCAGGCAGTCACTTTCCTCCTTTTCCGTCGTCTTCAATGCCTATTATGCACCAATCTCCCAATCCAATGTTGAATGCATCTTCGCTGAACACACCACTGAATGCTGCCGGTGCTGCTCCAGGGTCTTCAGCCTCTATGTTAGGTGCTGCTCAAATGCATCAACCGCCTTTTCCTCCATTCTATGAGCAGCAGCCCCATCAACATCTCCCACCCTTTATGGCTCATGGTCGGCCAGAGTATGATAAGTCATCTGAGTCCTTCAAAGGACTATCTGGCCCACTTCCTGCTGATGTTGCTGCAGAGCTTAGTGACGTACTAAGTAATCTCACTGGTACAAAGGATTCAATTAAAGGGGCCAAAATTTGGTTCATGCAGAGATCTCCATTTGCTCCAGCTCTTGCAGAGGCTCTTAGGGACAGGGTCTATGCAATGGATGACTCTGAGAGACAGCTGCACATCATTTACCTTGCTAATGACATTCTTTTTGACAGGTGAGATTCTTATCATGTGCCATTTCTTGTCCTATTGAGGAATCTGACTTCTATATGTTCAGGAAAATCTTATTATGCTTGCAGTCTAAGGTTGATTTGTAGATTCTTTTACTGCTTCATACTATTCCCCTCATAGTGATTGCTTATGCTAGTTCTACTTTCAGTCTTTTTCTAAAATAATGGATGTTCACTGGTCCTTCTGGAGTATTGTTACATTGTCAAACACCCCTCCTCCTGTTCCTTCTCTCCTTTATTTTATTTTATTTTATTTTTTATGTATGACTAAGTCAAACCAAACCCAAATAAGTGATAACTCAGGCAATTGGACCAGAAATATTGGTTTTACACTGGAGCATTTCTCCAAGTTAGTTAGAATTAATAATTGTTACTTCTTGTAAGTATATATATAGGTATCTTGAAGAGAGGTACGGCACTGTAGTAAATTTTTATGCGCTTAGAATGTGGAAGAAGTCTCATGAGTTTATTTCCCAGTTGGTTCAACTAGGAGTTTCATATGCTTAATGTGACACTGTTCACAATCAACAAGGTCAAATTGTAAGATGTATTTATGTAGCTATTGGTTAAAAAGCATCTTTTGTGGCTCGGGTAGTGAATACTGTCCAAGAGGGGAGCTATGGAATACTCTCTTGTAATTAGCCCCCCAATTACATTTTGCCCGAGATGGCTTAGTCTTTCTACCCTGTGGGGATTTCTCCTTCTCTTGTATTCCAGTAAAATGATTTCAGTAAAGTAAATGGCAGGAATTGTGGATAGGGAAACACACAAGTGTGACATGATTTAGTGGAACGATCAATTATTAGAGCTTTAGATGGAAAAGTTAAAATGGAAATATGAAATTTTGCACTGTAAAATTGAGAACCGAATTTGAACAACCTTTTTTTTTTTCTTCTTTTAAATATATAACTCGGCTCAACACATGGGCTTGCATCTTTAATCTTGGGTCTTGCTGGTTTGTTCACATGGTTGGGGACTTGTGTGTCCCTTGTTGGTGGTGTTGGGTATTTTGACAAACATGGTAAAAAAGGAAGGACTTGTTTAGGATGAAGATGGTCATGTGTTCTATGGGTTTTGCCTTACTTAATTGCTTTATTCTACAAATCCTATTTGTTGGTCCCGCACCCCGATGCATATTGGGAACATGTTGATCCTTGTTCTTGTAGGGCTTACATGTGGCATGTGTTACGAGTCTTCTCTCTGTAGACCTGCCTTTCCTTTCCTTCTTTCCCCTCTTTTTTCTCATTGTGGATAATGTATGGATTGATAGGTCTGCCATCAGTAGCAGCATGGTAGGCTCTCCGTATGATATGTTACACCATAAAATAAAAAGGCTTTCCATTATTAGTATGGAGATTGGGATTGACTCATAAGTATAATTTCCTGTCCCACTGAACCTTGTATCTATATGACTGTGCCTGTTTACTAGAATTGGTGATTTTTCCTTCTTGTGGCCTTACATTGTAGCTTATGTTCTCCATAATCAGGAGATGCAAGTCTTGTTTCTTTTTCCCTATAGATCCTTTCAATTTGTAATGTGTCTGTCACTGAATGTTAGACAGTTCTGCTGTGATTTTCTAGTTTGCATTCTGTCAGGGGCGTTGTAACATTATCTCTTATTTGTTGCAGCTTGCAACGAAGGGTTAACCCTCATGAGCTTGATAATGAGGCCCTCGCGTTTAAACCTGTTTTAGGTTCCATGCTTGCAAGGATTTACCACAATCCTCAAAACAAGGAAGAAAATCAATCACGTCTACAGAAAATATTACAATTTTGGGCTTCTAAGGAAGTTTTTGATCAGGATACAATTTATGTTCTAGAGGGTGATATGATTGGTGGGGTACCTAGTGGTTCTTTTCCTGGGCCTTCAAAAGAACTATCCATGTCTTCCAAAGACTCTGCCTCAGGTATTCTATCACCTAAATTAGATTTCTTTGAATGGCTAATTAAACTATGCAATTTGCTTGAAATGCATTGGCTACATAGGGAAAAAAAAACATTACTTAGACTAGATCAAATTGTTCAATCATCCTAGAACAAGGTCTAGTTCTTGTTGCTCCCTTTCCTTGCAATTTTCTTATTTGTTCCAGCTTACAGTCGTGAAGAATTAGATCAAAGTGATCAATCATCAAATATTCTGGCTTCTTACTTCTGGGAAAGAGCTAGATGTGTAAAGCTCTGATGAAAATGGCACCGACATTGTTATTTTTGTAGTTGTTCATATGAGATTAGTAGTTTCATGTTTGAAACAAGTTATCCTGAACAGTTAGAACAGTTAGAACTTGTTATCTTGTGCAGGGTTGCCACAACAAACGCCAAATCTCCCTCGCTGGCAGCAAGAAAGGCAAAGCTCTGTTTCAGGTCTACCGGATAAAGACCCAGCCTTGCAATCCTCTTTAGCACCTCAGCAATTTCTTCCTAATGCAGTACCTGGCGGTGCTTTCCCAGGGTCCATTCCCATGACCTCAGCTGTTCAGCCTTTACCAGCATCAAATGCTAATGTTGGTGAAAAATTGTCCCCATATCCTTTATTCCCACCTGGTCTTATACCAGGAATGGTTAGAAAGATGCAGATTGGCAGTGGTGTGCCTTACTCTCCCATGAGCCCTTTGGACATTCCAAACGTAATACCCCCATCTACTGTGCCTCCATCAGAAATTCTCGAGAGGGTGTCGAAATTCTTCAAAGAAATTGGAGAGGTCAACCCTTCTGAAGGACCCATGGAATCAGATTCTAGAGAAGATGATGAGGATTATGCAAGAGAGCTTCCTGTTCGCAAGGGAGGAGCATGCATACCCCCACCTCCCAATCTGCAGGTTGACCCAGAGACAGGTGCTTATGCTGATGGAAGTGTTGATCGGAAAAGTGGCTCAGGTAGATTGGGACTAGGGGCAACGGCCAATCCCAATGAAGTGAGTCAATACGATGATGTTTATACTTCTTACAGGAAGCAAAGAAGCACGAACTACCATTCATCAATGAGTGCACGAGCTGCTGCGAGGTAGTAAGATGGAGCATGGTGTGCTCATCTCCCAATCCTTACTGCTCTCTGAGAGAGTCGTGTTTAGCCTGAGAAAGTGATGTTTTAGATCGAAGTTCTGTATTTGTACAATCAATGTTTCAATTTGAAATTAGGGAAGGTAGGCCTGCTCAGGGTGCGAGATCCTAGTATTTTTGTCATTTTGCCTTGAGGATGTCCAGGTCCCCAACTCTTCATGGTGCGGAGTTATAATCATGCTCATCATTTTGGATAATGCTTACTGTGGATATTATACTTTGGAGAGTTCTGCATATTTGCCAAGGAATAAGCACTTCGATCTCTTGTTTCTTTTGGCTAAATCCAAATATTTTCTTATTGTTGAAAGTATTCTTTTGGAGCATTCATTTAGTCCCAAACTTGAACTCCCTCTATAATCTATTTATAGTACATTCTGAAGGATCTTCCAACATGAGATCGTGCGCTTAGATATGTATGAAAACGAGTAGTTTTGCTTTCGTGGGAATGTTGACTAGGTGTTTCCTGTAACTTGAGCATCTATTGAACTATGGACCGAAACTCTGCATCGGGCCTCTAGAGAGGATCTCGCAATGTTTTTCAATTCCCTTCCTAAGCAGGATAAGATTATCTACTTGGATACATAAGCACTGTTAAATAATGGTTCATCTATCATCCGTGGAGTTTAATTTCTCACGGCGGTGATGTGGTATCGGTTCCTTGTTGCCGAGTCAACAGTCTACATCACCAAAAGATCATTTCATGCCTATACCATGAAATCAACAGAGCATACGGTAATGCGTCAAATGAAAGGATGTCATCGAACAAGTAGGCATTTTGATTGCATGAAGAGAAGATTGAGGATCCAATTGCATGAGGTGCTCGGGGACTAAAGTCGCATTTGATCCCTCTCTCTTCTCACGAGCCCATTCCGCATCGTCGTTTCGTAATTCGTATCCATCGCCCTTGCAAAAAGCGCGCAAAACGCACCGCTTTGGGCGGAGCAGCAAATACGACGCTGCAGCAACATCACACTGCAATTCAGTCTCTGCAAATCCCTCCCTCCCTCCAAAAAAAAAGGAAAAAGAAATCGAACAGGGCTGGCGCTCGAGCTCAACCTACGCGCGCCTGCGAAGAGGAAGGTCGAATCAAATCTCGCGAGCATTTCCACAAACACCTTCTCTCTCTTCCTCCGTCCACCGATCGCACTTAGGTCGGCTCCCCAGGAACGAGGTAAATGCGCTCGCGGAGCGAACCGAATGGATCGTCCGAGCTTACTTTGTTGCTCGATGAAGATGCCGGTCTTTTTGTTGGCCGGTTCGTAGTTGAGACGGGCGTTCCTGGTTTGATCGTCGTAGTAGAAGGAAACGAACGATTCCGTTGGGGTGCGCGTGGCTCGATCGAACGTAGCGTCCTCTCTTGCGTTTTTCCTTCTCGTGGAAGAATTAGCGAAGAACGCCCAATTGTGAGGAGACAGTATGCGCGTTATGTTGGTGTTTTAGAGAGTGATTTTGTTCTTTAGAAGGAAGGAAGATAAGAATTTTGCTGGTTGGATGGGCTTATATAATCAGGGCATTGCTGTGTGGTTGAGTCAGTTCTGTTAAATGTGTTTTATTATAAATTTTCACGTGAGAGAGGAACACAGCCCAAATGCCAAAAGCATAGGCCTGCCATTTGTTATTTCTTTTCTTGTTTGTTTCACTTTTCTTGGAATTGGGACTTGCCTGGTTGCCGATTTTGACGGTTTTTGATGCGAAAGCTGAGATGATCGAGTCCCTCACCATGATATAATTCCTAATTTTAAGAATCAAATGACCGTCTTTTCCTTTCTTTTGGGTTCCTTCACTGTTCGGCAGGCATCTAGAAATTAATTCTCCTGTTGTTGCTGATGAGGCATGATTCTTCTATCCCATGTACACCTGTTATTTCTGTGAGTCCAGATTACTTACGTGTCCACCCTTTTATGACTTAGAGGACTTGTAGGCTTTCTCGAATGTAAAATTCTTTTGCAACATGTGCACGTCGGAGCAATATCTTGTTATGCTGATGACATACAAAGAGACTCCATTATTCTTACACCATCATGTGACATTCTTTATTCCTTTCTCTTATTGTAGCCTCCTGTCCATCCTAAAAATTCAAAATCTATATCATGAATGGTGAAGCTGTCGATGGTGATGCCGTTGTTGCAAAACTCATTGAAATGGGATTTGAATATTCTTCAGCAGTAGAGGCTGTGAAAGTGGTTGGTGCTTCAATAAATGATGCAGCTGACTATATCCTGAATGGCCCTTGGAGAACCAATTTGGGTGCATCAACAAGTTCTAAAAGTTCCAAAGTTTGTGTAAAAGCTTCAGGCAAAAGAGCTTCGTCCCTGTCACAACCTTCAGGGAAAATGCAGCAATCTAACATTCTGGATCATTTTGGTACAAAAATGCAAACCAAAAGAAGTAAATTTAATGTGGCAAAAGATGCTTTGAATGCGGGGTCAAAAGTCTCACCTGTCATGGAAGGAAACGAGAACGTCCATCCTGTTATGCATCGAGACACCAAGATCACATCAGAAATTATTGCTGTTGATTGCCCAGAAGAGCTGGATTTGGGAGCAGACTGGGAGCAGCAAGTTAGTAGTCTCTTACGGAAGCACTTTGGTCATGCATCCTTGAAGAGTTTCCAGAGAGAAGCTTTGGCTGCTTGGCTATCTAACCAAGATTGCCTTGTTCTCGCTGCAACAGGATCTGGTGATTTTTATTTGCTTGTGATTGACCAAAATACTTTCAGACCTAGAGCTGGTTCCATATTCAGGAATGATCTCTTTTTTGCAGGTAAATCAATGTGTTTCCAGATTCCAGCCCTACTGACTGGGAAGGTGGTTGTTGTGATCTCACCATTGATAAGTTTAATGCATGACCAGTGTCTAAAGCTCGCAAAACATGGTGTCTCTGCCTGCTTTCTTGGATCTGGGCAACCTGACAATAGTGTGGAAAAGAAAGCGATGGAGGGAAAATATGGTTTGATATATGTTTGCCCAGAGACGGTTTTAAGGTAAGAGTTTGACATGTCATGTGCAGTGGTGTTATCTCTTTTGTCATTTTTTTTACTGAGTGATATGGATCTTCCTACAGGCTGATAAAGCCACTACAAAGTCTTGCAGCAGGCCGAGGAATCACATTATTTGCAATCGATGAAGTCCACTGTGTTTCAAAATGGGGCCATGATTTTCGGCCTGACTACAGGTTAACCCTTTTCTTCTGATCCTATCTTTCTCTGTGCACTACCTAATTTGTCTGGCAGGTGATTAACCATCTTAGACCTGACTTGCTAAAAGTGTCACATACGTTAATCATAGACATGATGGTAAACCTGTCATTTTACCTCATATATTTCTATCTTTTATTTCTGTAATACAATTTGATTTTCGTTACAATTATTTCTTCAGATCATTCATTTCTTCTCTCTTTTTCTTACTTGTTGCTCGGTTATTTACCATGACTTTGACCATTGGTTCAGCTTTGCATGTTAATGATCCTGGTTGATAGAGGGGACAATTATGATGATTAAAGATTATGGTAAGGATTCTTTCCTGACTAAAGTTTTTTCACGTTTCAGGAAACTATCTGTGTTAAGAGAGAACTTCAGCACTTCCAAGATGAAGTTCTTGAAATTTGACATCCCACTAATGGCTTTGACTGCTACTGCTACTAACCGTGTTCGAGAAGATGTTATTCGGTGCCTTTGCATGTCAAAGGAGACAAAGATTGTGCTTACATCATTCTACCGCTCCAATCTACGTTTTTTTGTGAGTTTGTTGTTTTCTTTTGTTGTAAGGATTGGATTAGGTTTTTTTGTGTTCATAGGGATATTTAAGTGCTTGAAAACAGAAATATGCACCAGCATGATTTTTGGTAGATTTGCTCCTAATATGGACCTGCTGTTAACAGGTTAAGCATAGCAGAACTTCTTCACGGACTTACAAAAAGGATTTCCATGTTTTGATAAAAACATATGGTTTGAGAAGAAAGATCGGTGACAACCAGCATCTCGACTGTGCTGAAGATTCCGATAATACATCAGTATGTTCAGAGGACGATTACTGTGACAGATATGAAGATGATGAAGCGAATTTGGTGAAAAATGATAACACCTCTTCGAGGGAGAGAGAATTATCAGTTGAATACTTAGAAGATGAAACGGACACCTTCCAGGGTGTGGATGATTGGGATGGTATAATTTCTTATTAAAGAGGCATATCTTCGGAATTCTGATTATGGCATGATGTTTCCACCATTGCTGTTTATATATGCTTGTAGGATGTGGAGCAAGGGACTTTATGAAAACTTACTCATAAACTGGAAATTGTCTGAAAACTGTGCTAGAACTTATTCATCCTGTAATTTGATGTGCTATTTAATTGGCCCTTGCAGTTCCCTGTGGAGAATTCCATGGAGAATCTCCTGATTTAAGCCAGGAGGTATGCAGTTCTTTTGAGATGTCTGATTCACCAATGGAACTGGAGGAAAGGCTGAAGCTTCAGCAAGAGCCATTAGATCATGGACCTACTATTATTTACGTCCCTACGAGGAAAGAAACTTTGACAATTGCCAAATTCTTGTGTGACTTCGGCATCAAAGCAGCAGCTTATAATGCCAAGGTTTCATCCTGCATAATATATACCCTTTTTAATTGATGTATTCTCAATTTGATGGTTTGATTTTGGTATCATTCTTGCTTCCAATTACTCCACATTCCTTTTATATTAATCACCGGGTTTTTCACTAGAATTTTTCTTTACTTTTTCACCAAAAGATTTGAATCACGTGGATAAATATCTCCAGAGATTTCATGTCTTGATTTCTGCAATGCTGCCAGAGATATATGACTTGTATCTGTAGAAGTAGAGATAATACATGAGCAGTTCAAGCGCTCAATGACCATTTACCTGGTATGAATGTGATGTCATGTACATCATAAATGGTAGAAATTACAAGTTAGACAGATATAAGATATCCTTTAACTCTGTTTATCTTGACATTTTACTTACAATTCAAATAATTATTCCATTGTAGCTGATAAATTGTTTATTTCTTTACAGTTGTCAAAATCATATCTTAGGCAAGTCCACAAGGATTTTCATGAGGACAACGTAGAGGTAACCATAATTGTATATTAGATTATTGTCCTCTGCAAATATAGTGCATAAGATAAATTGTGTTAAGTGGCATGATCTGCATTTGATCCTTTGTGAAGTATCTCCTCCATATCACAGCATGCAATAGGAATAGTTCATTGAGCATCTCCTTTATAATACTGCTATTTGAGACCTGCTTTGTTACCTGACATCCAGGTTGTTGTTGCGACTATGGCTTTTGGAATGGGGATCGACAAGTTAAATGTCAGAAGAATCATCCACTATGGTTTGCCACAGGTCAGCATTTCAATGTCTTTTATACTGCGCTGATTTTCCTTTTACCCCATTCCTTTCTTTGTTTTTTTTTTCCTCGGTCATCCTTCTTTTCCTTGCTAAGAATGCTCAAGTGGCACTTCTTACATATGAGTTTGAGATTCCTGGTTGAATTCACTTGCAGAGTGTAGAAGCATACTATCAAGAAGCAGGGCGTGCTGGAAGAGATGGAAAATTAGCAGATTGCAGTAAGTTCTTTAAACTGTACATTGTGGTTTGAGGCCGTTAGTTTTGTATATCCATAGAAAGAACTATCGAAGTCTCTACTTAATAAGGGAAGCCCAGGTGGGCAGGGAGGGAGAGTTCTATGCTATTTTAAACCTCAGAAGAGCATGGAAATATATTCGCAACAAATAGATTTCCACTTTATAGTGTTATTGATCCTTCGTTTCTTGTTTATCGGCTCTCTGGTTGGAGAAATTTTGTTCACCTGGCTGAATTGTTTTAGTTCTGTTTCACATTATTTATTAGACTTAGGATAACTTCGTACTTTTTTTGGTGAGTGATCCTGGCAATAATGATGCACTATGCAGTGTCTTTCTCCATTTATTCCGTATTTTGTAAGCTACAATATGTATTGTGTGTATCCTTATATATGTCTTCTCTCCTCCCCAATCAGTACTCTTTGCTAATTTAGCAAGAACACCAACTCTGTTGCCTAGTAAAAGGAGTGAAAATCAGTTGAAACTAGCGTACAAAATGCTGTCTGATTGTCACAGGTATGTTTACTTATTCTCCTTCATTCCATTAGTTGGACATGTCTTAATATTTTATGGCCAGCCTTTTTTTTTTTCTGCTGCAGATATGGAATGAACACTGCAAACTGTCGAGCTAGATCACTCGTTGAGTACTTTGGGGAGCACTTCAGTCACGAGAAGTGCTACTTGTACATTGCTCATCCTTTTCTGCTTTATTTGTAGAATATGCTCTCATGAATTATGGTCTATTGATCAGCTACATCATGCTGAAAATTAGGTTGATGGTGGTTTTATCTCCTTCAGCCAGATCGACCTGATAAAATATGATTTATCATTCCATTTCATGAAATCCTGCCTTTGCTCATTTTGGTACATCACATAGGATTTAGACAAGTTGACAAAAATAGGATTCAGAGAAGATTGTTAATTCTTTGAGCTCCCTTCTATGATATCAAATGATTACTTTTCAAGATTATGGAGTATCTATCATTGTAGGTGCGATGTGTGCATTAAAGGACCTCCTGAGATGCTGGATGTGAGGGAAGAGGCTGATATTTTCATGCAGGTTCTCGCTGCTCACAAGGTTAGTTCATAGAACCGTGAGATATCAGGAGTTCATATCTGGTCAATCTTCACAATGTTTTGTGTTCAAGGGCTCCAGTCCTATACTTTGTTGGAGATATGACAATATCAGCGCCAGACTATTTCTTCTCATTGTAGATGAAATGTAATGGCACCATATTATTTCTTCTAACTGTATGAGATGTTCCACAAACATCATAGTGGAGGATAGAAGGTCCTTTCTGTCATTTAGAACTTGAAAGATATGCTTTAGATTGTTTAGAGAGATGGGCATTTTTAATTCGTTTGGAGGAAAGATGAAAGGGCAAAAGATAGTTTTATTTGGTATTCTCAGACCATTACATAATGATAAAGGAAGAGCAAGAGGTTTTTTAGGCAGCAGGACCCTTCTTATTTTGATTGAGTGAAGTTGTGCATTATAGATGGAATTGGCATTAGTAAATGCAGTTGCTGCTAAGAATCTTCATTGTTTTTTTATGGCTTTACATGCAAATTAGCAAGGGATGTATTGTACAGTGACATATGGTGATAGGTAATCTCTAAGTCCCTGCGATGCAGAAACAATATGCTTTGTCCTGGGGAAACAGTGGATACATTGCCGACTCATATGATGATGATATAACACGTCGTGATGTCAAACGAAGACAGTATGTAGAGAAGCTATATCTCAAGCTCTTGGTCAGTAAAATCAGGGAGCAGGTACTCTCTCTCTCTCTCTCTCTCACACACACACACACACACACACACACACACACACCCACCCACCCACCACACCCACACTCACCCACACACACACCCCACTACAAGTAGCTGCCTCCTTGAGGGAGGGGCAGTTCAAATATAGCGTCTTCTTCCTGGCAATTCGTCTGTTCATTCTCCTTTCTCCTCCTGGTATCGAAAGGGAGAGCATATTCTCAGATATGGTGGACAAATGCTTCACTGCTTGTCAGGTTCTCTTTGTTAGCTTGCTGCTGCCAGTGCTAAAATGTGACACTTGAAATGGTAAAAAGGTTTGAACCAAAAAAAAAAAAAAAGGTGAAAAAGAACAGTGTGCAAATATGTTCAATGATGAGTCACTTTCTCTGATGTGTATCTCATAGATCCATGTATTTCCTGTATGCCAGCTGTTACCTGATGTGCTGATATTCCCCTCTGCAGTCTCCTAAGTACATGGCAACTGACATGTTATGGTGGCAAGGTCTTGCTCGAGTTATGGAAAGTAAAGGATACATCAAAGAGGGTGATGAGAAGGTATGCACTCTTATAATGAATTAAACTAGACATTTTGTTGGAAAATATACAGACATGAGTAAATCTTCTCTTGCCATCATCTGATAAGTGGATAACACGGACATCAAGGACATTATTTTGAGGGATGGCCCTGCATAATCTCTCAGTACACTTAGCGTCAGTTCAAAGCTTTCAGTTTAACTAAGGAAACACTTGCATGGTCGTCTAGTTCCATTGCTTTTGCACACATTCAGAATGCACATTCAATTGAAGGTACATATCTGCATCATCGTGGGCTCCCTAGTAAATTCAGGACTTCCTTTTTGCAGGCTCATGTTCAGATAAAATATCCTGAGCTAACAGAACAAGGATGGGACTTTGTGCAATCACAAAGAGAGGAAAGCTTGTACATATTTCCTGAAGCTGATATGCTTCTCTCGGGGAAAAAACGGAGATCATTTTCCACTTTTTCTGAATGGGGTAAGGGCTGGGCTGATCCTGAGATACGTCGCCAGCGGTTGGAGAGGAGGCGATCAAACAGGAGGCCAAGAGAAAGGAAATCAAAAGGTTTTAAGGCAAGTCAGAAAACTGTTCGAGGAAGGCTAGCTAAATTATTAAAACTAAAATCAAAGTGAGGCGATTGTTTTGGGCAGGAACTTGCCCAAGTGTTTGGTTTTATCTGTAATTACAGAATTAGGAAATGTATATTTTTCGAAACAGCTTTTGAATGCATATGCTTCAACTTCAAATAGATCTTTTTAGATTAGAAACTACTTTTTTTTTTTATTCACAAAATTAGAAACTACTTTCATCGCAGATGATTACACGATGGAACGTAAATGTTGTGCTGGATGCTGGGGGTCGTGCCTCATTGGTCATTTTTTGAGCTGGTTTTTTGCAGTGAAATGCATTTCGTGTCGATGCATCGATCACCTTCCTGAGTCTTAACGCTTTGCCAAATATGGAATTCCGTCGTCCAGGAGCAAATAATGGATTCCGTATTTTGTTAAAGTAACTAGTCGCCTTTAAGAAAACTTCGAAAAGTAAACCGTAGGATTCGATTCCGCTTCACCTTCGACTCCCCAAAAAAGCAGTAGGTTTCCTCCGTCGCTCAAAGCTTGTCGTTAGCCGTCATTATCTTGTGGGCATAGAGGTTTGCAGTCAATAAAAAGGGGGAAAAAAGAAAAGAAAAGAAAAGAAAGACAATTGTCGTTATCTTGTGAGCATAGAGGTCTGCAGTTAAGAAAAAGGGAAAAAAATAAAATAAAAGAAAGACTATTGTTGTCCTTAACCTCCTCATTTAATCACTTTACCGATTTTGCATTACGACCGAATTGATTTTTCGATTATCGTGATTTCAATAGGTGGTACTAATAGTAAGAGATACTGCGAGATAAACACACTGCAGATTTTTGCTTCCTATTGGAAGACCTATGATCCGTGTATATAGTTGAAAGCAATTAATCTGATATGATCATTATTGTTGTTCGCAGGCTACTGATCCGATATGATTGTTATAGAATGCGACATCAAATTGAAATTGGTGTATATGTATCCCACAACATCAAAGCGCATCTAGTGTAGTGGTATCATAGTACCCTCCCACGGTACTGACCGGGGTTCGATTCCCCGGATGCGCACGGTTCCTAGATTGGTTTCTTCTTATTTTTGTCGTTTAGGGCTCTCTCTCTCTCTCTCTCTCCTGTTTGTCCTTTTGGTTGAAGGTGTACCTTCTTCCAAATGATTTCGAAGTAAAATTTTCAGTCTGCTATATGGAGAGAGGTCGTCTCCAATGTCTGAGGGCAAAACGGAAGATTTTTCAAACGGGGGTGGATCTAGAATTTTTTTTTTTAATGGGGGCAAGATTTGGTCAAACATGAGTACCTTGGCAATTCGTATAGTGTAATCACATTTATAGAATAGCAATTTGTAGGCTTCGTTTGCCTATAGCAACTGCATGTTCATGGTTCCAGAACTGTTTATTCAGCTTTATCTATTTATGGGGGGCTAGCTGAGTTTATATAGTTACTATTGACTTGTCACTTTCCTCTTTTGAGAAATTTCAAGGGGGGTAAAAGTTATTTTTTAGCTGAAATACCTTAACCTATTCTAAAGAGATGGAGAAATTGAGAGTGAGGTCTTGCCTCTATACATATAGGTGCATTTGTCTAACGAAAAACTTAAATTTGAAAGATATTTTACAAAAAAATGATTGGTTATATCACTTAGGAGAGAGAAAATAATAAAAGGTAATATCAACATTTTTCGTTAGTCAAGTTGGATGAAATTAACAAAAGAATTTAAGTGCACTAATTTGATAAATTTTAAGATTTGATTGTAATTCTCAAAAGTTTTACAATTCAATTGTATGGTCGTAACAAGTTTTAAGACTTTCACTGTACTTATCATAAAAATATTTTTAAGTATAAAGTGAAATATACTCTCAAAGGAACCTAAATTCTGAGAAGAAAATTAATGAGCTGTCTAATTCACAAATAGTTGTCTGCTTCCTAACAGTCACTGTTGCTTCTTGTAGTTGTTAGAGAAGTAATATAACATGCACGTTCTCTTCCTGTCGCCATTTGACCAGTATGAACCGTGCGCCATTGCTCCATCAATGCTGCTTCTTTTCTAAGAAAATGGATGAATCCCATTCTATACAGCAAGTGTCAATTTTTTTTTAGGACAATGGAACCGCGGCGGTGCATATTTTATTCGCAGATGAAACCCGCAGATGAAACCTGCGATCATTTCCTCTTATATCTGAACGATAGCCTCACCAAACTAGAAGCTGCATTAAGTCAAGGACTCTGACTTCGGAGGCAACAGCTTAAGATCGTTTCTTTGCAGGATCCGATCATTCGCTGGAGACATCCACTGAATCTGGGTTATCACTTGATCTCTGCTCAGGAGCTTCCTACGGGTGAGTTTTCTTCTGCTTCTCCTCTCAGCACGTTGCTCTGTTCCAATGCGTGCCCGCGAAAATTTTTACTTCTGGAGGGATGTCTAGAGCAACTTTTGGCTTTTGAGTATCGTTAGCAGAGAAAATTTTCAACCTCTTTTTTCTCTTTTTGGCCCCTTGAATCTTGATGCTGCAGATGGCGAGAATTGCTGTTGCTGGTACCTGGCTATTTCATGGATATGCTAGCAGTAAGTACCTTGGTCTACTTCATGCAGATGCTTCTGTTGCTGCATCTATGTTTAATATGTTGCGATTCGGTCTGTTTGCCTAGAAACACGATGTATAAGCAGAGCACTTTTCCAGGTTAAATCTCTCATTTTTGCAGTTAAGGACATCTTTTTGCGTATCTTTGTATTAAGTAGAAGCACAAGAGTTCGTAAGATACGGTGCACTTTAGAATGTTCTAGGTCGTACCTGGCAGAGCCTGTGTGACTGACACTCCTTTTAAATAGAGATGTTAATGTGATTGCGTCCAACTCATCAATGTAGGTTCGATAATTCCAGATCCTAGGGCTAGGTGAATCTCACAAGCAACCCATTAGATCTGAAGGTCGAAATGTATTGTCTTGCATGAGTTGGATTTGTATTAAGGATTTTGGAGTGGGTAGCACATCCCCAAGTCAAAATGTAGTTCTTTTGTATTTGTAGTTGACAGTGACTTGATAAGCTACCATGTTTGATTTGAGTCCAGAACCAAAGCCATCAGTTTCGACTCCTGCCCAATTGCATAAAGAATTCACGCCAGCTCTCCCGGCATTTTTTTCCTTGAATTGGCAGCGACTCGGTTTGTCTCCTTTTGAATTTCATCAGAAGCAATGTTCAACACCACCCTTCCTTTGTCATCCCTCCATTTTTCATTTGGCAACTTGCAGAAATACTTCCCTCCAAGTCTCTTCAAACTAGTTTGATTAGGTGTTATGATACAAACAAGGCAGCTTCTGCTAAATCTGAAGAAAATGCAACACCAAATAAGGGATATTTTGCAGTATAATTGCTGATGCCTGCTGCTGGGATCACTCCTGCAGTTGTTCATTTATATGCTCGACAAGGGCAAGGTATGCCATGTGACTATTCTCTTATTGAGACTTTTTAACTGAAAATCTTCTGTTCCTTTTTTTTTGCGCTAATCTGAACAGTCTCTCTTTACCTGCAGATGTGAAATTTGGTTCTGGAGCTGTAATTCATGAGGATGGCTACATTTTGACATGCTCTCATATTTTCTTTGACAAAACCAACACGATACGTTCATCTAATGGGGAGGTTGGTGCTTGAGGATGTCCCTTGCTGTCCAAATTTAGTGGCTTGAGTTCAAGTTTCTCACTTTGTTTTCTTCTCGACCACAATATCTTGGAACTAACGACTTTATCTTGAACTTGATGTAGACATGTAAACTTCACATGTAGCTAAGAATCTGAAAGAGCACCACTTTGTCAGATAGTTAGCCTTCCACTTTGCTCGATATATTGTCATTCTATTCTCTGCATATAAGCATGTAACTAAAGGCATAAAAAACATTGCCTCTGCCAGTTTCTGCATGATTGGTGGAGTTTTGCATGCCCAAATTGCTTCCTTGACCCAATGTTGATGATAATGTAACTCTGAAGTGCCATAATTTTCATTTTCTTTTACCAGTATTGTTTCTCAGGCCCTTCGTGACTCGGGTTATATTCTGTTTTGTTCTTGAACGTAACTCTGCTGAAAATGAAAAAAAAAAAGAAAATAGTTGTGTTGGAAAGTCCAAAACCAGAAGCTTAAACCATTACATGGATGGTGACTCCTTGTATTTAAGGTTCAGACAAAGATTGTGGATGCTCCTGTTTTCTAGACAAAACTCTCAGGTTTAATCATGGATGGTCCTGGGCTCTTGGCTTACAGAAAGAATGTTGCAGGTTCTCGTACGTTTGCAAAAACCCAAGGAAGATGTTGTAGGCCAAGAATCCAAGAAAGATGTTAAAGGCCAAGTTGTTGATGCTTACGTTGATCTTGACATTGCCATCATAAAGATCGATCCCCCAAGTTCTTCTCTTTCAACTGCAAAAGTTGGTTCATCTAATAACCTTCGTCCTGGAGACTGGGCAATAGCCATGGGCAGTCCACTTTGCCTTCCAAACACTATTACACTCGGGATTTTCAGGTCATTCATCTCGTACTACCAATTGATCAAGCCATTAACTTTTGTCCTAGTCATTGCTTTCCTTAGTTAATTGTATTAGCACAAAAGTGTGGATGTATAATTATTACATAAAGTGACACTTCCTTCCCTCTTCTTTTGCATAATATAGCCATGTTTGTCGGACAAGCAAAGACATCAATGATGGAGGAATGCACAAAGAGTATCTACAGACAGATTGTGCAATCAATCCAGTAAGATGCAACAATTCCTGATTTTGCCTGCCTGCCTGTGATTGGTTTGTGATTCCTTTTGCTGTTGCATTCACATATTTGATGATAGTAATATTAGACAAGTCTCTGTGCATTAGCTGCTATATCAGGATACAAGTTCTGTTCAAACTCCTAGATATGTGTTACATTAATGTAGGAAGAATAGGAATTATAATGCCAATTAGTTTTATGGGGAAAGTAAGTCTGCTAACAGAGAGGTGCAATGCTACTTGAGACTCTAGAAGCGTGAGAAAGGAAATAGAGGGATTGTGTATCTCATCATTAATTTGCCACCTATCTGTGAAATGTTGGCCGCGACCTATTATCCCATAAATGTTTATGATGAAGAATTGTAGATCTTACCTAATACAGTCTAAGTGTATAGATGTCACGGACTGCATTGGTGGTAAATTCAAGTGCATGCACTTTTCTGTCCAACTTAAGCTAGCTCTTTTGGCATAACTTTGGTTTGCTCCTTAACTTGACAATTAGTTGCTGTCTTTTCTTTGTTTGTGAAGGGAAATTCTGGGGGTCCTCTTTGCAATGTTGATGGAGAAGTAGTTGGTGTCAGTATAGAGATATTGAATTTTCATAAAGCATCTGGAGTGAGCTTTGCTGTACCGGTTGATTTTATTTCAGCAATCATTAAACCCTTCCAGAATTTTCAGTAAGTTCTATTTTGGTGCCTCAAACCTGCTTGATATGTAAACTAACGTTATGAACCCTCATATAAGTATGACAATCAACTGTCTTCTATCCTCTTTTATATAATAAACAGGTGATTGATTTTAAAGCTGTTGTTTCATTGATATTCTGATGTGCATGTTGTTCTTGAGCAATCGGCTCCTTTCTGTTGCATTTCTCTGCGATAACTCCAGATGTTGGGTGGAAAAGAAACAGTTCGATGACGTTTGTAGTTTAAACTTGTAACAATTTCTTCGTCGTTAATCATTATCTAAAATGGTCTTGTCAAAGTCTTTTCAAATATTGATTTTCCAAACTGATTTCCTAATATGAATCATTTGGGTAAATTCTTGCTGAGAGAGTTTAGGATATTTGGAGCATATGATCTTTACCTATGTAACAGATAGCAACTTGTGGCAGGAGCCCTCAACGACCAGATTTCGGATGGGTTGTGCGGAACGTCAGTAAGAACTCCGAAGCACTTGAAAAATATTACCCCAAATTTCGTTATGCAGATGAAGGTGTCTTCGTACAAAGGGTGCGTCTTTTTTTCATCTTGCTTCTCTTCTATCCTATCTATTTTCTCATGAAACATGCTATTTTAAATTAAAGATATAAAAGTCCTGAAAAATTATAAAAGTTATGAAACTCAAAATTGAAATCAATAAAACTTTCAAAAGTGCAATCAAATTTTATAAAATATAATTTTTCAAGCTAGTGCAATCAAATTCTTCTATTAACTTCCAATTTGACAAATGGAAAATTAATCAGTTTTAGGACTTGATTGCCCTAACTCAACAAGTTTAAGACTTAATTACACTAATTTAATAAATTTTAGGATTTGATTGTACTTTTTAAAGTTTTACGACTTAATTATATTTTTGTGAGAAGTTTTATGATTTGATTGTACTTTTTGAAAGTTTTAATACTCAACTTCACTTTCATGATTATTTTTAAAACTTCCAGTACACTTATCCCTTTAAATTATTCATGAAATCATTTGGACAAAAGTTCCATCTAATATACCAACATCACTTGTGACCATGCTATAATAAGAATCATGCTGAATAAACAACGTTAACGCCATTCTGGTTCTGCCATTTCTTTGTGGAAGCCCTAAAGAAAGCTCTCTTTAGGAGACAACTTATGTTGCATGCTTTGAAGTAATCATTTGACTAGTGAAAGTCTCGATCCACGCTTATTATGACAATGAACTTGCATTTGTGTACCAAAGAAAATTTGCAATTTAATGTCATTTTATTCTCATAATGCTGTTCAAGCTTGTCTTTGAGACAATTGCATGCTTCTTATTTGTTAATATTGCCGGTATTCTCATCTTCATCAGGTAATAAAAGGATCCCCTGCTTTTCGTGCTGGCATTCAAGCCTGGTGATGTCGTAATGGAGTTTAATGGAAAAAGAGTTCAAGACATAACAGAGGTAAAAGCTTTTATGATCTAGCAAAGCATCAGTGTTGGTTCAGAAGTTGTTTACTTTGGTGCATTGAGCAAACAATAAATGGAACCCAGGAATCATTATCAAAGTTATCATGGAAGTACATGACGCATTCGTTGGAATAAATTGCACTTGCTTTACTTGACTTCGGCCTATTCTTGACGGGAAATGAGAAAGGCTTTAAAGGCTTGTCACTCTCTACATGAACTTTGCTGAACAATAGTTTCAAGATGAGGAGTATTGGATGGTATATAAAATGGAAGAAAAGAAGATAAATTACAGATTAGGGATGGATGCAGAACAAACAAACAAAGTTGTTCACTTACAGTTTGCGATGGCAGCTCACCTTCAGCTCTCTGACTTATAATTATTGAAAACGAGAACTAAAGTGCTTGATTCACCAACTTGTTGCAGATGATGGATGCTATGGGGGAAAGATCTGGAAAACCTGTTGAGGTACTTGTGAAGAGAGCCAGGGATGGCAGGGATGCTTCAGTTCGTCTGACCATTACTTTCCAGGAGAAACCTGTCTCGAAATTGTAGGAATTCGGAGGCCTCGACTTTGATGTCGACTTTGCTAGATGAATTGTTATTTGCAGTAAAATAAAAGTCCAAGCGATCTGTTACCTTGGATCCTTGATTTCATGAGAGGGCAATAACGTGGCATGTATCATGTCATGAAAGAACATTGACCTGGTGGGGAGAATAAAATGGGTGACTATTTTGGTTGCAAGTGATTCAGTACCATGTCAATGTGTCGGAAATCGAAAATTCAATCTAGCTACCATGTACCGAAAATAGAACCAAAACTCGCTGGACGAGAACCTCGTACAGCTATTTCGAACATGTTTGGCTGGTGTAATGCGCGAAGCGCATTCTGATAACATTAGATCGAAACCCGAGGTGATTCAAATACTCGTTTTATACATTGGCCTTGCCAAATGAGCCTGAAGTCACTCGAGACAGCACTGAGGAAATGAAAATCCCAACTCAACCGCAAGATTGGCTTACCGAGTTATTTCCTAAATCTTTAATTCTCAGTTTGTAGAGAAGGCGAGTTCGCATTTCCAGCCATTTATATCTTGAGGCTGCGTTTGGTCGACCGGATAAAAACCAGGATAGGATATGTTTTATCCTATCCTGTGTTTGGTAGCTGTCTAGGATAGGATAAGGCTGGATATAGACGGGATATAAACCAGATAAAAAAATCCCAGGGGGAGGTGGGATAAGATCGGATAGGATTTCTTTTATCCGAAACATAAAACCCTACGCTTTTTTTCTTTCTCCGTCATTCACCCACATACGTCTCTCTGTTTCCAAAGTATCGATGTTGAAGCCTTCTCCTCAATAGCTCTCCGATTCTCATCAAAATTTTACGAAAGCGACGAATTTTCAAAGGTAAATAATCATTCTCTCTCTGATGTTAACGAATTTTATGTAGGTCAGAATTGTACTTCTATTTGTTTTTTTGCTGGTTGATTGGATATCGTCTTCTTGGTAGTTTTGAATCTATAGATTTATAAAGGCCTTTCTGTTTTTGTGCAAAACATTTGATATCTTCAACACGAATTGTTCGTTCTTGGTTTGGTTCTTCGATACCCAGATTTCCAAGGCTACTGCATCTCCTATAGCAATTGTTTCACCATAGACAACAGCTTGTCTATACAGAGCTTCACCTAAAGACGTCTGACCCATGGACTCCCCGTGCCATCTAAATTCTTTGTAGAGGAAGGCTTACTTCGGGCTGAGCGCACTGTGCGAGTCCCAGAGACAGGACGGGCTGCTCTACACGACGTGCGGGACCCCAGCGTACGTGGCCCCGGAGGTCATCAACAAGAAGGGCTACGATGGGGCCAAGGCCGACATCTGGTCATGCGGCGTCGTGTTGTTCGTCCTCATGGCGGGGTATCTTCATTCCATGATGCCAACCTCATGGAGATGTATAGGAAGGTTTCCAAGGGGGACTTCAAGTGCCCTCAATGGTTCCCTCATGAAGTCAGGAAGCTGCCCTCGAAAATTCTTGACCCCAATCCCAACTCAAGGATCGGTATAGACAGAATCATGGACAACAATTGGTTCAAGAAAGGGTTCAAGCGGTTCGAGCCCCCGCCGATTTCTCGGATCAATAGCAGCGTGACAATGAAGGACATCCAGGCTGCATTCGAGCCATCGGAAGTGGATCCCGAAGCGGAAGCAGCATCAGCAGCAGCAAAACCGCCAATAAGCCCGCTCAAGCCAGCCAGCTTCAACACGTTCGACATCATATCCCTCTCAAAAGGATTCGACCTTTTCGTTTGTAGAAGTCAAGAAGACAGCAGGGGACACACCGGAGTACCAGGAGTTTTGCGACCATGACTTGAAGCCTTCCTTGAAGGATGTTGTGTGGGTTTGGCATGGAAATATGCAACAACAGTCTCAATCTGCTTAGGTTTTGAATTTTCTTTGCTTTTTTCTTCTTCCCTCTTTTCTGGGTTTTTGCTTGGGCGAAAGGATTTCTTGAGAACGTACTGCTACTCTGTTGAGCAAATTAGTTGCTGCAACAAGGAAAATTGACAAGTTGTATCTATCTCTTGCTACCTCATTTTAGTGTATATTTTTATCACAAATGGACATTATCATGGGGGTCCAACACCTTAAGTTTATGATACTTAAGATTATATGCTTTCCCTTACTGTCGGCTTTTTAAGTAATTGTCTTTGTAAAGTGTTTTTTTACTTATGAAAATGTTAAAAGAGTGCCCTCAAGGCAACTGTTAAAAGTTACTAATTGTGCTTTGGAAATACTGACATTGTTTTATAGAGAAAAGATATATTTAAGTACTATGACTTTTGAGCATTATTCACCTGAGTGCCATAAGTTTTCATTAGTCACTTGAGTTGCAGAACATATATTTTCTTAGGTCGTATGAGTGATATAACTTTCATACGATTTTCATTCGATGAGGTTATTCTAAAACGTTTGATGTTGATCGGGGTATCCAAAAGATTATTTCAAAGGAACAGAAAAGATTATTACGATGCGTAATCATAAAATTCGATGAGAATCTGTTAATTTGAAAAAGATATATTGTTTTGGATGATTTTGTGAATATTAAACCTGCAAAAATGATGATATCCGACTTTAAATCCGTAATTCACCAAACAGTAGATTGGATAGGATATGAGGATATCCGACTTTAAATCCATAGTTCACCAAATAATTGATGGGATATGAATAAATCCATTGATTTTTTATCCTATCCTATCCAGTCCTATCCCGTTTAAAAATCCGGACGACCAAACGTAGCCTAAGTGTTTTAAGGAGGTTTTAGCATGTCACTGTTAGCAATATTAGTATATTTACTTAATTATGCATATGGGCTTTGCTAATATAACGGTTAGGTACTATGAGAATAGCAATTTATTATGAGTTACAAATTCTTAAAGAAATAGGTCCCATAATAATTTATAATTTTTTGTGATTTAATTTTTTGTGATCTAAAATAAACTGTTATTTTCGTAGTATATTAAAGAGTGTCATATAATCATTTCTCTTATGCATATATCTCATTCGATGGTACATGATATTTTGTTTACATTATTTCCCTAAATAGTTATTAAAAGTAAGCCTATAAATAGTTTTATATACTATTTATCAATGTATATTGATATATACAAAAATTCTTTAATTCTTATCTTCTGCATCATTATCGTTTTCAACTTGGTATCATTATCTTCCGCATCATTATTTTTCACAAAGATTGCTTTCTTTCGATGCCGATTGCACAAGCTACATCATTCAGTAACTATTTCCCAAGCTATATAGGCCACTTGATACTTCGATGCCGTCTGTAGAGGTCATGTCGTTCAATTACTATTTCGCAAGCCAGTCACATTGACCGCTTGCTCCTTCATATGACCTGGTTATGATTATGTTCCTTACATATTATCATGTGATTATCATATTTAAAATCGACATCTTTGAAATGCTAACGTAGAATTTTGAAATTAAATAGAGATTGTAGTTCGTGAAAACCTGAGCTGGCATATCAACTCCTGCTTCGAACTTGACTTGGAACTGAATCTTCTATTAAACATTTCACTCACTTTATAACCATTATCCAGTCCATGAAAAAAAGAAAGAATTTCATTCATGTTCATTAATCAACTTTGAAAGTCACATAGAAGGCAAGCTGGCATTGCGAATGAAGCTTCAACGGCACGGTTTTAGCCTTTTGGAGAGTGGTTTGAGTCTTTCGCCCTTTGTTAATGGATCTTGTCAGATCTTGAGTCTTTCTTCAAGCATGTGACAAAGAAAGAACTATAATATTTTGAGGAATAGATGACGACTTGGTAACAACTAATATATTTAAAATCCAACTAATCATCCCTTTTTTTGTTGTTTAGTGGTGGCTAATCCAATGTGATTATCATAGAGGCTTGTGATATGTGATTTTCTCGTCTAAACCAGAAAAACAAAAATGAAAAATATACAAGAACTGTTGAAGAGCACCGCCTTTCTCTCCTCTTTTCCACACATTTTCTAGATTTTTCTAGCAATTGCTGCAAGACTTTAGGCAGTCTGTGATAGCTAGAACTTTGTGGCTGTAGATTTGTCCCAACATGAAAAATAGAAGCAAAAATCCCACTTGTGCCAGAGATCATTTGTTAGATAGTCGGTGGATAATGGTTAGAAATAGCCTAGCCTCCTCCACTTGTGTATACGCCCAAAAACAAAAGCATAGAGTGTTGCAATGGGTGGCTTGCGAGCGTGGTAAGTGTCAGTGAGTGTTAGAGTGTGAGTGGTGAGAAGACTTAGAAATAAAATATTGCGAAGTAGGTGTGGAGAGTTTTCTTGCTTCTGTAATATTATTAATAAAGAAGTGTCTATTTCACTTGGGCAATCATTTGCTTTCTCTACACGTGGTATCAGAGTGGCGGTTATGAAATTCCAAAAAATAAAGTTGCCAAACAACATGAAATTGCATCTGATGCGGTGCAGTGGCATCATAGACTCATAGTACCCTCTCCCTCCCTCCCTCGTCTTCATGAAGTGTAATTACACTAAAAGAAATTATTTGATTCGATGATAGTCTTTAATTTATTACGAGAATAATAATATATTTTGTATCACAAAAAATTAAATAATAAATAATTATGAATTTTTCAAAGAATTTGTGATTCAAAATAAGATGTTATCTTTATAATAGCCTAAAAATCCTTACATTTAAATATATATTTAAAAGATTAGTATCGTGTAGGAAACACCAAAAAGCGAAACATACTCTCAAAGGGACCCATTAACATAGTTTTCTTAAATTCCGAGAAGGGAATTGATCTGCTGTCCTGCTCTTGCTCAGAAATAGTTATCTGCTTCCTGACGGTCACGTGTGCTCCTTATCATTGGTAGGGAAAGAATATAACGTGCATGTGCTCCCTCTGTCATATGCATCGTCTCATTGCAACTTCTTTTCTAAGAAATGGTGAATCACACACTTCATGGAAACCATCTCTTTTTTGTAGTTTATGCATGAAAATCCAAGACTCCCAAACGTTGCAAGACCTTGTACGTTGCTCTGTCACTAATTAACCACCAAGTGTTGAATTTTTTAGGACAATTGGGTGGCAGCCGGGCAATTTGATTCGGGAAAGCGAAATTCATTTGCAAACGAAACCTGGGAGTCATTTTCTTTATTTACATACGAAAACCCCCACAAATAACTAGCATTTAATCAAGGACTTGGACTTAGTAGTCAATTAAGTTTTTTTTTTTTTGGTAGGATCAGAAGCTGTATTTAGGTGTGAAATCATCGATGGAGACGCCAACAGAATCTGGGTATCACTTGATCTCTGCTCTGGAGCTTCCTACAGGTAATTTTGCTTCTGCTTCTCCTGTCAGCACATAGCCTCTTCCCAATCGTGCCAGCAAAATTTTTTACTGCTGAGGGGAAGCTTAGAGCAATTTTGGATTTCAAGTATCGATAGCAGAGACAATTTTCCGTTCTTTCTTCTTTTTGACTGAGTAAATTTTGATGCTACAGATGGCGGGAATCGCTGTTGCTCGCTCTGGTCTGTTTCATGCAAATGCTAGCAGTAAGTACTTTGGTCTATTTCATGCCAGTGCTTCTGTTATATGTTGGTGAATCTATGCTTAATATGATGCAATTCGGCCTGTTTACCTAGAAACAGGAAGTATATGTAGTTACCTTTTAGGGTTGAAGTTCTAATGTTTGCGGTTTAGAGCGTCTTTTGTGTATAGTTGCATTAAGGACAAGCTCAAGAGTTCGTCGGATATGGTGTGCCCTTTAGAGTGCTTGTAGGCCATAGCCGACGAACCCTGAGGTGACTGCTCTAGAGATGTTAGTGTTACTACATGCATCCGGTGAACATAGGTTGAATAATTCCGAATCCTAAGGCTAGGTGAATCTCACGAGACACCCGTTATATCTAATGGCCGAAACATATTTTCTTGCCTACATTGGATTTGTAGTAAGGATTTTGGGGTAGGTAGCAGATTGCTAATCAATTGAGCTAATTTCCTAAAATAAATTCAAACTTTAGTTCTTATTCCAATTCTATCCTAAACTTTTTTCTTTATCTAATATAATATCACAAACTTTCACTCTAATTCCAAATCTGCTTCACATCAAAAAATCACCACGGATATTTTCGAAATTATTAGTATCAGGAGACTACTGTTGTTCCATATGAAAATAAGTTTGTTGGTGAAAACATATATTATGATAATGAGCCTCGAACTAGCCTTAATACTGATAATTTTAAAGAAACTTGTGGAATTTTTGGATATGGTGCAGATTTGGGACTAGAGTGAAATTTTGTAATTTTTTTCAGACAAAAAACATTTTGGGAGAAAATTGGGGTTCCACCTAAAGTTGGGTTAAGGAATCAAGCCCCGGTAAATTTAAAGTTTTAATATAGTTGTAGTTGAGACCCTTTCTAATTGAACTACCTTGTTTGATTTGAATAACAGAATCAAAGCCATTAGCCGCAAATACTGCCCAATTGCGTAAAGAATTCACGCCACCTCCCCCGGCATTTATTTCCTTGAATCAGCGGCGACACGGTTTGTCTCCTTTCTAATTTTATCAAAACCAATGTGAAACACCACTATTTTCCTCTGTCATCATATGTTCGTTTATTATTTTTGCAACCTGCAGAAGTACTTCCGTCCCAGTCTCTTCAAACTAGTTGGATTAGGTGTTATGATACAAGTAAGGCAGCTTCTGTTAAATCTGAAGAAAATGCAAAACTGGCGTATTTTGGCAGAGATACAATTGCCCATGCTGCTGCTAAGACCGCTCCTGCTGTCGCTCGTCTATGTGCTCAAATCGAGGGCAAAGTATGCCATGTGATCCTTCTCTTATTGAGTCGTCCTGGCTGAAAATCTTTTGTTGCTTTTTTTTTTTTGGCACTTGTCTGAGAAGTCTTTCGTTATCTTGCTGATCAGATGTTGACGGGGAGATAGGTTCTGGAACTGCAATTCATAAGGATGGCTACATTTTAACATGTGCTCATGTTGTCTTCGACAAAACTAACGTGGTATATTCAGCTGATGGGCAGGTTGGTGTTTGAGGGTGTACTTTGCTGTCCAAACTCAGTGGCCTAAGTTCAAGCTTTTCACTTTGTGTTTATCTCTACCACATGATCTTAATATAATGATATCATCTTGAACTTGATGTAGACGTCTAACCTGCACATATGGTTAAGGATCGGAAAGAATTTTGTCAGATTAGTTAGCCTTCGACTGTGCTCACTATATTGTCATTCTATTTCTCTTCACACAAGCATGTAACTGAAGGCATGGAACATATTGCTCTGCCAGTATCTGCATGATCGGTGGAGATTTGCATGCCCATATTGCTTCCTCGAATGTAACTCTGAAGTGCCATAATTTTCATTTTCTTTTACCAGTATTATTTCTCAGACCCCTTTCTGTGACTTGGGTTATATTCTGTTTTTTCTCGAATATAACTATGCTGAAAAATAAAAAAATTAGTTGTGCTAGAAAGTCCAAAACCAGAGGCTTAAACTATTAAATGGACAGTGACTACTTGCATATAAGGCTCCGACAAAGATTGTGAATGCTTCTGTTTTCTAGACAAAACTCATGGATTTAATCATGGATAGTCATGGGCTCTCGGCTTACAGAAAGAATGTCGCAGGTTCTCGTACGTTTGCAAGAAGCCAAGAAAGATATTGTAGGCCAAATTGTTGATGCTTACGTGGATCTTGACATTGCCATTGTAAAGACTGAAAGACCAACTTCTCCCCTTTCAACAGCAAAAGTTGGCTCATCTAGTAAGCTTCGTCCAGGAGACTGGGCAATGGCCATGGGCTGTCCACTTTCCCTTCAACACACTGTAACGCTTGGGATTATCAGGTCATTCAACTTGTACTTATGATGTGACCAAGCAATTAATTTTTGTTGAAATCTTTGTTTTCCTTAGTTGATTGTATTTGCACAACAGCGTGGATGTATAAGTACAAAGTGACAGTTCCTTCCCTCTTCTTTTGCTTGATATAGCTGTGTTCATCGCGCGGGCAATGAGTTGGGACTTGAAGGAATGATGGAGTATCTACAAACAGACTGTGCAATCAATCCAGTAAGATGGAACAATGCCTGTGTTTTCCTGCCTGTCTGAGATTGGTTTGTGTTTCCTTTTGCTGTTGCATTCACATATTCAGCATTAATGATACTAGACCAGACTCTGTGCATTAACTACTATACTGAGATACCAACATTGGTCAATCTCCTAAAGCTGTGTTACTGTTAAAAAAAATTTTGGATTTATGCGTGCGGAAGCATGGTTTTGGTATTAGTTATAGTTTTTGGTTAGTGATATGTGCAAGTGTATGGTATTTTTTTTTTTTAGATAATGGACAAGGGACAGGTAGGATAGTTCAAGAATAAGAACATGGATATGGGAAATAGTTTCATTAGTTGGATAAAATAATTTTACAATAGTTGAAGGAGGTGTTGATGAGGGAGCATGATGTGGTTTTTATGGTTAGCTCCCTTACCCAAAATATGGAGCACTTGCTCCTTTATATAACTGCCAAAGTTGGTGGAGGAAGTCTCTAGACTTCTCTAACATAAGATGAAACCTCTAGACACATGAGCCTTCTAGACACATGAGCTTGTAGATAATTCTAGAGACTTCTCTTACATGTTGGACATTTTCCTCTTTCTTCTAGAAAATGTTTTCTTCTTTCTTCTAGAAAATTCATCTAGGGAATTCTAGAGAATTCTAGAAGTTTACCAACTCTAGGAAATTCTAGAAAATGGATCACCATTTTCAACAGTTACATCAATGTGGGAAGAGCAGAAACTATGAAGGTAAATAGTTATATGGCTAAAGTCTGGCTGACGGAGAGGTGCGATGTCACTTGAGATTTTCTGGAAGCGTGAGAAATGAAAAGGGGGGATTGGATATCTCGTCATTAGTGGGCCACCCATACTTACGATACAGAATTGTAGACCAGACATAACACAGTCTAATCAAATAGAGGTCTGTGACGGCATTGATGGTAAATTAACGTGCATGCATTTCTCTCTCCAACTTAAGCTAGCTCTTTTGGCATAACCACTGTATGCTCCTTAACTTGACACTGGTTGCCATCGTTTCTTCATTTGTGAAGGGAAACTCTGGGGGTCCTCTTTGCAATGTTGATGGAGAAGTAATTGGTGTCAACGTTGAGAATGTGAAGCCGGACATAGCATCTGGAATGAGCTTTGCTGTACCGGTTGATTTTATTTCAGCTATCATAAAGCCCTTCCAGAATTTTCAGTAAGTTCTATTTTGGTGCCTCAAACCTGCTTGATATGTAAACTATTGTGATGAACTTTTCTATTGGTATAAGAATCAATTGTCTCCTATCCACTTTTTTTTTTTTTTTAATAAAACAGGTGATTCATTTTAAAGCTAGTATTTCATTATATTCTGAATGTGCCTGCTGTTCTTGAGCAATCAGATTATTCTGTTGCATTCTTGGCGATAACTACAGGTGTTGGGTGGAAAAGAAATAGTCCGACATGGTTTAAGCTTAAACAGTTACTTTCTTATCGTTGATCAGTAACTAAAATGGTCATGTCAAAGTCTTCTACAGTATTGTTTCTCCAAACTTATTTCCCTGTATGAATTATTTGAGTATGTGTGCAAAGAATTTGTGATATTCAAGCATATAATCTCTACCCGGGTAACAGATAGTAACTTGTGGCAGGAGGCTTGCACGGCCTGATTTCGGATGGATTATGCGGAACATCAGTGAGGAGAACTTCGAAGCACTTAAACAAAGTTACCCCACATTTCCTAATGCTAAAGATGGTGTCCTTGTACAAAAGGTGCATTTTGTTTATTCCTTCGGCAAATCTGGAAATGTTTCATTCTCTTCCCTTTTATACATAGCTAAGGTCACTCTTTTGTTTGTTTAACTCGTCATCCTTACTCTTTTGTCCTCTCTATTGTCTCATGAAACATGCTTTTGAATTTATTCATGGAAAAACCTTGTGTGGAGATAAAGTTCCATCTGATAAACCAACATCACTTGTCAACTGTGCTATGATAAGTATCGTACTGTATATGTGACATTAATGCCATGCCGGTGCCACCAGTTCCTTGTGAAAGTACCCTAGAGAAAGCTTTCTGTACTTATGTTGCATGCTTTCAAGTATCATTGCACTGGTAAAATGTCGATCCACAATTATTGATCCGCACCTTTTATGACAATGAACTCGTATTTTGTGTACACATGGAAATCCGTAATCTAATGTCACTATATTCTCGTAATGATGTTCAAGCTAGCCTTTTTAGACATGCATTCTCCTTATTTGTCAAAATTGCCGGTTCCTTACATATTCTTATTTTCGTCAGGTATTTAAGGGATCCCCTGCTGATCATGCTGGCATTCGAACCGGTGATGTTATTGTGGGATTTAACGGAAAACAAGTTCGGAACATCAAAGAGGTAAAATTTTCTTGATCTAACAAGCATCAATTTTAATTTCGAAAGTTGTTTACTAATCGAATTCAGCAAATAATAAACAGAACTCTGGAATTTTTATCAAAGATCTTAAGAAGTGCATAGTGCATTCGTTTGAGTGAATTGCTTCAAAGGCCTGTCACTCTCTGCATGAACTGTGATCAACAATAGTTCCAAGATGAGGAATCTTGTATGGTATATAATGAAAGAAAAGAAGATAAATTACAGATTATCTATAAATGCAGAACAAACAAACAAAGCTGTTCACTATAAACTCAAGCTTTTACAGTTTGCGATGGCAGTTCAACTTCAGCTCTCTGACTTATGCAGTTAGTCATCCTTATTGAAAACGAGAACTAAAGCGCTTGATTCACCAATTTGATGCAGATGATGGATGCTAGAGGGGAGAGATATGGGGAACCTGTCATAGTAAATGTGAAGAGAGCCAGGGATGCTCCGGTTCCTCTGGCCATAACTTTTGAGGAGAAAGATGTCGCTTAGATGTGCAGGAAATCCAAGGCCTCGACTTTGATCAAAGCACAGTTAATTGCAGTACAATAAAAGTCCAAGTGATCTGCTACCTTGGATCCTTTATTTCATGAGAGAACAATAATGTGTATATATCATGCACGAAAGAACCTCGATCTCTTGAGTAGAGTAAAATGTGAATATTTTGTTTGCGAGTGATTCAGTACCATGTCAATGTGTTGGAACTTTACAATTCAAGCCTCAGCTACCATCTACTGAAAATGGAATCGACATTCACTCGGTGAGAATCTCGTACAGCTACTTCAAACATGTTCAAACCACATTTGAAAACATCAACTTCAAACCCATGATGATTGGAAAACTCGTTTTATACATCGGTCTTGCCAAATGAGCCTGAAATCACTTGAGATAGCACTGAGGAAAAAGAAATCCTAACTTAACCGCAAGATTCGCAAAACGAGTCATTTCCAAAATCTTAGATCCTAAGTTCTTAGGGAAAGCGAGTTTGCATTTCCCACCAATTCTACCGTGTGTTTCAAGGAGGTTTTAGCACGTCGCTTCTAATTCATTTACCTTCATATGACTTGGTAATGATTTCGTTCCTTCCATAATATCATGTGATTATCATAACTAAAATCGGCATCTATGAAATGTTGACTTGGAACTTCGATATTAAATAGAGATAATAGTTCGTGAAAAGCCTAAGCTAGCTTATCAGCTATTGCTTTGAAATTGACTTGAAACCTTATCTTTTGCTCAACATTTCACTTACTTTATAACCATTATCCAGTCCATGAAAAGAGTGTTAGGGCTAGCTCTATCACCTAGAGGGGGTGAATAAGTGATATTGTGGAAATTAAAAGAATTTAATACCAGTATTGCAAAAGTACAATGTTTGGTGACAAAATATGTAGTTGTCAAATTTTACTAGTATACAATTAATTCTATCACAAGTAAAATAAAGAGAATAAGGGATAGAAAAATGCACACAAAAATTATAGTGATTTGGCTTTGACAAGCTTACGTTCACTCTCCCCTGCTAATAGCCTATTGGCTAGATTCCATTATACGAATCAATCAGAAGCTACAAAATCTAAGTAATTTCTCAAGCTCGTATGAATATTCCTCACACACTCTCGACCTCTAAGTGCTTATACAATATTGCTTACAGAGACGAATGTATTTGATTGGAAACGTTCTTCAGACTTTGGAATTATAAGCTTCGATTCTCTCGTGCTATTATTTTTCCTTTTAGCTTTGAGACCTCCTTTTATACTCCTCCTTATCTAAGTTGACCATTAGATATATCTTCCAGAGGATTATCCAGCCAATATACATGTTGGTTTGGATCTTACTTAGAAGATTTGACTGCTTCAAGGTTGTAGATAATGAAGCTTCTCGTAGATTATGCCGCCTATACAGCAGTTTGGATTTCCATAAGTCGAATACTTCAATTTGGAAGGAGTGTTTTGCCTCAAGTCTAACATTCCAAGAAATCCAAATCTTTGAGAGATTTTGGAAAACTTTCCTTTGGAACTCCTTTTATAAAAGGCAAGCAATCCAATCAATCGTTACTAGCCGTTGTATGAGTATATTGTCTCCTTCCTAACTATGTGACAGAACATATATGGAAGGAAATAATTAAGCCACAACTTTGGTTTTGATTGATAACATATGATCACACCTCATCAGGCTTTTCACTTGAAAAATAATCTTCAAAATTACTTAGGGAATGTTTTCTCAATAATTTCCTCCTTTTTGATAATGACAAAACTTTTCGAGCAGAAGTTTCAAAGCTTAAAAATATTTGAAATTTAATAGCTCTATTTATAGCTAGATTTTAATTTATGTGTAGTCAAGCTATGCGAATATTTAAATAGAAAGAATTTGAGCGAGATTCTTATAGATGATGCTCTAAATTAAAAAAAAAAAAAAAAGTGGGGGGGATAAGGAATATTTTATTGAGGAATTCCTGCCAAATTATTAAGCTGATAAAACTTTCTAGTTATTATGCCTATTTTAAGAACATATTAATTATAAGTTATTTATGAGGAATTATCAAAGACTTCTATCACAGTTTATTCTTTCCCAAAAGCATATTCCACTCTAATGAGTTTAGAACAAAATTGTGTCAAAGCCAGAATGAGGAAGAGTCCAAAATCAAACTTGACATGATTGCGACACAAATCCATAATGAACTTTATTTGGAAACTATCTTATAACGACTAGTTTTCTGATTAAGGATTTTACTTACCATATACAAATACATTGATTGAGTCAATCACAAATTGACAAAATCAATCCTAAAGATAAGTTCCATATGAGAAAGCATCACTTATGGAAATCAAGATTCTGATTGTATGGGTGATCAAAATCAAGTGGAAATTCCATTCTTGTCTTCAACAGCTACAAGATCACTTTGAAAAAATTTTGTCCAACGATTAGCTTGGAAGAATTTCCTTTAGAGAATGTCATCGGCTAGTATTGCATGGAGGTGTATTTAAAGGATGTCATTCGGTCAAGAAGAATAGGAAAATGAATATGAAATTCCAAAGTCTAAAGTTGTTCTCAATTGCTTGTCTTTTTTTTGTGAGCATTACAAATTTTGGTTAAGAGAGAAAATACAAAAAGAGTGTCTTACGGAGTTAGAGAAATCTACCACTGAGTATTTGCACTTATAAGTTATAATCTTCTATTGATCCTATAGTGAATTCCAATCAGTAGGCTATCAGTATGAGAAAATAGACATAGATTTAATCTAAGCCAAATTACTATAAAATTTTGTGTTCTTTTTCCTCTTCCCTTAGCTCACTATATTTAAGTTTGATGCACACTTACATGGTTTTGCAGCAGTCTAGTGTTTCACAAAACTATTCCTGATCCTCCTTATCTAGACTTTGCTAACTTATTTTATTCTGCGTTTATTTATCAAGCTTTCCTTTAAACACCTATTCACCTGCTTAGGTGTTAGTTCTAGCTTTATCATCTTTAACCAATCCTATCAAGTTTTCGTGCTTAGAGTCTTCCAAAATATAATCCTGTAGAAAAACTTGTCAATACAATAATGTATAAAACCGTGTATAAAATATGCAAGTTCTGCTAGGTCTTCTTCTCCGCCTTTTGTCAATAGCCAAAAAGAATATTACAATGCATAATAGGCAAATTATAATATTATAATGCATTTATAGTACGCAAGTCAATCCCAAAACTTCTCGTTTCCATATAGCACAAACCAAAATTTCAGTGTCACATAACTTGTGCAGTTGAATAGTCTATCAACCAAAATTTTCTTTTCCTTGTACATTTTGGCGACTCCAATGGCAGAAATTACAGGACCAGTCTCAAATCTTCTGCGAGTGCATATGCAACATACACTGTCCTTTCCAGCAGTGCTTTCCTCAGACAATCAGAAATGCGGTTTGTTCCTTGTTCTGATTAGACATTTTTTGTTGAAGGCTTCCAAGGGTCTTGATTTTTCACAATTATGTGTTCACTTTGAGGTTAACAAATGGCAGGGAAGTTTCATCTGCCTACTCTCTGGGCTAATCCATGTTATGAAACTCAAGAAAGCTCAAAAGTTTATCACGAGGGTCTTGGCAGAGACACCATTGCCAATGTTTCTAAAGAGGCTGCTTCTGCAGTTGTTACCGTACATGTTTTTGACCAGGGTATAGCATGCTTTGTAGCTGCTTTTTTTTTACTGTAAATGACTTTGCTTGGTTGTTCACCGACTATATTTCCCTACTTACAGAGTCAGAGGGAATGTGTTCTGGTATCATTATTCGGGAGGATGGCCTCATTTTAACATGTGCTCATGAAATCTCTAAAGGTGGCCAGGTAAGTTTACCTGATGGGAAGTTTTGGGACTTGCTTTCTTGTCCAGTTTATTTATTTGGGCGATGGCCTTTAACTTTCTATGAACTTAAAAATGCTGCTGGATGTATGCACATATACAATTATTCAGTGTGGATGGTAAACAAATGTTGGCATATATGAGATTGCCATTCTATCATAGTTATGCTGCATCTTGATAAACGCATTTTCTTACTGCTCAAAGCATTTACGTAAGACATGTTCAGAATATCCCTCCATCAGTCTTGTCTTTTTTAGCTATTTATATTTGGAGTTGCCATGCAGAATATAAACAACGCTTCATTGAACAAGTAAAATGTAAAAATGTTGTGTTTATATTGTATGTTGTAGTTCTTTGCCAGTGTTATCGCAAAAAGCATGTAGTTGAAATATGTAATACAGGAATTCAATGTTGATGAGATGAATTGAGTTGAGCAATCATCGTGCTCTTGATTGAGTCTAAACAGTGGATACTTTCTGGATTTGCGGCTCTTGGCTTACATAATGTGAAATGTCACAGATTTTTGTATATTTACGGGATGGCGAACGATACAAGAGCAGATTGGTTGTTGCTTATTTGGATCTTGACATTGCCCTTTTGAAGATTAGTTCTCCGACAAAGAATGAATTTTCGAAGGCAAAAATTGGCTCCGCAAGCAAGCTTCGCCCTGGGCACTTGGTGATTGCCATTGGCTGCCCGCTTTCCCTAACATATACTGTTACTCTGGGTATCATAAGGTACTTAAGAACTGGAATAGGTTTAGGATCTGTTAAGGCCGTACACATGTCTGCCAGTGAATACCAGAGAAAAAAAGATTTATCTTGATTACTGATTGTACTGGTATTGGAATGAAATATCTTCCCTTTCCTTTTCCCCCTCTACCACTGTTTTGCTAAATACTAATTGTGAGTGATACTCATGCCTTTTTTTGTGCTTGATCCAGCTCTGAGTGCCGCCCAAGCAGCAAGCTGCACGAAAAAGGAGTGGAAAGAGATTTTATGCAGATGGATTGTTCAATCGCTCAAGTAAGATGAGCCTCCACCTGTGGAAAAGTGCCCAAACATGCGTTTGCTTTCATACTTTCAGTTCTACGTTGGCAGTTGTATGTGCATATAGGATAAGCAATATCGCCTCTAGCTAAGTTTGAAAACCAGCCATATGTAGCTCAAGCCTCGCTTACTTCGGAAACTCTCCATGGAACAAATTCATTTTTTTTCTGCACAGCAGCCAGCCATTGGGCGTTAGGGCGACCCCCCCGCTACCCAATTTGAGTCTCTTAGTTGCTTCTTCTCTTACTTGAGAGACAAAACGCTATTAAGGACTGGGACGAAGACATGTCCTGCTCTCTTGATAGAGCTAAATTTGACCTATCTACTGATCGTGGAAATGAGGTAGGACCCACTCCAAAAATTACTACCAGGCCTTGAAGAAGGAGACGTCATTGTCTGCACCGGTAGCAGTAGGTCCAATGCATGTGATTCCTAAGGGTCCACATGGTCCAATGGATGATGTGCCTTGGGTCTATATGTATTGGCTGCAACCAAAGATTTTCCTGGAAGAAGAGCTTGCCAAATTTGTTCTAAAATCAGGAGGACCAAGAATGTCTCGTGTGAAAGATAGAAAAGAACTTATCTGACAGACTGGAAAGTGAACCTCAGATCTTGTCCTAGTAAAGTAGGCAGGCTCAAGAGGACACTTAGGGATGCGCCACTACGCCTAAAAGGGGAATGAAGGTTCCTATCTTTCCTGGGCCTATCTTGGGAAAGGTGACCCGTCAGTGAGGCAAAGGCTAACATTGACTTGGCATGCTTTTTGAACAGAATTTCCTTCCTTGATTAAGGCTGCAATGTGAATTTAAAGAAAGAGCTTGGTTTCTGATTTAGTTGGTTTTATTTATATGCACATCTTTCTGCAATATCAGTTTGCTCTTTGACCTGATAATAGCACTTCTTTAGTACGAAAGTATTTCCAACAATAACTTGTTTCTATTTTCTGGTAAAGGGAAATTCAGGGGGTCCTCTTTTCAACATTAACAGAGAACTTGCTGGAATTAATGTTTTCTGTTCAAAAACTGCACCTGGGATGAGCTTCGCTATACCAATAGATAACATCTTGGAACTCCTAGCCCCAAAGCGCGAACGGTAAATATTATGCCCTTAAATTCACTTCAAAAGATATGACGTAGCTTTCCCTTATACTGTTGCATGGCAAACAGTTCTTCGTAGTCAATACTGGGTTCATCATGTATTAGCTTGAACATGGAGACTTGGCCCGCTCCTGTTTCACTGCTTAGACACATTTTTTCTGAGCTCATTTGCCTGTGCAAGAGCTTTATCTTCTGAAAGAGGAGAAAAGCTTAACTGAATGTACATTTTCCATAGAGTATCTGTAACCCATGAAATTGTTGGCGCAAGAGTACTTGATCATTGAGCTATAATGCACTCTTTCAAGGGGTGGCCCTATCTAAGCAAATTGTCTCTATATCCCTACCTCCTTTATCATTGAGCATTTATTTAGGGGTCTTAGAGTGTGACCAAACCTATTTCCTCTCGTTGATGAAGCTTATCCTCCATTGTCTCGCTTGCAACCTTGACTTTCTTTGGAGGTTATATGTAATATTTAGAATATGCCTTGATTTGGTACCTCTCTCGTGGTTCGCACCAAAATAGTTTTAACCTAGAACATGAAACCCGTAAGCTCCCAAATAGTGGGAGGAGACTATTAAGGCTCTGACCTGCTTATTAAAGGATGAGCCAACGACTCCTGGGTAGTGACTTGGTTAAGGGAACCCTTGTAGCCTATAACAATAGCAAGCCCTGATAGTGAATTCAATTATCAAGAGACATTCTATAAATATTGGCAAGTTCATAAAACTTCTTATCTAGATGGGAGTAATAAGAAAGAGAATTGGAAGTTAGAATTATTCAAAGAAGATAAACTAATATTATGGTTTGAAACCCACAAGTCTAAGTAAGACAGGAGCAGAGTATTCGTTGTCTCTAACTCTGTAATGGGCCAAGCATTCTTTATAAGAAGAATTCTTCTTATAGCTAGATTCAATCTCCTAGTCCCTTCGAAAAAGAAAATAGATTTTCTATTCAAATGTCGCCTGATGTTTCAGTAAAACAATGACATAGGTGGGCCTACTAAACAAGATTTGGACAATCTTCTAATTGGGAAGTAATTCTGAGATAGTAAATTTCAGTGGATTATGTATTGTATAAACACAAATAACTGTAGTTGCTTAATTATTTCAGTAGAGATTAATGATTTTTTCAGCGTGTTTATCTGTGATAGTATTATGTGGCAGGAATGCTGTTCAACCTGAAAGTGGATGGATTATATATGACTTCTATGGGATGATGATTAACCAGAAAGACCCTTCATTTCCTGATCAACAAGGAGTTCGTGTACTCGAGGTATGTATTAAGTTTGGATATGTACACTGAGCAAACAAGGAATTCTCTCCTAGGATGTTCCCTTCGCTTGAGGGCTTGAAAGGCGTCTTAGGGTCTGTTTGTTTTTGTTCCAATTTCTTTGTTTTTCTATTCTTTTGTTTCCGAAATTAAAAAAAAAAAAAAAACAGAAATCTGTTTAATAAAGCTAACTAATTTTTCTATTCCTGGAACAAAAAAGTAGTCGGTAAGTAGATTTGGAACAAAAATAAAAAGTATAAAAAAATAGTTTCTTATTCCCGAAAACAATTTCTAGAAATAAGTTTTTTTCTTTTTTTTTTTTCTTCTTATTTCTTGCCGCCCCTCACCCCTCACCATCCGCCGTTGCCAGCCACAGCCTGTGGCCAAAAAAATTTACAAAAATTATTAAAAAATTAAAAGAAATAAAAAATTTGTAGGTCGTATCAAACACATTCTTATTCTTTTTCTATTTCGAAAATAGAAATATTATATAGTTACTAAAGACGTTCTTTTACTTAAAAATTATTTTAGGGAATAGAAAATAGAAAAAGACCATTTATGAAAAGAAATTCTTCTTTGAAATAGAAATATTACTAAACACACCATTAGTTAACGTGTATGAGAGGAAGCCACATCAACCCTCGAGAAAGAGATGGCTACAGTATTGACTCATCAACTGAGGATGTAAAATGATAGCAGAAGACTCTCATTTTTCAGACTTTAGCGCAGAAGCTTTGTCCCTTTCCCGTTTCATATTTCCCCGACTGGTCCCCAAAACTTTTAGGTAATATTATCCATGGATATCCAAATTGCCCACCGGACGGAATCATCCATTACTAAAGCGAAGCTGGAGCTGATTAAGCTTGAATGTTGGCGTGAGCCTAGGCATGTGGAAAGATTTTTAGTGACCCTGCCAGGGCTCTAAGACTTGAGAGAAATTCATTAAGCCACATTGTTATTCGCTTTCTTTTACAGGTGAGAGGAGGCTCCTCAGCTGAACGTGCTGGTATCAAACAAGGTGATTTGATTCTAAAGTTCAATGGCATACCGATCCATGGTGACATTCGACAGGTCAAATCAACTCATATCATCACTTTAATTTATTTAACATAGCGCGTTGTTGAATGGACACTGGAATCTCAAAACTTGAGCTACAATTAGACTGATTTAGTAATTTGTATTTTGATTCATATTTCATTCACTGGAAAAAGGACATAACTCTGTTCGGCACTGTTTTCTAATAGTTTAAGCTTGTAGAGAAGGTGGTCGCATACTCTCAACTTTAAATAGATATATCAATCTTGTTGCTTTGGTCGGAAGATGACAACTACAGGCTTTTGACGTAATTGTTCTCCATTGAATATCAAAACTGTGTGCTGACTGGTGAGCCTGCAACAGATCATGCGTGTTTTGAAGGACAAGTACGGGCAAATTATCTACGTTACTCTAAAGGGACAAGAAGGTGCTGCCACCCGCGTAGATCCCGATCCAAAACATCATGACGCTCCAAGAATTTCGAATCTTCCGAGATCCAAAATGTGATTTACCTTATCTGCATTCGTGGCATAAACCGAATTGCCTCGTCTTATTTCTGGGTTCTCCTTGTTAGGAGATGATGATTTCAAAGCCATGGAATCATATCCAGTGGCAAAATAAGAATGTGACGTAGTTTTGTAATAACAACGCTTAATGCTTGTTCTTTTCCATAATTCTATGCCCTCTGTTTCCAGTCTTCTGCTTCAGAGTTCTGTGAATGAGTATGCACTGTTTGGCCCGAGAATGGTGAGGTCTTCCTTGTATTCATTGGTACTCTGAGCTCAATGAAGATGGCCGAATGGGATACCCAAAACAATCTGATAGATCTCTTTCAAAGCAGGAAATTGGTCTGCAACTACATACAATTGCATAAATATGGACGGAATTTCTTGTTTAGAGCTGGACCATAGATTAATCAGAATCATAATTGTTGATGATATTGACAGCGGCATTGGTCGTACAGGATTGAATCGAGCGTGACTTCTAGTATGTCACTGAGGATCATCGAGTGAAGCCATTTGTCTCGTTGTTATAAAGGATTCCGAGAACATGTGACTATGGATTAATGCATAACAAATCATATATTTTTCATAAAAATACTTAGGAATTACACAAAACCTTTTGATTTCTCAAAAGGTACAAAAGGGCTTTTCTAAAAATTAAAGAGATAATAAGTTCATTGGAAATCCTAAAAACTTGCTATAAAAGTATATTTGAATTTTAAAATTTTCAAAAAGTGTAATTAAATCATAAAATTAATCATGAAGTACAATTGAGTTTTAAAATTTTCAAAAAGTAAAATAAAGTTCTAGCACTCGTCAAATTGGTTCAATTAAGTTATTGAATTAATTGCACTTATTGAAAATTTTAGAACTTGATTACATTTTCTTGACAAATTTTATGATTAATTACATTTTTTTAAAAAAAATTTGAGACTCAATTGCACTTTCGTAACAAATTTAAAGGACTTGATTACATTTTTTGAAAGTTTTATAACACAATTGTACTTTTAGAACATTTAGTACACTTATTCCAAAATTTTAAGTTAGTGAGATATCGTTTACTATCTTAATGCAGATTAGATAAGTGGTTGTTCCTCCTCGAAGGGGTGTTTTTCTTGATGCCCTCTCTTATGATTTTTGGTTTTTCGGATAATTTTTATTTTTATAGCAATATGGTCAATATAATAAATATTGATGAGGCAGACCAAATCAAAATTATATGTGTATTTTTATCTTGAGGATCAATATGAATAAAAAAAAAAAAAAAAAAAGAAGCTATAATTTAGGGTTGGATTAGTGAAAAAGAATTTTGCTAACCTAATTGAACATTTATAATTTTAAATAAAAATGACATAAATGATCCATAAATTATAATTTAATGTGTAATATAATTCACAAATTTTTGATTTATTCAATGTGATTCTTAAATTTTAAATATATTTCAATTTAATCCGTCCACTATAAAAAAAATTTTAATATTGTTCGTGAACTTGAATTGATGAAATGTTAACATTTGATATGTTATATAAATTTAGGAATTGGATTAAATATTTATAAAAAAAATTATGGACCACATTAAACAAATGAAAAGTTCATAAACTATATTATACATGGAGCTAAAATATAAAATTACATAAAATAAATTAATATTTTAAGGATGATATTATAGATTGAGTAAAACTTCGAGAATTATTTATGTCAATTTTGTCATTGGCTATTGATGGCTTTTTATGGTTTTCCTTTTCGGCTTTCCCGTCAGATGATGCTTAAAATTAATGGCAAACCGATTAAATTCCCGGTCAAATTTCGATGATCGAGTCTCCCGGATCGCCAGCGTGGCGTATTTCTAACCCTTCGATCAACGCCCCAATTCCAAAAACCAAAACACCTGCGCGGATCGCCATCCACCGAAACGTCACCATCCGATCCGCCACTCCTATAAATACTCCGGTCGCCGTCGTCGTCGCCGTCGCTATCGCACGGTGTCCAAACTCGAAACCCATAAAAGCAGCTTCGCCGTCGGATTGCACCGCCGGTCGTCGGAACCCGGAAATGGAAGCCAGAGGCGCCGGAGGGAGGAGGGGAGAGAGGAAGAAGTCGGTCTCCAAGTCCGTGAAGGCCGGTCTCCAGTTCCCCGTCGGCCGCGTCGCCCGTTTCCTCAAGAAGGGCCGCTACGCCCAGCGCACCGGCACCGGAGCTCCCGTATACCTCGCCGCCGTCCTCGAGTACTTGGCCGCCGAGGTACGTTTCCCCGTTTTTAGTGTTGTTTTGGCTTCGAGTGACGACGGTGGCGAGAAGTGACGCGATTGGGTTCGTTACCCGCAGGTGCTGGAGCTGGCGGGGAATGCGGCGCGGGACAACAAGAAGAACAGGATCAACCCGCGCCACGTGCTGCTGGCGGTGAGGAACGACGAGGAGCTGGGGAAGCTGCTGCGGGGAGTGACCATCGCCAGCGGCGGCGTGCTGCCCAACATCAACCCCGTCTTGCTGCCCAAGAAGGCCTCCTCCGACACCCCTAAGGCCTCCCAGCCCAAGTCGCCGGCCAAGGCCTGAGACAAAAGTCTTTGCTAGGGGCTTCCGGCGAGGGGGGCTTTTTTGTAAATGGCCAGTTTTTGGGGGGGCATTTTGGGTATCAGATCGTTCATGTGCATATGGATTAGGCCCTTTTTTTGGGCGTTTGGTTGGTCTTTTTGGGTTGATGTAATGCCCCATCATCTGATGAATTCAATGCATATATTTTGATGGGTCTACAACTAGAATCTAATCTCTAACCTGGAGAAAATTAGTGTTGTCTGTGTATATATTTATGCCAAATTAAGCATTCCATCACTAATGAAATGATGTCGGGCTGAAATGGGTTTTTTGTCTTGAATAAAGTTTTTCGGTTTCCTGTGGAATTTAGATGCCCACATCTCGCATTACATTGTTCCCGAATCTGAGATTTTAGGGTTGAGGAAATTATGGGTCAATGGTATTTTCCTTCTGAAATATCTAGAACATCGAAAAACTAAGAAAAGCTACAATTTTTAAGGTTAATCAATTCGCACCGCCTTTTATATATACGCTCGCTATCTTCTTTACCCTTTGCATATATAGAGAGGGAGGGAGAGAGAGAGAGAGAGGTGTTAAGGAGGGCTTTTCAAAATACCAGCGAGCTCCGCAACTCTACCTTCGCGAGCTGCACAGCTGCAGGTGGAGACCCGGGCTCGTGATTTTCCGAATCGCGAACTGGGAGGAGATCGTAAGCTCATGAGAATCGCACTGGTAATTCATTTCGCATATCCCAATTCACCCTTTTCGCCTAATCGTCGCGTGTTGCTTGCATTTATGCAAACTGCAATCGATGGCTTCGTGTCATCTCTTTCCTTGTCGTTTCGATTCGTCTGACCTGGTTCTTGCATTTTCTCCTCTGTTTTCAGAGGAACATCGTGCGTGATTCCAAGAGAATTTCTCTGCTCCGGATCGCTGCCGTCGCCGTCGCCTGGTTCTGGGGTTGCATTCACGAACGCCAATGCCGACACCAGTGAGTCTGCCGTTCGTTATCCGCTTGTTGTCTTTCTGGCCCTTTTTTTTTTTTCTAATAAGTCCCTTGTCGTGCTTTATTGTTGTGGAATTGGAGGTGAAGCATGTGGTAGTTTCTATTTCAGCTGAAAACTGTCGTTTAGGAAAGTCTCGGATCGCACGGCTTCACAATGTCGGGCTCGCTAACTTGGTCTTATTATTGTATTGCCATGCCGATTTTCTTTTGCTTGAACTACGTCCCTGCGAAATCTCTGTATCTCGTCCTTTTCCTGGTCTGGTCCATATTAGTGAATGTCGAAGGCTTATGATTGGAATTCACATCTAGAGCCAGAGTTATCAATTGGGATTTTGCACCTTTGCGTAAACAACTGGAGCGACCATGGTACATTGGCCAGATAACAGACTCTCGACTGGCTTTTCTGTCCTGGGATCAATTTCAATCTGGTCAGTTCCTGGTCTGTTGTTCAATTGACTTGACTGATTGGTTTTCTTCTTGACAATGTTTTGTATTGAATGTACTCTTTCGCTCTCTCGTCTTCATTTGGAAAATTGTAGGTATTCTTCCGACATTCTCATTTAGAGCCATTCCTGCCTCGCCTGATGACGTAAAGAAAGAAGTGCCTACTGATGCCAGCGAAAGTCCAAAACCGTGTCCTCATTGTTTGGGGAGGGACACCATTGCAAATGCAGCTGCTAGGGTTGGTCCTGCAGTTGTAAATCTATCTGTTCCGCAGGGTATGCTCTAAACTGTGAATTTTTCGTTACTTGCCTCGTCTTTCAGCATCATGATGTGTACTCTATTACTTTCTGCCTTTCCCTATTTGTAAGGTTTCCATGGCATTACCACTGGAAAGAGTATAGGATCTGGAACTATTATCAACAAGGATGGCATGATTTTAACATGTGCTCATGTTGTGGTTGATTTCCAAGGTCTTTACTCTTCATCTAAAGGCAAGGTTCGTTTCTTTTCATTTAGCCTGTCTTTCCATAATATATTAGTTTCCAGCAGCAAAATACCATTCATCTCATTTATGGCTCTGTTGATACTCATTACATGTTGTTTTTGTACTACATTGCATTGGAAGTTTTAGCAAATGTCTTCCATTACTCATAACTTCTCTGTTGAATTGCCATTGCTTTGCTTACCGGTGCTTCTGAAGTTAGAATTTGGATATTGTAATTTCTGCAGCTAGTTGATCTCAAATGCTTAATTATATTAGTAAACCTCTCATGGAACTTGCTAAACCATATTAAGTGAAGAGAAAAGTGCTCTGCAAGAGGTGGTTTTCTTACATGTCACTTAAAAGTAGTGTTACTATGACTGCCAGCATGTCTTGACTCCTATTTTTAATCTTTTTCCCCATTATTCTCCAAGGCTACACGCTGGAGCAATGTGTGAGTTATCCAACCTTTAGCTATACAAGAGGTTGATTTTCATGATCAATTATCTAGTCTCTGATTCGGAGTTTGTCAGATACTATGTTTTCATACGAGAGCTTATAGAAATTGTGATATAGTCGTTCCCTTAGGTTGATGTTTGTGATAACTCACAGGTTGCGGTAACTTTGCAAGATGGTCGAACATTTGAGGGTACTGTTGTCAATGCGGATATGCATTCTGACATTGCCATCGTAAAAATCAATTCGAAGGTTCCTCTTCCAACAGCAAAACTTGGCTCTTCAGGCAAACTTCGACCTGGAGACTGGGTGGTAGCAATGGGCTGTCCTCTTTCCCTTCAAAATACTGTTACTGCTGGCATTGTCAGGTACTTCTATCTTTTGTTTTCTCTTTTTGTTTTTTTTTTTTTTTTTTGGGTGAAATTTAAGTATAGAATTCTTGTTTACCCGATAATCCCTGAAACCGGGAGATCTTATATTTTCCTTTCTTCTTTTTGTATATGTGAGTAAATGATTTATAGCATACTTACTACTATTTGTTTTTGCATTTTTTTCACCTGCATCTAGTTGCGTAGACCGCAAAAGCAGTGATCTGGGTCTTGGAGGAATGCGAGAGAGTATTTACAGACTGATTGCGCAATCAATGCTGTAAGATGGTCCATTTACTTTTCCTGCATAGCATGCATGAGTGGGAGAGAGCTTGTGGGACGTTTTGTAAACAAGGGCCCGAAATGGTGCTGTTTATGCATTTTGTTTGAGGACTTCATATATAACAGTAATATCTATCATCAAATATTTTTGTGTTTCTCCATAATAGACACCAGAAATAGTGAAATTAGTCTAATAAAGTTTTGTGGTTAGCTTGTTAGAGTCCATATTGTGGGAAGTGATTTTTATCAAATGTACCCTAAAATAGCGCATCTGCTTTTAGAATTTTCAGCTAGTAGTCCATCAATGTAAATGGTTGAAAAAATGTGAAAATCTGTTTATTTATATGACCTGTCTTCCTCTTTTTGGCATTTCAGACTTATGCTTGCTATTATGGTTCTGATGCTTGTGTTCATTTCATGTGCATGACCCACTAATATCATAATTTTCTATGACATGAGACAGTGATGTGCTTTGTAATGAAAAATTGCTTCCGATTAATGTACAGGGAAATTCTGGAGGTCCTCTTGTTAATATTGATGGAGAAGTTGTTGGCATTAATATAATGAAAGTGTTAGGTGCAGACGGATTGAGCTTTGCTGTACCAATCAATTCAGTTTCAAAAATAATAGAACACTTCAAGAAAAGCGGGTATGTTCTTGTACATCTTAAATATGCCTTGATCTCTCCCATCTCTCAATTGGTTATTTCACCAATATCTGAAGTTTTGAGATGCAATATTCTTCCAGTTGCAGTATTCTCTCTTCTAAGCCATTTAGGCTGAATATGATTACTGGATTTGCTTCTGTTATTTATCCTATATTTTCACCTCTCCCATGAGGAATCTATATTTGAAGTGCCCCAAACGTTTAGAACCTGGTATATGGATTCCTAGCCAAGGCTGCATTTTTGCTTTGTTTTCATCAGTTGAGAACATTTAGGATTTGTAGAACTGATTTTTTGGTGTCACATTAACTGTCATGATAGTAATCCGATCTTACTATTGATGAAAATATGTCAAATTACAATAGATTGTGTAGTTATTGACTTTATAGGTTCCTTATTTAAGTTCTCTGTGAGAGAGTTGTCAGAGACTTAACTTTTTTGGGTCTTGTTAGTAATCAGCACTCTTCCCTCTAGTTTTGCAATTTGCAGGATTGAACTCCTGCCCTCCCACTCAATGCCCCCACCCCTCCCCTTCCCACAGCCACTGGGCCGAGTGCCCTTGGTTTCAGAAACCCTGTAAATTTTGTTTTTGATTATATTCTTGGTCAGTGAAAACCTGTCCATTTTGATGATATTGAATACATATTTTAAATGTTTTTTGTTTATAGAAGCATTCTAACCTCTTGGTATTTTTACTAGGATATAGTGGTTTTCTTCTACTTTCATAGAGCTGTTCCTACTTCAGTTTCCCTTGAATTGATGGGTTGATATGGCAGTGTCGTTTTTGTGGCTAATAGAAGCATCCATTGTGGAAGTCCATTTGATTGATTTTATATCTCCAGGAGAGTTATTCGACCTTGGTTGGGATTGAAAATGGTTGATCTCAATGAGATGATTATCGCTCAGCTCAAGGAAAGAGATCCTGCATTCCCCGATGTCAAGAGAGGTGTTCTTGTACCGACGGTGTGTTCTTCTAAGTAAATAATGTCTGTTAGTTATTGTGTGATACAAGTGATGTTGGTTTCACCTTGTTTTAATACTTTCTTGTTTTAGCTTTGTTAATGTGCTGGTGCAATTGATTTGGTGAAATGTGACGAGACTTGCACCATATGAAGAGTGAAAAACTTTGTAGAACTGGTTTTGGTCAAAGCTTGTACCATGAATATTTCTGTGCTTAAAACTTTAGGGAGGAAACTGAACTGTTTTGATTTACTGATGACAATGCATCTCAATAGGACTTCCTGTTTGTTGACTGTAATATGTTTGAGCTTGATGGGATTAATATTCACAATACTTCATTTACACCTCATGCCATTTTCTTTAGTAATTGCCACATGTTCCTCGTATATATGTCCTGTCATGTTCACCATCCATGGTATCAGACTCATGAGGAGTGGAATTGCCTATTGGTTTCATTACTTTCTAGTGCATTTAAGCACAAGAGATGCTGGGAGTCATTTTCTTTAAAGGACAAAGCACTTACCTTTCTTCTTCCTTATTGCTTAGTTCTATGTAAATGTGCTTTGCATGTGTGTGTAATAGACCAAGAGGTATTCCAAACTGTGACCTCCAGATCTTGCATCAATATGAATCTTTATAAAAAAATTTTTTTGTTAGTACTATGGGTATGAGTTTCTCTGTCTCAAGGTGGACACTACTATACAATTTGCTTTCAACAGAAGAAGTTAATGTCAGGAGCTGTAGAGTTGCATGTTCCTCATCTTTGTTATTATTCTCGATTTTCTTCACCAGGTAACTCCAGGATCCCCAGCTGATCGTGCTGGCTTCCAACCAGGTGATGTAGTCATCGAGTTTGATGGGAAGCCTGTTGGCAGCATCACTGAGGTTAACTCCCTCCCTTTCTTCTTCCCCCTGGTTTTGTTTTCTTTTCCTTTTTTATAAATCAGTATAGCACTCTTGTAATTCAGTGAAGTGTCTGCTTTTCGGAAAAATGGAAGGAAATTCGTCCCTCTTGTTGCAACTTGTAGTTAGAAAAGCGATGATAACAACAATAGTGACAGCTACCATACAGCACCATCGCCTACACTACGTAGATTAAATAAATTATTTTTCTGTATTATGCTGTTGCATTTTGCTATATTTGAACTAGAAATTAGAGATTGCAAAAAAATTCACTGGGTAGGCTGTCAGGCATGAACTCACTTCCTTAGTATTTTGTTACTAAGTTATGGCTGACTGTTGAGTTGTGATGACCAGATTTGTTGACTGATGTATTCATGGCAGATTATTGAAATCATGGGGACAAAATTGGGATCCCAATTAAGGTTGTTGTAAGAAGAGCAAAGGACAGTCGTGTCACTTTGACTGTAGTTCCGGAGGAGACCAACCTAGATATCTGAAAGAAGACAGTGATACTCCTTTCAGAAACTTCAATTGATATGCATTGAACAATGTATGGTTTACTTGATTCTTCTCTATATTGAAGTTAAACAAGGGACCGGATGGTCTCACACATCAACAGAAAAAGAAACAGTATGACCGCCAGATAGAAATAAATTTTGGAAGAGTCCTGCATAAATTCAAGATTTTCTTATCTTTAAAGAACCAACCAACATTCCTTTTTTGGTCAATCCGGTAATTTCTTGAACATAAATCAGCGAAGCTACTCGTCGATGGCAGCTAGCAAAGGCCAGGTTGCTGTGGTTCAACATGCATTTCAGATGTTGCTGGGCCAAAGAAAGTTCGATCTTGTTACTGAGTTACTGAGATTCCAGGGTAGAGCGGGCTAAAGTTTCTATTGGTCTGAAGAAATCGGGCTGCTCCTTGTAAACTTGTAGGTGGGTCTTGAAGCCCTAATTTTGAGTGTGTTCCCACTCTGAAGTTTGACATTTTGAACTCCTATGGAGTTTCTTGGTCCTATAAGGCAAGCTTCGGGATGATAATTCGGGCAATGCCAAACTCTTGGTCTTATTCTTATTCTGGAGCAGAAAGTATTATATATGCATCTTTAATGACGCTTTTGCTATGACAAAGAGTGAGTGACCCAGAGCCACACCTTTTTTTTTTTTTTTTTTTTTTGGGGGGCGCGTGGGGGCGCGTGGTGGGTGGTGGGTGTGGGGGAGGAATGGGAAGTATGAAAGCAATGTCCATTTGCTGGAAGGGGAAATAGAATGTGGGGCGACTTAAGCTAGTCTGCGTTTTTTGGGCTTTTCTAACTTAGCGAATTGAAACATCTGAGTAGCTTTGACCCGCGAGTGCAATTAGCTGCTTTTTTTTTTTCTTTTGAGAATATCTGGCCTTTCTCGGGGCAAGAATCCAACGGGTGATTCTTTCCCAAATGAAAATGCAGTTGCATGGATGTAGATTTAGAGTGTGTTTGGGTAACGATTCTATTTCTGGGAATAATTTCTGATCAGAAATGATTTTTTTTTATTCTATTTCCGAAAATAATTTCTAAGCATTTTAAGTTGTTCAGAATCGTTCAAAATTTTTTATTTTGGAATAGAATTGCGTTTTCATCCGTATTCAAAACTTCTATTTTAAATCATTTTTTTTAATTTTTAAATATTTTTTTAAAAACTTTTTTCCTTTTTTTTTTCCCCTTTTTTCTTTCCTATTTTTCTTCTTCAATTGGCCGGCTCTCGTTGGTCGAGCCTCGCCGAGCCTCATCGGTGGTTAGGCGGGGCTTGTCGGCGGCGGGGCTTGCCTTCGGCGAGCTCGCCGGACTTCGCCCGGCCCAAGCAAGTCGAGCCTCGGCGTGTGGGCGTGAAATCGGCAAACGGCACCATTGTGGGGTAGCGGATAGATGCACAAAAGAAGAAAAAGGAAGATGAAGAAGAAGAAAATGCTTGATTCTTAGATTTGTTCTCGAGAATAAGAATCAACTTTTTATTTTTATTTTTAATTATGTTTCAAATCTACTTTCGGGAACAAAATATTAAAAATTTGTTTAGGGAACAAAATTTTTACCAAATACGATTCTGTTTCAAAACTACTCCTGGAACAAAAATCAAAATTTGGCACTATTGAGATGGTTATCAAATAGGCCTTATTCGTTTTTTCAAATCATCGCGTTTGTATAGATCTTTGGAACACAATTATTGCATCGCCAGCTATGAGGCGTGCGCTTCTTATTCTAACCTATCTCCACATACCATTTAGTCTGTTGGCATGGAAGACTAATGGATTATGTGGGTTCCAACATTGCACTCGTAAAGCGGTCACACTTCTCTTTTTAGTTCTTTAGCCAATCACTCCCAAAGTAAACAACTTTAAAATTACGTTTGGTATAGATCTTTAGAACGCAACTGAGCATCACCCAGCTACGAGGCATGCAATTATTATTCTAACCCATCTCCACATGCCATAATGTCCGTTTGTACGGAAGACTAATGGACTATAAGGGTTCTAACATTGCTTTCTTAAAGGGGTCACTCTTCTGTTTTGTTCTAAAGCCAATCACTCCCAAAGCAAACAACTTTAAAATTGCGTTTGGTATAGATCTTTGGAACGCAACTAATGCATCACCCAGCTCTGAGGCATGCGCTCCCGCGCTCCTTATTCTAACCTATCTCCACATGCTATGTGGGTTCCAACATTGCACTCCTAAAGCAGTCACTCTTCCCTTTTCTGTTCTCTGGCCAGCCACTCCCAAAGCAAACAGCTTTAAAATCAGGTTTGGTATAGATCTTTAATATGCAACCGATGCATCACCTAGCCATGAGGTATGGGCTTCCTATTCTAACCTATCTCCACATGCCATATTGTCCATTCAGATGGAAGACTAATGGACTATGGCCCCGTTTGATTTGACTTTGGGAAAATGTCTTTGAAAAAATACAAGTACCTTTGGGCTAAATGGGTTTTTTAAAATGCAAAAAATATTTGGTGAATTATAATTTTAAAATGTATTGGGAAACAACTTTGGTTTAAATTTCGTTTAATAAAAATTGCATTTGTAAAGAAATTTCACTAAATAAAAACAAGATTTTTGCTTTTTTTTTTTTTTTTTTGAGTACAGCCACTAGCGGCCAGATCTGGCTACTAGACGGTCTCGCCTGAGGTCACCCATATCAGGCGAAGCTGCTTGAGGTCGTGCAACCTCAAGTGTCGCTACGACTCAAGTGTCGCTACGACCCAACCGTCAATGCCTAGGTCGTGTGACCTCAAGCGACCATCACCTTGGTCGCATGATCTAGGCCAACGATCACGTAGGTAGCACGACCCAAGAATCACTTGAGGTTTGGCAGCGGTCGCCAGGGTCGGGCGACCCTCGAGGCGGCGGTCGTCGACCTACGCAACCCCTTGGTCGATGGTTGTTGACCTCCGATCGACTTTTCCATGTGGTGGTTTGGAGAAGATGAATAGTAATTGAGGGCCAAAAGTTACATTCCAAGAATGCAACTTTCCAAAGGACCTCCGAACTTGCTTTGGGCTAGAGACCCTTAGGGCCCATTTGGTTCAATTTTGAGGAAATGATTTTGAGAAAATGTAAATACCTTTGAGATAAATGGATTTTTCAAAATATTACACCATTTGGTAAATTGTTAACTTCGAGTAACAGTTATAAGGGGGCTTTGCTTTTTTTTTTTTTAGTCTGAAAATTAAATCCAATGTAGGTTGGCCGTTGAACAACTGCTAGATAGCCACATCTAGCCGCCGGATGGCTAGATCGGGCAGCCTAAGGTCGCACAAACCCAGGCAATGCCAGACGACTAGATCTAGTTATTGAATGGCCAAATCTAGCTACTTGAGGCCACGCAAACCTCAAGTGACACCATCACTTGAATCGTGGGTCACACCACCCTAGGCGGTGGTCACCAGGGATGTACAACCCCTAGGCGATGATGGCGGTCGCTGGAGAAGTCGACTCTTAGGCGGCAAATTGGGGAAGACAAACAGTCATGATGAACGGAGAAGAAGATGAACAATGGACTTACATTTTCAAAATGCTGAAAGCTCAAAACAGATCTGGATTTGCATTGGGCTTTTTGCATTCTTAATAATGATATTTGGCCAATGAGCTTTCCAAAATACTTGCCAAATGCTTAATATTTTTCCCAAGGGATTTTGGAGCTTTTAGGAAAGTTGAACCAAAGAGGGCCTTAGAGCTATTTGAAGATTTACTGAGCAAAAATATGAATAAAATACATTTGCATTTGGCCAAAGGACTTTAGAGTTCCAAGGCCCGTTATAAATGTTAAATCAAACGGAGCCTATATAGGTTCCAACATTGCTCTCCTAAAGTAGTCATTCCTCTCTTTTTGGTTCTATGGCCAATCGCTCCCAAAGCAAGCAGCTTTAAAATCAATGGAGTTAGGATAGATTATAGTTTATTTATCAAAAAATGAATGATTAGGAAAATATTCTTCTAAAAATGATTACTTGTATCTTTTAAAGTAATTAGCCAAAGAAAACTTTTTTCTTTATCAATAACAATTCATATCTAAACATTTTCATGGATCATGAAAACATTTATATTTCTTTCATTTTTATAAGTAATATAAGTAATCATTTTAAAGATAATACTCTACAAATCATTCATTATTCATTTTTCACGAAATAGATGAAACTTATATATATCATTTAGGCTAACAGTCAAGAACTTGAACATGGACCCATGATCATGTCTCCTCTAACATGGTTCCCACCTACAGAACCATTTCCCTCTGGCCTCATTTGTTCAACATGAGTGAAAGCCGGTCCTAATCCCTGTTCTCTTTTACTTCGCTCGTATTTGCAAGCTCTCTCCGTTCATCAGCCTCTCCAAAAACAGCGTGGACAATCCTTCTTACTCTATCCAAGTCACATTGCCCTTACGAAAAAGTGTCCCCGTCTATCAAGCATAATACAAAAGCTAAAGCAGGAAAAAAAAAAGATGATGTTTCATACAATTAATAAGATTAAATAAAAAAAAAAGAAAAAAAAAACTGTGAAAGAAAAAGGAGCAATAAGATTGCACTATTGACTACACATGACGAACATGATTTTGGTCTAAGTCACTAGCTCAACCGCTTCAGTTGAGGCCCCTTTTCCAGTAGCTCTCCTCAACCCGAAGGAGAAATCCATTCCCTTCCAGAAGTCCACCGCGATTTGGGCTTTTTGAATTGGTGCATCGCCGTGCTCCCATGCAACACCATGCGACTACTGGAGATCAAACTGTGTCCATCTTCATGGTCCATAGGAGATTAATCGCTCGTTTGGGTCGGGCTTCTCACTTAATTCCCCGTCGTCAAAGAGGATGGTAGGGGACATAACCTAGCAAGCCCGACAAGTTGTTCACTACATCATTGCACCGAGTCAAGAGGGTTATCATCTGGTGTGAGATGTCCACGGTAACGTTAAAATTGGGTGCACTTCTTGGAGGGGGTGATATTTCGGTGGGCAGTGATGCATTGTTGTTTAGCAGTTGTGGCTTTGCAAGTGGAGGAAGTGGAAGAAGGGGCGGAAGGGGAGAGGAAGAGACAGCAGCCCTTTGAAAGTTCTTACTATTATAAACCATTGCAAGAGAGGAAGAAGAAGAAGATGATGCGCCACCATCTGCAAAACTACCATTGTTGTTCTTGTCGTTGAAGTTGTTTGCATTATCAACCATCTTTTGCTCTTGCCTACTAGTTTCTTCCCCACCCAACAAAAATTTTACACGGGCTGCTGCCCGACCTCCGTTACCTGTTGTGGGCCCCACACCGGGATCATCTCCAGACGATTTCTTCAAGCATGATTTGAGCTGGACCGTGGATGCAGATCCTGATCTTTCAGTCGAAGGATCCTTGAGGCGTGGAGTGTCATGTACAGAATCATTGCCCCTGCCTTTTCCAGACTCCGACGCCTCAGATGCAGGAACTTCTGCATCCCGGAGAGAATATCTCACGCCAGCATTGCCAAATAAGTTGTTGTTCCCAGCAGCATATTTGTAAGCTGCCTCCGCATCAAGTTTGCGGTGGAAGACAACCCGGCATGTTGATGACTTCCAGAAGACACGGATGCCTGAGTAATCCAATGGCCCAAATCGAGCAAACCTTGCCTTGAGCTCGGTGACAGATGGTAGCGACGTTCCAGGAGGAAACTTCATGACTAATATGGTGGGGTCCGAGGCTCTTGCCGGATGAGACTCCACTTTCTTGACGGGAAATGGTTTTGCTTGTTTTGGGGTTGCAGAAACAGTTTCTCTTCCCTCTCCCCGTGGTGCATCCTGGGTCTTCTGAATTGCCCTCTTTTCAGCGGCCAACGATTTGATATTGTTGATTTTCTTCAACCTCTTTGCTTCAATTTCTTCCTGACGGTCAGATGGAGGACGTTTGCGGCCACTCTTTGCTGGGTCATCAAATCTTCTAGTCGGTTTTGTTGATTTCGAAGATGATAGTTTTCTTACACTTTCACCAGTAGGTTGATCAGCCGCTCCAACACCAGCAGGAGATTTCGCAGGGCGAATTTCAACCGTATCGGTCTCAGATGGTGGAGCCAGAATCAAGCTCTTCTGATACACAAGGGATCGAAATCGAAGAAAAGCCTGCTTTGTAACTGCAGGATTGCTCCTTTCAATGCCATAAAAAGGATCAAGAGCAAGGGCTTGCAAACCATTCAAGAGTTGTCGCAAATCAAGCTCAGCGTTTCCAGACCAAGTAGGCACCATCCCAACGTCATCAGGATGTGTCCTGCTTGCTTCACCTTTCTTCTGTTTGTCTGCATAGGATTCCTCTCTTGAGGCTGAATCAACTTGAGTAAGTTTACCAGCAACTTTTGCCACTGATACTCCAACTTTGCTAGTTAGCAGCCGCTTTCGGGGATGATCAGAACCTGTCTCAAGGCCAATTTCTTTCCTTTTCTTCTTTTTCTTCTCTCTCATAACAACATTCTGCGAGCTTGGCTCCCCCGCAGGATGTCCAAGAACCTTTTTCTTCTTCTTCCTCTTAGCTCCATCGGCACTAACAACATCAGTTGATAGAGGAGAAACATAACCACTATCCTGTACTGTATAAGATTCCTGGCCTCTTTGCTGTGAACCATCTTGAGAATTGATAATTTTTGCATCCTCGCCTTTCCCAATCACATTGGGACCACCTAAACCAGATGGACTCTGCATTTTGATTGCAGAGCTACTTTCTGGAACTTGATGCAGGGCTGAAATCCCAGGACCACCCTGACTTGAAATTGCATCTGCAGTTACTTGGGTCTGCTCAAGTTTCACTGGAATCTGAGAGTTGACAGGAATAGATGAAGCTCTCTTCTGCAAGATATAACCTCCTCCTGCTGCTACAAGTGAACCATCAACATAAGCGGCAGGAACCGAAGAATTGGCCTGTACTGGGCTAGTTTGCTGTGTACCAGAATCATCCCGTCGCTTAAAAAGATATTTGTCCTTTTTGGAGGGATCCTTCACTTTCATGGGTTTAGTGGAGGCCCTTTTGCTGCCAAGAGCCTCGGCAATCACCAGTGGACCACTCAAAAGAGCTGAAGAAGATAACAAGCATATGAGATCAGAAGGAAGGTACCAACTATTAACCAATATATCTTATAGCCAGAACACCTTTAATGATAAACTATGAAAGGCACGTCCATGTCCAGTAACAATACCAGAAAGGACCTAATTAGCAAGTGCAGGCTACCATAAGAGCAAGATGGACTGCAGAAAAAAGGAAAAAATTTCAACTTCAGACAGAGCTCATGTGTTTCGTGAGTGAACCATAAAGAAATACAATCAAAAGAGAAAATGAGAGCATGCACTCCACATCAATGATAAGGAGCTGGAAAAATTTCATTTTACCAGCTCCTTCACATAAATCTTGGATTTTCTTTGCTATCCCCTTACCATTGCATTTTATCCTGACTATTAGCCAGGACAAATTTGATCCTGACAATTAGCATGGAAGCAAAAAGTTGACAGTATGTTTCCTTACCATGCAAGTTGAATAAGTGCAAGGGATGTCATGTTGATCATTTCTTTTTCTGAGAAAAATGCTATGAAACCAAGCTGCTCAATATGAACTATCGCCTTTTCCTTAGAGCAGTAGATGTACTTCAGTATCCACTTGATTAATGTATTGCATGACAGTAAAAAGCAGGACCAACATCGAAGAGAAATACTGTGCAAAGATATGACTTTTTCAGAACCCCTTTCTTTAAAGAATGTGTTTGCACTTCTCTTTGATAGCTCCATACATGATTACAGAAATAAAGGGGTCGCGAGTTTGAAACTACTTAACCATGTCTACCGAATATCTGAGAGTTAAAACACGAATAGATAAAACTTTCAACTCATGGAAAGCGAACCAACATAAGCATAAGTCATGCAAACAAAGGCAGCAACCTGCCAATATAATCCCCCTCCTCTCTCCCCCCCAAAAAAAAAAAAAAAAAAAAAAGAAAAAAAAAAAAAAAGGAACCACCACAGCAAAAATATCCAAAGCTTAAAATACACCATCCAATAAATACCTCGAGGTGGCACTTTCGCTGGCTGAGCTGTTGGATCGACTGGATCATGAGAAGGGCGCACTGCCTGCACCCCGAATGCCTGAGCATAGGTCTCATCATACTCCTCAAATACTGCCTTGCGATAAGCAAAAACAATAGCCTTATTCTTGACAAACTCGAGGCTCTTCTCATCACTTCCTTGTGGCATTAATGCAAGCTGTTCTATAAATGCAAGAGTTTCCCGAGGCTGGAAACTGTCTCGTGCTTTGCTTATCTGAATAGTCGAATACAGCCCTCCTTGTTCATAATCAGGCACATCAACTGAAAAGTACCCTTGAACATCTATCTGTCTAAAACTGAAAGCATTTCTACACCTGCAAGCCAAACCAAGACCACTTCTCCTACTTGCTTCATCCATGGCCTCCTCGACTGCCTTAGCGAAGTTCCTTGAAATTGTCTGGCTCGATTTTTCAATGAAATTCTCCTCGAAAGGAATAAGCTCTGCCGGGTCAAACCACCCATAACTACTATCACCGAAGAAAGCCACCAGCACATAACCATCCCTCCTTGAGCGACGCACCGAAGAAGTCGCAAAAACTTCATTAAAGATTTGCCCTGGCCACCAGGGATGCGATTTCACCTTGCCCCACACCATATCCCCCACTTCAAATCCGTAACTCAAAGCCCTCGACATGCCACTTTCGCTGGAGCTATTTTTCTCATTCGCTACGTATTCATCAAACTCGGACAACAAAGAATCATACTGCCGTTCCAAAGATTTCCTCTCAGCTGTGCCGCCAGAGTTTCTCGACTCCGAGCCATCCCCATCGACCTCCAGGCGACCTTGCGAACCAATTTCACGATCACAGGCATCGGACAGGTAATCTTCCGCTCGAATCCCACCTTTCACATCGTCAAGCCAATACTCACCGGACTTCTCGCTTTTAAACTCGAAACCTCCAGGTTTCACTTCCTCATCCGCCCCACCGGGACTCCCCCCATCGGCTGAGGAGCAAACCCTAACTCCATCCTCTTCAGATCTCCCATTCCCCGAACCTACGCCGCTAACCGAAGCCCTAAATTCGCCCCCTAAAGCCACCGAATCACCCGCACCGTCGTCCGCCACAACCCCCGAACCCGCGCCCTCCTCTTCCCGAGGCGCTTCGCCGACATCCTCAGAAACCCTACCTGCCTCCCCTCGATTCTCCTCCGACCCGTCCGATTTGGCACCCGAACCGTCCTCATTCGCCGGCGGATATCATCGGAACAGCTCCTAGGCCCGACACCCCGAAATTCCTAACGGCCGAAAATGGAGCTCCGGCTCCGGAACGTCCCCGACGGAAAGGAAAAAAAAAACCGTACCTTCCGCGAGCTCGCGGCGGCGGCGGCGGCGGCCGGCGCCGATTCCTCCGGCGGCGGCCCGGGATACGGCCGGAGAAGTCACGGCGATCAAACGGAGACGAGCCGCCGCGCGGCGACGACGACGCAGAGCGAGGCCGAGAAGAGGGAGGCGAGGCGTGCTGGAAATGAGAAGAGAAAATGCGCAGGTGCGACTGTGTAAGTGATTGTTTTATACGTGGGTTTCGAGAGTTCCATTTTTCATTTTCATCTTGATTTCCTGGCCTTGTTTTTTATTATTATTATTTTTTTTGATTCATTTCTTCTTCTTCTTTTTTATTTCCATTTTAATAGATTATCATCTCGTCCGTTAGAAAGAAAAAATTCCACATGTTCGTTGTTGTAACTATTTTTAAACCAAGCTCTTTCAATGTCGATGTTTCAACGAGGATTGAATAGCTCATAATTTGTACCGGCGGGGGCGGCTACCCGATCAAAAAAATCTTTTTTTAAATCGCGTTTATTATATACATTTTTTATTTGTAGTTCATAATCATCTTTCAAGGAATGGGAATGATATAATTCGATTAGAAATTCATAAAGTGTAACGCACGATGGAATGAGAATTTATGAGACCGGGAAAAGGATAATTATAAGAATATTGATGAAATTGTTCATATTGGGGTGAAATTCACAAAGAAAATAAAAAATATCGATTGCAAAATCACAAAAAGAAATTTAGAAAGATTTTATTTTTCAGTTAATTTTGGGCTTTTTTTTTTGTCAATTTCTTTTTTTGGGCCTTTCTACTGTTAGGTTTGCTGCAAACCACTGAGATTCAGTCAAAAAAGTTAGTATTTGGCAAATGGGTACTCAGCTTATGTATGAGGAAAATATTGTTTTGTGGCCAAGAAAAAATTAAAAATATTGTTTTGTGGGAAAAAAAAAAAAAAAACTGAACATATTGTATTAAGAGTAATAGGGGTCCTGGGCTTCAGGCTTGCGTAAAAAAGCCCAATATTCCATATATGGGCCAAGCCCAGTCAGATATATTATCAGCACATTTGTTTTAGATATATCATGAGATCTTGGGCAGTAAAGAAGCCCAATCTTCCATATGTGGGCCGTGCTTGGTATCGATATCGCTTTTGTCCCAGTGGAATTGCAAAACGGGGTGGACTTGAAATGGAAGGAGATTTATTCCATTACCTCTTCAAGTCTGCATCTACCATTTTTTAATTGGATCAGCGGGGACTATTGGTCTTGGTTTCATTTTGAGAAACATGGTAGGTTTCAAATGTTGTTTGCAGCAACAAAAAAAACAAAAACAAAAAAACAAAAGAAAAAAGTTCAACCCACGAATTGCTTTGTCCGGTAAATTGTGGGTAAGTCTTGAACTCTCGTACTAAATTACCATCTTATTGCTTAGAAGTTACCAACAGCTCTAGTAAATTACTAACTCTTATGCGTATGATATATCAACATGTTGGAGTTAAGATCTCTTATGTGAAATTACCAATTTAAATATGAACTAATTACCAACTCCTTTTCGATTAGGTTACCCACTTCTATATAAGCCGCCTACGAACATTTACAGATATCCATTTTGAGACACCAACTTTTATATCAAATCAAAAACTCTATTTGAGTTAATTGCCAATTTGTTTTTCGTAGGTTACCAACTCTTATGAAAACCACCCATCGAACTCTTACAACAAATCATCAATTTTACTTAAATTACTCATGAACTTTTTCTCGACGAAGTTACCCCTAGTTTTAGGTTGCCTAAGTAACTCGATTAATGTCGGTTTACTGAAATTATAGTCGGTTACTTACGAAAGTTGGTAAATTATTGCAAAAACGTTGATAAATGGCTCAAAAGTAAAGTATTTTTCGCTCTCAATAAGAACTGGCCCCTTGATTTTGACTTCTTGTAAAACTCATGCTCTTCCTTTGGTAAATTATTCATGGAAAGCAAAGGTCTCATCCATTAGCTGGCATGTACTTTGGGTATAAATCATCTCGTGCACTTCGGCGGAAAGAGTTCAAGAACTAATTCACAAATTTTACGATCTAATTTCAAAACCCTACATTTTGTACTCAACATTCCCAAATTAAAAAAAAAAAAAAAAAAAAAAGCGGTTTTATTATTTGAAGGAAAACTATTTTTAGAAAATTTTTTTTTTTTTCTTTCGGTTACTTGGACGACAGAAAAATAATTTAGATTGGATGAAAATGTTTTCCCTTTTTGGCAACAAGAACATCTCTTTCCCTAAATCGCCAAATAGATGAAAACTAATTATTTTCTGTACAAATGATTTAATATGATTTTTTTTTAATCATGAAGTTTTCAATAAAATAAACGTACCTTATGAAAAGGATGTTACAAAAGTCATAGAACATGCGCAATTTTGTGTGAAGTTATGTATAGTTCAAATGCTTCATGTATACAAAGCATAGGATCTTGGAATTTCAAAGGCGTAAAGCGTAATTATGCATTGTCTTTCAAGTCCAAACACATGACATAGATGCATACTTCATGCATCCACAAGCGCTTTATGAAAGAGTGACGGGACAAATAGTGATGTTGTTTTAAAACTCCATGCATAAAGTTATTTTTCACTTACTTGACACGATATTACCATATGTTACGTATGTAGTTGCATGTGACGTGGAGTGTGTCTTGGACTACAATAGGCACGTGACCGGCTTGATCGTGAGTTAAGGACCACTAATGGACCACTAATGGACCAGGATGACGGACTAGGTGACGAATATGGCAGGTGTTCATACGTATGCTGAGATGGTTACTATAATTAAATCCAGGGTTACCCCTTTCGAGCTTTTTTAGGTAGGAAAGCCAGAAAGATGTCTTCCATGTTGCTGTCCTACGAGTCTTCGTTAAATCATTAGAAACAAAGTTGAGCGACAGAAAATTGCAGTAGGTACGATGTTGTCAGACTAATCCTTCGGAACATTTTCTTCCAATTTTGTGATATTTTATATATTTCGGTGTCCATACCCTTTTTTTTTTTTAACATTTAGTTCTTAAATTCACTAAGGTGGAAACCTATTTAGTATGGTACGACGAATGAAAGGAACTCTAAAATGTCTTACATCTATGAAAAGAAATGTGCTTTCTCCATAAGGTTCGAAATACATAGATACATCATTAGGAAAATCCTATCCCGTGATGAGTTCAGCTTCTCAAATAAGAAAATAAACAAAGTATGACAATTTTTGAGTTGATGTAAGAATCATTGTGAGTCATGAATTTTTAAATGAATGAGCCTTAGAATAATTTTTAATTATTTGTTATTTTATTTTTTGTGATTAAGAATAAAATGTTGTTCTCACGTTAATATAAAAATTGTCACCTAATCATTTTTCTTTCACATAAGCAAATGGATTGAAGGAGGCTAGGGTTCATGCCGAGTAATGCTCAGAGATCAAGTTTGACCAAGTCCTGATCTCGGGTATTATTAATCGTTTCACAAAAATAGTGACTAATGACTCATGGATTCAATACATTTGAGGAGAAATTACCAAAAAACTCCTAAGACTATTACAATCATGCTAGTTTAATCCTAAACCTTTTAATTTGACCAATTTAATTATTTGACGATTTGTCAATCTAGTTCTTCCCATTAATTTCTTCCTTTCTACTCTTTTTCTTTTTTTTTTCTTTTCTAAACTTGGGAGGCTTGTGGCCCTTCCATGTTGCCTACAAGTGAGCCCACTGGCTATCTAGGCAAAGGATGCGAATCTTGCCCATGACCAACGAGGGCATCACTGCCCTCACTCTATGGCCGGCAACTCTTGTTGGACTTTGTAGAAAACAAAAGGAAAAGAAAGAAAGAAAAATAAAACGATGATTTAATTAAAAAATTCAAAAACTATAAAAAGATTTAAAAATTATAAAAATTGTCTATATTTTTGCTAGCCGTTTTACATGGAACTGTTGGCATCCACATCGGCGATTTCCGGCCAAAACTAGTCGGAATAACTAAATTAGCAAATTATCGAAAAGTTTAGGATTAAATTGACTAGATTGAAAAATTTAGGACTAAATGGACACAAACACAATAGGTCTGAGAGGTAATTTTGCCACGCATTCGATGCGTTAGCTGGACTCTTCAAAGGGCTTTTTCAGACCAAGCAGAAGACAAATCAGTCTCAATGCTCAAAAGATGACTCACCTACAATAAAGGTTCATTAGCGAAGCCGTATAGCGATTGGTTGCGTTCTAATAAACTAACACAAGATCGCACTTTACAACACCAGACAGCACAAATCTTCATTTTCTTCTCGTGACAATCACATGCCCGTCCACCACGTGTGTAGCGACCTCGGACCATGTTTTCACTTATCGCCTTCCGCGCATCTACGTGACTGTTGCTTTACTGCAATTTCCTTTAAGCACAATTTGGAGAGATAAAAGAGTTCTTCGATGCTACATCTGATTAATAGACATATATACCGAGGCTAAGATTGAGCGCTGAACCAACTTGTCTGGAGAGGAAAGAAGCACTTATCAAGAAAGCAAAGCCATGGTTTTGAAGGACATTTACTAGATTTACTTTGCTAAATGATGTTTCTAATTAGTCTGTTAAATAAGCGAGATCCTCTCCATCCAAAGTGGTTCACATGATCAGGAATTATTTCACCATCTTCAATATAGTACAAAGAGTTTAATGTATAATTAGCAATAATGTGAAAGAACCTGATGCTATTTCCATGAAATAGGTAATATTTTACTAATTATTGATAATATAGTGAGAAATTTTTATTATTAATTTTTTTTTTTTTTTTGGGGGGGGGGGGAATGGGATCAAGCGTTCGCCATTCACACATGCTCTTCAAAAAGAGGGAGAATGAAGCAATCAAAGCTGCTTAAAATAAAATTCGTGAAGCTTCCAACTAGTCAAACCTGGAAAGGCAGCACAAGTGTTAAGACAAAAGAAAGGGACACGTCCGCTCTCATTAGCCTCGTTTACAACGAGACATGAGTAGATGCATTGCAAAAGTGGCAGGGACATCTTTAGTTTATAATGCAAATAAAGCTTAGTGGAAACATTCTTTCTATCTCAAGGACGGACCTATGTACGTCAGAAGAACATAATTCAAAAAGCTAATGAAAAAAGGCAGGAATATGCATTAATTTGTATAAAGTAATCGCATTAAGAAAGTGTTGTCACATAAACTACAGTTCAAAGAACATAATCAATTCCTTAACCGGCCTCTTATTAATTTATTTGGTTAAATCACAATCAATGAGTATCTTATTCTCTAGTTTGGCCATTCAATGAATTGTACTTGTTACCACTTTTCTCAATGGATGCAACAATCATAGGTCGAGCCGACATCGAATTCTTAGTTGCCAAATTCGGTTTGTGCACGATAAGGGCTTTTCTTCTTCAAGTTATAAATGGCTTTCAAGTTGGTTTAATATGTAGCTTTAATTCAATGGCAAGTACCATTTCAAAAGTACACATGTTCCGGAGGAATTTGACCAAACTCTTACTATAATTAACTCATAAAGGATTCCGACCAAAAAAAAAACTCATAAAGGAGATTCTTTGTTGCCCTATTAAGTGACAAAAGCTTTTGCAAAACCCAGGCTTGTGAGTAATGCAACCTAGCACATCCACAACTTGTTCCTATGAAGAAATTCTTGTTTAGTTTCTTTCCATTACGTGCACAAATGTTGGCCACAAGCTAGCTCAAATGATAAGGGGCATAACATATAGTTTATTGACCTAATGAAGGGCTATTATGAGCATTATCTGTGTAGGATGCTAACCATAATAGAAAAAGATAAAACAAAAGAAGTGATTGGGTTTGGGGTGCGGGCTGCGAAGACCAAATGTTTGAACAGTATCGCAACTTTATCTTTCTTTGTCATTTTCATCAAGAAAAGGACATTTTCTCTGGTATCAGAGATTTGACGCGAGAATAAGTCGCAATTATATTAATTTCATGTTGAGTTTGCTACAATACAAAACCGTTTACTCTAGAACCGCTTTAATTACCTTTTCATCTCAACACGAGATCCGGCTTGGAGCCAAGGACATTGCTTCAGAAGTTGGGCCATGTTGCATGTGAAGGACATGACCTTATGTTCAAACGAAAGGGCATGATTGATTTTTGTCCTGTCGATTATCTCATCATCGATCATACAGGAACTTAATTATGTGCTTAAATCATAAGCATTGGGGAGGGTTGGGGCATGAATTAGGGTTTTGTATGAAGAAAATGCTTTAAGAAGGCCTTTTCTTTCACTTTTATTTTCTAGCTTTTGGCTTAATTCATTAATGAGAGTCACTCAAAAGTCGATATGTAAAATTCAGTAGGAAGGAGTAAGCTTTCTCCATTTTTGGATTTTGAGTGGGCCAAATATAGAAATATGTGAATATCGCCTTTAATGGGTATATTTTTATCCTATAGCTTTGTTAATTAATAAATGGATACCACATAAAAGTAAAAGATTTGAAACTTATGATGTCCACGCAAGTGAAGTTATTGTCAAAGAACTACAATCGAAAGCTAAAGCTACTTAAATGCATATTGAGCGCCCCGCACCCCCCCCATAGAAAAAGCTTTCAAATAGCAGCCTCTGAATGATCCTTGACATTATGGATGATGAGCTTGATATGATGACATGTTTGGTAAAGCACATTGTTAAAGTCATCGAACAATTATAATATTATGGTAACATGTGTTTGATAAATAAACAGTAAATACGTATAAGTGGTTTTCTTTCACATCCTAAATTCTTAGTCAAAATCATAGTGGATTACGCATTGCTCACGATGCTATCGGTGCCATCCATAATGATTATGGCACATCCAAATAAGGTCACCTCTCATGTGCCATGCACATTGTGCACATGAATTAGTGCGTGTATATGCACACATACATATGTACGGACTAGAAGGGGGGTTTACCCATTTAAGTAAGAGCGACGAGATCTGCATTTTGCGAGATCGATCATTCATTTCTCCATTACTTTGGGCAAAGGGAGAGATTTAAGTAAGAGCGACGAGATCTGCATTTTGCGAGATCGATCATTCATTTCTCCATTACTTTGGGCAGAGAGAGAGAGAGAGAGAGAGAGAGAGAGAGAGAGAGAGAGAGAGAGAGAGAGAGAGAGAGAGAGAGAGAGAGAGAGATGGTTGATGAGCAAGATAAGTTGCTTCCAATCGCAAACGTGGGTCGGATCATGAAGCTAATCCTTCCACCAAGTGCAAAGATCTCCAAGGAAGCCAAACAAACCATCCAAGAGTGTGCCAGTGAGTTCATAAGCTTTGTGACAGGTGAGGCGTCCGACAAGTGTCACAAGGAGAACCGCAAGACCGTGAATGGGGACGACATCTGTTGGGCTCTGAGTTCTTTAGGGTTTGATGACTATGCTGAGGCAATTGTTAGGTACTTGCACAAGTACAGGGAGCATGAAAGTGAGAGAGCCAACAGTAAGCAGCAAACTAGTAAAGCCAGAAATGTTACTGGTCGGCATGATCACGAAGACAAAGTAGAAGGTGACGATGATGACGATGATGATGAAGGATCGTGCCACACAGATAGTCAAAGAGGAAAGGGTACTACTTCAACTTGTCACAGGCATCCTGCTCCGTTAGAGTTCAGAATCATTGACAGGAATGGAACCTCCCCATCTTGATCAATCAATGTTTCCTAAAGGGAAAAAGCATCATGTGTGTAAGATCTCACATCTCATGTCTTGATTTTGGGGACGACCCGATGAAGTGGATCGAGAAGGAATCGATAAGTGCGTTGTGTAATCACATGTAAATGATCAGCTGTTTATGTTGCATACTGTCTGAACTTGGTGTGCTCCACGGGTAATAACCAGCTTGTATCTCTTGCTTCTTAAACTGATGATCTCTCTCTCTCTCTCTCTCTCCATTTCCTCCTCATCATCTCCACCAGAAAATGCGTATGAGGTGAAAAAAAGGCTGTTGCGTGTTCTTAGCCTTTGGTTTGCACTTGAGATATATGACATGGAATGGTGATTAATAAGTTTTTCTTGGGAAATTTGATTGTATCATGGACATGATTATAGCCTGACATAAGAACCAGGCCATATAAACTTGATCTGCCTCAATTTTTTTTAGGATCTTTCTCCTCTCATTATACATTGAGATCCATATTGTATCTTCTTTTCCACATCAAGATGGTTATCGACATGTTAAAACTCTACAAGCACAAGCACAGGGACTAGTGAAATGATAGGAAGATAAATTGTAAAATCACTAACAAGCTCTAAATAGCTTGGTTGGCTTGGCAATCTTCTGATTGACAATTCAGCTTGCTTAATTACAATTGTCTCTAATTTCTTGCATTATTAGGCCCTGTAAAAATTCTAAAAGGACATATTGCCGGGACTGGTTTAACTTACAAGCATACTGGGATATTAGACAGTTTCGCACCATATGCATTGCTGACTCTTAATGAGTGAATCCGACATATACAAGTTGCCTTCTCTTACTTCTAATAAAGACTAAGTTCATCTGGTTTCCACATATTTGCCCTACTGTTTTCATTTAGTGTACCATTTATCCACCAATTTTAATCTTCTGTTAATCAGTCATGTTACTCCCATGATCCCATCAGTTTTATTAATTTCTACTGTCGATTTATATTCCTATACAATTGAAACATCTACAAAATTTTAATATCCCTAATTATATATGGTTCATCAATCCTCACAATAGAGAAACAAAGCACCAAGATTTGTCAAATAGCTCATGGACTTTGGGCTTTAAACTCTATCAAGTTGTGAACCTGAGCAAGTCCTTAAAATCTCAAGAAAGAAATAGGGGTAAGAATCCCCAAAGGGTGGGAGTCAAAATCATCTTGTGGAACTAACACAATATCAACAATAAAAAATTAGAAGGATAAAGCAGTGAAAGATCCAATCCCTCTTCAGTTCTTTCTTTTTTCTCCTTTTATCTGGTCCATACCCCTTTTTCACTTGGAATGAATAATGCTATTTGACGATTGTGCAACCCAACTATATCTGATTACCCAATAAGAAACAGTTTAAAAATGCTAAAGAATGCATACATTGATGTGTTAGGTTTAGGGTTTTCCTCAAACCTAGGACAAGGGACCACAAATCTTTTGTGGCTTTACATACCATGAATTACCGTGAAGATCCAGTCAAATCTGAGGCATGCTCTTATTTTACTATGAGCAAATTGGATTATGAAGGACCTCTTTGCTTAAAGAGACGGCTAAAACCACTCTGATAATATAGTTGTATTGGAGAACTTCTGTCAGAGTTAGGGTTTCTAAATGTAACCCAGGGTTCCATAAGCTTTATGGTTTGGGACCACTTCTTCCTCCCAAAAAGAAGGGTAGCAAGAACAGTAAAAAGTAGCTCTGAAATGCGCTCAATTCAAAGGAGCGTACTCCATTAATTCTTGATTAACCTGAGGGTAAGACAAACTGAAGTGTGCACAGATTAATTATCCTATTATTGAATGTACATTGTACCATGTGAGTCCGTAACTCACAGAGCTGAGATCCAGAAACCAGGTTGTCGTGTACGATTATCTTCCTGTATTTGATAGAATGATTTCACATAATACTGTTTCTGTGAGCACCGACCATAAAATTCCGGTATCGAGCTTTGCGTAACTGATTGAACATCAAGTGTTGTTTGACGAGGTTGCCATGTGCGGCACCTTGAAAGTGATTTAACCTAAAATCAGTTAAAGTAACAACAAGTTGCACCAGATTTTTGGCGCATTGGTTATTTTCTAGGAAAAAGGGAAGCTCCTTATCGTCATCACGTTAGTGGCAGTCGCAAATACCACAGTACCTTGAAGCACATTTCAACAGATGCAAATGATTCTTCTTCTAGCTATCTTCACACTTCACAGCTTCACCAATGACATTTTTCTGAGATTGTGTAGCCATCCTAAGTCCATACTCAGCTTAGGTTAATCGTAAACAATGAATGCACATTTGGAGTGCATAACTATTCTTGTTATCAGCAGGTGTGTAATGTCATATGCCAGTAGATGATATGGAAATGCAAATCAAACATTTATGGATAAGTTCACATAGAATAACTGGCATAAGCTTCGACAAATTATTTCGTGAAGAATATTGCATAGTTTATACAATTATCATTTTCTTTATATGTTATTTATCAGCAGATAGTGTTATATAGACTGCTTTTGCAGTAGATAATACGTAATTAATGGAGCAAAGGAACAATTGACCACATATATAATCTAGTTTCTGGGAGGAATTTAACTTGATTTATTTTCAGCTTTTAATCCTCATTAAGTTGGAACCATTTGGAATTGTCATAGACAACAAAAGCTACTTTGGTTCAATCTCTAGCCGTTTCATCTAGCAAGCTAGCTGGGCTAATAAGGAAGTACCTCAATTTCTTCTCTCTTGCATTAGTCTTCATTAGTGATAATTAAGTTAAAAAAACCATATACATCTCACTGAAGTTTGAAGTAGACTCATTAGTATTTTGCAGATAAAAAAGATTATATTTTTATGCTATTTTGATGCAGATAATCCTACAATAGGCTTTGGAATTTTAAGTAGTTTTCATACTGTTGCTAGCTAGTTGTATCTACTTAGCAAGATGTTAAGATGAGCTCTCTCTCTCTCTCTCACACGCGCGCGCGCGCGCGCGCGCACGCACGCACGCACACGCACACGCACACTAAAACACAATAAGTAAGGTACACGCCTCCTGAAGAGTTGACCGCTGCATGAAGACGGTACAGAGCAAATGCTTTTTCCCCTTGAAAGAAAAATGGGGCACGTCATTTTCCGCCTTCACCAAATTACATCAGATATTTTCTGCAGAGATCTTATATGGAATCAGTTTTTGAAAGCGAAAGAATTCATTCTATTCAAATTGAAGAACTGAGGAAAGAAGAACTCCAAGAAATTCTGACTGTCACATTACAAAAGTCAACCTTTCCGCAATGTTTTCTCATGAGGCTAAGCCATTCTCACCCGCACAGGCGGTAACATTGTTGAAGAAGATGGGGATACAAATAAGAAGAGTAGCTTTCCCCACATCAAAAGTCTCATTATCTTGTAACATAGCGTTCACAAATTAACCTTGCGAACAGTTTGCACATCGCTTAGATATGGGTTTAGACTTACCTTATACATACATGTTCCCCCATTCAAAATATAATTCAAATAGTTAGTACATTTTTTTTCTCTCACATAAAACAAAGCATTTACATTACATGTATTGTGTTTGGACCAAAGCATTTACATTACATGTTTTGTGTTTGGACCAGCATATTGTTTTTCAAGCCATGTTGCAAAATAAATCAACTATTTTCAGCACCTTTATACTGCACATGCTCCTTTCATCACCAGAGGACCTTATTAACCTGCTGCTGAATTAGTATAGATGCACATGATAGAGTTATCAACATCATTGTTGAATAAGGCAGTGAGATCGAATGATGAAAAACAAAGAGAACCATAATCGAACCACTATCACAATGTTTGAGTGATAAAAGCTTCCACATATCCCCAACCATCATCGACATCAGGACCCACCCAAAAACCAGCTATCACCCTATCAGTACAAGAATCAACACCAAAGCAACAGCAAATGGCGTCACCAAGATTTCTTGATGGTATAGCTGGATGATCTCTATGCCAGTGATTAACAGAAGGCACGCCTCTTGATGAGCTGCGAGACATTAGAAGCTCTGGCACTGCAAGGTTATTCACAGCATTATCAGGTAACCACATAAGAGGAAATCTTGTAACACAGTAAAGAGACCATCTTGTCAATTTAGCACCAAAGTCTATCATGCTAAAATCCATCTACCATATTCAGGATAAAAATAAGGATCATAGGGTACACACCAAGCATATTTGTCTATCAATTAATCATCAAATGACCTTTCAATGATGTCCATCCAAGTGAACCATCACTTTTTCTCATTAGTAAATGCAACTTCTAATAACTCTAGTGTTAGGCTGAGAAGATCCTTCCAATGCAGAAGCTCTGAGTTTGAAACTTCAATAATGGGGTTGATCACCTTGGTGCCATCCATAACACCAGCTAGATGGTGGTCTGGCTGGTAACTGCTCAGGTACAGGTAATTGATGTATAACCGAGGGAACTAACCATGTATTCTAAGTAGCCCCATATTTTCAATAGGGTACTTCATGGGTAAAGTTCGAGACACAGAGAGAACTTGTAAGAACTAATCCAGTTTTGGTGAATAACATTTCGCTGGTGCTGTCCAACCCAGTTGACACCTCATGAAACAAGAGCTGTAGACTCTGTGCCCTCAGTAACATTGACTGCACTTCTGAAAACCTAGTTGATCCATAAGAGGGTCTTCTATTATTGGTCATCTGATGTCAGTCTCAACCCAACTTAGCATGATCAAATCAAACTGCAAGGGTCATTCATACCTAGATTCACTAAAGCACAGACCAATCTGTGACACTGACAATCTCCATATGCTTTTGTTATAGAGCCAATGATTCGAAATCTTGTCAAGGAGTAATACCAATACAACTACAGCACATAAGAATTGCAAAGATAAACCTTTCGGAAAAGTAGCATGACTTGAAAGTCTCCCCGTATTTGATGTGCTGCACATCTCCTATAGAAAATTATCAAACAAAAAATTAGCAGAAGACCTCCCTCAAGTTTTGCAACTAAATAAGAATGTAACCAGCTAAGCAACATTCAATCCTCAGGCAGAAAACCATGCACAATCCCTTCAAGACAAAAATGCGGTTCACTTTAGCACACGTCAACATATCATGAGAAAGAAGCTCCTTGCAGAAGGGGGAGGTGGATGCCAGTCAAATTCACCAACAACAGAATAAAGCAAGAGTGAATGAAGCTTAGCTCGAACAAAATGGCTTTTCAGGCTTTTTGGGATGGACAAAAAATATCATTAGCCAGACAGAGAAAAGGCACAAGTGGGTATTGCAACTAATCCCGCGAACGGATCAAAATAAGTGTCATTTGCAACGCTGAATCACTCAGCTGAGTCACAACACCATTTTCTACGTCTCCAGTCTTGATTGCAGAGAAGCTGTTCGATGGAATGGCGCAGAGAGACACTTCCAAAACACCGAGCTGTTTCTACACGTCCCTTCTCTGTCACAGCATTTCGCTCTTCAGCGACCACATCAAAAGCACCATCGACAAGAAACAAAACCAGATCCGAGCTCTAGATCATCACCATCAATGACTAAAAACACCGTACTGCGACGAGCTTATGAGCCCAAAGCAACCATTTTCGAAGCAAAAAAATAAAACGATGCCCTTTTTGAAGGTGAAAAGAATACTATCTCGTCAGGGACAGCGAATTGAAAAGCCATCATCACCTGGGTCGAAGCTGTCGGAGCATAGAGAGGCGTCGAAAAGAAGCCAATGGAGACGAAGCTGGCCATCGATGAGTGTTAATGTCTCCACCGGCCAAAAACTGCAAGCTTTGGTTTTTATTGGAGCTGGTCTGTATTTTTGCAATTTCTTCGGAAGCCTCGGCATTGACTGGAGTGATTTATCGCGTGAATAATTTATTATATGTTAGGGCAAAGGCCCTTTATTATAGGGGTGTGCAAAATGAGATCGTCCAAATCAAGAATGCCCGGATTGGACCAAACTAGCCAATTAAGTCTGATTTCTAGGAGTGTTGGTTGAGTTCCTAATTCCTAAAAGTAGAACGAATATCCGTACAATCTGGTTTCGATTCCAATGGGAAGTCGGACGAGATTGACTATCCATGCTTTTTATTATTATTTGTATTTCTTCTTAAAAATTTGTGGATTTAGTTCATTATTTTCGAGGAAATAGGAGCCTATGATTGGACCATTAGATATCTAGATTGAAGCATAGAGTTTGTTTCGAGCTTTGAATTTGTTTCTAGTCATATTTTGACAATAAAATATCCTAGTGATCAGTTCCATTGGACCGGATTGGGAACCAATGACCCCTAATCTATTATCAATAACACTATAATTTGTGGTACACCATACCACATTCATCAACAAGAAAAATGAACCTCGTATTTTCAAGATTTATTTTCTTATTTGAAGGAACAATTTCAAAAACTAAGATTTTGTTCGTTTTCACGAAACATGTGATGTTTCTGGAAAATGTTTTTCAAAAAGTCATTTTTTTTAGGAAAATGACAATATTTTAAACTACAAAATATTTTCTACCATTCGGTAAGAAAAATCTTTTCCCCATGCACACTTTTTCAATAATTTTTTATTATTTAATTTTTTAAAATTGATTTTTAATTATTATTATTTTTTCCTTTCCTTTTCTTTCTTTTCTTCTTCTTATTCCTTAGTTGGTCATCAATCATGGCAACAACCGACAATTGACCATAGGCAAGCTCGAGCCCGTCGGATCAGGCAAAGGCCCAAGCTCACCTGAGGTCATCAAGTGAGCTTAGGCCTTACCGAAAGGCGAGGCTTTGGCGACCTAAAGCAAGGCCCAAGCCTCGCCCAACTTACTGGCTCAAGCTTGTCTGTGACCAACGATTGGCCAAGGAAAAAGAAAAAGAAAAAAGTAACAAATAATCAAAAAATCAATTAAAAAAAAAGGACAAGGTGTTTGGTGAAAGAAAGTGAGGTAAAAGAAGATATGCGGTATGTTTTTCTCTACTCGAAAAGTTGAAAATATTTTCCAATATTTTATAATTTTTTTTTTCAATGATAGAAAATGTTTTTCCTAATTAATTCATTTTTTATGAATAAAATGCTAGAAAATGTTTTTGCAAAAGTCATTTTCTGTGAGACCAACGGAATCTAATGCGGTAAATTTTTTCATTTTTAATAAAATATAGCCTCAAACTCTTTATCAATAAATTGGAGTCATCGCCTGTAATTAGATTTGTCAAACGAGTGGATCGGGTCGAGTTGGGGTTGGGTTGAAAATGGTTTGTCCAAATTGATTCATTTAACTTATTTTGACCAATTTCCTTGCCATATAAATCTCGCAACTCATATTTGACCTAACTCATATCCAAATCTGGCCCAAATTGCTAAAACACTTTCACATTTAACTCAATTTAGAAAAGCTCATATTTAAACTTAGTGAGAGCACCAAATGAGCAGCGCGCGAGATCGAGTAGAGATGAGAGAGAGTGAAAAGAGTCATAAAAGTGAGTTAGGTCTAAATAAATTGTGACTCATTCAACATCCATATCATATCCATTTATGACTTGTAGAGTTATGTCTAAACTCATTTATAATTCATTTACTAAATAAAATTAACTCATAATAATGCAGCCCATCAAATATTAGTTAAAAAATGGATATATGACTCATTTGCAAAAACAACTTGCATTCACTGCAAAAAAAAATCATGGCTGCAAGAGTCAAAGTCAGGATTCAAACTAATGACTTGTTCAAAAACCATGTAAGACAACAAGGGAGATGCTTATAATTCGAATTGGAGACGAAGATGATCACTAAAACATAAAGTGAAGCACAAAAAAGGAAAAGGAAAAAGAATAAGAAACCTCGTGGAAATTTATTTATGCCCCTGCATTACAAAATACAAGAGCTCTAGAGTATCCTTCTGCTAGATAACTAGGAACTGCCAATGAAACGAAAACTTCTGGTGCTGTAGCTTAAGACATTACATATAGGAAGCAGCTTCATATGGATATGCTATTTGGGATCCCTTTGCCAGTAAGTCCAACCTCACTGCTGGGATACAGCAGAGTGTAAGGCATCCTTACCAGCCCGGCCCTGTTCCTCCATCTCTCATCGCTGTTCATGTCCGTGATCCTCTGCTCGATCTCTTCCAACCTCTTTCCAAATTTCTTGAATGCTTGAAGCGGAGCTTCATCACTGGTCCACTCGGCCGTATCTCTCTGCCCGAGGTAAACCTCATCAGGAGAGTGCTTCGACAGAATCTCCACCAGGGAAATCCCTAACAAGGATAGAATCTGGGGAGTTATTGTTTTCAGGAGAGCCTTCTCGCGGTTCGTCTTGAGCTCTTCGTACTCGGGAGTTCCTTCTTTAGGAATTAATCTCCGGCTCATCGCAGGCCGGTTTGGAGGATACCCTCCGAAGGGGTATTGTCCAAAATTGATGGCTGCATGGAGAGCCGAAGCGACCCAAATGATTATAGTGCAAGTTTGGATCAGTTCGTCCAGGGACTGCATTTTAGGCCACCAAGGTTTGTCTTTAAGGTCACCGTGACCTACTTCTCTGAGTTCTTTCCACCAGGACTGAAGTTCAGTGTCCTCTTGCACCATCTTATCATTCTTGTAGTAGAAACTGCAGTAGTCCCGGACCCACGTTTCAATGGCGGACCATATCTCAAGCCCATCAACGGCAAACGGGTAGTCCTCTATAACTAGGCGCAGCCCGTGTCTTGAATTAGCATCCTCTACTGCCATGCCTCTAATGAAAGCAAAAAAATTGGCCCCTCGTCACTTTCAGTAATCACAATATGCAAACTCATCAAATGCATCGCCAAAATCTATCTAATGAGGCTGCTCGATTGCTCGTTGTATCACATCCCCAATCCTATGGAGACACTCTTTCCAACTTAAACCAGCAGAATCAACTCTAGCTCCAATAAAAATAGTATTTGAAAGAAGTAGATTTACCTCTTGATGAGATCAGCAGGGAGTGCTTGTTCGGGAAAGACCCAATCCTTGTAAGCAGCACATGACATTTCCAATGAAAACTTCGCAGGGAAAACCGTCATCTCAAGCGCTCCACCTGCACTGATCAGGATCTGCCTTGCAAACCCATTGATACTCATGGTGTCGCGAAAATGAGGATGCAGAAGTTTATGAATCGGATGAAGAACACTAAGCTGCCGATTGGTGGCAATTATGAATGGCTCAATGATAGCATGAGTCTTCAACCTGCAAGTGAGCATAAATGTTCAATACACGTCCAAAAAGAAGGGGGGGAAATGGCTTTCTAACTCGTCAATCAAGATGCTATCATGACTTCTACCAGTGGCTGATGAGTTGATGATAGCCTGAGTCATTGACGGAAACATAGGCTTTGGCTAGGTCCCAAAGTGTACCCTCAATACCATCCTTGGCTGGTTTGTAAACCTCGCTTATTTCACCAAATTCATCCCCATCAGGATGGGGCAGGATCAGTTCAATTGCCAATGGCTTCAAAGTTCCGTCTTCTTTCAAGCATAGAAGTGTCCTCGTGGCATAGGTCTTTGTCGAAGTTGTGTTTATTCCCCGAAGGAATGGCATCAGAGTATCGTAATGATCTAAAATGAACAATTTCTTCTCCTCGATAGCCTGGTGAAGCAGAAAATAGGATTCATGTCTATGACACACCATCATGTTCAGTACAATAAATCCAACAGATCGGAGATTGAATAAAGAAGAATTACCTCATCCAGGGTGCGCCCACCCAAGTTTTCCTCTATATATACTCTCATGTCTGGATTATTTTCAGGGTTGAGCTTGCTTTTACAAGGAAATTCCTGCAATGAATCGAGAAGGCATGAGGGACAAAATTGAAAAGTTATTTTCTGCTTTATGCCAGCATCTACCAAATCCTGCACTGATTTATCACACAATCATTTTGACACCAGTAGCTAAGAATAATGATGGTAATGCAAAAAACGTGAAATGCCACATTTTGTTCGGACGTCACAGCATGGCAGCCAATTATGGGGGTACTTGACAAAGCAAGGCACAGAAGTGTGGGCAAACCTGGAGACAACAGATGAGAACGGGGTCCACCCCAGCCAGCATCTCTCTTGCAAATTCCTCATCTGTACTCCATGCTGATTTATCTTCTGCTTGACCAATGAACAGTACAGTAAGAAAAGCAAAATTTCATGGTGATGAATGAGAACTTGCAGTCCGTTGCTGTAGTCATAAGGCTGATAATAAATTTACCCTTAATGACTTGGGGCATCGGAAATTTGAGGAAACCGTCGCTGTCTGTACGAATAAGTTCCCTGAGCATCTCCGAAGGGACGCCTTCCATGATTCTTTCAATGAACTGGTTCTTCTGCAGCTTGATACCTCCTTCATAAACCTTTAGAATTTCTTGGAAGTTATCAAATTCACCCGGGGTTCTATCAAATTGTCCTTCAGCCGCAGGTATAAGAAAATGGGCAACGGATTTCACAGCAAAAGCCAGCAAGTCCGAAAACTTTATGTGGCTGAATCGCTCATCCCTTGGGACATAGATGCTCAAGCTCTGCAGGATATGTAACCTGCTTTCAACATTTGGATCTGGATGACAATTCACAAAAACCACAAGGCTGTCAACAACTGCCAAGATTACTAGTAAATTATACTACTCGCAATTCACATGTGCAGGCTCTATCCTCACAGTTCCTTAGTGGATCATCTAGGGTTTCCCAACAATATCAGCTCTGGTACTATTTAAGCATTGCGAATTAGATGCATTTATTTTATCAAACACAACCAGAAAATATGCAAATCTGACCTTCCTCAGTTGGTGGTCGGCCTGTTCTTCCTCTGCGGGGATAAGGATGGTCAGTAGACCCTCCAAGAATTGGACGGACATATTTCGGACCCTTCTGGGGTTCAGACAAATCATTGTAGCAGGCATAGTCATAGACCCTCTCCCATTCTTTGCGCTCGCCTGTTCCATCTCCTCTCAGGTTCTCCAATTCTTCTTCTCTGTACTTGTTTAGTGGTGCTGGTGTTTCGCTTGGAAGATATGTCTGCAATGATGAAATAACTTCATCAGGAAAGGAAATCGTAGCGCCTTTTCAGATCTCTATTTTATATGTTTGTTCAGTATATACTCGCGGTACTATATCTGCAGGCAAATGAGCGAGATAATGAAGTGCACAAGAACATTTAAGGGTTAAAAGTCCAGAAGGTCCACTTTGCCCAACCAAACATGCATTTTTGAGACAACATTTGAGAAGTCATTGCCTTACATTATGCCTTACTCATCATTATCTACTTCCTCTTAGCATGCATACCTTATTGACAAAGAAGATCCTGTCCTTCGCGTAGCACTGAGCAGGATAAACCCAGGAGTTGCAAACAAAGTGGATCTGACCATGACCAGGGACGTCTTCAAGAGTGACTGTCTTGAGGAAGAACTCACTGTGATGATTATTTCTTATCAGGAATGCTCCAGGAACTCCTGTCTCCTGGTCCAAATGATGTGTCAAACTGAATGCCAATTCACCCGGTGCCAAACAGGCGCTGGTTTTCACCGGATCCTCCAGGTGCACTGGATTTCCAAGTTTGCCTTGCAACTCATTCCCTACACAGGAGAAACTTTCCAATGAAATTCAGCAATTGAGGATGCTATTTTTGCGAATGCAGCCCAAGTTGAAGGATGATACGATTCACAGATTAGATTATCCGAAGCCAGATGGACCAAACTTACTTTTAGGCTTTGTTTGTTTCACTGGAAATGATTTTCAACATTCTTTTTGCAGGATATATTATTGGCAAACGACAATTGTCAACAGCCAAACACAGAGGATCCTAATAAAGTGTATATTCTCTCTTTATCCTCATCCTATGGAATTTAAGCATTCCAGAAATGATTTGGCTATTGAGAATTTACTGGAAGATGTCGACTTTCACTACATGCTTGAACCGGGCTCAGTCTGAATTAACACTATAAGTTGATAGCAGGACGCTACAATCCAGGGAGAAGAATTCCGAAAGCCCTGAAGACAACTTGATTTGTTCAAGGAAATAAAACATAACCCATGTTATCAATCTAAGTGCCCCCGACAACCAGGCCACAAGGTAAGTCAAAAACTGATTAACGCTTTAATTTTCAAACTGAGCATCGACATCCATACATTAGGTGGATCCCCAAGACCTTCGAGAGGTTTTTGCCCAGAAGAGAAATGAACCTCGCATATCTTCCAGACTCTAATCTGATGAGTTTGCCATTTATCCTACAACCCTTTTAGAAGCAGTCCTTCAAATAACACTTCCAAGTGCATATGTTCTGCATATTATCAAACACTTAGAAATGAAAGTAACGAGATATCGTTCCCACGTTCCCTCATATGAATAGGCCAACTTGAATCCAGATGGATAGGTGGCCGAAACATGGAATTGTTTACACTCCATGAATTGTGGAATCGAGCATGCACCGTGCGCTGAATCGAAACTACACTCACGTGTCTGCTCGAGATCTTTTCTTTTGGGGATCATAATTCCAGATCAATCAATCGAAAACATCGCACCAACCAACCGTTGACTTGGATTTTTTGTCATTGACGTGGAATTTTTTTTTCATTGACTTGTAGTTGAGACTTCACTCTCACGGTTTACCCAGACCCTATTCGGACTAAAATTCTGTGGGCTTCCATGGTTCCACCTCTACCCTCGCTAAAACCATCTCTGCAACTGGAAAACCATCTGCTAACCCCACAATACTAATTAACGAAGAAAAAACCCGGAAAAAAAAAAAAAAAAAAACAAGAACCAGTTCTCAGCTGTTCTCTCAATTCCTGAACACAAACCCACTTCGCAGGATTTCGCAGAAACTTAAAAGAAGAAAAGGATAACAAGAGAAACCCACCATGATCTGCGTTGACCGCGCTGATGAACTGCAAGGACACGTCCTTCCCCCCCAACTCATGACCCGTCACCTTGTCCACCAACCCGCGGCCCACCTCCACGACCGTCGAGGCGAAGCTCGTGAAGTCCGTGGCCTTCTTCTTCCTCAGCACCACCTGCCCTCCGATCCGCCCGCCCTCGAGCTCGCCCGCCTCGCACCTCATCTTCTTGTTCCCATTCTCGTTGCTCGTCACGCTCTTGGTCGTGGTCGCATCGGCCATTCTCTCTCTCTCTCTCTCTCTCTCTCAAGATCAAGAACCGAGGAGTGAAGGAGCCAAGAAAAGCAAGAAAAGCCTGTCGATGGCCGGCGGTTCTCTCTCTCTCTCTCTCTCTCTCTCAAGATCAAGAACGGAAGAGTGACCGACCCAAGAAAAAGCAAGAAAAGCCTGTCAATGGCTGGCGGTGGGTCTGAGGGAGGGAGCGAGGGGGGAGAAGATGGCTTTATAGGCGGAGGAATCAAATCAAACTACCAGTGATCCATGGCCATGTGGATCTCCTCTACTGCGAAGCTTACCGGGTCTTCTGAGGAAGCTGCACTGCTATTGCATAGATATGGAAGAAGACTTATAGAATTAACTGTTGACTTTTCTATGCTTTATTTATTTTTGTTCATCATTGAGTGGCTGCGCGTTCCCCCTTGAATTATATATATTTTGCAACTCGACGTCACATTTTTATAGTGGGAGGAAAGCGATGGTTGGTACGCAGAAATAATATAAGCACGCTGGATAATTTAAATATAATTACAATCAAATCTGCCTCAGGTACGATTTGGCCCTGACTTTATATATTCTTTAGTCAAGGGTTAATCAATGAATTTGACATTTTTTTATGGGGGAATAAAGAGCAAATATGGTATCTTGCCTACGTTGCATTGTGCATTACCCATTTCTTTCGAGCTTGCGAGAATGCCGAGCAAGGATCGATACTTATGGTGAGCTGGACATGGTGTGATGACACGATATCATCACTCATCGAATGCGAATTTTACTTTTTACTAGGCAAAAAAGGGCGGCAGTGGAGCACAAATTCTGAAGCGGGGGCATCAGAAAGTATCCAGACAATTAATTAATGTGGGAGAATCGTTCCTCTGTGTAGGTGAAATATGAAAGCATCATTAATTAATGCGGTCAAAGTACGAGGCCAGAATGGGAAAAGATGGAGTGCATGGGAATGGGAAAAGATGGAGTGCATCTTTTCCTTTTCACATCGATAAGGTGATAAAGACATTCTTCATGTTTCCCACTATAGCACTCAAGTCTCTTGCCCTTGAAGTCGCTGAGTCAAGGGTCACGAGCTTCGACTCGAATTCATTGACTCAGTTAGAAATTTGAAAAAAAAAAAAAAAGGAGGAGGAGGAGGTAATAATTGTTCCTATTTTTTTTTTTTTTTTGAAATGTATATGTATATATATTTGTATGTGGGATTCTTGATTGGCGGTTATCTTGTTCGACGGGAAGTCAACCTTGGATCATGAGTTTGGCCAAACTTATTAATGCACCTTCCGCTTGTCAGGAAGTGCTGACAGTAAATGATTGATTTTGCTGTTTAGGGCACTTGTTTATAGCCATTCTTTGATAAAGATTAATGTTACAAAAAGTTGAAATTAATAATACGTTTATCATTAAATTTATAATGATCAAAAAATCTAAATTGATATACATTTAATAAATTTACTCTCATTTAGTTTCTATTAAATTTTACCGTTAAATTATTAAATTTGATGATACATAATAATTAAATTTGAAGTTTTATTTGTCATTTATGATAAGTGCCAGTTTATGATTGTTAATGGTAAATTTATCGTAAATGTATTCGTTTTGAGTTTTTTTATCAAAAAGTTAATTTGATATAAATTTCTTATAAATGTATTAATTTAAAGTTTTTTGTGATATTAATGTTTTAATCAATTGGTTTTAGCTTATTACAAATTCGGAGGGGATCTTGATGAGATAAGTCGATCCATTCAAGGGTCTGTCGCTTCTCTCATTGGCCAAAACATAGGATATTTAATGTTTTTTGGGAAGCTTAGGTGGCTTTTAATGATGGGAAACAAGCACAGAAGGAATTGGACAACTGAGATAATGAAAGACAGCTAGCAAGACAGCCGCTTTATGAACAGTGGCTCTCCTTTTTCACCCATAATGTAGTTGTTGTTTCTTTTGTTCTTCTTTTTCCTTCACCAGGTTTAACACGAGGCGTTGCAATCCGAACCCTTGCTTGTTAATTTCTTCACTTATGTTAGCTTAAAGTGGAGGATTTGAGATGTCATGAAACTTACTCGGCCTCGTCAAGGCCAATACTTATGTTACCCACCTCAAGGGTTGCTTTGAAGGATAGAAAAATAAGCCAAATTAGAAGACAAGTATAATGATGGCCACCTTAATCGTTGATCCTGCAGAATCAAACCATCAGATTGAGTAGATAATGTCTGGATGGGTAGGTTATGCGATGGACACGGAACAGAAAATTAAATATAAAATGGTTTACAGTTCACAAACTTGAGAAAGAAAAAAAAATAACCGTGTTGATGATTAACCTATTAGGATTTGCCGCACAATTATATAAAAAAAAATAGAGAATAAAAGTGAGAAAATGAATTTGAAATGCAATGTTTTATCCCAGTTTACTTATAAACTAGGATATGTCCAATATGATTCCATTATAATTTTACCTCGATACCTATTTTTTACATTCATCAATTATAAGAGAAAGAGAAATATATATATATATATATTATATATATATTATTCAGTAATTATTCATAGGCTCAAGTTTAAATTACCAATAAAATATGAGTTTGAATTATAAAGGCCTCTAGACTCTCGCCCGCTCATCTGGATGCCTAGTGACATCTTGTATGTTAAAATGCACGTGTGGGTGAGTTATATTATATTAATCTCATATAAGAGAATCGGTGTGATGTAGAGTAGTTAATATATCTTAGTTATGCCATAACTCATTGGTTTAAATTTTTGAATGAAGATGGGTCCAACTGGATATATTAATGTGCTTGTATTTAAACTCCCTCTTGGCTATCTCTCTAGAAGAAGGTTTTAGACTTCTGCTTACATAAACCTAACTTTCTAGCTGAATCTCATAACCTGAGTCCAACACTGTCTATAGGAGTATGAACCATACTTTTCCAGTCCCTAAACAATCAATTGTGCATGTGAAGGTTGAAACTGGTAGATAATGTCTTCTTCTTGTACAAGCAGTTAGCCTAGCAATTAGCAGACTTGAGTACCAGAATTTGACGAACATCTGTCATGCTTCACTTGTTTTGTGTATAATCGTATTTCATACTTTACACTAACTTTCATCCTTGCGAACAAAAGATAGTTCACAAGAAAAAGAAAGAACAGGTATGCGTGCGAATGTTCAGATCGAGACGCCTCGACCTGCCTGACCGGGTTCCTCCACCTCCTGTCCCCATTCATCCTCACAATCCTTCCCTCGACTTCTTCCAGCTTCTTCCCGAACCTCTTGAATGCCTCCAGCGGCTCAGCGTCAGCCGTCCACTCGGGAGTGTCTCTCTGCCCGAGGTACACCTCGCCGCTAGAATGCTTCGACGGGATCTCCATAATTGAAATTCATGTAAGTGTCTAAAGCAGGGCATTCATAGTTTCAGGAAAGCCTTCTGGGATTTTGCTTGAGCTCTTCATATTCAGAAGTACCTTCCTGCGTAATGGTGTTCGTTCAGGTATATGTCAGGTCCTTGAGAGTCTGCATTTTAGGCCACCAAGGCTCGCCCTTCTCGTCCATCCTCCACAAGTTCCTTCCACCAGGATTGGAGTTCCTTTGCTTCTGGAAGGAAACTTATTCCTAACTTATCAAATGTCAAACTATTTACAATCAATCAAGGAAACGGATTCCATATATTAATACACGAGAGACATGTTCAAGAAAAACTCGAATCACGAACTAAATGAGTGTATCATGCTTTGGAACATACTTTAATTTTTCACAAATTAAATGCTCCGATTTTAGGCTTGAGAGTTCCATAGCGAATCGTGTGTTAGAGATGGAACGTTCGGGAAGTAGGAATGTTGTTCCTCACTGAATATTTAATAAAGAGAATAAGGCCGTTTGTCTCTATCTCTTTTCTTAAAGATAACACACAATTATATATCTCTCTATATTTAAAATAACGGTAAGAGCAGTTAATTTTTATCCACAAGTGACCACCTTATTCCCAAGTAACTGTGTCACGGGTCATGGGCTGGGCTGGGCTGGGCTGGGTTGGGCTAGCCCAACATGGGCGGTCCAACCCATGAGAACATAATCCATTACTTCTGAACCATCTCGTCACTCTCGTAATAGAAGTAGCGGTAGTCCTCAACGCGCGTCCTGATCGCAGACCAGATCTCGAGCCCGTCTACCGCCTAGGGGTAGTCCTCAATAGGCGGAGGCCATGCTGGGAATTTGCGTCTTCCACAGTGACTCCCCTGAAGACAGGAAAAGGTGTATTTTCCACTCTAGAGTCAGCTATCAAAATGATTCAAGCAAAACAAACTGTAGCCATATTGATAGCCTGGGGTGTTCCAAGTACATTTTTGCAGCCTGCGGTCAGCCTTGATTTTTCTCACTTTTAGGAGGAATTTGTAATAGAAGTCTTATATTTTAGAGTATTACTTATTTACCGTGCGATGAGGTCAGCGGGAAGCGCTGGCCAGGGGAAAGCCCACTGTGTGTAGAAGGCATGAGCTTTAGCCAGCTACCAGAGGGAACATTCGGCACCTTGATTAGCCGGAGTGTACACCTTGCATATTGCGCTGAACTCGTCTCCCTCAGGAGGTTGCAAGCTAAGCTTTATTGCCAGCGGCTTCAGGGTACTGTCATCCTTCAAGAAGAGGAGTGTTTGTAACCCATACATTTTGTTGGTAGTCATATTTATGCGCCTCAGAAGAGGCCAGAGCTCAGTCAAAAAAAAAGAAGAAGAGGCCAGAGCACGTCTATGTACAGTTTGTTCATCTCGATAGCCTGCATTTGGTCATTGTCATTCTAATTCAGAGATACGAACTTAAATGAACTTCTCATCATTTTTCAAACAAGTTTGAGCATATGGACACTCTTAGAGATGTGGAATGCCACAATGAGAGATGCGATGACGGTACCTGTTTGACAGTCAATCAATTTAATTGCTTCTGAATGAGCTCTTCCCTTATTGAACTGCTCTGGTTGCCATATATTTTAGGGTCTAGCTTGCTTGCTGGTGGATTTCTGTTCTGCTTCGTGTTAATATTAAGTGAAATAGTATGAGGTGAAACATGAATGATATTTTTGTTCACCTTGAGATGGTGAATCAAGAAAGGGTTGACTCTGGCAAGTATTTCTCTACAGAATTCATCATCTGTCCCCCAGGCAGACTTATCCTCTGCACAAGATGATTGCTCAAAGTTAGGAAAACTATTAAGTGTTTTGCCTGAGAATTAATCAGATAGAAAGAAGGCTTTATAGAGATATATCCATTACCTTTGAACACTTGAGGCATGGCGTACTTGAGAAGCCCTTCCCCATTGGTCCGGACAATTGCCTTGAGCATCTCCAGGGGAGTGTTCTCCTTCAGACTCTCGAGCAAAGGGCCGTCAGGAAGCTTGATACCGTCTTGTAGAGCTCGAGCACTTCCTGGAAGGATTTGAACTCGTTGGACATGCTGTTGCATGTAGCCTCTGGCTCGGGTCCAGAAATGGAGCCCCGGCCTTTAGAGCGTAAGTAACTCTGACATCCTTAAGTGACCAAACTGTTCATGATCAAAGGCTGCCTGCTATCGCTATTTGGATCTATCAATAACATCGTGAAAATTCAGCAGCATATACTTACAAATGAAGCGTCTTAGTAAAGAAAAAAGAAAAAGAAGCCAAATTAATCTCACATAGAGTTCAAGGTTCATGAAATGAGTCCAATATCAAACCTTTCTCAGTCAGTGCTCAACCGGTCCTTCCTCTGCAAGGATAGGGATATTCAGCGGATCCTCCTATAACTGGGCGGGCATACTTCGAGCCCTTGTCTAGATCCTTCAAATCATTGTAATAAGCATAGTCGTATACCCTGTCCCACTCCTGAAGCTCTCCTGTTCCGTCATGTCATTCCACATCTCTGAGAGTGTCCATATGCTCAAACTCGCTTAAAAATGATGAGATGTTCATTTAAGTTCGTTTCTCCGAATTGAAATGACAATAAACGAATGCAGGCTATCGAGATGAACAAACTGTACATATTGTCTCACCACGACGTGCTCTGGCCTCTTCTCAGGCTGGCAAATATGACAACCAGCAAAATGTATGGGTCGCAAACACCCCCCTTCTTGAAGGATGACGGTACGCTAAAGCCGCTGGCAGTAGCGCTTAGGTTGCCACGTCCGGAGGGAGACGAGTTCAACGCACTAAGCAAGGTGTACTCGCCAGCCGATCAAGGCATTGAAGGTTCCATCTGGCAGCTGGCTAAAGCTCATGTGGCGGTTATCGACGCGGGCCATCATCAACTCATCATCCACTGCTAAATATTCCTATGGTGGACTCAACTATGTAAAGAAGAGGAAGTCGATCTATTTCCTTCTTATTGATTATTTCCTTATTCTTGCCGCTGGTTGAATTCTCACTCTGTGATCGAACCGTTTGTGATTGCAATAATTAAACTACTGAGCATGCTTCACCCGATCTACAAGCTATTGCTTTCTCATTTCCATGATATGATGAACATAAACGCCTTCGCCAATCAGATTCTGATCAATGCCGCAAGAATCTTGGAGCCGACTGTTTTCCTGGCGAAGTATGGCATGGAGCAAGCACTCCTGAAGCTCTCCTGTTCGGTCTCCTCTCAAGTTAACTAACACTTCCTTTCGGTACTTCGCTAGCAGCGCCGGAGTTTGGCTTGGAAGATAAGTCTGAAATAACGTACTATACCGTCACAGCCGGAGGCAACCTAAGGAACTCTGTCCTATCATATTGCTATTTTCGTGCTAAAGCATAGAATATAGTCCGAAACTGAAATGCCTTTACCCAACACAAAGCGAATTTTATAAGCGGAATGGCCCACTTCAATGACATTGGAAAGCTTACAAGACGCTAAAACCGTCTAAAAGTAGAGTATAACCTCAAGAACTCCTAGCGAGATTCTACTACACAAATTCATTTTTCTGAAGGCTTGGACCATTTGAAGAATCGCTCCTAATTTTCTATATTAACTAATTCTTCAGAACTGCTATATGTAAAGTGTTAGAAGTGCGAAGGATAAAGTGATCTTTAGGACCGTTGGGGCTTATTTTGATGTATATAAATTAAACTTTATTGAATAATACAAAATCAATTTTCTCTCTCATGGTATCAAATCTTAGGGCTTAACCCTAGTCAATAGAGCAGCCACTCGCCGCCGTCAACCACTCACCGGAACAGTCAGCCATCGCTGCCGCAACTTGTCTTCGTTGTAAGAGTTTTCCTAATGTTGACTACATTAATTGATATTATAATTTACCATTTTACGGTTACCGTTTTACGGGTTTGGTCTAAGGTGAAATAGAATGTTGCTTAATTAGTCTAATATGAGACTGGCTAGTGTGGGCTGAGTTGAGCCTAACCCGTAATGAGAGGGTCTAGTTGGAAACTCTACAAATAATGCTCAAGTCTTTCCTCTAACCCTAATTCTCACAAGTAATGTTAACCTAGCGCTAAAGGGTGAGGGGCCGTCTTATCGAGCCAATGATACAGAGGGCAATAAAGGAAAATGACTTACGTGTGGAATATTGCTTTTCCGCTTCCGCTTCAAGAACGATGGATCTCAAAGCAGATGCGTTAGTCTTTCTATTCAATTATCTATGTTCTTGTTCTAGTTATGGAGATCTTGGGATTGCACTTTTTGCATCCAACATGTGGTATTAGAGCAATTATAACCTAGAGCTTGAAGGCATATAATTTTCGCCCTATTTTGTGATTTTTGTGATTTTTGTGATTTTTTGTTCAATAAAAATCAAATTTAATCACAAATTCGGCCTGGGCTTGTCGAGACAAGCAAATTTGTGGGCGGCGAGTCACCAGGGGAGGCCCTACGCACCCCCACACGTGGCCACGTGCCCTCACGTGGGGGCATGGCTCGCGCGTGTGACACATCGCGATGCTGACGTCACGATGACGTTAGCAACCCAAGCCTAACCTGACTTGACCTGTCAACCGGTTGAACATGGCGGTTGGATCGGACGGTTGAGTCGAGAAGCAGTCGGACCGCTACCGGTTGGACCAGTTTTGACCGGTCTCTTCGCCCGTGCGTGAGCTCCACGTGCCGCGCACTCAGGCAGCGCGTGCAAGCGCGTGGAGTTTCTGATCGGTGCGTGGTTGGCGGCTACAGGTTCGTATGATCATTTTCTATCTTGTGGTGTATTTATGTTACATGTTTGATGATTTTATGGATGTGAAAATACATATGAAACCCTAAATACGTGTATTTTTAGTATATTTTTCACGTATTTTCTTGTATTTTTCTGTGATTTTGGAAATACAAGTGTTGGTTTACTGATATGTTATCACATAAACATGAATAGAAGGGATGTCTTTCTTTTTTAAGTTGTTTTTTTCCCTAATCAGGAGTCAACACAAGGCATTAAAATTCAAATCGTTGCTTGTTAATTTCTTCACTTAAGGTGAATTTGTTTCGTGAATGATTTGAAAAAAAAATAAATTCTTCACCTATGAAAATGAATGAACAAGAAATATTTTCATTATTTGTAAAAATGTTTAGAAATATATAGTTGTCAATAATGGAAAATTCTGTCATTGACTAATTATTTCAAACAACATAATTTTTAGGAATATCAAGAAACAATCTCATCTTTCACGAAAACATTTAGACTAGAGAGTTGTTGATCATCAACTAATTATTTAAACAATACAAGTAAAAACAATCATTTTTAGAAAAATATTTTACAAGTCAATCATTTCCGCAAAACCAACGAAGCCTTATTTTTGCTTAAAGTTACATGGTCGAGGATTTGAGATGTTGCATAACTTATTTGGCCTCGTTGAGCCAAAACTCAAATTACATGGGAAAATATCCATGCCAATTTAGTATTAAATATTTTAATTATACCAATTGAGTCCACTTCAACAAATTACAATCAAAATTGATCAGATAGACTCAATTAGCAAAATCTGAAAAGGTTTAACACTCAATTGGCACAATTAAAAGATTTAGGACTCAATTAATTAAAGTGCAATAAATTTATGAGTTTTCTGGTAATTTTCCCCATATTACACACAGCACGGAAGGCTTTTCATTCACCATAATGTTCCAAAACTTGAAGGTCTGCTTCGAAGATTGGAAACATAGGCCGAATTCGACAATTTAAGGGTTCTAGGAGAGCGAGATGACTATAACGATCATCAACTAAATTCTCATGCCTGCAAAATCAAACCATCCGATTGAGCATGTAGCCTAGATGGTCAACTTATGCAATCGATTTAGATCAGAAAAAAGAAGATGAAACTCATTTATAGCTCATGAACTTGCTATGGAAGAAGAAAAGGAACATGTTGGAGGTTGAACCTGAGGTTCCATACTGAATTTTACAACCTGACATTTTTCCAATCCTGAAAACAATCGATTGTAAATGTAAAGTTTGAAACTCCTACATAACTCGACAAACACTTCATGCTATATTTGTTTTGTGGTTATTCATATTTCGCATTTACACTAGCTTTCACACCAGAACAGAGGAACAGTTAACAACAAACAAACAAGAAAAGAACAGGCATGCGTGCACAAGTTCAGATCGAGACGCTGTTGGGAATTCCCTTGGCAGTCACTCCGCCTTCGCTGGTAGGGTAAAGCAGCATATAGGGCACCTCGACTGGCCCGACCCGGTTCCTCCACCTCTTGTCCCCATTCATCCTCATAATCCTTTCCTCGACTTCTCCCAACTTCTTCCCGAACCTCTCGAACGCCTCCAAAGGCTCAGCATCTGCTGTCCACTCCGGAGTGTCTCTCTGCCCAAGATACACCTCATCGGTAGAATGCGTCGAAAGGATCTCTATAAGCGAAATTCCTAGAAGTGTCTGAAGCTGGGCTGTTATAGTTTTCAGGAAAGCCTTGTCAGGATTTTGCTTGAGCTCTTCAAATTCGGGAGTACCTTCCTCGGCCATATAGCGACGGCTGAGGGTGGGCCGGTTCGGGAGGTACCCTGCATAAGGGTATTGCCCGAAGTTCACAGCCGCATGGAGAGCAGACGCGATCCAGATGGTGATCGTACATATCTCTGTTAGGTCCTTCACAGTCTGCATTTTAGGCCACCAGGGCTCACCCTTCTTGTCGCCGTGTCCCTCCTCCACGAGTTCCCTCCACCAGGATTGGAGTTCCTCATCCCCCTGTACCGTCTCATTGCTCTTGTAATAAAAGGAGCAGTAGTCCTCAACCCACGTCTTGATTGCGGACCAGATCTCGAGCCCATCTACCGCATAGGGGTAGTCCTCGATCAATAGGCGGAGGCCATGCGGGGAGTTCGCATCTTCTACAGCGACTCCCCTGAAGACAAGAAAAGGTAGAAATTTTTCGTCACTCAGTCTATCAGAATAATTCAAGTAAAACAAACGATAGCTATATTGATATGTATCTCGGCACAGGCCTCGGCAATTCCAAGTACATTTGCGCAATCTTCATCGGCCTTGATTTTTTTTTTTTTTGAAGCAATTTTAAATAGAAGTCTTATGGATGATTTATATGTATAGAACAGTGAATTTACCGCTTGATGAGGTCAGTAGGAAGCGCTTGCTCGGGGAAAATCCAGTTCTTGTAGATGGCTGAAGACATCTCCATGGAATACTTTGCTGGGAATACAGTCGTCTCCAGGATTCCACCCGCATTGATCACAATCTGCCTGGCGATTGCATTTATCTCCATCGTGTCGCGGAAATGGGGATGCAAAAGCTTGTAGATTGGGTGAAGCACACTCAATTGTCTATTTGTTGCAATCACAAATGGTTCAATCGCCGCGTGAGTATTCAACCTGCAGTAAGAATCAAGAAAATTATCAATATGCAGTAAATAAATAAATAAAAATTTCCCTTCTTTATATAGGTGAATGCTCCTCTGAGATCTTTACCAGTGGCTGCAGAGTTGGTGATAGCCTGCGTCGTTAACTGCCACATAAGCTTTAGCCAGTTGCCAGATGGAACCTTCGACGCCTTGATCGGCGGGTGTGTACACCTTGCTTATTGCACCAAACTCGTCTCCCTCAGGATGCGGCATGCTAAGCTCTATTGCCAGCGGCTTCAAGGTACCGTCATCCTTCAAGAAGAGGAGTGTTCGAGTAGCATACGTTTTAGTGGTAGTTGTGTTTATCCGCCTCAGATATGGCATGATCGAATCATGGTGATCCAATATGAACAATTTGTTCATCTTGATAGCCTGCATTTGTTATGCATCGTTTCAATTTGGATATTATAACTTAAATGAGCTCGCCATCATCTTTTAAGCAAGTATATGGACGCTCTTAGTGATGTGAGATGCAAAGAAGGTACCTGTTCGACAGTTAATCCATTCAGTTGCTCCTGAATGAGCTCTTCCCTTATTGAACTGCTCTGGTTGCCATATATATTAGGGTCTAGCTTGCTTGCCGGAGGGAATTCCTGAAATCAACAAAAAATGTTCAATCAACTAGACAACCGGTGGAACTCCATTTCGCACCTCATTTTAATATTAACTGAATTTGTTTGAGCTGTAACATGAAAGATATTGTTTTTTACCTGGAGACAGCGAATCACGACAGGGTTGACTCCAGCGAGCATTTCTCTACCGAATTCTACATCGGTCCTCCAGGCAGTCTTATCCTCTGCACAGGATGATTGCTAAACGTTAGGAAAACAGCCTCGAACTAATCAGATGAAAAAGGTCCCATAGATATATGTATCCATTACCTTTGATCACTTGAGGCATGGGGTACTCGAGAAGCCCTTCCCGTCTGTCCGAAAGAGTATCTTAAGCATCTCGAGGGGAATGTTCTCCTTCAGACTCTCCAGCAAAGGGCAATCGGGAAGCTTAATACCGCCCTCATAGAGATTGAGCACATCCTGGAAGGAGTCAAACTCATTGGGCGTGCTGTCGAATATACTCTCTAGCTCGGGCTTCAGAAATTGACCCACGGCTTTTAGAGCATAAGCAAGGAAGTCAGACATCTTTAAGTGGCCAAACCGTTCGTCCCTTGGAACGTATGTGTTTAGGCTCATGAGCAGAGGCAGCCTGCTCTCAGTATTAGGATCTGTCGATAACATCATGAAAATTCAGTAAAATATACTTACAAATGAAGCATCACTGTCAAAAAAAAAAAAAGAAGCCATAATAATCTCACATTGAATTGGAGATTCATGATATGAGTGCATTATCTAACCTGTTTCAGTCGGAGGTCGACCGGTCCTTCCTCTGCGAGGATAGGGATATTCAGAAGATCCTCCTAGAACAGGGCGGGCATACTTCGAGCCCTTGTCTGGATCACCCAAATCATTGTAGTAAGCATAGTCGTACACCCTGTCCCACTCCTGAAGCTCTCCCGTTCCATCTCCTCTCAAGTTAACTAACTCTTCCTCTCGGTACTTCACTAGTGGCGCTGGAGTTTGGCTTGGAAGATACGTCTGCAATAACGTGCTATCTTATTAGAGACAACCTAAGGAACCCCGTCCAATCAAATTGCTATTTCATGTGACAGAATAGAACAGAGTCCGAAACTGAAATGCGTTCAGCCAATATTAAGTGCAATTCCTAAGTGAAATGCCGCACTTTGGCGAAATCGGAAAGCTTACAAGATGCTGAAACTGGCTAATTCCTAGGAGTGAGATCCTACTACCCAAATTATGTTTTCGGAAAGCTAGGACCGCTTGAAAAGTCACTCCTTTCTGACCAATCGGCTAATCCTTAAGGACAACTCTATGTAAAACAAGATTTAAGTCTTCATATCGGAGGCAATGTCTTTTATTTTGTCTTATTGAGACTCTGGAAGCAAATCATACATTGCGGCTATAGCTTAGCTTCATCAATAAAATTATTGTGATCGAACCTTGTTAGAGAAGAAGACCCGGTCCTTCTTGTACTGGTTGGCAGGGTAGACCCACGAGTTGCAGACGAAGTGGACTTGGCCCTCACCGGGCACATCTTCGAGTGTGATCGTCTTGAGGTAAAACTGACTGTGATGGTTGTTTTGTACGATGATCGCCCCAGGAACTCCCACCTCCTTGTCCCAATTGAAAGTGACCTTGAACGCCGAGTCCCCTGCCGTTAAGGGAGTGATGGTAGTGATCCATCCTTCCAGATGTGCAGGCTTTCCCAATTTCCCCCGCAAATAGTTTTCTGCAAAGCACGAAAAAGAAATTAAAGGTTTCAAAGCTTTCGAACTTTTTGTCCCAGCGAATGAGAATGATGTTCATCTTTAACATGGCAAAGGGTCTGGATCTGATCAATGATCCGCGCAAAGTCATTTGCATTTTGTTTCCAATTTTTAGTTCATTCCCACTGATATTATGTTATCCATAATCTTCTTGCTGTCGCAAGAATGGATCCGTTTCAACAAACAAGAACCTGATCTTGTGCTGAAAACCAAAAGGAAAGAACTAGGACCCGAACTTGTGCTCAATGAAGTGATTTAGAAACCACATCCTTGCGGAATGCGGCACAAATTTCCAATCATAAGTGACAAATGACAGCTTATGTAATTATATTATTGGCCAAAACCAGAAATTAACTACAATAATTGCTAATGCCATGCACCATTGGTTAATTGGGTGTTGTGGTCCTAGGACATGACGTGAGGAAAATCACCTCGTGTTTTACGATGATGTCTTTTCTCGTTGCAGTGCACGCTAGGCGAAGAGCCATTCCATGGATTACATGGACGATCTGAAAGAAAACTCTTTCAACTAATTCTCTTTTCTGTATTAACGGTATCTGAGCACTCTTGCATCGTCCTTGATGGCAATGGCCCATCATATTCAATTCATGCTTGATGCAATGCAAACCTCACCTCTCGATCAAAACCCTTATTCATCCATCCATAAACGAATGCCAAATTTACCCACAGCGAGGTTGTAGCTCCGTTACGTAGTCAAGAAACATAGTCATGCGGGGAAAAAAAAAACACTTTAAATTCAAGAAATGTGTCCAGTCAATAATGGGAAATTCGTTTGGTCAGAAACGATTAAAAAGAAAAAAGAAGATAGAGAACTTGAGCTTTGGATGATATCCTCTCTCGATCTAGGTCTGGGAGTTTAATAAATATGCCTTTGGGGATCAGATGTCCCTCTGCTCTACTCGTGTACAGGTTCTCTGTCTCCAACCTTAATGATGAACGCAAGAGTTTTCGTGTCTCGTTGAATTACGAAGATTTGCTCCTCCACATGTTATACCTGTGTTTGTTTAACCTGTTCTAGTTGTTTCCGTATGATGATGGTGTAGAGGAAGCCGAACTTAGGTGCACACTTCCAATTAGCAACATTGTAATTAATGAAGAAGATATTTGTGGCACCAATTTTGTTTGACAAATCCGTTTTTGTGGAACAAGTTTGTGCTTGATTTTTGCTAGTGCTTCATTGATCCTCCTTATTTTTCTGGATTTGGCTTTGTTTTTAAGATTCATGCTATCTTTCGCTTTACTTTATCATGAAAGCTATGTACTTGTATCATTTTGAGTAATAAATACAATTTTCTTTCCAAAAAAAAAAAAAACTTAGAAAGAACTTGAGATTGGGCTATTGACCAGAGGAAACCGTTGATTGATTGTTTAAAAGACCCTATTTGTTTCGCAAAAAATATAACATTTCTAGAAAACATTTTCTAGGAAATTATTTTTTTGAAAAATTACAATATTTTTTTAATATTTGGCTAAAATTTGAAAATGAACTGAAAAATATTTTCCTTCATTTGGTATGGAAATTTTGATTTGATTTTCCCAAATAAATATATATTATTCAAGCACTAGTAACTTGGTCTTGGGCCCAAACTTGAAGGATCGGCATGCAAGCGCTCGCATACCAACTCTAGTTTGGATGGACCCAAGCACGAGCACCAAGGTCTTGGGCCTTGGCCTTGCGAGCACCAAGGGCTCAAGCTTCAAGGACTCGAGGAGTGTTGAGGACTAGAGCTTGAGCATCGAGAACCTGAGCATGGGCTCCAAGGTCCCGAGTATAGGCATAGGACATGAGCCTGACCTCAATAAAATTAGGCCCGAGCACCAGAAACCTGGTCCCATAAGCCATGAATCTAAGGACGAGCATTGGGGTTTCATGCTCTAACACAAAGTTTCAAGTCCAAACGCTAACACCTAGTCATATATTCGGAAAATGATTTTTGATTTTTGAAAAATAAAATCATTTTCCTGAATTTTAGCAAAAATTTCCCGTTAATCGGGAAAATAATTTTTGTTGACTCATTTTCTTAAGCAAAAGCCGGAAAATGAGGAAAATATTTTCCTAAAAAAAATTTTGCGAAATAAAAGGAGCCTAAACGATAAAGACTAAATATATGGCTATCGACCGGAGAGAGAGAACCGGAAATTGATTTGATCTTTTTCTTAATTAAAAAGTAAATTTAAATAGAATAAAATAAAGCGTGAGTGGAAAATTCAAAACATTCCACAACAAATCGGAAGACTTTACTTTTGTCTATTTTAAAATTTGGACTGGATTGAGGAAAACAATTCGTGATTCTGATTTAGGCTTTGATCATTGAAAATCTTTTCGAAAAAACATTTTCCTCATTTTGCTACATACGGTTTGCTTAAGAAAATGAGTCAACGAAAAGTATTTTCCTAATCAATAAAAAACTAGGCTTAAATTTAGAAAAATAATTTCCTCTTGGAAAAGGTTGCAAAACATTTTCCAAAATATGATTAGGTATCAGCGCTTGGACCCAAAACTCTACATTTAAACATAGAAACCCCAACGCTAGTTCCCAAGTCTCCAATACCCAGGCTAGGTCCATCAAAGCCGAGCCTGTGTCCATCAAGGCAGGGACAAGGTCCTTAATGCTTGAGCACGAGTCCATTGACACCGGACCAATGTCCATTGAGGCTAGGCTCAAGACCCCGTTCCTAGGCCTGGGCCCCTAGCACTCAAGCCCAAACCCTTGTTCTTGTGCCTTGTTCCCCAACACCCGACCCTGCATCCATTATGGTCATTCTTGGCCCTCGACGCTTGAACTCTAGTCCCTACCACTCAAGCTTGGCTCCACAAAGGCCGTGCATGAGTTGTTGGCATTCAAGCTTGGGTTCTTGATAAATGAAATGTTCGTTCTTTTAAAAATATATTTTTTTCTATAATCGAATATTAAATTAATTTAATTTTTAAAATTTTGAATATCTAATTATTTTTTATTTTTTAAAATTTTGAATTTTTATTTCTTTGTTCTTTTCTTTCCTTTTCTTATTGCTTCTTCCTCGGCTAGCCATGACGATGGCTAGCAACCAATCACAAGCGAGGAACAAGCTCGCTGGAGGGCCATGAGCAATATAGCAAGGCCAACCTCAATCCTTGTCGATCTGGCAAGACTTGAACTCGCCGGAATCTGGCAAGACTTGAGTTCGACTAAGGCCAATTGCCATGGCCGGCAATTGGCCAAAGAAGAAGGAAAAAGAATAAAATAAAAATAATTAAATTTTTATTTTTCACAAAAAAAAAAAAAAAAGAAAGAAAATATTATTAAAAAGAGTGTAATCCATACCAAACGGTAGAAAATATTTTCTAGCACATTTTCAAGTTTCAACTGAACACTGAAAAATATAATCATTTCTGCGAAATAAACGAAACCTTAATTTCATCCACTTCTACCAAAACATGAAAAAGAAAAAAGAAAAAAAAAAGGATACATATTTACTCGAGCTTACAAATGCTGCTATATGTATAATTATGTGTGTGGAGTGTATATTAAGAGAGAAAAAGAAAAAGCGCCCGACGCGGGTGCTAAAATATGACCTTATAGACTTGGGCCCAAATGGTCAACTTTAAAGTAAGTCAAAATAATTAACCGAGTTTAAACGTTTAAGTTTTTCAATTGGCTTTCGGCTTGCGATTTTCAGAATTAACATAATTTTTCATTTAAATTATAAGTTTGGTTTAGAAAGTCTCTCATTTATAAGAGAATCCTAATTATAGTGCAAACACCGAAATGTACTCAAATTTTCTGTCACGTGAAACTGCAAGATTTAATGATTACTCTAAACTTACTATGATGCATCTATTTAAATTTGAAAAATTGTCGAAAAATATGTGGGTACATACTGTTTATCTATGTCTATAAACGTGTGTATAATAGAGTCGTCCTATCAACAAACATGCGGTAACTAAGTTTGACCTATCATAATTTAGAAAAAAAAAAATCTAATTTTTTTCTAAGTCCATCAAAATTACACATGTTCTCTAAAGTTGCACAGAAAAGATTAAGCTTCAGAAGATAAATTCAGTAGGGAATGCGATAGATCAGGTTTTTTTTTTTTTTTCTTTTTTTTTGGCGGTGCGATAGATCAGGTTGACTGTATCGCATGCATGGCCGATTTCCGAATCTTGAATCCAACGCAAGAGTACCGTGCAACAGAACCAAAAAGCTTAAAACACAAATTGCACAACCATACTTTTGTCAATAACACGCTGCAAGTAAAGCGAAGATGCATATGTTACACTTTTTTGAAATCTAAGCAAAAAGTTGAGATATGCAAGTTATGAAATACTTATTATTTCCTATTCTTTGTGGGGAAGAAGATCGCTTGTCATGATGACAAACAGTTTAATTTGTTGCCATTCATCAGATTTTGTCAACAGAAATGTACAGCACAGTCTAGTACCAAGAAAAGCCATTGAAAGAACTTGTTCCAGAAATGAACGACAAGAAGATAGCGTGGAGGAGGGTCATGACTCACCGGGATCACCGTGGACGGCGCTCACGAGTCGCAGAGAGACCTTCTTACCCAGCAGCTCGTCGACGTTGTCAAGGACCGACGCGTTGAAGTCGTTGAAGTCCAAGACGTACTTCTTCATCAGCACCACGGTCCCGATGACCTTCTTGGACCTGCCCGCCTTGCGCCGGCGGCCCATTATGTCACCACGGTCGAAGGCATGCAGCATCCCATGAAACAGCTTATCCATTCCGGAGAATTGATTGAAACCTTTGTTGCGAAGCCGATCGGATAAAAGGAAAAGGAGGATGGGGATGTGAAAAGAATGAAGAAGCGAATGCATTGCGATGGAGGGCATTTATAAGGAAAAGTCCGACGCTACGGCATCACCGAGAAGCTTCCCTTCTTTACGGGAGACCTGGAATTTCTTTCCTTTCTCCTATTTTCCTTTCCCTCGATCTCAAAGACGTATTTTCATGTATACTCAATAGGATATATCATATACCGTGTTTAGTTTTTTTTTTTTTTTTTTTTTTGGTAAGATAAGATGTATATTGACTTTTAACCAATGAAACTATACAAAATGTAAATCTCGGCACCTAAAAACTTGCACTCTCAATGACAAATAAGTCACTAAGAGTGGAAGGGCATCAAGAGTAAAAGAGAACGAGGGGAAACCAAAACAAATATGATAAATGTGGATATAAAGTAGATATAAACTTCATAAAGATACCTATGGAATAAATATGATAAATGTGGATAGAATTTCTTATATCTTGGCATAAAAATTATTTTTGTCGAATAACAAACTTTAAATTAAAAAAATTAAAATACCAATAATATTTGGATTCTAATATAAAAAAAGAAAAATCAAAATAAGAAAATAATGGACAATTTTGTTATTTATTCCTATTCATATATATATATTTGAATATCTTTATATTCTATAATATATATAATTCATGTTGGAATTTCACAAAAGTGGCAAGAGAATTAAAATACTCTACTTTTCTGAATCACAAAAATGAATAATCATGTTTTCTCTCCTTTATTAGATTTGACTTTTCTAGTTGATCTACCTAGTCGATGTTGTTGTAGTTCATTTACATCATGTGGCTCTAGAATGCTGCAATGAGCTCTTTTCTTTGTTTAAGATGTAGATCATAATGTAGATGATACAATAATTATGAATTGATTGATAAAGGTCATCTCCATTTTTGCACTTGTGATTTCTTTAGTAGTGACTCATGAGAAATTCCTACTATTTTCATTTGTACATTTTCAAATTCATTTATATCGATATGTTGCTCATATCAAACAATGGACAAAATAGGATATAAAAATATCTAGATTTATTACTGCAGTTCACTAAACGGTAGATAAAATATAGCAAAATCGCTAAATTATATTGTATTCTATCAAGTCCTATCTTGATAAAATTCTCAGACGACCAAACGTAACCTTATAATTTTGAAAACCTAAGTTTTCTCATCTAATTGAATGATTAGTATCTTAGGCACTCGTTAAATAATACTTTTTTTTTTTTTTGTAGATATTTTTCCTTCTTCTTTTCTTAAATGAGGAGAGAAATTGAGTTGGTTTTGGTTGAATTGATAGCCCAAATCTTGTGGAGATGGCGCGTTCATCTACGCGCTGATTCAACGATGGTTACCCAAGACCCATTTAGGGAAGACGACCCGCGAAGATGTGGTGATGATAAGGGATTAATGACGTGATTAGCACGCGGCTTGCTTTGAATCTTAGTGGCGTTGCCTTAATCCTCGGGTTATCTTACGCCAATTATATTCGTTCTTGAAATGTTGAGATTATCCAAAATGACAAAAGGCTTGAAAGCTTGACAAATGATACCAATGTTCACTTTTGGTAAAGGTCATCTTATCTTCCGTCTCGAGTTGTCTCTTCTGTCCTGATGTATCCATTTGAACGAGAGCCGATTAGACAATTCGTTGATCACATAACATGATATCATACATCGAGCGACCTCTCGCAAATTTCTTACATTTAACTTACTTTTTCAGGAAGAGGGATAGAATGCCAAATCATCTATTCCATGTGTTCCTCTCATCTATGTAATTATTTCATTTTTTTTTTCTTTCCTAAATACATGCATACACACAATCTCTAGCACATGCACAGCCAATCTCATGTATGTAATGGATCCATTATGATTCCTTTTTTTTTTTTTTGTAAGATTTAGATATTATATGATGCCTTGATCAAATGGTTAGATTGGGATCTGGCGGGGTTGAAGGGCGAGAAAATATAATTGTAAGGTAAAGAAAGATTTCATGCTCTAATATCATAATGAACCTTATTTTAAATAAGGACATGACCTAGGCCAAGAGTAGGCTGGGCTAGGCGACCTCACCTAGGCCAAGTGAAGGCCTGGGCGACCTTGTCGGTCATCGCCCACTGGCGAGGGTGGTCAAGCCCTCGCCTAGGATAGGCGAGGTCAACCCTCACCAAATCTTGTGAGGATGGCTTTGCCCGCCACCAACAAGGGCTTATAGGTCCTTGTCAACCGCTGGTCTAGAAAGGATTGGCCTCACCCGCCCTAGGTGAGAGCTTGCAGGTCCTCATTAGCCCTTACCAGCGACTAGCGAAGTCGCCCAACCCTCGCCGACCACAAGTGAGGCCACCCTCGCAGATCTAGCGAGGGTTGGTCTCGCTTGGGGCTGCCAAGGGCCGACCTTGCAGATGGCCCTAGGGCGAGGGTCGCCTCACCCAAGCAAAGTCATCCCTTGCCTGTGGCTGGCATGGATGGCCTTTGCCAGCAAGGGCGACGTTCGCCCAACCCTTTGTGGGCATTGCCGATGGTTAGCCGACTGCTAGTGAAGAGGAAGAAGAAGAACCAGAAGAAAAAAAAGTAAATAAAAAAGAAAAAAAGGAGAAAATGAAAAATGACGAAATTACCTTTCACCGTTCGGAAAATTTCATTGGTCGGCAACCGGCGAGATGATGCCCTTATTTGAAACAACTAAAGTTACTCCATGCTTTTATTTGAAACAACCAATGTTACTTCAAGTCCTTATGTGAAATAATGTTCACTTCGAGTTCTTATTTGAGAAAATAATGGCACTTCTGATCTTTTTTTGAAATGTTTTCAAGTTTCAATGCAAGAGTTATATCTCTCGTCTTGTCTTTCTTATCCACATACACAAGTATATATGTATATATATGAGAAAAAAATCGAATCAAAATATAAAAGAAAGATAAAACATCAAAGCTAAATCTATTATAAAATTTAAGGGTAGGTATTTTTTTTTCTAGAGTCACAATGACAAAAAAAAAAAACAATGAATTATGTTTAGTTTATGATTAAACGTAACGTACATAAGTTAGACAAGTCATGTCGAATTTCTCCACAAATAAGGATCAGTAAACGACATGCACAGGTGCGTGCTCTTTGTTGACAGCGTGATTCGTGACCCTCTACTAATTTAGTTCGCACACCAATCAAATCAATTAATATAGCATGGTACACGAAACAATAAAGAAAGGAATTCCTTGCAAACATTCTAATTTAATTTTCGGGCAACAAAACATTCCAACCAATCGAATTAGCCCCATATGATTTGAATAAACATATTTTATATAACAACTTTGACCAACGAAGGCGCAATTTAGTCGGTAATCAAAATAGATAATACCAAGTACAAGGTATCTCATTAGGACAGCTACAGAACTGTACAATAGATTTTTTTTTTTTTTTTTTTTTTTTTTTGGGTGGGGGCCATTTATGTACTATACATAGATTAAGTTAAATTAAATATTTTTTCAATCAATTTGACTTTAGGTACCATGAAAAATTGATGGTGGCAATAATCTAATGCTGAGCCCCGGAATCGATTGCTTCCTTGGCGTCTCCCACGAGTAGGCATTGCACCGAAGCATCTTCTTTTGTCAGTGCAAGAAAATCGAACTACCGGATTGAATATGAATACATCCGATTCGCCCCGCAAAAAAAAAAAAAAAAAAAAAAAAAAAGAAGGTAGCCATCTCACGGATCACACACATGACCTAAGCTTTTGGGGGACGTTTGAGCTAACTAGCATTTTATTTCAAATTTTTAGAGGTTTCGCCAAAACGTGAATTTCGTAACCTCGACACAAAGCGAGTCGAACTCGAGACTACATCAACACGTGCGACGACTTGGTCTGGGGTGTATTAAATTAATGTATCGAGTTTGGATTCGGATAACATTTTGTTAAATCGAATTTGTCAATAAAGTTTTTCTCAAGTGGATTATAAATCGGATGAAAAAAGAAAATATAATTTCCTTCTTGGATTCTCTATTTCTTTTTTTTTTGGAACTACCTTGGATTCTCTATTTCGGACGTGCAAAACAAGACTTTTTGCACACTTTATATATATATATAAAAGGAAAGGAGGAGTCTGCACGTAGAGTTTAAAAAGGAATCTGATCGCGGGGGCCCAGAGTCAAAGTGTTGACTCTGGGCGCGCGCGCGCGCACACACTCCACGTCGAAGAAAGAAGCAGCATCTCTCTCTCCCACGTGGGCCACAGGTCAAAGTTTTGACCTTTGGGGCACAAAAAATTCGGATATTGGTTGAGTCATTATCCCTTTTACCGATTTTTTTAGAGTAAAAAGGGTCCGGAAAGGCGACCAAAGCAACTTCCCCTATGGACATTACTCTAGAGGTCCCAAGAGTATGGAAGAGAGAGATATAGCTACGTGGTTTCAAAATCTTTTAAGGAAATATGAATCCTAGCGTAAGGGAAAATGAATAGTGGACTTTGAAGAAGTCTAGTCAGATTGCTATCCCATGATCACGAGGGCGATTAAACTGGAAAGAAACAGCAATAGCACCAATCGAGCACTTATACAAGCTTCGTTTCTTTCATAGAAAATGAATGATTTAAAAAAAAAATTCTAGATATATTGCTTGAAATAATTAATTAATAAAAATTATATTTATTATCGATAACATTTTATATTGGATGATGAAAATGTCTTTATTTCATTCATTTATTTTTATATGCAATATAAGTGATTATTCTTTTTAAAAAATTATTTTCTAAATCATTCTTTTTCATGAAACAAGGCACTAGCATTTATGCATCAATTTCCCCCGAGTGACTCAAAGTGCGTTTGGTTCAGTATTCCCGAGAGGCTTTCAACCTCCAAAATCCCTTGGGAAAATGCTAAACTGTTTGACAATCATTTTAAAGGGGTTTTCAAGTAAAAACTGACATTGGGAAGGCTAAAAGCCCAATGCTAGTAGCAACTAACGTTAGGCTTTTAGCATTTGGTCAAATACTTAAACTTATTTTTTTCTTCCAAAACTACCCTCATCAATTCTTCAAATTTCTAATTTTGTCCCTCATTATTTTTTTACTTAAAAAGGACCGAACCCTTCGATGGTTTGGTGAAGGGCTACGGCTACCAATGAGCTAGATTTGGTGCTGGGGGCTGGTAGCCGTCAGTTGAGGTCGCCTAAAGTGGGGCAACCTCCGACGAGGGTCACATGACCCTAGCAAGGGCCATCAAAGGTCGCATGACCTCAGGCAACCCACACAACCATCAGTCATGTGGCCCTCGCAAGACCTAGGCAAGGGTTACAAGACCAAAGTGCCGGTCGCCTAGGTCTTGCGCCGCCTAGGTCATGCGACCCTTGCTCGAGCGACCTCCAACGGCCCTCACCAAGGTCGCAACAACCCTCACCGGAGGTCGCCCAACCTCGGCCAATCTCGATCAACGACCGCCGGCAATCGTAGCCCTTTGTTGGACTAAGGGAGGGTTTGGTCTTTTTTTCAAATATATATATATGATTTTTTTGGCATTATTGTCAAAAATTATATTTTAAAAGTTGCATGCATTATTTTTTTTCTCAATTTTAAACAAACTAATATTAATCATCGAAATGGCTTTTCAAATGTGTTTTCTACCAAACGGCCTTTGCATTTGTCCAAAACTTTAGGCTAAATTACTTTGCATTTCTTCAATAGACTTTCAAAATGCTGAATCAAACGCATCATCAATTCTTCCATTTTGAGGCCATCTTCTCAACAAACAAAATGCGTCAACTTCCCTACGAAATTACCTCTTGAGACTCATTCATTCGTCAATTTGGGAAAATATGAGGATTCTATGACAACAAAGATGGAAAAGGTAGACAAATGAGGGCATGACAAATAATCGGAAATAGTATGATGAAAAGTATGTGTTAGTGTTAGGATTTGAACTATCGCCTTCTAGCTTAATATTCTAATAAATTTACACAATTGGAAACCTGAGATAAAAACCTACTACTTAGTACTATAAATCCATTAAGCGGGTGGATTAGGTCAGGTTTGGATCAATTCAAAAATAGTTTGACCCAAATTGACCCTTTTATATACAATACAAATTTAGTAACACATATCCAACCTGATCGGTCCCCATACATGACCCAATCCACATTGTTAAAAATTCAGTAGAACTCATAATTAAATTGAGGTGAGAACATGGAGTGACCGAGTGCAAGATTAAGTAGAGATCAAAGAAAGTGAAGATAGAGCCATAAATGTGGGTTGGTCTAAGTAATTTGTGAACCCATTTAATATCCATATTATTTTGGGTTGTACCATTTTTAACTCATTTATTGAAATAACTAACCCAATATAACTATTGAACCCATCAAATATGAGTTACAAAAAATGAGTTTATGAACCATTTCGACAAGTCTAATACTACATAGACACAAAGGATGCATGTGAGAAAAACAAACAAATCTATGTAATGCAATATTCACCGTCCGCAACTATCACAATCCTTTTTAACAAAAGAAGAGATGCCAAGTTATTAGTAAATTAGAAACGAAAAGAAGTAAATATTAAATCACAGTTACAAAACATTGAACATGTTTTTTACATTCCAACTTGATAATCATTGTTTGTCAAAAAAAAAATTGATAATCATTGTTTCTAGTAAGTTTTACTTTTTCTTTCATTTTACAAAAAAAAACAAAAAAACAAAAAAAGGGCGTCTAGCATCAGCAAACTATAAATGACCCACAGAAGAATGTTTAGTTTAATGCTCCGAATTTAGCGTGCGCACCCCTCTCCACTAGGTGAGCTCCTTATCCGTGCCCCATCACGATGCATGTGGAAAATTAAAGACCGACGATACGTCTAACTCCACGTGCTGTACAGACTAATCAGGGTTAATTACTATAGAAGCAACTCCAGCTTTTTCATGCAAGTGACCTAATTTTGACTTCCATTCCCATAAATGGCCAAGATACACCCGGGCATCACGCACCCGCACATGCTCTTGTTGCCATTATATGAAAATCAGCCTGATCCCACGAGATAAGTTCAAAAAAGAGTTAATAAGCTACCCGTCAAAATGACGATTCTCCCAATTTTTGTGTTTAAATTATCAAATATGGACCGAGACAATTTTTTGTTAGGAGCTGGAACCTGAGATCATGTCTTTGAATTTAAAACCTGAATTCATGGACATTTTGGTGGGAACCTCAATGATGGGGGGAGTCGAGACGACCTTTTCTTCCCCTTGAATAGAGGCTTCTTCAGAAGGGGCTGCTAATTGCCAAGGTCTACAAAAATGGAAAAAAGAAAGGAAAAAGGAAAAGACAATGGGGGAACCCATGAATAAATAAATGAAGATCTTACGTATGTGCATGCGGTCCTGTAGACGTCTTCGTGTATGCGTGCATATTATACTAAGTGTGTGAAAATTAGACTATTATTATAATGGAGAGAATAGGTATACCGATTAAAATGTGCTTTGATTCTTCTTCCTACAAAAGCCAAATGTGAGGTGCTGCTATGGCCACCTCGGCGGCCGTTCCTTGAGGTGAGATCATCGACTTGCCGCCGCCGCGCGGTTGGTTCATTTACCTTGTGGGATGGTAACGGGGGAATTTGTCGTTAGCCGATCGAAATCTTTCGAGATATGATGCACAGACTTTGATTTCCATGTCGTTACCCAGCTTGATACAGCATGTGCATCAAATGTTGACACTTCAAACGAACAGATATGATGTCACACTCGGATTCTCCGCCAATGTACAGGAGATTTTTTTTTTTTTTAAAAAGATCTCAATCCTTATATTCATATGCCAATTCAATCAAAAATTTTCAATTTGCAACTTCTATTCTAAACTTTTTGAAGATTTGCCAATGTAGTTCTTCCAGCCAGTTTTGGCTAACGACCACCATTTAGGTGTAGGTGATGTGTATGCGCGCGCGCGAGAGAGACAAAGAGAGAGAGAGAATGCTGATTCGTACGATTTTAATTTTGCCCATTCGATATGACTATTAACGTGACATCATGTAAAGAGATCATGTCGGACGCCAATGTGGGAGTTAAAGGCTTTATCAGTGTTAGTATCCATTTTTGCATTTTTTTTTTTCTCTGCAATTTTAACTATGGTTTCACGTTGATCTACATTTGAGAACTTGAGGTACTCAACCGAACAAAAAAGAAGATTTGGATACTCGATTATAAAACAAGCCAAAGTTAAGATGCTTGTGGTATTATTGCCTCTTGACAAAATAATACTAATAATAGTGATAAAGGACACAAATTCCACATCCCACGAAGTAAGGTTTTTGGTTTTTACAATGCCTTCTATACTAACGTCTTTAATTTGCATCAACATATATATTTATCCTAAGTAATAACAGATTGTAACTTTGAGATTACATAGACATATAGGTGATCACACCATTACTTTCGCAAATGCATTAATTTGGAGATACTAGTCAAAGTAACATTAGTAAACTTCTCCAAAAAGTTTGATTTATTTGTCACCGCAATGGTTCATTGATATATGTATTCAAAGTTTGGAAGTAGCTTATAGGTTCGTGTATCTTTACGGGTTCAACGGGTCACCTCGAGCTAGCATCATTAAAATCGATCCTACGCCAATGAAACATAATCGATCAAAATCAGACATTAAAGACTACGCATGGATTTGGGAGTCTGGTAATCGCGGGCCGGTGAGATTCTGCCTCGACGAAGCTCGTCTGAATTTCGAAAGTCAAGTCAATGAAACTAATTTAACGCCACGTGTATTGAGTATTCCAAGAACTCCAAACCAGAACAAAGGCCTTCACTAAACGACCAACAAGTGCCTGGCTCGTTTATTCTGAATGTCTCTTTTTTTTTCGTTTATATTTAAATATCAAATATTAAAAATAAAATATATATTCATGTGTTGTTGTCTTGAGAATTTGATTGCATGGTGATCATTTTGGTGATGTCAAGATACTTGTATTATTTATAGAGTGTGTGTTTCTATTATTGATAAAAAGTTATATCTTGGACATAAGGAGGAAGATGGAAAAAAAAAAATTAAAGCAAAGGGAAGCGAGGTGATTAACCATAAAATATCCACCTGTCAACTCTCCATAAGTCCCTCTATGGAGCACCAAAAGACTATAACAATAACAATTGAATTTAGTAATTCAATCCTCTCTGATTGTCGGAGTTGGGGTTTCTCAAGCCTAACAACTAAAAACCCGAGGGTGGTCACCGGTGACTTCGACGTGGGAGGAAAGCCGTGTACTCAAGCAGGGCCGCCGGAGATCCAAGTATGACCGTAGGGATCTCGAGCCGGACCTCGAGGAACCAAAGCCTTGCCTCTATCGACACAACTCGAGCCTTGATGGGCTTGTGCCCAGTTGCCAATGACTTGACTATGAAAGCTAGGTACCTAAGCATAGCCGGCTATAACCTAGGCATGGACTAGGGTCGCAAGTCCGACCACAAGGAACTCAAGCTCGGGCTCTATGAACCTATGCCAAGCCCTTAAGGATTTGGGCATAGGCGTTGGTCCCTGCTCTCAAGCGCCAAGGTCTAATTATATCTCGAAAAATAATTTCTGATTTTTAAAACATAAAATTATTTTTTTGAATTTGAGTATAGAATTTAGTCAAAGACTTTCTGTTAGACTTTTTTCTTAGGCATCCAAAGTCAAAAAATGAGAAAAAAAAATCGTTAGTAGATTTTTCTGGAAATAAATGGATATGTATTATTTTCTAAGAAGCTTTGGTGGCTTTTAATGAAGAAAAACAGGAATAGAAGGGATGTCTTTCTTTTTTACCCATAGTGTAAAAGTTGTTTTTTCCCTAATCAGGAGTTAACACAAGGCATTAAAATTCAAATCGTTGCTTGTTAATTTCTTCACTTAGGGTGTTTTTATTTCTCAAATGCTTTGAAAAATATTTTCTTAAAATGATTGTGTGTATCACTTATAAAAATGAATGAACGAGAAATATTTTCATTATTTGTAAAATTGTTTAGATATATATAGTTGTCGCCATTGACTAATTATTTCAAGCAATGTAATTTTTGGGAATATCAAGAAATAACTCATCTTTCACGAAAACAGTTAGACACAAAGAGTTGTTGATAATGAAAACGTATGTCATCAACTAATTATTTAAACAATATAAGTAAAAGCAATCATTTTTAGAAAAATATTTTACAAGTCAATCATTTCCACAAAACCAATGTAGCCTTATTTTTGCTTAAAGTTACATGATCAGGATTTGAGATGTTGCATATCTTATTTGGCCTCACTGAGCCAAAACTCAAATTACATGGGAAATTATCAAAGCGAATTTAGTCTTAAATGTTTTAATTATGCCAATTGAGTCCACTTCAACATATTCTAATCAAAATTGATAGGATGGACTCAATTGGCAAAATATAAAAAGGTTTAGCACTTAATTGGCATAATTAAAAGGTTTATGACTCAATTAATCAAAGTGCAATAAATTTATGAGTTTTTTGGTAATTTACCCCATATTACATACAGCACAGAAGGCTTTTCATTCACCATAATGCTCCAAAACTTGAAGGTCTGCTTCGAAGATTGGAAACATAGGCAGAATTCGACGATTTAAGGGTTCTAGGAGAGCGAGATGACTATAACGATCATCACTTAAATTGTTGTGCCTGCAAAAACCATCAGACTGAGCAGATAGCCCAGATGGTTAAGTTATGTGATCGATATAGATCAGAAAAAAGAAGATAAAACTCATTTATAGCTTATGATCTTGCAATTGAAGAAGAAAAGGAACATGTTGAAGGTTGAACCTGGGGTTCCATACTGAATTTTACAACCTGACATTTTTCCAATCCATAAAACAATCGATTGTACATGTAAAGTTTGAAACTCCTACATAACTCGACAAACACTTCATGCTATATTTGTTTTGTCGTTATTCATATTTCACACGTACACTAGCTTTCATACCAGAACAGAGGAACAATTAACAACGAACAAACAAGAAAAGAACAGGCATGCGTCCACAAGTTCAGATCGAGACGCTGTTGGGAATTCCCTTGGCAGTCACTCCGCCTTCGCTGGTAGGGTAAAGCAGCATATAGGGCACCTCGACTGGCCCGACCCGGTTCCTCCACCTCTTGTCCCCATTCATCCTCATAATCCTTTCCTCGACTTCTTCCAGCTTCTTTCCAAACCTCTCGAACGCCTCCAGTGGCTCAGCATCTGCCGTCCACTCAGGAGTGTCTCTCTTGCCGAGATACACCTCATCGGTAGAATGCATTGACAGGATCTCTATAAGCGAAATTCCTAGAAGTGTCTGAAGCTGGGCTGTTATGGTTTTCAGGAAAGCCTTGTCAGGATTTTGCTTGAGCTCTTCAAATTCGGGAGTACCCTCCTCGGGCATATAGCGACGGCTGAGGGTGGGCCTGTTCGGGAGGTACCCTGCATAAGGGTATTGCCCGAAGTTCAAAGCCGCATGGAGAGCAGACGCAATCCAGATGGCGATCGTACATGTCTCTGTTAGGTCCTTCACAGTCTGCATTTTAGGCCACCAGGGCTCGTCCTTCTTGTCGCCATGTCCCTCCTCCACGAGTTCCTTCCACCAGGATTGGAGTTCCTCGTCCTTCTGAACCGTCTCGTCACTCTTGTAATAAAAGGAGCAGTAGTCCTCAACCCACGTCTTGATCGCAGACCAGATCTCGAGCCCATCTACCGCATAGGGGTAGTCCTCGATCAATAGGCGGAGGCCATGCGGGGAGTTTGCATCTTCTACAGCGACTCCCCTGAAGACAAGAAAAGGTAGAATTTTTTCGTCACACTTAGTCTATCAGAATAATTCGAGTAAATCAAACGAGAGCTATATTGATATGTATCTCGGCACGAGCCTCAGCTATTCCAAGTACATTTGCGCAGTCTTCATCGGCCTTTATTTGTCTTGCTTTTTGAAGGAATTTTAAAGAAAAGTCTTATGGATGATTTATTTGTACAGAACAGAAAATTTACCGCTTGATGAGGTCAGCAGGAAGCGCTTGCTCGGGGAAAATCCAGTTCTTGTAGATGGCGGAAGACATCTCCATGGAATACTTTGCCGGGAATACAGTCGTCTCCAGGATTCCACCCGCATTGATCACAATCTGCCTGGCGATTGCATTTATCTCCATCGTGTCGCGGAAATGGGGATGCAAAAGCTTGTAGATTGGGTGAAGCACACTCAATTGTCTATTTGTTGCAATCACAAATGGTTCAATCGCCGCGTGAGTATTCAACCTGCAGTAAGAATCAAGAAAATTATCAATATGCAGGAAATAAATAGACTTTCTTCCCCTTCTGTATATAATTGAATGCTCCTCAGAAATCTTTACCAGTGGCTGATGAGTTGATGATAGCCTGCGTCGTTAACTGCCACATAAGCTTTAGCCAGCTGCCAAATGGAACCTCCGACGCCTTGATCGGCCGGCGTGTACACCTTGCTTATTGCGCCAAACTCGTCTCCCTCAGGATGTGGCAAGCTAAGCTCTATTGCCAACAGCTTCAGGGTATCGTCATCCTTCAAGAAGAGGAGTGTTCGAGTAGCATACGTTTTAGTGGTAGTTGTGTTTATCCGCCTCAGATATGGCATGATCGAATCATGGTGATCCAATATGAACAATTTGTTCATCTTGATAGCCTGCATTTGTTATGCATCGTTTCAATTTGGATATTGTAACTTAAATGAGCTCGCCATCATCTTTTAAGCAAGTATATGGACGCTCTTAGTGATGTGAGATGCAAAGAAGGTACCTGTTCGACAGTTAATCCATTCAGTTGCTCCTGAATGAGCTCTTCCCTTATTGAACTGCTCTGGTTGCCATATATATTAGGGTCTAGCTTGCTTGCCGGAGGGAATTCCTAAAATCAACAAAAAATGTTTAATCAACTAGACAACCGGTGGAACACCATTCCGCACCTCATTTTAATATTAACTGAATTTGTTTGAGCTGTAACATGAAAGATATTGTTATTTACCTGGAGACAGCGAATCATGACAGGGTTGACTCCAGCGAGCATTTCTCTACCGAATTCTACATCGGTCCTCCAGGCAGTCTTATCCTCTGCACAGGATGATTGCTAAACGTTAGGAAAACAGCCTCGAACTAATCAGATGAAAAAGGTCCCATAGATATATGTATCCATTACCTTTGATCACTTGAGGCATGGGGTACTCGAGAAGCCCTTCCCCGTCTGTCCGAAAGAGTATCTTAAGCATCTCGAGGGGAATGTTCTCCTTCAGACTCTCCAGCAAAGGGCAATCGGGAAGCTTAATACCGCCCTCATAGAGATTAAGCACATCCTGGAAGGAGTCAAACTCATTGGGCGTGCTGTCGAATATACTCTCTAGCTCGGGCTTCAGTAATTGACCCACGGCTTTTAGAGCATAAGCAAGGAAGTCAGACATCTTTAAGTGGCCAAACCGTTCGTCCCTAGGAACGTAAGTGTTTAGGCTCATGAGCAGAGGCAGCCTGCTCTCAGTATTTGGATCTGTCGATAACGTCGTGAAAATCCAGTAAAATATACTTACAAATGAAGCATCACTGTCAAAAAAAAGAAGCCATAATAATCTCACATCGAATTGGAGATTCATGATACGAGTGCATTATCTAACCTGTCTCAGTCGGAGGTCGACCGGTCCTTCCTCTGCGAGGATAGGGATATTCAGAAGATCCTCCAAGAACAGGGCGGGCATACTTCGTGCCCTTGTCTGGATCGCCCAAATCATTGTAGTAAGCATAGTCGTACACCCTGTCCCACTCCTGTAGCTCTCCCGTTCCGTCTCCTCTCAAGTTAACTAACTCTTCCTCTCGGTACTTCACTAGAGGCGCTGGAGTTTGGCTCGGAAGATACGTCTGCAATAAGGTGCTATCTTATTAGAGACAACCTAAGGAACCCTGTCCAATCATATTGCAATTTCATCTGACAGAATAGAATAGAGTCCGAAACTGAAATGCCTTCAGCCAATATAAAGTGCAATTCCTAAGCGAAATGCCCCACTTCAATGAAATCGGAAAGCTTACAAGATGCTGAAACTGGCTAAAAGTAGGGTATACCCAGAGAATTCCTAGAAGTGAGATTCTAATACGCAAATTAGGTTTTCGGGAAGCTAAGACCGTTTGAAAAGTCACTCCTTTCTGACCAATTTTCTGCATCAGCTTATTTTTTTAGGACTACTATATGCAAATCAAGATTTTAGTCTTCATACTCGAAGGCTATATCTTTTATTTTCTACTATCGATTTGAGACTCTAGAAGCAAATCATAAATTGCGGCTATAGCTTAGCTTCATCAAAGTATTGTGATCGAACCTTGTTAGAGAAGAAGACCCGGTCCTTCTTGTACCGGTCGGCAGGGTAGACCCACGAGTTGCAGATGAAGTGGACTCGGCCCTCGCCAGGCACATCTTCGAGTGTGATCGTCTTGAGGTAAAACTGACTGTGATGGTTGTTTTGTACAGTGATTGCCCCTGGAACTCCCACCTTCTTGTCCCAATTGAAAGTGACCTCGAACGCCGAGTCCCCTGCCGTTAGGGGAGTGATGGTAGTGATCCATTCTTCAAGATATGCGGGCTTTCCCAATTTCCCCTGCAAACCGTTTTCTGCAAAGCGCGAGAAAGAAATAAAATGTTTCAAAGCTTTTGATCTTTTCGCCCTGCTGAAAGAGAATGACGTTCATCTTTAACATGGCAAAGGGTCTGAATCTGTTCAATGATTCGCGCAAAGTCATTCGCATTTTGTTTCCAATTTTCAGTTCATTCCCACTGATATTATGTTATCTATAATCTTGTTGCCGTCGCAAGCATAGTGCCGTTTCAACAGACAAGGAACCGAGCTTGTGCTAAATGAAATGATTTAGAAAGCACATCCTTGCAGTACGCCGCAGTTATTTCCAATCAAAAGTGACAAATGAAAGCTTATATAATTATATTATTGGCCAATAACCCGAAAATTAACTACAATAGCTTTCTTCGGCGATTATAGAATTATCATTTTTAAAAGTGCTTGCTTAATCAAAATATATATGGAAAGCAAATAGGATAATTGTAACTGGCCCCAGGATTGCTCAATAATTGCTAATGCCATGCACCATTGGTTGATTAGGTAGTGTGGCACTAGGACGTCAGATGAGGAAAATCACCACATGTTTTACGATGAAGTATTTTCTTGTTGCAGTGCACGTCATGGGTAATCAGTTCTAAAATAGGCAAATTCCAGAACTGGAACCTTGAACCTACCCTGTTATAATCAGTTTCTAGTTTTTAGACACTGGAACCTATTCTATTTTGTTGAAACCGTATAGAACCTATCCTATTTTTCTGGTATAATTCCAGGGTCTACCCAAGAACTTGCTTCTTCTTCTTTTTTTGTTCTTTATTTTTTGGTTCATTTTTAATAGCAAAATCTTATGAGGTTATGAGTAACAAAAAGTTTCAAAGTAAAATATGAACAACAGAAATCTATAATTACTAAAAACAACAATTAATAAGATGAATAAATAGTCATGTACAATTATAAATAATAAAAAGTTCAAACACATAACATAAAATATAAATTATAATACTCCATTCCCCACTTGTCTATAAAAATTTAAGAGAAAGAGGAAAATTGGCGAGAAGTTCAAAGGTAAGACAAATGATGAAAGAGTGTTGAGGTTAAAATTTAGAGGAAAAAGAAATTAGAGTCTTGGGTTTTTAACTTATAAACCGGTTCCTACGTAGGTATTCACTCAAAACCTTTTCTAGGATTCGTTCCAGTGGGAACCTATTCCTACACCAGATTTTTGGGCGGTCCGATCTAATTGTCGGGTAGGACCAATTTAGTTGCACATCTCTAGTGCACACAAGGCAAAGAGCCATTCTATGGATAACATGGACGATCGGAAAGAGACGACTCTTTCAGCCAATTCTCTTCTGTATTATTTTAGAGTGAAAAGACGGTAAGATCTGAGCACTCTTGCATCGTCCTTCATGGCGATGGCCCATCATATTCAATCCATGCATCATCTTCATGATGTCAATGCAAACCTTAACCTGTTAATCAAAACCCGATTCAAGCATTCATAGATGAACGCCGACTTTACCCACGGTGAGATCTTAGCTCTGTTGCCGGCATGCGTAGAGGAAAATCCATACGTAGTCAAGAAACATAGTCATGCAGAAAAGAAACTTTAAATTCAAGAAATATGTTCGGTCAATAATGGGAAATTTGTTTGGTCAGAGAGCTTTGGACTCAACCTCGATGGACTCAGGAGCAAGCATCGGGGATCTAGACATGGGTACCAAGGTCCCGAACACAAGCACAGGCACAAGACACAAGCTCGACCTCAGTATCTGAGCCCAGGCACTGAAGACTTAGTCCTCGATGCCAAGGACTCAAGAGCCAGCATTGGCGTTCGTGGCTTAGCGTAAAGTTTTGAGTCCAAGCACTAAAACCTAGTCATATTTTGGAAAATCATCTTTTATTTTTGAAAGAATAAATCATTTTTCTGAATTTTAGCATAGGTTTTCCAATAATCAGAAAAATATTTTCCATTGATTCATTTTCTTAAGCAAATCAAACGTAAAAAATGAAAAAAATATTTTTCCGAAAAAAAATTTCCGTGAAGCAAAACGAGCATAGACGATAAAGACTAAATCCATGTCTATAAGACGGGATATGGACTGGAGAGAGAACCCGAAAAATGATTGAGCTTTTTTTTAATTAAAAAGTAATATTAAATAGAATAAAATAAAGCGTGAGTGGAAAATTCTAAACAGTCCAAAACAAATATTGCATAAATATTTGTGGATTTTAAAATTTGGACTCGATTGAGGAAAACAATTCATAATTCCGTTTTAGTTTCATCCACTTCTTCCAAAACGAATATTGCATAAATATTTGTCGGTACATACATACACGCGCACACACACATATATGCATGTATTGTATTTTAAAAGAGAGAAAAAGTAAAAGCGCCTGACGCGGGTGCTAAAATATGACCTAACTAACTTTAGCCCAAATGGTCAACATTAAAATCAAGTCAAAATACTTAACCTAGTTTGAACGTTTGAGCTTTTCAATTGGCTTTTCTTCTTCTTCTCCTCTTTTTTTTTTTTTTTTTTTTTTTTTTTTGCCTCGGCTTGAGGTTTCAGAATCAACATAATTTTTTCCTTCAAATTATAAGTTGGTTGAGAAAGTCTCTCGTATATAAGAGAATCCTACCCGTAGTGCAAACAACTAAATGTACCCAAATTTTCTGTCACGCGAAACTGCAATATTTAATGATTATTCTAAACCTACCATGGTCTGTCTATTTAAATATGAGAAATTGTCAAAAAATATGTGGGTGTATTCTGTTTATCTATGTCTATAAATGTGTACAAGGTAGAGTCATTTTTATCAACAAAAATGCGCTAACGAAGTTTGATCAATCATAATTCAAAAAAAATCAAATCTAACTTTTTTCTAAGTTCATCAAGATTACACATGTTCTCTGAAGTTGCAGAGCAAAGATCAAACTTCAGAAGCTAAATTCAGCAGGGAATGTGACAGATTAGGTTGACTGAATCGCATGCATGGCCAATTCCCGAATCTTGAATGCAACGCAAGAGTACCGTGCCACAGAACCAGAAAGCTTAAAACACAAATTGCACAACTGTACTCTCGTCAATAACACGCTGAATTAAAACGAAGATGCACATGTTATACTTTCTTGAAATCTGAGCAAGAAATAGTTTGCTTTCTCATAATAGAACATCGAAACGCGAGTGATCCACTTCGACATACGCAAGTCACATGAAATACTTATAATTATTATCTTTTCTTTGTGGGGAAGAAATCCATGTTACGCTTTCTCGAAATCTACGCAAGAAGTTGCTTTCTTTTTAATTAGAGAGCGTCGAAACTCCAGCGATCCACTTCGACATGCGGTAAAATACTTATCATTATTGTCTTTTCTTCGTGGGGGAAGAAGATCGCTTGTCATGATGACGAATAGTTTAATTTGTTGCCATTCATCATTTCGCCAACAGAAATGTACAGCACAGTGTAGTACCAAGAAAAGCCATTGAAAGAACTTGTTCCAGAAATGAACGACAAGAAGATAGCGAGGAAAAGGGTCGTGACTCACCGGGATCACCGTGGACGGCGCTCACGAGCCGCAGAGAGACCTTCTTACCCAACAGCTCGTGGATGTCATCGAGGACCGACGCGTTGAAGTCATTGAAGTCCAAGACGTACTTCTTCATCAGAACCACAGTCCCCTTGACCTTTTTCGACCCGCCCGCCTCGCACCGGCGGCATGCCTTGTCACCGCAGTTGAAGGCGTGCAGCATCCCATGAAACAGCTTATCCATTCCGGAGAATGTGTGGAACCTTTTTGCGAAGTTGATGGAATGAAAGGAAGAGTAGGATGGGTATTGAAATGAATGAAGAAGGGTAAGCGTTGCGATGGTTGGCATTTATAAGGGAAAGTTCGACGCTACGGCATCGCCAAGAATCTCCAGTTGTTTACGGGAGACTTGGAATTTCTTCCTTTTTCCTCTTTCCGCAGAATTAAGGACGTATTTTCATGTATACTCAATAGGATGTATTTTACAAAAGAAGTTAGGTTACGTTTCATAGTCAAGATAGGATCTTATCTTATCTCGAGTTTGATTCTTATTCAGAATAAAATAAATTCAAATATAAGGAGAATATAGCCTGAATAAAGACATTGCATGAGGGAGATGTCATATAGGTAGATAGAATTTATTATATCCATGGCGTAAGAAGTATATTTCTCGACTAACAAACTTCTTTAATTTAAAATACATATATTGATCAAAATATAAGAATATTTGGATTCTAATATAAAAAGAAAAGTTGATTAAAAAAAATAATGGACAATTTTCTTTTTATTAATTCCTATATATATTTGAATTTTTTTCTAAACTATAATATTATATATGTGTGAGTATGTATATTTAGTAAGTATTTATATTCATTACACATTTTAGGTAATATTAGTAGTTCTTATTATTTAAGAAAAAATATATTAAGGAATGATTGAAGGGAATAAACATGAAATAGAAAAAAAGAGGGAAAATTCATTAACAAATAAATAAAAACGAAGTAGAAGAACCTCGATTTTAAATGAATAAATTCAAAGTTGAGACGGATCTTTCCAATTCACTTTGCCTCCTTCTTCTTCGTATTTCTAATTCATGTTGAAACTTTACAACTTCTCCGTAGTTTTTAATTCACGTTAAAGTTCCACGAAAATGACGAAAGAGTCGAAACTCTTTTGCTCCGAAACTCTCTAGTTCACATCAAAAGTTCACAAAAGAAGCAAAAGAGTCGAAACTCCTCTTTTCCGCTATTCTTTGGTCCATGTTGAAATTTCATGAAAGGGACGAGATAGCCAAAGGACTATAGTTTTCCAAACCACAAAGATAAATAATCATGTTTTCTCTCTTTTATTAGATTTGACTTTTGCTGGCTGTTCTACCTACTTAATGTTGCCGTAGCCCATTTACATTTATTGTCATTGTTGAACATGTGGCTCTAGAGTGCTGCAACGAGCTTTGTTCATGTTTAAGATGTAGATTGTACAATAGTTGTGATTTGATTGACAAAGGTTATCTTCATTTGTGCATTTATAATTTCTTTAGCAATAAATCATGATTCCGTTTGTACATTTTCATATTTTGGTCATATCAAACAAGGGATTTTATAAGATATGAAAATATCCGATTTTATTACTACTGTTCACTAAACAATGATAGAATATAATAAAATCCCTAAATTACATATTCTATTTCATTAAATTATATCCTGATTAGAAATTCAGACGACCAAACGTAATTTTATAATCTTAAAAACCTAAGTTTTCTCATTTAATTGCCTGATTAGTATCTATGGCACTCGTTAAATAATACTTTTTAATAGATTTTTCCCCTTCTTCTTCTTTTTTAAAATGAGAGATTGGGTTGGCTTCGGTTGAATTGATAGACCTAATCCCGTGGAGATCACGTTCATCCACGCGCTGATTCAATGATGGCTACCGAAGACTTGGTGTTTGCCTTGGTGATGATTAAGGAATTGATGAAGTGATTAGCACACGGCTTTGAATTTAGTGGCATTTGCCTTGATCCTTGGTTAAACTTGCGTCAATTGTATTCATTCGAGACGTGTTGAGATTATCCGAAATGACCAAGCGAGACCCGAACCTACGTTGCTTTGAAGACCGTCCGATGGGGAGTTGAGCATTGGATCGAGAGAGATGGGGGGATAACAAAAGGCTTGAAAGCTTGACAAATCATACCAATGTTCACTTTTGACAAATCATACCTGGGCATCGCCTCCTGGACCCGAGTATGAGCACCGGGATCTTGAATTTGGCCTCAAAGAACCTAGGTCTAGCCTCTATGGACCCAACTCCAGCCTCGATGGACCTAGGCCCAGATGCCAGTGACTTGACCGTGTCCCCAGACATGGCTGTTGATAACCCGAGCATGGGCACTGGAATCCCAAGTCCAACCTCAAGGGACTCAAGCTCAGCTTCTATAAACCTGGACCAAGCCACAAAGGATTTGGGCACATGTGTCAAGGTTTAATTGTATTTTGAAATTTAATTTCTGATTTTTGAAAGACAAAATAATTTTTTTCAAATTTAAGCATAGGTTTTGGTTGGTCATGACTTTTCATTAGACTCTTTATCTTTAGCATCAAAAGTCAAAAAATGAAAACACACACACACACACACACACATACTTCGATAGTAAATTTTCAGCCAAACAAATGAATTTTTTAATGTTTTCTAAGGAGCATTGTTGGCTTTTAATGGAGGAAATCAAATAACAGAAGGGATGGCTTTCTTTATAACCCATTCCGTAGAAATTGCTTTATTCTTAACCAAGGGTAACACAAGTCGTTAAAATTCGAATCTTTGCTCGTTAAAATTCAATGGTTAAATTACAGTAGTCATCAGCACCAATTTCTTCGCTTAGGATTGATTTCACGAAAAATGAATAATATATAAAACATTTTCCTAAAATGATCATTTGTATTACTTACAAAATAAACGAATGTGAAATATTTTCATCGTGTATGAAAATGTCTAGACATAGATAGTTGTCGATAATGAAAAATCCATCATCGACTAATTATTTCAAACAATACACGAAATTAATTTTTAAAAAATGAGAAATATTTTCATCGTTCACGAAAATATTTAAACACGGATGATTGTCAATAATCAAAATATATGTCATTGACTAATTAGTTCAAGTAATAGAAACAATCATTTAAAAAAAAATTCAAATCATTCCTTTTACACGAGATAAACGGAACCTTATCCTTGCATTAAAATTACATCATCTAGAATTTGAGATGCCGCAAAACTTACTTGGCCCCGTCAGGGTCAATACTCATATTACACACCAGCATGGGAGGCTTTTCTTTCATCTTAATGTACCGAAACTTAAAGGTCTCCTTCGAAGAATGGAAACATGAGCCAAATTCGACTATTTAAAGGTTCTAGGAGAAAGAGACGAGTATAACGATCATCAGCTTAATCGTTGAGCCTGCATAATCAAATCATTAGATCGAGCAGGAAGCCTAGATGGTTAAGTTTTGTGATTGACGCATATCAGGAAAAATAAAAATTAAAAATTAAACCTACTTCTTGTTCGTGAACTTGCAATGGAAGAAGAAAAAGGCCAAGTTGATGGGTTAAACCTGGGGTTTCAGGCTGACTTTCACAACCGGGCATTTTTCCAATCCTTCAACAATTGATTTTGTCTGTAAAGTTTGAAACTTGTAGATAATGTCTGATTCTTGTAAAAGCAAAGCTCCAGAACAATCAGTTAGCCTAGCAAGTAGATAATTAGCAGACTGAGTCCCAAAACTTGACAAACACTTATTTCATATTTCATACTTACAATAGCTTTCATCCTAGAATAAAAGGAAAGTTAACAACGAACAAACAAGAAAAGAACAGTTGTGCGTGCAAAAGTTTAGATCGAGACGCTGTTGGGAATTCCCTTGGCAGTCACTCCGCCTTCGCTGGTCGGGTAAAGCAGCATATAAGGCACCTCGACTGGCCCGACCCGGTTCCTCCACCTCTTGTCCCCATTCATCCTCATAATCCTTTCCTCGACTTCTTCCAGCTTCTTTCCAAACCTCTCGAACGCCTCCAGTGGCTCAGCATCTGCCGTCCACTCAGGAGTGTCTCTCTTGCCGAGATACACCTCATCGGTAGAATGCATTGACAGGATCTCTATAAGCGAAATTCCTAGAAGTGTCTGAAGCTGGGCTGTTATGGTTTTCAGGAAAGCCTTGTCAGGATTTTGCTTGAGCTCTTCAAATTCCGGAGTACCTTCCTCGGGCATATAGCGACGGCTGAGGGTGGGCCGGTTCGGGAGGTATCCTGCATAAGGGTATTGCCCGAAGTTCACAGCCGCATGGAGAGCAGACGCGATCCAGATGGTGATCGTACATGTCTCTGTTAGGTCTTTCACGGTCTGCATTTTAGGCCACCAGGGCTCACCCTTCTTGTCGCCGTGTCCCTCCTCCACGAGTTCCCTCCACCAGGATTGGAGTTCCTCATCCTCCTGTACCGTCTCATCGCTCTTGTAATAAAAGGAGCAGTAGTCCTCAACCCACGTCTTGATCGCGGACCAGATCTCGAGCCCATCTACCGCATAGGGGTAGTCCTCGATCAATAGGCGGAGGCCATGCGGGGAGTTCGCATCTTCTACAGCGACTCCCCTGAAGACAAGAAAAGGTAGAAATTTTTCGTCACTCAGTCTATCAGAATAATTCAAGTAAAACAAACGATAGCTATATTGATATGTATCTCGGCACAGGCCTCGGCTATTCCAAGTACATTTGTGCAATCTTCATCGGCCTTGATTTTTCTTTCTTTTTGAAGCAATTTTAAATAGAAGTCTTATGGATAATTTATATGTATAGAACAGTGAATTTACCGCTTGATGAGGTCAGCAGGAAGTGCTTGCTCGGGGAAAATCCAGTTCTTGTAGACGACAGAAGACATCTCCATGGAATACTTTGCTGGGAATACAGTCGTCTCCAGGATTCCACCCGCATTGATCACAATCTGCCTGGCGATTGCATTTATCTCCATCGTGTCACGGAAATGGGGATGCAAAAGCTTGTAGATGGGGTGAAGCACACTCAATTGTCTATTTGTTGCAATCACAAATGGTTCAATCGCCGCGTGAGTATTCAACCTGCGGTAAGAATCAAGAAAATTATCAATATGCAGGAAATAAATTAAAAAATAAAAATTCCCTTCTTTATATAGGTGAATGCTCCTCTGAGATCTTTACCAGTGGCTACTGAGTTGATGATAGCCTGCGTCGTTAACTGCCACATAAGCTTTAGCCAGTTGCCAGATGGAACCTTCCACGCCTTGATCGGCCGGCGTGTACACCTTGCTTATCGCACCAAACTCGTCTCCCTCAGGATGCGGCATGCTAAGCTCTATTGCCAGTGGCTTCAAGGTACCGTCATCCTTCAAGAAGAGGAGTGTTCGAGTAGCATACATTTTAGTGGTAGTTGTGTTTATCCGCCTCAGATATGGCATGATCGAATCATGGTGATCCAATATGAACAATCTGTTCATCTTGATAGCCTGCATTTGTCATGCATCGTTTCAATTTGGATATTTGAACTTAAATGAACTTGCCATCATCTTTTAAGCAAGTACATGGACGCTCTTAGTGATGTGAGATGCAATGACAGTACCTGTTCGACAGTCAATCCATTCAATTGCTTCTGAATTAGCTCTTCCCTTATTGAACTCCTCTGGTTGCCAAATATTTTAGGGTCTAGCTTGCTTGCCGGAGGGAATTCCTGAAATCAACAAAAAATGTTTTATCAACTAGACAACTGGTGGAACTCCATTCCGCACTTCATTTTAATATTAACTGAATTTGTTTGAGCTGTAACATGAAAGATATTGTTGTTTACCTCGAGACGGCAAATCACAACAGGGTTGACTCCAGCGAGCATTTCTCTGCCGAATTCTAAATCGGTCCTCCAGGCAGTCTTATCTTCTGCACAGCATGATTGCTAAACGTTAGGAAAACATCCTCGAACTAATCAGATGAAAAAGGCCTCAAAGATATATGTATCCATTACCTTTGATCACTTGAGGCATGGGATACTCGAGAAGCCCTTCCCCATCAGTCCGGACGAGTTCCTTAAGCATCTCGAGGGGAATGTTCTCCTTCAGACTCTCCAGCAAAGGGCCATCGGGAAGTTTAATACCGCCCTCGTAGAGATTGTGCACATCCTGGAAGGAGTCGAACTCATTGGGCGTGCTGTCGCATATACTCTCTAGCTCAGGCTTCAGAAATTGACCCACGGCTTTTAGAGCATAAGCAAGGAAGTCGGACATCTTTAGGTGGCCAAACCGTTCGTCCCTAGGAACGTATGTGTTTAGGCTCATGAGCAGAGGCAGCCTGCTCTCAGTATTTGGATCTGTCGATAACATCATGAAAATTCAGTAAAATATACTTACAAATGAAGCATCTTTGTCAAAAAAAAAAAATGAAGCCATAATAATCTCACATCAAATTGGAGATTCATGATATGATTGCATTATCTAACCTGTCTCACTCGGCGGTTGACCAGTCCTTCCTCTGCGAGGATAGGGATATTCAGCAGATCCTCCTAGAACAGGGCGGGCATACTTCGTGCCCTTGTCTGGATCGCCCAAATCGTTGTAGTAAGCATAGTCATACACCCTATCCCACTCCTGAAGCTCTCCCGTTCCATCTCCTCTCAAGTTAACTAACTCTTCCTCTCGGTACTTCACTAGAGGCACTGGAGTTTCTCTCGGAAGATACGTCTGCAATAACGTGCTATCTTATTAGAGACAACCTAAGGAACCCTGTCCAATCATATTGCTATTTCATGTGACAGAGTAGAATAGAATCCAAAACTGAAATGCTTTCAGCCAATATAAAGTGCAATTCCTAAGCGACACGCCCACTTCAATGAAATCGGAAAGCCTACAAGATGCTGAAACTGGCTAAAAGTAGAGCATAACCCAGAGAATTCTTAGAAGTGAGATTCTACTACGCAAAATATGTTTTCGGGAAGCTAGGTCCCTTTTGAAAAGTCACTCCTTTCTGACTAATTTCCTGCATCAGCTAATTCTTTAGAACTACTATATGTAAAACAAGATTTCAATCTTCATACTCGGAGGCAATGTCTTTTATTTTGTCCTATTGAGACTCTAGAAGCAAATCATAAATTGCAGCTACAGCTTAGCTTCATCAATCAAATTATTGTGATCGAACCTTGTTAGAGAAGAAGACCCGGTCCTTCTTGTACCGGTCGGCAGGGTACACCCACGAGTTGCAGACAAAGTGGACTCGGCCCTCGCCAGGCACATCTTCGAGTGTGATCGTCTTAAGGTAAAACTGACTGTGATGGTTGTTTTGTACGATGATTGCCCCCGGAACTCCCACCTCCTTGTCCCAATCGAAAGTGACCTTGAACGCTGAGTCGCCTGCCGTTAAGGGAATGATGGTAGTGATCCATTCTTCCAGATAAGCAGGCCTTCCCAATTTCCCCTGCAAATCGTTTTCTACAGAACGCAAAAAAGAAATACAAATTTTCAAAGCTTTCGATCTTTTCATCCCGGCAAATGAGAATGACGTTCATCTTTAACATGGCAAGGGGTCTGAATCTGATCAATGATCAGCGCAAGATCATTTGCTTTTTGTTTCCAATTTTTAGTTCATTCCTACTGACATTATGTTATCTATAATCTTCTTGCTGTCGCAAGCATGGTGCCGTTTCAACAAACAACACCTGATCTTGTGCTAAAAACCAAAAGGAAAGAGCAACGACCCGAGCTTGTGCTCAGTGAAGTGATTTAGAAAGCTCATCTTCGCAATACCCCGCATAAATTCCCAACTAAAAGTGACAAATGACAGCTTATGTTGGCCAATAGCCACAAATTAACTACGAGAATTGCTAATGCCATGCACCATTGGTTGATTAGATGGCGTGGTACTAGGACATGATATGAGGAAAATCACCTCATGTGGACCGGAGAGAGAGAACCGAAAAATAATTTGAGCTTTTTCTTAATTAAAAAGTAAAATTAAATAGAATAAAATAAAGCGTGAGTGGAAAATTCAAAACAGTACAAAACAAATAGGAACACTTTACTTTTGTCGATTTTAAAATTTGGACTCGATAGAGGAAAACAATTTATAATTCTGATTTAGTTTCATCCACTTCTTCAAAAACATGAAAAAAGATGAGACAAATATTTACTTGAGTTTAGAAATGTTGCATAAATATAATACATATATATACACGCATATACATATATGCATGTATTGTATGTCGAGAAAAAAAGTAAAAGCGCCAGAAGCGGTTGCTAAAATATGACCTAATTAACTTGTGCCCAGATGGTCAACATTAAAATCAAATCAAAATACTTAACCTAGTTTGAACGTTTACGTTTTTCAATTGGCTTTTTTTTTCCCTTGGCTTGAGATTTTTGGAATTAACATAATTTTTTCGTTTATATTATAAGAAGAGAATCCTACCCATAGTGCAAACACCTAAATGTAACCAAATTTTCTGTCACATGAAACTGCAAGATTTAATGATTACTCTTAATCTACCATGGTCCATCTATTAAAATATCAACAATTGTCGAAAAATATGTGGGCACATACGGTTTATCTATGCCTATAAATGTTCGCATAGTGGAGTCATCCTATCAACAAACATGCGGTAACTAAGTTTGACCTGTCATATTTCAGTAAAAAAAATTTCTAATTTTTTTCTAAGTCCATCAAGATTACGCATGTTCTCTAAAGTTGCACATAAAAGATCAAACTTCAGAAGATAAATTCAGTAGGGAATGTGACAGATTAGGTTGATTGTATCGGATGCACGGCCAATTTCCAAATCTTGTATTGAACGCGCAAGAGTATCGTGCCACAGAACCAAAAAGCTTAAAACACGAATCGCCACAACTTTACTCTTGTCAATAACATGCGGCGAGTAAAGCGAAGATGCCGTTCTTGAAATATAAGCAAGAAGTAGTTTTCTTTCTTATAACAGATCTTCGAAACGCAAGCGATCCACTTCGATATATGTGAGTTATGTGAACTACTTATCATTATTTTCTTTGTGGGGAAGAAGCACATATTAGGCTTTCTTGAAATCTAAGTAAGAAGATGCTTTCTTTTTTATAATAGGACGTCGAAACGCGAGCGATGCATTTCGACGTATGCAAATTATGTGAAATACTCGTCATTATTGCATTTTCTTTATGGGGAAGCAGATCGCTTGTCACGACGACGAACAGCTTAATTTGTCGCCATTCATCAGATCTTGTCAACAGAAATGTACAGCACAGTCTAGTACCAAGAAAAGCCGTTGAAAGAAGTTGTTCCAGAAATGAACGACAAGATTATCGTGTGGAAGAGGGTCATGACTCACCGAGATCACTGTGGACGGCGCTCACGAGTCGCAGAGAGACCTTCTCACCCAACAGCTCGTGGATGGTGTCGAGGACCGACGCGTTGAAGTCGTTGAAGTCCAAGACGTACTTCTTCATCAGCACCACGGTCCCGATGACCTTCTTGGACCCGGCCGCCCTGCGCTGGCGGCTTGCCTTGGTGCCGCAGTCGAAGGCCTGCAGCACCCCACGAAACAGCTTATCCATTCCGGAGAATGTATGGAACCTTTTTGCGAAGTTGATTGTACGAAAGGAGGAGTAGGATGGGTATTGAAAAGAATGAAGAAGGGTGTGCGTCGCGATGGTGGTACTTGTAAGGAATATTCCGACGCTCTGGCATCACAAAGAAGCTTCCCTTCTCTATGGGAGACTTAGAAATTTCTTTCCTCTTTCTTTCTTCCTCTTTTTCCTTTTTCCACGGAGGTGGCTTCATGAATACTCAAAAAGAAGTATTTGATTTGTAAAGCAAAAGAAGTTAAGCTACTTTTGGTAATTGGGGTAGAATATATTCAATTATGTGTTCAGTTCTTACTCAAGATAAGATAAATTCGGCTGTAACGGGACTTTAGTCGAGATAAAAATATCTTATGGAATAAATATAATAAATATGGATAGAATTTCTTATATCCATGGTGTAAAAGCAATTATTTTTTAATAACAAATTTCTTAAATTAAAAAATTAAAATATAAATAAAATTTGGATTCTAATAAAAAATGAAAAATGAAAATAAAAAATAATGGACAATTTTATATTATATATATTTGATTTATTTCTATTCTATAATATATATATATATATGTATACTCTATATAAAAATATATCTATAATTCATGTTGAAATTTCACAAAAGTGGCAAGAAAATCAAAATACTATACTTTTCCGAATCACAAAGATGAATAATTATGTTTTCTCTCTTTTACTAGATTTGACTTTGCTGGCTAATCTACTTAGTCGATGTTGCTATAGTTCGTTTACATTTCTTGTCAAACATATGGCTTTAGAATGCTGCAATGAGCTCTTTCCCTATTTAAGATATAGATCATACAATAATTATGAATTGTATGATAAATGTTCTCTCAATTTGTACATTTGTGATTTCTTTAACAATGAATCATGAGAAACTCTTATTATTTCCATTTGTACATTTTCAGATTCATTTACATTGGTCTGTTGTTCATATCAAACAATGAATATAATAAGAAATGAAAATATCCGATTTTATTACTACGATTCATTAAACAGTTAATAGAATAAAGCAAAATCCTTGAATTATATACCATATTCCATCAAGTCCTATTATGGTTAAGGATTCAGACGATCAAACGTAACCTTATAATCTTGAAAACCTAAGTTTGCCGATTTAATTGCATGATTAGTATCTTGGGCATTGGCTAAATAATACTTTTTAAAAGATTTTCCCCCTCCTCCTTTTTGAGAAAAAAAAATGAGGAGAGAAATTGGGTTGCTTTTGGTTGAATTGAGAGACCTAATCATTGTGGAGATGGCACATTACCACGCGTTGATTCGATGATGGCTACCAAAGGGCCCTTTAGGGAAGACGACCCGCGAAGACTTGGCGATAACTAAGGAATTAATGGAGTGATTAGCACGCGGCTTGCTTTGGATCTAGAAGCGTTGCCTTAATCCTCGGGTTATCTTGCGTCAATTTTATTCGTTGGAGACGCGTCATTATTCGAAATGACAGAAAGGCTTGAAAGCTTGACAAATCACACCAATGTTCGCGTTTGGTAAAGTTCTTCTGTCTCCCGTCTCGAGACAGGAGATATTTCAAAGGCGGTATTTTAAAGGCGGTGATGTCTTTTCTGACCAAATGCATCCATCTAAATGAGAGCTGATTAAACAATTCAATGGCGCATGACATAATATCACAATCAAGCGACCTTATCATGAATTTTAATGTTGATTGAAAAAATTCCTTCCTCAGTTCCTCTCCGACCACAACGGCCACATATTCTTCTAGTCCTCCCCCTGCTTTCCTCAGTTCCTCTCTGAGATCGCTAGTCGCACGACCCCACGTCCACCGGCTCCATTGCTGGCGATCGTCCCTCTCCGGCAAAGCTCTCCTTTTCTCGTTCTAGCACCTTCAACTCCTGCGTCATACTCTGTTCAGAGATCCCTCTCGGTTCTATTCAATATGTAGTATTTTATTAATACGTCCATGATAGGGTGGGATGAAAACACACCGTTTCATCTTGATATGCTATGATAAAAAGAGAGAGTCATATAAAAGACTTCTGAAAACAACAGGTTGGCAGAACGTATTCAGAAATTCCTCTCCTTTTCTTGTCCCATTTCCATAAAAAAAAAATGAAGCATTCCATTTCTCTTTTACAAGAAAAATCGGAAAATGGATATTTTCCCCGTGACTACATTTAAACCAACGTGAAGTAATTTTGTTCGTGATTCATTAGCAATTCAACGATCGTTCCGGGATAAATTGTTGACTACACATCGAAAACAGTTAAGTCATCTTCCACCAACTTTATTCCAACACAATCTAAGGTAGAGCTCTCTATTTAGTCGTGATTTGATTATCTTGCCCAGTATTCCGAGCCAGCCGTAGTTGAAAGTCGAGGTAGCACCTCGATCTATGGCATTAAACTCACGGAGATGGCACTTCGAAATGCATTAATACTCGCAGCTTGATTCTTTTTGCCGAACTTTCTTGTATGCTATTGAACCATCTCTGTGTCATCTTCGCATTAGCTAGTGGATCCATCAATGGCCGAGAGACTATTAAAAATTGCATGTTTGTAGTTTCTCTACATGCTCCGAATTTGATGAGTTTCGTTTGATAAATCTCTGTGAATTTTTATCCGATCTATATGTGATTTCCATGACTCTATGAGTTTCGCACTAGTGAAGTCACTTAGATCTAGCCTCCAGACCAAGACGCCCTCTACATGTTAAATTTTTTGTGCGACTTGATTGCCTTGCTTTGAGGCGCTCAGTTTTCTCCTTCGCACCTAAATCGGGAACCTCCAATCATGAAACCAGCGTGAATTTAGTTCATTTGCATAGATCTCCTTTGCTTTCTCGACATTGTGACCTCATCCGACTTATTGTACCGGAACTTAAAGGTCTGCTTCGAAGAATGGAAACGTAGCCAAATTCGACTATTTAAAGGTTCTAGGAGAAAGAGACGAGTATAACGATCATCAGCTCAATTGTTGAGCCTGCAGAATCAAATCATCAGATCGAGCCAGTAGTCTAAATGGTCAAGTTATGCGATGGATGCAGATCGGGAAAAAGGAAGAAAGATAAACTTATTTATAGTTCATGTACTTGTAATGGAAGAGAAAAAGGCCAAGTTGATGGATTAAACCTGGGGTTACATGCTGAATTTCACAACTGACATTTTTCCAATTCTTCAACAGTCGATTGGTGTCTGTAAAGTTCGAAATTGTAGATAATGTCTGATTCTTGTAAAAGTAAAGTTCCAGAACAATCAGTTGGCCTAGCTAGTAGCAATTAGCAGACTGAATCCCAAAACTTGACAAACGCTTATTATGCTTTATTTGTTTTGTAGTTATTCATATTTCGCACTTACAATAGCTTTCATCCCATAACAAAAGAATATTTAACAACGAACAAACAAGAAAAGAAACATGTATGCATGCGAAAGTTTAGATCGAGACGCTGTTGGGAATTCCCTTGGCGGTCACTCCGCCTTCGCTGGTCGGGTAAAGCAGCATATAAGGAATCTCGACCGGCCCGACCCGGTTCCTCCACCTCTTGTCCCCATTCATCCTGATAATCCTTTCCTCGACTTCTCCCAGCTTCTTCCCAAACCTCTCAAACGCCTCCAACGGCTCAGCGTCCGCTGTCCACTCGGCAGTGTCTCTCTGCCCAAGATACACCTCATCAGTAGAATGCATCGACAGGATCTCTATGATTGAAATTCCTAGAAGTGTCTGAAGCTGGGCTGTTATAGTTTTCAGGAAAGCCTTGTCAGGATTTTGCCTGAGCTCTTCGAATTCGGGAGTACCCTCCTCGGGCATAAAGCGACGGCTGAGGGTGGGCCTGTTCGGGAGGTACCCTGCATAAGGGTATTGCCCGAAGTTCACAGCCGCATGGAGAGCAGACGCGATCCAGATGGTGATCGTACATGTCTCTGTTAGGTCCTTCACAGTCTGCATTTTAGGCCACCAGGGCTCATCCTTCTTGTCGCCATGTCCCTCCTCCACGAGTTCCTTCCACCAGGATTGGAGTTCCTCGTCCTTCTGAACCGTCTCGTCACTCTTGTAATAAAAGGAGCAGTAGTCCTCAACCCACGTCTTGATCGCAGACCAGATCTCGAGCCCATCTACCGCATAGGGGTAGTCCTCGATCAATAGGCGGAGGCCATGCGGGGAGTTTGCATCTTCTACAGCGACTCCCCTGAAGACAAGAAAAGGTAGATTTTTTCCGTCACACTCAAGTCTATCAGAATATTTTGAGTAAAACGAACTATAGCTATATTGATATGTATCTCAGCACGAGCCTCGGCTAATCCAAGTACATTTGCACAATCTCAGTCGGCCTTGATCTTTTTTTTGGCTTTTTGAAGGAATTTTAAAGAGAAGTCTTACGCATGATTCATTTGTACAGAACAGAGGATTTACCGCTTGATGAGGTCAGCCGGAAGTGCTTGCTCGGGGAAAATCCAGTTCTTGTAGACGACAGAAGACATTTCCATGGCATACTTTGCTGGGAAAACAGTCGCCTCCAGGATTCCACCCGCATTGATCAAAATCTGCCTGGCAAATGCATTTATGTTCATCGTGTCGCGGAAATGTGGATGCAAAAGCTTGTAGATTGGGTGAAGCGCGCTCAGTTGTCTATTTGTTGCAATCACAAATGGTTCAATTGCCGCGTGAGTATTCAACCTGCAGTAAGAATAAAGAAAATTATCAATTTGCAGGAAATAAATAGACTTTCTTCCCCTTCTCTATATAGTTGAATGCTCCTTAGAAATCTTTACCAATGGCTGACGAGTTGATGATAGCCTGAATCGTTAACTGCAGCATAAGCTTTAGCCAGCTGCCAGATGGAACCTGCAACGCCTTGATCTGCTGGCATGTACACCTTGCTTATTGCGCCAAACTCGTCTCCCTCGGGATGTGGCAAGCTAAGCTCTATTGCCAGCGGCTTCAGGGTACCATCATCCTTCAAGAAGAGGAGTGTTCGAGTAGCATACGTTTTGGTGGTGGTCGTGTTTATCCGCCTCAAATACGGCATGATGGCGTCATGGTGATCCAATATGAACAATTTGTTCATCTTGATAGCCTGCATTTGTTGTGCGTCATTTCAATTTGGTTGTTCAAACTTAAATGAGCTCGCCATCATCTTTTAAGGGAGTACATGGACGCTCTTGGTGATGTGAGACGCAATGACTGTACCTGTTCGACAGTTAGTCCATTCAGTTGCTCCTGAATGAGCTCTTCCCTTATTGTACTGTTCTGGTTGCCATAGATTTTAGGGTCTAGCTTGCTTGCCGGAGGGAATTCCTGAAATCAATAAAAATGTTTAGTCGACTGGACAACCAATGGAACTCCATTCCGCACTTCATGTTAATATTAACTGAAATAGTTTGAGCTGCAACATAAAAGATGTTTTTATTTACCTCAAGACGGCGAATCAAGACAGGGTTGACTCCAGCGAGCATCTCTCTACCGAATTCTACATCAGTCCTCCAGGCAGTCATATTCTCTGCACAGCATGATTTGCTAAACTTTAGGAAAACTTGAGTCCTTAGCCTCAAACTGATCAGATGAAAAAAGGGCTCATAGATATATATCCATTACCTTTGATCACTTGAGGCATGGGGTATTCGAGAAGCCCTTCCCCGTCAGTCCGGACAAGTTCCTTGATCATCTCCAGGGGAATGCTCTGCTCCAGACTCTCGAGCAAAGGGCTGGGAAGCTTGATACCACCTTCGTAGAGCTTGAGCACGTCCTTGAAGGAGTCAAACTCATTGGGCGTGCTGTCGTATAAACTCTCCAGCTCGGGCTTCAATAATTGAGCCACGGCTTTTAGAGCGTAAGCGAGGAAATCAGACATCTTTAAGTGGCCAAACCGTTCATCCCTAGGAACGTATATGTCTAGGCTCATGAGCACAGGCACCCTGCTCTCGGTATTCGGATCTATCAATAACATCATGAAAATTCAGTAAAATATTCTTATAAATGAAGCATCTTAGTCAAAAAAATGAAGCCATAATAATCTCATGTCGAGTTGGAGATTTATGAAATGAGTGCATTATCTAACCTGTCTTAGTCGGTGGTCGACCAGTCCTTCCTCTGCGAGGGTAGGGATATTCAGCAGATCCTCCTAGAACAGGGCGGGCATACTTCGGGTCCTTGTCTGGATTGCCCAAATCGTTGTAGTAAGCATAGTCGTACACCCTGTCCCACTCCTGAAGCTCTCCCGTTCCGTCGCCTCTCAAGTTAACTAACTCTTCCTCTCGGTACTTCACTAGAGGCGCTGGAGTTTGGCCAGGAAGATACGTCTGCAATAGCGTGCTATCTTATTAGAGACAACAAAGAATACAGGCCGAAACTGAAATGCCTTGAGCGAATATAAACTGCAATTCAATGAAATCGGGAAGCTTACAAGATGCTAAAACTCACTAAAAGTAGAAGATAACCTGGGGAATTCCTAGAAGTGAGATTCTACTAGACAAATTATTTTTCGGGAGGTTAGGACAGTTTGAAAAGTCACTCCTTTCTGACCAACTTTCTGCATCAGCTAATACTTTAGAACTACTATATGTAAAACAAAATTTTAAGTTTTCCTGTTAAGACTGGAAGCAAATCAAAAATCGCGACTATAGCTTAGCTTCATTGATATGATCGAACCTTGTTCGAGAAGAAGACTCGTTCCTTCTTGTACTGGTCTGCAGGGTAGACCCACGAGTTGCAGACGAAGTGGACCTGGCCCTCGCCGGGCACATCTTCGAGTGTGACTGTCTTGAGGTAGAACTGACTGTGATGCTTGTTTTGCACGATGATCGCCCCAGGAACTCCCACCTCCTCATCCCAATCGAAAGTGACCTTGAATGCCGAGTCCCCTGCCGTTAAGGGTGTGATGGTAGTGATCCAATCTTCCAGATACGCAGGCTTTCCCAATTTCCCTCGCAAACCTTTTTCTACAAAAAACACAAAAAAAGAATTAAAAGATGTCGAACCCTTCGATCTGTTCGTCCTGGCGAACAACAACTACGTTCATCCTTAACATGGAAAAGGGTCCGAATCTGATCAATGATCAACGCAAAGTCATTTGCATTTTGTTTCCAAATTTTTAGTTCATGCACACTGATATTAAGTTGTTCTATAATCTTCTTGCTGTCACAAGCATGGTGCCGTTTCAACAAACAAGACCTGATCTTGTCCTGAGAACCAAAAGGAGAGAACAAGGACCCAATCTTGTGCTCATTGAAGTGATTTAGAAAGCACAAATTCCCAATTAAAAGTGACAAATGACAGCTTATGTTATCAGCCAATTGACCAGAAATCAAGTGCAAGAACTGCTAATGTCGTGCGTCATCGGTTAGCTAGGATTTTTTTTTTTTTTTTTTTTTGGGGGGGGGGGCTGCTACACGACAATGACCTTAGGTCCTCGTGTTCTACCCGATGTCTTTTCATTGTTGCAGTGCGCACTTCTGAAAGGAGACAATTCGTTCAACTAACTCTCTTTTTCTATTTCGTTCTACAGTGAAGAGACGACCGGATCCGAGCGCTTTCACACCGTCATTGACGGCGACGGCCCATCATATTCAATTCATGGATCATCTTCGTGATGCAACGCAAACCAAACCCCGAACCCCATGGTCAAAACTCGATTCACCCATTTTCATAGGCGAATGCCGAGTTCATCCGATGGCGAGACGTGCCCACAGGAAAATCCACGCGTGGTCAAGAAACATACTCATGCATGAGGAAATATAACACTTTAAATTCAATAAATATGTTGGTCATTAATGGGAAATTTGTTTGGTCAGAAACAATTAAAAAGGAAAAAAAAAATAGAGAACTTGAGATGGACCATTGACCGGAGAATGCCGTTGACTGTTTGGTTAAGAATTGACGAGAGGGTGAGTCTTCCGACGGTGGTGGGTCTCGCCATTTTCTAGACCTTCTTGCTCGGAAGTGAAAACGACATTATATGATGACGATTAAAGGCTACCCTACGGCTTCGACCAAAAAAAAAAAAAAAAAAAAAAAAGGCTATCCTATGGCCATGGGACCAGGAGGTATGGACCAGAGAGAGAGAGAGAGAGAGAGAGAGAGAGAACCGACAAACGATTTGAGCTTTGTAAATCGAAAGGTGAAATAATAAATAACAAAGCGTGAGTGGAAAAAATTCAAGACAGTCCAAAAGAAAAAGGGGAGACTTAAGCTTCTGTCGATTTTTTGAATTTGGACTGGATTGAGGAAAATAATTCATAATTCCGATTTAATTTTATCCACTTCTTCCAAAACGTGAAAAGAGATGGACAGATATTTTCTTGAGTTTACGAATGTTGCTTTTATAGAATATATATGTATATATGTATGTATATAGTGTGTTAATTGAAAATAAGACCAATTTTTTTTTAACTAAAGGAGGAAAGAGAATAAGTACAAGCGCCCGACGCGGGTGCTAAAATAAGACCTAATCAACGTGGCCCAAATGGTCAACATTAAAACTAAATCAAAATATTTAACCTAGTTGATACGTTCTAGTTTTTGGGTTTGGTTTTTAATTTCCTTCCCGGCTTAATAATTTTCAGAAACTAATATAGTTTCGTTTTGTTTAGAGAACAAAAGTTTGATTAAAAAATTCTAATCAAACCCAGAATGTGAATGCATCGATGCCATTATAGTAAAGTTTGACCGATCGCGATTCAGAAAACAAAAAAATTCTGATCTTCTGTAAGTCCATCAAGATCCCACATTTTCTCCAAAGTTGCACAGAAAAGATCAAACTTCAGAAGATAATTTCAGTATGGAATGTGATGAATTGGGTCCATTGAATCGTATGCATGGTCAATTTCCGAATCTCGTATTCTGCGCAAGAGTATCGTGCCACAGAACCAAAATGCTTACACAAATTGCACAACTATTCTCTCGTCAAAAACACGCCTCAAATAAAGCAAAGATGCACATGTGATGCTTCTTCAAAAATCAAAACAAGAAGTTGCTTTCTTTCTTATAATAGAAAGTCGAAACGCTAGCGACCCACTTCGACATGTAAGCGACGTGAAATACTCATCATTATGTTTTCTCTTTGTGGGGAAGTTATCATGACGACGAAGGTTCATCGCCATTCATCGTATTTCGTCCACAGAAATGCACAGCGTAGTACCAAGAAGGGCTATCGAAAGAACTTGTTTTTCGAAAGGAACGATAGGGAGATAGTGTTTAGAAGAGGGTTCGTGACTCACCGGGATCGCCGTGGACGGCGCTCACGAGTTGCAGAGAGATCTTCTGTCCAAACAGCTCATGGACGCGGTCGAGGACCGACGCGTTGAAGTCGTTGAAGTCCAGGACGTTCTTCTTCATCAGCACCACGGTGCCCTTGACCTTCTTGGACCCGCCCGCCTTGTCGCCGCCGTCGAAGGCGTGCAGTATCCCATGAATCACCTTGTCCATTCCGGAGAATTGATCGAAACTTTTTCTTGCGAAGCTGATCGGATGAAAGGAAGAGAAGGATGAGCAGTGAAAAAGAATGGAGGGTGAGCGTTGCGATGGAGATATTTATAAAGAAAAAAGGTCCTACGCGCTATGGCATCACAAGAAGCTTCCCTTCTTTACGGGGAAGACTTGGAATTTCTTCCCTCTTTCCTTATGCCTTTTGCCCTTTTCCTTATGCCTTTTGCCCTTTTCCTTTTTCCTTTTTCTCCACGTTCTTGAGGACATAATTTCATGGATATTTGATAGGAAATATTTGATTGGTAAAGCTAAATAAGTCGTCTTTTTTTTTTTTGGTAAAGTCTAAATAAGTCGTTTAGTATCTTGAAAAACCCTAAGTTTCCTCATTTGGTTGCATGATTGGTATCTTGGGCACTCGGTAAATAATTCTTTTTGATGGACTTTTGCCCTTCTTCTTTTTTAAAATAAGAAGAGAAATTGAGTTGGTCTTGGTTGACTAGATAGACAATCTTGTAGAGATGGCACGCTACTCTAAGCGCAGTATTATGTACGTGATGCGATTATCGAATTGTCTAATTAGCTCTCAATCGAATAGATGTACACTTAATAGGAAAATTTGGTTTGTAAAGCAGAAGAAGTCGATTAGTTTTTTTGAAAAATCTAAGTTTCCTCGTTTGATTGCATGATTATTATCTGGGGAACTCGTTGAATAATACTTTTCAATAGATTTTTCCCCCTTCTTCTTCTTGATTAAATGAGGAGAGAAATTGGGTTGGTTTTGGTTGAATAGATAGACCTAATCTTTGTAAAGATGGTGCGCCACTCCAAGCGCTGACGACTCATGCACGATATAAATGGGCCCTAGCCTTTGGAGTTTTATTATTTAACTTTAAATGCGCAAAATGAGAGCACGACCTTGAAGATTTCAACATTCAACGGTGGCTATTGCCTAACCAAAGACCCGTTTTAGGTTAAGGGATTAATGAAGTGAGTAGCACGCGGATTACTTTGAATCTTGTGGCATTGGCATTTGCCTTAATCCCTTGGTTTATCTTGCGTCGATTACATCCGTTCGAGTCACGTTGAGATCATCCGAAGTGACCAGGCGAAGACCCGAACCTACGTTTCTTGGAAGACCGTCTGATGAGATGGTGACAAAAAAGGCTCGAAAGCTTGACCAATGGCACCAATGCCCGACTTTTGGTAAGGCTTATCTTTATCTTTATGATGAATTTTGAAAGTGGTGATGTATCTTCTAGCTAAATGCATCCATTCAAATTAGAGCCAATCAGATAATTAAATGGTTGCATGACATATTATCGCGTGTCAAACAAGCTTATCATGAATTTTAAGCCGCTTGGATCACGTTGACAAATGGTAACAATGCCCACTTCTGGTAAAGCTTATATAATATTTTTCAAGAGATATGAGAGGAAGTTTGATGGTGGGTGATATATCTTCAAGCTAATCCATTCAAATAGGAGCTAATTAGACAATTCGATGATTGCATGACTTAATATCGCACATCAAGCAAGCTTATCATGAATTTCAATATTGTCCTGCGTCGATTTCGCCAAATTATTACATCTAACTTATTTTTTTGAGAAAAAAAAATGTTAGATTACCAAAGCATCAATTCCATAGGATTCCTATCCCCTTTGCGGTTGTTTCACTTATTTCCTTTTATCAAGTCTTATTTTCCTCTTTGGGTGCACTTCTCATGGTTTTGAGACAAAATTAATAAAGCTACATCTACCACCACCGCGGGGCCACCAATCTTTCCGTTCACGAGATACGAGATCGGACAGGATAATTCCTACTCACCGACATTAGACAACCCTCAAATGGATGAACTGGCATTGGATAGAGCCGTCTGATTGGGGCATTTTTTTGCTTCTAGGGTTTGCGTGGAAATCGAACTTACTTAAATTGTGAAGATGTTTAAACCAATTCGAATTTGTGAAAGATGTTTCTGCTTCTAGGGTTTGTGTGTGGAAATCGAACTTACTTAAATTGTGAAGATGTTTAAACCAATTCGAATTTGTGAAAAACATGTATACATTAGCGTTCAAAGCCCCCCTCAAACTTAGTCGTGATATTTCTATTAATCAAGATAATATATATAATGATTTCCCAAAAATAGTCATAAAACTTATTATAAGGATACCAATTCAGTCTAAAAAATTTTAATTTGGTTAATTTAGTCCTAACCTTTTATTAAGATTTGTCAATAGTCTATTCAGGCAATTTTAAATGACGATCACTAAAATGACAATAGGTGGTTGTTAGCCAAAATTGACCGAAATGGCTACGTTGGTAAATCTTCAAAAGTTTAGAGTTGAATTAGCAAATTGAAAAATTTTGATTGAATTTGCATTTATATATTAAGTTTGAGACTTTTAAAAACAAAAAAAAAAAAAAAAAATCTCATGTACATTGGTGGAGAATCCGAGTGCGGTGTCATGCCTTTTCATTTGAAATGTCAATGTTTGATACGCATGCTGTATTAAGCTGTATAACGACATGTAAATCATAGTCCGTGCATCATATCTTGAAAGATTTCGATCGGCTAAGGACAAATACCCAGTTATTTTCCCCCATAGGAAATTCACCAACCGCGTGGCGGCAAGTCAATGATCTCATCTCAAGAATTGGCCGCCGAGGTGGCCAGAGCAGCACCTCACATTTGGCTTTTGTAGAAGAAGAATCAAAGCGCTTTTCTTTTTGGTATATCTATTATCGATGATGATGATGATATTATTATTATTATTATTATTATTATTATTATTATTATTATTATTATTATTGATCTAATTTTCACGCACTCAATATAATATTCACAATAACCACGAGGACATCTAGAGGACCGCATGCACATACATAAGGTATTCATTTATTTATTCATGGGTTTCCACGTTGTCTCTTTCTTTTTCTCCTTTTCTTTTTTCTTTTTTATATTCCTTAGAAATTAGCAGCCCCTTTAGAAGAAGCCTCTATTCAAGGGGTAGAAAAGGTCGTCTCGACTCCCCCATCATTGAGGTTCCACCAAAATGACCATTAATTCAGGTTTTGAATTCAAAGAGATGATCTCAGGTACCAACTCCTAACAAAAATATTAAATTGGTCTGTACCATGGTTTTGATAATCCAAACTGAAATGCTTGTCTAAGGGAGAACCGTCATTTCAATGGGTTGCTTATTAAACTCTTTTGAACTTATCGTGGAATCAAACTAAATTTCAGATGATGACATTAAGAGCATGTGCGGGTGCGTGGTGCTTGCGTGTATCTTTGTGATATATGGGAAATTGGGTCATTTGCATGAAAAAGATGGAGTTGCTTTCTTACTTTCTTAGTTTGCTATTGAAAGCACACGGAAATTGAAAACCATGGAGAAGTCTATCAAGTGACTAAACTTAATTAATCTATAGAACATGGCACCTAGAGTTAGGCGTATTGCCGGTCTTGAATTTCAACGGGTTGTTTATTAAACTCTCTTTTGAATTTATCATGGAATCAAACTGAATTTCAGATGATGGCATCAAGAACATGCGCAGGTCACCACGCTTGTGTGTATATTTGCGATATATGGAAATGGAAATCGAAATCGGGTCACTTTCATGGAAAAAGTTGGAATTGCTTCTTACTTTCTTAGTTGGCTATTGAAAGCACACGCAAATTGAAAACCATGGAGAAGTCTACCAAGTGACTAACCTTGATTAATCTGTAGAGCACGGCACCTAGAGTTAGGTGTACCGTCGATCTTGAATTTTCCATATGCATCGTGATGGGGGCACAGATAAGGGGCTTGCCTAGTAGAGAGGGGTGCGCACGCTAAATTGGCAGCATTAAGCTAAAATATTCTCCTGTGGGTGATCTATAGTCTGCTGACGCTAGACGCCCTTCTTTTTTCTTTTTGTCTTTTTTTCTTTTTTCTTTTTTCTTTTTTTTTGTGAAATAAAAAAAGTAAAAAGTAAAACTTGTTAGAAACAATAATTATCAAGAAATCATGTTCAATGTATTGTTACTGTGATTTAATATTTGCTTCTTTTCGTTTCTAATTTGCTAATAACTTGACATCCCTTCTATAGTTAAAAAGGATTGTGATAGTTGCGGACAAAGACTTTTGCATTACATTGTTTAGGCTATTTTTTCACATGCATTGCTTGTCGCTATATAGTAATGATCTTTTAAAATGAGCCACAAACTTATATCTTAACCCATATTTGATAAGTTGAGTTATTGCATGGGTTAGTTATATTTAGTAAATGGATTTAAAATAGTAAAGTCTAAAATAATATGGATATTAAACAAACTCACAATTTACTTAAACCAATTCACCTCTATGACTTTCTCTCGCCCTTGCCGATCTCGCAATCACTCACTCCATGTTCTTACCTCAGTTTGCATATGAGTTTTCCTATATTGGGTAAAACATGAAAGTGCTTTAACCATATGGATCAAGTTAGATAGAGAAATGCGTCAGGTCATTATGAGTCACTAAATTTGTATTGCATAAAAATGAGTAAAAACAACTTAAATTGGCCAATTTATGTCAAACTATTTTTCACTCGACCCAAACCCAACCTAATCCAGCCATTTCACGAATCTCTATAAAAATGAGTAAAAACAACTTAAATTAGGTTTTTATCTCTTATTTCCAATTGCACAATTTTTTTTCTAAAGCATTAAAGCTCGATGGTCAGAGTTCTAATCCTAACCCCAACACATACTTTTCTTCACGCGTAATTCGATTTTTGGCATGCCCACATTTGTCTACCTTTTCCATTCTTGTTGTCATAGAATCCTCACCATGTCCTAAATTGAGGAATGAATCAGACTGAAGAAGTAATTTCGTAGGGAAGTCGACTCATGCCGTTTGTTGAGAAGATCGGCTCAAAGTAAATGGATTGATATGCTTGGAGGATATTAATGTGCAATTGTCGGTGCGTTTAACATTTTTTTAAAAAATATCATTTGCATTGAATGACTAAAAGATATTTTTATTTTTCTACGCAAATATTTAAAAATAAATGGTTATCGATAAAGAAATTACTTTGTATTGACTAATTATTTCATAAAATAAGCAATTATTTTTAAAATATATATTTTCAAATTATTTATTTTTTACAAAACAAACAGAGTTTGCGTAACTGTTTAATTGATGCTATTGGTGTTTCTTTTCAATTCAATCGTCGTGATAGCAATCTGACTAGATCTTTTCAAAGTGGCTAACCATGATTAATCTGTAGAGCACGGCACGTGGAGTTACGTACCGTCGGTGTTGAATTCCATGTGCATCATGGTGGGGGCACAGATAAGGGGCTTGCCTAGTAGAGAGGGGTGCGCACACTAAATTTGCAGCATTAAGCTAAAATATTCCCCTGTGGGTGATCTATAGTCTGCTGACGCTAGACGCCCTTCCTTTTTCTTTTTTCTTTTTTCTTTTTTCTTTTTTTTGTGAAATAAAAAAAGAAAAAAGTAAAACTTGTTAGAAACAATAATTATCAAGAAATCATGTTCAATGTATTGTTATTGTGATTTAATATTTGCTTCTTTTCGTTTCTAATTTGCTAATAACTTGACATCCCTTCTATAGTTAAAAAGGATTGTGATAGTTGCGGACGAGGACTTTGCATTACATTGTTTAGGCTGTTTTTTCACATGCATTGCTTGTCGCTATATAGTAATGATCTTTTAAAATGAGCCATAAACTTACATCTTAACCCATATTTGATAAGTTGAGTTATTGCATGGGTTAGTTATATTTAGTAAATGGATTTAAAATAGTAAAGTCTAAAATAATATGGATATTAAACAAACTCACAATTTACTTAAACCAATTCACCTCTATGACTCTCTCTCGCCCTTACCAATCTCGCAATCACTCGCTCCACGTTCTTACCTCAGTTTGTATATGAGTTTTCCTATATTGGGTAAAACATGAAAGCGTTTTAACCATATGATTAGGTTAGATAGAGAAATGTAAAGTCATTATGAGTCACTAAATTTGTATTGCATAAAAATGAGTCAAAACAACTTAAATTGGCCAAATTAGGTCAAACTATTTTTCACTCAACCCAAACCCAACCTAATCCACCCATTTCACCGGTCTCTATAATACTAAGTATTAGGTTTTCATCTCTTGTTTCCAACTGTACAATTTTTTTTCTAAAGTATTCAAGCTCGATGGTCAGAGTTCTAATCCTAACCCCAACACAAGTTTTTATCTCTTCACGCGTACTTCGATTTTTGGCATGCCCACATTTGTCTACCTTTTCCATTCTTGTTGTCATAGAATCCTCATCATGTCCTAAATTGAGGAATGGATTAGACTGAAGAAGTAATTTCGTAGGGAAGTCGACTCATGCCGTTTGTTGAGAAGATCGGGTCAAAGTAAATGGATTGATTCGCTTGGAGGATATTAATGTGCAGTTGTCGGTGCGTTTAACATTTTTTTTTTTTTTTAAATATCATTTGAATTGAATGACTAAAAGATATTTTTTATTTTTCTACACAAATATTTAAAAATAAATGGTTATCGATAAAGAAATTACTTTATATTGACTAATTATTTCATAGAATAAGCAATTATTTTTAAAATATCTATTTTCAGATTATTTATTTTTAACAAAACAAATGGAGTTTGCGTAAATGTTCGATTGATGCTATTGATGTTTCTTTTCAATTCAATCATCACGATAGCAATCTGACTAGATCTTTTTGAAGTTTACGATCCGTTTGCTTTTACGCTAGGATTTATATTTCCTTAAAAGACTTTGAAACCACATAGCTATATCTCTCTTGCATACATGCTCTTGGGACCACTATAGTTAATGCCTAGATGTGGAGTTGCTTTGGTCACCCCTCCCAACCCATTTTAATCTAAAATAAAATATTGACAGAAGGATAATAACTCACTCAACACATATCCGAACTTTCGTCCATCTTATTATCAAATATCTAAACTTTTTATTTATTTGATCAAGCTCCTCAATTATTCAAACTTGACTCAATATAAGATCTCTAGTGAATAAATTGTCATATCATGTGATTTAGTCCATGTGACTCGCTTAATTAGTAAAAGTTAAGCTGTCTCCATTTTGATGTCAGTTCATGAGGAAAGAGAGAAAGAGAATGTTACTCGAACGACGGTAGCAATCCAATATGTCTCTGGCATCATTTCAAAAAGTCCCATCATGTATGCAATCAAAGTCTAGTCCTTAGCAAGACCTTAAAAGGTTATGGCATCCGAGAAAGATTAGATAGAGGTTGAGATTGGGTCTCGAAAAAGATTCCGGCCCCATTGCCAGACCCGGCCACAATCCCTTTACAGGGGAAGGGCTGGCAACTCCGATCCCCGCAACTCCTTCCCCCAGAATACCCCGGGGCGTGGTACAGGGAAATGACGGGTCTCCCCCCACAAGGGGGAGGTGGCCAGCCTTTATACCCAATTTGCTTCTTTTCTCTTCTTTTTGTGATTTTGACCGATGTCTCACGTTGACCCAAACTTGAGAGGCTGGGGTAGTTGATTGAATTCAAACAAAAAAAAATGGATACTCGATTGTAAAACGAGCAAAAATTCAGATAGTTGGTGTGATTATCCTTTAAGGACTTGCTTATAATTTCGAAAGTCAAGTCAACGAAACTAATATAACTCCAAGTGTACCGATATTCAAGAACTCCAGACCAAGCAACGAATAAAAGTCCTTCCCAGAAAGGACCAACCAGCGTCCGGAGCGCGTAGCAAAAGCGGCGACATGTCGAGAGAAAAAAAAAATAGAGACGCAACTAAAGCATGCGGTCTCAATCCATGTCCGGACCCGATGAGCTTTGGGGTGATCAATTATTGGACGGCCACGTCATAAGATAGAGATTTCGAACCAAAAGCCACCAGAAAAGATAGACATGATTTTTTTTTTTTAATCTAAAAATAGACACGATTTCCAAAAATGCGATCTCCATACATTTTATTCTTGTATAATACATTTCCGAAAATTCAAAAATGTGAGATTGTGATGGGCCACTGCCATTTGCTATAAAAGCATCTCCATATATTCGATTCTTATATATTACGTTTGCGAGATTCGAAAGTGTGAAATTTTGGTAGGATTATTACTAATTGCTCTAAAAGTATTTCTATACATTAAACCTTGTACAATACATTTCCAAGATTTGAAAGTGTAAGACTTTGGTGGGGTCATTACTAACTACTCTAAAAGCATCTTCATACATTTGATTCTTATACAATACATTTCCGAGATTCGAAAGTGCGAGATTTTGGTGCAGTCTATTGCCAACTGTCTTAAAAATTTAAGTTTTTAGATGAATGTATGGTTTAATATTTACAAATAGGAGTCCAGAAAGATTTGAAGTCAAAACTTCTTGTTCTAATATCACGTGAGATATTAGTGGAACAACTATCAATTGTTCTAAAAACTTTAGCTTTTAGATGAATGTATGGTTTAATATATAATTACTCTAACAAAAAGTATTAGAATATTTAAATGATAAACGACATATTTATCTAATAATTTGAGTTTTTAGAATAGTTAATAGTGATCTTATAAAATCTCACATAAAATCAGAATATGAAATCCTTAGTTCAAATCTTTCAGAACTCATTTGTCTCTCTAATTAAATATGTGCACACCTTAGGACTAGTCAAAAATACCTTAAAAAGTGTAAAATAGTTTAAATTTTTAGAACAATCAATAGTGATTTTACTTTTTTGCAAATGAGATTGGAACCAACATCCGAAACCAAGTAGTTACATGTGTGGACGCGATATCGAGTTTGACCCACCTCATGTCGAGATCACGAAATCCACGTTTTGGCGAAACCTCTAAAGAATTCAAAATAAAATGCGGTTAGCTCAAACGTCCATGCACGTAAATAGTTTAAACTTTTAGAACAGTCGACGGTGATTTTATTTCTTTACTAATGAAATTAGAACCAACACCCTGAACCAAGTTGTCGCACATGTGGATGCAGTATCAAGTTTGACCCACCTCATGTCGAGGTCACAAAATCCACATTTTGGAGAAACCTCTAAAGAATCCGAATAAAATGCTGGTTAGCTCCAACGTTCCCCAAAAGCTTAGGTTATGCACGTGTAATAATTTAAGCTTTTAGAATAATTTATAGTGATTTTATTTCTTTGCTAGTGAAATTGGAACCAACTCCCCGGACTAAGTCGTCGCACGTGTGGATGCAGTATCGAGTTTAACCCACCTCATGTCGAGGTCACGAAATCCACATTTTGGCGAAACCTCTAAAGAATCTGAAATAAAATGCTAGTTAGCTCATACGTCCCCCAAAAGCTTAGGTCATGCACGCGATCGCACGAATCGCTAACTTTTATTTACCGCGGAGAAAATCGGATATATTCATATTCAATCGGGCAGTTCGATTCTTCCTGCACTGACAAAACAAGATGCTCCGATGCAATTACCTACTCGAGGGAGACGCCAAGGAAGCAGTCGATTCTTGGGTTTAGCATTAGATTATTGCCACCATCAATTTTTCATGGTACCTAAAGTAGAAATGATTAAAAAAATGTTTAATTTAACTTAATTAATGTATAGTATGTAAATGGGCCCCACCCAAAAAATTAAAAAAAAAGAAAGAAATCTGTTGTATAATTCTGTACCTGTTGAGGTACCTCATATTATCTATCTCGATTACCGACTAAATCGCGCATTCGTCGGTCAAAGTCGTTGTATAAAATATGTTTATTCGTATCATACGGGGTTGATTTGATTGATTAGAATGTTTGCTAGGAATACCTTTCTTTATTGTTTCGTCTATTATGCTATGTTAATCAATTCGATTGGTGCATGAACTAAATTAGTAGAGAGGGTCACGAATCACATGGTCAACAATGAGCGCGCATCTGCACGTGTTGTTTATTGATACTTACTTGTAGAGGAATTCGACATGACTTTGTACGTTTAATTATAAACTAAATATAATTCATCGTTTTTCTTTCTTTTGACTGGCCTCTAGAAAAAAAGTGCCTACCCTTAAATTTTATAATAGATTTAGCCGGAATTGGGATGTTTTATCTTTTCTATATAGATTTGAATCGATCTTTCTTCTTTCACACTAGCTTATGTGGATAAGAAAGACAAGACGAAGGCTATAACTAGCACATTGAAACTTTGATTTGTTGCACAGTTTATTATGATATTAGAGCAGGAAATCCTTCCTTCTTTTAACTCGCGAGTATATTTTCTCGCCCTTTAACCCTAGGTCAGATTCCGATCTAACTGTTAAGTGAAGGCTTCGTGCAATATCTAAATGTTTAAAAAAAAAGAAAAAAGAATCGTACTGGATCCAATATATACATGAGATTGGCTGTACATTTGCTAGAGATGGGTGCATGCATGTATCGTAGACCAGAGGACGAAGACTATTATTATTTTTCTAGGAACCTAGAATTTTTCTCGGTTTGTATATGTCGAGCATTTCTCTAAACTCAGTTGGAGAATGATGGGTTACGAGTAATGGAAATTCACTGATCAAAGGCATGATTGGATGGAGTCCCTTTCAAAGGGGGATTTTGAAATGTGTATTGGACTAGAAATTGCCCGACCAAGCTGGTTTTAGGCTGTTCCTACGAAAATTGGTCGGGCTTCCAATTCCAAGTGTGGAACCGTCTACCCAAACCGGACCTATATATATATAGATTTTTATGTTTCAAAACCCTAATTACCAATTAGAGTACCAAGTTGTTTTTGTATGAGTTAGGATTTAAAACTAAGTTTCTTAAGGCCTTCTTTTCCCCCTCGGAAAGGATACTATGTTTGACGAAATGTCACTTAGAACCAATAATGCGTTAGTTCTTGTAATGTCATGGCCGGTTTCATGAGCACACTTAGGAATTGGACCGAACCGGTGGTTTGTCTCCCAGGTGAGTTCAGGAACCAATGAGCAGTTTTCGATTTCAAGATCCAAATTGGGAACTGGCCATCCTAAAATTGGTCACCCCTAATTTTCCCGTGAACGGTGGAATGATGATGGACGCGAGGGCTCAATGATAACCTTGCTGCTATGATCAAGTGGGGGAAAGGCCCGGAAAGCTGCTCTAAATCCGTGGGCCTTACTGGCCCAAATAAGAAATCTGTTGGGCTTGGCTTGAATGGAGTGCCCCAACTCGTATCTCTAGCGAGGAGGAGAAAACCGGTGCCCGTTTCAATTTCTCTTTCGTCGAAAATATTTCAAATTATTCCAATTTTGAGTGCTCAGGAAAACTACATGTGAATTGTAAAAAAAAAAAAAAAAGAAATGGCTCCAAAAGATTAAGTAATAAAGGCATTGTATTGGAGTAACTTATCTATCTTAATGTGGTTTGACTCTTGAAAATGGTGCATTTATTTCACAAAAAATTAATAATATAAAAAATACTTTCTTAAAAATAATCACTCATATCGTTTATAAAAATGAATAAATAAAATATATTTTTATCGTCTACCAAGATATTTGGACATGAATTATTATCGAAAATGAAAAAAAAATTCATTAACTGTTTATTTCAAAAGATATAAATTATTATTTTCAGAAAAATATTTTTATAGTTATTTATATTTCATAGAGTAAAAGAAAATTTAAATTTAAATTCTCATTCGATGTTTGCATTTCGAAATAACAAGGGACAATCACATAAATAGTCGTGAATTTACCGAAACTGGGGATGTCTATTTTCACAAACTTAGCAAAACATGTAAAGCATATGAAAAGATAGGACTGGTAGCCTAGGTCTTTCTCTCTCTTGGCAAAAAATGGAAAAAAGAAAAAGAAAAAAGGCTAACCACTACAGTTGATTCTGAAACACATTTTGCATGGGAGCTACGAAAAGTGGTGACAAGTTACGACATGAACACTCGTTCCTCGATGGATCATGAGAATTTTTCTATACGGCAGGCATTACAAATATAAGCCATACATTTCTATATCATAGATAATTTCCATTCTAAAATCGACTCTTGTAAAGATAATTGCGTCATGTCGTGTCAAGTTCGAGCTCTTTCTTCATACAATGCTCGAGGTGTTCTCCCATGTCCCCGAACCACGACAAAAATCACCATCCTGAGAGCTACAAATGGATTGTAAGAGGGTTGAACATACTAGGTCTAGAGATATATTTAATTAATTTGTCCACATTAAATTGAGGCAAAAAGTAAAAACTTTCTCAAAAAAATATTTATTCATCGTGTAATGTGATCCCTAAAATTTTAATTTATTCAATGTAGACTCTAGACTTTTAGTAAACATTCAATTTAGCTTTCGGAATATATGAAAATATTTAATGTTATTATTCCATCCATTCAAATTTAGAGACAATATTAAAATTTTTATATAATTTAGATATTGAATTCAACATGTACCAAAAGTTTAGGAATCATCTAAATAAATTAAAATTATATGGACTACATTTTATACTGAACTAAAATTCAAAAATTATATTGTCAAATTAAAAGTTTACGAATTGAATTGCACTTACAGCTAACATTCACTGAATCATTTTGCGTCGTCTTCCAAAAATTGGCAATGACTCAAAAATTACAAAGAAGCCACCCTTCCCCAAAAAAGAAAAAGAAAAAAGGAACATAGAAAATCCCCTGCTACACTTCTCTCTCGCTCCCAACGCTCTCTTCTTATCGAGAAAATATTCAGTGGTTCGTGCGCGCCACGTCATCCGCTGACGTGGCGCGCACATACCACTCAGGTACCGACACCTGTCCCGAGCGGGACCCCTGGAAAATGAGAAAAGGGCTGGTATTCGGCTGGCTCGGCTCGGCTCCACCTGCAGAAAAGAAAGGACGGTCAGCGTATTCCTCCCGCTCAAAATTTCTCTCTCTCCCCACTTGAATAGGCCGGTTCTCTCTCTCTCCTCGTAAAAGAACCGAGAACGCTCAGAGCCTTCCTCTGTTTCCTTCTCCGCGCATCCCACCTCCTCCGGCTCCGGCTCCGTCTCCGCCTCCGCCTCCGCCTCCGCCTCCGCCTGCCCAAAAGCCTCGCTGGTCATCTCGGTCTCGTTCCCGAGCGGCACCAGGCTCCCCGCCGCTGACCGGGCGCTGTCCCTGACGCTAGCCCGCTCGGTCGCGAGGGAGATCTCGGCGGACTTGGGCGGGGTCGACGGCGCGGCGAAGAAGGAGAGGCCTGCTGCATTTTCTCTCTCTTCTTTTCAACGGAGCGCGCGCTATTTCTTCCCGCTTCTGCCTCTCTCTTCCTCAAGCACTCCTCTCTTCTCTGTCCCGAGTCCTCTCACTCACCCCAAGCGCCCCCCTCCTCTCTGTCTCGAGCCCTCTCACTCACCCTAAGCGCTTCCCTCCTCGCCTCGTTCTTGGTCGATGATGGCGGAGCTCTGCTTGATGGCTTCGCATGGTTATCCGCCGAGCCTCGTTCTTGGTCAGGAGCAAGGGCGCGAGCAGAGTCGTCAGGGTGAGTCTCGACTTCTCTCGGTTCCTCTCGATTCCGTCCGTCGCGGATTCGAATCGGAACGAACTGGGTTTCGTGCCTAGGGATTGCCGAAGCGCTTTGGATAGCTTCCGTCGGTTGATTCTTGTGCGGTGTTGTCGATTTTGTTCTGTTGTCGTGGCAGCTCCGTGCTTGCTGCTTGGCGTTCAGTCTTTGATTGGGTCGTGTGGTGTTTTAGCTCTGTAGCTCGTCGTTAGCTGCGGCTTTTGTGAGTTTCGATGCTGCACTGTGCACGTCGTTGACTGGGCCTCTGATGTGTTGCAGAACTCTGGTTCTCTAGGAGATTCATCTATGTAAGATCTCTTGATCACGAGTTTTTTGTTTTTTCACCACTCTTTGTCTAAAAGATTGAAATTTTACAACTCCATCTTGACCTCCGTGGCTTGATGCTCCAAGCTTGGTGATTTCGGGTTTAAAGAGTGCTGCGAAGTTGCAATTAAATTTTGCTTTTCATTGGTGCTTGCACGTTGCGAAGCTTTGTCTTTGTTGATTCTGACCTCCTCAATTGTTTAGGGTGGTTTAGATCTATGTGCAGTGATGTTTGCTAGGGATTTTCTTTTGTTCTATGTTAGATTATAGAAATGGCTAATGTTGGTCAGGTGTCGGTTCCTTGTTATTTTGCATCCTGCATTCGGGAAATCTAATTATGGAAAGTGCAGGATCTTCAGCCAATTTTGCCTGCTGCTAGGACAAGACAAGACATTATAAGATTGGGATCCATGACCCTCAGTCCTAATCAATTCAAGGAGGCAGTGGAACCCCTATATGTACTGTTAGCAGCAAAGCAGTGTGTGCAGATTGATTCTGTGGAGAAAGATCCCATGATTCTAGATTTGCAAGGTATGCACGTAATACTCAGTTGAAGATCTCTCTCTCTTTTATTTTTTATTTTTTTTTAAATCAATTCACGTTATATGTCAGCTTGTCCAAAAGGAGAGACCTTGAAATAAAGTGCTCGCGTTCCTTCTGGGTATAATTTATTTCTCATGTAAATTTGTTAATTACAAGCTTCAAGTCATTGATTTCATTTGATGAAAATCTCACCCTTCATGCCACAGAGATAATGAAATTTTTGGGGCCATTATTATTTATCACCCTTACAGTTTTAAATCATCTTACCACAAAACTACTTAAGAATATGAATTTGTATCCTTTTGCAAGTGCTTGATGGTATAAGCAATTATATTAGGCCACACGAATTTGTAGAATCATACGCTTAATGGAAACTGAAACTAGCAATTTATTCATGGCACTTGCATTTGTATGGTCAGAAAATTCATGGAAACTGAATTTCAACAACAAATGGGGGATGACTGTTGAGGTTGGTAGAACTGGCTAAAGTGCTGAACCATCTATATAGGTTTAGGAGATCACTGAAACCAAGATCTGCTTCTAAAGAAAACAATATAGCTTTTGTAGGGCATGTGTTGCAGTGCTCTTTGCAGTTAAACAGGTTACTTGTCGTGAGAAGGGATGGTCAAGTAATGGTTTATTTATTATGATTGCAGATGTCCACTCAACTACTGGGCCCCTAGGCACCGGAATGCTGAACAATCCACCATGCAGAGAGAAGTCTTTGAGTTTAGCATGTCTGGATTGAGTTGTGCTGAAAAGGCTGGACTAGATATGTCTCTAGTATCTGATTTAACGGGTCTTCACTCAGTGGAAACTGACATGCATCACGTGCCCATCATTCCTTCTCTCGTCTACCCTAACTTTCAATTTTCCACTCAGAGCGCTCTCTCAGATTTCATGGGAGATTTGGTCCGAAATTCAAAAATAACCATTAACTCCGATGGTAGTCTTGATCGCAGCTAGTGGGGCTGAGATGAAGGATCTCCTCTCAATTGTAGCGGAGTTTTACCTATTGAGGAACTTAACTCAAGGGAGAAAGCTTTCGATGCCAGTTCCTTATGACAACAACCACCTCATATGCTTAGTGGGTCATCGCCTTAAACCGTTGTTAAATTGAGCGTATCTGTTTGTAGATGAACATGCGATTGAGAAATGCCAAATTGTCGCTCCATTATATTTGTGTATGGGCAAGGCCAGTCTTTAGCACTTTATGGAACTGTATATCTACCTCAATAAACTTATTCGCTTCTTAACAGATCTAACTGAGTGAGAACCTTAGTTGTAAGTATAACATGTAGGAAGTAAACACAAAACCACCCCATGTGCATCAACTTAGTTGCTTGACATTAGAGAAGCATGACCCTTGGAAGGAAATTAAGCTTAAAGGCTACAATAAGCAGGTGGGTTGAGCTGCCATCTGGCATTTCGCCATACTGCTGGGGATGTTTGTGCTCAGAAATTTGCATGCTTTTGATGAACTTCAAATAGTGTTATTACATGGCTTCTGCCTTATGTATGTGAGAGCCTCTGACCCAAGCGTTATAGAATCTTCGTTCAACAGTATATTAAGTCAATTGTTTCGTTTTATATGTTCCTGTTTATATTCTTCTTCTTATTTATATTACTGCTGCAAATGTGTACTTTTGGAAATAGACTGCTCATATCCTTATGTCACACTAATTTTCTGCATTATGGTTCTTGATCATTTCCAGGAAACTGCAAAAGAGGAGGTAGACAAAATTGTGGTTACTGATGCACCACTTCTCTTTCCTCCTGGACAGGTACTTCTTGCATTTTCCTTTTCTTACAGTTCTACTTTTACTTGGTTCATGAGCAAATTTTTAGGCCCGGCAACTTGCTTTCAATTTTTGGATAATTTCCCATTAGGTTTATATACTCTATATGAGGAGTATAGATTTGTTCGAATAAAAAGGAGTTGAACTCATGTCAGATGCTTCAACGTGTTAAATGGGTATCTGGGCAACAGAGAAATATGGTGCAGGAGCAATTTTGTAACCTTTAGAAATGTTGGCTGCAATACCGGTAATAGTGGATGTGTTTGGAAATTATAACTCTTGAGCGCTTCCAAGATCTTGGTGTCTACCTCACTGAATAAATCCTTTAGAATTTCTCCTTAGTTTGATGGTGTAGCTGAACTCCCATGTTATATTCTTAAAGGCTTTTTTATGATTTCTGGTGCAGCTGGCATTGGCGGCTTTGCGTCATGCTAATGAGGTGCATAGAGTTCTGGACTATGAAAGGTTAAAAGCAACTCAATTTTTTTTTTTATGAAACCAACAATAAGAATTACTTGCCATAGACATCTCTACATTGGGGCAGCCAGTTGGTCTGATTCTCTTGGTACCTTAGTTGTAATGATGATTGGGTCAATTGAAATTTATGCTTCTTTTCAGATACCTAGAGAACATGCTCATATGCCAAAATTCCATTCACAGCAGCACAGAGCTCATTCAGCATCTGAATGCGATAGATTCCTCGGTAAATCCTCAAGTTTTTTCGCATTTATCTCAAAATGTAAAAGCATAACTGGTCTTGCGATCTCAATTCTACTTGAAAATGCAAGTCATGTGAACCAAGTTCTAGGTATTGATAAAAAGTTTCTAATTTGTTCTTCATGCTGCTGACTGAATACAGGTTAGGACATATAAATTCCCTTCTGAGAAAGATATGAAACACATCAACAGGAAGCTGAGGTCTTGTTGGGGCCTTAGTTCACATGATGAGTAATTCCTTCAAACCCCTGTCCTCTGATTTCTTTTATTCTTGATAACAATTGGCATGTGAAACCTATGAGATTGATGCTTTGCAGTAGTAAGAAACGAGACAAGAAATCGAAGCACAAATCCAAGCGGAGTGCAGGCTAGATGCAAGAGGGGTCATCTCTTGCTTGACAGTATGTCATGTGTCCCTTGTGTACTGCTCTCATTATTTCCTTACAAACCGTTCTGATTGCTTGGTTTGTCCTGTTTTAGACTTCTCCTCAGAAATGCTTCAAGTTCTTAAGAAACTAGTCATTGATATATGGCAGGTGTATGCACAGCTGAGGCATCATCATTAGTGCCACACTCATCCAAATATGCATCTACTGCGACCATGGTTGCTGAACTTACTCTTCAAAGCTTGTTTTGTATCACGAAAATATTCCACAGTATGGAAGTGACAGAAAACAATGGGCATCTAGCAGCTTGAAAGAGCTCTTGAAATGCAATTGATTTAGGAGCATCGCTGACCAGGGAAGTTGAGAATTTACATAAACTACTTTGTGTATTTTGTGTTCATCTGGTGGTGTAAATCAGCAGGTCGAGACAGTCATGTATGCGATAATTACTGTTGTGAAAGTTGGTATGATGGTAACCTACAATATTGGAACAGGCCTTGTGGTTGCTCGTAGGGAAGACAGCTCATGGTCTCCACCTTCTGCAATTTCTTCATGTGGAATAGGGTGGGGAGCACAGGTAGGCTTGTTTTATCGTATACCTGGATTTTGATTTCATCAACCTTAAGGGCCAAGCGTCGGAACCAACAAGTGTTTTTGGCTTTCATGCAGTCTGCAGATTAACCACGTGAATCAACGTGCTCAAAATGATTGTTTAGATAATAAACACCAATTTGATTTTTTACTCCATCCGGAATGCTTGACGTATTGTCTGCTTCATTTCCATGGTCTCTGTGAGAATTTTCCTTTGTAAATGTCTGGTCTGTCATCCTTCTATTTCATGGAATGTGCCATTTGTTTCTCCTTTCTGGAACTCTAAGAACAGTATTTCTCAGGATGAGATTTGGACTTTTTGTTTGATTACCATGTTGCCATTGAGTTTTCAAGTTCCTTTCTGCATCTCTGTTCCCTTTCTCTGAATTTGTGTTTTGCTTTTTTGTGGAAGTGGGAGAAGTCCCTGAGCCAGAGATTGCCCTTGTGTTACTTATAATCGTTCCCTTTCTGTTAACATGTCTATCGCATTAATAGCTTCTGCTTGTGTGGCTTAAGCTCGAGCAAAGAAGTCTTGCATAAAACATAAAAATCAACTAAAGAAATCTTTAGTCGATTCCCCTTCCTCCCGAAATGATAACAACAATAATAGTAAAAATCAAATACATAAATGAAAAGATTATCCCTGCAAGAAATGTTTGATTTTGTGTTATATTTTTATGTAGAGATATCCTTATTCCAGTCAATAGTAACCAGTCAAGGGTGATTGCAGGCTGGAGGAGAATTGACAGACTTCGTTATAGTGTTGAGATCAACTGAGGCTGTGAAGACATTTGATGGTACTGCTCATTTTTCAGTTGGGGCTGGTTTGAGTGCAGCAGTTTGTGCCATTGGAAGGGCTGCTGAAGCTGATGTACGAGTGGGGGATGGTGGCTGTGCTGCTTGTTATACGTACAGCTGCAGTAAAGGTACTCATCTATATAGCTATTTTTCCTTTTAAACTGTGGAGTTGTCCTCTGGACTGATTTTTGGGGTATGTATACGTACAGCTGCAAAAAAACATGGATAGTATCCTATGATATTAACCGTTTTAATGTGATAGTATCCTATGATATTAACCGTTTTAATGGCCATTGTCATACTGAGAGTGAAACGAAGTGAAGCTACTTACAATCCTCTTGAAGTTAGAAAAGATTAAATCTAGAAACAAGACAGGAGCAAATATCCTAAAATCTCTTCGGTTTCATCAATCATAGATACGTTGATTCACAGTAAGTACTTATTCACATCTTCATTTCATAATGTAAACCCTTAATTCCTACATTCGCTTTGTTGATTATATTGGATTAGTGTTTTGTTTCCCAATGCAGAAAACAAGTCTTTGGAGAGTCAAGTGGAGTAGCAGACATACTTACAATGAGCCGTGTCTTTGCTGACAACTCAGAAAGTGAAGTGGATGCAGACACCGAGGAAGCGAGACTTAGTAATTGAAATGTAAACATTGTCGATACTGTAAAGGTAAGGAGCACAAAGTTGGGAGAAAATGCTCCAGTAGTTGCTGTAGAAGGTTTGAAAGATCACGAGGATCATCCTGCAGAGCAAACTGCGGAATTCAAGAAAGCACAAATTAATTTTTAAACAAGTCTCCGTTGAAAACCAAAGAAGACGGGGGAGCTGTCCTCAGAGTCACCGACGATGAGCATCCTGAGGACATGGCTATGTCAGAATACTCCCATGCTATGGAACATGAAGGGACAGACACACCAGACGACCATGGCATTGACTGCCAAAACTGTAAATGAGCTTACAATCAAGATCAAGAAAGAGTCAATGGAGCGGGAAGTCTCTGCCATGATTGCAGAGTATATCGATCTTGAGAAGTTGGAAGATGGGAGTGCCCGAGGAAATGTTAGTGCCTTATGCAAGTGAGAACGAACGTGCTAAAGTTTATGCAAGTGATAGTGCTCCTTCAGATGTATTTCAATGTCATCCGAGTTATCAAGGTGATGGCAATGAAAATATTGAATTAGGAATTGACATGAAGAAAGAGACGTGTTACAAGACCACAGCGAACTGTGTATTTCCATTTTATCGAGTCGATCTTCTCCTGTAAGACAGAAGCTTATCGGGAAAACAGCCAATTGTGTGAACTAAGAAAATTCTGAGTCAGGCTGAACGTCCTAAAAGTGCGCTTGTGTTGGATTCTTGGCACGACACCCTTCACTAAAGTAAAACGCCACGAGCTTCAATTGTTGTCATCTTTGTTTTTGCGTGAAGATACTAATGCAAGAACACAGAATACAGAATCCTAATTCTCAATCTAAATTATTAAAATGGGGAAAAATCATCATAGTTTAACTAACAAAGTTAATCCCCTGATCACGCTGCACAGTGCATGCGGCTTTCTGAAAATAGATTTGACATCCGCATGCAAATTTTAATGACCAGTGCAATAATCGCTTCCGTCTCCGCGTCCAAGTCCATCCACCCAGCAAGTGTACCATGTTCACATGAACGGGGTGCCTAACAAGTTTTAAGTACTGATATAAAACAAATGCAGAAGCTCGCATATGCAGCAAGAATATTTCAGAAACATCCCGCTTGTCCCATTGGAGTATGAAAACAACGGAAAATGCGGAAACGGTATGATTCAGCAGCCCCTGCTAGCATTGATAAAAAGATAGATCATCACTTGAAAAAAGTGCTACATTTCTCGAGTAGCACTATGAGCTTTACTTTTCCGGAGTTACAAACTATCTTGTTTCATCCACCTCATTGCAACACTGAACACGCGGAAACAATCGAGAGGATTTTGCACAACTCAAGGCCCACATCTGCCAAAAATCATACTTTTCCTTTCTTCTTTTCAATTTTCCTTTTTTTGTACATATACCCTTCAAGGAGCCTTCTCATCGATGAATCCCACCGCCAATTGCAAAAGGGTGCCCTCCTCTTCGAGTCTTCAACCAACGAATAAAAATAAGTGCAAAATACAGCAACAAAATTTCTACAGGTAAATTTTTTAGTGACTACAACATTCCAGCTCACCTAATCCTAGTTGCAATCCAATCCACACACCTCTAGTACAATGCCGTCCTTGGAAATGAAAGGGTTTATTCGGACCCATAAAAGAGTTAAAATCGAGGCAAGAAGAATTGCCCAAACAATTATGATTGTAGGTAACCGATCTTGTTTTCCCATGAATCCCTTGAGGAAGGGATACAGATGAACAATGACCCACAAAGCAAAGAAAAGTTTACCAAACAGTGGACCCCAAGATTCGTAGCCATTAGTGATGGCATCTGAAACGCCGACAATGACTCCAATTATGTTTAGGATGAGCAGAGTCAAGGGAGGGATTAACAGTGATGTCCACTTAAAGAGGTATAGCTCAGAGAATTCTCCATCATCTCCGGCTTTGGACGTGACCGTGAAATTTGTGCTGACTCCAGCCAAAACTTTTAGTAGACCCTGGAAGAGAGCAAACAGGTGACAGGAGACCCCACCAATTACCCAGAACTGCTCATTTCTCCACCAGTCGTGGATGCCGACACCACCCCACCGCATCTCAAGGATGCCTGTAGCCGCAATAGATATAAAGAGTGCCATGAAAATGAGACTAGCATAGTTGCTCATCTGCAACAATGTTGAAAAGGTAATGTCAGCAATGGTCTTGTTGCAATCAAGCAAAATCAATTGCTCGAGCAAGCACAGAACTCCTGGAAGTGTGGTGGAACTTACCTCAGGGACAATAAACTTTCCTGTTAGAAGACAAACGGCTGGAAGAGTACAATATGCGATCAAGGGAATGGAAGTCGAAGGATAGACGACTGAGTTGATGTAAGAAAACCGCTCTAACCATTTTAAGCCACAGCCATACCCATACCATATCGGACAATGCCTGCTCAAAAGGATCTCAACCTTTCCAAGAGCCCAACGGAGAACCTGATGCAGGCGATCTGATAGGTTTATTGGAGCTGAACCCTTGAAAGCGGGCCGCTTAGGCACGCAGTATACAGATCGCCAGCCATGACAATGCATCTTGAAGCCCGTTAGAATATCCTCTGTAACGGAGCCATATATCCAGCCCACCTAAGGGATAGTTACAAGTAGACAATAAGCGCAATGCAAAGTAGACAATCTCGATACAGTATCAAAAGCAGTGACTTCTGCTGAAATTGTAAGATCTTTACCTCTTTTCCCCATTCCGTTTTGTCCTCATAACCACAGCTAATGACATGAATGGCTTCTTTCAAAAGTGATGCAGTAGTGGCTCCCTTTGGGGCACCACCTTCTTCCATCAGGGTTGTAGCTATAAAAACTGGGGATTGACCGAATTTCTTCTCGAACTTTAGTCGGGACATTAGTGATGATTTTTCATTGTCTATACCTGAAATATAGTTCCAAAAAGTACGTATCATTTTGCATCTATCCATTTCTATTATAAGAAATAACAAGCAAGCGCCATAAGACTACTATGTGAAATCACAATCGTAGAAATGAATGCAGCGTAAAAAATGAAGATTTCAGATAAAGCATATATTTGGAAAATCAACTACTTGATACAAGTGGAACAACATGCAAGTCCAAAGATTAATTTAGATAGAAAATGAGCACCTTCAATTCCCTCTTCAATATTTTCCAGTGCATGAATCTGCTTTGAAGCCTCCCTGTTCCTCCCTGTCTTCTTTTGCTCATCGGACTTCATTTTCCTACCTCTTTTTCTAGATCCACAACACAAGCAGCACCATTTTGGCCAACAGTTACATGTTTTCCCGGGAGGTTTCTTTTTTATTGGGGCATCATATCCATACAAAGCCTGCCTCCGGAAGACACAACCAGTTCCGACATAAATTGGTCCTTGTTTACCATCCAAACCCTTCATATTTATCGGGATTCAACAGTATAGACATAAGTATATATGAATAATTTGCTTTTTTCTGAAAAAAGGAAAGGAAGAACATTACGATATTAATGAGGCCTATATATATGTTTACTTACATCAAAAAATACTACATTACGATTTGAGTATCTATCATGACGATCTATCCCGTCAAATCTCTGTGGAAATTGCACATAACATATCTTCTTGCCCGAAATTGGATCCATCAGGAAGCACCTGGCTTCTCGAAGAGCCTTGCTGTTGTTTATATAATGATCACAATCCACGTTCAGCAAATAAGGGGCATTTGTGATGACTGCTGAGACCCGCACCTTGATTAACGACTCGCAAAATAGCAGGTAATTCAGCAACTTGAGAGAGATGATATAAACAGCTGAGAAGTAAGTCCAGACTTTGAAAGGTACTTCGGGTAGACAGGGATTCATACCAGAGCATTCATGGCACCAGCTTTCTTGTGATGATCAAAACCAGGTCTCTTCTCGCGAGAGACATAAACTAGCCGAGGTAATTCATTTCCTTCAACATCACGGTCACCATTTTGGCCAAGGAAAACCTGCATAAAGATGATTAAATGAAAGACGACTTTAAATTCTCTGAATGTAAGCCAACTTCATAAATCTTATGCCACAAATAATAGAAAAATTCCCGAAAGCAGCATCCACCTGGATCATTCCAGGATGATCTCTGACATTGTTCCCAGGCCACGGAGTGCCATCCTGCATTGTCCAACCCTCTTCAGGAACTTTCTGTGCCATTGCCACCAACCCATTTATCCGAACTTTGAACTCTTCATATTCTCTCTACAACAATAAAGGTGAGAGAGCCAATATAAGACATCTAGAAACAAGCAGTCTCCTTGATTATGTAAAAGGCAAAGACGCCACATTGGCTTTCACACACAAGAGTAGATAAAAGTCACACAACAAACTTGAAAAGGTTAAAAGCTGAAGACCTTCATGGCACACGGCGTTCTCTCACAAATTCAGGATTCACTTTGTCCTTCAAATAGTCAACCTTCTGAGAAAAATACCATTCTGGGGCCCTAGGCTCAATATTGAATCTCTTACAGAATGGGACCCACTTCATTGCAAACTCTGATGTCTCGGAAAGGGCTTCAAAGGTGAGCATCGCTGCCCCGTCATCTGAGACATAGCATGCTACTTTGTCGACTGGGTAATCTACAGCAAGTATGGACAGAACAGTGTTTGCAGTTATAAGAGGAGGTTCTTTCATGGGATCCGCTGTACTCACAAATATCCACTTGAGGTGCTTTTGAAGTCGCCACATTGGGTGCCTGCCCAGGCAACTCCAGTGCTTTTGAGAACACTAGTGACACCTAAACAGAACAATCGATCTCACTTCAACTCATAAACGAGACCTAGCACTTAGTGGCTTAATGTGGCAGAAGATGCTTGAAGGCCTAGATTATTTTCTCTTTGCAAATTGAACCTAATGCATCGATCAACCCCAAATAACTCAAGGTTGCAATATTAATGACTTAAGTGGCAATGGTTGAATCAAAACTAAGTCAACATGTCATTACATTTAAGTGGTTATTTATTATTTTCCCTTAACATCAATATACACACTTCATATTTATACATGGAACTCACATTACAAAGAAGAGTGTATGAAGAAACCAAGATACCTCTTTGAATCGTAGATAACAGGGAACACAGGCGAGTTCTCTATTATGTGCAAGAACTTCTTCAATTTCAAATCTGACTGCAACAAAGTAGCGAAAACAGGTAAAACAACATGGCAAAAATGAGGAACTATTACATAATTCTTCATTTACAGGAAGATATCAACTAGCACACTGAATAAGCAAGTTCCAAGCATAAGATATATGTAACAAAACAACTATGACAGTTACAAAAAGACCATTAAAAGGAGCAGCTATTGAGGACCCACCTTCTAAAATTCCATTAGTTCATCAGCTCTGAAGTTCTTCACCTAATATCAGAACAGAAACTAAGGCGCGATCAGCCAACACATCAATCACAGTTGGTAGAGAAAACAAAACAAATATATAAATGAAAGCAATCTCATGAACTCAAAAGTGGCATTGACATGTTAATCATACTTAATTTGGAATAATTCACTTTGCAAAATAGTAATTAGAAATAACACGCTAATGCATTGGAAACTACAAAATTTCCTGTTTAGTTACTTAGTAAGTCTCCTTAGAGCACTGTTAACAAAAGGGCACTTGTTAAGCATACTTATTTAATATGATTCACTTTCCAAAGAAAAAATTACAAACACCACAAGAACAATCTGTGCATCCAATTGAAAACCATAAAAATTTCTTAATCAACTACTTAAGAATTGCCCCTAGAGAACAGTTAACAAAATCCTTACAAATACATAGATCTTCACTACAGATCAGACTCATGGCACATGCATGAACAGAAAAATACAATCTTTATCATGAAACTACCTGCTTCAAGGGGACGAAACTTATACTGGAAGGCGGCAAAGCCTGAGACCAAAGGAAAAGGAACATGAGTCGGTGATACGCTGCACTTCTCGTAACATTTTATCATACTTTGCTCTAAGAAACATTTAGCCGTAGCAGATATATAACTTGACATATTAAGAAGAAACATTTAGCTGTAGCAAATATATGACTCATACATATTAAGCTAAACCAAATGTGCAATTCCTTGTCATGTCTGTTTATGTCTATGCTTTATCTAGTAGATGAGCACTCCTGATAGGGAAACATAATACTATGAATTTTTGGGATCAAAATAGAGTATCTCGGATATATATAGTAATACCATCCTCTGGGACAAGCTCAGAGGATGACAAAACTTGAACTGGTCAAAGCTTGTCTAGCTAGCTGCAACTCGAAAACATGTAATAGATGCTGAGGCAAAGTGTGGGGTAGAAAGAAGCTTCAAGAGGGAATCCTTCAGGCATTTAAATATATAGAGAGAAAAAAAGGAAAGAATAGGTGAGCACAAGCTTCCAGCCCGGATAACACTCTATCATGACAAGATCCATTATGCCAGCAATCTGAAAATGTTCCATTTAAGTTCTAGCTGGGCCTTAGCTTCAAGCGAGGATAGTAGGACATGTGCAGAATTCTTCATTTTAGATTCTAGTTTAGTCGATTAGTTCAAACACACACCTCATAGCTGAAGGGGCCTTCTAGCGTATCCAAGTCATGAGTCCCAATTGCAACCAGTGTTCTTCGCCTAAAATATCGAGAGAATCCGAGCATGTCAATCCAAGCAGAACATTTTGAGGATCTAGCATAAGCACAAGCATCTGCTGTACTAAGTGGAGGGATTGAGGGGCTGGGCATCTATTACATGCAAATAAAATATCAAATTGAATATAGATCTCGAGAATGAAAACTAGTTCAAGCAACATATCTATCATCACCACTTCACCAAATTATTCAAAACAACTCAGCGGAGTCCTCTCTTCACATCCAGGCATTTCTCACAATTTAAAGCCCTCCTAAGGGTAATAATATATATGGCCCCTACTGAGCACATAGAGCATAAGCAACAGTGAAGCCATGACTTATTTTAAAAAAAATAAAAATAAATAATGCTTCCCTCACATCTTTAATTTATAAAGTAACATTATTGTATCACACTAAAATGCACGCTTGCAAAGACAATTGGCTGCATGCTGGAAATTTTTTAAAACCATTGCTCTGGACAAGCCATATAGGACGTTGCATCTCAATGTAAGATCACGGTCGCTCTTCTTTACATTTAAGGTTCAAATGAACACAGTAAAAGCTTCCCAAAAATGTGTTGTCCTCCCGCCACTCCCTCTCAAACCTGAAATCTTGAAATAGAGAAGGAAAACAGGTATTATACTGCATGTTAAAGATCCAAAAATTAATACCGGCAAATGTTCTGATGGAGCTTGTCTTGAAGATCAATGAAGCTGTTATAACTGGCTTCATCAAATGTTATCCCTCTTAAGACAGCAGAAACAACGTATGGACGGATTTGTGAGGTCTGCAACACATAAATGGTCACTCAAGTAATAAATGATTCCAGCATAGATCAATCTAGACAGATCAATCCTCACATATCAGTACCTCTGGTTTTACATGCATCTTAAGCATTGATCCCCTGCTGATGTTACGAAGACTGTATTGAGGTGTCTCCTCCTGCTTATTGAATACACGTAGGGCCTGAGCAAGCCCTTCGAGGCAAAGCAAGTCGTATCTGTGCATTTCCTAGAGGATACCTTATTATTATAATAGTATAGTCATTTCTACACTACATGCAGGAATTTATCAAGAAGAATAATCATTAATTACCAATACAGACTAAAATGATGATAAACCCATCATCTCTTTGAAAAACTTGACTTATAACTAAATAATGAAGTTTCTAGATGACATGATTCAAAATAAAGCCAACAGCATTAAGGAGTCAATATCGCAACCTGCTGACCAAATCTAAAAAGGCTTGTTACGTTTCTTGCTGACGATAATACCTATAAAATTTGGGGATTGACCCATCTAGCATGACAAAATGTTGAACATAAACTAAATTCAAGATCAACCCCTTTTAGGACCATTATCATGAACCGGGAATCCCAAGGGTCAGAATATCAACCCACTTCCCCATACAACTAGAATTCTTCACAAAGTGGTGAAAAGATGTCCTAACTTGTACCAATCTTTCGAGACTATTAAAAGAAACTATTAACACATAAGTAAGAAAAGCCTCGATGCACACTATAAATGCTACATCACATGGACTACTCAAAAGCTGAGCCTTTTTCAGGTGGTAATGTGTTTATGAAGTCTCTAATTACATGCAATTAGTCCTTCACATTGATCGACCGAAAAGATAACAAAAAAAACCTTCGGCAACATCATAACATCAAAGAAAAGATCGAACCACACAGCATCTCGATAGCCATTACGAGCAACATGGTCCGCGAAAGACTTTAACCCATCCGAAGTCGGACACTAGCATCTTAAACCCCCGAACCAAAATTTACCCACGACTCGCGAAACAGCTCCAAACCCATCCGAAACACACAACATCTAACCGAATGCCGAATCAACTTCGCAGTCACCTGTTCGCCGGAACTTCGATTTTGTAGATGACTTCCTCGTCCTCATCAGTCTCCTCTTCCAGGTGCTTCTCCTTTCTGATGATCGCCTTCTCCGTCGTCTGGCCAGCACAAACAAAGAAGCCCAACCCCTCAGCCTTTAAAAAAAAAAAAATCCCCCCCCCCAAAAAAAAAAAACCCAGGTCTGATTTGCTCGGGGTGGTTCGCCGGTAGGAAAGAGGGAGGGCAGAGAGAGAGGGAGGTCGCGGTCCTCTCGCCAGTCCCGTGCAGTGGTTCGTCGATTGCTCGCGGTCCTCTCGCCGGTCCCGTGCGGTGGTTCGCCGGTCGGAAAGAGGGAGGGCAGAGAGAGAGAGGGAGGTCGCGGTCCTCTCGCCGGTCCGGTGCGGTAGTTCGTCGGTTGCTGGCGGTGGTTCGCCGGTCGGAAAGAGGGAGGGCACAGAGAGACTGGGAGGTCGCGTCTGTTCGTCGGAGAGAGAAAGAGAGAGGGAGGGAAGAGTGAGAGAGGCGAGAGAGGAGAGAGAGAAAAACCCAGCAAATTCGAGTGAAGAGAGAGAAAAATTTTGAGCGGGAGGAATACGATGACCGTCCTTTCTTCGCGGTGGAGCCGAGCCGAGCCGACCAAAAATCAGCGCCTTCCTTTTCTAGCGGGTCCCGCTGGGGGACACGTGCCCGTATTTCATTGGTTTGTGCGCACCAGGTCAGCGGATAACCTGGCGCGCACGAACCACTGAATATTTTCTCCTTCTTATCATATCTCTCTCTCTCTCTCTCTCTCTCTCTGAGCTGCGAGAGAGAAGCGATTTTCTCTCTCTTCAACGGCGATGCACTCCCTCCGGTCGCCGGCGCTGCGGCCCCTCCCTCTCTCGCCGACCTCGAATCCATCGCGCCCTCTGCGCTTCCGCCTCTTCGCTCTCTCCCTCCCTCTGTTCCCGAGCTCCCGGCGGTCTCCTTCCGAGCGCCTCGCGAGACCGGCCGCCGGACCTCGGTTCCGCGTCGTCCGGAGCTGCGGCTCCGTCACCGCGAAGCCGTCGTCGGAGATCGGGAGGCGCGGGGGTGGCCCGCCGGAGCCCGACGAGAAGCTCCGGGCTCTCCGCGAGCTCTTCACGAGGCCTGGGATCGGCATCGATGCGTACATCGTTCCTTCTCAGGACGCGCACCAGGTTCGGTTCTCTGATTTGTTTTTTCATCGGTCTTCTGCTAGTTCGATCGTGTAAACCTGTTGTTCCGTTCTGGAATTGCTGAGGAACTCTGTTAGTCGGATAAGCCCGTTTTTCCACTCTGGAAGCACTGATGTGATGTTTTAGGTGAATTACATCGACTTTATACTGTGTTATGGTTGATTATGATGTTTTGTATAGACTATATTTCAAATGTACATTGCGTGAAATGGATGAGAAGCGGTTAATATGTCGGAAAGAGTAGAAGAAAACGAGCTTCCAGTTTAAGCTCACACGGCTCGCATATTGTCTTGATAGTGATGTGGTTGGATTTGATTCGCTTAGCAGTTAGTCTATTGTTTCATTTTGAAGAAAGAGAAGGTTATCCTATCTAGCAATCTTCCATCGAAAAATTGACGTAGGTGCTTCTTCTTTCCTGTTCATGTGGAACGTATTCAAAGGAATAAGATTATGTCCCCTTCAAGTTTTGTCAATTCTTAGGACCTGGAGATCGTTCTATTATTATAAAGCGAAGGGTTAGGAAGAGTGCACTTAAGGAATTGCCAACGCGTTCTGTCTTGTTGCTCCAGTATTAATTTCTTGTCATTGCTGTGGTGTTAATTTTTTGTTATTTAATTGTGTTGGATTGCAGAGTGAGTTCATTGCTGAATGTTACACAAGGAGGGCCTACATATCAGGTTTTACGGGCAGTGCTGGCACTGCTGTCGTCACCAAGGACAAAGCAGCTCTGTGGACAGATGGACGTTATTTTCTTCAGGTCTGATGGTGAAAATCTACAATTTCAATTTCCTAAAGAGTCTTAATGGAGTAGCTCTTTAGTTTTTGTAGCTCTTTCCTATGCCTGAAACTCTTTGGCTATCTAAATTGGTTGCTGTACTGATCGCATCTGTCATTCTTCTTGGTAGGCTGAGAATCAGCTAAACTCCAGTTGGATTCTCATGCGGGCTGGTAATCTGGGAGTTCCAACAACTAGTGAATGGCTCAATGACGTTCTGGCTCCTGGATGCAGAATTGGCATTGATCCTGTAATTTTTTCTATGGCTTTCATAGTTCCAAGGACCATATCTTGTCCAGATACATTTTTCTTCAAATAGATCTGGAAATTTGCCAAATTCATGTGTCCCTCCCTATAAGTAGGAGGTCTGCAACCATTATGTGGCATAGGGGTTACATCACGTACAAGGCCACTTTTGACATCTCTTCATCTGCAAAGAGTTCTTAATTTGATAAATGGTAGTTGATAGTATCTTTCATTATAGTTCTATGATTCATAGTATTGGCTATAAATTCTACAAGAATATTAGGGTGTCCATAATAGTTTGTAATTCTTGTAATAGTAATGTTCAGTTTTTGGGTTTACGGATTTGATGTAATTCTATTGTGCTTTGGCGTGAAAATTTTTATCTTATATTGACCTTATTCAGACTCTTGATTGTTTTTCCGTATCTTTCACCATTGTTAGTCTCTTATCTTTTTGTCCTGTATTTGCTGGTTCATACACAAACAAAGACACATTTGCTTTAGACTTTTTAATCTCATTCTCTGATGCCACCTGTCTTTCATGGTGTGAAGTGAACAGTTTCTCTTCTCTTCTGATGCTGCGGAGGAATTAGAGGAGGCTATTGCTAAGAAAAATCATGAGCTGGTTCTCCTGTATAATATAAACTTGGTGGATGAAGTATGGAAAGAAAGGCCAAAGCCTCCAAATAAGCCAGTTAGAATTCATGACCTAAAATTCGCTGGCTTAGATGTGGCATCAAAACTCTCTTTCCTGAGGGCCGAATTTGTTGATGCCGGTGCATCTGCCATCATTATATCGATGCTTGATGAGGTGGCATGGCTATTAAACCTGGTAATGATATGCAACTGGGCAGTCATATCATCTGATACTTGGCAGTGCTTTTCTCAGAGTAGTTGAATTTTTTCATCTTATGCCTATATTCAGGGTCTTACCATTGTCTAGTAGGATTTTTTTTTTTTTTTCAATTTTCATCTTCTTTTTTCTTGTAACCCTGTGTCATTTGCTGTACCCTGATATATGAAATTCCATATTGCAGAGAGGAAATGATGTTCCAAATTCTCCAGTTGTTTATGCCTATTTACTTGTGAAGACTGAGACAGCTGAGTTATTCGTTGATAGTTCCAAAATCACACCAGAAGTGATGGATCATTTGATAAATGCAGGCGTAGAGTTGAGACCATATGATAAAATTCTGTCTGAAATAGAAAAGTGAGTCCACGAGGTTCTTCTTCCCTCTTTTTTTTTTTTTTTTTTTTTGTCATTTTATAGTGTGAGAAAGCTGCTTCCCTATTTCCATTTGAGTTTGCTGGATATGTCTGACCTGATTTGAAGGAGACAGAGAAAATATACGTGGTTTGCTGGCTTATTATCTGGCCATCAGATGAGTGGCTTTACATCTATTGGCACTCGGCTAATAGGCTTGGTTCATTGTTGAGATTGCTACATGGATTCAAGTCATCTAACAGCTTCTTTGAATTGTGGAACCGAGGCTGGAAAATTACCCTTGCCATACACAGTGGCCTCATTCACTGGGGTGTTCTTTTACTTGGTGCTTTTAGATTTTTAATGTACTTTGGCATCATTGACAGTATATTTTTGTCTGTTGCACCTTTGTTCACCCATTTTATCTCTGCAGTTTGGCAAAACAAGGGAGAAATCTTTGGTTAGACACATCATCAGTAAATGCTGCTATTGTCAACACCTACAAGTCTGCCTGTGATAAGTATCTGAATAAAAAGAGTAACGCAAGGGTGCACGATTATAATGGTCGATCAGCCATGCCATCTGGAGTTTATAGAGCTTCCCCTATCTCTTTGGCCAAGGCAGTGAAAAATGATGCCGAGTTACAGGGAATGCGGAATTCTCATTTAAGGTACTCCCAAGTCCCAACATTAGTTTCATGGTCTGTCTCCTTACACAATTTTGCTTAACATTTGAGTTTCATGGGAATCAGCATTTGATCAACATGTACTGGCATCTTCTAAAATGTATTCTTGCATCTCGCTGAATAGCCTTTTGTCTCCCTTCTTTCTATTTTGGGAAATAAGCTTATCCGTAGACAAATATGTGTAGAAGCATGGCAGTTTGAGTTAGTCAATTCAGGATAATTTAGGCTAATTCCATCACTTTTGTCACCCCCGCCTCGCTGCAGTTCATTCAGTATTATATCACAATCTTAATTCCCAGAAGCTGGTTGATTTCAAAGACAAGTGTTTGAAATTTTATCATGTGTTCGTGGGATGCACTTATTGGAGCATTTTTTATAGGCATGCAAATTTTTTGGGCGGAGGGGTATCTACTTGTCTATTGACCTCGGAGTGCATTTTCAAATTAAGAATCCTGATCATATGTTATTGAATGACCTGAGCATTGTGGTCTATGAAGTATGCTTAGTAAATCTTTTTATTGGTACTCTGTCCTCCTGATGAAAACTATATATAGACTTCGGTGCGTGAATATGTAGATTTAACTGCAGGAGAACTTATTGATCGAAATTGGTATCTCTCTTGAAGTTGTGCTTTGGAAGGAAAAATGCGATAATAGGTTGAATCTGTCAACATGTGCGGAGAGTGATTTCACTGTGATAGAGAAAACACTTAGATCTGTAAATGTGAAGCTTGTTGACATATTAAGCCCTGCTGTTTCAGGAAGCTTGTTTGTTTGAGAAAATGTCTCTATCTATATCAAAATGCTTATTGAGGATCCCGTGATCTTAGTGAAATATGTTTAATCTGCAGGGATGCAGCTGCTCTAGCTCATTTCTGGGTCTGGTTGGAAGAAGAAATTAATAGGGGTGCTAAACTCACAGAAGTAGAAGTTGCAGATAAGCTCCTCGAGTTTCGTTCTAAGCAGGACGGTTTCATTGATACAAGCTTTGACACAATAAGTGGTACATTTTATGTTTCAAAATCTTATATAACCCCATTTGCAGTGATTCTCATTATGGAATAAATGAAGAATCTCTCTCTCTCTCCTGATGTTGTCCCTGAAAAATGAAGATTCTTATTAATTCCTATAAAATTCCTTTTGGTGGATTCTCTTTCTCACTTTTTCTTTTGCGAGTAGAATTGGATAGGATTTGGTGTTGGATGGTGTGAGTGGAGGTAGACTTTTAGTGATGAGTTTTTCATAAAAGGGTTAGAAATATTTGTGCGTCAATTGGGAGGAGTCACTTTTCTGGAGATTTCATCTCTCACGTGTCCAATATTCTGGCTCATTATCCATCTGGATTTGCAGCTTCTGGGGCCAATGGTGCAGTCATACATTACAAACCAGAACCAGGCAGTTGCAGTGTTTTGGATATCGAGAAGCTGTTCCTGCTAGATAGTGGTGCTCAATATGTTGATGGCACAACTGATATAACAAGAACAGTGCATTTTGGGGAACCCACACCACGGCAAAAAGAATGCTTCACCCGAGTTTTGCAGGTGCTCAGTTCTTTTAATTGTAAATGCTTCACCGGGGCACACTTCATTAATACATTTACTTCCTAGAACATTGAATATGAGCTTTCTCCCGAATATCTGGTGGCATTCTTGTAATTATACATTGGATTTCAGTAAAATGTGCCCCTAGGACACTTGATCAGAAGTATCAATTATGCTTCGTTACTTGTAGTTTTATTCATGACATGCCAACAAGAAAATATATTTTCAATCTTCAACATTCTTTAATGGGCATTGGAAATTGTTTTTTCTATCTTTAGATTGTTATCAAGCGCTCTTGGGGTGCTTGTTAACAAGACCCTATATATTTCTGCATGAGTTTTACAAACACGAATTTCCAGTTATAAGGATATTGTGCAACTATGCATGATCTCTTTCCCTCCTTTTGGTGGAGCAAAAACTATGAATGTTCTTATTTTGCATATATAGTGCATTGTTTCTTGTTGCACCTTTTTCTTTTTTTTTTCACAATGTCCATCCTGATCTAATGTTTTAGGCTGACCTAAAGTTTCTAGTAATTGTTTGTCTCCCATTCTTGACGAAACATTTAATTTCAGGGCCACATGGCTCTTGATCAAGCTGTTTTTCCTGAAAATACCCCTGGCTTTGTCCTTGATGCGTTTGCGCGCTCGTCTCTTTGGAAGATCGGCCTTGACTATCGGCATGGTACATTTCATTCCTTAGCTGCTTGGTTATCCAAACTACCTATGAGAATACTTTCAAGCCCGGCCTCTTTTTCTTTCCTTGTAATAGGGACAGGACATGGCGTGGGAGCTGCATTAAATGTTCATGAAGGACCTCAAAGTATAAGTTTCCGTTACGGGAATCTCACCTCCTTGCAGAAAGGCATGGTCGTGAGCAACGAACCTGGCTACTATGAAGACCATGCCTTTGGCATTCGTATCGAGGTACGACTTCAGTTATTGTAAAAATAGTTCATTTCCTTAATAAGATTTATGAGAGATATCGGCACCCAAATCCAATTTGGGGAATGGTAAAAAGAGATTTCGTGCCTATTCTGTAAGTTTAAGGTGTGATAGACCACAATTAGCTACGCGGATCTATATAGCGGGTCCCCTGGGATAGGAAGAAGGGTTGGTGGTTTCGCCATATAATCAGAGATGGGCGTATAAATTTCCTGGACAGTCGACTTCCTGCATAAGCATATTTAATTTTATGGCACTTATTTTATACATTTTAGTAGCTCTTTGGATAAAATAGTTTCAGAGGTGCATTACTGCCGAATGGATGGATAATTCTCGAATTGAGTCTCACCTTGCCACAATTCTGGCCGGCTGCTTCTTGAGATGATATTCGTGGTTTTCGGTTCATGCAGTTGCTTTGTACCCTCGCTGTATTACTTGCCTCATATAGTGATTCTGATTCAACCGGAGCTCGTTGTCCTTTTGTCTATAGACTCTTCACAAATCCCTGGAATTTTCTGGGGCGAGTCTTGAGAGCGACCGTCTTTTATTCTTGCAGAACCTTCTTTCTGTGGTGGAGATGAACACGCCAAATCGCTTTGGAGGGGTCGGATATCTGGGATTTGAGAAACTCACGTTCGTTCCAATTCAGGTGCGTGGCGCTTTCTTTTTTCTCAACAAGATACGCGTTTCTCAGTGCTTTTGGCCGTCGGTGCTCGTCCTTATTTCTCGAGTCTCCGTGCAGACTAAAATGGTGGACTCAGCCTTGCTCTCGTCCGCCGAGATCGACTGGCTCAACGACTACCATGCACAAGTCTGGGAAAAGGTGAGGCTCTACCTTCGAGAACAGATTGACTGAAGACCCCAGCGATCTATTCTTAACCTTTCTGTTGTCCTCGTTCCACAGGTTTCGCCGCTGCTAGACGGTTCTGCTCGTCAATGGCTTTGGGACAATACACGACCGCTCCCAATTGAGTGATTACCATTAACTTTCTTTCTGTTATAACTTTTTCTCTCTTATTTCAAATTTTAAGAATTTTGGGACTCCGTCCCTCCTCTTTTCTGCGGAAATGCCGTTTTACAAAATGTAATTGTAGGATGATTTGCTGAATCGGCTTTAAAAGCCAACAGCGAGTTGCAAAACCATAAATGCTGTGAAGGTATGTTACTAAACAAACCCAACCATAGAACCAATTACAGAGACCTGTCGTTCAGTAGCGTGTACAACGATCAGCTTCTGCCTCGTAGCCCGAGTAATTTGTCAGATTACTTAAGATTTTCACATGTTATTCGCAGACTTACGCATCAGGAGACCTTCTGAGGAGATGGATCAGATGTAGAAAGCTTGGCGTACATGTCCAATATCACCTTAGCAAAGTGGGCTTTGGCTTGAGACCTCTTGACCTACAAATAAAAGAGACTATACGTTAATTTTCTTGAGTGCTTTGCTATGTTTGTCCGAAATGCGATGCCTCTCGACTCTCGAGGTTCATGCAGAGTGATTATTTGGTGAAGAAGCACAGGCAAACATTGAATCACCTTAAATGTCGGGGTGAGAAGTCCGTTCTCCTCTGTGAATGGTTCGAGCACCAGCGCCACGGCCTTCACATATTTGAAGCCTTGCAACTGAAAAAGGGAAACAACATGATAGAGGAAGTTGAAACGGAAATATGGGAACTAAGTAGAGGCCGTTAATGATCTATTTAGAGGACATGGTATACCTCCGCTTCTCTGCCAATGTCATCCATTTCAGCAAGAACAGCTTCCCGTGCCCGCTGGTCATTGCATAGCTGTTCTAAAGCCTCGTACTGCATGGCAAGAACCAAGACTTATCGACCCACCAATAAATGGACAACCCCTGAATTGTGAGTGTATGGTATGACCTACATAAGGTAACTAGGATTTTTACTTGGCGAATGCCCTGAGACCAACGACAGTACAAGGCTCACGAAACAATCGAATAATCGCAACAATCTCTGCAGCACCTCCAGTTTTTCTGGAACTTGAAACAAATGCATGCAAACTAATTGCAACATAAAACGCTAATCATAATCACGGTCATTCCCATTTCAGTGTGCAGAGTTTCCCTTCAGTAGCCATCAATCAGTAGGACTCGCATTTGGACAAAAAAAAAAGTGTAGATGACCGCAGACAAAGTTCAATCAGATGAAGATGATGCATGTTACAAATTCTTGCTGAAGTGAAATGAAGAAGATCGCTTGATATGTAAATCAGCCTACTCATAAAGATGCATAGTTTCCCAAATTACAGTGTTCTGATGGTGAAGAAATAGTATGACAACCAATGACTGAACTTCGATGCTCAAGCTAGAATTTTGGTGGAGAGATATAAGTTTAAAGAAAACCTCAATGCCTTGCGATGCGGCCCATTCTTTCAGCGCCTCTGGGTCCACAGCAACAATCGCCACTAAGCAAGAGTTCAAGCTATCGCCTGAGACAAACAAGCAGTAAGCAGACATGTGGGAACTTTCACATAAAGGTCAGTGCGCCAGCCTTCAAAACGACACATTGGAAGGGATCAAACCCCTGTCCTTGGGGGTTGATGAGGAGAGCAAATCTGTTGCAGCCACTAGGCTGTCAACAGGAAAAATGAAGAAAGTATCATATGCGGGTAAAAACTCCTTCCATACCATACACAAAACACTGTGAGATGAACTTGCACTTGGAATACACGTTCTCAATCTTTTCTGGTGCTATATATTCACCTTGTGCCAACTTGAAAATATTCTTCTTCCTGCCATAGCATGGTTTAGGATTTAAATATAGAAGTCAAAATTATTAGATAAATCTCATGAGAAGACATAAATGAAGAAATGAACTTCCATGCTTAAGTCACACTCAGAAGTTTTGCAACCAGCACTTGCAGTGATGATAAAGGTAAATTTCAACCTGTGACCCCTTCCTCAGGTCACAAGGGGCCTAACCGTTATGGTTAGGAGAGGGAAAAAAAGTAATTTTCGACTCACCTATCAATAATCTTAAGGCGGCCTCCTGGTAACCACAACCCAATGTCTCCCGTATGCAACCAAGAGTCATCATCAATTACCTCTCTCCTGCTCATTTGAGATGACGTTTAGATTTGCAGTTAAACCAAATAGATTTAAAAATATTAGTTGAAGAGGTTAAACACGTTTGAACTTCATCATTGTAGTATCCTTGGAAGACAGTGGGCCCCCTGACACAGATTTCTCCACGAGGATAGGGTTGATCTTCTGATGTATAGTTCATTTCAGGAACGTCCACGAGCTTTATTTCTGGACAAGTGTTGGATAAAGACAGACACGAGAAAGTCTCAACATCTTAATTACTGGCCATTATTCAATAACAACTCTCTCTCTTAATTTGATCGTATTGATAAGATCAAAGGAGACACACACTTCGAGTATATAAAAGTACACATAATATGTTGAACTCACCGCAGGCAGGATTCGGAGATCCAACATGACCAGATAAAGTGTCGCCCTCATCCGTGCAGCTTATTAGACAAGATGTCTCAGTCATACCATACCCTTCAAGTACTTGACAGCCAAAGCACCTGTGGCATGTTATAATTAGAAGCTAAGAAAAGCAGCAAATAGACTCCTGTTCATGAGAGATAAATGAATGGAGATCAGTTGCTCAAATAAGTGTTGCATTACAAGCACACTTACACCCTTAAAAAGTCCGCAACATCAGAAGATAATGGCGAAGCACCGGATACCATGCAACGGACTCGCCCTCCAAGCTTTTCCTTTATTCCTTTGAACACTAGTCTGTCCCACATAGGTGATGGATTCCGGCCTAACACATAACCATTCAGGTCAACAGAGGAAAAATACTAAAAGTTAACAGCCAATCAAAAAACTGCACGGCTCATATTATCCAGCAAGAAACTTCCAAGCATCAATACCTGTCAATATAGCATGCTTCTTCGAATTGAAGGCAACTCTAAATAGTCTCTCCTTTAGCATCCCTGAAGACTTCACAGCATTTGTTATTCTGCCATAGTTGAAATAAACTAGAAATCAGCACTTCTCCGTATCAAGAAAAGGATTTGACAAAAAGTTGGCGGTCTCTTCACCCTGCATATATCCGGTTATACAGCCGAGGAACGCTGCAAAAAACTGTCGGTCTCAAAGCAGCCAAATCATCCATCAGTTTCATGTTGTCCTGAAAAGTAGGACATTATTGCTTAGTAATAGATGTAGAATTAAAGCCTCAGGGTTAGTACATGAAATCAAGTGATATAAAATGCTGTAATTGATTTTCTTACATTAATGCAGGCACGTTACCCTTGAACCCAAATAAAGAAGAATGACATCTAGGCATGTATCTCGGACAAGAGTCGTGGCTTTTAAGTGATAGGGACGAATACTATAATAAATGGAAAAGGATGCTGATACATTTGAGTTGAGGTTAAGTATTTTAAAGGATTAACTTATGGAGAATGTCAATAATTCTCCTCATTTTCATAGGGATCTGTACTGACAAGCCAAAGAAATCAAATGGGGACATAGTTGGACAAATAGTGTTCCAGATAAGCAACATACCCCTTGGTAAAAACCGACAGCAACCCCACAATATGCTCCAAGGATCTGAGTCATTCTTTCATATATATGTGCCAGAGGGAGGTAGGATAGATAGCTGTCAAGAAAAAAATATATCAAGAAAATGACAGTACCATAAGCTGCCAATTATGTGATTGAAAAACCTTGAAAGGCTGGTCGTACTTATTTAAAGAAACAACAAATGATAAAGGACTCACATATCTGATGAGAAAAATTTCGTCCTTTCATTATACCCAGCAACATTTGCAATCAAGTTTCCATGAGTCAAGACAACCCCCTTTAATGTGAAACAAGGAGCCAATAAAATTCCACATGTTCAGTATTATGTCATAAAACCCACATGTGCAGCATAAAAGAAACCATACTGAAAAAATCCACACTACTACCTTTGGTGTTCCGGTTGTTCCACTTGTGTAGCATATGGTTGCAATATTTTCTGGCTTTGGGGGGCAACAAGGCTGGATATTGCTACGGCCCTAAAGGAAAACATCTTTAACTTGACAATCACTAAAAACCCAAACACTAGAGAGAATTTGTGAACAGATAATTTGGATAAATTAATTACAGACATCCACGTCATTATGTCCCTCACAAAATTATGGAATAAAATAACGCAGAAGGCACTTGATGCCAATAAGTTCAGAGTCTCGATAGTATCAGGAGAGAAGTACTCAGCTGATGCAATCTATACCTAACAAGCACGTATAGCCCAAAACATTTTTGTCCACTCTTTATGCGCAAAAAAGACCCAGTCACTTCATTTCATTTTGAAGTTAAGTGTCATTAATAGAAAATTTAACGTTATAACAGTATGAGAAGGGGAAAAATCTGTGTAGTATAAGAGATTGGTGCCAGGATTTTTTATCTAATAATCCAAGATGACTAAACAGTCAGCAGGACAAGCTCCTAAAATTGAAATTGTTTTTTAAAAAACAGGATTGTTATAAAACTCCATCTTTATTCCAAAAATTTCTCAAACAATGAGGAATTGAGTGTTTCAGCAAAGGCACGCTAAAGTCACAAATGAAGATGCATCCTACCTGACTCAGAAGTTTCAAGTATGAAATCAGCTTAACTCTTGATGTTGGCGGAAGGGTGGGCAAGTGTATATCTATTCCTCCAACTACCTATTTTTCCAGAGCAGCAAATCTAGTGTGAGCAAAAGGGAAACATCAACAATTAGTTGCCCATCTTACGACTTCAATCTTCATACGCACCACAATAAGACGAACAGATGGAATCTCAGACAAGAAGCTCAATAACTGCGAAAACAGCAGACAAAGTTTGAGATATAGTCGGTGGGTCAGAATAATGAAAATCTGAATGGATGAAATACGAAATAAGACACACATGTTTTGTCATATAGCTTATCAGAAAGACAGACCCAAACTTTTTTGGACCTGAAAGACAGACTAACGACCACTGTAATTTTTATGGAAGACGCGGTGCTAACAATTGTTCTAGGCCAGCTCCATCAGCAAGAGTTATCATGCTACATGGCCATCTACAGGTCAGAAACAATGAGACTGAAACTTTCTAACAGATGAATTCCTTGGCAATAATCATAAATAATACAAGAAGAAATTACTGTACTTTTCTACAAGTGAATGTAAAACATTGAAAATAGAGAATTGTGAATGTAAAGCTATGCATGGTCTACTTTTTGTCAGAAGATCATGTAATTCCTCCATTACAAGAATCAATATAAAGAGATTCCTTAACTCACTCTGTTCAGTGTTTGAGGAGCACAAAAGATGGCCTGCAAAGCTGCATGATTCACGACATACTTGACAGCATCGGGACCTTTAAAACACAAAAATTTAAACTAAGAAGAGGCTTGATGGAGAGAATTCAAAACAGTAATTGCATTTACACACCAAGGGTGTCATATAGAGGGACCGAGATATAAGAATATGCTGAACAAGCATGATCCACAATCAGCCACTCTGGCCTGTTAATAAAGTAGAGTCCAACACAAACTCCCTGCAACAAAGAGACCAATAATTCCATCCTTATTGTGAATACTATATGTTTAACAACTTCAAATTGACTTAAGGAGCGATTACTCAGAAAATGTTCTGCTTCTCACTTGCGGTAACCCATGATAGCGAAGTCCAGAACCTATAGCTTCTCGAGCACTCCCAGCTTCGCCATATGTCATCCATTTGTACCTTAGATTTCAAAAGAATGCAGGAAATTTTATCAGGTAAACAGTTTGAATATGAAAGCTGCAAAAGTTGCACGCTCTACAACCAACTTACTCTCCTACTGTCCCATCAGCACAAACTCGAGTACCTAAGTACTTGCAATCCCGAAAAGTTTCAATGGCATGTCTGCACCCAAAAGAGAACATAAGCACGCACAGATGCAGATCCTGCTGCATATGAATGCAATGACTTTCACAATAAAGGAAACCAAAGGAGAGATATTCTAATCACTAAAAGCTGTCTCTGAGAATGCTCTGAATCAATTAATCAGTTAAAAGAAACTATGATCAAGTAAGGAGAGAGCCTGACCCGAAATTGTCATGCAACGTTCCGATATCGGGGTGATCAGTAAATCTGCTGACAAGCTTGAAGAAGGAACGTGCAGATCTGCCAAGATAAGAGAGCTTATAGACACATAGCTCCAAGGTACCGCCACAATAGATAACTTCACTGTGATGAAAATAAGTACCTATAAACATTCCATTTTCCCGTACACAGGTCCTCGGGAAGAACTACACTGTAACCCCTTTCTACGCAGAAAACAGAGCGAATAACTAAATGCAGGCTGAGCGTGTACACACAATCATAATCAGACAGGTCTACTTAAAATGACTCGACCGCCTTCCTAGCAGACGACTGAGCACAACTGGAGTAAACATTTGTGAATCGCTAATTTCAATTACAGCTTGTAGACGTTCTAGTGACACAAATTAGGCCTCTGCCAATGCTCCAACGACAGATCACCCACTGGCAACTTCAAGAAATTGTTTCTGATCAACGCACATAGGAATTGTCTCAACTTACAGTTAGAGAAACACATTTTTGTGATCGACCTGGAAAGGACGAATTCGGAGGTAATACATAGCTTGCCCAGGCTCGAGAACACCTACATCTGCACTAAGTGATGAGGCGGTGCGATCATGATGACCATCACTGCAGGCCCTTCGTAACTACTCTATTCGCTCAGCTGCTCTCCAGAGATCATGACTTCGCGATTCAAAAAGATTCCGAAGTGATCGGAAGTGAAAAATACTCAAGCGACTTGGTCATTCCACAGAAGGAACCGACCAGAGGCCTCCCAGCTCAAAACGGAGCTCTCGATCGCCAGTTTCTCTCATCATCGCCGGAGAATCCGTCGCCGATGAACAAGTCGCGACGGCGATTCCCCATGCAGTTTCGAACTCGCGACATAAGCGTACAAAAACAGAACGCGCGCGATAAAAACTACCATCCGTGACTCGCAAGAGCGAGCGAGCTGAACGTGTAGAAACGAGTGAGCGAGGAAGCGAAGAAGCGCGACGAGAGAGAGAGAGCCGCGAGATGAGCACGTCCGATCGGACAGCCTCTCTCCGACCGAAATGAATACCGTTGAGTACGCCGGAGCGGCGCTGGCCTGCACGCGGGAGTCGGGATCGGGACGGCCGCCGGCGCCGCCGGCGCCGCCGTCGGGGAGGAGGTGGCTCTGAATGGCCAGGAGACGGCGCCGAGCAGCGGGCTCCGTGAGGTTTTCCCGGGGAGGCGATGCCATGAGAGAATTCTCCGGAGAGAGGACTGATCGGAAGGTGATGATGAAAGAGTTTGCTTTACGTCTCTTAGCTTTACGCCTACTTTATGAAAGCTGAATATTCTGATTAAAAAAAATGAAAAAGAATGAAGCTAAACGGTTTCAAATGATGAGCTGTCCAATTTAAAATGCTCATTTCTGAATTTTTAATTTACTTAATTCATTTTAAACTTTAATTTAACGTATAATATTATCTTTCAAATTTTAATTTTTAGTCTCTGAACTTTTGATATATATTATCAATTTAATCCATGAATTTATGAAAATATTTATTGAACATTTTAATAGTGATGAATATTGGATGGTTACTTTTTTTGAAAAATTGATAACATTTGAAGAAAAGGCATTGTCCTTACGAATGATCATATTAAACATCTCTATGTAATTTGGGAAATAAATAGAACATTTTCGTAAGTTTAAGAATTATATTAAATAAATAAAAAATTTAGAGATGATATTATATATTAAATTAAAATTTATAAATTACATTAAATAAATTAAATTTTTATGGAACATGTGGCACATTTATCTAAAGTTTGGAAATCATCTACGTGAAGATGATCGGACGAGAGACATCATGATTGATCGATATTATATTGGTTTTACTTTAATTTATTTAGTGATTAAGTAGTGATTAATTCGCGGGAAAAGGGAGGGTCGGACGGAGGACGGAGGATTGAAGATGCCGTGGCACGCCTCTTAATGGATGGATGATTCCAGTGTTTGTCCCCTTGCGCGAGTAATGGGTTGAAGACACACAAAATCCTTCTATTTGATAAGACTATTGACTTCAAATCATAATTATAAATGTATATGTGAATATTTTATTTTATTTTTAAGTAGTGCGGAATTCTTTTGGTCCAACCTAAGGACCTTAAACAAAGGCCCCATAAATGGGACCCCTACTGGGTTAACAAAAGGGCTTCAAATTTTAATTTTGAGCCTAAATATAAATATAATTTAAACTCCTGTCGATTTTTGAGATTATAAATTTAAGGAAAAATTCCAAATAAGGGTCCGAAGTAGATCAATTTTCTCAAATAAAGACCCAAAACTAACTTTAAAGACTTAAAGTAGATCCATTGTTTCAAATAATAACTCCAAGTGGTTGAATCAATTCCAAATAAGAACTTGAGCTTGCTGGTCAGCCAAATATTTGCATGCTATCAAGCATGTAACATTTCCGACGACTCTAGTTTGGGCAATTTTGTCCAAAAAAAATATAAGGAAAATTAACAAATCCTAAAACAAAAACAAAACAAAAAACCCTAGGTTTTCTACAGTCTCCATGTTCCTTGTACCTGTCATCTGCAAAGTCAAAGACAGAAGATCTCCCCATTCCTTGTACCCATCATTCTTAAAGTCGAAATGATTATGTTTACATTCAAAATCGTTTCTGCAGGAACGAAATAGAAAAAACTATTTCATTCCGAGGAACAGTTTTGAACAAAAGAATGTGTTTGGTAAACTTGTTCGGGAATAAAAATTAATAGAAACATGTTTGGTAAAATTTTATTCTTTTTTTTGTTTTTCTAATTTTTTAATGTTTTTATTTTAATTTTCCTTTTTCTTTTTCCCATTCCTTGTACCCATCATTCTTAAAGTCGAAGGCCTCGCCCGGCCACGGCGAGGCTCGGCGGCCCCCGGCGAGGCCGAGCGTCGCCGCCCGGCGACGCTTCGGCCTTGCCGAATCTGGGCGAGCGCGAGCTCGCCCGCCATGGCGAGGCCGAGCCTCGCTCGCGCCGGCGACGCTCGGCCTCACCTTCGCGGGGCGAGCTCGCGCTCGCCAGGATCCGCGACGCCGCGTCGCCGGCCGGCCGGCGACGCTCGGCCTCGCCGGATCGGGCGAGCCCGAGCTCACCGGCCATGGCGAGGCCGAGCCTCGCCGCGCGCCGCGACTTCGGCCTCGCCATGGCCGGGCGAGCTCGAGCTCGCGGGGGACGCTCCGACGAGGTCGCCGACCCTCGACGGCGGTCGGCGGCCATGGCGAGGCCGGCGACCGACCAAAGAAGAAAGAAGAAAAGAAGAAGAAGGAAAGAAGAAAAGAAGAAGAAGAAGAAGAAAATGTTTCTTGAGAAGTGTTTCTAGAACAGAAAAGTAACTTTTTTTTTGTTTCTTTTTTTGTTCCAATTTTGTTCCGAGAACAAAAAAACCGTTTTTGAACAAAAAAACGCAAACAAACGCAAGCGTTTTTTTTTTGTTCAGGGAACAAAAAAACAGAAAATCTGTTTATAAAAAAAAAAAAAAAAGAACACAATCATGTAGGCCCAAATTCTCCACCGATTGAGGCACGAATTAAAAAACAAGAAGAAAACCATATGCTTCTTTCTTTGTTTGCAAAGCCTCAAATTCTCTGCCAGTTGAGGCACAAATTAAAAAACAAGAAGAAAACCATATGCTTCTTTCTTTGTTTGCGAAACCCAAATTCTCGCCGGTCAAGCAAGGCGAGGAGTGACGAGAATTGAGTCATGACGACGACCAGGCAATGATTTGGTTGAGGAACAACGAGGGAGAAGAAAGAAGAAAACGTAAACATCTAAATGAATAACCTAAACTTAATTAATTTAGAATTTTCCATTTTTTTCCAATCACAAATTTTTGAAAAAATTGCTCCTATTTTAATCGATGGAAAATGTCTGCCGGCGAACTAAGGTCCTTAATAGAGATTAACTTGATTACTCCAGGTCCTTATTTGACACAAAATTCATTTCAGGTCATTCTTTGAAACAATTGGTCCACTTCGGGTCATTATTTGACACAAAGTTCACTTTGGGTCTTTATTTGAGAAAATAGATTCACTTCGGGTCCTTATTTGGAATTTTTCATAATTTAAGCTGAAAAAAATTATTGAACCTAGGGATGTGCAACCGGTTCGGGTGTATTCGGGAATTGAACCAACCCACCCGAAAAACAGTGTTGAGAATCGGTTCCCGTTGAAACCGGTTCAAGAACCGGTTTCAAGTGTACACCCACTTGAGAACCAGATCAACCAGACCAATTTGGGAACCAGTTTTGTAAGTCCAACCCCAAAAGTCCAAAACCTCAAAATGAATACAATTACCGAAGGTATGAGGTGTTCTCATACATTTTCTTAGGTACCTATGTTATAATAGTCCAACTCTATGAGGTAAAAAGATATCAAAATCAGATCAACTGAATTGGCACTTAATGATTCGTATGTTTTATTGTTTTCTTTGTTCATGACCCTTATTGCCAAAATGAGGAAGCTGGAGACATCATTAAAAGATCATAACTCTTGCTACTTTATCATCATTAGCCTTGTAGATCTTTAATTTTTCGTTTAGTCAAAAAGTTCATATACTTATTAATTACAAGTGCTTAATATTTCAATGCAAATTTGGAGGATTACGTTGTTTTTTTGTATATTAATGTAAAATTCAAAACCGTATAAGATATCATGTGGATGCAAAATAAGTTCGAGTAGAAAGAGGATTGACCCTAGAATTGGATTGGAAAAACAAAGTTGTTCAAGTACAAGGTCCAATGTAAATAGAATTAGGTACAGGGTCTAAAAAAATGGAACCGATTATAATATGGTTCGATACAAGCTCCAAATCTAAAACCTACCCACCCTGGATCCGATTATCCCTAACCAAACTTGGATACTCAAAATCAAGCATGTTAATTCTCTTTGACTCAACGTGAATGGAAAATTACGAGAAAAATCTTTTATATATCAATTACACAGCTTAATGCGATCTTATGAACAAATTTTGGACTTTGATTAAATGAGGGAAAGATCCACCTGAACAAAAACTTCTTCCCTTGGAAAATTGATTAAAAATTCGGCAAGTAAATATTTGCAATAGATGAAAATCTGCCCTATACGGAGCTTATTCGGGTTGTCATGTCACAAACCAGCTTATTCTCTGCCCATGTAAGTGGATATTAAACCGACAAAAAAAGATACCATATTTGCTCTTAGTCAAAAGGTTGAGAAAGATGCATATCTTTTAGCCCTGATACCCAATAAAAAGAAAAGCCCAACTTTTTGTTTGTTTTTAATTTTACCTTAATTTTTTTGTCTAGTAAAAAAAAAAAAAAACCAGTTTCATGTCTAGTTCCAGTTTACCCAAACTTTTTTTTTCATAAAAAACTACAAAATTTCACGTTAGTCTCAAATATGTCCTATGCCTAAGCAATAGAAAACTCCCTAGTACATATTATTCAAGCGCCCCAAGCCGACTTTTTTTAGCACAGCTCTTCCACCGCAAGAGACAGAAAATTCTCAAGTATAAGAGTTTGAAAACCGAGCGCAAAATCGAATATCCCCAAACAAGGTGAGAAGGAGACTCTTCGAAGTAAAAGCAATCGTAGAAAATCACCCGCATTTACTCTTGTTTTCACTCAAATTTCATAGCCCATAAGATATCGTTTGGGCTAATTTGGAATTCATCTCTAAAAACTGTCTTCTTAGATTTGAAATTTGAGGGAAAATTAGAGCAATGACATATAAATGCCACATGGAATCACTAATGATAATTTTGGACAAAGAGTTAATGTCGACATAAATGGAACTCAAGCAAAAATTATAGTTTTTTAAAACAATAAAAAAAAAAAAAAAAAAAAAGAATTAAGGATGGGATTAGGATCATTCCTAGGTCATTTATGAAAAAAAAATTAAGGTGGAATTAGGATTGGAGTTAAAGTTAAGGGTTTTTTGAGGTATTAGGCTGGAAGTTATACTGCCATCATGAACTACTGATAAATTTTAAAAGTATGTCCAAGTTGACAACTAAGTCGTTGTAGTATAGTGGTGAGTATTCCCGCCTGTCACGCGGGTGACCCGGGTTCGATCCCCGGCAACGGCGATCTTCAATTTTTTTTCCCCCATTTTTGAATATTTTTCGTTCTCCTGAACTGCGCCGAAACGACGACGCGCGACGTTGTAATCCAATTATTGCAGCCTGTCCCACTCTCTGAAACCGCACCCCCACCTTCCAAAAACCTTGTCCTTCGCTGCGCTCGGGGGCGGGGGCGGGCAATCCGCACCGTCCTAGCGCGGGACCCACTCGCGCCTGCATCGGATCACTCAATCCGCACCGTCCATGTATAGCGCGGGACCCACGCGCCCGATCCGCACCGTCCATCCATCTCCCGTGGCCCACGCGCAGTTGGAGCTGCATGGTCCCGGGACCAGGATAGGAAACCCCCCGGAGCCCCACGCGGAGAGCGGAAGATGAAGATAACGACACGGAGACAGGGGAATCGGAGCAGACTCACTTGCTCAAGCAAAGCCGGAAGACTTGCGAGCTGGTCTTGGTCTTCGTCATCGTCGGCGGTTGTTCCCTCGCCGCTCGGGGGGCGATTTTTCCGGCCGGCCTGAACCGGAGGTCCTGCGGAGAGAAATGGAGGCCGCGGCGGCGCCGGTGATCGCCGCGATCGGGAAGACGAGGCTCGACTCCGGATGGCTGGCGGCGAGATCGACGGAGGTGGAGCTCACCGGGGCGCAGCTCACCACGACGCATCCCCCGACCGGAGCCGATCCTCCGTGGATGGAGGCCGTCGTCCCCGGGACGTGAGTCGTTCGAGTTTTTTTTCGCTCGCGTGCTGTTTCGCTTCCTGCGCTGCGGCGACTGCATGCGCCTGAACTCGAGTCGGGAACTTCTTTTGGGCGGTTCGGATGTGGACATTGATCGCCGCGGGGAGGGAGTGATCGAGAGAGAGAGAGAGAGAGAGAGAGAGCTGATTGTGCATTGCTTTGAACCTGACTCTGGTGTGATTTTGTGGAAAGCTAAGTCTGGTCTCGATGTGAAATGACTTGAGTAGCTGATGAAATGTCGATCTTTTTAGCGCATAAAAGATGGACTGCAGATGACCCTGCAGATCTTGGTAGTTTTGAATGGCGTATTAAATCTAGTCGTGATTTTGGATGAATATGATGTAAAGAGTCTGGTCGGAGGGTTACAAGTGTTGGAATTTGAAATTGAGTGCATCTCAATTAAAAAGCAGAAGCAATGAGATTCCCCGCTTATGAATCATCGAATGGATCAGGGTATGAATGTAAGTGGGTCTGGTGAATTACATGGTCCAGTTAGAGTTTCGAGGCAAAAGCGTCAATGAAGTTGTTCAGAGAGAATATAGAACTTTCTTAGTTTTGGAAGATGCTCTGATATTGGTGTTCTGTCCTAAATTAAAGTTGATTACCTCATGTTGGTCTATGTTCTTATTCAAGTATCTGAAATGTGGTGGTTTACACCTCACTGACTGAAGAGTGCTAGCATGTCCTGGTCAGAGTATGAGTTCCTTTTTTACTCTCTAAGATATTTACCTCGATTGCTAACGGTGATATAACTTGCAGTGTTTTAGCAACCCTGGTAAAGAACAAGGCAGTTCCAGATCCTTTTTATGGGTTAAATAACGAGTCCATTATAGATATTGCTGATTCTGGAAGGGAACACTACACATTTTGGTTTTTTACGACTTTCGAATGCAAGCTGGTAAGTTGCACTCTTGCTAGAAGAATCAAGACATGTCTTTTGAAATTGTCAATTTTTTAAATGATAACATATTTGACATAAATAATTTCAAAATGCATATTTTGCCAGTTTCTAAAGGCCTTCGATAAAAGTTATCTGGTGCTAGGCACCATTTTCATGTCTTTAAGATCAGCTCTTCTTTCTCTTAAACATCATTGAATAATGACAGTAGGTACTGTATTTTCCTAATTACCTCAAAATGGAATTAATCGGGTTACCATTGTTCACATTGTTGTCTCGTTTTTCTCCTTTTCAAAATGATATTCTGCTTGTTGTTGAGTGTTCATCATTTCTTTGCTTTCGTTACTTTTGCTGGAGCTAGTGCTTTATATTATTTCAAATTTTCACAGCCTGAAGCACAACACCTCGATCTGAATTTTCGAGCAATTAACTACTCTGCTGAAGTATACTTAAATGGGAACAAAAAGGTTCTTCCAAAAGGAATGTTCAGAAGACATCAACTTGATGTAACTGACATTCTCCATCCTAATGGACAAAACATGCTAGCAGTTCTTGTTCACCCCCCAGATCACCCTGGAAAAATACCTCCAGAGGGAGGACAAGGTGGGGACCATGAGGTATGTACCTTCTCCTGCATAACTTGTCTTCCTCTGCATCTAATAGCAGTTTGGAAGGACATAATAATATTGTCTGAGCCTAGTTGGATTAGTAGTGTGATTCCTATCAAAACTGCGGATCATTCATATAGTATCTTTATTTCATTAGATCGGAAAGGATGTTGCAACGCAATATGTTCAGGGTTGGGACTGGATGGCTCCTATAAGGTAATCAACTCCTCATTGGAGAAATAATGCATCGTAAGTTCTGCTTTTTATGACAAAGCAGTGTTGCTATCTTCTGGTAATTGAGTGTCTATTTTAAAGCTTCCGATGTCGAAAGCATAGTGTGAACAGCTACATTCTCCATTTATTGCCTATTTGTAATTTGTACATGTGCCTCTTTAGTTTCCACATGAGTTAGTCCTTCAGAGACTGACTGTTTTTGATTAATTATATTTGGAGGGACAAGCTATTTGCTTCGTTAGATGGGAAAGAGCAAAAGGTTTCAAAGGATTACTCAATTAAGTAATCATAATACTAGCAGTTCGGATTATGTTGGTTGAGAAGCTGGAATGGTGAATGCATCTATTGATCCTAGGAGAAAGGTGGAGATAGGATGGGGACAGGAAAGCTCCTGGCAAGATGTAACGTCTTGCTCCACCATAATTTACATTAGTTATGTCAATTATGGATTTCTTTGGCTTTTTATGTTTAATGAGCAAAATCCTGACTGCCATTTGCTGATGTGGTTTTACTATTTGGAGGAATGTGGTTGATTTTCTGTAGTTTCTCACTTATCTATTTATATGTTTTAAATCCATTTAAAAGACATCAGTCTGCATGTTACTTTACGATTGATCAACATCTATTTTCTTGTAGGGATCGTAATACTGGCATATGGGATGAAGTATCAGTTTCCGTCACTGGGGTGAGTGCACAGTCACCGTTTTTTCTTTGTATAAGTCCTGCAATTCAATGGTTTCAGTCCCTGGGGTTGATGTGCCAGTTGATTTATATAGCTAGGTTGAACATTCTAATAAAATAGGACAATCCGTGTTGAATAACATGGGGCTCTAATGGTGATCGTGACAAAATATTGCTGCCATTATATGGCTTAAGCTTTTGTCTCTGCGTTTAGAGCAACTTTTTGTCTGGTAATTGTCTGGAACTATGAGTTAGCAAGCAAGTCACGGTTGCTTTTGAATAGTGCTGTGGGGGGTAAAACGAGGTTTTATTTGTAATACTGTTCTGCATTATGAGTTAATTCGAGATAACTGCAGTTTTTTTTTTTTTAAATAATAAATTTCCAATCTGATACATCATCATTGGTTCAGCCTGTAAAGTTAATTGATCCCCACTTGGTGTCATCATTTTTCGACAACTATAAGAGAGTATACTTGCATTGTACGACTGAGTTGGAAAATAGAAGTACAAGGGTTGCTGAATGCTCTTTGAGCATCGAAGTGACTGCAGAACTAGAGGGCAATGTCACCTTGATAGAGCATCTTCGGACTGAGCATCGGTCAATTTCACCTGGGGCTCGGAGTCAACATACATTTACAGAGGTCAGTGCATATTGATGTATCTCAAGTGTCACAAGGAAAATGTTTTAAGAACAACTGTTCTTTCTTTGAACAAGAAAAATCGTGCCTGATTTTACTTCTTCCACATCTTAACATTGATGAGTTTAGCCAATATTATTTACATCTAAAGAAATGTTGAAGTGGAAAATCAGATATAGGAAAAATCAAAATGATCCTAATTAATTGTTTCTTGGTATCAACCTGCAGCTGTTTTTCTATAAGCCAAATCTATGGTGGCCCAATGGCATGGGAAAGCAGTCACTTTACCATGTTGCTATCAGTGTTGAAGTGAAAGGATTTGGAGAGTCTGATTCATGGAGACATCTATTTGGATTCCGCAAGATTGAAAGCCATATTGATAGTGCAACTGGTGGAAGGTGAGGTTGTCATAATTTACGGAAAGAATTAGAAATTGAATTGTATTTTTTATTGTAAACATACTTGTGCTCTTTAGGTTGTTCAAGGTTAATGGGCAGCCCATCTTTATTCGTGGGGGTAATTGGATTTTATCAGACGGATTACTGCGACTTTCAGAGAAACGCTACGAGACCGATATCAAATTCCATGCTGATATGAATTTCAACATGATCCGCTGTTGGGGTGGTGGAATAGCAGAAAGGCCAGAATTTTACCGATATTGTGATATGTATGGTCTTCTGGTAATGGTCTTCTGGTAATGTATCCTCTCTCTCTCTCTCTCTCTCTCAGGCACAGTCGTAGGAGCTTGTTTGGCATTCCTCAGTTTTTAGTTTTATTGCTTCCTGAACGAGAACATTGTTTACTATGTTGGATGATGAAGTCAGTTAGAAAATGGATAAACTAAGGAAACAGAATAGTATGTGTGCCGGATGTACTGAGCCTTTTTGAAACTAATTTATTGGTTGATGTACAGAAGTTGCTGCAGAATAAATCCTCACAGTTACTTGCTTCAAGATAACATGTCAAGAGTTTGTAAATGGCCTCTATATTACTTGTATGGTTTATTGTCAAGTCTTCCGCGCAACTCGGCCAGCCTTCTTTTCAGATGCTTAGTATCATTTTTGTCAGTATGTTAGCAAATCAATTTGTCCTGCTATCCAATGGCTTATAAAACTTTTGTAGGTCTGGCAAGAATTTTGGATTACTGGTGATGTTGATGGACGTGGAGATCCAGTGTCCAATCCGGATGGCCCCCTGGATCATGACCTATTTCTTCTGTGTGCAAGAGACACTGTCAAGCTTTTAAGGAATCATGCAAGTCTGGCTCTTTGGGTTGGTGGAAATGAACAAGTTCCACCAGTTGACCTCAACACAGCTCTAAAGGATTACCTTAAACTTCATCCCTATTTTGAGAAGGTGAATGAACATGACAAAATTTTAGAAGATTTGAATAACGAGGAGGAAGATCCCAGCCTCTACCTCGATGGAACACGCATCTATGTTCAAGGGTCCATGTGGGATGGGTTTGCTGATAGCAAGGGTGGCTGGACCGATGGCCCTTACGAGATCCAGTATCCGGAAAGCTTCTTTAAAGATGACTTTTATAATTATGGATTCAATCCAGAAGTGGGTTCTGTGGGTGTGCCTGTTGCGGCTACCATCAGAGCAACAATGCCTCCGGAAGGATGGCAAATTCCTATCTTCAAGAAACTTCCAAATGGTTACACTGAAGAAGTTCCAAATCCTATATGGCAATACCATAAGTACATACCATACTCAAAACCAGACAAGGTTCATGATCAAATCGAAGTCTATGGTACCCCCACAGATCTTGATGACTTCTGTTTGAAGGTAAGAGTTAATGAAGGGTGTTGCCATTAGTTTGTTTCATCTATTCAATCAGTGATTACATATTATTTTTTTGACTCATCAGGCTCAGCTCGTAAACTACGTACAGTATAGAGCTTTATTGGAAGGCTATACTTCTCATATGTGGAGAAAATTTACGGGGGTTCTCATATGGAAGACGCAGAATCCTTGGACTGGGCTTAGAGGTCAATTTTACGATCACCTACTTGATCAGACGGCAGGGTTCTATGGCTGCCGTTCAGCTGCAGAGCCAATCCATGTTCAACTTAATCTAGCCACCTATTCTATTGAGGTACATATTGCTATAGAAAGCCAGTGAGAGTCCGACCGTTATTATTCTTTGAATAGACTCGATGCACATCTTTGTTGGGGAGCAACAATATTAAGTTATGCAGTCACACATTCTTCAGTATAGCCTGAATATGAACTCGTAATTTTTTCCTGTGAAATAGAACTTGATTATAGCCTTTTCTGGTCTGCTTCCACAGGTTGTTAATACAACATCAGATGAGCTCTCTGGCATAGCAATAGAAGCATCGGTATGGGATTTGGAGGGAGCATGTCCATACTACAAGGTTTTTGACAAACTTTCAGTGCCACCCAAAAAGACTGTTTCCATTGTGGAGATGAACTATCCCAAGTCACAAAGTCCGAAGCCTGTCTACTTCCTTCTTCTTAAACTCTACCATATGTCTGATTCTGGTATCATATCTAGGAACTTCTACTGGTTACATGTGTCTGGTGGTAACTACAAGCTTTTGGAAGCATACAGGAAGAAGAAAGTACCTCTCAGGATCACATCTAGGGCTTATGTCAGAGGTTCCACATACGAAATTGACATGCATGTGCAAAACACTTCTAGAAGGCCGAACTCTCAAAATTTAGCGTACCAGAATATTTTCAGTAGAAGGCATCGTGTGGGAGACATTGACTTGGCCTCTTTGGGTTCTGACCAAGCTGCTAAGGAGGTAAAACGTCAATCTGGTTTACTTCAGGGAGCGGCCAAGTGCTTTTCTGGTTTACTTCAGGGAGCGGCCAAGTGCTTTTTAAAGGAAGCTAATAGTCCAAGCGTTGCCGTTATAAATGGGACCGACGTTGGAGTTGCTTTCTTCCTTCATTTCTCTGTTCATGCTATGAAGACAGACCGCAAGGAAGGAGAGGACACGAGAATCCTCCCTGTTCATTACTCGGATAATTACTTCTCTTTAGTACCGGGTGAAATTATGACCACCAAAATCTCTTTCGAAGTTCCACCAGGTGTTACTCCTCGAGTCACGCTCAATGGCTGGAATTACCATGGTGGGCATACAGTCCACTGAGGTGAGAAATGGTCATAGTCCTGTCTGTTCCTACCATTCTATGGAGGGAACGTGCTTTTCAGATTGATGTCTCCGCCCTTAAGTCCTTGTCCAGGCTGTGTTAAATTCGCGCATCAGTTTCCTTGGTTAAATCTTCATCAGCAGTTTCTCACCGTCCGACTGGAAATTAAGCAGCATCACTGGAAGAGTCCAGTATTTTCGCCTCTTCACACTCTCGGAGTTTCTTGGGAATGCTGCGGGATGCTCCAACCACATCAATCGGTCTTGCCTTGAATCGTTGACAATGTCAATTGTTGAAGCGAATGTATTTATAAACATGCGTGCTTTCTCCGTGCTATACTCATTTCAGGAATCTTTATTATCTGTATAGAGAAACAGATAAAGAAACGTGAGAGAATAAACGGGGGGAAACAATCTTTCCTCTTATCTTTATTCCTGGATGTTTCCCCACTTCTTGGAATTGACAAGTGGATAAATATATATCCTTCCCCCTCACAAAAGGCCTGAAGATACAGGTTCGTTCCCCTGATGTAAGTTTTGCATAGTGCCATCCTGATGTTCATCTGAATGAACCTGTTGATGGCCCACTTCAAACCAGGATGTGTCGGGAGAGGGATTCTAAAGTGCACTATTGATCAGCAAAATGGAATTTGATTGAGAATTCTAAATCCATTCATTTCAATTCATACTAGTGCCTACCCGATCATCGTTCCGTTGGAAAAGGTTGGGGCTTGATCAGGACTAATTAGTAAAAGGTCTAGAGCCGGAAGTGATCTTAGAAACCAATCGGAAAAAAGTCGCTTGTTCATGACTTCCAACCGCGAGCGCCGTGAGTTCATGAAGCGGCCCTATTCCTTAAGAATTAACTAGGAAAATCTGACGGCCAAAATTAATATCAACAAAAAAGCATTTAGCAGTCATATGCCCTGATGTCCTCTGAATATTTAGAAGTACAGCTTTTCTATGGCTAGTTCTGCTTTCTCGCCCCTGCTTCTGAGAAATGCGTACCAGCATATACAAAAGTCTGCTTAATGTTTCCTCGCATCCCTCGTGCAAATGCCAATATTCAGAGGCTAGCCGGCATATGCACATTTGGTTTTCTGATGTCAATTAAGAAACTCATTTGGTGAGTGTTGAAAAAAAAGAAACAAAAGAGGAAAATGGTCATTTGTTGAGTAAGACTAAGGTCGGTCTCTTGCTCGAATCAAAAGGGACGGAAAGGCATCGCTAAACAAAATTAAAGCGAGTCAAAATTAAGCTTCCTATGGAATGTTCGAAAAATGAGACGTGACATATATGCGATTAGTCGAATTATTATGCTCTTTTTTAAAATTGAATTAAGTAGTTTGTAAAATTCTAAATGTATATAAGTCTGATATGTCAATTTGCGGAGATAAAAAGGATGAGCTTTTAATAATTTGATTACCACCCTAGACTATCCAAAGGAAACAATCCTGATCTTCTCTGTTGTATTACCATCGTCTGTGTTCCTGCGACTTTGGTTTCATGGATGAAATCGAAATGGGTCTTCCGGAGACTGAGCTCCCACCTCTCTCCTCGGACTTCCCTCCCTCTTCCGCTCAAAGCTCAGAACTTTCGAGGCGCCCCGTCACAAGCTTCTTCTCTTGTGCTCGACAACGTGCGCGTGAGCCACCTTCTGTCCACTTGCGGCAGAGAGGGGTGTTTCCATCTGGGCTCTTCTCTTCACGCGTCCATTATCAAGAACCCGGAGCTCCACGACCTGGGAAATGAGGACCTCTTCGGAAATTGTCTTGTCGTTTGGAACTCCCTCCTCTCGATGTACGTGAAGTGCGGAGACATGCGGGATGTCGCTAAGCTGTTTGATGAAATGCCTGTGAAAGACACTATTTCCCGGAACACCCTGTTATCTGGGTTCTTGAGGAACGGGGAGTTTGAGATGGGTTTTGGGATGTTCAAAAGAATCTGGGAAGGGGGTGTTCGAGGTGTGGATAAAGCCACGGTAACCACGATTCTGTCCGGTTGTGATAGCCGTGAGCTTTCTCATGTAGTTGAGTCGATGCATGGCATAGTCTTCAGGGGTGGATTTGAAAGGGAAATTCCGTTGGGAATGCTCTGATCACGTCGTATTTCAAATGTGGTGGCAATGGTTGGGGAATGCAGGTTTTTAATGAAATGTTCAAGAGGAATGTAATTAGTTGGACGGCTGTTATCTCTGGCCTTCAACAGAATGGGTTTTATGAGGATAGTTTAAAATTATTTATGAGCATGCGTAGTGGATCACTCAATCCAAATACTCTCACATACTTAAGCTCCATAATGGCGTGTGCAGGTCTACAAGCAACAAACTTGGGGCGCCAGTTGCATAGCATTGCATGGAAATTGGGTTTTCAGTCAGATTTATTGGTAGAGAGTGCACTGATGGATATGTATGCAAAATGTGGAAGTCTGGAAGATGCATTGGATTTATTCGAGTCTGCAGAGACTATAGATGAGGTTTCTATGACTGTAATTCTTCTAGGTTTTGCAAAAAATGGGTTTGAAGAAGAAGCTATACAAGTATTTCTGAAAATGGTAAAGGCGGGGTTGGAGATTGATTCTAATGTGGTTTCTGCTGTTCTTGGGGTTTTTGGTGGTGATACTTCTCTAGGTTTAGGTAAACAAATTCACTCTTTTATTATCAAAAGAGGCTTGTTTCATATTCCCTTTGTCAGCAATGGGTTAATGAACATGTATGCGAAGTGTGGAGATATCCTGGAGTCAATCAAAGTGTTTAATCGGATGCCTTCGAGAAATTTGATCTCATAGAATTCTATGTTAATGCTTTTGCGTGTCATGAAGATGGCTATGGAGCTTAAGTTTGTATGAAGAAATGAATATAAAAGTTGTAAAGCAGACAGATGTTACACTTCACTCTTTGCTTCACACTTGTAGCCATATGGGCTTAGTCAAGAAGGGAATGGAGTTTTTAGATTCAGTGGAAAGGGATTATGGAATTAATCCAAGGACAGAGCACTACGCTTGTGTTGTCGACATGTTAGGGCGGGCTGGTCGCCTTACAGAAAGAATTAGAAATTGAATAGTATTTTTTATAGTAAATGTACTTGTTCTATTTAGGTTGTTCAAGGTTAATGGGCAGCCCATCATTATTCGTGGGGGTAATTGGATTTTATGAGAAGGATTACTGCGACTTTCAGAGAAACCCTACAGGACCGATATCAACTTCCATGCTGATATAAATTTCAACATGATCCGCTGTTGGGTTGGTGGATTAGCAGTCTTCTGGTGATACATTGCGCCCACCCCCCCAAAAAAAAAAACCAACACCCCTTCTCTTCCCCACCTTCTTCTCTATCTATGTGTTGAGATGGAGCTTGTTTGGCATTCCTCAGTTTGTAGTTTTATTGCTTCCTTCATGAGAACATTGTTTACTATGTTGGATGAAGTCAGGTAGAAAATGGATAAACTAAGGAAACAGAATAATATGTGTGCTGGATGTATGGATTGGTTGACATATAGAAGTTGCTGCAGAATAATTCCTTGCAGTTACCTGCTTCCTGATGACAAATTAAGAGTTCGTAAATGACCTCCAAATTACTTGTATGGTTTATTGTCAAGTCTTCAATGCACCTCGGCCAACCTTCTTTTCAGATGCTTAGTATCAATTTTGTCAGCATGTTAGCAAATCAGTTTATCCTGCTATCCAATTGCTTATAAAGCTTTTGTTGGTCTGGCAAAAATTTTGGATTACTGGTGATGTTGATGGACATGGAATCCCAGTATCCAATCCGGATGGCCCTCTGGATCATGACCTATTTCTTCTGTGTGCAAGAGACACTGTCAAGCTTTTAAGGGAATTCATGCAAGTCTGGCTCTTTGGGTAGGTGAAACGAACAAGTTCCACCAGATGACCTCAACACAGCTCTAAAGAATTACCTCAAACTCCATCCCTATTTTGAAAAGGTGGATGAATATGACAAAATTTTAGAAGATTTGAATAACGAGGAGAAAGATCCCAGCCTCTACCTCGATGGAACACGCATCTATGTTCAAGGGTCCACGTGGGATGGGTTTGCGAATATCAAGCGCGGCTGGACCGATGGCCTTATGAGATCCACTATCCTGAAAGCTTCTTTAAGGATGACTTTTACAATCATGGATTCAATCCAGAAGTGGGTTCTGTGGGTATGCCTGTTGCACCATCAGAGCAACAATGCCTCCAGAAGGATGGCAAATTCCGATCTTCAAGAAACTTTTGAATGGTTACACTGAAGAAGTTGCCAATCCTATATGGCAATACCATAAGTACATACCATATTCAAAACCAGACAAGGTTCATGATCAAATCAAAGTCTATGGTACCTCCAAGGATCTTGATGACTTTTGTTTGAAGGGAAGACTCAATGAAGGGTGTTGCCATTAGTTTGTTTCTTCTATTCAATCAGTGAGTACATATTATTTTTTTTACTCACGGACTGGCCTTAGAGGTCAATTTTATGATCACCAACTTGATCAGACGGCAGGGTTCTATGGCTGCTGTTCAGCTGCAGAGCCAATCCATGTTCAACTCAATCCAGCCACCTATTCTATAGAGGTACATCTTGCTATAGAAACCACTGAGAGCTCAGACTGTTATTATTCTTTCAATAGACTCGATGCACATCTTTGTTGGGGAGCAACAATATTAAGTTATGCAGTCACTCATTCTTCAGTATAGCCTCAATATGAACTTGTAATTTTTCCTGTGAAATAGAACTTGATAAATAGCTTTTTCTGGTCTGCTTCTACAGGTTGTTAATACCACATCAGATGAGCTCTCTGGCGTAGTGATAGAAGAATCGGTATGGGATTTGGAGGGAACATTTCCATACTAGAAGGTTTTTGACAAACTTTCAGTGCCACCTAAAAAGGATGTTTCCATTGTTGAGATGAAATATCCCAAGTCGCAAAGTCCGAAGCATGTCTACTTCCTCCTTAAACTCTACCATATGTCCAATTTTGGTATCATGTCTAGGAACTTTGACCGGTTACATGTGTCCGATGGTAATGACAAGCTGTTGGAAGCATACAGGAAGAAGAAAGTACCTCTCAGGATCACTTCTAGGGCCTGTGTCAGGTTCCACATATGAAATTGACATGCATGCGCAGAACACATCTAAAAGCCAGACTGTCAAAATTTAACGTACCGGGATATTTTTAGTACAAGGCATGGTGGGGGACACATTGACTTGGCCTCTTTGGATTCTGACCAAGCTGCTAAGGAGGTAAAATGTCATTCTGGTTTACTTCAGAGAGCAGGCAAACGCTTTTCGAAGGAAGTTAATAGTCCCAGCATCGCCATTATAAATGGGACCGATGTTGGAGTTGCTTTCTTCCTTCACTTCTCTGTTCATGCTATGAAGGCAGACCGCAAGGAAGGAGAAGACATGAGAATCCTTCTTGTTCATGTCTCTGCCCTTACATCCTCTTCCTGGCTGCGTTTATTTGTGCATCAGTTTCTTTTGTTAAATCTTCATTAGCAGTTTCTCACCGTCCGGCTGGAAATAAAGCGGCATCACTGGGAGGGAGTCCAGCATTTTTGCCTCTTCGTGCCCACAAAGTATCCTGTGGGATGCCGCTGGATACTCTAATCACATCAAACGGTCTTGTCTTGAATTGTTGACAGTGTCGATTGTCGAAGTGAATGTATTTATGAACATACGTGCTTTCTCCGTGCTACACTCATTTCAGGAATCTTTATTATCGGTGTAGTGATACGTGAGAGAATAAACGGGTGGAAAACAACCTTTTCGTTCCCCTGATAAATAAATAAGTCCAAGTCGCATAGTGCCATACTGATGCTTATCTTGATGGCCCACTTCAAACCAGGATATGCCGAGAGAGAGAGATTTTAAAGGGTACTATTATCAGTAAAATGGAATTTGATCGAGAATTCTAAATCCATCCATTTCAGTTCATACTATGGGTCTACCTGATCGTTCTTCAGTCGGAAAAAGTTGCTTGTTCATGACTTCCGACCACAAGTGTCATGGCTTCCTGAAGCAGCCATATTCCTCACAAATTGACAAGGAAAATCTGACGGCCAAAGAGAATATCAAGAAAAAATTCTTATGCTCTAATGTCCTCTGAATATTTGGAAAAGTATAGCTTTTCTATGGTTAGTTTTGCATTCCTCCCCCTGCTTCGGAGAATTGCAACAACACAAGCATACGGAAGTTTGCTTAATGTTTTCCTGCATCCCTCGTGCAAAATGCAAACATTCACAGGCTTGCTGGCATTTGCGCATTTGGTTTTTCTGTTGTCAAGTGCGAAACCCATTTGGTGAGTGTTGAAAAAGAAACAAAAAATGGAAAATCCTCATTCGTTGAGTAAGACTATGGTCGATCTCTTGCTCAAATCGGAATGGAACAGAAAGGCATCGACAAACAAAATTAGAGCAAGTCAATATTAAGCTTCCTTGACTCCATCGACTCTCAATATCGGAGGGAAAATTGTCCAAATAGTTCTAAACCTATTACATTTTTGTCAATTTAGTTATAAACTTTTCAATTTTGCCAATTTAGTCCTAAATATTTTCACTTCTTCCCAATTGAGTCTATTTAATCAATTTTGATTAGAAATTACTAATGTGGAAGATTGGCGTTGACATGGTACTTTTTAAATAATATTTTAATACTATTTTATTTTTTATGGTTTTTTTTTTCTTCTTCTTCTTCTTCTTCTTGTTTAACATTTTTGGCTACGTTTGATCGTCCGGATTTCTAATCGGGATAAGACTGGATAGGATAGAATATGAAATCCTAAGATTTTTTTTATATCCTCCCCATTATTTAGTATATCGCAATATTAAAGTCGGATAGATTCATATCATATCATGTATATTTTTTTTATATAAACTACATATCATTGTAAATGAACCTAAATGTTCATAAATAGAGATGGTAAAAATCTCTCGTAACAGTTTTCCTTAATTTATTTTTATTTTATTTTTCCTCTTTTTTATTTTTTTTTCTTTATTATTTCTTTAATCCCCCTTCATCATTCTTTAATAAAATTTTATCAAATAGTAAATTGTACTAACATACCTAAAATACAAAAATACCTTAAATATATAATAAATATAAATATATAATTTATAGATTGAATGTTTATTATAAGATAGAATTAAAGTTGAATATATAAATTAAAATAAGATTAATTAAAAGTATTTTTTATTTTTTATTTCTTAAATTAGAATTAAAATATTATTTATATTGAAATATAATTTCAATTTTGTTAATTTAATAAGTTTGTTATTCGAGAAAAATAATTTTCCTATTATAAACATTAGAAATTCTATCCACATTTATCCTACCTCTTCTATGATATAATTTTATCCGGTCTATATCCCTCTTATATTCCACTCTATCATGTCTTAAGTGAGTACCAAACATAGAATATGATAAATTATATCATACCGAATTTTATCCCGATTTGCTTTGTTTTTTTTTGTTTAGGAGGGGTGGATCTAGCGAATCTAGCTGGCAAGGGTTGCCAGCCATCCCTCGCCGGCCACGGGGGAGGGCCGGCCGACCCTCACCTAGCAGGGCGTCGCCCCGGCCCTCACCCAAAAACGGCAAGGGTCGCGACACCCTCGCCACATCTAGCCAAGTGAGGGTGGCAACCTCGCCTATGGCCAACGAGGATTGGCCAGCAAACCTTGCCAACCGGATCAAAACCCCCCAAAAAAGCCAAAATTTTTTAAAAAAAAAAAAACCATTAAAAAACATTAAAAAAAAATATCATTAAAATATTATTAAAAAATATCCACATCAATAATTTCATCGCCAAAATTGATTGGATAAACTTAGTTGATAATAAAAAAATGTTCAAAACTGAATTAAGAAAATTAAAAAGTTTATAATTGAATTAATAAAAGTATAATAGATTTAAAAAAAATTCAACAATTATCTCCTATATCGGATCATGTCATTCGACAACTAAAAGTTATTCAAACCAAATCTTCTACATTCATCAACACCTTCACATATTGTATTTATGAAATGGATCTTCAACGTTATCCTCCACATTGTCTGACCCGACACGTGCTAAATATCCAATCAATTGAATTATGCTCTTATTTTTCATTGAATTAAGTAGTTTGTGAAATTTTAAAGGTATATAAGTCAATTTGTCAATTTGACGAGATTAAAAAAAAAAAAAAAAAGATGAACTATAATCCCTACTGTAGTCTATAATAGCCGTTTGAGAATCTTCTCTGTGGCATTACCATCGTCTGTGTTCCTGCGAACTTTGGTTTCATGGATGAAATCGAAATGGGTCTTCCGGAGACTGAGCTCCCACCTCTCTCCTCGGACTCCTCTCCCTCCTCCTCTCAAAGCTCGGACCTTTCAAGGCGCTCCGTCGCCGGCTTCTGCCATCGTGCTCGACCACGTACGCGTGAGCCACCTTCTGTCCACTTGCGGCAAAGATGGGCGTTTCCATCTGGGCTCTTCTCTTCACGCCTCCATCGTCAAGAAACCTGAGCTCCACGACCTTGGAAATGAGGACCTCTTCGGAAATGGTCTCGTCATTTGGAACTCTCTCCTCTCGATGTACGCCAAGTGCGGCGGCATGCGGGATGTCGTTAAGCTGTTCGATGAAATGCCTGTGAAAGACATTATATCCTGGAACACTCTGTTATCTGGGTTCTTGAGAAATGGGGAGTTCGAGATGGGTTTTGGGATGTTCAGAGAATGTGGGAAGGGGGTGTTCGAGGTGTTGATAAAGCCACGGTGACGACGATTCTGTCTGGTTGTGATAGCGGTGAGCTTTCTCATGTGGTTGAGTTGATGCATGGCATAGTCTTCAGGGGTGGATTTGAAAGGGAAATTACAATTGGGAATGCTCTGATCACATCATATTTCAAATGTGCTGGCATCGATTGGGGAATGCAGGTGTTTAATGAAATGTTCGAGAGGAATGTAATTAGTTGGACGGCTGTTATCTCTGGCCTTCAACAGAATGAGTTTTATGAGGATAGTTTAAAGTTATTTATGAGAATGTGTAGTGGAATGAGTATGCGTAGCGGATCACCCAATCCAAATACTCTCACATACTTGAGCGCCATCATGGCGTGTTCAGGTCTACAAGCAATAAACATGGGGAGCCAGTTGCATAGCATTGCATGGAAATTGGGTATTCAGTCAGATTTATTGGTGGAGAGTGCACTGATGGATATGTACGCAAAATGTGGAAGTCTAGAAGATGCATTGGAAATATTTGAGTCTGCAGAGACTATAGATGAGGTTTCTATGACTGTAATTCTTGTAGGTTTTGCACAAAATGGGTTTGAAGAAGAAGCTATACAAGTATTTCTGAAAATGGTAAAGGCAGGGTTGGAGATTGATTCTAATGTGGTTTCTGCTGTTCTTGGGGTTTTTGGTGCTGATACTTCTCTAGGCTTAGGTAAACAAATTCACTCTTTGATTATCAAAAGAAGCTTTTTTCATATTCCCTTTGTCAGCAATGGGTTAATAAACATGTATGCGAAGTGTGGAGATATCATGGAATCAATCAAAGTGTTTAGTCGGATGCCTTCAAGAAATTTGATCTCATGGAATTCCATGATTAATGCTTTTGCATGTCATGGAGATGGCTATGGAGCTCTACGGTTGTTTGAAGAAATGAAATTGGAAGGTGTAAAGCCAACAGATGTTACATTTCTCTCTTTGCTTCACACTTGTAGCCATATTGGCTTAGTCGAGAAGGGAATGGAGTTTTTAGATTCAATGGAAAGGGATTATGGAATTAGTCCAAGGAAAGAGCACTATGCTTGTGTTGTAGACATGTTGGGACGGGCTGGTGGCCTTGCTGAAGCGAAGAGTTTCATAGAGGGAATGCCCACGGAACCTGGTGTTCTAGTTTGGCAAGCCTTACTTGGCGCTTGTGGCATGCACAATGATTCAGAGATAGGAAGGTATTCCGCCGAACAGCTGATTTCTGCTGCACCTGAGACCCCTGCGCCATACATTTCACTGGCCAATATATATTCTGCCGAAGGTAATTGGAAAGAGAGAGCAAGGACTATGAAAAGAATGAAAGAGGCGGGAGTGGCTAAAGAAACAGGCATTAGTTCGATTGAGATTGAAAAGAAAGTCCATAGCTTTGTTGTCCGGGACAGGATGCATCCGCAAAGTGAAACCATTTATGAAGTTTTAAAGGAACTGTTTCTTTTGATGACAGATGAAGGATATATGCCTGATAAGAGATTCATTCTCTATTACTTGAACACAGACTAGAGCAGAAGCAAGTGTACTGTACACTTGGATTCAGTCTTGTGATGAAGAGAAAATAGGACTAGAATGTAAAGTTAGGTGAGTTAGAAAGATATGCTGACTGGAAGAAAGTATGTCAGAAGTTATCATAATTTCTCGTGGAAGCATGACTTCGAGGTGAGTCACTTGATGAGCACTGTAACCTGAGTTACTCAACCATTTATGACAGACAGCAAATGAAGTGGTAAAAATTTTCAGGTCTTACTATAGTTTCTGCTGGGGTAGCTTTAATGTAGATATATTTGAACGTTCATAAGTCCACCTTATATATATGGATGGATAAAATTGTCAAATGAGAAAGTGTGAACTTTCCATTCCACAGAATGATCATTTCCACCATGTTTGATCTGCTGTAACACTCACTTATATCACGAAGTGGATAGAGATCCACCAAGGGCACTCTCTCTTGATCGTGAAGCGGGGTTGAATCCATCTGACGCAATTTCAGGGGTTGTTTTGAAGAATTTCTCAATCTCGTAGGTGAATTTACTGAGATACTGCTAGCCCCAGAATCAATCAGCTGTGGTGATGACAGTGATGGGGCTTTGATTCAGAAGAACCAATGCATGGCTGTGCCAGGCATGAAAAATCAGGTTTAAGGTGTCGGGTAATTCAGATACCAGGAAGTAGAAACACATCGGGACTTTTCCATTTCAAGCTCATAGGTAGCTTGGATAAATCTGTGAAAAATCTCATCAAATCAGATTCGGTATATTAAAAGAAAATGGGACATAATGCCAGATGATTTCACAGCAGATTCTCAATTCATTAGATTTGCGACTCTAGAGATTTAATGATGATCGGAATCTGGATCACTTCCTGCTTAAGAGATCACTCTTTTCAAGGGTTCAGCCACGTCAACTAAGTTGAGGCAATGTGCAGGTTCCTTTGATGATTCTGCAATTCGGAGACTGTTTTGGAGGAGATTTTGTAAATAGGAGACTGCCGAGAATGACATACTTTGATGGAGATACTCATTTTGTCTGGCCGGTGCAATTCATGGGTTGAAACGGAGGGGATCGTTAATATAATTTAGGTCTTTCGAAGCTTAGAAGGATTCCTGCTTTTTTAGTTTGAGGGTCTTTGCAACATGTTAAAGAAGCCAAATCACCTTGGCGATCAAGCTATAATAAGTCACGTCTTCAAATACGTGCCATATATGTTCTAAGATACACACTCAACATGTATTCATTAAGCTGCCCATCCCCACTGAACTCAAGTGAGGAAAGAGCCTTTTAGAAACCAAAAAAGGAAGGAAAAAAAAAAAGAAAAGAAAAAGAAAGCATGACATTTCCTTTCTAAACATCATGTCTAAAATGCTATGTGTATCCAAGACTCCAGTCACGTCCTGTCACTGAAAGAAACATTCAGCGACAGATTTCTGTACGTCTCTCTAAAGTACATAATTTGCGAGCTTCTTCTACAGCTGCCGGCCCTCCACTTTTGAGCATTACCCGAGTCTGTGACCACAACACGAATACTTGGTGCTCTCTGAAACGGTTGCTATTATGATATCGATAAGAACCTTATACCGGAACTCAATCCTCTACGAGCTGGGGCAAGAGCAGAAATCAAAACCATCAACCGCACAAAACCTGTGTAGAGGCTGCTTATTTGCCGGGTGATGCAAACCTTGTCCGCTCCCTTTGTCGAGTAATAGATCGATCTCTTGGGGATGGTGTGTTAGCTCCCACAACTGCTTGGCGCATCATCTCTGCAAACAAACCACATAATTTGGCCAAGTTTCCCAGTGAGACGAGTTCTGTAGTTGATAAAAGTCAATTTCTGCCGCTCATATTTCAAAAATGTATTAAACAAAAAACGAGTCCATGAATGAACGCTCAAACCTTCCTTGACACAATTAGGACAATATTCAATCTGTCAGCTTCGGTGAAATCATTTCAGAGCCAAAATCATTTGATTCTCCAAAGAATGGCTAATTTGTTTACTTCGCACATGAGGATTGTGAGTATCAATTTGAGATGCAGTACAACAATAATTCATTATACTGGTCACATGTTTCTCATACATAATGTAGGGAAAGAAACCACTTTGTTATACAAGTTATATTTGATGGAACATCAATTGCACCGCAAGAATATTTGCCAGGAAAAACAACGAAAGAATTCATAAAAGAAAAGAGGGAACAGCACGAGTAAAACTGGGAAAAGAAAATCTACCTCGTTTTGTCTTAAGCTCTTGGTCAAGTTCTTCTTTCCATAACTTTTGTCTCTCAGAGAAGCTAACATAGTGATAAGAGTTAGGGAGGTTAAGACTATAGCTGAGTAGCTTACAAATAAATATATGTAAATGAATTTGTTCGAAGATAATATAAACTCTAGTGAAACCAACCTTGGGCTACTTGAGTCCTGTAGACCACCATTCACAAGACCTTTCACATCACTGGACTGAGGCAAACCTACTTCCGGTGAAGACTGATTGCTGGCATTGCCAACATTAGATATACGTCTGCTATTATTACTCCCAGGGCTTCCAGAACCAACTCCGTCTGTGGCTGTTGTTGAAGTTCCAGCCGCAGCCCGGCTAGGTGACCTGCTTTTAGGAGGTAATCTCAAGTAACTAGGTGCAGTTTCATCATAATTGCTCTTGCCAGCAAGAGAGCAAGGTGTATTTAAACTGTTGAGGAACTCTTCATAAAGTGGAGTTTGCAGCTTCTTCAGTTCCGTGGCCTGGAGTAAAATACCCCAAGAATGTATCAACCCACAGTCAAAAAAATCAACTTACCACTGCAACTGCTCAATTGCAATTTTTACATATAATCACCAATTGTACCTTTTCGTGGAGAAAAGCTGTGATTTTGGACTCTGTGAGTTCATCGTCCTCCTCAAGTATTGATGGTCCAGATGGAAATGAAAAATCATTTCCCCCCTCACTCAAAGATCCAGATGGACCAGTAGGACTAAAAACCGTTCGATCAGGGTTGATGCCCGTTCCAGGCTGCTGAGGTATTGGAGTAACATCAAATTTGCCCGTCCAATCGATAGAAGGCTCACTTATGGGGTTAAAGCTCTGCTAAAGCAATATCATTGATCATGTGCAACATGTAAGCCATCTTTCTTTTTGTTAAAAGGTAACAAACAGAAATTTTCGAGCAGTTAACCTTGTAAATATTATCAGGAGATCTGCCTATGGAGTCAATCTCATCATCGATCAGACACATATCATCATCACTTCCATTTGCCTCCCAGCAACCACTTTCTGCCATTGACCCTCGTCGACGGAATGTTGAGCAGCTCATAGAATCCATGTTAGTAATATCTGCTCCCAAGTTCATTGACATTTGACTAGCAAAAAGGGAAAGCTACATCATCAGAAAACATTACCACTACTGAACCAGCAAAAGAAAAAAACTGAAGAACATAACCATAAATTAGTTTACATGGTTTTTCCATTTGCCATGGAAGATGCTGAAGGAATGTCAGACTTCTCCTGATTAACAGAAAAACAATTTCAATTTATTTAAGCTGAAAAAGCTTCTGAAGTGAATGAAATGGCCATGCCTCCTTGGTTTATCGAGTATACAAACCATGCCAAAAGTAGAAAAACCAGAATGAGAATCCTCATGTTCTCCCGTGACAAAGTGATGCTGCATATTATATAGAGACATGAGAACTGTAACATGTAGTTCTGCAGACGAAAGAAGTATAATTAAAGGACAAGAGACTTCAGAATATTGAAGAAATCATTGTATGCCACTCAAATGCTACCAATAACTAGAATCACCTGCAGCAGCTGGGATGCTGTTCGCCTAGCATGGGGTTCCCTGAAATCAAATCACACGTTGCACAATTAAGCGAAGGACTGGAAAGACTCTTCAAGCATATCATAACAGATTTACTACCTTTCAATACAAAGCCAGAGAAATTTGAATGCAAGATTTAAATTTCGAAAGAAGAAAGAAAGGCCAACGAGAAGTGGGGAAAGTAATATGATCATACTTCTGCAAACACTGTAGCAGAAAATCTTTTGCCTCATCTGAGAGATGATCAGGAATCGGAGGATGAGATTTTGTCGTCCCTATGTAGAAGAGAGCAGCAACCTGAAGGACAAGCTTTGTGAAAAATATGACAGAATTTGACATTGACAATTGCGAAAACTCAAATTGCAGCGAGAATACCTCTTGGTATTGTTCGCTCCATGGAGGCTTTCCAGTCGCCATCTCAATAACAGTGCATCCAACACTCCATACATCAGCAGAGCTGTGAGGCATTTCAAATATCTCAATCAAATGCTGATATAGAAACTTAAAAAAACAAAGTATTTTCAGCATAAAAGAGCATGACAGATGTAACAGGCAAGAATTGAAAGAAAAGGCTCACCACTCTCGCTAAAGTGCCCAAACAAGAATGGCTCATCAAACTCTAATGCGATACACCACACTTTAATTTCAATATGCCGTTTAGCCTCCCTAAGATTCCTTAAGTTAACTTACTCATCTAGTGAAAAACAAAAAAATAAGAAGCAGATAAAGAGCTTTATCCACCTTGAAAACTCAAAATAGTTTGATCGGCTCCTAGACTTAATAATTTCTGGAAGTTCATGCTTTGAAACTTTAATTGGAAGAAGGTCTCAAGTTGTGGAAAGCTTCACAGTAGATATGTGTTGATAAGTTTAATAACTTGTCACCAACTAAAATTTTGGCTAAAGTTTTTCAGCTAGTATCTCACTTGAAACAGCAAATTCCACAGGTGGGCATTGTAATGTCTAGTGTAGTGCTAGTAACAATAACAAAGTCAACCCAGAAAGGAAGAGACAAAGAAACATTTTATAGGTGTGCACCAAAATTGAAGTACAAGCAAAACATTCCTTTAAAAAAATTCATTTCTCGATTGCATATTTGAGTTGTGGTTTTATATCCGAACTAAATTAAATCATTTTTTTTTTCGGACGTCTCCCATAATATTTGAACTGTCTGTATGACATAATGGGAAGAATTGCAACTGATAAAAGTATATGAGCTCTAACCATCTCATCCTATTTTTAAAGATAAACAACAAAAGCAAAGAACTCGTTGACAAAGATAATGGCAAATTTCTATAATACTTACAAGCTATGGCCTGTCTGGAGAATGACTTCTGGAGCCATCCAATACGGAGTGCCCTTCATTGATTTGGCACCTGAAATGGTAGCCTGTGTAAAAAAAATAGATAGTTTTAAGTTAATAAACCAAGTGGAAAGCAAGAATATGAAAAATTGGCTGAGAAAACCGATATTGGGTATACCAGCTCAACTACTTGTTTTGAGGCACCAAAATCTGCAAGTTTGATGCACCCTTTATTATCAACTAAAATATTTGCTCCCTGTAAATGAAGTCATAACTTGATTACAAACTGAGAGAGAGAGAGAGAGATTAAAAATGCCAATAGCAATATATTTATTAAAAAAAAAAAACCAATGCACCTTGATGTCCCTGTGCATAATTCCATTCTTGTGTAGATACTCAAGGCCCAATAAAAGTTGCTTGGTGTATGTTCTTATAACCTGTTCAACATATTGGCACATAAGACCAAACTCAAAACACCCAGGAAAAAGCCTTTTTAGGCAGACAGTGTCTCACCGGTTCAGGGAATGGTCCGAATTTCCCCAGCAATGACGATATAGATCCACCAGGAACAAATTCCAACAAAATATTTAAAGAATCTTCCTCCCTTACTGTCCCTAAATATCTCTGATAAAGAGAGATAGCAATCAGATGATCAAATTAAAGCCAATGCTACTATTTACTTCTATTTTAAGCTTGCATAGTCGAAAACAAAATTGAAAGTCACTTACAACTATGTTCAGATGCGAAAGATTCTTCAGCAACTTCACTTCCTCCTCAAGCCCCCTAATATGAGCCTAATCACGAGACTAAGTCAGTCACGTAAACTCAACCAAAATACAAAGGATCCAAAGATCATGGAACTCCAGCACATGCAATAATATTAGACGAGTTTCTGTAAAACTCAAACCTGTGCTTTCTCCTTTGATGCGCTATTTGCTGCAATCAAAACCTGGAGGAAAGCAAACCATTACAAGACGTGACATCCATTATAAATCCCCAGATGCATGGAAGAAAAAAACTCAAGAAGCACCCAATTTAAAGAAAATAAATACGCCATTAACAAAATTCAAAAGCTTAGCCCGGGAAAAACCTACTAACAGCGAGAATCAAATATCGGGTATGAACTTCTCATGAAATCAGCAAATGAAGGCAAGCAATTAAGGGTGAGCGCAAAGAACAACATTTAACTCTTAAGCAATGACATTTAACTCTCAAGCAAAATCAACTAGAAACAGATGCGGATTCAGTCCATCAAGTAAATCTAATCAGAAGTGGACCAAGGATCCTTCAATTAAACAGATCGGGCACAACTTCAGAGCCCAAAGCTCCACTAAATTTATTCACCGACGTCACAAAAGTCGTTCTTCCCGAACTGAAACTGAGCAGAATCGGCGAATATTCAGAGCCAAGTCATCGAATCAAGCTCGAGCAAGTGGAAGCAGGATCCGCCGAAAACAGCCAAACCCTCGGAGGCCGAGAAAGAGTACCTGCTTGACGGCCAGGAGCTCACCGGAATCCAGGTTCATCCCCATGTAAACCCTACCGAAGGCCCCGCAGCCGATCAATTCCCCTTTCCTCCACCGGATCGGGGGCGCCCCATCCTTGGGGCCGGAGGGGGACACCTTGGAGAAGGCGATGGACTTGCGGATGCAGGAGTTGATCTTCTCCACGATCGCCCTCGTCGCCGTCGGCACCGGCGTCGTCGCCGTCGCCGTCGAGGTGGACGCCACCGGCGCCGGCGCCTCGTCGTCGCTGTCGGCGGCCGACAGCGGGCGGAACACGAGCGATCGGCGGAGGGAGTCGAACATCGCGGTGCGCTCGCGGCGTCGCCGGATCGATCGATCGATCGGTCGGGAGATAGAGATAGAGAGAGAAAGAGATGCTAGAGAGAGAGAGGGAGCGGTGGGGGGGTTTTAGAGACGTTGGGGTTTCGTTCTCATTTTCATTTCATTTCGGTCGGCGAAAATGGCGATAGAGAGAGAGAGAGAGAGAGAGAGAGAGAGAGTGGGGGAGAGAGGGAAAAGGTGCGGGGAGATTCTAATTCAAATTCAAACCACCTTTTTAGGGGAAAAAAACAAAATTAAGGAACATCGACGCCCCTCGATGCAAATAGTGAAAAATATTGCCCATCCCATCCTCCCGGCGTCATGATTCTTTGATTTTTGACTTTTTCACTTTATACTGCTGCTTCCTTCGCCCCCGAAATTACAAACCTGGGCAGATTTACTGTTGCACGTATCCCGGGAAAAAGTACTCTGTTCTTCTTTCACCTTCCAAACAGATAAATTTTTTGGACATGTTTGTTTTATTTTGGGTAAAAGTCACAAAAAAATTCTAAATTATGTCAATTATGATATATTTACCTTATATTTTTTTTTGGTGATGTCAAAAATACATTTCTCCCAAACTTATATAGTGTGACACATTTATCCAAGCTTATTCTTGTAACAAACCATAAATCATTTACTTCACACTATTCCTCGATGCAAATAGAGAAAAAATATTGCGCCCCCTTCTAGGCCTCATTATTCTTACAATTTTTAACTTTTTCACTTTATACTATTGCTTCCTTCACCCCCAAAATTACAAATCTAGGCAGATTTATTGTTGAACACATCCTAGGAAAAAGAAGTATTACGTTCCCTTTTCACCTTTAAAACGGCCTAATACCGTAAAAAACCTTTAATTTTGTTTTTTGTCCTAATTTTACCTTTTGTCTCATTAAAAACTTCTAACTTTAGATCATGTCTTAAGTCTACCCTAAACTTTTTTTTTGTCTCATAAAAAATCCCAAATAGGTCAAGTCCTAGTTTTACCATAAACTTTTTTGGTCTCATAAAAAACCCTCAACTTTAGGTCTAATACAAATTCTACCACAAACTTTTTTTATCTCATAAAAATACCTTAGCTTTAGGTCTAATTTCAATTTCATTCTAATTTTTCATAAAAGATTACTAACTTTTACTTGAGTCGCAAACCTGCACTGCATAACCTTTCGTCAAAATCGCCCTTAGAGATTTTGAATTCGATTTTCAATCACTCATGCTTGGGAATGTTTCATCTATCGCGGCCAAAGAGCTCATGTTCGGGATGCCTAACAACTCGTGTTTTGGAGTTTTCCATCTCTCAACTATCAACGAAAAATTTTGGACAAAAGGTTAATGGGGGTAGATTTGTGACTCATGTAAAAGTTTGTGGATTTTTATAAGACCGTACAAATTTTGGGGTAAAATTGAGACAAGACCAAAAGTAGAGAGTTTTTCGTAGAACAAAACAAAGTTTGCACTAAAATTGGAACTAGACTTAATGTTAGAGACTTTTTTGAGATATAAGGTAAAATTGAGACAAAAGTTAAAGTTAGAGCTTTTTTAGATTATTAGGCCCCTTTTAAATAGATTAATTTTTTTGGGTGTGTTTGTTTTCATTTGTGCAAAATCGAAAGGTTTTTTTTCTTTTGGCTTCTCCGCTAAAATTTGAGAAAAAAATTGTGTGTTGACTTGTGTATCCACGCTTGAGCATTTTGAAAGTTTCGGGAGTTTATAATTTGAATAAAAAGGGTCAAATTATGCGATCCACAGAATTTAAATTAAGTAAAAAGCAAAAAAATAAAAGAACACGAACAGGACTTTATCTTTGAGCATTTAAATTTAATATTAATTGCCATTGGTTTTTATAAAACCTATATACGTAGTAGTTAAATTGCATGAAATTGTTCATGAGATTGAGCTTCTTACCCTTCAGCAAAAAGTTTCATTAAACGTAAACTAATCTCCGTGCGTGCATTGTGGGCGTGCCAGACTTTTGAATTAGTGTTGATTATATGTTTCAGCAACGGATGCAATTTCCCTTCTAGCGATTTAACAGGGCACCAAAGAGAAAATTTCATAGAAAAAAATGATTTGAAAAATATTTTCTTTAAAATGATGGTTTGTATTGCTTAAAATAATTAACTAATTATGTTCTCATCATAAATAGGGAAAAAGCCATAAAAAAAGACCTCAATATGTCAACTGTGACATATTTATTATGATTTTTTTTCTTTACAACGTAACAAACTCTAGACCATGCCCATCATAACACATATTCTAAACCTTTTATTGTAACATAAAAATCCAAAACTTATACCCATGCAACACATTTACGATCTGTCGAGGTTCCATTAAATAATTTTTTGATTAAAACTAGGTTGTTTTTATTATACTTGAGTGACGTGTACGTTATATCAACACTGTTTGCTTTTCTAGTGTCTATGTAGGCATATTTTTAAGAGATAAGTACATCACAAGTCTTATAACTTGTTATGAAAGTCTAATTGAGTTTAAAAACTTTCAAAAAGTACAATTAGGTAATAAAATTTGTCAAATTGGTTTAATCAAATTCTTCCGTTAATTCCCTCCAACTTGACTTGTAGAAAATACTAATATAACTTTTTTATTATTTTCTTTATTGATATAGTGATGACGCCATGGAAGAGAGAGAAAATAATAAATAAAAAAAAGTCACGTTAACATTTTTCGTTAACTAAGTTAGATAGGGTCAACAAAATAACTTGGTTGCACAAATTTGACAAGCTTTTATGATTTATTGCACTTTTTTGAAATTTTTAGACTCAATTGCACTCTTATAACAAGTTTTAGGACTTCAAATACACTCATCCTCACTTTTAACTTTTTTCATTGACAGAACTTTGACAAAAGGTAAACATATTATACATATTCAAGTTTTGGATTTTTTGTGACACAATAAAAGGTTTGGGTTAAATGCGTCACAATTGATATAGTTTTAAGGTTTTTTTTTTTACTGTATTTTGCCCTTAATAAATATCAATTTACATAAACATTTTCTATGAATAATGAAAAAAATTCATTCATTTATTTTTATAAGTGATATAAGCGATTATTTTTATGAAAATATTTTCCACTTATTCAACTTTGCGAAACAAATGGAGTCTTACATCTTCTATTTTAACTCAACCTTTAGTTGCCTGGGAATCATAGTTTTCACCATAAACTTGCAAAAGCCACCATTACTCCTAACCTACTTCGCGAAGATAGACTATGGTTTTAATGTGGGGGAGGTATAGTAGTTTGGGGCCAGACACTAAAATTGAAATTGCCTTTTTATATGATATACACAAATTAGCTTGGTATAGCCCTGTCTCGACTTTAGTTGTGTTGCGCCATAGTGCGAGTTTCTTGTTTGATAATATATGCGCCTAAAGTTGCACTATCATTAAACTGGACAAGACAGCTTCCTAAATCTAATTTAGAGAAGCGTTACAAACTCACTTCTCCACTCTTTCCATAGCTCTTTCTCTAAATCATCGACAAAGTAAATCACGTTAGTCGGTAAACTTCAATTATCAGCCCGAAGCGGATTCCAAGACAACGATCGGTGTAAATCCACAGGCAAAAAAGCAGGTCTCCACTCCAAACAATTGTTGTTTTTCTTGAAGATACTTTTTTCAAAAATATTTTTCGAGGGTTTATAAATTTTCAGTAAAATAAACGAAAGTTTATGAATAAATAGAATTCATTTGATCTGCTTTATTTGTTCTCTTTAATTTAAGAGGAAAATTCGAGAAGTACGGTAAAAAAGAATTCGAGTTTTTCAAATAAAATGAAAAGTGGGAAAGTAATTTTGTTGCGTTTTATTTGGGCATTTTATTTTCCACACCCCCATTTTCTATGATGAACGAAAAAGTGTTCCCATACTTAATAAGGGAAAAAAAGGTCGAGTGATTGAAGCATGTCAATGGAGATCTATGACAGACTCTCTGTTGCGGCGCCAACCTTCGTAGCTACACCATCCCTTTTGAAAATGAAATCACCCGACCATTCCTATGTTGTTCAAAAACATTCTCGAAGGATTCATTCATTCTCACGGCATCTTTTTATACGTTAAGGGAAGTGCGAATAAAAATATCTTTTTTTAAGATTTTATGTTTGGGACATTAGGAGCAAATAACCAGATCGTTCAAATTGGGAATTGCCCTAGACCAACCTTACTCGATTGGTTACAAGATTGTTTACACAGTAGCTGGATAGGTTTCTGGATTAAAATTTTGGGGACAGAACTTGATCGATTTGTTTTCGGATGTTTTAGGTAAAACCTATTTTTGGACTTGAGAAGTCTATGAAACCCATCAATGCCAAAAACACAATCCCGCAAGTTGTTCGCGTGGTATGTTTTTACTACAATGATGTTATGTTGTTTAAAGTTTGTGTGTAACTTAAAAGAAAAGAAATTGAAAGCAAACCAATTCCCAAGTCAATCCTAGAGTTGGTGACTTCGGTTTTTTATTCTAAAAGTCGATAACCTTTTATAATAAGGTAAATTTCAGATTCTTGATCAATGCACGAGACACGAGAATGTGACACACATGACTTCATCGTGATGCGTGAGCTAAGTCCCCTTGAGCAGGGCAATATCCATGTGTCCGGCGTTCATATATTTCTTCTATAAAAAGAGTATTCGCAATTTCTAACTTTATTAATTTCATTGATATGCAATTGCACTTGAGTGATTTCATTTCCAAACAACGATTAAATCTCTACCTGCGATATCGTCCGAGACATGTTGCCATTATTAGATTTGGAACTCAATCACTATGCTGATCTTTTGTCTGTTTAAAAAAATCCTTTATGCATCCATTCATGGCAAGCTAGCAAAATGCAAGTTGAGTTTTGCTGCGTTGCAATATAGTCCGGTGCATTCGAGTTTTCTTTGTGCATTTTATGTAGCACGTGTAGGTGTCGTGGCCAGCGTTATCAATCACGTGGGAGGAAAAATAAATGTTATGCATTAGTTATAAGACCAGCGTAACGTAACCGGAGCATTATTCATCTATAGTTGAATCATAACTAATATTTATATTTGACTTTAGAAACTCTTATCTATCATTGATACTTTTTTTTGACATGTCCGGACCCCAAATGTAGGTGTGATCAAGTCGATTTGATTTAACACTCGAGGTTAATTGTCAACTCAACTTGACTCAAATATTTAAGGTTTGAGCTGCACTCAATCAAGCTAGATTCAATTCAAACTCGATTAATGAATAGATTTGAATCGCAATTAAGATTAAACCCGAAGATTAAACCCGAACTTGTGTCCCCTCTCGAGCATTTCAGTCATACACTCTGTTTCATAAAATCGCAACTTGGTCCATTTACTATATATCGAGTCAAGATTAATTTGTCTCGCATTGAGAATCTTCCAATTTGACCCTCCAATGAAATTTCTTCCATCCACACAATAAATGATAAAAAAAAAAAAAGGAGTAAAGTTCCATCTTGTAGAGCATATTCTCCCTTGGGATGATGATGCAAACAATCAACGAATTTCGTTCTAATGTACAGTGTGCTCCATGAACTTTAAACTTATTTAATGTAGTCCCCAAATTTTAACCAAATATACAATATAATACTTGAAACATTTAATTTTTTTAATGTGATTAACATACTTTTGATACGTGCTCAATCTAATTCAAGAACTATACAAAAATATTCAATGTTGTTTTCATTAATTAAAGCTCAAAAGCAACATTGAACATTTTTCACACAGTCTAAATACTAAATTAAAATGTATAGATCACTTTGAACAAATTTAAAATTCAATTACGACACTATATATAGAACAAAAATTCAAAAATGTTATGAAATACATGAATGATGAAATACATGAATGAATATTCATTATATTAATATTATTTAATGTACTTATTATGGTACATTTGTATCATACTTTCTAAGTACATCTCCCTATATAATGAACGTTCATCTCCTTACATTGATATGTATCATTCGATACATTATTGTTCTCCTATAAATAGGAGTTTAGTTTTAATGTACAATACAATAACACAGAATAACAATCATAATACAGTGAAATATCTGGCTTTCTCTACTATCTCTAGTGTTCACTTGCTTTCTCTTCTCAATCTCTTCTCTATTATATATTCGCAACGCAATATTTTACAACACGTTATCAGCACGAGAATCTACCGACTGAGTAAGTAATTTCTGCATGCACGAAGATCTACTAATTGAGTAAGTAATTTTTTGCAAGGTGGGTATTCTCTTTATTAATCAACTTATACTTCATCTTCTTCTATCAATTCTTCATTTTTATTTGTATTGGCCCGAAGCCAAATTTCAAATCTAAAAGTATCATTCTGCTCCTGAAGTAGCGATGGATATTTGGAAATCCTTTTAATTAATTTAAGGATTTATTTTTGCAATGATTATGGCAAATATTGAAAAGCCCAAATTCCACATCCTGGAAGTGAGTGGAAAGAATTATCTATCCTAGTGCCCTCAAGCACAATATGACGGCAAAATCTCGGACTACAAGATTTTAAATCGGTGTCGACTATAATTCCGCTTTATTTGATATTATTTCTCGGCTTGAGTTATGCGGTATCAAACTCGCCGATGCGGAATTATTAGAGAAAACTTTTTCCACCTTCCATGCTTCGAATAAAATCATGATTTTAGACTTGCTAGCTCAAAGGCATTGCCGAAACACATGCTAACTTTGAGAAAAATACTAGCCATTTTAAGGGCTATAAGCACAGGCAAGAACATAATCCTAAAAGGGATAGTAGGAAATTTAACCGCCTTAGGAAATCTAACTTTGGCCTAAATCATGGCAAAGAAAAGAAGCCAAAGAAGGTGATTAATGAAAGTATTTGTTATCATTGTGGCATGACTAGGCACTGGTCACGTACTTGTCGTATGCCGAGGCACTTTGTTGACCTATACCAGGCATCTTTAAATAATACGGGCAAGCGTGGTGAATCTCATGCCATTGAAATTAATCCTATTGCCATAACCACTCTTGAGACCAACAATATTTCCGTTGGTGGGACTCCTCTTGCTCCTGAAGTAGCAAATGTGAGGAATTACTTTTATGAGGCATCAAATTGGTGGATGATGATTTGAATTTCGAATTTTATGATTCTAATAATTTCTTTTTAGTTGTTTCGCTTTAAATATATTACTTTGTATTGCTCTTTCATATGGTTATGAAATGCTTGTGAATCTTATATAATATTTATTTGACTCTATAACCAAGATGTAATATTGATTAGCCCCAGGAGTGGTTATATGGCTCAATTGAGGGGGAGATATTATGAACTATGCATTGCAGCATTGATATGCGGCGAGATCACAAAATGCAAGAATGATTAGTCCTAGCAGTGGCTATATATGCATTGCACTCTTTTTTCTTTTTATCCGGTTTTTTTTCCCATAGGGTTTTTCCGACTTAAAGTTTTTAACGAGGCAATTAATGCATCCATAAAAGGGAGAGATCATAACATTTGTGCTCTGCACTCTTTTTCCCTTTTGTCCGGTTTTTGTCCCACTGGATTTTTCCGGCTTAAGGTTTTTAATGAGGCAATATCATTCGATGCACATTCGTAATGAATACAATGAATATTCAAGGGGGAGTGTTATGAAATACATGGATGATGAAATACATGAATGAATATTCATTATATTAATATTATTTAATGTACTTATTATGGTACATTTATATCATACTTTCTAAGTACATCTCCCTATATAATGAACGTTCATCTCCCTTATCAAGACATGTATCATTCGATACATTGATATTAACGATAAGTACATTCTTGTTCTCCTATAAATAGGAGTTTAATTTTGATGTACAATACAATAACATAGAATAACAATCACAATACGGTGAAATATCTCGACTTTCTACTATCTATTTCTAGTGTTGACTCACTCGCTTTTCTCTTCTCAATCTCTTCTCTATTATATATTCGCAACGCAATATTTTACAAAAAAAAATTATTTATGGCTCTCTAATAATCTGACCACATCAAGAATCCTCGTCATCGTCACCTCACACCACCCCCGCTTCCTATCATCGCTCTCTTATCATTATCTCGAAACAAACAGGATTAAATTCGATAATCACAAGTAAAAAGCTTAAAACGCCAGCCGAGCCGCACGTGCGCAGCACAGCCTAATCCGTAATCCTAGCTCGACCTGCGCTCACTCGGGCGGAGCACGTCACGTGCTGCACGTGCAGGCCGACTCGGATAGATTCATGCCAAGACCGAACCCCGCCGGCACCTACCCGCGTCAACGTCTCGAAGCATTAATAATGCGGCCAAGTCGGGAGATTTCCGGTCCGATCCGTCAACGTCGCCGTCAATTTAGGCGGAAACCGTCCGACCCCCCTCCCGCGGCTTCACGCTTCCCGAGGAAAACGCCATCCGCGGTGCCCAAATTGAGAAAACGATCCTTCCTTCCCATATATGCAAGAGCGCCATCACTGTTACCAAACTAGCGGAATCGTCTCTGTGTTCGGCGTGTGTCTCGTCTCCGTCGTTTTCCACATTCTCAACGTCGACAATTTCGTTCCCACTTCTCCTTCTTCTTCTCCGTCCTCGTTATAAATTGAATCTCTCTCTCTCTTTCTCTTTCTCTCTCTTCTTCTTGTCGCTGTGTATGTGATGCGCGCGGGCGCTGGTGCGGGGAGGTGATCTCGTCGGAAGCATGGGCGTGGATCTGGAGTCGCTGGCGGAGGCGACGTCGGGGGCGGTGGGGTCGCTGCTCAGCACCACCATCCTGTACCCGCTCGACACCTGCAAGACCAAGTACCAGGCCGAGGTCCAAGCCGACGGTCAACAGAGATACAGGTCGGTCGGTCGTTCGAGATCTTCTTCGTTTTCGCCGCTCCGACGGGATCGTGATCCCGTCGGTTCACGCGGCGGATTCTGTTCTCCCGATCGGTGGTCTTGAATCGTAGCGCGCTTATGGCCCCCCTGATCGTCCCGGAACCGGCTCCTGTCCTTCTTGTGTAGGATGATCGTGGTTTTTTTTTTTTTTTTCAATAATTATTTTTTATTTTTACCGACAGATTTAGATTGTAGCATTCGCTGCTAGCGGATTGAAGAGAGCGATCTCTCGGTTTCGTGCATAGGTTTCGATGATTACGAAATTAGGCTCTCGTTTTGTCTAGAAGGGCCGTGTTTTTGTCGGCGAGACATCGTTGTCCGCGCCTCTATTCTTTCAGAGGCTTTTGGCTTCGTTGGAGCGTGTCGACGTTGGGTTTGGGTGGCTGTTATACGCATTGACCTTTCGAGTGAGGCTGATTAGTCACTGCTGCGAAGCTTTGGAAAAAAGGGTCGTATACCTAATGATGGGCTCTTCTGCGCCTGACGAGTATTTAAATTCCGTAAGGAGAAGCTACGGTTCATTGCCCATGAACATGGTCCTGAAAGGAAATTGAAAAATTGTGCTCTTGTGCATTGGCTTCCTTCTGTGCAAGCATGTTTCATTCGTTGCATCTGTTGTCGCTGCCAACACAGCAAATCCGGAGATGTTCTGCCCATATTTTGGTTCCCTCGGATAACAGTTTATAACTTCTCTCTGACATCTCTTCTTGCATGTTTCTCTTTTTGACGTCGTAAATTTCAAGATTGATATTCTCTCAAACAGAGTAATAGGTCTTGGTCAATACATGTTGCAGTTGAATGAAGTGCACGTATAAACTACTTCTAGTTTGTATTCTTTCTGAGAGGGTGATTTTTTGGATTATTATGGCGATAGTCTGCGTTGACTGCTGGTTCAGGAATCTGAATATTTCTCCTCGTCATCTCTTTTTTGCTGAGAAAAAATCTGAAGTAAATTTGTGCTCACAGCTTATATGTTTTTTTTTTTTTTCAATTTTTATCTGGAGTCTTTTGGCCTCAATGCTGTTTTCATATTATGATTCTGGCTCGAACTCTTTCTGAAGGGCTAACATGGCATTAAATGTACATTTGAAGAGGTATAGAACAATATTCAAACGTTGTTCCTCAGAGCTTCCAAGATATAATGAGACCATCTCTATTTGCAATCTTTGTGCTGGTGGCAATTCGCAGTCTTTTTTCTTTCTGGTGCAAATCTCTGATTGAATTCAGTGGATCAGAGTGCCTATGTCATCTCTCTTGCTAGCTGCTCCGAGGATATTTGTGGTAATTAATCCATTTTGTTTTTCTTTGTCTGCACAGGCATCTGTCAGATGTTCTCTGGGAGGCAATATCCAATGGCCAGGTGCTCTCACTATACCAGGGCTTAGGGACCAAAAACCTGCAATCTTTCATTGCTCAGTTTGTTTACTTCTATGGATACAGCAACTTCAAAAGATTATACCTAAAAAGGACTGGTTATAAGTCAGTTGGAACATCAGCTAATTTGGTTCTGGCTGCTGCAGCAGGTGCTTGCACTGCCATTATTACTCAGGTGAATCCTCTCTCAAAAAGTTTTGCTTTGTTAGTTTTCTCCTTTCACTTACATGAACATACAGATGTAAACTGATCCTAGCTTAAGAATTCAGTACCTTGGAGCATTATAAGTGCCATTTGAATGTGCTACATCTGTATGAGATCTAGAAAATATAGAATCATTATCTATTAATATGCAAATTAGCAAGTAATATTTGTTTGTGATCTTGAGAGAATTTGGTATATTGTTGTGTAGCCCCTGGATACAGCCTCTGCCAGGATGCAAACTAGTGCCTTTGGGAAATCCAAGGGCCTTTGGCAGACCCTTACTGAGGGTGATTGGACTCATGCGTTTGATGGTCTTGGGATCTCCCTTTTGCTGACTTCTAACCCTGCGATTCAGGTATTTGCTTTTTGAGTGGTGTAAGCATTGTGATGATTGTTGTTGTTAAGTCCCTGTGTGAGAATTTTCATTAGACTGACCTTTTTTTTTTTTTTCCCTTCAGTACACAGTCTTTGATCAGCTCAAGCTAAGACTTTTGAAAGGAAAACAGAATAAAACAGACAAGGGTTCGTCACCTGAATCGCTTTCTGCATTCTCAGCTTTTGCCTTGGGTGCGCTTTCAAAGAGCATCGCCACTATTTTGACTTATCCCGCAATAAGGTGCATATTTCTTTCCAATAAATTTACCTATTCTGCGTGCTTTTGTTGCAGAACTAAGAGCTAATTAGCATTTTGTTGCATGAAGGTGTAAGGTCATGATTCAAGCTGTCGATTCTAGTGAAAACGGAACAGAAACAGCTCAGAAGAAATCTCGCAAAACAATTCCTGGAATCATGCTCGCCATATGGAATAGAGAAGGCTTTCTGGGTTTTTTCAAGGGATTGCGAGCTCAAATTTTGAAGACAGTGTTGAGCTCTGCTTTGCTTTTAATGATTAAGGAAAAGATTAGTGCAACCACATGGGTTCTTATGCTTGCATTAAGGAGATCTTTGCTGCTCACGAGGGGCGGACTAAAAAGTGCTTGAGAGGGAATGGAATAACTTGGAATACTGGTGGACCTATGTAATATATTGTTGTAGGCAGGGAACCTATAAAGCCTTATTCAGAACTGCATTTGTGGAGACTGTCACAGGTGATGATGGAATCATCTTCTTGTGGAGTAGCCAGAGTCGGGACTCCATATATAGGGGAAGAATACAAGCAGACTGCGGTTTCATCTGAAGAACTCTGAAATCACGAGGAATAAGAATATGCTGATCATGATCTTGCCGCTAATAAAGCATATGCCTTGCCAAACGTTGGCATCGTGATGGTGAACTTGTGACTTGTTAGGTTATCATTATTTTTTAATGTGGTTTTGGTCCCTTGAAAGGACAAATTAATTGCTCTTGTAGAAGTTGTTTAGATACTTTGTGTTCATAATAGTTTCTGTCTGTGTTGGATTTTGAATTTCCTCAGCGAAGGCAGTTTAGGGGATATTCGTCTTGACTTATGGCGTTGAAAGCAGGTTAGCTATGTACTCGAAAGGAAGTTTCTGAGTGGTCCACCTGGATGATCCGTGATGCGTTAGGCTTCTGGTGAATCTAGCAACTCGCTGATGAGTGATGGATTCAAACTTAAGAGTGAATATGATGTTACAATAAAGCGACTTCATTTTGTGAACTGCACCTAGCATGTACGGCATGCTAATTGTTTGAATGGTTATATTCGATCGACATTTTTGCTTTCGAGTCGGGAGAGTCGGAATGGAGTAATCGGGAGAACACGCTGCACGCGGCTAATCTGGGATGTTTGTATGTTCAAGTAAAACGACGGGATACAAAGATAAATTAGGTCAGCTGCAACTCGATTACGCGGTGAGGCAACCTCGGATTTTCTTACTTAACCGTGTTAGCTACTCTGTCTTTTGTAGGATTTCTCCTGCTTTGGCCTCCAAGAGCCTAAAGTAGCCGAAAAATACCTAAGCAACTCCCTTGCGGATGATGATAATACCAACATCCTGGATAAAAGTGGACGAAACATGTGGAACTTATCCGCGTTTCGAGTGGTTTAAGGACCCTGTTCTTGCTTTGATGGTGTTCGATGAGTTCAGGCAACGCTTCTGTTGTGGAGTAGGCAAGCTCCAAACCCGTCTCATTGTTTGGGATTTGGGATCACAGTTGGGAATTGTTTGACATGAATTTTGAAACTTTGTCAAAATCCGAATTATGTCAAAAATTTAGTAATTATCACATGTCATGTCATCAATCGATATGATGTGTGGCATTCAATTATAACATGTCGTATATGGCAATCACTCGCTCCTTCCCTCTCTAGACATTTACATTGAACCTGGCTCCTATGGTAATGATGAAGCCTATATACTGCCGGTTGGATATCACTCGTCATGGAAGTTGATGACAACATGATAGAGGTAAGTGATTTCAGGTTCTATCTAAAACCTAGAACTTACGGAATAGGTTTCATAATTTTTGGAATATGGAACCTATTTTGCATACTCAGGAACCTAAAACTTACCTTGAAAATGGTTGGCTCCATGATCTATCTACATTATACTTATACACTTAATTGAATGATTTCAGTGAATCATCACCTTTAATGACTATCATTTGTTATAATTCACTTATCACAATTAATATTTAAACATGCGAATTATGAAATGTTAGCAAAGTAAAAGTCTTGATATTGTCGGAAATGGAAATAGTGAACCATTATCTTTAATGACCATCATGTGCTACAATCCACTAGTCTCAATTATGGATATCTTAGAAATAGAAGCTCAGATTAGTAGTTTCCAATTAAATATTCATCATTAAACGCCATAGAATATCGTATAAGTCGAGCAAAGACATAGGATAAGATAAATACAGAAACTTAACTTATCCATTGGAATAGATTTCTCAATTTTTGGAGATTAAATCTACCCTACAGAAATAGTTATTCTAAAAGAACCTGGAATCCTGGAATAGAAAAATAATAGTTTGGTAACGCAACAATTTCTTTTTGTATTTATTCATTTTTTATTTTTTGGTTTCCACCTGGCCACCTCCGGCCAATGGGATTCGAATCTTAAAAAAGAAAAGATTCCAGATTCTCATTAGGGAACAAAACGAGAACCTCTTTTTTTGAAACCATGCACATCCTTACGGCCCAGAAACGCAAGCAAACTCGAAGTTAGAACAACACCCGCCAAAGTAGGACTGGGCTCGGCCCATTTCCGAACTGCTTTCGGGTTCCGGTAATGGGCCCAGCCCAACGCCGACCCACCGCTGTCTCCTGCGACAGACAAACAGAAAGTGGAGCGAAACACGCAAATAAAAAAAACAATATCGACGGCAAAAAGGAATAAAAAAAAAAAAAAAACAAAATCCGGATACGCCATTCCTGCGAGGCGAGAGATCTCTGCGAAGGAGACGATCAAAGTCGCGAAGCGGCAGAAGACGAAGAAGAAGAAGAAGAAGAAGAAGAAGCAGCAGAAGGAGGAGGCGTGGCAAGATGATGTCCGGCAAGTACACGAGCATCGACAACCAGAAGGTGTCGGGATCTGTTCCGGTGAGTCGCTCCTCGACCGCAATCGCGCTTCGTCGCTTCTCGATTTCTGGTGCTGCGTGCGTGGGTGGATTATCCATCGGTCGTATTCCGTCGGATCTTAGCTGATCTCGCTCGATCTTTTCGCAGGCCGTCCCAGATCCAGGGCACGTAGCTGTCAGATTCACAGGTACCGTGTGGTGTGGAAATTGTGGAAGTCTCGGTTGTTGTTTTTTTTGCGATTAGGAAATGTGAAATGTGCTGCGATTTGAGGAATTTGTTCGAGTTTTGTCTTCTGTTCTGTGCTTTGATTGCGGAAAACGAGGTTCGAGTGTGGATTTGTCTTGGCTGAGGCCGTCTATGCTTTTGAGCCTGGCATGCGTGAGCTGCTATGTCCTGAATCGGGCATTGATTAGGAAGAGGAATAGTGGATAATTCGGGTCTGTTATCAGTAGGATTTACCTTTTATCAGTAGTGTTCTTGCTGTTTATGAGATGTAGATCGTCTTTTATGAGTGGAGAAAACGTGGGAAAAGCCTGACGTGGGTAGCTCTTGCGGGAGAAAATTCCTGTTGTTCGAGTAAATGATTTGCTGCATAGGTTCGATTAGAGGATCAGTCCAGCTTGTTCAGTTCTGGATTTGAAACTCACTCAGCCTTTGTTGAGATTTTATCTCATGGCAATTGATGTCTCTAATGCTTGTCATCGATGTCATTTTCATTTATTTATTCGGAGCTCAATAGAAATGATCTTTTTCTCAGATTCAAATCTCCAGACTTTCCCTCCATCCGATGCAAAAGGGAAGATATCTGGTGGCTCTGGTCCTCCTCGAGATGCTGATGGTATGCAAGACATTATCGTACTTTATGTTGTGTGTTTTTGGGACTTAGGATATTATGTCGCTTTGCTACTGCCCTCTTGATTTCCATCATTGTGAAAGGCATAATGAGGCAAATTTAATGTTAGATTCCATCCGCCTAGTGTTTGTTCATATCTAAACGAACTCTGTTTAATGAGGCACAATCTTGTTGATTGATGAAGCATTCGAAGAGAAAAGGCAGTGCATGCTTGGAAATTTATATTTCAGCTTCTGCTGCTGCAATTACATTATTTCTCGCTTTTGCTGTTTTCATATTTAACTGGATCAAAAATTACTGAAGATCCTGTTGTCAGGTTTAAATCTAAAGCGGATTGAAATTCTGTTGCAAATTATGTATATTGCTATTTATGTACATTTTCTTGATTATGATGCAGATACATTTTCAAAATCTACAGTCGGATCAGACGACTCTCAGCCAAGTGGTTGGTTTAGTTGGTTCTCAGTTGCCTCCTATAAACCATATTTTGATGTTGACACATCAGATGTGCTAGAGAGGATTAAAGATTCACTATTCCCATTTAGAGGAAGCTTTAATGAGAAAACCTCCAGCAACCCGGATCTGTAAGTTGTCCTGAGCTTTTGGCACCTGCGATATTTGAGTAGTGTTAAATAGTGGTGTGACTTTATTTCTGAAATGTGCGACTGTGGAATGACAATATTCTTTGACAGAACTAGGGGAATCACATTGGTAAATTCTCGCTTTTGTATCATATGATACTTTTAAAAGGTGATAGATTTCATGGAAATTCATGGTGGATTTTGGCATCGGCAATGCTTTAAGCATTTAGCTTTGATCCGCATGATTTAACTCTGATGGGGAGTGTGTCATGTGAGTAAATGGTGGAGATTTTGCTGTGGAGGTTTACTGCCATAGTGCAATTCTTTTGAAATATCCCTAAAATAAAATCCACTCAGCTTATTTGAAACTGAAATGCACATGATGAGCTTTACACTTCATTGCAATCGCATGTGAGTGCCTTCATCTTGATGTAAAATTAAAGCAGCTTCAGACTAGTTGATTGAGACATCAGCACTTTTTATATTCCTTAAAAGCTCCTTAAGGTGCATTTTTCTTTACCTTTTAGCGCACTGATCTATGTCTCAGGTTTTATTTGATCTGCACTTCCAGCCATAGATAGATAGGTCCTAAGCAGAAAATTTTGTTTAATATTGTCCTTTTGTTTTCAATCTTTTTTTAGGTGATTATATTTGAATGCGCAGGTATGGACCATTCTGGATATGCACCACCCTCATTTTTGTTGCAGCGTCAATTGGGACTTTTGTCACATATGTAGCTCACAAGCTGAAGAAAGAACAATGGAACTACGACATAAATCTTGTGACATGGTCTGCTGGATTATTTTATGGCTATGTTACTATTGTACCTCTTGGATTATACATCATCTTGAAATACTTCTCGGCACCGTCTGGCCTTGTTCAGCTGCTTTGCCTTTATGGTTACTCCCTTTTTGTCTTCATTCCAGCATTGGTAAGTTTCTTTGTCTTATTTGAGAGAGAGCGTTGGTGGTCTTATATACTTGAAATAAAAAACAAAAAATTGTTGGGCTCATATATGGAAAATACAAGGATATTATGGGTGATTCATTCTTCTCATATAAACACAAGTCCAATTAAGACATTTCACGCTTGTTATACTTTGAGGATGGTCTACCATTTGCTTTTATGTTAATATTTTTCTGAGATTAATATGGCAGCAACCATGAGCTCTTGTTCTTTGTTAGGTGTCAATCCCACCCAATCATTTCTTTGACCTTCTTAATTGATTCAAAGAAAAGGATTTCAGTGTGTAGGAGTCGGGAGAAGTCACTTGTAGAGACAGTTTTGATATCAATTCGTCTTTTGATTTCACTGTCATGTCTTCATAGCTATCAAAAATGCATTTTCCAGTGACGGGAATGTCAACTGCCATGTTTAGTTATTCATAACTAGAAGCGAATTTAATTATGCTGTGAATTCACAGTTTGGATGAGGGTCGGGCCGTTTATCTATGATGTACTTATAGCTTCTTCCCAAATTTTTTTAGAATCTGAGTTGTCTCTAAATTCTGGATTCAGTGTCTCTCCATCGTGCCGCTGGATATATTCAGATGGGTGGTGGCTGGTGTGGCTGGTTTCATGTCTGCGACCTTTGTGGCTCTTAACCTCCGAGCCCACATTAAGTCTGCAGGGGAGAGGTGGTTTTTGATAGTGGCCGCAATCTTCCTGTTGCAGCTGGCTCTTGCCGTTGTCCTGAAGATTTATCTGTTCACTGTCTCGGTATAGCATGAATCTACAGGGAACCTTGAAGAAATTGTAGATCATAGGGATGCATCTCTGTCCATGGGACATTACATCTGTCGGCTAGCGGATTTATACATCATGAATGAAAGCTACTGTATTTGTTCATTTGTGACGGTACCATATTCATTGTTAATGCATCATAAGGTTGTGAGCCTCTTTCTGTAACCATTGTCCAATTGAGAGGTGATCTAGATGATGTGTGAGGGACCTGTGGTTAATGGGGGTTCAAATCAATGAGTTTTTTTGCAACATTTGTATTGACTCAATTTTGGTAATATAAGACGAGATTCAATAGTTCTTGACCTCTAGAGAGTTGTCATGTTTAATTGTTAGATTCACGTTTTGGGAATTTTTCTGTTAACTCTCTTAATTTTTCAGCTCTTACGGGAGTTTCTGAAGATTGAGTAGGTTCTGTCCCTTTATTCGATCGTGTGGTCTACGTTCCATGGCATCTAAAAGAAGCCCTGCTCTGTTTTTGTGCGCTAATGGTGGTGGGTGAAGGGGAAAATTTTCACTCGTCCCACCGATGACTTGGGGCGCGAATGATAATCATTTTGGTTAGAAATTATTTTTTAAAAGAAAAATAATTTTTTTTATTTATATTTCTAGATAAGTTTATGAGCAAAAATTCGTGTTTGATAACGACGCAATATATATGTTTCTAGAAGAAAATCAACAAAATTTCTCCTTCTTGAGAGATGGTGGCAGGCGGCGGCGGAACAATAAAGTTTGAGAAGAGTTTAGTACGGACAACAAGTGGGTGGTTGACTAATAGAGAAAATTAATAATGAGAAGAGTTTTTATTTCTTATATTTATATTTCAAAAATAAAGAAATAAAAAGAATTTACTTTTCATTTTTATGCCAAACCTATTTATGTATTAAAAGTTTGTTTCAAAAATAGAAAAATTAAATTGCGTTATCAAACAGATTTTTGTTTTAAAAATTAATTTAGAATAAAAAATTTATTTTGGAATGGAATTAAAATGGTTGTCTTAGGCGTGTTTGATATATGGTTCAAGCAAACAATATGACAAATTGTCGGCGAGATTGATCTGGCAATAATGTGCGTGCTTTATACAGTGAGATCTTGAGATGATTTCTGCTCCAAGTCGTGCCATCTTGTTATGGGAATTAGCGTCCGAAAGGTCATGTTTATGAGACTGTTTCTATTACTCTAATGATTGCGTTTATTGACGATGCTGTCCACTGGATAATCATAGCATGCTGAATTCGAAAGTCATTTCATCATTTGCACGCTCTTCAAACAAGACTTTAGATCTTAGGTCCATTCTTTCCTTTTTTCCCCTTTCTTAAATTTCCTTAATCTAGGAAGCGGGTTTGGTTTAGCTAACACCCTTTTTTTCAATCCATCAGGTTACTGCAAACTGAAAAGCTACCCAACTTTTATGGTGGTTAGATGGGAAGAGAGAGAGAAAAGAGAGAGAGAGAGAGAGAGAGAAATCAAACATCTTGGTTGGAAAGGAGATATGCAGTGTAGGAACTACCATATGTTGCGCATACCCAGCGAAGACATTACATGTAATATAGAAGATGCCTTTGATGAAGCATTTTAGGGGCTGTTTGTTTATGTTTTTATTCAAAAATTGTTCGGGGAGAACGAAATAGAAAAACTATTTCATTTCGGGAACGATTTTGAACAAAAGAATGTATTTGGTAAACTTGTTCGGGAATAAAAAATGAATAGAAACATGTTCGGTAAACTTTATTCTTTTTTGTTTTTTTACTTTTTAATGTTTTTATTTTATTTTTCCTTTTTTTCCTTTTTTTTTTTTTTTTTTTTTTTTATTCTTTTGGCCGGTTGCCGGCCTCCGGCGACCAGCCGACGAGGGCGGCAGCCTCGCCCAGCCACGGTGAGGCTCGCCGGCCCCCGGTGAGGCCGAGCATCGCCGCCGCGCGGCGAGGCTCGGCCTCGCCGGATCTGGGCGAGTCCGAGCTCGCCGGGGGCGGCGACGCTCCGACGAGGTCGCCGACCCTCGACGGCGTCGCCGGCCCTCGACGGCCGGTCGCCGGCCATGGCCGAGGCCGGCGACCAACCAAAGAAGAAAGAAGAAGAAAAGAAGAAGAAAAGAAGAAAAACAAAGAAGAAGAAAAAATGTTTCTTGAGAAGTGTTTTTGGAACAATAAACAATTTTTTTTTTTTTTTCTTGTTTCTGTTCTTTTTCGTTTCGGGAACAAAAAAATTGATTTTGAACAAAAACGCAAACAAACGCGTTTACATTTTTTTTTGTTCGGGAACGAAAAAAAACAGAAAATCTGTTCTTAAACAAAAAAAAAGAACACAAACATGCAGCCCCTTACTTGCTCCTTTCTTTGCGATGAGAACACTGTCGTCTGAGAACCAACGGGAGGGCGGCGCCAAACAACCACCAAACACTCTCTCTTTTTACTCTTCACAGTCAAGAGTTGATAAATTATTGGAGAGAAAAGGACATGTTAGCCCATAGGGTCTGCACTCACTGGACTTCAGCATGTTGGACTTTTAGCCGGAGGAGGGATTGGAGAGAATGGGAAGAGTGTCAAAACCATGACCTGAAATTGAGGTCCTTTCTACGACCAATTTGTTTAGGTATTGTTTGGTTCAGCTTTTGGATGATGAGATTGACCGCTTTTTGGCTGGACCTGTTGGTATTCAATGATTCTCTAGACAACACAGACACGTTTGTTTGATCATGGAACATGACCAGACATTATGAGTGAATTGAGGAGAAAAAGCAAGCGCTGGTGAATTGAATTGTCAACTAATGAAGCAGCAATGGATGTCATTATTCTATTAAGGAAATTTCATTCCACCAGACAACGCTACAGGAGTTGTTGACAATTCTTGCTTGTCCTCCCTTGAAAAACTTCTTGCTTTCACAACCAACGTAGGACCCTAAGCCTTTGTAATCGAAAGTTTGCCATTAGCCTGACACTCTTCTCATTTTGCTTCTGAGGCATAAACACCGAGCAAATTCAGAATCACCATGCGTGACGATTCCAAGTACCAAGTATACTGCCTGCTGTTGATCTTCTTAACCACGTCGGCTTTGAGCACCGAACTGGTTTCTGGGGCTCGGCATGTGAAGAGGAGCATGAGAGGCAAAGAGACGGTTCAAACAAGGAAGATGACTACTACGACAACGACAACCACGGCTACTGCAACAACACAAGTTGGAGATGAATTTTTTGCTGTCGAAGAGAGAAAAGTACCCTCGTCACCTGATCCACTGCACAATTAGCAGATTGGCGTCAACGATGCCTTTTAGAGATCTTGCATAAAGCTATACCCTGCAAAGGTGGAGACAAGGTACCCACCATGTAGAAGAGCTTCTTGTTCTTTTTCTGGCCTTGCTTGAATGAATGGTTGGCCATATATTTTTCAATAAAGCAATATAATTGCCACTTCAGGTTCCGAATTTCACGCGACAAGAAAAGTTTCTAATGTGAATACCAAATTTGTTGCAAAGTATTTTAAGCAAGATGCGAAGATGAATGCCTTTCATGATTTTTTGAAGATCAGAGATTGGTCGGACTAGTTGATTATTGAGAACTCTCTCTCTCTCTATCTCCCTCCCCCACAGACGCATACGTGGTATCAATGGTTCCTTGGAACCAGGGATTATAGTTGCTGAAAGGCAGTGCACAAAAATAGAATCAGCAGAAGATATTGCCATACCAGTGTGTTTCATCTATATATATATATATATATTAACTATAGCAGGTTCAACGAATGCGTTTTAAGAGGCAGAAAACCAAATATATTTTGCTAATTAGTGCCATCAAATTGCCCAGATGAATATTCAAGCCCGAGCCGATCTACGATGGTACGACCAAGCACCTTCTTTTGCTTCAAAACATGAAACCAGGGCCATCTTTGCTCGTTACTCTTTGATCGATCTAAGACAGTTGTTGACGAAAAATCCTCCAGAAAGTAGCAAATGAATCAAATTGGTCTGAGGTTGCAAGAACTTTCGGTTTACCATGATAATCAGATTATCATCGATCCTTATATCGCTGGCAATTCCCTCGAACCTCTTTGGCACACTTCGAAAAGGTACCTTTCGATTTAAGCCAACCTATCTTATGCTGCCACGGACCAAATGTTCAGCAGCCTATTCCCATCGACACCACGCAAGGCATCATAATTGAACACTTCTCCAGAAGCTACAGTTGACGTCTAAGCAAGCCCAAGAACGTTATTACATTTACATTTGAGTTTGCTGAAGCAGGTCCACACTCCCGATTCTTGAAAAAAGCAGCTTACTCCGGTTCCAATCCGGAGCTAAGGCACTTACTCTTTGAATCTTGAGTTTTTAGAAGTGGTCGGATCACACTGTCTAAACAAGTTCGGCATCAGTATTCAGTATAGTTATTGCTGGTTTGGACCAAGAACTGACACGGGTTATGCAGGAACTTGAAGGCGTATACGAGCCAAACAAGGCACTACAACCGAATAAGGTAAAAAAGAATGCCACAAAATGACTGTACGTTGTACTATAGCCAGAACAAGGCACTATATACTACCCAGCATGAAGCATTTCGGCTTGGACATTAACCGCATGACCAATCACCAGAGAGAACATTCACTTCAATCAAAAGACTAACCAGAATCTACATCCGGCATGAAATGACTATCGAATTTAGTTAGACTACTACCCAGAACTGAAGCCAGTTTATGGACAGTAAACAAGAAAATGGAAAGATTTAAGTACGATTTAATTTCCAAGTTCAGTTTCCTTGACGATCCCCAGGAACTGGGCCACACAGATATTTCAGTCACGAATTCCAAGTAAATATGGCTCGTGAAATTCTTGTCAACATTCTCCAAAATATGAAAGCTATGCTTTTGTCTTCTTCCCTTTAGTTTCTGTTGCAGGTTTGGCCTTGAAAGGCAAGAATGTCTTCCCACCCATGTATCCTCTTAAAACTTCTGGAACCTCAACTCCATCTTCTCTTTGGTAGTTCTCAAGTATGGCGCAAATCGTCCTCTCAGTGGCAGTCAGGGTAGAATTTAGTAAGTGAACATATTGCTTGACTTGCTCATTGCTCTGACAGATTGCAAAAGGAGAAGGAAGAAAATCAAGTATGTCAGCCGAAAGGAGGTGTTTTTTTATGCATAACAGGATGTTGTCAAAATAAAGTAGAGAAATATTGACATCACTAGCAGACCAATCACTGGCTTCCGGTCAGCCAAAACCATTAACCAGAAATCGCTAGTAGATCCATCAGAATAGATTTTGCACATAGGATAACATGAATAAACTTTGACAGAGAAATTGAAAGGACATACTGGATACTCCTCAAATATCCTCCTCCTTTAAGATCATATTCAGGCAGAAAAGCATAGTTTCATCAACTATTATTCTAACCCAATGAAACCTTCCTAGCTAGTTGTCACAAATAATCATTTCCATGCATGCAAAAAATTCTCAAGTACTAGCTTAAAAAGAGTTACCTTCTTCTGACCATATCGTATTTCCAGTCTCCTTGCCTGATAATCAGTACAATTCGAACAGGACACAAGTTCTCTGTAAGTCTGTGATGCAGGAAACCAGCCCTCAAGATCGTACTTCTTTGCGGCGGCATCATTCAGAGCACCAGAAACAATTGCTATGACATGATATGGGATCTTAAGCTGCAATAACAAAGAGACACCAGAAAGTGAATCTGACATACAAGAACACAACCTATTCACACTCTTTCAATGTTAAACATAGTGCAGCAACATGAAATTAATTCAGGGGTTCATAAGGTGAAAAGTAATACCGCCTGGTAAAACTCCTCAGAATTTTTAATCATTTCCTCGTGCATGTCCCAAGACTCGTTGCCATTTGGAGTGGTGATGCAAAATTGCTCCACTTTCTCAAACTGATGAACTCTGAAAATTCCTAGAGTATCACGACCGTGGGAACCAGCCTCTTTGCGGAAGCAAGACGAATATCCAGCATACCTGGTCAAAATTCCAATACAAGCCGAATCAGATCAGAACGATGTCCACACATAATAACAACTAATAATCAACATCACTACCGGACCTTATTGGTAGCTGGGATGGATGGATCCAATCATCAAGATGATAAGCACAGAGTGGCTGCTCAGCAGTAGCAATGAGATATTTGTCATCTCCCTCTCCAGTTACCTAATTGGACATCACTAATCAGTCCTGACAGATACGTTCAAGAAGCGGTACAACTTATAGTTTCATTGAAACTTCAGTAATGATAACTCCTCAAATCTTGCACAGCAGCAAAACGAGGGAAGAAATTGTGACAGTATCGTTCATCTGTTACCTTGTAGAGTTCTTCATCAAATTGTGCTAATTGAGCACATTTTGCCATGATATCTTGCTTCATGAAGAAAGGTGTTTGTAGGGCTGTGTATCCCCTTTTCTCCAAGAAATCCAGTCCAAAACAAATCAGAGCTTGATTAAGACGGACACCGTCCCCCTTCAAGTAGAACCCCCTAGCCCCAGCCACATCAGCACCTATATAAATCCAAGCATACTGAAATTAACGACACAAAATATTCGCAAGAATAACTTTGGAAAGTAGCATTAAAAAGTGGAAAATAATTAGAAAACTAGTGGAACATCAGACCTTGTGACTTTCAAGCACAAGTATATTATCAAATTGCAGTACACAACCCTAAGGGTACTTCTGATACCTTTCTTCAAGTCCGCAATTTCAAGAAGATCCACAAGCTCTACATGGTTCTTTAGCTTGGGCTCCACCCTTTTGTCTCCCCATGTCCTAACAACTGCATTATTTGCCTATAAATGCTCGAAGTAAATAATCGCTCTAAATTCGCACAAAGTATCGCAACATAATTTTCCAACTAAACAGGCCAATTACCTCATCATTGTTCACAGGCACGGAATCATGCACAAGGTTCCCGACTATTTCCAGCCTCGATTTTAAGGCCATCCAAGCTTCACGGACTTCGACTTCTTTCTCGGCCGTCAGCTTCTTATTCTCATTGGTGTTCGCTATCATCTCCGACGCATCCTCGCCGGACTAAAAATGGCAAGCACGGCGCCATTACCAATCGAGTTCAACAGAGAAAACACTCCACTATCTATGTACAGGCAATGCGGATCTCACCATAACCAAACTAACCCCAGTCTCAAAACAGTCAAAATTTGAACACACAGGGAAAACTCCTTTTCGCACATGGGTAATCGAGTAAACTGCGAGCGCGATTGCATCCATAACAAAGACTGAAACTTTTCAGATCTATCGTTATAAACACGAGTATAGTAGCAGTCAAAATGGTCAAAGACTCTTTTTTTCTTTATCTTTTTTTTTACAAGATTCGTTTATTATTCAGGTTCCGCGGCGCTAAATAAGGTCCCGAATGCCCAGGCCTCATCAAGAGCATAAGAGAACTCACGATTTTGAGCTGGGCGACGCGCTTGTTGATCTTGTTGAATTCCTTGCGCAGATTCTCGAGCTCGAACTGACCTGAAATCGCGAATCACGAAACCCGGGGTGAGAAAGAGACCGGCGGGCGAATCACGCGGGGGACGCGCCGAAATCGAGAGACGCGGGGGCGAAGTGATTTTTACGCTGGCGCCACTCCTTGTCGAGGTTGATGATCTCGTCGACGAGGTCGACGTTGGCGAAGCGGCGGCGCTGGGACTCCCGGATGATCTCGGGGTTGTTCCCCTTCTCTTCCCGAAACAGATTGATGTCCAGCATTCTGTCTCTCTGTCTCTCTCTCTAGAGGGATGGAGGAAGAGGAAGGAGGAGACGAAGAGCAGAAAGGCTTCTGCGCTCTCTAAAACCCTACGTGGAGGCTACGCTTATGATGCGGAGCAGAGAGAAGGGGGGTTGGGGGAATAAGACGGGAAAAAACCCAGAAACCTCAAACTTTTACACTTTTTTTTGTCACGTTTACCCCAACTTTTTTTTTTGACACAAAAAAGTGTGAACTTTTATTTTTTTGGGTTAGGAAGAACTGCTTTAGCCAACAGCCGCCATGTAAACCTAGGTGATGCTAGCGGGGAAATCATCACCCGGCGCCACGCGTCAGTCACCTAATAGCCCGCCAGCCCCCTTGCAACGTAAGTTGTTGCAAGGGCTTCAAACTCCTGACCTTCTCTCAAAGGACTGAAGCCTATCCAGCGGAGTTATCACGGCCGGTGGTAAAAAGTCTGAACTTTTATTTACGTGACACATTTACCCTAAATTATAGGGATATTTTGGTCGTTTTACTTTTAAAAACTTTTTTTTTTTCTTCTTCTTTCTTCCCTTTGCCGGCCATGGCGGAGGGAAGTCGACATCCGGCGAGGGCGAACCTCAGCTGGGTCGAGTGAGGGTGGCCTATGGGAATAAGATGGGAAAAAACCACAAAAAATTTTAAATTTTGCCTAAAATGACAAATTTATCCCAAATTTTTTTTGACATGAAAACTCAGAAATTTATTAACTGTGACACATTTATCTCAAACTCTTTTTTGTGACACAAAAAATCCTAAACTTTCATTTTTTTTTTTGGTAAAAAAATCCTGAACTTTCATTTGTATGACACGTTTACTTTAAATTATAGGGGCATTTTGATCATTTTACTTTTATTTTATTTTTTCTTCTTCTTTTTTACCTCCGCCGGCCACGGCGGAGGGAAGTTGGCGTCCGACGAGGGCTGCCCTTGCCGGCGTCGGGTGAGGGCAGCCCTCGGCTAGGACATGTGTCCGACACGCTACGACACGCGATCAACGAGTGTCGAAAAATCCGACACATGGTCAACTCTTTCCGACACGCTCCGACACGCGAGTCCGGAATTCCGACACGCGATTCCGACAAGCACGGGGTCAATTTTAAAAATTTCTAATACTTGAGGGGTCAAAATATAAATATACAAAAAAAGTAATAAAAGAAGTAATAAAAAATGCTATAAATATACACGCACGGGATCAATTTTTTTATTTTCAGTTTTGTTTTTTTAGAATTGTTTTATTTTTAAAAGTCTTTTACAATGAAATAAGTAATAAAAAATGCTATATATGATAAATAAATAAATTTAAAAATATCATTTCAGCATTTTTCTTTAAACAATATTTTTTTCCTCTAAGTTTATGTATTATTGTAACAAATTAAAATGATGAATGATATTATTTAATATTTTTTGTGTAAATTAATTCTAGCCTATTTTTATTATTATTTATTCATGTATTTATATAAAAAAATATATTTAATATATAACGTGTTGGAACGTGTCGGAATTTTCTATTTTTAAGAAATGACGTGTCGGCGTGTCGTGTCATATCGTGTGTTCGTGTCGGTGCTATATAGACCATTTCTACAAGCTAATTCCTGTTATATAGAATCCACTTTTGGTTTTTTTTTTTTCGAGTACGAAGAAGAGCTAAAAGCCAAATACAAAAATTTAATGTAGTTACCTAATAAAACTTGACGTAAGAGGTAATGGAAAGAAGCCTTGTCGTAAAATTGGCTTTTTACTCTCTTTTCTATAATAAATGACGTGAAAAAGTGATTAGAAGCCGTAATGACAATTGATTGTTAAGCCAAATCAATGGAATTGATTCGATGTGATTTTGCTTTCCGCATATATGCTCTCACGAGTAAGTGTAGATATGGTAAATGAAGACTACACGAATGGTAATTAACTTCCCCCAATCTGGTTGGCACTTCGATTTTTTTTTTTTTTGGTGAAATCATATTATTCTCCAGCAAAAAGGAGATGCCATCCCTTATTAATGGTCTTCGCTTTCTGGAGTAAGTTCTTTGGAATCCAATGTTGCGGCACCGGAGCTTGAAGAGTAATAATTCATTTGATTTGCAAAAAATAAATAGATTGACGAATACTTTTGTCAAAATAAGTAGTTATATCACTCAAAATAATTAGCTAACAGAAGATGTTTTCATTACCGAAATAATTTATACCTTAACATTTTCGTGAATGATAAAGATATTTTTCATACACATTTTTGTGAGACAAATGATTAATTTTAAGAAAATATTTTCCTAAACATGGATTTTTCATGAAAAAAGCAGACCCTCATTATAAAGAACTAGACAGGGGAGATCATGATCATCAGATGTCCCAACATAAGGGAAGTACACAATGCACTGGGAAGTGGTGCAATCCCCATCTCATTTTTCACTCAAAGAACTTTTATTGTTGTACAGAGAATTTGGCGACGCTTTATCTCTATATTCAAGATGACCATGCTACTACACTTCTGACCATAAAGAATTAAGTTCGAGAAAGACTCTCCTCCACCCTAATCATGGGCCTAAGAGAGAAAAGAATGGGAATGAATTTTGGCCACACTAAGACGGTGTATTGTACGTACTTTCCTCGGAGCTTTTATGGTTTTTGCAGTCGATGCTTCCATTTTTTGGGGGAACCAGTCAGTCCGGCTAGTAAACGTCACGTCATGATCCATGAATCTTGATAGATGGCAATTCAGGAGGATGATGGCTGATCAAATTTGCCCATAGATTAGCAAGTTTGAGAAAATACTGCTCCTCCTCCCAGAAAATCATCTTCATACCTGGCTCAACAACAGCAAACAGCATTTTAGAAGCAAAATTAAGGTTCCAAGCAAAAGGTTCAACGTATATAGCCAGCCAAAGATGCCATGCTGCCACAAAAGAGAATAAAAAGAGACAACCTAAGACTAGGGAAAATACTTGGGAATCCCATTTGAGAACTTTTATTTTTAAAACAGCCTTCAGATGCAATAGATAACCTTAGCAGATCGAGTACTTGCATGACTAAAGTTACAACTCTGTGATAATGGTGATCTTGTACCAGAACGAACCCCCTGATGGATAAAACACAGATTGATGTTTAGTATTAACATACCTGGCACAGTTCCTGGATTCAACAGAGACAAACGGCAAACAGGTTCTTCACAAGAAAAAATAGCCTTCTGGAGTACACCTGCATTGAGAGTGTAAACATGCTCGATAGACTCCAAAAAAGCCTTGACGCTGTCCTCATATTGGAACTCCAGCGGATCAGATACGTTTTGAAGAGCTTCTTCAAGGCCTGAACTGGACCATCTAGTAGTACATTCATCTAAAAGAGCAGATGCAGCAGAGAAATCTCTATAATTAAGAAGAATCCATGGTTTGTATAACATGGCTGAGGCCCCAAGAACTCCAACTGCTCTGTAAACTTCTCCCAGGGCAAGTACATACTGCTTGCCTAAATGACGTGAAAAACAACAGCACATCAAATTCGAGGCCCAAAGAAACTCTAGTCATCACTATTTTTATCGTTCTTGGTAACTATAACATACCTTCTTTTTCAGATAATATTCGACTGGAAACATTCTTCTCTAGAGCTTGCTTCCATATTGAGGCTCCATGCTTTAGCTCTTGAGCACAAGCAGAGATCATTTTGGACCATGTGGAAACATAATTAGATTGTGCCTCAGCTGATCCTAATTTTAAAATTTTCAGTACCAAGGCTACGTGTCTCAAGAGTTCAACCAATGACTTTGAATCTCTCTCTACCTGTAGACAAGCAAGATACTGCTACAGTTAAGTTCAAGAGCCAAACAACAGCCCAGTCGGACGTCAACTTTTCATATCAGAACCAACTTAAGATATATTGATTTTTGACTCTAAAATTAAGCGGACTGTTCAGACAGACAAATAAACAAAGAAAAAGGGAGAAGTTTATCCATTTTTGACCACTAAATTCCCAGAACAATTGCATTAGCAGCCTTGTCCACAAATCTCATACCAGGGACTCTATCTTGGATTACTTGCAAGGCAACAAAATGTTCAGGCAGGACTGATCCAAAGGAAAGATAGATAATAGAGTGTGCAATAACCACCATCCTACAAGTATCTCAGTTGCAAATATATCTCAACGATTTCACTTGATAACAATTTGCCAATCCATGTGATCTTCCATTAAGCACAGACGAGAAATTCATACCAATGACAATCTGCTCGACAAGTTATATTCTGCCTCAATTATGCAGAACTTTTCTCCAGATAAGACTTCAAGAAATGTACTGATGCTGATATCTCTCTCAGATAGATTATTTGAGGGTGGTTGCAAGATTGACTTGCTTGAATGCAGCTCATTGTAAAGCTCCTACAACAAGAAGGTTGACTCAGAGTTACTCCATGCACATTGAAGCAATCATAACGAAATAACTGAAAAAATCTTAGATGTTGAAAAATGAGAAAAGAATTGATATAATAGTAAAGGAAGTAAGTAAAACGATCAATTTAGTAAACATAAACCTGAATTTCCTCATCATGCGCTTTTGCCTTCACAGTTTCACCGGCAAGATCAACAGGGTCATGTGCCTTCTGACAAATAGCATATTATTGACATTCAGGGTTTGAGCAACTTCATAACAAAACAAGCAATTCATCGCATGAACGGATCTTCACCTGATTAAGATGCCGGCAAGCAACAAGGCACAACTCATCCTTCAAATTGCAATAGAATTGAACAAGATCATCAAGTTTTAATTCAATGCCAAAACTTTGAGGCAAATCCACAGGACTGGTTATAGAGACTTCTGCAGATTTGGTCCCAGGGTAGACATCCTTATGCTCCCAAGAAATATCCTCTAAGACGTTTAGGTTATTTCCTACTCTGGACATTGGCACAGTGTCGCTTGAATTTGACCCATCAACACCGAGCCATGGAGTACTTGTACCAAAGCTCTGAGGTTCATCTCCTCTCGGTGTATAGGCACCCTGAAAATCCCATTCATCAAAGTCATCCTCTTTGATTGCTGAATCTGGTTCCGAATTTGTCCAGGTGGTATTCAGTGCACCCTCACTCAGCTTCTTAATGTCAGCTGCGGGAGTACTCGGCATGGATTCACTGTACAGACTTGATATGAGATCAGTAATGGATGTTCCTGAAGTTAGTTTAGTTCTATCTCTTGTATCAGGTGTAGGTTCTTTGATAAAACTGTCACCTTGAACTATTGTATCTTCTTTCCCTAAATCTTCACCACCAAAAAGAGACAATGGCAGGGCTTCCTTTTTCCCATTCCCTTGATGTTTCTCATTTCTCTAGAAAGTAAATAATGAAAAGTCAACCAACAGAAGTATCATATGAAAGAATCTAAATTTAAATCTGCAAAACAATATTCCCTAGTGACAACTAATACCAAAATTAAGGATTTAACATCCATTGAAGTGCATTATATCCACCAAAGCAAAAATTCGTGAGAAATTGCTGGTCATTTAGTTTATATGTGTACATTTCAATTTTTAGCTTGGTGCTGTATAATAGATCGTAGCTTCTAATCTCAGACAAAAAACAAGAAGAACAACTAAAGCATGATATCTACTGCAGAACCTAGGACTTCACTGTCAGCTGGAAGTGTTAGAGACAGGTCAACTGTTGAGCATTTAGATTGGAACAACGAGATTGACATATATTATAAGGACTGCAATAGAAATATGTACGATAGGGAAAACCAGTTAGTAAATTCAACGGACTTTTATTCTCCTTATAGGCATTTATTAAATGTAGGCGAATATCTTGAGACATGATTCTTTGAGTCACTGATAACACACCATTGACAGGGAATAATCTGAAATGCCAAAAAAAAAAAAAAAAAATATAATACGACTTTGGTGACAGCTCATGCTTCAATATCAATTTAGCTCCTTAAAATGCATGATTAAGTGCTAAATAATGAAAATTACACTAGGCAATTTCATCACCCGCACGTTTCTAACAAATGATGTCGTGGGAAAAATTGTGCATTCCCTGCTATCCTACTAACTTTATGCAGGTGGCATACCTGGTAAAACTTGTTTAAATCAGCAAAAGACTCATACCTCATGCTTTGATGCAGCTTCTGATAAAGCGTCTTTAAATTCCCAAAGATTTTCGCCAAAGTCAGCACTCCTCTCCGTTGTACTTGTCTTTGCACCATTATCAGCAAGCTTCAGATCATCCTGGCATAAAAAATTCAGAAAACAGAGATTTTAGCCTCTGAACGAGCAATATGTGAACTTACTTGCCAATGTGATTTCATTCACACCACAAATTTTAGATTTCCACAAATTCTAGACAAAGTTTAGCACTTGGTTTGATTTAGTAAATTCTAATCCCTAGAATTGTTAATTGTCATTCTGCTAGCTTTCTGAAAATAATATTTCATGGGATCGTTTTCCTTTCGTAGAAAACCATGATACCAACATTAAATAAAGTCGTAATTAATTCCGACTCAGATTCAACTGAATCTAATGAAAATTCACCTATTCATAAATAATTTTGATTTTCAAACATACATGGCAAGTGGAATAAATAAAGAAAGCCACCAAAGATTTCATGAATTCTACAATCATTCGACTCATACAAGTGATGCAGTACCTGAGCACTTGAACCAGTTTCTGAAGATGCACACCTAAAGTCCCAATCATTTTCCTCAATTTCAGCAACTCCATCAACTTGATTGAAATTAGCTTCATGATTGGAGCCTTTCAGGTCAATCTTGGCTTTTGGGTTCAAGTCATACACAGAATTTGATGTCACAAATTTATCAGCAATCCACTTTGATGAGGCAAACAGATCGGATTGTCCATGTGCACCATTGCTAAAATCAAAAGTGGCTTCAGTCGTTGGTGAACTTCTGAATGTTGCCCCATTACCCTTTGGCAAAAGAATTCAGTAGATATTATCATGTTTCTATGGAAAATTTGCGGCTCCAGAATCTTACAACTCTGGTAGAGATTTTAGTTTACAATGCAGGGAAGAATGAAATAGAACTATCAAGCCATGAATTCCATATTGAGTTCCACTTGACCAACATTCATTGATCACTCAAACTTCATGATCTGCTTATTTATATAGGAACCAAATCAAATTACATCCACAAAAAGAATACCTATGGCTAATGCCAAATTTTAAGACAGTCAGTGAGACAAGATGATCTTTCTGACTTTTCTTCAAATGTCTCAATTATAATGTATCAAGATACAAATCGGCCATGTTAAGGGGAATATTGGCTGGATTACTTTCTTCAGATAACATAAAAATAAACATCATATACACTAATACACGAGATAACAGGAACTTTTAGAGTTACCTTATGGTTCTCATGATTGAATTGAGTTTCAATTTCTGCACCTTTGAATTCCCAACCAAAATCGTTGCCTGTATCCTCCTCTTTTCTAACAGAATCAATAACAAGCCCATTAATGCCTGACTTCAGTGTGTCGAAGCTTGGAGTGGGAACATGCACATCAAAATTCCAACCACTGCCACTTGAAATGGACACGTTCACATTCTCAGCTGCATCAATCTCAACTTTATTCTGCTTTTCCTGGTTAAACAGATGGCAGAGACGTGGGTGTGTTTGCATCCAGAAGACAAAAGGAGGAAAAATATAATCTACTTTGCCAATATGATTATGCATTGCCAAAGACTAGAATTCTCAAGGGAAGAACAAGAGGAACAGGGGCACATAGAGCAAGTGTATAATAAAGATGTATAGAGGTTCTACATTGCAATAGGAAGGCCCAGATAATAAAATGCAACATCTTCTAGATATTAACAGTCCTTTGCAATCGAAGCTTCAATTTGACACACTCATCAGTGTAGTGGTGGCCCCAAAAGGTGCACACGTTCTTCATCTCCAAATTTGTGAAGCACAACAATGCACCATCAGCCAGCAATGATTCCTCACTCTAAGTAGACAGAACATATGATTTCAAACATCACAAGGCCGGTTGTGGACAGTTTCGGTTCCCCCAGAACATTTTAATACAAATATCCTATATATAATCTTAAACAAAAGGAGACAACTTGCGTTTTCCCTGTGAGCACACTTGAACAACGTTACGATCATTTCGTTTTTCTTAACTTTAAATGAATCTTTCAAATTCGGCGACTTCTAATGACTCGTAAACTCCTTCGAAGCTACAAACTTAGAATGAAAAACCAAAAACAAACGAATATGTCAAGCCTTTACCTTATTATTCTGGTCGTTGGACACTCTCTCCGCATCCACAAACTTAAATTCCCACTCTTCATCATCAACTAACTCACCGTTTCCGTTAAGCGCGGAGTCGTCTATCCCGTTCGAACTCGACTTCAGATTCGACCCAGTTTGAGCTTCAACGTTCAGATCCTGACCGTGTACCACCGAGTTCGCGTCATGATCCGTATCCGTTCCATTTTGATTGCCGACTTTTGGACTCCGATCGTACAAATTAGAAATCAAGTCGTTCAATCCGACGCCGACATTCAAATCGGAACTCCTCTTCACCGAATGACCATTCGGAAGCTTAAACGCGTGACTATCACCGGCCACTGAAGGATCGACTGCGGCAGGTTGTTCCTCCTCCTCCTCCTCTTCCCCGAATATCGACAACGGTATAGCTCCCTTCGGCTTCCGCCACTGGGCTTCCAGTGAATTCGCGCTGCTCGGCGCCGGAGCAGCGGGGACCTGCGGTTCCACCACGCGATCCGCGAATAAATCAGGTACCGCCGACGAGCTCGAGTTGCTCGAAGGACCGGCGGCGGATTTGGAAGGCGAGATCCGGCCGAAGCTGACGAAATCGGACCAGTCGTCGTCGTTCTGAGAGGCGGAGGCGGGTGCTCCACCGTTGCCGGAAAATGAGGCCGCGGCGGCCGCGGCCGTGGAGCTGGAGGCCGAGGCGAAGGCGAAGTCCCCGAAGCCGTCGTCGACGCGGATGCCGGCCGCCATGGACGGAGGCGAAGGACGGAGAGGGAGGACGGAGGGGGCTTGGAAGCTCGCGAGCGATCGCTCGCGGTGGGGGGCGATTACGGCGTGTTCTCGACGGTTTTGAGTGCGCGCGTGGTTTATGGTGCGGCTCGCGAGTGCGCTGCCCGTGCTGCTGCCCATGCTGACCTGGACCTGGGGCCAAGCATTTTCCAATTTTTCGGTCGGATTGATTTCTGAATTTGTTGAATGAAGTCCACAACTTAAACAAATATATAATCCCGTAAACTTTTAATTTATTTAGTACGATTTTTAAATTTTTAATATATATTTGATTTAATCACTAGATTATACGAAAATGTTGAAATAACCCTTGGATTTTGACTCCTACGAATATTGCAATTAATTTTTGTAGTGATATTATATATTTATGTAGTAAAATAAGTTTTTGTAATGTTATGTAAGGGTAAATTAGTGCTTTTGAAATGATTTCTATCCCAAGTTAATGGACGATGATGAGGTAAATTCAAAGCTAATTTTTTTGTTTGGATGTTTGTAAAGTATATGCATTAAAAATTTATATGATGATGATAATATCTTGAATCATATCGGCACTCGCGAAAAATGAGACAATCGGATCATGCTGCTCACAAAAATCCCTTTTCATTTCTATACGTGTTCATAGAAAAAAGTTTATTACTATTCTCTCATTAAGAAAGTCGACATAAATGTGATGACATGTTATGTTTTTTTCCTCTAATTTTTTCTAACGCCGAAATTCCCTTTTTTTCCTCCTTCCGACGTCCGATTCTACGTACGTGTCCGCCGGACGCGAGCAATCCTCCACGTGGTCCCCATTCCACCGCCACTCGGCGTGACGTGGCAGCAATCCCGAACGAAGTATATACAAAGGCGGCTTCGCCGATTCGATCTCGTCCGTCGCCCTTTTTAACTCGCACCGAATGCTCTCTCGCTTGCACTTCTACTCTTTCTCATGCAGGCTGTCATCGGCGACTAAACTCTGCTGCCGTCGCTACCATCATCACCGGACGACTAAGCTCCCAACAGCGTTGCTTCCGGCGAGCCGATGGGTTCCGTGGAGATCGATGGCTTCTGGAGGAGACCAGTTTCCGCCGCAGCGGCAGGAGCGGCAGCCCGGGAAGGAGCACGCCATGGATCCTACCCCTCAGTTTAGCAGCACCGACTACAAGCCTTCCAACAAGCTCCAGGGGCGGGTGGCGCTCGTGACCGGAGGCGACTCCGGGATCGGGCGGGCCGTGTGCCACTGCTTCGCGCGGGAAGGTGCCACGGTCGCCTTCACGTACGTGAAGGGGCAGGAGGAGAAGGACGCGCAGGACGCGCTCCAGATGCTGAAGCAGGCGAAGGCCCCCGACGCCAAGGACCCGATGGCCGTGGCGGCCGACCTTGGGTTCGACGAGAACTGCAGGAGGGTGGTCAATGAGGTCGCAAATGCCTATGGCCGGATCGACATCCTGGTGAACAACGCGGCCGAGCAGCATGAATGCAGCACGGTCGAGGAGATCGACGAGGGTAGGCTCGAGAGGGTGTTCAGGACTAACATCTTCTCTTACTTTTTCATGGTTAGGTAAGGATTCCATTACTTTATCATCACCAGTAAAGGTAATAACGGCATAATCATTTCAGGAAGTGATCACAAATTTAGACTGTCATTAGGTGTTGTCATCAGTCTAGCAATTATCAGTTTGTAGATCACCTCTTGGCATGTATGGCATTGTCTGCGCAGGCACGCGCTGAAGCACATGAAGGAAGGCGGCTCGATCATCAACACCACGTCGGTGAACGCCTACAAGGGCAACGCCAAGCTCCTTGACTACACATCCACCAAAGGAGCGATCGTGGCCTTCACGAGGGGCCTCGCGCTCCAGCTCGTGAGCAGAGGCATTAGGGTCAATGGGGTCGCGCCGGGCCCGATCTGGACCCCACTGATCCCGGCATCCTTCACCGAGGAGGAGACCAGGAACTTTGGGAAACAAGTGCCCATGAAGAGGGCTGGCCAGCCCATTGAAGTCGCGCCATCCTTCGTGTTCCTCGCGTGCAACCACTGCTCGTCCTACATCACAGGGCAAGTCCTCCACCCTAATGGTGAGAGTCCACAGTCTCTCAATTCTGAACATGCTGTCCTTTTCCCTGTCAAGTGAGATTGAAGCATGATTGTGTGCTGCATTGCATTTCTGGCCTCTTGCAGGTGGAACGATCGTGAATGGATGAGGATCGGCGATGGCAAGGCTAGGCTGCATGTTTTGCACTTTTGCTTTGGTGGGTCTGTTTTTGTGTGCAAATAATGCTATGGTTTCATGGACTGGTATGGTGGGGATACGTAGTCTCTAGGGATGTTGCATGGAACCTGGGAGTCCTTTCTGTAGAAATGTGAACCTTTTTGCTGTTCAGACCTCCAATATGTTATCTAGTACTTTTGTTGCGCCGGTTCAGGTTTTTCGCTTGTGTTGTGGCGTGGTTTTTTGATAGAGAACGCAAAAAGCAAGGTGGAAGACTGATCAATGCAAAAAATGGCATTTTCATGAGGATATTAGGAACGAAGATGATGACATTCTTCCTTTTCTCTTCCCAAAAAATTGGATTCCCAAAAAATTGTCAAAGTAGCAAACTAGACCCGTCCAAATGATTGACTGAGAGTGTTAAAAGAATTAAACGGACATAAATGAATTATAAATGAATTTACAATTTATTTAGATTTAATTCACCCAAACCCGATCATAAATGGATGATAATTGGATTTGCACTTTATTTAGATCTAGTTCATCTTTATAATTTTTTTCATTATTTTTCGTTCTCTCACTTATTCACTCTGCACTGCACTCTTCGTTAGTTTGGGTACGAATTTTTGTGGATTTAATTAAGTATAAAAATGTTTAACCATATGGATCGAATTGAGAATTGAGTATAATAATGAGTTTCATCCTTAGTTTTTTTATAGATTTTTTTCTTTCATGGAAATAGTTTGGGTATAAATTTTCATCCTTGGTTTTTTTAAGATCTTTTTGTATGATTTTTTCTTTCATCCTTAGTTAAGATCTCATTGTATGACAAAATGTTTTACATCCATTTGGATCAAAACTGGGTTAAGTTCATCATTTGAATGATAATCGGAGTCAAAATCTATTTAGGTCAGAGCTTGGATAAGTCGGATTAACTACATCTATTTAGGTCGGAGCTTGTATAAGTTGGATCATATATCTATCGGACCATCCAAGCTCGAACTGACAAACTCGATGATTGAGCCTAAAATATCAAAAGTGGGAAGCTGCAACCAAGCCCAAAACTTGAACGAAGCTTAATACTCTGTAGACCGAACCTAGTATTTATACTTGCATTTGGTCATGTCTCGACAGAAGATACAGACAAAAAGACACAGAGGTGGGAATCAAGTACTCTCTAGGATCCTGATATAGACAATGCTATCATGGGGACAGCAAATCTGGCTGTGCAAATGAGAAACTTCACTCTAGGCAAGAGAAGATTCACTCTGCTCCATCTGGGTCCTCATCGGAAACGAACAAGGACTGAAGAACGACCGCGCTATCGTTGGTCGGTTCCTCGAAAGAATCGACTCCGGCGTTTTTCAAACCAAGGCGTTGCATACAAACGTCATCGTAAGCTTCCAGGTTCAACCCCGATCCAAGAAACAGTTCTGCCTCATCCACGAATCTGTCCGTTCGTCCCGTTAGGAAAGGCCTCGCAGCATCACGTAAGAGCGTTTTGAACTCCCTTTGTCTCTCTTCGGGTGCCTTCAGCTTCCTTTGGTCATCCCTGCGAGGGCAGGTCGGAGAATGGGTAAAATGGATGACCGATAGAAGTTTACCGAATCGAGCAACGGGTATCGTGAGGTTCATTGTCGACTACCTTCTCAATGATGACTCAATTGTACCGAGCATATGGTGCACCACTACATCGACATCTTCTTCCTGGACAAAACCAAAGGCTTTAGTTTCACGGATGGAAACAGAGCAAGATGTCAATCATTCACCTAAAACTTATTGCTATCATTTGACCAGTGCCATACCAAGAGCGACATTGAAGTAACTACCCATATGCATGGGTTTTGGTGGTTCTCGGCGTCTAACATTCTATGTGAGTTATGACTAGATCATGCCAGTAGTTAATCAAAGCAGATTAAATGCACTGAGCACAGATAAACTACGGCAGGATTGAAGCACGGATTATTCAATGGAGGCAAGGAAGAAGAATCAGATAGTAAGGAAAATGCATCCTTGCCTTAACTGCTAGGCCAGAAATGGGCTGAGTAGTCACTAAAATATTCATGAAATAATCTTAAATTGAAGTCTCCGTCCACCAAAAAGAAGAGAGCTTTGATCAGGTTGAATGTAATCCTCATTTCCTCCTATTTTTTTAGCAATAATATCTAGCATATGGCAGGAGCTCTTCCTTTAAGCATCAATTTTTCTAATCAATGAGAAAATGAAACAGGGGAGCGTTTTGGATATAGCTTTTAGTTATGTGCTTCTTAAACACTAAAACAGCACAATGATAAAAGAGGTAATCCAACAACATAATACGGATCCATATCCATCAGCGGAATGAATGCATTAACTTATATGAGTTTCCAACCACAGAGAGACTTCTCAGAGAGAGAATCTTTTTTTTTTCCCATTTCGCATTATGTTCATGTCACCATGAAAGTATATCAGCCAAACTGGATAACTGGTATCGAATACCAACCTGCATTAGAGCTTGAATTTCCCTCTTCAACCAACTATAAAGCCATGGATTTGACTGAAGATATTTTCGAGACTTCCAAAACCGCTTTATATCGAATGCATCGCTTAAGAAACCTGATTGAACACACTTTTTACTGAAAAAGCTAACAGGTTTTGTCAGGAAACAAATATAGCAGCTAGATAGCATCATAAGTCAGGTTAAAGAACCTGATTACAAGCTTATGAAATACCTGGTTCAGTATAATAGCACTGTAGCCTATATCTATGCACTTCTGTGAAGAAAACACTGCAAATAACAGTAAGATTAGTGAGGACATAAGTCAACATTCTGAAAAGCGTAGACAAGAAATATTTGCCATAATATTTACCTATCAGAAAATATCTGACTAACATAATGCCGTTCAAAAGAACTTCCATCATATCCATGGATAATCGAAAAGTTTTCAGTCTGCACGAACAAATTCATTCCATTCGATCAGTAAATATGACTAAGCATCACAAGATGTTAAAATTCTCGATGTTTCAGAATAAGGAGCTAGTGTCAACAGCTTAAGTTTCAACCCTATAAAATCAAGTGAACAGAAAATGAATAGAAAACAAAAGACCATCTGTGGAGTTCTCTCAAAATGGATGAGTGCAAGAAATGGTTGACAACCTTACAAAATGGACACTTCAAAGAACTTGGAGCTTCAGAGTACTTGCTAGCAACCACTTTAGTCCACTGCACAATGCATTTGTAGCAGAATTTATCTGCAGCATTACATCATTTCTCGTTAGAAGTACTTTCCTGAGCACTGGAATTCGTAACATGTCACACTCTATGACAATGGCACAACCGAAGGGTATCCCAGAAGAAAGAATTCGCTTGATAAGAAGATTCACTTATGTTAGCTTGTGCAACTCTTATTTTCTATAACACTACCAAGGAGCAACTTTTCAACAGGCTATGCTGGTTATCTCCCTTCTTTTCCAAGCAATTTCGAAACACACCCCCACATGCACAAAATCTGGCAGCACATTCAGTGTCTGTATGCAAGATAGTTCGTGCACTCAAATAACACACAGAGACAGTACACGAGCTCCAGCACCATCTAAAACAACACGACCCATGTAGACGTCGACACTTGGGGACTGAGGATGCCGACTTATCCATCACTGTTGTCATTCACCATATAATGCGGGACTTGGGTCAGTCTTACATATATGAAACCACATAGTCGCGATTGATGCCTCGTGCCATTAATTGCTAATCACTTTCTCCTCACCGTTGCAAAATTGCAAACTTTCCTTTAACTACTGGACCTTTACATCCCCTAAGCCCCCTTCTGATAACTAGAAAAACGTTTCAAACAAGAACAGGGCCATCAATCTACTACGAAACCCACCAGGATTTATCCAACAGATCACAAAAAAAAATCACTAATCTCAGAAAACAAACAGTCGCAGAAGAACATAGCTCGGAGAATCCAATCATCTCCCGAACAAATTCAGACAGCGATTCAGCCAAGTCGAGATTCCAAGACTCATGCGATTCTTACAGCAAAATGACAGGGGGATGGACTCCTCTCATCTGGCGTACACCAAAGCGAAAAACAGATAAAGGGCAAACCGTTTTTCTGCAAATTTCGCAGCTTTTTGGTCGGATTGAGGGACTAGAGACTTACCCATTGGCCATCGATGGAAGAAGAAAAAGAAATCACAAATCAGAGAGAGAGAGAGACAGAGAGAGAGACGTACGGAAACAGCGATCCAAGTAGGATTCTTGGAGCTGTGGAGTGGGGAGAGACAGATTGGACATGGGTGAGAGCTAGAAGATGAAGAAGAAGAAGGAGAGCTCTCGGTTTCCGCCTGCTGCTCTTGGCTCTTGCCCATACTGTTTCGTTGCTCTTCCATTGTCTCGCAAGCTCAAGCTCATGTTATTGAAAGACGTTATATGATGGTTTTTCACTTTAAAGAATAATTGATGGGGTTAATCACTTTTTGGCTCCTGATAGTAATTAGAAAGAATAAATAAACCCACCAATTTTAATCTAACATTAAAATTATTTAATATGATTAAATTTTAGTCAAATATATAATATAATTTCTAAAATATTTAATTTATTCAATATAGGACTAAATTAAATTTATAAAAGTTTTAGAAATCAAATGTATAAAAAGTACCAAAAGTTCAAATCATTAAACAAATTAAATATTCATGATTATACTATATTGTCAAAATTTATGAATTATTTATATTATTATCCCTTTAGAATTATGCCAGTTGTATAATTTCATAAAATCTATTTTCATCCAATCTTTATTTTTTAATTTCCCTTTGATGCGAAATTCCAATCGCAACTTTCAACCCAAAAATATGAGTGATTCTTAACTTTTTTTTCAATATTTAATATGATTTTCAAACTTTTCATTTGTTCAATTAATTATTGAATTTTCAAAAATTCACTCATTTAGGCCTTTGATTAAATGGATTGCCATGTTACATGAATTTTCATTGGTCAAATTATTCGCTTTTTCAGGTTAGAAAATAATATTTCCTTTCTTTTTGGCTAAAATAATTTTGATGAGGAAGTTGCATGTAAGTCATGTGGACCCTAACTTGACAAATCCAAGGTCAATATGGGGATGCCAGCTACAATGTTAGAATTTTTAATAGGACTAACATTTGATGGATTTTTGCAAATTGAAAGACTAGACTAGATTGAACAAAAAATAAAGCAGTATCATCACACTGAACATTGAAAAAAATTCAACGCCCATTTATTATCCCATCAAAATTCAATGTTCCTTAGCAACAAAGGTTGAAAGGAAAGGGAGTTTTCCGGCGCAACACCATTCTCAAAGTTACTGACCATACACCACTTAATCAAGATCCAAGCAAAGCCAAACAGACTAGCATCTAAGCCAGAGACTTTAGCTTCTAAGCCATGAGTTCTCTTCTCTCTATTTGGCTCCCCTCATTTGGGTCCGAAGCTTCAACCTACACTGCTGCAACTGCCTTATCTGGGCCTGCATCACATCCACCTCTTTTTTCATCATCCTCACCTCCTTCTGTGAACTCAACCAGCCGTGGCTCGAGCCATGGCTCGAGCCGGTACTGGTTCTCAGGACCGCCTGTGTGGCGGTTCTTCTATAATCTGATCGGGAGTTGGTTGCCGATCTCATCATGTTCACTTGCTCCATGAGGATGAATCTTGCCATCATGTCCAGGGGCAACCGGTCATTCTTCAACGCGTGCTCTTGCGCTTCTTTCGACAGTCTGTGGTAGTCCATTGCCTTGCAAATTCCCATCCTCTCAGCCTCTGTTATGTAAGGATGTGCCTTGATGACAATTCAATACAAATATGTTAGATTCGACTTAAACACACTTTCTTTCTAACCAGCATGAGCTTTCTGTGCAAGTCAGCTCTTGAGCTAGTAGATCGCCAAAAATCTCTTATCACCGAAAATACTCTAACTCACAGTAGAACTTCCAGCGACATTATTAAGAATCTAGTGCAACTACACGATCGAATTGTAGCGACTAAAAGGCAGCAGAAACATTCTGTACCTTGATGTACATGTCAATAGCCCTATAGAGGTTATCGTCGCAAAACCGAGCATCTGTTGGCAATGCCTCTGCAAGGGACTGGAAGTCCCTGACCGAGAGTCTCTCCTCCCTCGCCACAAATGCGAGGTACCCATCGACCAGTCTTCCTACAGCGAATAGTTTTGGCGATGATTTATCCAGACAACAGAAACATAGCATTGCACCACTCTGATAACGACTCTGACATCGTACGTAGTATCACCATCTACGCGATTCTTCACCAAGAGATCGCGCACACTGCACTTCTCCAACATGAAGGCTATTCTTCTCTCCAGCCTCTTTACCAGATCAGAGTCGCTCTCCATTAGTAGACCCACTTTGAGAAGGTTAAGCAGAAAATTGCAAGAGACAGAATTTTCCTCTAAGGGAAGTACCCTTATCAAGCTCTCGATCGTAACCCGTTGCAACTGGTAAGTTAGCTTCTCGGCCGTCAGATTGTCAAGCAATGTCACTCTCGAAAGCCATTTTTTGGTCCATGCGGCTATAGATTCACCGATAAGGTCAGGTTGCATCCCTTTCCTTTTGCACGCATCTACCACTTCTAAGAAATGGTCTATCCGCAGCAGCGAGACCTCCTCAAACCACCATTGATCAAGAGAAACTTTGACTTCTGAGTATGTCGACCTATTCCCTTGAGTACCAAAGAGGGCTGCGTCGCAGGTACTGAAGCTGAATGCATTATGATCGGTGCAGGCTTTCCATGCTATGGCCTCTGAGCACCGGTTCAAAATTTTCAACTTCTTGGCCCAAGGAGATATGGCCTCGCAACTTTTAAGCACCTGGAATAAGTCTTTCCAAGATGAGAACATCACATAACTTAAAAAGGCCTCGGTTTGGGGAATAAGGTTGGATTCGTGATGATCATCACTCATATCCAAGAAATGTGCAGCACAGTACAGAGGGGCAATATTCGATGCCGTTAGATCAAGCTTCAGACCGTAACAGAATCTCACTACCAACTCAAAAGTTTTCACTCCGCCAGGAACGCTGTCTAAGTTTATAGGCGTGGAATTCTCGCTTTCTGCTTTTCCTTTCCTTTCAAATACCAATCGGTTTATGTAGCCACTTCTTGAGACCATGGGAAGCTGGACATCAGAAAGCAAGGATAGTTCAAGCAAATTGCAATATGTACATAGAATTGAACATTTTCAATTTATGGTTGGCGATTGCATATTCTGCTTCAAATGAAAGGACAGCTTGAGCTTTCGGCACTACCATGTTCTACATTTAGCAGTTCAATAAGACCCTAGAAACATGAAATCTACTCTAATTACATGATGCAAAGTAAAGAACTGCACTGCTGCGGAATATGTTATCATGTCCAGGGGAAATGCAGGTTCAACCAGTCCTAGTCAGATCGTTGTTGACATCAGAGTTGATGCATTCCCAAACTTTTAAGTAACGTAAAACATACGATGATTCAGACAACAGGGTGTACCTTGTGCAAGCGAAAGCTGTGATTTCCCAGTTGTATGATGAGATCGCTAGCAACTCCCGTCTGCATAATCCTGCATCAATTTGTTTATCAGTCAGCTGCTGTCACCTCGTCAAACAAAATACGGGAACTGCAAAGGAGCTGCAGCATTTCCATGAACATCAACACTAGCAACAAGAGAGACAAAGGGCAGAAAGTGAAGTAGCGCTACCACTTCTTGCCTCGCCGTTCTAGAGTCCCTGATGCGAAATCTGCAGAACCATCACTCGTTGCACCAACTACTGATCCATCAGGTTTCGCACTACCCATGATCGTCTTATCCATCTTGGATTCGAAGAGAACTTGTGTTTAGAGCATACACTGATGAAGTTATTAGCTGGAGGACATGGTTTTATAACGGTTTCGCGCTCGGCTACGTCGCATTACGACCGAAGTTCTAGGAGCCTCCTTCACTGCAGCACAGGTGTAGTAGTCACACCAGTAGTAGTTAGGCCATAAAGAGGAGGTTGTTCCCTTTTGCTCTTTCTCCCCTCGGTCGCTGTCTAGACGGTGGTGGATGGATTGGAGCCGTGCCGTTGTCTGGTGCATTCTCGTCCGCTCATGCACAGGGGGGACACGCCGCGCTTTTCTGTTTATAGATGCCAATCCACGATGAACGTAGCCATCCTCCAGCAAAGAGAGCTTTTTTAGCAGACAAAGAGAATCGGGTACGAAAAAGGATACTAAATGTATTAAATTGCGTCTTCATCAGCTGCGCTTTTTCTAAGATACAACGAGTCATGATTTCGTAGGTACCACGTGGTATAGCAATGCACATCCATGTCTTAATGGTCGAGAAGCCACCTGGCTTGGATAACGACATGATTTGCTAACAACGTATACTTTCACTAATTTTATGTTGCTCCTTCTCTTTTTATGGAAAAAAAATGGCACTAAAATCTATTAGGAGTTGCAAGATCAGTGAATCGATGTGCTTTTAAAATTTGGTCACAACGGCTGAATAATTATAGTTATTAAGATCTACACAAGTAACACTTTCTGCTCTATGGCAAAAGAGAAAAAAAAAAAAAGAGAGTTAGAGCTTAAATTTAGTGTTTGAATTAGGGATGCAGTAACCTTTTGAGACAATTACAAGGAGTTTGGGACATCTGGATGTCCCAAACTTAGCACGGAGGGACATTTAAGTGCTAAAACTTTGGAAATGTACACTTAAGTGCTAGTTTTGAAGTAAAATTGATCATTTAAGTGCCAATCTAGCCAAAATTCGACCAAATTGCTGACGTGATAATTTTCCGGCGAGTTGGGTGTAAAACGGCGTCATTTTGCACGCCGACGTGGTGACAAATTGCAAAAACGACGTCGTTTTGTATTTGATGTGTAAATAATTAATATAAAAATTAATTAAATTAAATTTGAACTTAATTTTATTTAAAATATTCTAAAAATTAAAAAAAATTAAAATTTAAAAAAAGGGGGGCCGAAGGGGCGGCTAAGGGTTGAGCCCTCGCCGCCGCCGGGAAGGGTTGGCAACGGAGGGGGAAGGGTTGGCGGGATCGCCGGCCCCGGCTAATTGGCGACGACGGCCGTGAGCTCTCATCGGATCGCGGTGAGGGCCGTGACCATTGCCCCAAATCTGGGCGAGGGTTTGCGGGCCCTCGTCACCTCCCCGCCGTAGTCGGGAAGGGCCGGCGACGGTGGGGGAGCATTGGGTGGGGTCGCGGGCCCCGGCCAAGGGGCGGCGGTGAGGGCTCGCGAGCCCTCATTGGATTTGGGCGAGGGACGCGACCCTCGCCGAATCACGGGAGGGCTGTGACCCTCACCCCAAATCTGGGCGAGGGCTCGCGGGTCCTCGCTGCCTCCCGCCATCGGCCGGGAAGGGCGACAACGGTGGGGGAGCATCGGCCGGGGTCGCCGGGCCTCGGCGACGCCAGCGACCCTGACCGACCCTCCCCCTCCGTCGCCGGCCCTTCCCGACGGTGGCGGCGAGGGCTCAATCCTTAGCTACCCCTTCGGGCCCCCCTTTTTTTTTTTTAATTATTTTAATTTTTAATTTTTTAATTTTTAGAATATTTTAAATAAAATTAAGTTTAAATTAAATTTAATTAATTTTTATATTAATTATTTACACATCGACACAAAACGACGTTGTTTTTACAATTTGTCGCTACGTCAGCGTGTGAAACGATGCCGTTTTGCACCTAACTCGTCGAAAAATTGTAACGTTAGCAATTTGGCCGGAGTGACACTTAAGTGATTTACTTTACTCCGATTTTGGCACTTAAGTGTACATTTTCGAAGTTTTGGCACTTAAGTGTTCCTCTATGCCAAGTTTTGGCACTTGGGCTGAACTTCTGCCCAATTACAAGACAAGTCTTAAAATCTGTCAAAATTGTGCACTTAAGTTCTAGAATTTATTTCGTCCCTTTAGTCTTAACTTGGGATTTTGAGGCACTTTAAGTCATTCTTTTGATAGAAAGCTTGATTGGAACAAAAGTAACAAGTTTTAAGATTCATGTACCTAAAATGAAAGTATTAGGACTTAAATATATGAAGCTAATAAAATTTGAGACTTACCCCTTAATTATACCTAACTTTCTTGAAGTGGTGAAAAGTAAATTTTTTTTCAATTCACTTAAATGTGCGGGTTAATGCGTCTTCTTGTGCTTTCAAATATGCGCCAAATGTAGAGTATGTTACTCCCAATTGGAGAGGCCAACACAATTGTATATATTTGTAGTATAATATATGTAGTGGTGAGTATGTAAAAGTTAAAATAGGGAGGAGGAAAGAAAATCAAGAGAGATCGGGAGGTCAATTAACATGATCTTCCACATTCAGAAAATCAAGAGAGATCGGGAAACAAATTAAAGTGATCTTTCCACATCTAGAAAATTACGAGAGATTATGAGATAAATCAATATGATTTTCATATCGTACAATTCTAATTGAGATTGCATTTGTTGCTATAAATAGGAGTCTTGTGAGAGGTTCAGTGGTGAGATATTTACCTTAGGATATAGTTGTATCCTATTATTTATCATAATGAAAGTTTGAAGTGAATTACAATCCTATGCTTTCTCCTTTTGCTTTGAATGGTTTTTCACGTTAAAATTCTGATGCTATTTATTATTTTTCCCTTCACTTTGGAGGATTTTCCACATTAGAATTCTAGTGTTATTTACTATTCATCTTTATCGCTTTCATCCAATATTTTATTCTAATTAATTTTTCTTGAAATAGTAGTGAGAAAATTATCTGAGCCCTCTTACCAAAAAAAATTATCTGAGCCTTCTTTACAAATATCATTGTTTTTCCCAACACCAAATAGTTCCAATTATTATGTACAATACTTGAAGACCCTAATTTGAATAAGACTTAGTCCATAATGTAATAAATCGAAGCGTTCATGATTCAAATCAAAACGATATACAATGAACTTTTCTCCTAAAAAGCAAAGTCAGTCTTTGCAAAAATGTTTTGAATGGGAAATGAGAATTTCGCAGTCCTTCCCTTCAACGGTCATCTCATCTTCCTTTCCCCTCTCTTCTCCTTCATCTTTCTCAAAGCAGAAGGCACGCAGAAGCCAAGCGCGAATGGCGCTCCCCTTCCAGCCGCAATGCCTCCACTCCCATCGCTCATTCCTCTCGCATCACATCATCAAGACGGGAACTTTCCCTTCAGCAACGACCTTCCCGTTATTGCATCCGAAGGGCATTCGATTCTTGCGCACAGGCGCTTCTCGAGTAGATCCGTTTTCTCAAGAAAGAAGAAGAAGCGATCGGGTCGCAGAGGTTCACGAGGTTCGTGCTCAAATTGATACCCATCATCGCCTCGCATCTCACGGCGTCGCCCCATCCGCTGCTTCGGATAGCCGAGGAATTGGGCGGCGGCGGAGACGGGAGCGGCGGAGGATCGGGGTTCCGGGGAGGCTCCGGGTGGTGGGGATGGTTCGACGGCCGGAGGCGAGGCGGGGGGCGGAAGTTAGGGTTTTGGGCGATCCTGGTGGCGTGCGGATTGAGCTTGATGTTGGTGGGCGAGATGGAGAGCCTCGCGGTTTGCAGAATTTTGGGTCTGGGATTGCTGGGGCTCGGCTTGATCGGGTCGTGGAGCAAGAACAAGGGCGCGGCGGCGGTTAAAAATGGGATCTTGGGGATGTGTTTTCTTGGGGCGGCGTCGTTTTTGGGGATGAGAAAGGAGGAGGTGCTGCGGAAGGGTTGGGTTCAGGGGCTAGGATTGAGGAGACGAAGAAGAGGGCCAGGAAAATTTTGGTAGCTTAGAGAAATACTGGTGAGAATTCTTTGGACGACGGGATATGATGGAAAGAACGCAGAAATTGGGCGATTTCCATGCGTGTTTTCTTCGGGAGAATTTTTGGCTACAAGCGACGATGTCACGAGTCGAATTTATATCCTCTGTTGTAATTCAACTTCATGAAATGAAAGTATTTTGTGAGTACCATTCGTTGGTAACTTGTATGTTATTATTAGAATTCGGACAGCATGGCTATGCTTTAGAAACTTTTATGGTATCTCACGCGTCGCTGTAACTGAGTATAAAAACACCGTAGTATGTCATAACAGTGATTTATGACAATACGGCGAGTTGCTGTAATCAAGTGTCAAACAATAGTAAAAAGAGTGGGGATGTAGTACACACTAAATATACCCTAGAAATTCTCAAATTATGCTAGTACCACTTGTACCTGTCCTCTTTTAACAAGATCAGCCGGTAGACAAACCCAAAGGGGCGAGAACCTTGCATGAATTTGATTGTCAGCCAAGTCTCGAAATGTTCAGTAGAAATGCTAGGGGTACCATATTGCAAATGGACCATCCGGACTGATAAGTATCATCACTTTGCAACCAGAAATAGACTTTTACGCGACACTCAACACTGTCATGTAAACAATGATATTACATGTCAATAATATGTTGTTTGCTGAAATTGTGAACATGCACTGAAAATGAGGCCACCTAAGCATGACACCATGGCCCGCCAAGTAACATAATCTACGGGAAGGCTCTTGCAATTGGCATTCTTCCTGACATTCATCAAGTTAAGACCGGAGTGCAATTGATTTCAGCTCTCTAAACCATGCTCAGATTTGAATAGCAGAACTGACTTCTGCAGTGGAAAGAGAGGTAGTGAAAACCTAATGCTCTAGAGGGGCATGAGCCAAAGAAGTCCTCAATGGAGACTCCCAACTCCTAGAAGACATAGAGGGACATGAGCCAGAGAGGTCCTTAATGGAGACTCCCAACTCCTAGAAGACATTTTAAACGTTCTCAAACTAGTACATGTCACAATCCTCATTTCTCCTCATGCCCTTGAGGAAATTCTAAACGTTGCAGCATTCTTCTTTTCCACCCCGCTTGCCAAATCAATAAAACCTACATCTGCATCATGATTGACAGCTAAAACAGTATGATGCTCTTGCCTGTGCTCTTACAGAAAGCTCTAGCAGTGCCTCTTCTTCACAATACCTTCTAAAATCCCATTAGTACCAAAAAAACCAGTTAGCTGTTGATGATTAACAGGACCTGGTAGCTGAAATGAGATTGAGAAGTGTCCAGGTGGGCATAAGTTTTGCGTCATCTTGAAAATTTGGGAATTCTTCACGACTGTCTTCTCACCAGTATTTGTTACTCCTTTTATAAATATTTTTCCATCGGGCTCCACATCACATCTGAAATCCTCTGCATCGGCAAAAGTGGTCAGATTCAAAACAGCAAACTTCATGAGATGTGCAAATAAAATCAGAAATATCCACTTTACAACAAGTCTAAGAACATCACAGCGTCCAGATTATAAAAGTAACATCTGAGTACACAATTAACTGGTATAAGGCAAACTTCTATTTGAAGAGATCTCACTACTGATCCTCATAAATTTCAGTGACATCAGCAAATATTCGATCATGCTTCAACATACTTTTATTTGGCTCCAACATAGCAAATCAAGTTAAAGCATTTCAAACTCACAAATCTCTCCTAATAATATAGAATAAAGAATAAACAGTGAACCAAAGTATTTAATAAATAACAAAGTACCAATACATACTTTCATCCCTTGAGACTCCTGGAAGGGAGACCCTAAACAGGTATGAGTCCTCGCATTCTCCAATGTCTACTGCTCCGACAATTGGTCCCATCTTTCCCATAGCTGCACTGCCAACCAGTCCAACCCCAGATTTAGCAGCGGCAAGCAGTTTGTCCCACTCTTCTGTAGAATGAGAAGGGAAATACATGATGGAGGGCCCAACACTTTCCCCAGCTTCTGCCTCCATCTCCAGCTGAGAAGGGGCAACATTGCTATGTGATATAGGTGGACCAAAATATGGCACGCTATTGAGAGGTGCCACATCAAGGATTGGCAGCTGCGGGTCTATGTGCTGCTCGGTTCCATTATTTGTCCTTCCTCTTGATGACCTATAAGTTAAATAACCAAGAGGTGCCCAGACATTAGAAATTTCATTAATGGGATAGTAGTACCAACCAACTTCTTCAATTTTCATTCAATATTTGCGTTGACTATAGTAACAATTCATACATATCACTAACAAACCTTTCAGATCAATATTAGCTCTGAAAGGGATTCATAAAACATAGGATAAACTTGATAAGAAATTCAACAATACGGCAGAATCTTGTCATAATTACTGCCTAATTATGGAAGTATTCTCCCTCCCTCATCTTAACAGAAAAATATCCATGACACAAATGGCCTATATGGTAAAACTGAAAATTAAGTGCTGACAATTTAACTACTGAATTTTAAGCATTCATAATTTTAAGTGTTGAAAATAGAATTATAAAAGTTATTTAATGACAATTAAACTGATAGCTGAATATCATTAGTCTCTTACCTAACATAGAAAAAAGGACCATAATCGGTGGGCTTTCTCAATATATTTAGCAAAATTCTATTTACCATTGTTTATTTTTCTATTGATAGAATTAAGTACCTTCTCCCGCACTTACCAGATCAAGTCGATATTTTGACTTAATTGATATTTAAGTCAAATTCTATTTAAGGATATCAAACAAGCTTAATCTCATTAAGAACTGAATTTATAGTTTTCAGAGCTTAATTGGGTTACCAAACAGGCCCTAAGTCATTGGAAAATAACTAGGGTTTTGATATCTCTTTGTGGCTTTGATACCATGTGAAACTAGAAGATTAAGGTGGGGAAGGGGGTTTGAAACAGAACTATCAGGGATCAATTATGCATGCCTTATCTAGTTACACTATATGCAATATGACTGCACATAAATACACAATTGAAATGACCTATACTGATAATTAGAATTACCCCTTAACAAAAACCATTAGTTATATTCTCTTAAGCTTCTCCTATTATCCGTAAAGATAAAACTGCAGCTCAGACCCCGGCACTTTGGTCAAAGTTACAAATATCTCTCTCCTGTCCATACTCCAATTTACGGATTTCAGACACTAACATAAGAAAGGTAGGCTTTCTTCTAGAAAAACAGTCGAAAGGGAATTATTACATAGTGAAAATCAACAGCTCACGTTGACTTCTTTCTGTGAGATGCTTACTTCTAGCTGCCATCCAAAACCGATTATACCCACCTCATTATATGTTTAACTCAACTTAAATAAATGACGAGTGGCTGAAGAATCGCAAGAAAGTCTCCCTTCACGATGCACACGTGCTAAAACACTCAGTAGCGAATACAAGCCGGGGTCAGAAAAGCTTGACACGCGAACATACCATAGAGGGTCAGTCAGGTGATCTACACACAAAGGCTTCGAATTACACAACCCCTCGTCCTCAACAATGAAGGCTTAAGTAAAGCTCTAGGCTATGAACCCAACTTATATGTAAGGAAAAGCTAGCCACCCAGTACTCAAAGCCCCCACCTTTAAGCTTAACTTTGCTCAACAGTCAAAAGAGCTCACCAATTCATACCAAGGCCGAGGATCAAATGTCCGTACCACTCACCCGCATTTGACAGAACCACATCAACAATTTCACTCTCCCACCTCGCCTAGCATGCCCAAAACAACTATGCATAGAAAAGAGTTCCATTCCTACTCACATTTCCAGATATCCACCAATAGCCAAGGGGTCACCAGAAGCGCTCGTCGGCCCCGGGATTTGCGAATCCGGAACGCGCGTTCCCAAGCGGCGAATCGCCCGGATGCTTCGATCGCCGGACGCGGCGTTCTTCCAGCGATCTCGGCGTTGACGGAAGGAAGATCGGACGGGAGCCGATCGAATCGAAGCCCTAGAAATGGAGGAAGGGGAAGAACTTGCCTACGCGAGGTCAGCCTCTTTTGGGCTTTTAAGATGTCAAAAGTCTTTGTGGGCTGACCGTGGCTAAAAGTCTTCGGTCAAAAAAATAAAATAAAATGGACCGTTGGATTGATTTGCATTGAATTTGAGCCGTCCATTCCACATTTTAGTGTTCGCAACACGAATATTTGAACGCTCATGAAACGCCCCACGAGGCCCGTGAACAGTTCAAATTTAGATATTTGACTTGTGCAGAATCAACATGAATACTTATAATGTTCTATTGCCTTGACTAGGTTGTCTTATTACCTTGTTCCGGGAGTTAGGAAAAGGAATTCACAAATCTTATGACATAGTGGCGTAAATAGGATTTGACCATACAAGATAAGGGTTAGGAAAACAAGATTAGACATACAAAGGGGCACGCATGCGGCAGTAGAAAAACGAGAACAATGTTTTTTTTACTTGTGCGAGCCATTGAAGAACACAAGTTATGTGAAAAACGTGATTGACAAGGGTAACTGATCTTTTCCAGCAAGCAATATACGAAAGAAGAAAAGAAAACTGGACAAGCTGATCTTGATTGAGTTGAGAAATTGCTCCTCTGTTTTGCCAAGATGTGTGAATTGTCAATAGTTGGTGTCTACTTTCTTTAAAAGGATAATGAATCCTTTCTCTGTCGAATTTATGAATGACAAAAGAATGGGAAACAGAACATAATCTGTTTTCTCCGCGGCCATATTGACACCTGTTTATGCTTAAAAGGATGTCGCGCCAAGATCGGCAAAGCAAATTTCGATGTTGGTTGGGGCCCAGCAGCTGAAAGGAGATGCAGAAGGCTCTGGGCTGGACATATGTTCTCAGCTGCCATCTCGAACATCATCCTGAACCTGGGGAGCCTCTGCTGATCGTTGTGGTCACTCCCTTGGTTGTGACCTTGCAGTTGGCTTGAACATCTCAAGTCAATGCCGCAGCACTAAAAAGAGTGTAACTAAACTTGAGTATCAACTCAATCCTAGAATAGGATTACTTACCTCAGAGCGAACCCGAGAAGGAGTGCAGTGATGTTCTTGCGGGCAACAGAACCGAAGCAACAAGGAGCAGAAATGCAGCCATGGGACAGGCGAACTTTGGGTCTGTAGGCATTATGAAGTTAGACCACTAGTATCCAGGCTCTTGTGCACCAGTCACTGTACCAAAGTAAAAACCAACAAATCATTCAAAAGTTAAGTAACAAGAAAGTCATTCTTTATAGCTGTTATAAAATTGAAATGAAGGATTATCTCTTCTTCAGTGTAGCATATTCAGCAACTTTTAAATCTGGCAAAACAAGACAGTTCTGGGATGCTTACAAGTCCGATGTTCACCAGTCTCCTGGCTGCAGTCTCAGTCTTTGGAACTTCCATTTTCATGGCCACCATAAGATCATTTCATTCATTCTCTGTTACCATTCTTGGATTTGGTTGATCTTCGAACTAGGTCTTGCGCTTTTCAGTGCAGCAAGGTCACGCTCAAAAGAGTGACCAAAATCTCAGAAGATGCTTCACAGGTGCAGGGTGGTGTTTGAGATGAGAACTTATGTCTTCCCGGAGGCTTCTCCATCTCGTTTCAGCTGCCAGGCTCCAGCAAAATCGAACTCTTTTTGGCTGATGTTGGCGCAAGTGTAATTTTTTAGGGAGAAGTGAAGAAGCTGATGGATATCTATGTGGCTGATGAGGAAACAGACTTCATTTGCATTCACTCCTCATTTGGGAAAAGAGCAGTAGGTGTTATCACACCTATGGTATTTTGAGGTCAAGAAAACAATTCTTCTTGAACAGAAAACGTGTCCATATAACAATACTCAACAATGCATGTTCTGATGCAAATATAAGAAGATGAAGAATGGGACATGCTTGGACTCCCCAGATGGCTTTTCTTGTCTGCTGTGATTGCACCTGGAATGCCATTTAATCAATCTGGAGCTTCTAGTCATGATGTCTGATTTCAAAGTGGTTTATATAACCTTGCACATTGGCTTTTCACATAGTGTTTATCCTATGAATCAGCTACACAATTAAAGAAGGAAATGTTCTCTTTGCTTGAAAAAGAATGTTATTTGAGCTTTTATTGTCATAATGGCAAAAAAGAAACAAAATTTGTGTCATAACATTAACATATGCACTCCTACCTTGTAAGGTTCGTGTTTTCCATTTTATTTTTCGCAGCACAATAAACAGCTCAACCCAGCTAAGGCCATAAAACATGGTAAAAAGTTTTCCTATTTTGGCCAAATAGATCTACACGATTCATTAAATCTCATCGGTGGAATAAGAAAGCAATATTTGATTATACTCTTCTTGTTACCTGATATAATATTGTGAATATGGCCTCGATTTCTTGCTATTAAACTACGGATTTACTGGATTTTGTAGGTTTGCTGGTGTAATTGACCAATTCTAACCTCATTTGGCCCTAGTAACTAATTATGGTACCTTCTCTATTTCTCATTAGCATTGGTCCACCTGGTTAATTGTTTCCCACGATTTTCGAACTTTCATCAAATGCAGAAGCAGGAAAATATAAGTTTACCAAAAGGTTATGAATGGTTGAATTGCGAAAAATTCAGGCCAGCATAGTATAAGCTCTCGGGGTTGTAAATCAAAATATAGTATAAGCCTATTTAGGATTTTTACTTACAAATTTCTCACCACTCCCTTCACTGCTTCGCTTTGCACCTTTGCAATGATAAAGTTTATTGAACGGTCGTTCATTGTCCATTATCATCTCAAGGAACTTATTTCAAAGGTGAGCTTAGTTATATACAAAAGATAACAGACTAATCAGCATCTTTTTCAATTGTACATTCACTCGGACAATTTATAAGTCAGTTGCATTGTCCATATGCTTTGGAAGCGAATTTATTGTACCTTTCGTGACATAAATTTGCTCATCATCACTCTTGCATTTAGTTAGAAGCAATTGAAAAGATTTATATGGTTTCTCACAAAACCGTTCCTTTCTTCTGTCTGTCAATCTCTCAGTTTATATTCAGTATGCCGAAAGTAATGGGCACATCATACAGGGTAGGACTCAGACGATTTAATTTGTTTAAGAAAAATTTATATGGCAATTGAACCTAAGAAAGATCAGAAAATTCTGTAAAATGGTAGCACACCCAAGTATCATTTGTGCATTTTTCACATCATGTTCCACTAAGATATTAGATTTATCCTGATATCCTGCTCCTTGAATGATATCACATTCTGCAGCATATTCTCATTGAAAATGGCATAACCACTGAATGCTACAGTGCCATCTGCAATGGGTGCCGCCACAGAAGCGTGCAAGGTGATGGCTAATGACCAGCTTTTCATCTTGACCATTGTCATTGGGCACTTCAAGCAATACCTCAAAGCAGAGAGGCCTCCCACAAGTCTGCAGAGCAAAGAACTGCTGAGAAATTGCTACAATATTGTCCCAGTCAGCTAGCCGGGTCCCAGATGACGGTGGTGCAAGTAATGCACTTGCACTGAGGAACGCCAGCCAATCTTCCATACTGAGCCTATCTTTCCCACCGACATGCACCCCATCTCAAGTTTCAGAGAGAAATTCATGGCAATAACATCATATTTATGGACAACTGGAGAATCTCTCTCCTCAGACCAGAGGTTATTGCTATAACACTTTATGCTCCTGCATAGTTTGGTTGGATCATTTCTCTTTTGCAGCCAAAAACTGGTTTTCCTTCAGTTAAGTTGTATAGATTGTGAATAGCACATTGACAGTTAAGTGATACGTTAATTTGATTTCTTGGCTAGTTCTTCATTTGTTAGCTTTTGAAACATTACAAATCAAGCATGTCATTGGCAGCAGATATATTGCATGAACATTAATGACGTACATTGCATGTTATAGATTTGATTGTCTTAAATTCTCACTTCTGCTCATTTTGAAAGCAATCATTCTCCTAACTATTTATAGGGCCAATAGGATCTGCTAAAGTGGACCTTGCAGAGTCCCAAGACTCTTACCTGTGCCGGGTGTCTCTGCCAGGGGCAAGAAAATATCAAGTACGTACCTAATAGCCAACTTAATAGGTACTCAACATAGTCATGATAACAACCAATATTCACCAGAGTGAGGAATCCAGAAAGATATTTTCTTTTTCTTGTATGGTGTTATTTCTTCATTCTTGAGACTTTCAATTCATATGGTGATCTGAAGGTAATGACACATTCTTTGAATTTTGCTTTTATGCTGCTGCATTTAGCTGTGAACTCGACACGGACAGTGAGGTCTTGATTGAAGGAGAAACAAGAACAGAAAACCTTCATCAATCAGGACACTTGACTCTCTCCTTTCACCTGCTGTTCATCCCAACAAAACCTCAACTTCGGTGTGGATGGGATCTTGAAGGGAGCTGTCAAGAAGCTGATCAATACAGGATGACTGTCAGGCAGCTCAAACTTTATAGAATACGCTAGTAGAAATCCTGTGTGCAGTTCTAATGAAGTACTTGTTCAAAAAAAGTAATATTAAACATACCTGGTAATGGCTTTTCTCTTTACTTGGAATTGATAATTCTAAAACTATTCTTTTCATCTCACTGTTGTATGTTTTACCATTTCGTGATTTGTTATTCATCAATATCTATTGAACTTGTCTCAATTACTATATTAAAATGATGTAGGTATTGTTTTGGTCGGTTTGACATTGGGCTTTCATGCATCTTTTTTCATATATTCATAGATTATCTGGATATTGTATTGGGTCTTGAGTTCTGGCTAGTCCCTCTGTTATGCTCTCCAAATCACATTGATATGAGTTCAAGGCAGTTTCGCATGACCTTGATGTATGGTCCTTCTGGTTGTTAGCATTCTTTAAATCTCTCCATTGCAATTGCTTGATGCTCTCCAAAGGGCCACATTCAAATTCACAGACTGTCTTCATTCATTCAGTGATTGTGTGATCGATTCCAAGATCTTCTGGAGTTATTATAAAATTCCTTTCTCTAAGATTAACTAGCTACCCTCATTTATGTTTCAACATTTTCAGAACATACTGTGAGTAGTATGTGCCACTTGTTGACCTAAGCATATGCCTACCTATATAAACCGTTGACTCAGCTCCTACCTTTCACAGTTTCAGAGCCAAACTTGGTAAAGCCTCTACTTGTTTCTTGTTTCCTTGTATTGCCAGTTAGGGAAACTATCAAATTGCACAAAGAAATTTCATCTTTTGTGATTTGTTTGCAGAAATTTTTCTGGTTGTGATTTATGCAAGTCGTTTTGGTACATGCACCAATAAAGGATAATAACCAAAATAAAGATTACAGCATCAGTGGACTTTATGGATTTTGTTTGAATGGCTTTCATCTGTGGCACCTGCAATGTACTCACAGAATCTGATTTCTCTGTAAACACATAGGAAACTTAGTAGTTAACTGCTCTCTATAAGACCAAGCTAAATCTGACAAAGCATGCGACTACTATATAAAACAAATACAACTTTGCTATTAGGAACTGTGCAGTCCCTGAATCAGGATATAGAGCAAGGCAGAAGTGCATCGCGGACAAGACCCATGAGTATCCTTAACATGGACATTGCAGAGTCTGACCCTTCCCTGTTCCAGAGGCTCTTCCACTAGGTGAGAAGAGATAGTAAGTTCCTGATGGCCAAAGTTAATATTTGCTCTATATTGTAGTCCCAGTTCTTTGCCAGATCTTACTCGGTTGTTATGGGGTAAGAAGCTGATTGCTTATCTTCCTCCTTGCTCTACTATGCAACCCCAAACGTAATGCAAAACTTCCACATTAGGCTCATTTGACCTGCTGATTTGGCTTGGATATGGTCATTGGTGTGCAAGAGTCGGGATATCTCTGCCATTTGATCATTTGGTCCGCAAGTTTTGCATCGGTTTCAGTTAACGGTGCTTAAGAAATGGATATTTTCCCTTGCGTGTGCTGTAGCCATCTGATCTGATTAGTTTTTTATTAGTTATGACGATAAATGCGCAGAAGAGACAGGATTTCGGCAAGATATATCTTTCTTTCTTATGGTGTTATTTCTTTGTATTAGGAGTATTGAGTCACAAGATAAATCATGTTGAAGCACTAATGCATCCTCTAAAACTTGCTATCAAGTTGCTGCAGCATTAAATGGTGAACTTTTTGCAGATGGCGGGGTAGAGATCAGAGGAATGACCGTAACAGGTGATGAGACGGATCGCAGGTCTGGGAAGGTGTTTGAGTGGAGAATTGAAAGCCTTTTCCCGACTGGGCTCCTCTCTTTTGAGCTGCCCAGACCCATTAATCACACAGTTCACCGGCAACTTCAGTGCGGATGGGACTTTCCAGTGATTCATAGAGAAGCGGATGGACAATCGGTAAATCTGGCAACTGAGGCTTCATAGGAGTATTGACTTCATAAAGGGAAAATGTCAGAGCGTCTCTGGGCACTTGCTAAGGCTCTTTAGTTATGCTTTTGTTAAGATAAGACTTTTCAAAAAGTTCTTTGTCTTGTACGTTAGTCCTCATCCATTCTACTAATGAGCTCTATTTGCCCTTTAAAGTATTGGATACTTGTTTTCCTATAGAGAATATGTTGCTTTGCACATAAAATCAGATTATGCAAGCAAGTTTATCTGGTTGTGATTTCTCGCTTGTTTTCTCATTACCTATGCCGAGGTACAGTAAGCCAGATGAAGAGTGTAAGATGTTCAGACCGTTGGGCTTTGTTTCAAATGGCTTTCGTCTACAATATCGGCACTTCCAAGTCCTAGATAAGTCCAAGGGTGTTATCTTGCTTTTCTGGTTTCTTGTCCTGATCTTACCTAGATTTGGTTCTATCACCGTGACAAGATAGAAGGGATTGAGTAAACCTTCATAAAGTCAGTATGCGCTCTGGGCACCTTGGATTGGACATACTATCCACGAGTGTCCTAAGAAGGTTGTTAATGGATGATTCTTAACTTAAAAAGGTAGTGTTTTCCTGTATTATGGAATTCAGGGCCCATCAAACAATCTCTGAGCGAATCTATCCATGAATCAGACTGTGTTGCCAAAGCACATCGAGCAATTGCATTTTAAGGGTAAAGGAGGATAAGGATCAAGTCAATTGAAGGAGAAGATGTAGAACTTAGTGCAGAATGAATACACGATCCTTTTCAACAAATCAGATGCCAAAATGACAACTAATTTTGTATCTTCAGGTAACTAAAACAAGGGAAACTGAGAAGGTACCGTAGACTAAATCAAGATCGGCTACTCTTAACAATCATGTTATGCATCATCTTCACTCTTCTCCAGTCAGAATCAGGTTATCAACTCAGAAGGCCTCTCATTCCATTCTTCAGATACCAACTGGCCAATATGTGGAGAGAGAATCTGTCAAAGAAGATACTTACCAAATCAGTTTGATCTAGAATAATCTCAAACAACAGAGAAACCCTGAATTCTGATATCAGAAAGCAAAAAATATCCACACATGCCAATGACCATACTAAACACTTCATCGATGACACTTACGATTTAACTTTCGGATGCATGTGCAAGCACATGATTAGGTACATATGAGACCATAAATGGGTCATTCCCAAAGAAGTCACAGCTAGGATTCAATTTAAGCAGAATTCGCAAATAAACTTACATTTTCTCTACTCAGTATTATAACTACTGATGATCTGAGGGAGATTGCTGTTGCTCTGATGTCTCGGGGCACATTTGTTGAGCCATGTACGGGTACATGGCAGGATCAACCACACCCTTACCAACAAACATCCCTGGAGGCCCAGCCTGACACACCTGCTGCGGCGGAACGTAGCAATAAGGTAGCCCATCCACGGGCCCGCTGGCAGGGAGCACTCCTCCTGGAACTGTCCCAAGCCCTTCCTCCTTCAGCTCCTCCCTAGGAACAATATCCACCAGAAAGTCAAAGACATCTGTCCGGGTGATTGCCGCTGCTATATCATTCTTCTGGAGCGTCCGCCTCTTGTTCTCCTCGGTGTGGTTCCAGGAGCGCAGTGTCAGTTCCAGGATGAACATCTCGCAGGCCCTAGCAAACACGATCGGTGCCTCGGCCGAGATCATCCTCACATCCTCGTCGGCCTTCATGATCTTCTTGATCCTGGCCAAAGGGAGGCTGTGGTTCTTGAAGTCTGTGACCCTGTCGATTTCTTGATACTGGTTTGCCCAGAAAGACTGGAGCTGTTGCTGCAGTTGCTGCTGCTGCTGCTGGTGAATTTGCTGATAGGCCAGTTGGTTATGTGCGAGCTGGGATCCTGGCGGCTGAGGCTGGCTAGTCGGCTGAATATGCGGGAAACTCGAAGGGCCGATCATCTGGCCTGGCTGATAAGGCATCGTGCCGTAGGGCAATTGACCTGCGGCAGGAACAACCCCAATCGGTGGGGGTTGACCGTGTCCTTGCTGATCCATCTTGATTCAAGCACAACTAAGAGCAAAAAAGAGATTAATAAGTATCGGCTGCTAACACAAATGAGACCAAACACTGTTTCAATCATGGTGTATGTGAGTTCGACATATGGAGGAGCACAGTGCTGTGAGTTCGATAAACGAAGCAAAAAGGAAACTAAAGGAATTCCACTTTAGCCCCTTTACGGACTGTGCAAGTGGGTGCAGAATAGAGAATAACGGCGCTCAGTTTCTGTCCAGCTTACACATAGTAAAGCTGTCAGATCTGACATTCTAACAAAGCACAGAAAGATCACGTAATCGTGCTACCAATTATCAGAGCCCTCCACAAGGCTAACGCAGAGCATATTGCCCCATCAGCATTCTAGATTCGGGGAACTTCTCCAGTAAAAAAAAAAGAGAGAGAGAGAGAACCAGATTTGTGAATTCTCTAATTCTTTGACCTCACTGCCCCCACGAAGCAAAACAATATATCCCAATTTCCAACGCACTACAATATAGAGCTGATGCCTTCTGCTACCACATGGAATGAAGGCAAAATCCACTGAAGGATTCGGCTGGTTCAAACATAAAAGAGAGAGGAACAAGAAAACCAAACACCAAGAAATAAAATCCCAGAAAATTCCAGCTATTCATGTAATTAACAGCGCGCCATCAATTCATAAAGCTGAAGAAGAAAACCAAACACCAAGAAATAAAATCCCACCAAACGGCTCCATCAGAACCGGCCTGAACAAGAGAATCTTAAACATTGAAAAACAAACCGAGGTACCATTATAGCTCAAACTAACGAGACCAGTCTCCATCACTGATGCATCAGATCCGAGATGTTTGGATCATGGGGAAAAAAAAAACACCGAGCCAATCAGAGCCCAGAAATCACCAACCAGGCATCGTACGAGCCCAGAAATCACCAACCAAGCATCGTACGAGCCCAAAAATCCGTGAGTCAAATTTTCAAGATTTCATGCATTCCACCGACGAATCTTTCCTCTTCTGTTTTTTCCTGCGTTTGCATGGACGTTTGTACAATTCAGGAAGCGGGACGAAAAGGGTGTACCTTCTTTTACGTGCAGACTCGAGTCCGTGGAAAAGGGGAGGAAGCCGGAAAAAAATAGCAAGAAAAGGCAAAATATGTCAGAGAAGCTTTTGGATCTGATACGATGTTCTTCTCCTGCGTGGTGAATGGAAAGTGTGTTGCAGAGAGATTAAAAGGAAAGGCTTTTTCCCAAGGGCGATCTCGTGCCGTACACAGGGGCAAGATCTGATCTTGGAACTTTGGTGTTTCTTATGTTTTGGTAATGATTGATGTCTGGTTTTGTTGCGACACATACCTAAGAACTCAACTGAAAAACACACCCACCAAAAAATAATAATTGCCAAGTAAAATAAATTTAAAAAAAAAAAAAAAAAAGAAAAGAAAAAGATTCTTCTGTCTTTCTGTTTTGTCACTTCCCCATTTTGTTATTTGTTTTCTTTCTTCTTATGGCGTTTTTGCCCTCGGATGGATCCAAATTTTACTGTCAATGTCACATGGACATGATTGTTCATGAGCCCGTTTGGTGCTCCATGTTTCCTCTAGATACAAATCTGATGACGTTATAGCAGTGAACTTTTGCACCACTGACTGAGAAAATGCGCTTCTGATAAAAGTAATTAGAAGGTTCGTGCATTTTCTAAGTTATCATGAAATCGGGTGAAAAAAAGGAAGCATCGGCGAACAGAGAAAAAATCACGCGTCCAGTCAAATCAATTAATGATTAGTTCAATTCGATAGTACTCCAGTCAAGATATGAGAAATGTTGCTTGAACTTTAAAAAAAGAAGATATGATCATACTTGCCATCACCTTAGTCCATGGGTGGTACTACTAATGAATGGGTTTTGGTGGGCCGAATATTTGCTTTTTGGAGTGTCCAGGAATGGGTCTTATCCTCTTCTGAGTCTAGAATGACTACATATGTGGTTATTTTTGGTCGAAAACTACATATGCGGTTCATTGAGGCTAAATCATTTCATTTTCTCAGGCTTAGTCTACATGATAATACACAGTTATGATGTAGCTAGAGAAGAGAAAGCAGACGTGGACCTGCGGCTGGACAATGCAATATTTTCTCTAGCTAAAGGATCATCAATTCATTCAATGAGGTTTCATATTGACAAAGTTCTTTCTGTGACCTGGCAATTGGTTAGGTGGCCTACGTGCAACTGAAAAGAGGCTAGTGTACGGATGGACAGTAGGATTTTACTGACAGCCAACATCATCCCCAGCCGAAAAGGAAGGAATTGTCTTTTGACTCTTTTTGCCACCAGATGATGATGGATCGAGCTCATTTTCTTAGCTTGAATAGGAATCTGAGACTAGCCTCAATACTTATGCAATAACCCAAAAAGAGAGAACCAATTACTAACTCCTCCACCCCCTCTTTGAGAAGATTAAGCTGTTCCTGAGCCAAAAATTGGAACATTGCACATTGATAAATCACCATTACTTTTACGTTAGTAGCATTTGGGCCGATTACTAACGTTTAATGGATCGTTTCGAAAATGCCACCTGTTCCGATAGTTTACCAACATTTACTGCTCAGCTTACCAACTGGGGGAAGTTTCCAAATCCGTGGTAGCTAAATGTTGGTGACTCACAGCTACAAAAATTTGCATGACCTAGAAAGAGGCAGCTTCCGACAAAGCAATTGAAGGATGCTCCAGCTACCAAATATTTTCCAAACACCCAGTTGAACCTAAAGGTACCCCTCGCATAATTGTATAAGCATTAACTTGAATGAGCATTGCATGCTTCCACTGATCTAAAAACCTACAATTGCCCATACAATTCCAGTAATCAAGTTCTCAGCAGTTCCAAAGACACAAAATTTCCCAATCATGTGATCACAAGCCATGCCCACACTACTGGGCAAGGGCAGAATGGAAAAGAAGACTACCTATTCTTTTAGATGTGTATTTTAATTTGGGAAATCAGCCGTCTTAGTGCCTAAACTCTAACTTTCTCCAAGAAGTTATATCCATAGGAATGCTCTAAGGCACAGCAACAACACAACAAGTCTTTCTCGTGTCTCATCTATATTCCTCTGGCAAGCGGTACCCCGGCATGACTATTTTGTCTGCAAACATTTTTCCCGTCTTGGCATCACATGCCAGTGCAATGTCAAGTTGAATTCTTTGCCACGAAGATTACCTCCCTATAAGAAAGATAAATGACAGTTAGGCTTGTGGATGTCTTAAAAGAGAGTGTAAAGAACTACTGATTCAGTGTAATGAACAATCACAATTCAGATAAAATTTGTTAGAAACTATTGTCAGAAAGACTGGAGTACCTGGTCAATTAGACGATACTTATTTGGTGTCTGGATCCAGAACTTTGCATGCTCTTTGGCAGGGATAATGCCATCCCACAAAGATACCTGTTCAGAGATGTTTCTACAGAAAATTAAGAGCATATTCACAGTCTTTGGTTGTTAAGCTCACGCGATCCAGTGCTGCAAGCATTGGGACTTACATAACTAATGTGCCACGAATTGGCAATTTATGCTAATTTTTAGCACCATCAACATCAGTGAATGCGAGTGGTTTCACATATTCATGAAGAAAAAATGCCGTTGATCAGAAAATATCACCAAACTCTTGCTTTTAAATGTCCTCCTAAGTTTACCTGATTCAATGAATTCTTTGGGGTTTCATATTCTGCTGCTACAAAGACAAAAACCTGCAAACAGTTCAAGCAGCTGTTTAATAATATTTTTCTTCTTTTTGTAATCAACTTATAATACAGGATATAGCTCAATGGCTTCAAGCAGATAAAGAAATAGGCTGTGGTAGCACAATTCTTTATTTCAAATTCTCTATCTTTACGGACTAAGTGAAATCTCTTTTCTTGACTTCTCTGAAAATAGCAGAGTTCCATTACTGAAGAAATGAAAAATGATGTGATTCCCTACTTGCATGGGTGCTTTAAATTCACATGACCCCTAAAGGCCACAACTTTCAAGAACTACATGGTATGTGCTATTTCTAACCTGCTTAGCGTTCCATGTAAACAAGGACTGCAAGTCTGCCGTTATATTCAAGGTCAAGCTGACCTGCGTACAACCAAAAAAAGAAAGTCCAGTCAACCAATAAATAATTCAAATTCATTCAGAAAAAAGAAAAAAGAAAAAATTGTGTAAACCACGACATCAATCTCATAGGTCCATGAAACATAGTAAATACAAGAGGCAAAAGATGTGAATGGCCAGCAATGGATGAGGCAGGACAACAACGTGAGAAGATCGACCAAATGACCAGGTAAGACAGATATAACACGCAGATGAATCAATCTACATATACTCAAGAATTTATCGTTCCAGTGTAAAGTTTGCAGTACTCTTGACTCCAGTACCATCAGAAATAAAAACATAACAGGCACCCAAAAGATGTTCATATATAACAAACCCAGTCACGTACATAAGTAAAAGCACGGATTACCAGCTGATTCAAGAAAGCCCCAACTGCCAGACTACTCAAAATGATCATAGCAATGAATCTACTGATTGTGGCAACCCCCAGGTAGCTTTTAGCAGAATGAATGTTTGTTGCAGATAGCCAAAAACCAAGAAAAAGCATCATACCTCATCATTCCCATCAGGATGTCTCTGAAACCAATTAATATTCAAAATCTGCACGCATTGCAAAATCCATTGATCAAACAAAATGAACAAAAACATCAACTAACCCACTGTGCCAATTCATCATCTTACGTATCGACGGTACAATCATGAAAATAAGAGAAGAAAGCTGCATCTCAAAATTATCAACAGAAGCACGACAAAGTTCTATTTGCGTTAAAAGAAAAGAGCACTTCAGTGCCCACAAAGACCTATATATACAAACAGAGGCAAGAAAAATGAAAAACAAAACATCCAAGCTGTTGAAAAGATGTGACATAAAATGCATCAAAGAAGTAATTTACGAGGAATTAGACAAGTGAAATGATATCAGGGGAATGAGCTCATGGCATTACAAAGGAACCTCCTCCTCAGTGGACTGTGATTATGATCCCAAAACAGCCAAGATCAGACCTTCACGAGCTTCAGATGTTGAGACTTTGCGTTTTTCTGATGTTGGTTAAGTAATGAAAGCTATATATTTCCGACCAAAAAAAAAAAAAAAAAAAAAGACCTTCACGAGCTTGTCCAAAAAAGCGCAGCAAAATCAAAGTTCACAGGCATCCGGCCAATCCTCCAGATTTTCTATCGAGGCGATCCATGCAATAAAGGTCACGCATTTCCCGGTTCTTTCACAGAATCAATCAAGGACAACATTACAGAGAACATCATCGCGACGAGAGGGATGGACCGGACATAATAAAAGAAGCACGCGCTCGGCCTCCGATAAACCACCTAGGACTCAAAACTCGAACATCCACGGAACGGATCGAGGGGCGCAATCGACGGAAGCAAGACCGCGGCGGCGGAGAAGACAACGAGAGCGAGGGAGCGAGCGAGCGAGCGACCGACCGACCTGGATTTCGGCGGAGGGAGAAGGGGAGTTGAGGTTGTCGGAGAGGGAGGCCATGGCGCACATCAGCGCCAGGATGGTTAGGGCAAACGTCAGCAGAGCGTTCGCCCGGTAGCCGAAGGAGTGCATCGCTTCTCTCTCTCTCTCTCTCTCTCTCTCTCTCTACTGTGTTCCGATGAGAGAGAGAGTAGCGCGTCGGAGGTGGCGTTTTGGTGGACCGGCGCGGCGGTGGCGGTCGGGAATGGCTGGTGACGCTGTAGACGTTCGCTGATTGGACGGAGGCAGCGAAGTGGGGGCCACCCATGTGTGTTAAAATGCTGACGTGGCCTTTCTCTTCGTCTCAGGCCCGAACCTATATTGGGCCGGATGCAGCCCCAAACTCGCAAGGCCCGAATGCTCCATTTCGGACTAATCGGGCCGGATTGGTCACCGATATTGAGAAAGAAAATGGGGAAAACCGGTTTTATTTTTTATTTTATTCTCCCTTCCTGTCCTTTAATCCTTTTTATTATCTTTCTTTTTGGCGCTAGGGTGTTTATCGGTCCATAAATAGAAATTGTCTTATTCGTCGTGACTAAGAGTCTCCGAACCTTAAATTGCTATTCATTTTTATTAACATGTTAGATTGTTTGAATTATCGACTAAGAGTGCGTATGGTTATGTTTTTGTTCCCGAGAATAATTTATGTTACGCAAATGAGTTTTTTGAGTAGAAAAACAGGTTTGATAAAAAATAGAATTGCGTTCGGCAAGACCTTAAAAATTTCTATTCCAAATTTTTGTCATTTAATTATAAAAATGCCTGCGGAGACTTAGCAATTCATGTTTGGATAAAGCTAGGCTTTTGTAAAGATTTGACTGATCAAGATATTCTGAGATGGCATCAAAAAATCCAACTTAATAGTTAGTTAAAGATGAACAACAAGATTGATAATAAATCTTTAGGCATTATAATAAACATGTGTATATACCTTTTGAGCTTTATTAACTCAAGAAGAAAAGAAAACGTTGCCTAGTGGAATAGGCAAGGATGAAACAACTAATAGAGGAGACTGGCAAACTCATCAAATCTTCAAGTAAATGACATTGGAAATCCATGGAACACAAAGAACACAAGACAATTGGTTATCTACTTATTCAAAGCCATCTACTTTCTATTAAAATAGAATTGCAAAATGGCAGATTATCTTGAAAGATGTTTACAACAAAATCTCAAAGGAAGAAAGCATATTTTCTTAGTGAAGTCACCAAGCTGTTGGCACCTAATATTGTCCGTAAAAGAAAACAACATTAAAAAATCCATATGGTAAAGCCTTAAGAGCTTATTCAATTTTGAATCTAAATTTCATCAAAAAAATTTCACATTTTTTATGCTAAACTAATTCTAAACTAAAATTAACACTAAAATCTAGTAAATTACTCAAAATCTAATTTCTAAATTTCTTTCTTTTTTTATTTTTTTATTCCGAAAAATGGGGACTCGAATTAGGTTGGGAGACCCTAATTCGGATTTAGGTCTCATCCGAACCTTGTGTCAATTGGGTAAAGACAAGCATAATGTTAAGCTAAGTTTGTTAGTCTAAAATGACCTTATTTCTCCTTTTGGTCCTAAGAACAAAAAAGTAATTTTTTAATATTTCTTGTTTCTGTTCCAAATTTTTTCCCTAGTTACTTTTTAATTATAGGGAATATAAATATTAAATGACGAACACAAATGGATTTATGTTCTTTTCTAGTTTCGGGGAGAGAACAAAAGAACAAAAAAGCAAATAAATGGAAACGTCACCAAATGCCCTCTTATTAGCATAATGAGTCTATTCAAGAGCATGGAGTACTCGAGAAATAGCCAAATCGAAACAGTTCATTTGATTGAGGTTCCGGATGAAGAAAGGAAAATAATGTTACGTAAGACAGAAACTAAGTCGTTCTTATATCCATACCAAAACTTTGGCAGCCAATGCTCTAGATGGACCCGTTTCAGCAAGCGTGGTTAGGGCAACCTCAGCTGCTGACTATTCTGCTTGCCTTAACGTAGAGCAGAAAGGAGGGCTTTCAAAAGTCTCTCCATTGAAGTCGACTGTAGCTTTAAATCGAGAGGCGTGGCCTGGCCCTTCCCGGATGCAAGAACAAGAGGGCAAGTTGAAGCAGCTTTTTCTGAGAATAAACCCCATTGATTGGCTGGTCTTCATTGCTATTTGGCAGAGCGTATATTAGTCTCTCCATATAACCCACGACAAGTAGGCAAGCTTTATGTTCTTTAGAGGAGGCAAAGAGTAAACAGTTTGCATATAAAGAAATCAACTTAATGAGAAGTTGTCTTTATTGGATCCTTAGCAAACCTGAAGGAAGTACACAGAAGACCCGATTCGTTTGGGGTGTTTGTCCTTCTTCTTTGTTTGATTGATTTCATTCTCGATTGAATCGTCACCGCTCCGATTGAAAAGAAGTGTCGAGTGCTGTAAAATCGAAGAAGAGCCGATGATTCATCTGTTGGAATGCTCCAAGTATGTTGGGTCCTCTGTCATTTATGGGCATCACCATTAAGCAGAAGCTCGCATCAAAGAACTGGGAAACATTTCTCTGCGGAAGAAAAAGATTAGCTCCTTCAAAATGGTATGTCATGCTTGGAGCGGTGAAATTCTGATGAGGCATATCGTAGCACAAGTCCAAATCGCCTGGTTGAGGAGGGAGAGGATGCCAAGAATAATGCCTTTCGAAATATTCGATTATTTTCTCTTTTACGACCTTATAGGCAGTTTGAACAAGAACCGAATTAGGACTTCCTGTGTCCAAAATGAACCCACCTGTGTGGTCCGGTCTCATTCGAAAAATTTTAGGATCTACGTTTAGGCGCTTCCCGTTGATATTAATATCATTAACTTTAACCGCGTATTGAATTACGTTAGGAATCAATCTAGTCGTCAAGAACCAGAATGTCTATCCATTTGTGCGTCATCCCCAAAATAGAGAAACGAGTAAGCGCCATCGTCGTGAAGCGGAGGGTAGCAATACAATATGCGGTTTATCGTCTCATTGATATATTGCATAAAGATACATCACCTTCCCAATCCCAACCCAAATATCCCTCCTATGTTGTTATTTCTTCCGCTCTTAGCCCAACCCATGTTACAATTGTCCAGACCACAGCCAAACACGGTGTTGAAAAATCTTTTGGGAGATCCCTTATCGAGAAAGAGGAAGGAAGGTGTTTGATCCGAGCTGGCCCCTTCTACAGCAATGGCCATCTCTAGATCCAATGTAAATCAGATCGTACATACAAATGTCGTTTTTACATGGATGAGGAACACAAAGGGGATCATCACAAGGTAATGGCCGATATGATTTTGATTGACTTTTTTTGAAGTTACCATTGCGTTAAGAACAAGCAATGGTTGCATCCTTCATATTGCATCCGTGTATTAACACTACCTGTATCTACCACCAAGGTCGGGTAATAGTAATGTGGCCAACTGTCAGAGTGGTTAAGTAATAATTCATAGTATTCGCAGTAATCAAAGGTTGTAGTGCATTGGAGATATGGTCTATGGACTCCTTCAGGTCCATTGAACTGGAAGAAACAATGGATTCAAGTCGGCACACACGACCTCGAGATATCTCAGAGATCCTTTGATATCTTTCTTTTAGGGTGAGATTCTTAGGAAAGTGGGTGGTGTCAAATCCATCTATCGGGATGAGTTTGATAGTGAAACCATAAGTTTCCAAAGGCTTACCGGTAATGAGGAAGCAAATGAGGAAAGGCACTATAGTTATATGTAACATTGTCATTGTTTCTCAGTTTTTGTTGTTGTTAAGTAGGCATCTGCTTCAGAATTGGTCTTATAAGAGTCCTCATGTAGTAATATTATTCTTCCTTTCTCGCCCCTAATAAATTATGTTGAGAAAAAGTTAAATGTAACGGCTCATCCCAGATGATGGAGATAAATCGGATTTCCTCTAATTAATACCCTCCAAAAAGTTAATGATCCATGTTTATTGTGAAAATTTTCATTTTGCAAAGTCAACTCAACTTGTGCCTAAGATATCCAAGTTCCAATATGAATCCTATATTTTTCCTCGAAATCAATATAGGACACTTGTTCCCAATTTAACCTACAACCTACCCACGACCCGTAGGTTCTTATAAGCTATCCTAGTGAGTTCGTCAATTTCCCACGGTCCTGAACCTAATACTCTATTGAAATTTTTTATCGTATGAGAATTTCTTGAATTACCATAAATTCAAAGAGAAGAAAAAAATAAGTGTGATATACACGGTTTAAGTATATGTTGTCAATAACTTCTTAGAGTGATCAAACATTAACTAAAATGCAAACAAATATCCTTTTTGTTCTTCTCACAAAAAGAGTCCGCAAGTTACATTAAAGCATGTTTTTCTCAGGCTTCCATTGCTTCTCAACGTATATTTCTATCTCTTCCTTTCAAAAGGCTCTCGTAATTAAAAGAAAATGAAATCCCGAGATTGAGATAGTTAATTTGGAATCTTGGGCCTCTCTAGCTGGTCGTTGGCGATCGGTCGCTGGGTGAGGTCCTGTAACTTCGTCGGAGCCTCGCTAGGCCATCAGTGAGGCTCAACCTCGCTCAAATGGCACAAGGCCGACCTTGCCCTAACCTAGCAAGGCCGAGTCTCACAGTAGCTGGCAATGAGGCTTGGCGTGGTGGCCAGGCGAGCTCGCCTAGCTAGTCGCCAACCATCACCGTGGTCGGCAACTAGTAATGGAGAAGGAGAAGAGAAAAGAAAAGGAAAAGTAGAAAAGAAAAGAGGAAAAAAAAAAAAAAGAAGAAGAAGGAAATTTGGCTTGATTTTGGAATTGGTCCCGAGAATAAAGAAGTATATTTTTTTTACTTTTTGATCTATTCCAAATTTATTCCCAAGAACAAAAAAATTACCAAACTAATTTTCATTTGTTTTTGTTCTAGGAAACAAAAGAATAAAATTAGTTACTATTTTGGCCAATTAGGACGCGTTTGGTAACCATTATATTACCGGAAACAAATTCTGATCAGAAATGATTTTTTATTTATTCTGCTTTTGAGAATAATTTCTAAGTATTTTAAGACATTTGGTAACTGTCTAAAATTTTTATTCCTGAAATAGAATTGCGTTTGATACCGTCCTCAAAATTTCAACTACAAACTATTTTCTTTTAATTTTTCACTTTTGCTCTTTTTTTTTCCTCCTTTTGTTTCCCTCCTTCTTCTTCAAGCTCTGGCTGATGACCTCTCCAGAGCATCGCTGGCCCTCGGTGAGGTCGCGCCTCGTCGGCCGAGTGGCCTTGCTAGATCTTGGCGAGGTCAAGCCTCACCTAGTCATGGCTCGGCCGAGCCTCGCCTTCACCGGTGGCTGGGTGAGCCTGCTCAGCCAGGTAAGGTCGCTAGAACTCGGCCAACTAGTCATCAGCAATCGACGGTGGCGGCGGTGGCGGAAGAAGAAGAGAGAAGGAAAAAGAACAAGAAGAAAAGAAGAGAAAAGAGGAAAAATAGGTTGACCTAATTATGGAATTATTCTTGAGAACAAAAAATCAATTTTTTTTTTTACTTTTCGATTCTATTCAAAATCTATTTTAGGGAACAAAAAATTTACCAAATGGATTTTTGTTCCAAATCTACTCTTGGAAATAAAAGAATATAAATTTTCATTGTTTGGCAAGTTGCCAGATGCACCCTTAACTACTAAACCCTTAGTGCGGCCTTAATTACAAAAAGGTTGCTTATTGATGCGAGTTTCTTTAATTACGTCAGGTAGCTTTAAGGGAGATGGCATCTCACAATTTGAGGAATTGTAGGGCATAACCTCATAAATATCATTCTTAAATTGCCTAATTGAATGACGTAATATAACATGAAATATGCATGATTTGCCTTAAAATTAGAGCCATATACATCGGATTACAAAGTTAAACTTCAATCTAATTTCTTCAATTCTGCCTGTTGCACTCACATAATAATTGATTGAGGATAGATGAGACTATCCAAAAAAAAGTACGTGAGGCAAAAATAATTACTGTTTTGCATAACGTACTTTATAGATGGAGATTTCTTGATAAAACAAGATCGGGAAAATTACCAAAATGGTCTTATATCTCTTGTAATTTTTCAATCTTGAACCTTTTTTTTTTTTGTTGGCTAATTTAATCTTAAACCTTTTTGTAATTGTATCAAATAAGTCTATTTAGTCAAATTTAACCGACAGGTATTGACATGGATGTCGGTTAACGCAGACATGACAATTTTTTAAATATATATTTATTTTTCAGATTTATTATTATTATTATTATTATTATTATTATTATTTGCTTTCTTCTTCTTCCTTTGGCTAATCGCTAGATCGCCAGAGGCTACAGCCAGCCGAGGTCTCGCAGTTTGCCGGGTGAGGTCGAGCTTGCCTAGCCATGGCGAGGCTTGTGGTCAAATGGACTAAATTAGCACAATCACAAAAGATTTAAAATTGAATTGGCAAAAAAATAATGGTTTAAAATTAAATTGGAAAAATTACAATAAGTTTATGATTGTTTTGCTAATTTCCCAGACAAGACCAATTAAGATAAATAAAACAAACTCATGCACACATGTGTTAATTAGATAACTTTTCATTCTTTTGTTTCCTTGTTTTTTTATTGCTGACCAAAGATTGTTTTGTTGTTACGGTTGAATTTACATTTATTGTATTTATTGTATGATTTTCATTTTTAAAAGTCAAATTTGTGCTCTTTTCCTTCTATATTTGCGAAGTTCCAAATAAAATCTAACGTTAATTAATAAAATTTACTCAAGAAAAAATCCGAACTCTAAATTTTCGCAATTAATCTCTCCCGCTAGTCCTTCGGCCTTCACCACCCCCCCAACCCACAACAGCCACCACTTTTAGGGGTGAGTATTGATTTAGAGTCAACCCTAGATCAACCCAACCCTACCAATCTTGGTCTGGTTCCGGGAGTATTAGGTTGATCCTTGGTCCTAAGATATCGGACCAACATTGTGCGGGCGATCCTCGGTCCTAGGAGTTTAGGGTCACTCCAACCCAAACTAACTATGACTATATATATTATATATAATATATCTAAAATATATTTTATATATTATATATCTAATTAAGTCAAATGATGTCAACAGCATTAAACGGCTTTTTAGTGAGGAGTCAAAGTAATTTTACATCGTTCTTAATAATTTCGACTTTTAATGTTTTTTACGACATCAACGGTCATAATTTACAAATGAGGAAAATGTTTATATGAGGAGTCCTCATGGCATCCAAAACAACGTAAACAGCTCCTCACAGTATCTCCTCAAATATTCGTTCTCTTCTGTCTTCTTTGTCCTTTTAGTCTTCAATTTGCCAAGATCAAAAGAAATAACTTCTTCGCTCGCCACTCAACACTTGCCTCTCTCACTTCTGGTTGCTCACCCTACTTGTTGCTTGCTGCTCCCCCTGCTCAACGCTCACGCTGCTTGCTGCTCGATGCTCGTCCCATTTGATGCTCGCCACTCATCTCTCTTCGTTGACCTCACTTGTCGCTAGACCCGTTAAACGGGTGGGTCGGGTCGGGTTTGGGTCGGGTCATAAATGGTCCGACCCAAATCGACCCATTTAACCCGTTTATGACCTGTTTATTGCAATGCAAAAATTTTGACCCATACCCGACCCGCCCCATACCCAACCCATACCCGATCCATTTAACTAAACTTAATTTATTATATTTATATATATATATATATATATATATTAGATATATATATTTAAAAAATGATATTGCTAAAATAATTTTATACAATACAAATTTAATGGACAATTTTTATAATTTTTAAAATAATTATTTTAAAAAGTTGAATTTTAATTATTTTTATTTTTTAAATATAACTTTTCTTTTTCTTTTTTTTTTTTTTCTTCTTCTTCTTCTTTGGCCGGCCGCCGACCACGACAACGGTTGGAAATCGGCCACAAGCAAACCTCAAGCTCACTCGACGAGCTCTAGAGGATATATATATTTTTTTTTCTGCAATATGATCGAGCAAATTATGTAAGTATTCTCACAAGGCTTCGAATGTAAAAAGTGAAACCAATCTATCCTTCTCTAGTATCATTTTTCCAATTGGCCAAGTGACCGATTTTTCTAAAGAATTTTTTTTTTTATAGATGGAATGTGTCTCAATGGATGTAAGAATTTAAGGAATATTAGTGCAGTACTTTGATAGTTGAGCAAGTGTCTATAGATCTTCATGAGCCCCTTTTGCCAAGAGCATTGAACAAATAACTTTGATGCAACATTCTCTACAGGTGCCACCTTTATGCCTAGACTGATTTTAAGAGGTCACGAGTATTGAAATTTTCCACTAACCCACGCTCCGTCAAGCGGAAAGGAATCCCAGAAGGATCTCATAATTGAACAGCTCTTATTCATTGCCAATCTCTCATCACTGATACAATATCCGCACACAGCAGAAGCAAAATATACATCAAACAAAACGAACGTAGGGTAGTCTCAAGACTAAAAGATTTCAATCTGACTTAAAACAGGGGTACATCATATGCTGATTATTTATGAAAACTCATATGTACTCAGAACTCCATGAAGCCTCTGCTGCATCATCTTCATCAAGCTGGCTGTGAAATCGAGTTCCCCCTATCTTCCTAGAATGGACTTGATCCACCAAACGCCTTTGGTGTCCTTGGGTCCTTCTTCTTCCAGTGGATTGTCGCTATGTGGAGTCTTGTGGAGCTTGCTCACGTCATACCCTTCTTCTTCAGCCTTCCAAACCAGCTGATTGTAAATTTCTTCGTCCATACGGCTCTGTCTACTCAGTATCTGCAAAATAGAAAAGCCCACCAATCAGCCAACGAAAATGCAAAAAGAAAGAAACAAGAATCAGAGCCCAACTCGTAATCACCACAAACCGCCCCATGAACATCAATCCCAATGGAACCATTAACACGAAAAGACAACCTGCTCTAACAATGCAATTCAGGCACTCTTCCAAATTCGCAGCAGAAAAAACACACATCAACCCATCACAGAACAAACCACTTCCACAGTTGAATCAACTCGAGCAAATTCACCACTTCCGCAAACGAATTGACAACACTAAGCAACCAGTGATCGATCAAACATGTCGTCGCTTATTTTGACATAATAAGCCTCAAGCCACAACTAAAAAAGGCAACTCAACACAGACAGCAACAAGGAGAAAAGGGTAAGTAAAGTCAAGAATCCTCAAACCAAGCGAAATTAAAGAAAACAAAACTCATCCCCTTGGAAGCTCAAGAAAGGGTACTAATCCCAATTCTCATCTTCAAGAAGTCCTCACAACCCACATCACAGAGCAGAGACAGAAACCCAGGAAGCATTACAATTGTGGACCTGCATGACTCAGCAGCAAAAACCCAATTATGCTTTGGGTTTTCCTTTATAGTCGATGTTGAATGAAGATGTCGATTGACGTGCTTCACGAAATTGAGAGGAACGCCCTAGTCTAGCTGATCCGCGAGACTAATCGTGGCGCTAAAATTCCCGATTGATTGAATGGACAAATTCCATATGGCTGTTGCTGGAAGTAGTCCCTCGACTCCCTCCCTCCTTCTTGGAACACCCGCTGCTGACTAGCACAAGCGACCCTCCTCCATCCTCACCAACCCGAACCCTACCGCTGGTGGTGACACTGCGACGATTGAGTTGTTGGAAAACCTCGGCCACTAGAGATGGGTGGCAACAAGGCGACGATGGGCGGTGGCAAGGCAACGATGGGTGGCGGCAAGCGGCGACGAGGCAATGGAGGTGGCGGCGAATCGAAAGCGAAGAGGGGGTTGGAGAATCGTCAATCGTGGGCGTGGCCTTCGTGGGTTACTGGGTTTATTTTGATGGGTTGGTAAATGGGTCTTAAATGGGTATATAGTAGACCCATTTAAGACCCAGTCCTTTTATTTTTAAAACCCACGTGGGTGTCTTGGGAAAAAAAGGCTGACCCATTAACTACCCATTTAAGCATAAATGGGTCGATAAATGGGTTTTCTACCCATTTAACAACTCTACTTGTCGCCGAATTATTTGGTCGGTCTGGTCCTCGGTCACATTTTCAAAGAGTACAAAAAATGAAACAAAAAAATTATTACTTGATTCCAGGTTGGCCCTGGAACCGAACCGAACTTATTGAGTTGGTTTGGTTTGGTCTTTGATCGCCTTTTTAAGGAGTATAAAAAATGAAACAAAAAAATTATCAATTAATCTCGGGTTGACCTTAGAACTAGACCAAAATGATTGGGTGGATCTGGTCCTCAATCCTAGGTTCAAGAGGGTCAATCATCGGTCCCAAAAATTGAGAATCAACATTGTGCAAGTTAGTCCTAGAGTTAAGGGGTGGATCCGCCCAACCTGGACCATACTCACCCCTAACTACCCTTCCCCTCCACCCTATAATAATAATAATAATAATAATAATAATAATAATAATAATAATAATAATGAATTAATCCTAACCATTCAATTGAATTCTTGCAGAGGCATCAACCTCTCAAAAGGGTTACTTTAAGATATAAAGTTACAACCTAAATTTAGAGAATACTATTCGATTAAATAATACGACTTCTAATCTTTTCTCTGTAAACTAAATTCGGCATTCATTCTATCAAATTTAAGAGCTGGACTATGACTTATGTGTGCAGTAGCAATAGATAAGAGAACATGAAATATCTCTTCCAGAAATCATTTCTTGCCTTTTCTCCCAGTACATAATAAATAGATGCTTTTTAATTAGCCTACACGATCATGGCCCAAAATGGTACTTATTTGAAATGCTACGATTGCTATTTAGCAGTGTTGTTACACCTATAAAGCTCTCTGATCCATGCGATCCATACCATATAACCAATCCAGAGGCATGCAAGTACACTTCACATTGGAGGAACTTAATGAAAATTTATCTATATCGTAATTACTTGTTAATAGCAATTATAAAAGAGAGTTACATTGGTGCGTTTGGAAGAGCTTTACGGAAATGCAAAGTCATTTCCCCAGACATTTTTTTAGCTTAAGTTCCATTTGGGCAAAACAAATATCGTTTGGTTAAGTGACTTTTGAAATATTTTTGCAAAGTAGCTTTGAAGTAGAAATAGAAAAAGAAAAGGGCAAAACAATGGTATGGCTACTGGAGGATGGAGATATCCCATCCTGGAAGCAAGCCTGGCCGAAGCAAATCCATTGCCTGCAAAGATGTTTGGTGGCATGAGGCGCCTGGTGGTCTCTGCTTTGTAGTTCTCAAGTTCTCTCTTAGTGAAAAAAACACCTAAATCAAAGTTTTCTTCTCTGCTTCTTCTTCCTGATCGTCACTCTATCCTCTTATGCTCTTCCACGATACCCTACATGAACTTATCCCTCTTCTCATATAACGCCATCATCCTCTTTTCGGACGAGTTCACCCCCAATTCATCTTAAAAAGGGCAAGCAATCACCACCAATGTTCGTGCTGATCCTGACTTGAATATGAATGGTCTCGTTTATGATCTCCTTGAAGGTGAGGCAAGGTGATGCCAAGGGCCGTGCAACCTAAGGCCCTAAAGTGTGGTGGCATTTAGGTCACGTGACCTTAGGCAGCCTAGGCAGTGAGGGTTGCTCGACCTTGGCGACCCTCGCTCGAGGTCGGTCATGCCCCCTCAAGTGGCACAAACGATTTAATGCCTAGGGTTATATGACCTCCAAGATCCAAACCCGTGCAAATCTAGACCCTTGGGCTGCACATGATAACGTTTCCGTTTCTCCCAATTTCTATTCTTTTGTTCCCCGGAACAAAAAAGGAACAGAAACCTGTTTGGTAACGCCAAGTTATTTTTCTATTCCGGGGAATAGAAAGTTAGCCCATGAATAGATTTGTAGTAGAAACGAGAAACAAAAAAAAATTGCTTATGTTCCCGAGAACAATTTTTAGAAATAAGTGAATTTTTTTTTTCTTTTATTCTTCTTTCTTGCCGCGGCCACCTTCAACCACTCAGAGCCACCATCGACGCCGCTGCCGGTCGCCGGCCGTCGCCTGCCGCCACCGCTGGCTGTCACCGCCGGTTGCTGCCACCGTCGGTCGCCGCCTGCTGCCACCGGCCGTCACCACCGCCCGCCACCGCTGCCACCCACCGCCTGCGGTCGCCACCACCCGGCGACGGCGGGCGGCGGCGGTTGGCTGTCGGCGATCCGTGAGCAAAAATAAAAAATGAAGAAATACAAAAAAGAAATTGTTGCGTTACCAAACATATTTCTATTCTTTTTCTATTACAAGAGTAGAAATTTTGTGTAGTTACCAAACGGGTTCTTTTACTCAGAAATTGTTCTCCGGAATAGAAATAGAAAAGAACTATTTCTGAAAAAAAAACTCTTCCCAGCCAAGAAGCGTCATGCGCACCCTTGGTGACCTTCAATCACCGTTGCCTATTATTAGCAAGCTAGCAAGGCATCAAACCCGCGACCAGATCTAGAATGTACGGAAGATGTACAATGATTTTGAGGGTTAAATTTGGAATATGAATATATTATTGAGGTAAAATTGAAATAAAAATGATTCAGTAATTCTAAAAGCAGCATTACCAAAAAATGTTATATGCCAAAGCTGGGTGGGACTTGCATTGGGTTACCAAACACCTCAATTTTTTCCTTGCAACCTTTGAAAGCCTAAAATCCTTTGATAAAGCTACGTCAAATGCATCCTATTTTTTTAAAGTTGGCATCATACTTACTTCCTTAGATCTCTAAATCATCCATTATTACGCATGAATTACAACCAGGAATGTCCAATTCATGTCTATGTTCATCATTTACTTGCTAGTCTCAGTTTTCATGCAAATGCCAGCTTTCAATAGGAACGCGAATTGTTCAAAAGAATAACAAACTTGGGCACAGTACGTACCATACTAAACCTTCCATATTTCAAATTTAAAGGAAGGCCGCCAATCTAATTACAATACTGATAGCTCAGGAAACCATGAACTCTCTCTTCATGTCTTTACAAAATGTAATTGGGTGGGCAAAACCTATTAAGAGCTGCTTCTTAGGCTTTACATGATGCTGCAGCTGTCGGTGTTCTCATCACTGAACATGTGTGTGTAAGGATCAGAGTATCCTCTTGCTGTTGCTACCATGGACATGGGCTGCTGGTGGTAGTTCATCATGGGTTGTGGCCTCCCATACATCATGGGCATGGGCCTCATCATCTCATTCCCATGAGCCCTTTGCTGGTTCATCATCATTGCCATGGCCATCTGATGTTGCTGGTTGTATGCATTTCCTGGGCCTGCCATTGGCCCATATCCACCACCATTCATGGCCATAGGTGCAGGTAGTCCTTCAATTGCAGGGAAGTTCCTCATCTGGCCCTGGTGGCCCATCGGGAAGTTACCCATCTGCTGTGCCGGAGCCCCGAACCCCCGCCCCCACCCCCGCCCCCGTGCGCGCCCCCGCCGCCGCCGCCACGGCCAGATCCACCCTTGCCTCTGCCCGGATTAGTGAAATCAATGTCAAAGCCAGAATCCTTCTTCTTGGTTCCATTCGTCCAATCATTCTTGCCTCCACCACCACCATTGCTATAGTTTCTGTTGATAGCTCCATTCTTTGGCCCACTTTGCTTTAAAATTCCTCCGTTGAAGCCGTTTTTGCCATTTTTGCCTCCATATTTGTCATTGTTCCCTCCTTTGCCACATTTGCCATCATTTTTCTTGCCATGGCCTTTTCCCAACATGCTGAAGATACCGCCTTTCTTGGTTTTCTTCATTCCCTTAGTACCTGTTTGCCCATGAGGAGCGCCACGGCTGCCCTTGATGGACGGCTTGCGCGGTGTGCGAGGACCCACATCGAGCTCAAAATCGTCATCGGAATCATAGAAACTACCATCATCGCTCACATAGTCCTCGTCATCCTCATCGAGATCGAACGTGACCGATTTCTTAGCTTTGGGAACCACCTGCATCATTTCATTGGACCCTTTTGGCTGGAACTGCCCATATCCATATCCAGTCCCACCACCCTTTTGGAAATTCATGTCTCTCTCACCACCATTACGGTTGGAGAACTCAATCTGCATGTTCTTGAACTGGTTGTTGAGGTGGTTCTGGTTTTGGAAGCTCCTTTCTTGAGCTCTCCATACCTCTGCATGCTTCCCTGACTTTGCGAGCTTCTTGATCACTGTCCTGGGATCGATATAACCCATCACCATCACCTTCCCGAGCTCCGCATCAATGGAAACATTCTGCACCCCTATACGAAGACATTTCATGAGAAACAGAGATCTAGCGACGATGGCTTTACCCAAATCTGATTTAAACAGAGAACCAGGGCAAAGAGAAGGTGAAGTACCATTTATTTTCTGCACTAGCTTCCTCACTTTCTTCCTACAGCCATCACAGTGTATGTTCACTCTCAGGACACAAGTCTGCAAAAATCCAAGCCCGGTCATGCTGAGATCAAATAAACACACTCGAGAACCAGCTAATTTGTGTCGGTGAGTTTCGCTATTCGAAAGGAGTAGAATTAAGAGTAAAGAAAACACTACCTGAGGCCTTAACGGGCCTTGCTGCTTCAGCATTCTGGCTTGGCCAAGAGAAAACTGATCAGGAACAGAGAACAGAGAGGCTCTCTCGAGCTTCAGAGGCACTTGACAAGCAGTTTACCAAGTACCGTGACTTATTAGCTCTCTCTCTCTCTCTCTCACTCTCTCGGGAAGAGATAAATATCGTGAGACAGAAACAAGGAATCATCAATGATGTGTTTTTATAACGCAAGAGAGGAATGTGAAATGCCATTTGCACCTTTGCTTTTTTCTCCTTTTTCTTTTGGCTCTTTTGGGACGCTGGTTTTTTTCTCTGCTTTTGCTACCAAGTTACCGTTGATCCATCTAAAAAGAATCAAATCAAGAAGGAGGAAATTGCATAGATATTACGAGGTGCTTTTGTCTGCGAAAGTATGTGTAAACAGGGAGGATAAGAGAGAGAGAGAGAGAGAGAGAGAGAGAGAGAGAGAGAGAGACCCACCACTACAGCAAAGAAAGCAAATTATGTTCCTAAGTCCAACATATATTTTCCGGTCAGAAAACTGCCTTTCTTTCTCCCTCTCGTTTGGCAGTCCAACCTTTGACTGAGCTCTTTTGTGTCCTCACGCCCTGGAGAATACACAAGCATCTTGCATGCATTTGTTAGCCCTAAAGAGAGAAAAAAGAACATGTATTTTCACCATTCATGCTCATCGATAGAATATGAAGTTAAAAAAAAGTCGGGCGTGATTTTCTTGAACTCGGGACGTTTTCCTTTTCCTGTTTTCGTTAGAATCTCTACCTTAACCTAGAAAGGGGTCATTGCATTCGTGCCTCCAAAGGCAAACCATAAAGAATTCGAAAGAAATCAATCAAACGAAGCAAAGAATATACACAGCCAACTTGTGTAATCAAGGAAATTTCTTCGAGTCTAGTTAGCGCTACAAGTATCGAAGAGAGTTACGTCCTCCCTGGGGCATTCTTCTTTCATGCAGGACAGCGTGTCAAATTCTCCTACTCGTTTCACCCAAATAACGGTGGAGCATAAGCTTCATGCATTTCATTCCCCCTTCATCCAAAATTCGTCATCGCCCAACCTCCCGTGGTTCCACGATTAGTCCCGGGAAGATCTAGAATTTTTTAGGATATGACTAACTAAGCATAAATCTCACATGAGCACCGACAATTTTTAGGGTTTTCGCCTTGCATTCTTGAAGATTGCCTGGTCTTCGTCAACCGGCCAGAAGAAAAAACGAAACCCAATATTTCGTTCAATCAATCTCGGTATCTGGGTTGCGCTTACGACATAAAGGTGACAGCTTCAAGACACACTTGAATTTTGTTGCAGATCCCGATAAAGGACTACAATGAGACTGTTAGGAAAGTGAAGTGAACGTACATGGGACGGTGCTTTTATTCTGTAAAGCAAGATCGGAGAAGATACAATTTGTATTTCCTCACTTTTGTCTCCTCTTCCAGGACACTCAATCTTTGACCCAACCTTTTGAACATTTGAAGCTTCCTCTTTTCTCCTTTATGCGAAGCTCATGTTGCAGTTTAAACCCCATTCTGACGTACAATCTGCTCTCATTGAAGGGACCACCCCCCCCCCAAAAAAAAAAAAATACACACCTGGACAAAGAAAACACGACCACACACCCATGTACAACACTAGAGAGAGCACGCTGAGACTCAAATTTAAAAGACTACACATAGGGTAAGACAGCAGAAATAAGTTATTCCCTTCTATTTGATACGTGAGGGATGAATGTACAAGATCACGCCCATTTTATAAAATGGAGAGAACTTTAGCCCGAAAGGAATGTAATTCCCCAACAAGACCAAAGAATTGTTTGTATGAACAACCGCTTTCACAAGCAATGGAAGCTGGTTGCTAGCTTGGAATATGATACACGAAAGCTATATGAACACCACCAGGAACAAGTCATGTGGCTTCTTGGGAAAGAAAAGAACCTTGCTCACGATGGTGCTGGAAGACAAAAGGGAAAATAGTTTCTTGTTATGCAATGTCAGTAAATTTCACGCCAGTTAACCACGATAATCCATAAGGTCATTCAATCAGTACCTTTATCTACTTTTATTTCAAGGAGTTCCTGAATTGGCTGGCGGCATATTGGACATTTGTTGGATTGAAGCCTCAACTCTTTTGCACACTCACTGCACATGCACTGCAAAATGCAAGGAAAGCTTGGTAAATGCCACTATCAAACCCTAGGAAATAGAAACCAAGTAGACTGCCAGAATAAAAAGCCAAATCAGACAAGGCTGCTTGACTGAAAGAGAAAGAGGAAAATAGAGTTTATCTTGACTCCTGGATTAACTACAAGTGTATATCAAGAGCCATCGTGTAACTGTGGCCATTTGTGCACTCCCACCTAGACTAAGATTCTGACTAAACTGATCCATCTGACAAAGATGCCAAACTCCCCAAAGAAGGAGAACAGCAATCATCTCCATTTAGGTCACTTGATTTCCACTTGCAGTGCTGTTTCTTTGATTTTGAAATATTAATAATATAAGGGACAATTCAGTCAAGATTAAAAAATTCATCAGTGTTCTTCAGCATTCCAGTCAAACAAAATGCAACGAAAGCTCCTGGAAAGGACTCTTTCCTCAGCAAAAAGCATGCACAAGTCTAGGCAGAACGTTTAAGAACCAAATAGCATGGCCAACTAAATACTGCTACCAGAAGTCATATACAAGAGCAATCTCGAAGAACCAGAGATGAGGACATCAGGTACATACAATAGCAATCAGGAAGGTTTTACAGAAAAACAGTAGCAATGGGGAAAGCAAAGGGTTTTGCAAACACAGGACATACTGCACCTAGGAGAGAGGTTCAACGTAAAGAAAAAATTCTTGCGGCATGAAGCAAGTCCTTTTGCAAAGTTGGGATCACTATTGGAAAATTTGTTTTGGCGGTCAAAAATAGCAGAAACCAGAAGTGCCCAATTTTGGAACCGACAGACTGACAATTCATCCACCTAATAGTTCAAATACAATTTCTCATGCCATCAGATGGAAACCTTTTCTATGACATCTTGACCTAAGTTCATTGCTTGTCCAACTATTTTTATTAAAGAAGTTTCCATAATTATTAGCATTGCTGTTATGGGAACATGGAAGAGGGGGAAGGGTTCATTGTAGATATGCTAAAGTTCAAAACTCTCACCATATGTCTGCAAGGCAAAACAGCCGTATCCTTTGGCTCAGTCATGCAAATGACACATTCTTTCCATGGATCAGTGTCCTCAAAGGCAGTGTCTTCTGCATTGCTAATTCCATATATCTCACGAAGCTCATAACGAACTCCCTCAACCCACAAGATTTGCTTGACGACTCTCACTTGAAAATTGCCCTCATCATTTTTCTCTAGGACTGCTAGAGTAATCTGAGCATGGGAAGACGTTGCAGGCGAAGGTTGATTGGGCTGCTCGTTCACAGGAGATGGTGCCCTTGTTTCTGCGCAGATAACAAGAGGGAAAACATCCTCATTTTGGGAGGGCTTTGAGAGCTCATCCACATCAAAGAAACCAAGGTCAATGCCGCTTCCAGAAGGTTGACAGAACTTCTGGGCCACTCCCTTCTGAAATGGAATTTTTCTTGGTGCATACATCTCAGGATATATAGGGCTAAAGGTGCAGCTATCCCCTTCCTTAGCAAGGTAAAGTATGGTGATACTGCCCAGAAAAGGGGAGAAACTAAACAGTTAGATAAGTATGGACAAGGCATTCTCAGGTAAAGATACAGATTACCAAAAGTTTGAAGTTACAAGGACAATCCGCCAAAAAATCCACAATATACAAAGCAACAAACAGACGAAGCCTGGTGCTAAGTAATTAAGCACTAGCTTCAAATCCTTAATCATTTGTTATATCTCGATATTGTATCTGAAATCCAAAAATATCACTGCCAAATGTCAACAGTTGATAAATCGTTCACAACTGGACCATATATTCTAAGATTTCACACCCGATCTTTTGGAGAAACACATAAACCGGCACAGTCAGCTCTGACCAATGATATAATTAAATTAACCAATTGTTCCTCAAGTTATGCTCTTTGAAAACCGGAAAATACATTTAAGCATTTTGGGTTGCTGGCAATCAATCATTTATTACTAGGAAAACACAACACCACAATGCAAGATAAAAATTCAGACAGGACGCACTATGGAGAATTCCACTATCGAATTTTTGCGGAACATTCTCCGAAACTGCTGCACAAAATGTGTTACTATATTAATTCTCCAAATTAGGTCGGTCAGTTGATGCCCTCCATAAAGAATCACTACGAATCTTTAGGTGTTATGAGCTTAATTTCCTGTTACTGACTAATAACCTAAGGGCAAACACATTCTGACCAATTTATTCACAGAAAAACTCTCCCAAAATTCCTGCCAGGAGCAAGTATGTTATCTGACCAAATAAAGCTGCAAGGAAGAAACAACAGTTGATTGCCCACAGAAAGAACCGAAAGACAAACGAAAAATGCATAAGCTCCAATCAAATGCAAAATCTCAAAGTGAGCTACCACCCAAGGAAGAACAAAAACCAAAACAGGCAAGTCGAAAGAGGCACATGAGCATCAACATCCAAAACCCATTTCTCAATATCTTCATCTGAAAGTGAAATTTTGTAAATGCGACAATCCCATGATAGCACCACGGAGTTTCATATACATATTGTAAGCAGCCGTGGTACAGATCATCAACTAAAACGTCGTCTAATGAGCTCGGCAGTTGACATTTGCAGCCCAACATGTAAAACTGAATCACCTTCCCTAGATCGAAAAATTGTCTCTGATTTGTTCAACATTCCATAAGAATAACTCTGCCTGATCCATACAAATTGGTCGCACAACATCTTGCTATGTCAGATATACAATGTTCTCCAACGGGTGAGTTAGGATTATAATTCGACAACTATTTGACATGATCGAGATGATATTATGAGGGAGATGTATGTGCGATTATTTATCGGAGTGCTACACCATCCGAACGAATCGCTAGGGAGAAGATAAATCCCGATCTTCCCGGAATTCGGTAAAAGAAGTCAAATCACATACCTGCCATCCACAAGCGCATCGAAGGTGAACGAAACCAGGTGCGAATCCGAGCTCCGCTCGTCGACCAAGAGCTTGATCGTGTCCTTGCACACGTTCACGTCGTTCTTGACCTTCTTCGCCGTCTTGTGGTCGACGTACGGCGGCGGCGCCGCGGCCGCCGCGGCGACCGACCGCACCTGGCCGCCGGGGCCCCACGCGCCGTTGCCGTAGTAGCCGATGAACTGCGAGTAGTGCGGCTGGGGGTGCGCGTGAGGGTAGCTACCGATCGGGGCGTGCGCCGCGTAAGGGCGGGAGCTCGAGGAGTGGGGAGGGTGGGCGCCGTACTGGACCGGGATCGGGGGCCACGGCTGCGGCGCGTAAGGCTGATGGTGCGGCGGCGCAGGGTAGGGGTTGTAGGATTGGGCCGGAGGAGGCGGAGGCGGAGGAATAGGAGGAGGAGGCGCGGCGGAATGAAGAAGCGGCGGCGACGGCGGCGGCGGCGGCGGCAGCGTCGGCAGAGGCCGCGGCGGCTCGTGGTGGTGGTGCTGCGGCTGCGGCGGCGGCGGCGGCTGTGGGGAGCTGTGGTGGTGGTGGTGCCTGTTGAATTTGCTCCACAAGAGGCCCATGGCTCGGTAGAGAGAGAAAGAGGAGAGAGAGAGAGGGAGGTTGATCTGCGCGTTGGCGAGCTGAAGCGGGGCGGATCGGTCGAAGGTGGAGGAAGGGGAGGGAGGTTGACGCGCCGTGACGGCGACGGCCGAGGGGGTGGGAGTTCGGATCGAACGACGAAAGTCAAAATCGAATGACGGCGTCGGGGGCACGCGGGTCTTTACCGTGGTCGGCAGGGGTGGGACCCGGTGCGATTTCGTCGATTTCTCTCGCCACTTTCGTCCGGCGGATTTATCTACGTAAGGCAGGCCCCACTCGTATTTTTTTTTCCGTACGCGTCTTCTGGTGGTACACATCGCCTTAAATAAAAGGGGTAATCGCGCTAATTATCCTTAGATTTTAATTTAATATATAGGGTGCATTTGGTTTAACATTTTCAAGGATTTTCAGTCAATAAAGCTTCTTGGAAAAATATTGGAATGTTTGACAAGCCTGTCCAAGGAGCTTTCGGTCAAATGCTGACCTTGAAAAGCTAAAAACCCAATACTGATAGTATTTGAAACTACTTTTTTTTTTCCTCAAAACTACTATTATAATTTTTTTAGTTTTTAAGTTTTACCTCTCATCATTCCAAAATTATCTGGTCGACAAAAATTTTAATATTTTTTAATGAAAAGAATGAAATCCAAAAGGCCATTATAAAAAAAGATTTGTCAAATACTCTTTTCGTCAAAAAAACTTTGCAAATAATTTTTTATTAAACGCAATTTATATTTTCTCAAAACCCTTTAGGTCACAGATATTTGCATTTCCCCAGGGTCCATTTTCAAAACTGAACCAAACGCAGGCATAATACGGTCTCTGAACTTTAATTTAATATGCAATATTATTCTTGAACTTTTCATTAATTCAATATATTTCCTAAATTCCTTATACTTATTCAATTTAATCACTAAATAATATGAAAAGGCTTAATAAGTTCAATGACAACATTAAATATTTGCTTGCAGTTCACAAACTAAATTGAATTAGTACAAAAAATTTAGAGACAACGTTGAATAAATTAAAAGTTCTTGGATGATATTACACATTAAGCTAATTCAAAGAAAGTATTGAATAAATTTAAAATTCAAGGATCACATTACATATTAAATCAAAATTCAAGAATCATTTGTACTTATCTATCCTCATTCTCAAATTATTAAAGAAGACACCCCCTCTATATTGGAACATTCGAGTGATATTTAATTAAATATTGTTGAATTGTTTGAGCTTGATTCGTAAATTATCTAAACATAAGAGGTCATTAATTGACAGCACAAAAAGAAAAAAACTTCAAAGTCATAGACCTAAAGGCTAAATAATGAAAAGTAAGGAGGATAATTACTAAATAAGTTCTAACATTTGTCAATTTCTTTCACGTAAGTCTTCAATTTGCGACCCTTGATTTGAGTCTTTCCATCAATGGACTCACTGTACATCGGAATTGCTAGTTATGAGGACTGAAATAAACGAAATAAAAAGTTTAGAATAATGTAGAAAGTTGGCAAATTTCAGAACTTGCCCTAATATTATTTGAAAGGAAAAGAAAATCGAAAGTTTTGGACAAAAAGTCAAAAACAAATAAATAGAGCTCTGCTCGGCTTAGATCGTCGGTTGTGGATACAATTGTTAGTAAATTGCTTTTACTTTTACAGAAAAATAAAATATCCGTACATATGTGATTTTCCGAAAAAACCTCCTATCTCTACCGCATGTTTGCCAAGTTTATGAAAACCAAAGTCTTATCCATTTTTAGATAATACAAAAGTGTGTAAACTATAAAAACGAGTCAAAGTGAATTGTCCCACGCTAACACTTCCGCGTAATAACTCTACTTTAACTTTATTTTACGTTATTTTCACACCCATTAAAGATGTAACGTCTCAAAAATTATTTATACATATATTCAAAATCTGATTATGTTATTTTTTAGTTTATGAAACAAGTATACCGATTTTGTAATTTCTCTCTAACCCAAACTAGTAATAGAATTCAACTATTGAGTGCGACACCTCTACAAAATTTTATATCATGAATAGTCCTATTATACACATCAGCATTTTTTATTCGTTAAATCGCAATAAGCCCTTTTTAACGTTTCTATCGTAACACGCCGACTTTATTTAATTATATTTTCAAAGAAAATAACCGTATATACTGATCGTATTTCGGACTGTATAATTATTACGCCTTTTTTTTTAATCCTTGTATTTGCACGAGCAGCCGTTTGATCCCATCTCGTCAGCTTCGCCTCTCTCGCTCGCGCGCAGGCGCAGCACGAAGCTCGCTCTCCTCCCCGGCCGCCGGCGAGGTTCATCTCTGCAAATCCGGCGTCGAGCAGAAACCAGTAACCCCTCTCTCTCTCTCTCTCTCTCTCTCTCCCTCTCCGCCTCCCCGATCGGCGGCTGACTTTTGCGGGGTCAAAGGTTAGCTGATTGCGAAATCCTGGACGGCTTCCTTTGTTTGGCAATCTATAGATCTGTGCAAGCGCGAAAATGAAGAGAAAAAGATCCTAATTTGGTTCGTCTGTTAATCTTCCGAACTGGGTTTAATTCGTTTCCTCTTCCGGCATGAGAAATTTTCCTTTTTGAGCCGAAAAAAGAGAACTTTACCGATGTGAATTCGTCTGGGAACGGGAGTCGGTCAATTAGCGACGTAGGCTGGGGACTTGGAAGATGGGTTCGATGAATTAATCGCGCTAGAGACGGAGTGAGATGTAAATTGTGTCCTGCGCTAGAGCTATTGCAGTCCCTTAAAGATTGGTAGATACTAGATAGGCAGTTTTTAGACATTTCTCTTGGTCTGACAATTTCTTCTTCTTCTTCTTCGTTTTTTTTTTTTAAATGGTTGCAAGTGTTCGAGGGAAGGAATGATGCTTAGGACTTGCCGGGTATTTACTTGCAGTTTTACTTGCAGTTTTGAGAAAGGCTTCGTTGCTCTTTTGCTGGAGACTGCATTCTGTCCGTGTTACGGTTGACGCCATTGAAGGTTGGATTTTGAACGCTGTGGGTAAAGTGGAATTGCGGGATTGAGTGCAAATGGGAGATGCAGAGGATGGTGTAAGGCCCAAAAGAACCATTTTCGTGACCGTTGGCACCACTTGTTTTGATGCTCTCGTGAGGGCAGTGGATACTCGGGAAGTTCAGCAAGAGCTGTCTGCTCGAGGCTATACCCACCTTGTTATTCAAATGGGTCGCGGTACCTACACCCCCAAAAAGGTATTGTTCCCTTTAGTATCTCTGACAAATTGGATTGCTGATTTGGATGATTTCATTTTGTTACAGGGCAACTGATTAGTTGGTTTTCAATATTTCTTTTAGTTGATTCTTTTTAGCAAGAGCAGAATTTTGAGGTCTGTGGACTCATGCTTGGGTTTTGTTCAAGCAATCAGAATAATGAGGATAGGGATTTGATCTGCATAAAATGATAATTTGCTAATTTTCAAGTGATCTAACAGGAGGCCCTTTAGAACTTTACTTGGTTGCTATTGCTCGAGATTCTTCAGTGAAAAAATAGGTCAAGCAAGTAGTGTGCTCATCTTCAAGATGTGTAGAACGTTAATGTGGATGGGGTTCTCCATTGCTGATCCTAAAGTAGCTTCTCTAGTATAATTTGACTGAACACCTTTTTCAGGACATATATTGGTTTTTTCCCCCTTTTAGAGGGGTGGTGGGAACAATCTCAAGTTTAGTGGTGAATTTGCTTCATTTCTGATGGCTATTGCTTGTACTTTTATGTGACTATTATCCTTTGTGCTTTCATGAGTTCTTAGTATAAAACTTTGAAGCATGTTTTTTTTTTAATCATACACTTTGCATCATTCATTTGAAATTGGATTAAACAGTCTAATGTAGAAGACGGTTCTCTAGTCGTGGACTACTTCACCTTCTCATCGAGCATAGCGGATTATTTAAGATCAGCATCTCTCGTGATCAGTCATGCAGGTTTGATCTCCTTTGCTTATCATGACTTGCCCCAATTTTTTCATCCTTTCCTTGTGGTAGGGGTGCTTGAAATCATGTTCTGCTGCCTGAAAGCCACTATTATTTCATTTTGCAGCTCATTGATTATGTTACATTTGAGGCCTAATGTCTAATGAATGTAGGAAGGTCTTATTAGAGTGTCGCTATTTCTGTGTTTAGCACTTGTTCAATTCCGGGTTATCCCAACTGTGGGCAGTAATGAACTACTTGATAACAAATGGACGCCCATATTTTTAAGGATTAGCAATTGAAAATACAGCTTTCTGTGGATTAATAATATCCTCTGGAGACTAGTTGAACGTACAAGTCCAAAGGCCTGTTTCAGGTGCCACCATGCTTTTTAAGAGTTTGGAAAAGGGGCATGCTTGCATTTAACAGTCAGTTGATTGGACATGGTCACTTTATTTAAATTGCCCGAAGCTCTGTCTTCATGGCACAGATTTATTACTATCCCATTGCCTATGGTATCCATATAACATATTTCGGTTGCTTCCATGCCAACTTTCGTACCTTTTACCTTTCCTTTTGCCCCTGCTAAGAACGCATCTCTTGGTATGTTTGTGCTTTACCTAGAAGTGCTGGTTTGAGTCCAGCTCATGACAGAAGATACAGGTCATGTTTCTCTCTTTGACATAAGGTGTTTCCTACTTTCTCATTCAGACAGTAACATGTACTGGTTTAGCTGAATGAGTGTAAAAAAGAAAAAATCTGGAGGAATCGTCAGTGATCAGTGACAGTGGGATTCCTTGCTAAGTTGGGTGCAGAATTTTCAGCACTTTATACTCCTCAGGGTAAGGCATCATAAGGCGTGCAGGTTGTGGGCCTTGTGCTATTTTATGTTACCTTTTCTTTGTTAAAAGCATTGAAATTCAATTTTTTTTGCTATTGCCTAATTCTTGACAAGAGAAAGAATGGTAGAAGAATTAAGAATGATAGGCAAATAAACAGGGAATGCATTGCAAATTTTCTTCTATTTTCATTATATTGTCGGTGCTTATTCCGCATATATACATATGTTCATATGTCGGTGCTTATTCCGCATATATACAAATGTTCATCTGAACATAAACTATCTCTGTTTTCATTCCTTTTTTCTCTTTTTCTGATTCTTCCTCCCTTTAGTTTGTTGGTGGGACAAGTTGGCTGTTTTTACTGTTTGTAAGGCGCCCAAGGGTTGGGATTATGGAGAAGCAGGACAGGAAAGTTGAAATTTGTTTCTCGTGCTGCAGGTTCTGGGAGTATTTTTGAGACACTTCAACTTGGTAAACCTTTGATTGTGGTGGTGAATGAAGATTTAATGGACAATCATCAAACTGAGTTAGCTGAGGAACTAGCTGAGAGGAAGCATTTGTATTGTGCTCGTCCTCAAACACTTTATAAAACTATAGCAGATATGGATTTGGACTCTCTCCTTCCTTATGTTTCCGGGGATGCCACGCCAGTTGCTAAGCATATAAACAGGTTTTTAGGATTCCCGGACGATTGACAAAATTACTCCGAGTTTGCTGAGCATTGGCTGAGTATTCTTTTTTGAATCTTTTAGAGAGGTGATGCAATGGTTTTTGTGGATAATGTCAATTATTCAACGGTGTGATATCATTTCTCCTTGTATCGTATTTACCTTTTAAGTTTATAGAGCAAGAGTAGGCTGGGTCAGACATACAGAGAACAACAAAATCCAATAATATTCAATGAATACAGAGTTATTCCTTTCGTGTTCTGGAATGCTGTATACTTTGTCGCCATGTTTACTTTTCTTTTTGTTTGTGTGTGCTCGTGAGTATTGTTCAGAACTCAAATCTATGGCTTGTGCGAAACAGTGACCTGCAAACCACCATCCTTCTTAAGTGACATACATGCTTGCTGTTAGGTTTTCATTTTAGTGCAACTTTGATATTTATGTCATAATTGCTATTAGATAGGTCGACCAGTGGCTGGTTTGACACACTTTTTTTATTTTCCTTTTGGAGCGTAGTCTTGCTTTCCCTGGATGCAGATGAGCCTTTGTTAAATTCTTCGGTAGAGAGCCCCTAGCAAAAAGTTCTCTTAAGTAGAAAGGTGGACCCGAAAATTGGAGCGACCTTCAATCCATCAAATGCCAAGATGAGCTAGAAGGTTTTCCTTGTGAAGTAATGCGAGAACAGATCATGTTGTAAGCACGTTGAATTGGGTCAAAGCTGTCACATTTCCATTGTAATGCCTCCAGCATTTAATTCAGAACAATCACATGGTGTTTTGATTCTCGCATGACGGTTCCCAGAGGTGCGGAAGCATAAGAGTTGAATTCTACTTTGTGGATTCGTAGTGGACCGATGAATATCTCTTCCTCTAGAATGGCTAATTGGATGACTGATGTAGATGTATCAAGTATTAACTTCAGGAGCAGCAGCAGCATCACATATGCAGGTGAAGACCACATGATCCCAGGGCCAGTAGTGAGGGACCAAACATTATGAAAGAGAGGGAGGCTATAGCAACGACAGTGGGAATGTTAAAGTGAATGTTGCACTCACCCTTTTTAAGCAGTCCCTGCAGTAGAAATACCAAAGCTGGAGGGGCACATGAACTTGGTGACTTTACAGACGAGCATTCGATGCAATTTGATTGGGCCAAAAGCTACAGGACAACGAGAGGCAGAGTCCCACCTAGTCCTTTAATGGTCCAGAGCGGTCACAATGAAACAAGGCCAGCACAAGTGTCTTTGTCAATTGCTGAGTAGTAGATGGGAGGGTGGGAGACCGTCTAATTTAAGCGTGAAACACGGTCTCCACCAAAGTCTTTTGTCAATTGCCGAGCAGCGAGGTAATTGCGAGAAAAGAAAGTCTTAAATTTATTGTACAGATGCCAAATCAATTTTAAATTTTTAAATTTGGCTAATTTAGTTATAAACCTTTTGACGATTTGTCGTTATAGTTATTATGATCAATTTTGGTCTTAAATTGTTGATATTGACAAATTATCGAAACATTTATAATTAAATTGGAAAAAACTGAAAAAAGGTTGGAACCGAACTGACCAAATCGAAAAGTTTATAATTGAATTGGCATTCATATAATAGGTTTGAGACTCTTTTGATGAATTCCCACTAAGTTAGAGATGTGAGAATGGGAGGTCAATCAGGGGTGGTAACCTTATATGACTAGATAACACGATTCGAATACGATGTGCAATTAGCGGTTTCAATTGAGATTAATGTGTTTAGATCAATTTTGTGTCAATCCACGAGACACAACTAGCGATTGTGTCATGTTTGTGTCCATCCGTTAGACACGAAATTAACTCGTATGACCCAATTAAGTTGAAGGGTTAATGTTGACATGATCTGTGTGTGGTCCATTGAAACATGATTAGTTGAAGCACTATTTTTTTTTTCATGTGTCATTCATTATAAAGATTTTAAATAGAAGATATTTTATTAACTATGAACACACCATTTAATTTGATTTTGATGATATTTTGTCGACGGATAATGCAATTTGTAAATAGATTTTTACTGAAAAAATTGAGGATATTTCCTAAGGTAATACTGGTAGGTTGATTTCATGTGGACAGGTTGCTTTCGTGTTATGACGGGCCATACACTGGTGTCAATCTATTAAGCAACTATTTAAGTGCGTTACACGAACCGTGTTGTGTCAATCTGTTAATCTTCAAGTCATGTTTGTGTCACATAAATCAATATACTTAGTTCGGGTTGACCTGTTTTATAATCAACCCTTTTATAGACACGGCATGAACATGACTTGTGGACACAAATTGCCATCTCTAACATGTGACAGATGGTCATAAGTGGTTGATATTATTTTCTATGGCGTATTTGACCAAAAAAAGTGAAGGATTTCCCACTCTGCAATTCAGTTCAGAACTCAGATCAACAAGGAAATTATTTGCTTGGAATGTATGTTCTTTTAAGTTGTAACAGATGCATTTTCAAACGGTAAAATATGCCTTCAAGATCACGCATGACAACCAAATCACGTTAAAGTCACTGATGCATAACGAGTGTTTTCAGCTGTAACCAATTCCCTACCATTCAGATCCTTGTAGTGCTAAAGTTTGGAAGTGACTGCTCCAGAATTTTCTGCTTTTAGAAGTTTTGGGGATTGCTGAATGAACGTGACAGACCAGAGCCCTAGAAGAATCCAATAATGATAACATTCAGACCGGTTCAGAATTGGGGTATAGGAAAATGACAAAGAGGTCTGCTTTGCCTTTACGTAATTCACATTCTCCATGGATTCAGATCAGGAAGATTTCAAGCTTGAAGCTTTTTCACGGAGTAAGAATCAGAGATGCCTATTAAAATAGGTGCATGGACAATATTAAATGTTGAAAGTGTTGTGCCCGTCACTCGTTGATGGTCCTGTTTTTGCATGAAATCCAGGAGGCTCTTTGACTTGCAGCGCCAGTGATGAGTTGGCAGTCTAAGGTTTTGTTTTCATTGTTTGTATAATATATTGCAAATGCATTAATAAAAACCTATGATACCAGTTATGGTCCGTGTCTTGCGGAGTTCTGCAAATTCTTGAAGACGATGAAATGTTTGGGGCTAGTGTGGCGTGGCTGAAAGTGAAATATGGCTGGCTCTTGAGAATTTCCTGCTAGAATACCGAAGTTCATGAGGATATAGATTGAGAAGTTTGATGGTTTGTTTAGTGATTGTTATGTGGATGCAGGTGGACGTGGATGAGCAATCAAGCAGAAGATTCCAAACTTTTTCTGAAACATAGACAGAGACAATTCCTGAGTATGATACAGCACAAGAGACGAACGAGGAACCCCAATACTCATCATTATATTTGAGAGAGAGAGACAGAGAGAGAGTCCATTTTGCCCCATCCTTTTCGGGTCTATAATACAAATTTTCCATATGGTAGGGTACAGCTATACTTGGATGAGATGAGATCATCATGCTATACTTGTCCTTGAATGTCTAGAAAATTTTGATATTTTTCTCACGAGAAGTGCATCTTAGAGAAGTAGTCCAATATTGAGGTGTAAAATGTGCGAGATTTAACAAGCAATATATTGATTTTTACAATGTTGACGTCAGATTTGACGGTACTTTTTCACAGTGTGATGATTATGCAACTGATATATTAGTCTGTAGACTTCTAGATGGTGAGTGTCCAATAAGATATTACTTGGGAACAATAATTTACTGGCGTTCATTAAAACCCTTGGGAGACTTTCCCTACATATTCCTAGTATTGCTGGGCAAGTCATTGTAGCCTAACCTCTCAAGAAGGGAAAACCCAGCCTCTCTCCCTCACAGATTCAACCACATTTAAGCCTCTCTCTCTCTCTTTCATACATTGAACTCCAGCCATTTCTAAGTCTCATCTCTCTCTTTCCTATTCTCTCTTCACACTCATGGACACCAACACGGCTTCTGCAACTTCCAACCAAAAACATGAACACCACCTCCCTCAAACACCTCCTCAGCCCCACCACAACCACCTTGGCCTTCTCCACTCCAACTCCATCTTCGCGATCTTCATAGCCACGATTTCATTGATTGCTCTCTTAGCCATTTTCTTCATCATTTTACTCTTCCGACGGCTCAAGTCCGCCAAAAAGCACGCAAACTGGGAAAGGAGCAACACAAGCTTCGAGAAGTCCATCAGCGTTGCTCGAAACCCTGCGATCTACGACTGTAGTCCAGGTAAGCTCAAATAAGTACTTCAAAAATTCAAACTTTTGCAGCAAAACTGATGGCGTGGTGTCAATGCTAGTGGAATCTAACATTGTCTTTGTTGTTCCGTACATGTGTTTGAATTCTGATGTAGATGTGAAGGGAGGGTGTTTGAGTGGAGGGAATCTGGGGCGCGGGTCACTGGGGGCGGCAAACAGTAGTAACAACGGGCATCGGAGAGGAGTGCAAGTGTTCACATACAAGGAGCTTGAAGTGGCCACAGAAGGGTTCAGTGAAAGGAATGTTTTAGGGAATGGAGGGTATGGAGTGGTGTACAAAGGGGTGTTGAGTGATGGTACTGTCGCAGCAATTAAGATGTTGCATTGGCAAGGCAAGCAAGGAGAGCGTGCCTTCAGGATTGAGGTCATTCAAATTCCACTTCATTCATTACCACTTTCCACTTTTTGTCTCTATTTGCCTGTCCTCTCTCTCTCTCTCTCTCTCTCTCTCTCAACCGATTTAATGCGGATCGTGAATTCTACTCACAATTTACTGAAAAAATCTGTCCCCGACCGGGTGTTCACGGCACAGTTTGTTTCCCTCACACCAAGGGCAAACTTTAGATCTCTCTCACACAATCCATAAGGTTAGGAGGTACATAGTTCTAGACTTCTGTTTGCTCTCTCTCTCTCTCTCTCCTGAGTTTGAATCTGTATAATGGTACATGAAAGTATCTGAAGTTCCTCCTTCTCTATCACTGTCAGTTTCCCATTACAAAAAGCGCTAAGCAACTTGCAAGTTCGTCAATTTCACAGAACTTCAGCATCTGTCCAAATTAACCTAGCTGGTTCCTCCTTAAGACAAAAATTTCTTTAAATGCATGTACTTGGAAGTCAAAGAAGAGCTGAGTGAAATTTAACTATTCTTGAAAGGCATGATCAAGGGTATATCGAAGTGTTGACTTTAGCACCTTCTGGCTTCCTTTCTTTACTTCGGGCGCAGAGCTCATATTCTACGCCATAAATTCCTGGGCAATGCCTGCTCCACTACTTTGCCTGCACCTATAAGTATTGCTTTGTGAAACAACCTTCCGCGTATGGCTAATGGCACAATAGTCAACATTGCACATGGATGAAAATTAAACTGCAAATTTTTTCCTTAGTTATCCATTTATTTTATTTTTCTTAAAATTTTGGTCCTGCAGGTCGATCTGTTGAGCAGGTTGCACTCGCCATACTTGGTGGATCTACTGGGCTACTGTGCTGACAAAAACCATAGGCTCCTAATATTGGAATATATGCCCCATGGTACACTCAAGCATCACCTGCATCCATCGCACTCGCACAGCCAACACAGACCGCTGGATTGGGGAACCCGGCTAGCGATAGCCCTTGATTGTGCCAGGGCCCTAGAGTTCCTGCACGAGCATGCGGTGCCCTCGGTCATCCACCGCAACTTCAAGTGCACCAACATTCTGCTGGACAACAACTTCCATGCCAAAGTGTCTGACTTCGGCCTGGCCAAGATGGGGTCAGACAAGGTCAATGGCCAGATTTCGACGCGGGTACTTGGGACCACCGGGTACCTGGCACCAGAGTGAGTAGTCCATTAGCTTCTCGTGCATCCCATTGTTCATTATCAGAAAGAAACCAATGAAAACAGCAGATCATGAGCTAACATCCCCACACGGACGACACAGAGGTCCCCATTAGGAAGGTCGCCAGTTTCTTTCCTCAGATTAGCTGGTTGGCAGGCAACAACCCAAAAACCACGACAAACTAATGACCACTAGGACGACTTATCATGCCATCATTTTCTTATCTGTAGATTATCTTAGCAGTTTGTATTGTGAAAGAAGACTGTAAGATGATTTCTCACTAGTCACATTTCACAAAGTTATCTAACATCACTATTCATGAGGTAACAACTCCACTGGTTTTTTGGCCATGCAGATATGCCTCAACAGGCAAGTTGACAACGAAGTCCGACATCTACAGCTATGGTATCGTCCTTCTAGAACTATTGACAGGCCGAGTACCAGTCGATACCAAGCGCGCTGCTGGAGAACATGTCCTAGTTTCATGGGTTGGTATCTTTACCCCTTCCACTATTGTAATTCGATTGCATAACGAAAGGGTTAGATGATAAGATCAATTCAGTGCCCTAATATATGTTATTTTTTTGTTGTTTCACTGAGCTGCAAGTTAACACTAGCATTATGGTGTGCTATGGTCATTCATTGGATGCTAATCAAATGTAATAGTAGTTCTCTGCTAAAACCCAATTAGCTTGCAAAGTTTTGTTTTCCTGGGTGCAGTTAAGTCCATGCAACGTCATTCCACTTAATTCCTAAGCATTAAGTCAAAGCACAAACTTAACGCTCTCGAATCTATCAGGCTCTTCCGAGGTTAACTAACAGAGACAAGTTATTGGAAATGGTTGATCCAGCCCTGAAAGGCCACTTTTCGAAGAAAGAGTTGATTCAGGTCAGCGTGCAACTTCATGATCTTCTAAATGCCAAATATAGATTATGCCAACTTAACCATACCATGCCGCTTTTCCTTCTCAACAGGTAGCTGCTATTGCAGCAATGTGCGCGCAACCAGAAGCAGATTATCGTCCTCTAATGACGGACGTTGTACAGTCACTAATTCCTCTGGTTAAGAACTACTCCTCAATCAGTTCTTCCAATTCCTTGAGATTTCAGAACAATGCAGTTAGCCCCAGGTACTAGGCGTAAGGGATTCATAAGACGACATTTTCCTTATTGGAGGCATGAAGAATCTTCAAAATTCAGAGGGACCATCGGCTACACAAGACGACATGCGAATACAGAAGAGCACCGAAAAGGAATATGCCATGCAAAATAGAAAATCACGACTATCAAGATCGTGCAATCTTTTTCCTACATAAGGATATACTAGCCCTATCCAAAAGCTGTACATGCTCATCTTAGGAAGAGTACTCTGTCTAGTTTTCATATTCTCAAAGATCATGGTACCATTATTTCATATTTGATAAGATAAATAAATTTCGAAGAAATTGCTCTTTACTATGGTATGACGAGAGAAATCAAATGCCGAGACCTGACCAGGAACTCACTTAATGAGAAAAACAAGGATCAAGCACACGTGAATGCAAGAAAAATTGGCCATCACCTGCATAAGCGAAAAAATACAATCTAGAAGACCATTGAATAACGAAGATAGGTGACAAATTGAAGGAGCATTGAAAAAGGCTCATTGACACTACATGTGCCGGGAAAAAAATTGAAAAATCTTAAGATAGAGTTATGGCAATGTCCATAAGAACATGCCAACAATTTGCCCTTCCATGGCATGGCAAAAGGAATTGTCTCTCTTCCCTAACTAGACAGACTACCCAAACAATACAAAACTGATACTAAAGCAAGTTGATGGGCAAATAGAAGCTGCTGCCCTTCAAATTTGGCAGCAAAAAGCTCGATCTCCTCTTAGGTATGAGACATGCAGCAAAGCATGAGCCGAAAGAAAGAGACTTCTCCACGTCATCCTTTAGATCGAGTCCTATCAAAGAAGAGCGAGACAATGTTATCCTGGGAGACTTGGAACGACAAGAAACCACAAGGCCATGTGCAATAATGCAGAAGTTCGGCTGGCATAACTTTTTCCTTCCTCATTTCTCTAGTGAGAGGATATTACCCAGGAAGACTTGAAACGACAAGACACAACTTAGGTCATGTGGAATAATGCGAAGTCTCAGATGGCATATCTCATTTATCCCCAGCCCTTGAGGAGGACAAAACTTTCATAAGATCAAATCTTTCATTAAATTTCAGGACACAGTTTAACAGAACGTGTTACAAATTCTGACATCAATTCAATCAGCTACAATATGTTCAGAGCCGCCACATAAGCGACATAATTTACAAAGAAACTAGACGTAAAAACCCTTGATGTTGAAACGTCACAATCTATACACAAATGAAACATCAGGATGAGAGGTTCCAGTAACTAATACAACATGAAAAAAGCTAGCAAATGAAAATCTTCACTTCGTGACTACTGCTCTCAAATCCATCAAACAGAATTTCGGCAGAAGTATTGTAATATATAATATGCAAGCACCTGGTCAGGGAACAAAAAGAATGTCCACGTCTTCTATTAGCATGAAGCATACACCCAAATGCCTGAACAGATGGTTCCTCATGTTCAAGGCTTTACTCTGCCAAAAACATAAATCTCTCAACCGCTTTTGTCAGCATCCGTGTCTTGGCCAGTACTTGGTTCGCCTCCCCTCCCATCTAGTGGTCTAGTATTTCTTTTACCAATTTTATCAGCATATTTCGCAAAAGCAGCAGAAAGGGCTGACTTAACAGTCAATTCAGGCTCTTTTTTCTGGCGCTTGCTCGTCTGTGCAACATCGTCTACAATTTCCTGATCTTCACTTATTGAACCAGGTTCAGCATTCTTCTGCACAGGATCTTCTGGAGCTGCAGCAGCAACGTTTGGAACCACTCGCTTGAATGGTTCATGAAAAGTATCATACAAGCGCCTTACCTACTTCAAAAGCACAGATAGGCAAATTGAAATAAAAGTCTTCAATAGAATTTTAATATAAGTCCTGCAGTAGATTCAAGATAAAAGCACCTTGCGCTCCCCTATACCAGGACATCGAGCTAGATCTTCCATCGAAGCATCCATGATATGAGAAAGAGACTGAAAAAATGGGAATCCGTTTAAGGTTTATAATCCTCAACAAAAGGATAGTCTCCAACTACATTTATTTAAAATGAAAAATATACAATTTGGAAGACTTTCAAAGCAGAACATAAGGCATACCCCAAATGTAGAACCAAGGGTGACAACATCTGTCTTATTGACATGTCGAACCGTTGTTAGAGCATGAGTCAGCTGGAGGAAAAGGAAAAATTTCAGCTTCAACAAATGCAAACTCAAGAAGCATAGTGTAGGTTCTCCCTAATGTCTAGATCAAATATCTATAAAGAATCGGATGGACTTGATAACAGCAAAATGGAAATTGGACAAATCCAAGATAACATAGAATACCCTTGATAAGTAGTCTGTATCCGTTTGCCCTTGAATGATGTCTGCAGGCTTGTTTTCATAGACTTTTATTGTCTCCAAGTAGCGGCCACACTCTTCCAAGCTTGGAAAAAGAAAAACAAATAGAACGATGAGATATCCCCAAAGACCAAAATGAAGCTGTTTCTTGCCATGACTGATGAAACAAAATCTAGATTTGGCTGCAGCAGAATTCTAACTCTACTAAAAGTATTGCTCCTGGAACTGTTATATTGACCACAGACATCTCTAAGAAAAATCAGTACCTCCAACCACACAAGAGTGTACAGTCATGGAGCAGAGCTGTTTTTGTCACTTCAAGAAGAGGCTTAACTACATCCTCCTGAAACGGACAACGTCTACAATTTATAAACTTCTTGCTTCAGGTAAACAAAAAATGTACAAAATCACTTCAATGGCTTTAAAGTTTCCCAAGACTGATAAAGCAGATTAAGAGAACAGCAAACAAACAAGGTAGCTCACCACATCAACATGACATAAAACAACACGGAGCTTGTAGTTCTTCTGTAGCTCCCTTATTCGATAGTATAGGTAATCTGGATGCAGAAGATGATAACGAAGGCTACAAAGCAATAATGAATTATCAGGTACACGAACTCAAATGCAAAACTCAAGGCCTATGTGGTGATATTCTAGTTCAATACGTGTTCAATTAGCAGATTGCATGCAATACCAGAAGTCATCAGGACCATCAGAGATTCACATGCCAGGCTCAATTGTAATTCTCTGTTCTATCCACTATAGTTGTCCATTAGATCCAATTCAAATAAATATTAAGCCAGGGAAATCGAGAGTATTCATGTTGCATGTAAAATGAGCTTAAATGGCATGGATGATTCTCAAGTGGAGTAGTCTTATGGTTTTTATATAAAAAGTATTTTCATTGTAACCTGTAATTTCATCAATGAAAGAAAATGACAGAAACAATATGCATTTTTTTTCAAATATGCTGTGAACATTTTGTACGTGCTCACCAAATAAGATGATCTTCATAGCAGCTGGGTGAACAAACACATAAGAACAAGAAAGAACTAATTTGGCAACTTAGAAAGGGGGAAAAACTCAAACCTCAAGTAAAGAGCACATGAGTTCTGCCCAATTAAGTAGTCACAAACAATGTCAGCAAAAGCCCACCTCACATTCCTGATATGTTTGAGCAAAGGATTCCCCTTCTGCACAAGGGAAAAGGGGTTAGATAAAGAAAGATGAGTTAAAAGAGCTCTATTTGCTATAAAATTTTATCAGGTAGAGGCCGTTTCCCCTTACTTTTGTCTTTGTGAGATGGTCAGTGTGAAAGATATTGTAATCCTATATAAAAAAACTTGAATAATTCGATTATTTCGCGCGCTAGAACCTGTCCTTAAGCAAGTTCTTGACTGAATTTTCCAAAATCTAGAGTCTAAACACAGAAGTGATAACCAAAAATCTCAGACCAAACTCATCTGTGGTTCCTTCTGCACCATTAAAAGGATAATACCATAACTTCTAATTACAACAGCGCTAGAACAATCGCCAACATGTGACAACAAAACAATTAGTAACTCTATAATGTTCATGTCATCTTCCTCTTTTATTCAAAATCCACGAGTACACTACGCAAACCATAAATGGCTAGAGTTGCTCCCGTTCGATAATTTGAACTGAACCGGTAATTGCATGCTCAATATTTGATCTTGGCAACAAAATTGGCATTCACACTTAACAAAGCTTCATTCTTTTAATCCGAAAACATAGATTCAACTCTCACAATCTTCGAGTAAGAAGACCCTTACTTGTCTAGGGCTCACCAGGATCGCATTGCGACTCTGCGCGGCAAAAGACGATTTTGACGACGACCCAGCAACAGCACCGGACGTACCGGCGACACTACACAACGGAACAAGAAAGAAACCCATCAAGTCAACAAGGGGAAAAATTCAATCTTTCTCCGCTCCGACCCAAAAACAGAGGAACTTCCTCCAAGCAGAAGTCACAGCAGGCTTTAAAAACTGCCCATTTAGTACCTCCACGTCGAGGCGGCGGCGGAGGCGGCGGGAGGCGGAGGAGCCGCCGGAGGAGGAGGAGGAGGAGGGGGAGAGTAGAATTCGGAGGATTTGAGGAAAGAGAAAGCCTGGGAGAAGGAAGGGGAAGGGGTGAAGAGAGATGGCGGGGCCGATTTCGACTGGGAGCTCTCGAGGACTTCTTGGTACGACGGGATTTTGATCACCGTCTTGTTGCGGTTCGGCTGACGCTGGAGGTGGTCGTCTTCTTCTTCCTCCCGGTTCTCCATTTTCGGCTTTAGCTTCGCTGGATCAGCGCCAAAGCATCCATTTTTAGAGACGTTTACTGCTGCACAGAGAGAGAGAGAGAGAGAGGGAGAAAGAAGTTGCAGGTGGCCCAACGGTGGGCGGGCCTGAACCTTAGGCGGGCTGGCGAGCCATCACAGATAGCTTTAAAAAAAAGTTTCTTTCAAAAAAAAAAAAAAGAATCTAAAATTTCTAAACATTTGATCAGTAAAATATATTGGGTTAACATTGAGAAGAACCTCATATTAATACACTTATGATAAATTAACTTTGACCACTAAAAATCTCAAATAGGTATATTCGTGGCAAATGTACACTTATGATAAATTAACTTTGACCTTTAAAAATCTCAAATAGGTATATTCGTGGCAAATTTACATGCGTTAGTTTACGTTAAATTGGATTCATTATCACGAAAAACCACAAATAGATACACTTATCATAATCAGAAGGTAAAATCTCAAATTGGTATATTTGTTAATTTTCATGTATTATTCAATTTAGCAATTTGACGGTAAAATTTAACGGAAGTTAACATGGGATAATTGTGTTGCGGATGTACTAGTTTAAGATTTTTGGTGGTCCAAAAATTAATAATAGGTGGTACTAGTTTAGGTTTCCCAAATGAATTTGTCTTTTTATATTTTTTACATTTTATATTTTTATATGTTACATATTTTTTCTTATTCCTTTTGTATTTTGGAAATTAAAATGTAAAAATTGTAAACTTATTTGAATGAACTGAAAAAAAAAAAAAAAAAAGAGGAAATAGCTTAAACCTTTTATTTAAGTTAAGACAGGAATTAAGACTTATTAGGGTTTAGGATTAGGACTAGTTCACATGTGGCTCGTACAGGCCAAAAAATTCCTCAAAGTATTAACCATACATAAAATGATCATTTATATGTCATTCCCTAAACTTTTTTGCGACACAAAAAATTCCAAACTTATACGTATATGACACATTTACCCTCTAAAGAACCATTAAAAATATGCTTGCGTTGAATAGGAAAACAAATGTTATTGACATGGTGCTTAGGTGATTTAAGTGAAATAAATATAACGTTGTGTGAATAAAAAATATTTGACAAAATCTTGATGGATGGTAAAAGTATCACATAGGTACAATTTTGGCATTTTTTATTTCACAAGAAAATGTTTAAGATAAATGTCTCGTAATGGGCGTAGTTTGGGATTTTTGATGTGATAAAAAAAAATTCAAGTAAATACATTATGGTGGACATAGTTTAGGGTTTTTAGTAGTTTTTTCCATAAAAATAATGACAACTAAGTTGGCTAGGAAAATTACCATTTGATTGGTCTATAGTCATATTTGTAGATATTATTTTTCTTCCTAGAGAACCCTGTAGATAGATTAGACATTATGAAAATATAATTTTGTTGACACCCAGAATATATATTATAGCTCAATATATTACCACTAAATTATTTATTATTCAATATAAGAAAATATTACGTTTTTTAAATGGTTGACCATACGAGTTATACATTGCCTTGATATTAGAGTGAAAACCAAATTTGGGGACAAAAAAATTTCTCTTCATGAGAAGAATGATAATATGAATATCTATTTACATTCTTACCTATGTTTTATCAACTCCATTAAGTAATAGCAATTGAGACTGCAATCTCTATCTAAAAATACAAATTTGATTCTATTGAACTTTTATGGAATTGCACGTTTTCATGCATCGCACGGGCTTTAATTCTTGTTATTCAAACTAATGGGGTTAACATACGGGTTTTTTTGCCCTATACAAGGCACATGTGAACGAGCCCTAGTCCTTGAACCCTAATAAGTCTTAATCTCTATCTTAACTTAAATAAATGGTTTAAATTAAATCCTTTTTTTAGTTCATTAAACTAGGCATACATTTTTTACATTTTTATTTAAAAAATAAAAAAAAAAATTATGTAAAAAAATAAAAATATAAAGTAAGTGAACAACATAAAAGAAATATTAATTTAACTGATCAAATATGTATGAGATTTAGTATTTTGAATGAAACTTTTTTCAAAGTTACTAGTGATTGTTTGCCAGCCCGCCTAAGGCCTAGGAAACACCGAAATTCGCGGGAGCTTTTGCGTCATATTAGACACTCTGACATATATCTAACACTCTTTGACATTGTTCAACACTCAGTCAATTCTCTCGACACTCTTTGACACGCAAGTTTGGAAGTTTGGAATTCCAACATATAGTGGTTAATTTGAAAATTTTTCAATAAATGAGGAGTCAAAATATAAATATTTTAAAAAAATAACATAAATAATAAAAGGGGAAAGAAGAAAACCCTAGTATTCTCTTATCTTTTCTTCCAAGTCTCATTTCTCATGACACATAATTCACCTTTCAAGTTTGTTTTTTTCTCTTCTACTCTAACATACAAGTCCATTATGTGGATTGCTTGTTTTTTTCCTTTAGATTTTATGGATTATTAATATGGAGTTCAATATGTCAAATTAAAACGATAAATGATATTAACAAATGATGGATTAATATTGTTAATGTAAATTCATTCTCGGCTCTTATTGTTGTTGTTATTTATTTGTGAATTTTATCAAATTAATTTGATTAAAATAATCATAAAAATAATGATATAGCATGTATATATAAAGATATACATTTGATATATAATATATCGCAACGTGTTGAAATTCTTTATTTTTTTTTTTAAAATGACGTATCAACGTGTCGTGTCATATCGTATATTGCGTGCTGGTGTTGATGCTTCTTAATCTAAGGTTCAAGCCCACCTAAGGTTCAAGCCCACCTACTGATGTAAAAGGTTAAGAAACCTGAAGGAGGAGGAAGAAGAAGGCGACCTTCAGAAACAGCCAAACCGCAGCAAAACAGCGATAAGAATCCCTTGATAGCAAGAGCATGCGAATGAGAAAAGGAAAAGTGGAGGGAGAACAAGCGGCCAAAAAAAAAAAATTGTTTATTTGGAGAAAGAGATTCAATTTGAAGATGGTACGAGGTCCTTTAGGTATAGAAAAGCAACGTCATATACCACGTTGGACTTTTTTTTTTTCACATATAGAAAAGTCATGCACAATTAATATTATATTTAAAAATCCGCGTCAGATTTTTTATAGAAATTTATCATCGGGCATTTTAAGTGATATGACGAAAATGAGTATTGTACTTAAGTATTATGACACTTTTATTGTATTTTTCCCTTTGGTATTCTCATTAAATCAAGCGGGCTCCTAATCAGGTTTCGGCATTCGATTTCTCGTCATACCACAGCGAAGGGCAATTCCTTCGCTATTTATTTTATCTTCATCAAATGCCAAATTATGGGAACCGAGAGCTCTTCGAGAATGTGATAGCACTTGACCTAAGATTGAGCATATACGGCTTCCGGATAGGGCCGGTATATCCTGATATCTAGGAAAAAAGATTGCGAAATCTCGATAGTCAAATGCACAAAAACTTAGGTAACCTCCGACAATCAATCCATAATTATTATATGATCTAAATCTTAAACATAAAAGGAGCTCATCATAGCATTCCAAAGCCACAAGTTCGACTATGACAAGAAATATAAATGGGCCACAATAGCAATAGATGAAATAGATCAGCTAGCGAATGCCAAATCTAGTAATAGAGAAAAGAAAATGATTGTTCATCTTCACGATTTCGAAAAATATAATACTTCAACTATTTAGTCGCTTTCGCGAAATTTCAACATGAACCACAGAGCTAAAAAAAGGGAAGGAATTTCGACTCTCTTGCTGCTTTTGTAGACTTTTAACGTGAACTAGAGAGTTACGGAAGAGAGTGAGTTTCAATTGTCTTGCCGTTTTTGTAAAGCTTTGACGTGAACCAAGAAACTAAAGATAAGTCATAAAACTTCAACATAAATCATTATATCCTTTTCAAGTTTGAATTTATTTGTTTAAAATCTGAGTTATTCTACTCATTTTAATATCATTTTCAAGTTTGAATTTTTTTGTTAAAATCTGAGTTATTCTACTCATTTTTATTTATTTATTTTTAATTAAGTTTCCTTCTCTTGTTTTTATTCAAAGCAATGATCGAGATAATTAGATCTTTCCTTAAATTATGCTAAGGATGTGGGGAGGTTGCGTTGGTTGTTTAAACAAATGGAAACTATGTATATAGTGCTTGACTTTTACTTAGAATCCAATATTGATTTTCCAGTTACTTAACAAACAAAGTTAAATAAAAGAAAAATCGTCCATTTTGCATTTCTCGATGATATGAGACGATGCTAGACGGGCAACTTATTTTTCTCCAATTACAACTATATATGAATTAATAGAATATATCTAGTCTTTGCAACAAGATACCCCGCTATAGTAACATTGAAACTAATATATCTTATTTGCACGATGCACGTAAAATGATCATTTATATGTCATTAAATCAACAAAAAAAATGGGGCAAAAACCACCGAAAATCCCAAATTATGTCAATTGTGACATATGTACCATAACTTTTCTTCGTGACACCAAAAATCTCAAGCTTGTATCTGTATGACACATTTACCCTCCGAAAGATCATTAAAAACATGCTTACATTGACACGAGTAAACAAACGTTACACGACTTTGAAATAAAAATGACATTATATTGACTAAAAAATCACCTGGAAGAATCTTAATGAAGGGTAAATATATCACATAGATACAAATTTGGCATTTTTTATGTCACAAGAAAAGATTTAAGGTAAATATCTCACAATGGGCATAGTTTAGGGTTTTTGATGTCATTAAAAAAAATTCAAAGTAAATACATCACAATCGACATAGTTTTGGGTTTTGTGTAGCATTTTCCCTAAAAATAATGACAACTAAGCCAGTTAGGAAAATTGCCATTTGATTGGGCAACAGTCATATCTGTAGAGATTATTTTTCTTCCTCAAGAACCTAGTAGATAGATTGGACATTATGAAAATATAATTTTGTTGACACCCAAAACATATAATTATAGCTCAAAATATTATTACCCTATTATATATATCTTTGAACATGAGAAAAAATTATGTTTTTTAAATGGTTGAACATATAATTACACGTTATCTTTTGAAACATGTAAATCCCAAGATTATACGAAAGATATAAGAGACTTGATCACATCTGCTTTAAAATACTTGACTTGGACAGATAAGCAAAACTCAAACAAGCAAATAGATGCAGACATTCGTATAACTTCCTGCTTTGTATATCTTTACACTAGTAAATTTCACCATTGCACGGTAGGGGACTTAAATAATTTCCATCTCACTAAGGAAAATTTAAAAAAAAAAAAAAAAAAAAGGATCCAAACATTTATTTTAAATTCAAAATTAACATTTTCTCCGATTTTTCAATCAATTGTGTTTAGTTTTCATAATACTCAAACCAATCTCTTTAACCAACTTCAGTGCCAACCTGTTTGCTTGACAGATCAAAAATTTGCTATCTAATCAAATTAGTTTAACCTTGATGTTTTAGACGTGTTAAATGTTTTTGTAGGTTTGGAGTAATAAGGGGTGGAGTGTTTGTTAACCCATCTCTTTTGTAGGGAGGCGTAGGAATGTATGCCCATATGGATGAAATTGAAGTGTTGTTTGGATATCAATCGATGTGTGTGCCTTTATACTTATCTTAGCACTACACATTTACACACACAACCCGCGATCTAAAACCCCGATCGCATTAAGAAGCCCATAGAAGGTGCCAAAAGATGGAACCCGTGCGGGGGGAATGACCCATGGTTATCCACTTTTGGTCCCGCTCATTTTGATTAATGATAAAGAGAACTGTCCGACGTAAGCGCGGAGTGGGGAAAACTCTTTTGATCTAATCAAAATGGGGACCTTAAGCCTTTAGAATTCCACCTTTATGTGTCAAGCCTCACAAGTTTACATCCGTGTGTCTATGTGATTTAAAAAAACAAAAATAAAAAGTCTCTTCACCCACTGTAAGTATGGTTTCTCTATCTACTTGCTCACCTCGGATTGAAATTTTCAATTTTTGAGATTCGCGGAAATCAATGGAATGCCCTTGAAAATATATGCTTTACACTCACTCTTGATAAACAAACGTTTCAAATGCATCTAATCTAGCCTAGATTAGAACATATGTTTTTGTTTACAAACTCAAAGTCACATTTTGGGGCATAGAATTAAAATCAAATTCTCAAGAAAATTCTTGGTCGCATTTCGAAATTCAAATCACATTTTGTGTATTGATTTCTCAAAGTAAAAATCACCTCACCTTTGCATGAGTGAAATTACAAATGAATCTTTCAAAATCAATGCCCCATTTGTGAATGAAACTTTTGGAACAGAGTGGGCATTCAATTGATAGCCGCGGATCGATCTTTTAATGAAATCTCCTCTTACTAATAAAATCTTGACGAAATGACCAAATTCTCATAAGTGGATACTACGGAGAAGGTATTGTCGCCTTGATTTCATTATAAGAGGCGGCTTTATTGAAAGATCAATTTTTCATTCATGTACTAACATTATCTTCCTTTTGCAGGTCATGCGTTACAACCATTCGTTGAACTCCTCTTGCTTGACCATGCCAAAAGTGGACTTTAAAGCTAGGATGAGAATTGTGTTTATTATGCTCCTCTACGAAAGAGCTTCTTATACTTTATCCTTGTCATTATTCCTATTAGGAATCGTGTTTTGCATTTTGGGTTTTGATTGTGGACCCAATCAAATGTTTTTGTAAATCATACAACTCACATTTTTGAATAATGAAGTTAGAGTTCGAAAAAATCATATCCTTTAAAACACTTCAAATGGACCATTTGGGCTTTTTATGCCTTAGCTTCAAAATGTTTGAAAATGAGTTTCAAGAAGAACTTGCAAAATATTGTATCTCTTCACTTAATCGCTTTCGTAGGTTGATCTCGCAGAATGATGCTTTGAGGGGGTAAGGTTGTAATCGTTCCAATAGGAATTTCTTTTTCAAAAAACTAACTCGACCATCCATTTTTGTCAAATAGGTAAAATGACGGTTTTGTTCAAGACTGACGAAAGCGCGGGCCTTTCCCTAATGGACATATGAATTCAAATATTGTGATTATGTGTGAAAAGAACCATCAAAGTCTCGAAGATCACAAAACTACTGGCCTAATGAAGTTCCACATCCTGGATGACCTCATATTAATTTGACATTCTTCTTGGAAGAAGAAATTTGTAGACATTCTTTTGCATCAAACTACTCCATTGGTTGCAAACATGAAAAACAACTGCAATCCCTACACTTCCAATGGTGTCTTGGCATCCAATCCTATATGAAGATAATTATTGGTGGTCTGTAAGACAACACTTCAAGATGTAGATGTACACAAACAAGAATCGGTCATCAAATGTTGCCTTCAAATAAAAGGTGGTAATCGTTTCAAGTTAAATTCGATTTATTTTAGGAATGATTTGTCCTTGCACTTTGTGCAGATTTTAGTGAGGCAAATTACTGGCAAGCAACAAGATTACACGGGGAGGACAACCTAGTCCAGAATCACACGATCTCTAGAAGAAAAGGGTGTGTTCGTTCCAAAAGTCAAAACAACTCATTCATAAACCGACATAGCCACCCATGCTTACAGATTGTGAAGTGGGAAATGCATTGACGCAGCAAAAATGGTGAAAAATCACCTAGCCTAAAAGGGGTATGCGGGAAATTGAGTAAAGCATGAAGGGTTCAAATGAAACAGAGATTCATCAATCCAACATGATGGAGCTGCATACGGACAAGTTATCTAACCCAAAGTGTGGCATGCATTTGACCATAAGGACAATAATGTCTTGCCTTCTTCCACAAAGCTACAATGAGATGCTGAATTGCCCGACTTTGAAAAAGGGTGTACTTCGTTCCTAAACCTAATGTACCTAAGAATAGAAATAATACATTGTTTTCATATGTGTAGGAAATTTTAATTGGGGCAGATGGCACAAAATGGATTGGGGGCACACAATGCTTGAGTCACCCGACTCTAAAAGGGGAAAATTTCAAATGGAATAGAAATTTGCCAAGTGAATTACTGTCAATCATGAAAGCAAATCCCTCTCCATAGCCAAGGAAACGAGATGGAACGCAGTCGTCATATATGCCGTAAAAGGGAGTATACCGTTCCTAAAATGAATCACGACGAATATGAAAAATAACATATTACGTCTCTTTTTCCTTGCAGTTGGTAAACGGGGCAAGTCACTCAAGTAGAGTAACTCTCACCTGTGAAGCAAGATGAAACAAAGTCAATTGATTCAACACAAAAAGGGAGTATTGTTCCTAAATTAGTCCAATTCAATTTTGGAATATAAGTAACATGCCCCATCTTTTGTAGGAAAAGGTGCACATTGATCGTTGAAGCAACACCTTATACCAAGAAGGCATGCTAAGGTCCAACCATCCATTTTGATGGAATAAATGGAGTGAAACATCTAAGGAGCAATGCCCTCACGTGTCAAAACAAGGAGTACCCCTCTCCTTTCATCTTTGACGCCCATTCAGAATGAGTGAATTCAATAACATCTAAATGACTCATTTGCAAGATCTTCAATGAAATGTTAACACTTGAGGAGCAAAGGCACATGAAGGAGAAACATAAAACATTTAGAGTCAAATGCAAGAGAAGGGTAATTCGGTATCGTTTCCAAAATATCCCCTCTAACTTCATTTTTGACATAGTTCTCTTATTTGACAGGAAGCATCGACATTCGAGGAACAAACTCGAGAAATTGATTTATGCAGAATACATATCGACCAAGCAAACGTGGGGATAACACATATTGAATGCATGTGACTCGATGTAAAAAGATGTGTCGTTCTAGAGCCGGTTCAATTAAATAAAAAAGGAGGCGCCCCATGGACACTACCAGCACTTCGGCCTGGTGGTATGGGGAATGAAGTGGTCTAGAAACGGCCAGGGTTCGATCCCTGGAAACGGCAACAAGGTTGCCATGTAAAAAAAAAAAAAAAAAAAAAAAAAATTTTGCATCTCTTATTTTTGAAAAAGAGGAAAATGCTAGAACTAATGATACCAAAGACCGAGAATCTCTTCAAGCCTTAAAACAATAGGTTCATGCCGCTGTTTGCTACCAAATGGTGAAACTAATCAAGGGTAATGTTGTATCGTTTCCAGTTTTACGATCCCTAAGGATTCATGTACTAACACATTCCCTTTTGTTCTTCGTAGGGTCGCCCGACTACTAAGGCAATGGTAAGTACCCTTCTTCTCAAAATCCAATGAAAATAAATGGAGAATTTCCATCGCAAAAAGAACGTTTAGTGTTTTTTTAGAAACAAGCACAAAAAAAAAAAAATGGAAATTGAAGAAACAAGCTTTCCACAAAGTTTGCAAAAATCTTCTTTACCTTTAAATTGTTCATCCACTTGATGGATCACTCATTTTGAATCAAAATTCCCTAGGGAGATTAATCCATCCAAATGATCTCAACAAAAATGAAAGGGATGTTACTCATGCCAAGCAAGAAACATTTAGGATGATGAAAGGCAACCCATTTCCAAACATGTCCTTTAAACACTCTGGGATTCGAGTGAAAAGAAAACCCGTGTCGTTCAAGGTCAATGAATTCATTCGCAAGCGGTACATAGACCAAGATGATAAGAGGCATTTCTTTCCTATATCATACACACTACAGGTGACAATAGTTAGCCCATTTGAGCCTTTTAATGTGAAGTATTTTCTACAAAATACCCCTGTCAAGAATCACCCCACGATGGGGCAATTATGGAGGTTTGGGTTGACATTATTTGGAGAGGAAAGATGAGAAAGGTTTCTTTGCTCTCACTTGCATAAATCTTTTTGTGGTAACTTCAGGTGAATTCTTAAGGAAGCTTGAAGCATCCTAAGGTGAAGAAGAGCATTCTTTTCTCTACCCAAACACCGATACCCTTTGCTTAAACCATATTGAGCCTAACTATTCATTTCTAAAACCCGAGTGGTGATTATCTCCCCACATTGGGGCAGGGCACATGATTTACCAATGCAATTGGTGTTTATATGAGAATATGAAAAGCATCTTGAAAGTCCCAAGAGCTCAAAAAGTTTGAAAGAACAAAAGTCAAGTGAAAATTAAGGGGCATGAAAAAAAGCAGTGTGCCGGTAAAAGCAAGGCCAATGCCCACAAAAAAAAAAAAAGGAGAGAGAGTGGAAGAAAAAAATTGCCTCAAGAGGAATATCTCTCGTGAAAGCAAAAATGGCAAAAAAATGCCTGCATTGAAAAGAAAATCATTGCAAATGCAAAAGCCATTATGTTAAGATGATTAGTCAAAGAACTTTCGAGACAATTTGAATTCTAAACATTGAGTGCTTTAAAAAAATGGGCATATGGTAATGATGCCATGATAATCACCAACTCCCAAATCCCCCTTTGACAAAAAGTTCTAAGCCTTTTGAGCTAAGCCTTTTGAACCTTTCCCGAATCAACATTACAACCCATTTCCAAAGTCTCTTGATTGGGATGATTCAAAGTGGAAATAAGGACTTCCTAAACAAGATGCCGCTCGAAGAAGTGAGAGTAAGGTTGTCTTATCTCATCTTAAGGTTTCTTGACTTGTAAACCTGGTGGAGATGTCGATTAGTGATTAATTCATTTCATAGCCAATGATGCTTATCCATTGCTAAAACCATGACCAAACCTGCACTACGGTCCTTCTAAAAGACCTCTTTGATTGGTCAATGTGTACTTATTGCGAATGATTCAAAGCCTTGCACACTTTGGAAGAGTGAGGTTGAGTGATCGTTTATTTCCCACATGAACAGATGGGATCAAACAGCCATTTTCTTGAGGATATGCGAGAAGCCCTTTCTGACTAGGGATCCTTGCTTGGCATACTTAACAAACCTTTCTCATAAGTCAGGGTCATTTCGACAAGGACTTTTCTCCCAAGAGAATTTGACGATTAATGATATCATTCGAGCGTGATGACAGTTTTACGAGTTTGTCAAGTTGTCGGAATTAGTTTGATTTGTTTATGCAATCATTGCTTTCTCATTACTGATACACTTTTGATATTGTTTCTAATGACATATGTTGAAATTGACCTCATCTAATATGCTTTCGCTACTAGAATACTTGTTATAATGAATACTATTTGATGTGCAGTATCCATTTCAGAATATTCTCAAATGATAGGTTCCTCCAGTGAAACCACACAATTTCAAAGGGTTCTTGGTTATCCTTAAACCTTGCAATTTCACACGGTTCATAGGTTGGCCTTAAACCATGCAATTTTCAAAAGGTTCTTGGTTATCCTTAAACCTTGCAATTTCAAAGGGTTCATGGGTTGGCCTTAAACCATGCATTTTCAAAAGGTTCTTGGTTATCATTAAACCTTGCAATTTCAAAGGGTTCTTGGTTATCCTTAAACCTTGCAATTTCACAAGGTTCATGGGTTAGCCTTAAACCATGCAATTTTCAAAAGGTTCTTGGTTATCCCTAAACCTTGCAATTTCAAAGGGTTCATGGGTTGGCCTTAAACCATGCAATTTTCAAAAGGTTCTTGGTTATCCTTAAACCTTGCAATTTCACACGGTTCATGGGTTAGCCTTAAACCATGCAATTTTCAAAAGGTTCTTGGTTATCCTTAAACCTTGCAATTTCAAAGGGTTCATGGGTTGGCCTTAAACCATGGATTTTCAAAAGGTTCTTGGTTATCATTAAACCTTGCAATTTCAAAGGGTTCATGGGTTAGCCTTAAATCATGCATTTTCAAGAGGTTATTGGTCATCCTAAAACCATACAATTTACACGGTTAGTGGGACCGCCTTAAACCACAAGGTTAGTGGGTCTTCCTTAAACCACACAGTTCGTGGGATTGCTTTAAACCACAAGGTTCGTGGAACCGCCTTAAACCACATGGTTAGTGGGTCTACCTTAAACCACAAGGTTAGTGGGTCTTCCTTAAACCACACAGTTCGTGGGATTGCTTTAAACCACAAGGTTCGTGGGACTGCCTTAAACTACAAGATTAGTGGGACAACCTTAAACCATACGGTTAGTGGGACTGCCTTAAACCACAAGGTTAGTGGGTCTACCTTAAACCACAAGGTTAGTGGGTCTTCCTTAAACCATACAGTTCGTGGGATTGCTTTAAACCACAAGGTTCATGGGACCGCCTTAAACCACAAGGTTAGTGGGTCTTCCTTAAACCACACGGTTCGTGGGATTGCTTTAAACCACAAGGTTCGTGGAACCGCCTTAAACCACATGGTTAGTGGGTCTACCTTAAACCACAAGGTTAGTGGGTCTTCCTTAAACCACACGGTTAGCGGGACCGCTTTAAACCACAAGGTTCGTGGGACCGCCTTAAACCACAAGGTTCGTGGGACCGCCTTAAACCACACGGTTAATGGGATGGCCTTAAACCACACGGTTAGTGGGACTACCTTAAACCACACGGTTAGTAGGACTGCCTTAAACCACAAAGTTAGTGGGACTGCCTTAAACCACAAGGTAAGTGGGACTGCCTTAAACCACACGGTTAGTGGGACTGCCTTAAACCACATGGTTCGTGGGACTGCCTTAGACCATAAGGTTCGTGGGACTGCCTTAAACCACACGGTTAGTGGGACCGCCTTAAACCATAAGATTCGTAGGACTGCCTTAAACCACATGGTTAGTAGGACCGCCTTAAACCACACGGTTAGCGGGACCGCTTTAAACCACAAGGTTCGTGGGACCGCCTTAAACCACAAGGTTCGTGGGACCGCCTTAAACCACAAGGTTTGTGGATATATCCTTAAACCACACTTTTCAAATTGTTCATAGGTACATCCCTAAACCACACTCTTTACATTAAGCTCACTTGCATTTTCATTTTGCTATAATTAAAAAAAAAACAAAAACAAAAACAAAAAAACAAAAAACCAACCAAAAGAAAAAACAAAACAAAACAAAAACAAAAATTAGGTGTCACTTTATCTTTGAAAGAAATCTCTTTGAGCTTCCTTCCAAAGAAAAAAAATTGCTGTTGACACCTAAAAAAAAATTATTGCATATTAGATTATCTAGGTGTTTCAGTATAGTTTTTTTTTTTTATGGAATATATTTTTCCTAAAAAAAAAAAAAAAAAAAAGAAGCAAGTTGGGGCCGATGATCTGAATGTGACTAGCCAAGCCCAGGAGATCAGATTGTAATTAAAACGGCAAGTTGGGGCCAAAATGCAATTTCCAAAAGTTGAGGGACCAATTTGCAAAATTTTGCCCGAACCCTTAAATCATTATCTTGGCCCCCAATTGAGTTGAAATTGAACTTGGGTCAGGTCTAATTAATCGAATCGGGCAAAAAGGACCTAATTGCATTGAATTTGGCATTTTCGAGCAAGAAAATGGCCAACTTTGAGGGACTTTCTTGCAAAATTGGGTGGGTACAATTGCAAAATCTGGTCAGGATATTAAACTACTATACATGAGCTTTCTAATGGATCAAAAAAAACGCAGCCAAATTAGTGGATTAAAGCACTCAAATCAACAGCCAAAACTCAGTCCACGAGTTGGTCTTAATTCGGGGTTGCTGAGTAAGCAATTTGGTGGCCCCACCATGTCCTCCTCAGCTGCCCAACCAGCCCGATCTTTGCACGTGATGGAATACCGTATATAGTAGTGCAAGTGGACGAAAATTGGCCAGGGATAAGCTGCTGACAGCACCGGAAAATCGCAGCAAAATCCGCACACTCAACAGCTGCAGAATTGAAAAAAATTGGCTAAGTCAGAGAGTGGGTGAAGTAGCCCTGTTGACAGGCTTGGTAGGTGGACAAAAGGCTGACCAAAAATCCTATAATTCAGGGGATAAGATCACGGAAGCAAGCTATTTCATGGACGAAAAGGAGGAGACGAGAGAGAGAGGGGAGAGCTCGGAATCGTTCCCCAAAGCAACCTTCAGAAGCAACTCCAGAAAAGCAAAAACCCAGAAAATCCAGACCGACCTTGAGAGAGAAAAGTGAGATTTTCACAACCCTTCGGCCAAAATTAGCCAAAACCTTCAACTAGAGAGTGAAACATCACTCAAATATATTTCCATCCATAGGTCGCACGTCCCAAATGGAGATCGGTAAGTCCTCCTAAATCCCCCGAAAGAACACCCTCCTGGCGGGCCAAGAAACACTGGAAATTTTTCTAAGTGTTGAGCCCGGTTGGTCACGAGTGAGGGAAAACCAGTGTTTTTTGAGAACGTTGAGAGACAAATGAGGAAAATATTGACTTTTACCCAAAACTAAAATACATATAGTTTGGTTTGGTGTCAAGTTTTCCAACAAAATACATCTTGAAGTCTAATTTTAGAGGTCAACGAAAACCTTCGTTGTCAGTTCTTTTTTTTTTGCAGACCTCATTTCCAGTTGAAGAAGCCAACTTCCACAGGCCCCCCGAGTATAATTTGTCGGTTTCATCGGCCAAGAACCACTTGCAAAGGAAACTAGGAAGCAAGTTAAGCATCCTAGATGTATTTATGTTCGATTTTGAGCATGTTTTGATCATGAAAATCAAGAGGAAAATCAGCCCGGAAAACTGATTTCTGAGGCTGAAATTTTTCTAAGTGTTTGAAATCTCTTCAAGAGTTTTTCATGTGTGCTTCTTGGAGAGGTCATTTTGATGTTGTTCGGTGGGTCATTATCTATAATGTTTATTGAATTTGAAAGCTCATGTTACCTACTTTCACTCGGATTAAGTAGTGTTTCCCTTAGATCTCGTATGTGATAAGTGTCGGGACATGAATATGGGCATTCAACCTGTTTGCTTGACTTGGGTTCAAACCCAGATTTGCAAAATCAGATCAAACCCGCATATTTGATGACGATTCCAGCTTGGTTTTCGTGTGTTTTAAGCTGTGATTTCTATCTAATCTTACTCCTTGAATGTGGTAGTTTAACCTTGATGTTTTAGTTCCACATAATATTGCTCATGCGTTGAGATTGAAGGCCGCAAACATGGCCCGAGGAAGCTGGTTTGGGGTGATTTGATGCAGGCCAAGTGTTCAACGAAATGCGCAAACCAAGTTTCGATCTTGAAACGGTCGATTTGAGCCCGGTTATTGTAATATTCATATGCTGTGTTGCTCCATGTTAGCATAGATCAATTTAAGGAATTATTATTAATATTTTTAAAAATAATATAAAAAATAATAAAAAAATCTGAAATTTTCAAAAATATAAAAAAATGTTAGATAGTATCAAATTAGGATAGAAATGGCATCTATTAAATTTTCCTAATTTTAAAAGGTCATTTTCCTAATTTAGTGCTATTTTGGTATTTTATAACCATTTTTGTAAATAATCCATTTTGCATAGTTTAAAATTATTTAGAGTAATTTCATGCATATAGAGTAATTTCATGCATATTTGAATTCTCATTTTGCTCATGGGGGTCCTGTCCCGGGGTGTGATAACAAGGCCATGTAATATTATTTGCCCGACTTGTATCGGGTTTACCTTTTCCGCGTTTATTTTCAAGTCATTTCAATTTCTTGGATGTTTACTTACGCGCTACTTTTCATTAATTTGAGTGTAAATTTCTCTTTTAAATTATGTTAGGATTAGTCTAGACACATTAAAAAAAACTACAAAAACATTTGCATGGACACTTAGTGGTTTCATAAAGATTATAATTGGTAATCAATATTGTGTGGCCATTTAGATAAACAACCTTCCAAGTTAGTGGTACCGCAAGGGCGCTAATAGAAACATTGGCGTAAACAAGTCCCCGTTCCTAGAAATCTCTGGTTGCGTAGGAATTGAGACAACACTCCCGTGTCTTGATTGGTTTCTAGCCGACCCCAATAGGCTAGTGGCGACTCCTAGAATTACATAGATTGTTAAGAACTAAAATTCAAAATCCAATGTCGCGCGAGGTATAGGCTTGGGAGAGCTCGCGCCTAATTTAGGGCCATTGGTCCGCCTCTTTAGGCAAATACCCCTAAACCTTTATTCTTTTCCCCCGGACGGAAAAAAAGAGGTCGTGACAACCACTAATTTCTTAAAGTTTGTCCAACACAATATACAAAGTGGACATAAATTTTTGGCAATCGCCGGCCAAAACAAATTAATAGCCGCACCCACCCCGTGGTAGTCGAGTTGGTGGAATCACATGTTGACCACACGCAGGGCCGGGGTTCAATTCCCCAACTTGTTATAATGCATGACTAAAGTGAGGAGCCATGGGATGTGGGTCCCTGCTTTAGCACCCCATGCTTTACGCGTAGTTGCTTTTGACCGCAAAACAGTCCACGGTCATAAAAAAAAAAAAAAACAAATTAATAGCTTGCAAAATTCCCAAAATTGACCATTTTTTCTTGTGATGTAACTAATTTACACACTAAATGGCCGGTTAAGCCTGTTGAGTCGAACCTCGAGAGGACCCTCCACCACCGTCGGCATCAACTGTTGGCGAGGTCCTGTTGAAATCCCACCTCTCCGACTTGGCTGCCCGGTTGAACCGGTCTGGCCTCCTGATGTCCCTCCCTCAGCTGCTCCCTTTGCCTTCGCATCGGTATCCTTGCGTCAGGCAACCTTCCAGGGACAGGACTGGCCCCAGCCGGTCCATCAGTTGCTTCCTTACCTCGGCAGGCAGCCTCAGTGTGAAACGGTCGACGTCCTCGCCCGGTCGGATTAGCATGGACCCAAATGCCTGTACAACTAGTTCCTCATGTTCAAGGCTTTAATCTGCCAAAACATATTTCGTGAAAGCAGCAGAAAGGGCCCACTTGATGGTCAATTCAGGCTCTTTTGCCGGGCGCTTGCTCGTCTGCGCAGCATCATCTACAATTTCCTGGTCTTCACTTATCGAACCAGGTTCAGCATTATTCTGCACAGGAGCTTCCGGAGCTGCAGCAGCAATGTTCGGAACCACTCGCTTGAATGGTTCGTGAGAAGTATCATGCAAACGCCTTACCTACTTCAAAAGCATAAATGGACAGATTGAAATACTATTCTTCAATAGAAATAAAATATAAGTACTGCAGTCGGTTCAATATAAAAGCTCCTTGCGCTCCCCTATACCAGGACATCGAGCTAAATCTTCCATCGAAGCATCCATGATAAGAGAGAGACTGAAAAAGTGGAAATCCTGCATGAGTTTTGTAACCCGCCACAGAAGGAAAGTCTTCAACTACATTTATTTGAAATCAAAAAACACATTTAGGAAGATCTCCATAACAGAACACAAGGCATACCCCAAATGTAGAACCCAGGGTGACAACATCCGTCTTATTGACTTGTCGAACTGCTGTTAGAGCATGAGTCAGCCAGAGGAAAAGGAGAGATTTCAGCTTCAACAAATGTGAACTTAAGAAACATAGTGTAGGTTCTCCCTAATGTCCAGGGCAAATGTCTCTGAAGAATCAGATCGAGCATAATGTTGAAAACCCCTGATAAGTAGTCTGTATCCATATGCCCTTGAATGGTGTCTGCAGGTTTGTTTTCATGGACTTTTATAACCTCCAAGTAGTGGCCACAATCTTCCAAGCTTGGCAAAAGAAAAAAAATCTACTGCAGCAAAATTCGAACTCTTTGAAAAAAATTTCTTCTGGAACTGTTTTATTGACCACAGACATGTCCAAGGAAAATCAGTACCTCCAACCGCACAAGCGGGTGCAGTCATGGAGCAAAGCTGTTTTAGTCAACCCAAGAAGAGGCTTGACTACATCTTCTTGAAACCGACAATGGCTACAATTTATAAACTTTCACTTCTGGTTAAGGAACATTCATAGCATCACTTTAATGGCTTTAAAGTTTCCCAAGACTGATAAAGCAGGTTAAAAGAACAAAAAAATAAAAATGAAAATGGGATAGCTCAGCACATCATCATGACATAAAACTACACGGAATTTGTAGACTTGTAGTTCTTCTGCAGTTCCCTTATTCGAAAGTATAGGTAATCTGGATGCAGCAGATGATAACGAAGGCTGCAAAAGCAATCTGACTAATCAGATATGGAGACAACTTAGATAAGTTGTGCATAGCACGAGGAAACAGTGCTGTGGAAATAACAAAGTTTCTTTATTAATATGTTTAGTGGCCTCGGGACACTCATTAACAAAATCGTACCCATTTATCAATAGTGAAATATCCATATGACAAACAATGTCTTGGAGCCAAACTTTGTAGAGAAGTGCTAAAGAATGTCGAAGAATGTTCCTCGTCTATGTTTTTATCCAAGTTCATCGTAGGGGAACCATCAGTAAACAAGTCAAAAGAAGAGCTTATTTAGAAGGAAGAATGTACAATGTTTATCAATGCAATTCCATCCCTGAAGTTCTTTTCACCGTTCCAAAAGCTCAGAGTTCCAGACATCTTCCTGTAGCGGTATCATAAGAAGAACCTTGTCATAATAAAACGACTCAGACAAGTGAACTAGGTGAATTTGTTGGCTCAGCAAGAAGTTTGAAGATTCGATGGCGCGATATCACCTACCAGGGCCAAAATAATGACTGACCTAGGAAACGTTTCTTCAACTTCTCGAACGATGGATCACCAAGTCTAAGGCTATGATCAATATGTCTTCAGGTATATTGATAGCATCGTATACTTCTGGCCTTGTGCTATATCCTTTCAGAGAATCAAAATTAGTGCTCTTTAGCATAAAAGATGACTAGGCAACGTCATTTTAAGTTCAGGATATAGGAGATGGAGTAGGTTAGAAAGAACACACTTCGAAATGAGTGTCTAGCACATCAGCATCTGAAGGTGCAGATTAGGTGCTTTTCTAAGTGGTGCTGGGTTGTAGCTCAAGTTCCGAGAAGTTTTTAGCGAGCGACATTTTCACATGATCTACTAGTTAATGAAGAAAATGTTTTCCACATGTTATATAATTGTAGAGTGAAAATAACTCCATTTACTATATATCACATAACAACTATTAAATTCAACAGAAACCTTGAATATCAAACCCAACAACCAAAGATCCGTCGAGCTGCTTCACAAAAATAAGCTTTTGGGTTTCTAAACTTTCCCCTGTTTTTGCCTTTGTAAAGCCCGTTAACACTATACTGGAGTATCTGCAACTTCATATAAAGCAAAAATCATCTTGCCCAAAACACTGCCAGACAGGTACAAACAAAGGTGCTAGGGTCTGGCAGTATTTCCATTTACCAAAGTGAAATTGGAAAGTGATTTATTGCACATTACTAGAGCAAAGAACCAAGGGGATACCATTATGATCAGTGATTCCTTGGTTCTATTTTTTTCCCCTTTCCCCTGCTTCACAAATTGTTCAATGAGCACTTACCAAAGTTTAAGTGATAAGAGAATTAAATACAAAATGGAGACAACGAGTCCAGAGTGACCTGGATATTAATTTTGCAATAGCTGATTGTCCTAAAAATGACTGATTCCATGCACTTTAATTATAAAACTTTTACTTTTACGTATAAGTTCTAAAATCTTCTAATTCCGTCACTTGAGTCCTCCTGTTACCTTTGTTAATTTTTATGTGAATAAATAATGCCACGTTATTTTTTTATTTTTTTAATCATTCATGTCTTTTTTAATAATTTTTCAATTCTTGCATCTGAAAATTCAAACAAATAAAATAAAATAATTTAAAATTTTTTAATCATCTAAAAGTGGAAGAAAAATATTTAATAAAATATAGCTGATGAAGGGTACTGGGGAGGCGGGTGCCGTCTTTTTTGTGTATGCAAATAGATGCATACCTGTGTGGATGCGTTTGTAGAGAAGAATAGAAAATCCAAAATCATTAAAAAAAAAAAAAAAACTCTCTCAAAAGCACCCTCCTCAGGTGTTTTATCGATTTTAGACAACGTTAACGCGCAATAATGATTTGACCTATAAAAGAGAAATACGCACTAATGACAGCCGGCGCGGGGTTTACAAAATTAAAAGTAATTGACGTGGCACGATTCCTTCCTTACACACCTATTCTTTCTTTTTCCTTTTTTGGGGAGACCAACGCTATCCAATCTCTTCCCATCCAATCGAGAAAAGATTATCTAATTGAATTAGTGTATCCTAAATTCATATTCGAGCCCACCAATGATGTAATACATGACGTAAAATCAAGACTAACTTTTAGAATACTCAACAGAAGGAATGATGTTAACAAAGCTGGCAAGCGATGACACTATAGCCTTAATTGGATTAATTCTCGATGAATTTATTTTTATTTTTCGAAAGTCAATAGCATTAGAAGTTGACATGTGGCATGATTCCCTCCTTGCACACCTATTCTTTCTTTTATTTTATTTTCTTTTTCCTTTTTGGAAGAGCAACACTTCCCCATCCGTATCCAGCCGAGAAAAGGTTGTCTAATTGAATTCGTAAATCCTAAATTCATAATCAAGCCCACCAATGACGTAATGCATGACGTAAAGTCGGGATTGAACTTTTGAAATTCTCAATAGAAGAAATGATGCTTGCCAAAGCCAGCAAGCCACGACGCTATAGTTTCAATCCGATTAATTATTGACAATATTAGTTTTATTTTTCGAAAGTCGATAGCATTAAAAGTTGGTCTTCATTTGGCCAACATCATTTGCCTATAGAAAATGGCTAAACAAGCAGCCAAAGTAGTGACGGCTCCTGTGACCCCTTTGGCCCAATTTTCTCACATTCCGTTCACACTCTTTCTCTCTGTCTTATCTTCCCAGAAAAGTGGTGGCACTTTCAATTTGGAAGATGTCCTTTTCATTTCCCAAGTGGAATTTTTGCCCATTTTGTCAACTTGGAGTTTTGGAGCTTCCTTTGATCCTTGGTAAGAATTGGGATGTGTTGAAATTTGACTTGTCTTGAGTGCCGCATGATGTGGTGTGACACGGTTGAAGTTTTATAATTGGATTTGTATATTTTTATTCTCCTCTCTCTAGATTCCACACTTCACTCTGTTAATATCCCTACCTTTTACTTGGGCAAATACCATTCCTAACCAAAAAAGATAATGGTAAGACAAAATGTACATGCATCGGGTGAAAAGTTTTCCCGAAAAATATTTCCTGCAAAATAAGTGGACCCTTAAATAATAAAAATTATCATGTATTGTAATTGTGTTAATGTGCATAAGGATGTAGTTGCAATACTCAAATTTTCTTTTTGAACATTCTAGGCTTTTCCTAATACATGGTGGATAACAAATTTTAACTTATCATAGTTTTTAGTAATGGTACTGATGATGACCACCGGTAAAGAAATGATATAACCACGATAAAGAAAAATAAATAAATCCATAGACATTAGAGTTTTTAGTGAATTGTCCTTTTTCTTTTCAATTTTCAAGATAACTTATTTTGTATTTTGTGATGACAAATATATCATTGTACTAGTTTTAAGTATTCGACCAATCTAGGCATCACACTAGTTTTATCCTAGATTTTAGTCATGACAAAAAGAGCTATTCCTTTCCTTTTGGTCATGGAAAAAAAGAATGGCCCTTGATTAGTTTATTTTAGCTCTTCCCGCCCTTAATAAGTGACACGAAATATAGTTTGATTTAACTATGTAACATACAAGACAAATTATTTTTCCAAATGCATCAGTTACACTCTTTACTAATTATAAGAATTTGCACGGTCTAAAAAGATTTGATATTGTAGTTCCGGGGATTGGATATCTGGTACAATAATTATCTTAAGTCCAAAAAATTTGCAAAAGATATAAGTGATTTAATCATATTTTCTTTGAAATGCTTGACTGATGCAGATAGGCAGAACTTGAACGAGAAAGTAGATGCAGATATCCATATAACTCCCTGCTTTGTATATCCTTACATTAGTAAATTTCATTCATTGTGGGATAGGGAATTTACATTTCCATCTCACCAACAAAAAGTAAAATATTCGGGTCAAATCATTTTTAAGTTAAAAATTAACATTTTCTTAGATTTTTCAATCAATTGTCTTTGATTTTCATAACACCCTAATTCATCAAATAAATTGACATTGAAACATGGGCGAGAACTAATCAATCTCTTTAATCAAACTTCACTTTAAAAAATAAAAAATTGCTCACATAATTTACAAAGTAGGCGCAAATCACCCACCAAAACAATCCAATTGCTGCTAAATTGTCAAAATTGTCTTGGTCTTTTTCTGTGATGTAACCAATTTAGGCGCTAAATGGGCGGTCGAGCCTGTTGTGCCGGACCACGGAAGGACCCTCCGCCGCTACTGGCGGCGGCGGCAGCCACTCTAGGCGAGAGGGCCGACGACATGCGCACCAAGAAGGACGGCATCCTATTGAAAGCCCAGCCTTCTGACCCGGGTGCCGAGTCCAACCGGTCCAGCCTCCTGTAGTACCGCCCCCGGCTGCTCCCTTCGCCGTACCGGTATCCTCGCCTCGAGCAACCTTCCTGGGGCAGGGCCGGCCCGGGCCGGTCCATCATCAATCGCTTCCTCACCTCGGCGGGCAGCCTCAGGGTGAACCGCTCCGTGTCGTCGCCCGGTCGGACCAGCGAGTGGCCGGTCGAGTGGGATCGGGGAAACCTCCGGATCCTGGTGCCCGAGCCACGTGTCCGGTTGCGATTGTTGGTGCCGCCGCTCTCCTTCTTGTCCCATGGATCTGGCGGCTGGATCCGCTCTGGCCCTCCCTCCCGCGGGCTCCTCTCCGGCGCGCCTCCATCGGGCGGAGCCGCCTCGACCGCCGGCGCCTCGACCGACGACGGCTCGGCCTGCCGGCTCTCCGGGTCGTCGGCCGGCTGCGAGGCGAGGTCGGCGCGGCAGACGGGGCAGGTGGTGTGGGAGGCGAGCCACTCGCCGATGCAGTCCGGGTGGAACGCGTGGTCGCACTTGGGGATCAGGCGGAGGGTGTCGTCGTCCTCGAAGTCGTTCAGGCACACCGCGCACTCCAGCGACCTCTCGCCGATCCTGTGCCCCTTCACCGCGGCGTACGCGAGGGTCGGGAAGGTCTCGACGACGGCGGGGTCGAGGCCGCGGGGCGGGGCGCCGAGGCGGCGGAGGGAGCGGACGGCGCGGCCGATGGAGCCCTCGGGGGCCGGGGAGCAGCGGAGGATGTAGGCGGAGAAGGAGGCGAGGAGGAAGAGGACGATGACGAGGGCGACCAGGACGAGGCCGATGGAGGAGCTGAAGGCGCCGTAGCCCGGGGCGGTGGAGGACTCGTCGCTGGGCGGGGTGGGCGCCGGCTGGGCGGCGACGGGAGGGAGGATGGTCGGGAGGAGGACGAGGAGGAGGAAGAGGGCGGCGGGTCTCCGCCGTGGTGGCGGCGGCGGCGGCGGCGGCGGCGAGATCGGAGACATGAGAATATGTTCGGTTTTTTCAGGGTTCGACGGAGGAGAGAAGCATGTGAAGAAAGAGGAGGAGGAAGCTGCGTGGGAAGTGTTCCGGGGGTATTGAGTCAGAGATGCCGTCCCAGTCAACCAGACGACTTGAACTTAAAAAAGGCACTTTTCGCTTCTTCTTTTTTGGCTTTTATATATAACATTTAAAAAAAAAGACCAACATGTAGTTTTTTTCATTATCTGTCGTTTCATCTATTAATATATAAAGCGGCGCAATGCGATTATTTTCTAACTAATGTGAAAATATAATTCTCCGAGTGATTCTCGAAATTAAAGTTGTGCTCAATTGAGATTTCAATCATATATGCATGTTTTTAAAAAAAAAAAATTGATATGTCGTAGGATAATAGCTTGTTTGGGAGTAGATATTTTGAATTTCGAAATTCTACCATTAAAGATGGGATTTATATGCGTTAATTTTACCGTAATTAGATATTACTGGCGAGTTTATCTCATGCCCGATTGAATGAATAATTCAATGTATCGCTTCACAAAATACGTGGGCCCCACGAGAGTTTAATAGGAGAGGATATTGATATGTTAAATAATTATAATTAATTACCGGAGACTAAATAGGGGGCAATTATTCTCTCTTTTAGCAAATCGATCATTATTTACGGCTGTTGCCACTATATTGGATATGAAAACTGGTGATAGGGCATGTTATTAAATAATTAATTATTCATATCATGTACGTGTTTGGAGAGTATTGTGAACATTGTTGGTTGACCTATCTCAATCGAGACCGGTTCAGGGTTTAGGCAGGGGGGGAAAGGACATCGAACATGAAGAAAATGATTGCAATCTCACTTGCAACAATATATGTCACGATTCAACTGATATCACTCAACACAAATTTCGTTATTTTCTTCATGGCGTAATGGAAAACCGTCGTTTAGTCTTTGTCATCAATAGATCGATATTTTTTTATATTAAATTATGTTTTGAATTTGAGTTTGTATACAAAAATCAATTCGATATTTTCGTCAACCAGAATATGATGGGAAAGAAATCCAGACAAATCACTTTTCAATTTGGATTTGAATTGCTTAAGCTACCTAAGGAAAGGGTGGGCCCGCAAATATCGAGGGTTTGATTTTCTTTTATTTATTGGAGCAAGTCAAATCCAAGGTTGGCGCACACTAATTGGATTCGTTAAAGCCGCGCATAAAAAAAGGGGGTTCATATAAATAAGGCCTGCTTGTCAGAACAGACAGAAGAAAAAGTGTGGATCTATCTCATGCCGTGATTTCTGCTTCCGAATCTGACTTGTTTTCTGGGTTTGGGCATAGACTAAGGGCCAGCAAGAGTCAAAAGCAGAATGAGGAACAAAATATACAGATCAAAGAAATCAGTCTGGATATCGATTCGGTGCTTGATATAAAAATAAAATAAAATGGAACCGATATCGTGCAGTTTGATACCCAATTATAGGTAAGAATCAAATTGGGAACCGGTAATTCGTAGTTATGTGAACTTTTTATTGTTTAATTTATTTTATGTGTTCATCTTTTATATGTTGGTGCCATTGATAACTTTTTTTTTTTGTTTTGTGTTTACTTCCATTTTGTTTAACGAAAAACGAAACAAAAAAAAAAATGAAACAAATGGAACAAAAAAAATAAAATTCAATCCTCTCCTAAATAGACATTGGAATCAATTGTGAAACTGATTAATAAGGTAAGTTCCAAGTTTCAGGATACCATAAGGTAGATTTCAAGTTCTAAAAATAAGAGAATCAGTTCTGATAAGATAGGTTTCAGGTGGAACTTGAATCAACGTTAGAACTGCCCACTCCTTATATAACTTAGGACTGAGAAATACTTGAATGCGTGAGTCAATTGTTATTTATAATTCTTCGATTGATTAATGGATTGATCTCCATATGGGAGGATAGGTACTCGAACCAAATCACATGAATTATTTGTTATTTTTCTAATGATTTTGTATTGATTTAATTGCAACTTTCAATAGCTTTCACAATTTTTTGAGACAATTTTAATGTAAGATGACACAGTAATGCACGTGGTAAAATGCTTTCATGAAGTTATATATAGAACAAGTTCGAGAATAAATATTATAAATAGATAGACAATGATTTCACAAAAGAAAGATAGAAGAACTCAATACGATTTTAGGTCGTGTGGTGACCATAATTATTAACATAGGAGGTACACGCTAGACGGGCTGTCGATACTTGGCATGCATTTTATTGACGTGTAAATCTCGAGTTGAGTAACTATAGTTAAAGCATAGTATGATCACATTAGTATTATCACCTAGGGTTTTTACCTTTTAGGTCGTGTTCCTAATGTTGTTGCCTCTAGCTTTAAACCAACCAGGCCAATTCTCAACTTAATGAATTCGATGGATTTTCTCTCTTTAAAGGAGGCCCACGATAGGTGGTTTATAGTCCATGGGCCTTTTTCATATTTTCTCTGAAATCGTTTTTTTGCTTCCATAGTCTTCAACTAGTTTCGTAGTTTTCCATTCTCGGAAATGAAAAAAAAAAAAAAAAACAAAAGAGGAAAAAAGATGAAGTTTTCTAGATGGACATATTCGACATTTACCCATATAACAGGACCAGCTAAGTTCGATTGAATTGTTGGTATGGTGGCAGACATAAATTTTTGTCGGTTTGGAATGATTCTTGAAATTTACCAAAATAGCAAAACAGTACACAGGACGAATTGCAAGGAACAACTAGCGGCGGCCAGGGCAATGACCACCACCTGCCCCCGCCCCGCCCCGCCCCGCCCCCCCCGCCCCACCCGGCCTTCATCCGCCGTTACATGGGTCTATCTAAAAGAGGGTCGGCGAAATGATGCGCGAATGTATCGTGATCATAAGTGCATATCAATTCTATGTTAACGCGATCATTATTCCGATGACCCCAATAAGATGTTAATTCGCAATTTTGCATTTGTCAACTTCAATTTTTGGACCGATCGTTGGGGAAAACGAGCTAGGAAATGGACACGAGAGAGTCACAAGCTCACCATCTCTCTCTCTCTATCTCTCTCTATCTCTCTCTATCACTAGATCTCTAGGCTTATCGATCTCTAGATGGCTACGCTTTTTTTGGAACTTTGCTATAGGTTCAAAGTAACCATGATTACGGGCACAAGGATGGATTCGGACAGGGTACCATGGTCACGAGGGGAGGGGGCTAATCATTGTCGAAGCTCTTTTCACTCTTTTTACTCAAAGAAGCATCGAGTCCCCCCACCCCACGGAGCGCCCCCGATAAATTTGCATTAGCACGCGTCATCACGGTGCTCACGCGATGGGAAAATAACACGAGTGGATTGGTAAACTATTGTTCAATGCGAAATGCCGTCCTTAAATTTTTATTATATTCAATTTGATTCCTTGTGCTATTATTAAATATTTAATCTAATCTCTCAACTGTATGAGAATGTCAAGTTGAGTTTGAATGGTGAGCAACCAAACAAAAGAAAAAGCTACACTTGGATAAACTAAATAAGACATTCATCTTAGTAGTTCAAGGACCACATTAAATAAATTAAGATATTATACATTGAATTAAAATTTAGAGACTATTCACATCATTTTCTCATGACATAATTTTCCAATATGATTATTCTTTGTGTGGTTCATTCCAATTATTGCATGAACTGAATTTCTTAATTGGCGCAACATAATTCACCACGCATACAAAAAAAGAAAAAAAGAAAGAAAGAAAGAAAAAAGATAGTGATTTTGCTCATAACTACTCGTGAGAAGTTCAACAACTATCTTGATTCTCAATTAATTTCAACACGACTTCGACTTCTTGAGTATCGTTATACTTGAAATATCTTGAATTGGCATGGATATATTTTTATGCTCATGATTGGAGATAAAGGTAGTGCAATCCAAATAATGTAGCTTTTATGTGATTTTAATGAGGCATGTCGTGTGGTATAGTAAATCATGACACACTTTTTAAGTTCACGGGAATCAGATCTACAGCCTTGCCCTCTCAAACGGGGTTTGTATATCGCCCACGGCATTTTAACATGTGGTTTAGAATCTACATCTCAACCTATTATTTTTGAAAATTATAAGAAAAAAACAAAAATAGAATTAAATAAAAAAGCCTAGCGTAGGCCTATTTGGGGAGACAAAATCTATTCAAAAGCATGTAGATGCGAGGACGACGGGGCCCACCAGTTTTCCAGCTCTGAAAAGGGGCCATTGCCCATTGGTGCATCATGAATGTATCGCTGTCTATCTATCTTCCCCTTAAAATCAGCTTCTCTCATTTGTCCCATCCATGTCAAGTTCTCTAAGGTCCTAATCAAACATATACCATTTTCATTGGTTTCGTAAATTTTTTTTTTTTTAATAAACTTAATATCATGAAAAATCTCAAATTAGTAAATTTACCAAAAAAAAATTTTTTGATCACAAAAATTCAAAACTGATACATTTATAACAAATTTACCCAAAATGACTAAAAAAAAAAATCATAAACTGGTATATTTATGATTAATTTACTTAAAACTAATTTTTGTGACAAATATATCTTCTATTAAATTGGATTAATACCAAAAAAAATCACAAAACTCATACAAATGGGACAAACTAAAAGTAAAATCTCAAGAGGGTATACTGGGTACCAACAATCATGTGTCATCTAACTCATCAATTTGAAAGTAAAATTTAATGGATACTAAAAGAGGGTTAATATACCATAAGTGTACTAATTTAGAGATATGTTAGTTTGAGATTTTTGATAATTAAAAAATTAATTTGACGTAAATTTGTTATAAATATATAAGTTTAAAAACCACCCGCGAGGGTGGCTCCGCTGGTAGGCTCCAGGACCTCCACGCTGGAGGCCGGAGTTCGAAGCCCCCGCAACGCAAGTTGTAGGGAAGCGCACGTGGAGACACTTGGCGACTCCCTCGGGGTGCGTGGGTGGTGGTTTTTCTACGTGCTCCCAGGGCGATTTACTCTCTGTTTGTCGGTGTGCGGGGTTCCCCGGATCACAAAAATAAAAAAAAAAATATATAACCCCTTTTTGGTGGTGTTAACCCTCATGATATAACCCCTTTTTTTCGGTGACTTCGGATTCGAAGACATCATCCATTACGACTCAGAACTTGGATGGGCTGGTAGTAGAGTGTGGCATTTCTGACTTTAATCGTACTTTCTTCTCGGTAGATTCAAGGCCCTGAAAATGTCTCGCCTATCGATCCTATGCTTGTCACAACGCGACCGATCGATTTTGTTACCTTGCATAACATGACATGATCACGTGGGACTTGCCCGATCCCTTCAGACGTTGCAATCACGAGATGCATCCGACGCGCAAAAAATACCTCTTTTCGAAAGGGCTGAGGAGTGAGGACCGGGGGGGTGGTGAGGAAAGGATGAGGATGCGACGTGGCACGTACATATATTTTTTTTTAAAAAGGAAACTAGAAAAAGGTGTGGGGGAGAAAACCGCCGTATAAAAATGGTTTTTTTTTTTTTTCTGGGGCGCCGTTGTTTCCTCCGATGGGGTCGGTCTCAGGGGCGGGGCGAGGATCGGGCGGGGCGACGGTACACCGGATCTTATCGTGAGGGCCAGGCCGTACGGACGTCGGCCGTGATTTCGAATATTTGTCTAAGGTGCTCTCTTTTTTAAGAATGCCACCGCGTCAAAATCACCCCTTTACGTCAAATCTCGATATTTTGCGACCAACGCCCGGGGAAAGAAAATGAAATAAATAAAGAAAAGGAGGGAAAATAGCTGGATTATATTTTTTTATTCATTTTTTTGGATTATTTCTCCAACAACATTTTTTATTTTCCCCAATTCGGTATTTTTTAAAAATTTTTTTTAGTGTGCGTCTTATTTGTCCCCCTTCTTCTCCCCTTCCATGGAAAGAAATAGTCTTCCCCTAATTGAAACCACAATTATGATTGTGGATTTATTGTCATGGATTCAACAAGGTTTTCACTCAAACGGGTTAAAAGCCGACTTGATATCGTACAAATTTTCAAATTAGTGTATCCGTGTTACATGTACTAAAAATTAATTTTCGTGTCATGAAAATAGAAAATCAATACACTCATATTGGTACGCACGTGCCACGTTAACTAAAAATATAATTTTCACGTAAAAAATTTAAACTAACACTCCCGTGATAAATATATCAAAATCTTAAGGTATAAATAAGAATTTGGGACAAGAATTAAATAAATAAAGAAAGGGGGGAGGAAAAATAGCTGGATTATATTTTTCTTTTCCTTTTTAGCGATTATTTCTCCAAGTACTCTTTATTTCCCAAATTCGGTATTTTTATTTTTTATTTTTTTGGTGTTTATCTTATTTGTCATCTTTCTTGTCTCCTTCTATGAAAGATTAAATAGCTAATTCTTTCTGCGTTTTGTTATTTGGGAAGTAGTGCGTGATTTTTCGTTTTTGAGAAATCTGGAAAGAAATAGTCTTCCCCTAATTCAAACCACAGTTATGATTGTCGATTTACTGTCAATGATTCATTAAGTTTCTCACTTCGATGGGTTAAAAGCTAACTTAATATTATAAAAAATTTCAAACTAGTATGCTGGTGTTACATTTACTAAAAATTAATTTTTGTGCCATGAAAATCGAAAATTGATACACCCGTATTGGTATACATGTGTTGCATTTAGTCAACGGATTTTCTAGATTTCGCTTGTTAAGCGGAAAATGAATTATTTGGAATATATTTTCTTAACAATGACCGTTTGTATCAATTGAAATAATTAATTAATAAAAGAATATTTTCTTTTATTGATAATAATTTATGTCTGAATATTTCTGTGGACGGTGAAAATATTTTTTATTTATTCATTTTTGTAAGTGATTCAAGTGATCATATTTTGAAAAATGGTTCCAAACCATTCATTTTTTTGTGAATAAACACACCTTTAATTTCAATTCATTTTCTTTAGATCAGGCTTCTCCAAAACGACATCATTTAGGGAACCCATTTAAGCTAGATCCACATCACACGCCTAATATCCAAGTAAATTACCAACTATATTTCTGCATGAGCAATTCAACAGAAACATTGGGCGGAAGCCAACAATAGAGCTTTGTCACGATTGTACCAATTGGAGATTTCTTGTGACGTGAAAATTAATATTAAGTAAATGCGGCATATTCGTACCGGTGTAACATTTTTTCTTGCATGAAAGTTAATTTCGGGCAACTGTCGGTAAGAATGTATCGGTTCGAGATTTTGGTAAGTATTAGTTGCCATAGTGTGCGATTGGAATTTTTTCCGTGCGAACATTTTTCAAAGCCGCATTCGCCGGACAAAACACAAATCAGTCGCCTCATTTTCCTTTGCTGGACGATGTTTTCATCAATTATGGCAGCTCCACGACAAAAATGCAAATTGAGAATTTTGGTCCAGATTTGGTTTTGTCCGTTAATGTCGTCTTCAAAAGACATACAAAGACCGTGCTTTCTTGACATATGCCAATTTCACTTTTGGTATTTATTGGAGCTTATCAGAATCGCCCGACACGATAAACTCATAAGCGCACGACTGTTTGGTCTATAAAGTTTAAATTATTCGAGATAGATACTGCTCATACTTTTCGTCTCACAACTGGAGGTTCTGATAATTTAGACAAAATAGCAGGGATGTCGCCGCCCCCCTCAAAAACAAAAAAAGAAGAGAAAATTAATTGAGTCCCCTGGAAATCCGCTGAAATTAAGGTTAATGGTGCGTTTGTTTTACTGAAAATTTCATAATAAATGAAGATATTTTCCATGAAAATCACCTTTAAGGAAAATAATTAGTTTTCACTTGTTTGGTAGTTTAAAAAATATAATTTCCTTCTTTCCATAAGGGGAAATCGTTTTTCTGTATATTGGTTTGTTTTCCATCACAGGGAAGTCAGAAAGCAAGTTCCCGAAAACAGTTCTCCTTCAGGAAAAAGAAAAGAAAAAAACCCTAAGTTAATCAAGATAATGCGCTTTTGGGTTCTTAGATAATGATGATTATTAAAGACTTAATCAGCATTGGTAGGTGAAGTTTAGGAGTGGTGGTCGGCGGGCGATGCCGATGCGATTGGAACTTTTTTTGGAGGACAATGATTTCCACTTGCTCTTTTGGCTTTTGGCGATTGAGATTCATGTGCAGCGGTCCCCATTTCGGCCTTTGGAATTTAAATTGAGTTCGAAACGTTCATTGGCTGGGTCGGCTTCGGAGGGATCGGACCCATCGGGGTCCCGATTCAATGAAGCCTCCGCGACGTATCTGTCGATCGGGTCACTAGACTTTTAGAGGGTGTTAGCATCATCACCATCGTCTCGCTTGATCACAAAATCTTCCTTAGATTAGGGTTTCCCAAGAGGCATAGATTGCGAGACCCCACACCAAATGAGGTGATACCCATTGCGAGAAAGAAGGGAAGACAGACAAAAGAAAAAGAAGAGGACTTAAAAAATGTGATAAATCTTCGTCTTGATTAGCGCACAACTAAGTCTTCGTCAGTAATTTATTGGTTTGCCGTACCTTTTTTTTCCCTAAATCCTCGATTCTACATGTGATGAGAATACACGTGGGGCACATAATTGGTATAGTATGATCGCCCGATTTAACTTGACCGATAGAGGATTAGCCGCCGGATTGCAAATAATAAAATGCAACGAGAGGGAGAAAGACTTTGGTTAAAGTGGATCTACATAGACTAGAGTCATATGGGGCTTGAGGTTCAAGACCACATTTTTAGCCTATATCACATGATTCACGCGAATCCAAAGTATAATCGGTTTTCTTTTTGCTTTCTTTTTAAGGTTAAATACCATAAAAAAACCTTCAAATTATGCCTATTATGATAGAAATACCCTAAACTTCTTTTTGTATAACCAAAAACCTAAACTTGTCCATCATGACACAAATACCCTAAACTATTTTTGTGTTAGGAAAAAGCCCAAACTCATAGATATGCAACGTTTATACCATCTATTTCAGTTATATTTAGAATATATGTGTCATATTGATGAACGTTCGTTTTTATTTATTTATTTAGTGACACACATAAAGTTTGGGATATTTGTGTAATGATGGGCAATTTTTTTTTTTTTTTTGTATTAACCTTTGTTTTATTTTAAAAAAGAGCAGCTCAAAAATGGCCGAGAGTTATGTCACAATGCAACTTCTATTTGATTAACAAATGAAATTAGGAATTAAATCCCTTAGATGAAAAACTAATTATTGTCGTTGTACATCAAAGTTCCAAGCAAAATGAGCTGACTAGTCCGCGCGAGAACTTCCTTCCTTACACTCGTTTAGACAACCAAGGCACTTTTGAGTTTATCTTGAATATACGTGCTCTCTAAAATTTGAGTTTGTAGACTAAAAATGTTGACTTTAGGTACATAGAAGCCACTGCTGTATCTACCCTAGTTGGGTGCACCATCTTTTGATGACAAGTAAGTGAAGCTTTCTGCAACAATATTTCCACTTCCAGCTACTCCACCTGGAAGTGGGAAATGGGAAAGTAACCTGGCCACATTCACGATTATAATTAATATGATCTTCTTCTAGAGGGTTCAAAAGTCATCAATTGCTGACAAAATGAACTAACCCTACCACCCCTTGCTTTCATTGCTTTTTGTAAACTCATTAAATAAGCTGTATCATAAGCTAATAGTCATAGGGTTTTAACTATTTGCTTTCCTATGGGAAAGGATGCATTAATTGCCTGATCATAGAGACCGAAGTTGCTGTTTGATGATGTCCCAAAGAAATTGATGGAGAATCAACTACTATTGACACTGAATAAAGCCTACTGTGCCTTTGTATGGGTGTGGTGTCTCACCAAATTCCATTACACTAGATGACATAACTTAGGTGTATATTATTCGTTATACCTCTAATTAAAATTCACAATAATTTCGCGTTGATGGCCCTAACGAGATAAGACCGCACATAATTCATAGGAAATAATAGGGCATGTGAGGTTATGATCATTTTGGGTCCAATAGATGTCGCGTGTCGTGATGATAAGCAATCGTCATGCAAGGTTATGATCATTTTGGGTCCAATCGTCATGCGAGGTTACAATCATTTTGGACCTAGCAGATGTCACATGTCATGATGTCAATCATCATATAGGGGTGATAAGTTTAATGCAATAGCCAGGTTCGAGAATAAATTAGTTCACAAAAAAACATTGACATGACACATTACAAAAGACAATATTTTAAAATTTCGAATCGAGTATGGTGTGCGTATGCATGCAAATAAAGACTGAATTCCATCTTGCACATAAAATGCTAAAATAAACAAAAGATTATGACCATACAACTAAACCGAATTTGAATATTGGCTTCCAACAAAAGAAAGCATACACAGTTTTTGTTCTTTTATATGCATAAAGCAAGTCCGCTAGAATATAGTTCATTGGAAGGTCCTAAGCCGCTAAGTTAACTTCTATTAAATCATTTCAAATGTATAGTTCTTGGAAGTATGTGCTCCAATGAATAGTCAATAGTTAATCAGTCAGCAGATACTGTCCAAAATTAGATACATGCGGTTCATCAAGATTCTCTAAACTTGTTCAATCGAACAAGGGGATGCATCCAAATTTACTTTGTAAGCTTCTTGATAATCAAATCTTCTCGTATCTCTTAGGTTCAAAGAAGAGCCAAATTAGGTCTAATCTTTCTTTTAGTTCCGTGAGTAGAGGGAGGAAAGTACTTCAAGTTTCTTAAATCATGCAAATACATAAAATAGAGCTCTAGATGCTAATAGCAATCGGACAAAATCAAACTGCCAATGTTTTCATTTTAATTTTATGCAATATCTTGATAGAAAAACTTTAAATAAATTATCGCGTGCGAGTGTTGAGTCAACTCAAGATTGAAGAAAAATTGGGGGCAAATGGTGGTTGCTTTTTGGATGGGTCTCCATGTCAATTTTTGACCCATGTTTTGGATTATTGCAAACTACCACCTTCCTTGGCCGGCTTTGAAATATATACAAAATTCTTCTCATTTTGATTTTACAACTCTAATCCCACCAAAATAAAAATTGCAACTCTAATTTATTTCATTTCCGCTTTTTCATTTTTGCTTCTACAAGGGTTGCGAATTCCCACCTTTTGCTTTAAATTATGCAAATTGCAAAGTTAGGTAATGTCCATGAAGAAAAGGAAACCGCGTTCACATTGACAGAACATAACCCTTTGACAAATTATTAGGGAATCACATGAATTCAACATTTATATATATAAATTGATTACGAAGCATTGTCCATATAAAAGAATTGCATTTGCATGGGGACCTTGCATGGATATTCCGAGAACTTTTATATTACGTGCACTGGAATTTAACAGAAAAACTGGCTTATTACAATCAGAAAACAACGCCATAAGCTGTCAGGCCTTAGCTAGGGAAAAGTGTTTTGCCCTAATCTTGGAAATGGAAGCTCGATATGTTTATGTCCGCAGTAGGCGATTGTTCTTGAATTTGATGAAATGAGAAGCAGAGAAATATGTGGTCGTTGTTTTCGCTTCGTATGGTCACATGGATTCCTTTCAGTTCCCCTTTCTCTCTGACATTATACAAGTCCGAGATCTCTCTCTCTCCCTCTACCTCTCTCTTCTCGGTTCGTAGGCCTCGTTTTTCTCTTTCCTTCGCAAGAATCTCTGCGCACATCTGTCAGCTTTTTCTCTCGCTCTGTGCGGTAGTACTCTCAGCCGTATTATTACCAAATGACGATAGGAACGTATAATTCTAGGGTTTTTTGATCTACGCGATGCACCAAGGAGGTGTCATGAGTTTATCCATTATTCCCTCGTCTCCCACGATGCATCATAGAGCTTCATTGGTCATTTCAAATACGACTATCACTTAAACTAGCTAGGACAAGAACCAAGAATAAGTTCATTTCAGCTTACTCAATCGACTGAAGAAAGTATGACAGCCTTATTGTGACATATGTTCAAGGGTATTGGATAGGGATGTGTCCATATCGGATTGGGTCAAACATATATTGTAAGTCGTCTCTACCGGTGGTTGTTGAAACTTCTGATTATTTTGTATTTAATTGAGTTTCCATATGAAGAAGAATTGTCAAGAGGATGGGTTGTCTAAAGTGGAAGTTGGTTTAGAAACTTTTGTTCCTCCAGATGATTTTGAGATAATATGCAAAGGAATTCCAAGTGAATTTAATGACAAAAGAAAAGCATAGACTTATGTGTATGATATTTTCTTTCAGCTTTCAATATTTACTTCGACTTGGAATATCTTATCATAAAGATTTCCCAAGGATTGTATTCAAGGGCATGCATAATGCCATTCTTACATTTTTTAGACATGGCCAATTTCAATAAGCGAGATATAGAATATAGATAGAGAGGAGTGAAACATTTAGTCTATAAGCAATTTAGGGATTAGAGAAGAGAGAAGCAAGGATAGGCTAATTAAATTCAAAATATATATGGGAATTTTGAATGAGTAATTTAGCTTGAGAGCCAGATGGATTTTTAAAGATGTTTGTTTAGTTTGGAAAGGGATTATTGAAGTTTTGACGTGATTGGAAAGGTAGTCTATTTTCGTTAAGCAATTTATTGGCTAATCGCTTCATCAAGAGGTTCACCATGTCGGGCATGTTGTTGATGGTTATGAGCTTGATTAATTAAATGGAATGAAATGATCAATCTTAGACTTAATTTAAGGGTCGACGTGACCTGATCCACTACAATTAATGCCCACTTATGGTTGCAATTAACATAATGCCGTGGTTGTCGCAGCAAACAAATGTTGCTGTTGTTGCTACCGATTGATTAGTTTTTTTTTTTTTTTTTTTTTTTTTTTTTTTTTTTGTATTGAAGAAATGTCAACATAAGGTTTTTGTGAATTGAAAGATGTATCTAACCTCATCGACTAGAAACTATTATATGAGGTAACGAGAATCAAATTATCGTCTCAATCATCTTGTATGGCTCCATTGTTCTGTTTAGGCAATATTGCATTATAGACGAGGAGGAGATCATTATGGTAACATTATTCTGTTTACGCAATATTGCATTATAGACGAGGAGGAGATCATTATGGTAATTTAACACAAGTGTACAATAGCCAAGCAACTTTCTTGCTCCAACAAAAAAGATGGAGTCCTTTGTTTTCACATAACCCTCTAAAGCATCATCAAACCATATCTTTGCAAATATATGGTGGTGGTGGCCTTCCTTAGATGGGTTAATAATGATGTTATCATAATTTGTTAATGACAAGACATTCTTGTCCCCAAAATGGGCATGTTGATTTCTTTAATCCAACCCCATCATTCCCCCCACTCCATTACAAAATCTCATGATACCCTTTTGGTTTTCCTCTCTCTCTCCCTCTGTCTCTCAATTTTTATTTCTTTTGCAACAAAACCCTAAAGATAAAACTATTTCACGTGCAACAAGCTGTAGACATAGCAATGATTCACCGTGGCCCTTTTAAAAAAGCTCAAACCCTCCATTCCCCCCTCCAACACATTATACCAAAAGCCAAGGCAGTTTCCTTTGGCTTTCCAAGATATTCTCTCATCTCTCTGGGGATCACAGGGAGGGAGGGAGGGAGGGAGGGGGAGAAGGAGGAGGAGGAGGAGGAGGGGGGGAGGGAGAGAGAGAGAGAGAGAGAGAGAGAGAGAGAGAGAGAGAGAGAGAGAGAGTAAAAATGGCACTAGAAGCAGTTGTCTTTCCGCAAGATCCATTGAGCAACTATACAAGCAGAGAGCTCTACAACTTGCTCGAAAGCAATTGGGGTTCCTTCGACTTTGGGTTGGATCGGAACGAGCACGGGGAATTTTTAGACTACCCAACGGAGAAGGATTTCCCTTGCGGCGAGTGGAACAACAATTCGTGCTCATCAGATGCTGGGAACAACACAGCACAATGTCACTTGAATAATGACAATAGCAATGATGGGTCGTCCAGCCACCGAGCCGCAGCTGTCGGTCGCACAAAGCGGCGCCGTACGAAGAGCAGGAAGAACAAGGAAGACATCGAGAGCCAGAGGATGACGCACATTGCCGTGGAGCGAAACCGGAGGAAGCAAATGAACGACTATCTCTCCGTGCTCCGGTCTCTCATGCCTGAATCTTATATTCAAAGGGTCTCTTTTCTCTCTCTCTCTCTAAACCCTTTCTTTTGGCAAACCCTTGATTGCCATCGAATTCTTAAATATGTCCGCAGAAATGTATGTTTCCCCTTGAAAATGTGCTTTCGCTGGCTTGTGATATGACGTTTTGAATTTCAGATTCTGTGCGCATATGCAATACAGAACATTTGCTTGTTTTTCTACAATCTAATCTCTACAAGGCTTAAATTATTGCATATTGTCTGAATAGGCCGCACAAAAAAAAAAAAAATATTCAAGTAGAGATTTTGAATGTCTGTTGTGTAGGGGGACCAAGCATCAATCATAGGAGGGGCCATAAATTTTGTGAAGGAGCTTGAGCAAAAGCTGCAACTACTTGGTGTTCAAAAGGAGATGGAGTGCTTAAAATCTGATGATGACCATGATGATAAGCCAGTTTCACCTTTCTCTGAGTTCTTCACTTTCCACAAGTACAACAACAGCAACAACAGTAACAACTCCTCTAGCTCGCCATCCCCGTCGACAGCAACAACGACGACAGCTTACTACGGCTCCACTGACGAAACAGCTGCTGGGAATAAGCGGCTGTCGGCCATCGCCGACATAGAAGTGACCATGGTGGAGAGCCACGCGAACCTGAGGATAAGGACGAAGAGGAGGCCGAAGCAGATCCTGAAGGTGGTGTCTGGGTTGCACTCGTTGAGGCTGACCGTTCTTCACCTCAATGTCACCACCGTTGATCGCCTTGTCCTCTACTCCATCAGCGTCAAGGTTAGACCTTAATTTTGGTGCTTCCTGATCACCGCGTTCGGGCGAGTACCGGTGTACGGTTTCCACATAATCACCATGCTCGAATTGATTGCGTCAATATGGGTTCCCCCGGATCGTAAGCATATTCCCTGGCACCTGCGATTCGGAGGACTATTGTCTCCTGAATTTTGGATCCGGATTTCGTCGTGCATTTCTTACCATTTTGTTTTCTCTTGCCTCGAGTTTCAACGATCCTTGCCAACTTTTGTTAGGATATTTTTATCAAATCATGGTCACATTCTCATTTTAATTTGAGGTACATTCATCGCCATCACCATCATAACGTTTTTTATGTCTGTATTCATACCTTTTATTTGTGTAAATGCAGGCAGAAGATGATTGCAAGCTCACGGCAGTGGATGAAATTTCGTCATCTGTGTATCAGATATTCGTCCAAATTCACAAAGAGTCGATTTAATTAGATTTTATTGTTACCTCTGATTCCCTCATCCTCCTCTTATTCTACTTCTTTCATTCTGTAATTTTTTTTTCTCTTTTTTTAACTCTCTCCCCTTTCTTTCCCCCGTTTGTAACCTTTTACAGACTCATAACGTAGCTCCTCTCTCCTTCGCCCCCTAGATTGTAGCCTATTGTCATGTGATAATCCAAAAGTTCGCCAATTTCATTCGAAATTGATTCAGTCTTGGTCATGTAGCTTTAGCGTAATGTCCAACCAGGAGTCCGAAAGAACTAAGGCAGCAAGTAATTAAGCTTTCTTTGAGTCACAATGCTTCGAATCAAGTCGAATGACCGTGTGTCCCTCCAAAAACATGTGATCTTAGACCATTGTTACAAGTGAAATCGTACCAAAGCTTAAATTTCCATGGCCTGAGGTATATCTCTAGTAACTCATCGAATTATTCACATGATGAACATAGATTAACATTAAATTCACCATGAGTGAAAACGAAATTACTATCGAGTAATATTGACTAAGCGACATGGAGAGTTTAACTTATGACTGGTTACTCGAACATAGTCTTCATCATGTATGTGTATCATATTGTATGCATTGCTAAGTCCTTGCCAAGTGATGTTGTTAGGAAAGTTTAGCCCAGGATGCAATCATGAATACGCTTTTCTTGATTTTGTAATTTTTCTAGAATAGGTATGATGGTCTACAAATTTGAAACTTCAAATGGGAATCATTAGCGTATTGAATGCAACTGATGCCCCCATGAAGCTGTACGATGTTTCACATCCCAAGGAGGAGAAAGTGGATTTTATTGTTGGAGGTGGGTCGTGTTTGTCTTCTTGGATTGCAGAATAATTGATAATGACGTTAAAGCACTTTAGTTTTTCTTTTTCTTTTCTGGGATATTTACAACTTTAGGTTCCAAAAAACAAATATGCACAATCACAGGATGGCTATCATAAGATAGCTCGATTCAAAAGGTTTTGCCGTTAACTCGTAAGCTGGCATTATTCAAAAAGTTTTACCGATAACGATGTGCACATAATCTGGACCACAGAAGGCGAGTTAGGGAAGTTGGCAAAATTTAAGTTAGAAAATACGTCGAACATTAATTGATAAAAATCAGGCCGAACATCTAGAACTCAGGGGCATCAGCCATTGCTAGTCCCCGAGTCGAACTTGTATCGATTTAGTTTTCAGGTGTAATTTGGTAAAAGAACTTGGGAAAAAAATTGAAGATTGCCCTTCACATAAGTAGTAGAGATTTGCAATACCATCAAATAATATATACAAAAGTGTCGAGAGATTCTCGAGTGGATCAAGACTCGTTACGATTTAGGGACGCACGTAGGTATGAGTTCAAGACGTGTGGAAGACAAAGTTGTCTTTGGCACCTCAAAAGCATTTATTCAAGAAAATAATCACTAGGAATTGCTCAAGCTTAGTAAATTTCCTTGATCATCGCCTACAATCTTGGCGATTGGTCACGTAATCCACTTACATACAGAGCCATACACGCATGGACAGACTAAAGTAGGCTCGACGGCCAGGTGCTGTCAGCGTTGCCAGGTCCAGGATAATCTTGGATCAAAGTCATTTTTAATTAGGTCAAATGCGACTCGAGTTGCTGTTGCTGAATGAATGTAAAGCGAGCCAAGGAGGGAGGATCCCGACTGTTTGCAGCTTTACACGTGGAGGTCTGCGATACGCCGTAGCGAACCGCTGATGAGCAACGCCCCTACAGGCAAAAAAGAGAGAAAGATCCAAACAGCTTTTCATTGATATGTCCAAGATGCTATTATTTTAATCTATCCATCTGAATTGTAGAGTCTAAAGTTCTCACCCCTACCCGCAAAAGATAGGTGAAAAAGGAGAGAGAAAACTGTTGCTTTTGTTCCGTGAAAAATGTGCGGGAGTATTCTAGGGTTTCGTTTTAGAAGATTCCTTCAACCCCCTACCCCTTTCTGTGTTTTCCCTTGTTTCTTTCTCATTGTCTACTTGTGAATGGAACATGGGCTTCAATGATTCCAGTGCTTGGTCTCCCTTACTCCTTCCCCTTCCTCTCTCTCTCTCTCTCTCTCTCTCTCTCTCTCTCGATGTCAGTGACTTTTTTGCTGTAATTATTGTGCAGAAAGAAGAAGCCATGGATCATGAGCCATTCATGCAAAGCGTGAAAGGGTTGGTGGTGTTGCTTCCCAAAAGGAGAAGAGATCTACAGACAAGTTATTAACGAAGCAACACGCAAGGGATAATGATAAAGGAGGCCAATGCGTTTAGCATGTACACATTTGATCTGTGTAGACTAATGCGCTTGCTATCCATATAGATGTATGTAATAATTGAGCCGAGAAAGTGACTTGCCTTAGATCAAACAGTCTAAAGCAGACGGGAGAAAAGACGCACCTGCATAAAGCAAGTTGAGATATTACCCTCCACGAAAACAAGATTGGAAAAAAGGGGAGGGGAAGAAAAAGGCACTTTTAATGGTCTCCTGGGAAAATCAGTGAGGATTAGACTTTATATTACATCTGGCACTACCGAATATTGGCGATCGGCCTAACTCATCTTCCATGTTATACATATATACATTGCTACGAATAAATAAGTATCAGTCACTTCATATAAACGGAAAAACACAAATGTAATTAGTGCTTCTTTTTAAATCTTTTTGCTTGCTGTAGATTAGAAAGCTCCTTTTTTGCGGTTGCCCTTTTCTTTTCGCTCTCTTTTTCCATTCTTGGCGGCCCCCCAATCAGAATATTAAGAAAGCTGTCTTGGGTTTACCATCGTTGGTGCGTTGAGGTGAAGGTTTGGAAAGGGAAAACCCTAGGTTTGCGCCAATTCGAGGAAGCTTCCTCTCCCTTGTTCATTACATAACATGACCAACTTTTTAGGTTTTGACGACATTAATCCCTGATTGAGCTGGAGGAGGTGGAGGAGCCTAAGGCAACCTTGGGCTTGCTTGGAGGTAACTCATAAAACGGGAGTTGATGGGGGCAACCATGACTCAAAAGGGATCTGGTTAAATTACAAATTGAAAACAAATTGTGAAGCTATTTTGGAAAGGATTGGTTCATCGGAGCGGTAAAACCGATTTATCCTCAATGTTCCTTGAGAACTTTGGCATCTTACCGGTTCGGTTCTTATTTCGGCGCAACTTTCCTGCGATGTGGCCGCTAACGATGGTGCAAAGAACTTCTTTGCAGATGCCGATGTTGATCATCCTTGTCTTCGATTGAATACCACTTTTTTTTTTTTTTCCTTAATTAGCAGAAAAAAACAAAAAAGAGCTGAGTTTGATATTTCTTCTATGCGCATAGGATAAAATCAAATCATCCAAGAGATCTGACTAGCGGTATATACACGAAGGAGGTCGGCCAAAAAGAGATTGAAAACGATGTAAATCATTGACTTCTACAACAATATTATTAATTATAATAATAAACACTGGGCAACTGATCAAAACCAGCGCATCTAGTGTAGTGGTATCATAGTACCCTCCCACGGTACTGACCGGGGTTCGATTCCCCGGATGCGCATGTTTGGATTCCTTTTCGTTTTTGTCTTTCATTGCCCCCTGCCCCCGCGGCCACCATGAACACAAGTGCTGATCTTTTTTAGGACGATTGGTCGAGTGGGGGTACATAATACATATATTGAATCGTTCAGGAATGCGAGATTCAATCGCAAACGGAACCCGCGAATCGTTTCCTTAATTTCTGAACGGGAATCCCCAATGAATTCAAAGGCATCGAATCATGGACTTTGACTTCGTAGTCAACGATCTTTGTTGCTGGAGGGAAAGTCTAGAGCGCAATCGGGCCGGGCTTCTGCTCTGGCCGAGATGAGAACTCTCGCTCTTTCCCACCAGCCCTGCTTGGAAGTCCGAACCTTCCCATCTCGCGTATTGCAGGTGGCCCCCTGATAGACCCGCCAGGCCTGAAAAGCCTGAATTGGGCAACTCTTGTTGTTTTGTCTTTCTGAATTCCCGAAAAAGAGTTTCGAATTCTGGGACTTGGTTCTTTGCAACGCATTCTGGGGTTGGTGTTGTCATGGCCTAAATCATTCGGTTATCGGAATAGAGTCGTGATGCGTTTCCTGTGTGATGTATTGCTTGGCCTCTTCGTTCGAAGCCAGTGTTCTTGTTGAATGTGTATATGTTGCTTGGGCTTTTTTGCATCGATAGGATTATGATGTTAGTACTGATTTATCACTGCTTGTTATTCTGTGATGATACTGCTGAGTCGGGGTTTGGCATGCTATAGTTTTTTGGTGGTGAATATTTCTTATGTCCAGAGCATCATATGGAGTTATTGTATCCCAATTCCTAGTAGTACCTTTAGTCTCAGTAATCTGAAGTTAAAATCGTGAATTTGTAACAAACTGTGAATACTGCAGCTGTGATTATCCGATTTTTTACTTGCAATTCTTGATAAATTGATCTTGCCTAATTAACGTGCTGTTAGATTGTTTTTTGCCCTCAATGCGATCTGAATCTTAGACTCTCGCCAATCGACCTCTCACTCTTTTTGCCAGTTTAGAATTTAGGAGTCAAGATGTGGATCTTGAGATGCTATTTGAATGGTAAATTGCTAGCCTGTTTGTAGTCTAGGTCTCTTAACTGTCTTCTTATATGTTCTTGAATCTTTACTATAGGTTTCCCCAAAAGAGATATACCGCCCCTTAAAGAATCAGGATTACCTCTTAATGCCTATATGCTGCATGATCTTGCTCATGTCGAGTTGAATGCTATTGAATTTCGCATGGGATATTGTGGTTTGGTTCTCTCCATCGTTTGAGATTCTTGGGGAAGGATTCTTCTACCGATTTTGCTTGCGTTGCTGATGATGAGGGTTGCCATTTTGCTTTGTTGTTCTTAGAGGCTTCTGAGGTCGGATTCAAGTTAGGGGAACTTTTAAAATTTGCAAATTTTTCCTAGCCTGCACAACCCCATAAGTCCTTTGTCATATTCTCCTTGTTTACTTGGGTATGGAGATATGTCTGCTCATAATTTACTCTACAGAGAGTGAGAAATCCTTTGATAACGCTGTTACTCATTTCACAACAATCCATATTGGTTCAGGTTAGGCCTTCGCTATTGAGTTTTTGAAGCATTCTCTTCCAATGATGGGCCCAAAGACTCTAGCTTTTCCGTTTGTCTTTTCACTTGTTATCTCAAGTACAGTCATAATCTTAAGTATGACACAAAGGCATGCATTTGGGCTGCTCACCCAAGACCTTCATTTATATGCAAATGCCACATTAGACAATTTCATGCGGATGCTTTTGCTATGTGCTGGTGCATCTATGTTTAATATGTTGCAATCCGGTCTCTTTGCCTAGGAAAAGGAAGTTCATGCAGTGGCCATTTTAGGTTAAAGCTTCTAATCTTTTGCTGCTTAAGGTATCATTTTTGCGTGATTGTATCACCACAAAAGTATGGACGTATAATTATTACTTAAGGCGACAGTTCAATCCTCTTGTGTTTAAGGAGCTGTGTTCAACGAATGAGCACTGAGTTGGAACTTAGAGCAATGCGCAGGGAGTATCTACATAGTACAGATAGATTATGCAATCAATCTAGTAAGATGCAACAATGCATTGTGTTCCAGTCCTTATTGAGTATACATTGAAACATATAGTTAAAAAAAAAGAACAAACAGAATACGTGATTAGAGGAAAGTTTGAACCACTTGAATTCGTCTCTGTAGTAACCTCAGGGTCCATTCTTACTAAAAGATGCTGAAAAATGCTGTACGTTCACTTTTACGGATGCCGATCTGGCAAAATAGGGTAAAATGCTCACAGTTATTTTTCAAAATACTGTAATAGCCAAAAGCAGTGTCAGCGTGAAGCTGGCTAGCTATCTCGACAATGTGTTTACCCGATTTGGTAAATGGTAATGTGGTGCATGTTCCACGCCTTGCCAGCCTAAATCCTAGTCTTGACCGCTTGTACATGGATCGGAGTGTTTTGCCATCCTGGTAGAAGTACTCTACACAGGTTTTGACAATCCGCGCTTGATGGTTTTTTGGTTTTCGCATTTCGGGAAATTGGGACAACTTTGTTGCTTGTGGCTGGTCTTGGACAGTGATGGGCGTATAGATTGTTTGTCCTCTATTTATGGGTATCATGCCACTTGTGAGGCAAACTCCCTTGTCCCGAAAGTTTTAGTTGTCAGGAGATAGACTTGAACGGAATTTCAGATTATAAATCTCAAAATTGAATAACATATTTTCTCAATTCAAGAACAGTCTCAAGTATATGGAAAAAAAGAGAGCTTTGTAGGTGCACTGGGAATATAACATTCTCATTAGACTTAAACCAATAAAATAGTATCAATTTCTCATCCGTTCGAAAGAAAGAAAAATTAAAATCATGATACGTGACTTTGATAACTGGCCTAGATGGATGGGGATTTTGTATTTCAACAGTACATAAAAATTTCCCCATAGAACTAATTAATATGCTCAAGTAAAATAAATAAATGAGCTTTGTCAAATTTTGATGATAAACGAACGAGCATTATCAAATTTTAATTACATAAAGAGTAGTCTTGAAGATAAAAAGTGGAGATTGACTTTGTCATTCATTTTGGGCAAAGGGAACGTTTACTAGTGGTCTGATGAGCAAGGGCATGATTCACAGGGCGGGGAAATATTAATCATATCTTTAGATATGAATAACAAAGAGATGAAAAAAAAACAAAAAACAAAAAAACACCGATGCCGCAGAAAGTAACGAGAACTGTACCGTGGTGCGTATAGATGCCGTATAATCCGTGTCCATAAATATGATCTCCAGGCGTTCGGATCGGCGGGCCTCACCACCTTCCGGACCAGCCGCATCAATATTGTTGACGCCTTAATTTTATTTAGGCTTATTTTATTTTATTAATTAAGTTTTTTAATTTTGTCTTTTCGGATAAATAGATAATAAAAAAGAAAAAACAACAAAAAAACAAAAGAAAAGCAAAAAAAGAAGTAGCCCATTGGGGCTGGGCCTTCGAGCCCAGCCACTCCCCTTTTCTCTCTCGCGGCCCCCCTCTCTTCTTCCTCCCGTCTTCTTCTTCCTCGACGCCTCGCATCTCACGCGCGGTGGCCGGCGACGCGCTCAAGGGCAGCCTATGGTAAAGAGAAACGGAGGTAGGCCGCCGAAGGGGAGGGCGACGCACATGCGCCTTCAATGCGCGCCTTTAATGCTGAGATGAGACGTCGGTTCAGCCGGGAGGTTCCGGTCGGCGTGCGGGAGCCGACGGCCGAACCTCCGTCGACCGGCCTGCTCCTCGCCTATAAATAGAGGAGCACCTCCGTCGACGAAGGGACACGGGCGAGCTCGGAGATCCTTTACTGAGAGACATCGGGAAGGATCGAAGGGCGAGCGCAGAGAGAGCTCGAGTCGCGAGCTCGGCCCACCCTCCACCGAGAGACTTCGGGGGAAGGCGGGCGGCAAGCGATTTCGAGAAGGTCGATCCGGCCGGTGGAGGCTTGGATCCGCCCGAGGGAGAGAAGATTGAGGCCGAGGGTAGGGTTTCGCGAGATCTGCACCTCAGATCTGGTTTTTTTTGCTGCTGCTGTCCCCCAAGAGCTGCCTCTCCTCCGAAGTTCGAAGAGCGAGCCCGAGCCCGAGAGAGAGAGCCCCGGCTAGATCCACCGAGCCTAGGCCTCGCGACGCCGTCGTCGTCCGCCGCGGTCGTCGCCATCGCCCGCCCTCGCTGTAGCCACCACCGTAGATCAACTCCTGTCGTCGCCGTCATCGCCTCCATTAAAAAAAAAAAAAAAAGGTAAAAACCGTCGCCGTCACCCCCCTCCTCTCAAACCATGCCGCCGCTGGCCACACCGATCTGAGACCCATCCTCACTCATCCTCGCCGGAACCGTTTTGTCGCCGCCGTCGGTCGTGTCGTCGCCGTCTAGCCCGTCGTCGCGGCCGTTGTGGCCGCCGTCGCCGCTGTCGTCGCGGTGACGCTTCTCCCCCTCACCGGGCGCCGCGAGCGAGCGAAGGAGAAAGGAGGCCGGGAATCGGGTCGCCTCGCGGGTCCGTCCGACCCGGTTTCCCGCCGGGTAGGGTTTCCGGGTCGGATCGGGTAGGGTTCCGCTAGGAACCCGGGTCGCCGGGCCGGGCCGGGCGTCCCCAAACGCCCGCCACGGCGTCGTTTTAATAAAAAAAAAGAAAGAAAAAAGCGAAAAATCCGAGTCGGGCCCGCGTTGCGGGCCCGTCCGCGTTCGGGTCGCCGGCCCGGGTCGGACCCAACCCGCGGATCCGACCCGGGTCAGTTTTTATATTATTTTAATATAAAATAATATTTTAAATAAATAAATAAATAAATAAATAATAAATATTTTATTTCAAAAAAATCATAAAAATCATAAATGTATTATTTTCAAAAAAGTAATTAAAAATGTTGAAAAATGTTTTATTTTCTAAAAATCAAGAAAAATCAAAAATAATTTATTTTCTAAAAACATTAAAAAATATTTAAAAAAATATTTTATTTTCCGAAAAATTTTAAAAAAAATCAAAAATATTTCATATTTTCCAAAAATGCCAAAAATTCAAAAAAAGCCAAAAATTCAGAAAAAGCCAAAAAGCTTGTATTTTCCAAAAATACCAAAAAGGCCAAAAACTCCATTTTATGTCAAAAATTCAGAAAAAAAAAAACTTAAAATGTTTTTCTTTCCCAAATTGCATGGAAAATCCCTCAAGCATTCAAAAATCTCAAGGTTTAAACAAGATTAGGTACCGAAAGGGTATTAGTGATTAACTAGTGTAATCAAGTCCCCGATCCTAATTTCTCTCAGTTGCGCAGAGTGAGTATTTCTCCCGATACTTCACTTGGGTTTCTAATCAACCCACCCCAAATCGATTAGTGGCGACTCCATTTTAAAAATTGATTTACGGGTTAAAAACTCAGACTATTAAAGTCGTGAATTGGTGGACTTGGGAGAGTCCGGGCTTAATTAATTTCAGCCGAGCCATTAGCTTCCTTAGGCGCCCGTACCCGATTGCGGGCGTCGAAAAAAAGAGGTCGCGACAAATATTGCGATAACCTTCTTTGTGGCCTCTGCCACCATTGTCGACCCTCGCTTCGCGCACACGCCCCGGGGCTGGTGCTTCATAGCAGCGGCACTGCCGAAAGGAGGGTCGACAGAGGCCGATGAGGAGGATCTTGGCGTCTCCAGAAGAGAGGGAAATGAAGGAGGAGCGAGTCACGCAAGCATGAACTGGGGGAGAATCTTTGAGTGAGGGAGAGGAGACACACATGCAGAAGATGAAAAGGATTGGGGACCGGACTTACAAGGATGATGTTGCCTCCCTCACCTGTGCATCATCATTCTTAGAATTTTAATGAATCTAACGCGTAATGTCTACATCGCAGTCAATGAGTTTCACTACTTGCAGGGTTCGATGCTTGTATTGTAGGGTTATCTTTTTGTTAGGTTCCTGTGATTTTGTGCAGTAAGCGAGGAAAGCGACTGGAATGGAAAAACAATGTATGTCTTGGGATAACAAAAGGTAGACAAACGATAAACCCTCCGCGGCGCCATTAGTCTTCATGGACACGAATCAACCTTCTCATTTATTCATTCCAGGGACAATGTTTTCCTTTCGTATTTGCACGAGTGTTTTCAGTGAATAACGGCGTAATAGGACATGAGATTCATAGATAGATCCAACGTAGATATCTGTGGCGGATCAAACTCAGATTCGACCATCGCCTTTTTCTTACGTCATGAATAAAAATTCTGGGATTCCAAAGTTGGTAGCTGAGAGAGTTTGGGGAGTTGCACTCGGCTTCCAGAAGGTGATAAATGAACACAAAGTAAGAGTAAGAGCATGAGTTCGGGGACCCATCCGGTTCTTCTTAGTGAGAGGATCACTCAGTAATTCCATACATTATAAACCGGTCAATCTTCTTCTATAGCAATATTTATAACTACAAAACCTAAAGATAATACATTCAAACTAGGAAATAAATAAGATAACCTTGACCGACACTAATAAATTGTAGATCAATTTAAACGAATATTATTGAAATATTGCATATATATGGTTCCACAAAGTGGCGCGGTACCGTAAAATCAATTCTTTGTGATATGGTATTTCCGTCAGCAACGTTTAGATACTTACGGTGCTTTAGTAAGATCGTTTCTTTTCATGCAGATAACGATTGATACGGCAAATGGATGCGCAAGCCGCCAACAGGGATTCTTGATGACGAAATCAGTTTGTTTGACAAATCGCCGAGTTTGACATTGATTGATGGTTTTTCACTTGGGCCTACCAGCCACTGCTTGTCCGCCGCTCTTTCTTCTTTTACTTTTGCCCCGTTTCACATTGACCTTCCTTTTCCTAGCTAAGAATGCTTAGATGATGCTACTTGCACGTGAGTAAGAGATTCTAGGTTGCATTCCCTTGCGGAGTCCAACGAATTAACGGTCTCAACCTGTCGTTATGACTCACCCTCGAGAAGAAATTTCAGGCCACGGAGCAAAAAAATTCAAGAGCATCCACAACCCATTTCCAGGAAACTTCCCTTGCGCTCGTCCTCCAAATCGTGAAAACTTCACATGATTTGTGCGCAGCGGGTGAAACGGTGAGTACATGCATGCAGACCACATAACATTGTTTCACCAGAATTACTCTATAACAAAATATCTTTTATTGAAAGTCATTATTCGATTTTGTTAATAAGAGACAAAGGTTCTTTACCAACTTCGAACAGAGGGTATCTTATGCAATAAGGAATTGACTTTCTTTTATCCAAATGATACTGTACAATCTCATACCAAGTTGGAAATTAATCAACAACAAGACTCAAAAGTTACAAGATCGATCTCGAACTATGCTAGAATCTAATTGACGGCACAAATTGAGGATAATGAAATACAACTTGGGAATTCGATCAACGGCGAAATATCGAGATAGAGATACACGCCAAAATCTAATTAACAACAGAATCTGAAAGCTATAGCTAATGAAATTTAAAATGTAGTTTATAAAACGTAAAGATAAAAAAAGTAATATTTTGTTGATTTGTGCAGGGGTTCTCTCGTTGAACAACTTGCAGTATTTATAGTAAAGTTGTGATAATTGGTTTTCGACTATGCCCAACAATTACCCATACTCTTTTATTCTCTCAAATTTCACTCGCCCATGTTTTGGACAACCATTTTCATTGTGTGTTGAAGGTTCTGTAGTGATCAATGATTGTTCCATGATTGGGTATTTGAATGGCAACTGCTTCCTCTACAATGTGTGCCTTCAATGCCAACCATTTTGGTGATTTGAATAGTATTTAAAATACTTCCAATGAAAAATTATTGCCAGTGCTTATATAAGTGGCCACCAATCGTTCGTCGTCGTATTTCAACAATTGGGCATATGGTATTAAAGAATACTACTATTGATCACTAAGTGTCTGTTCTTATATTTGTCAACAGCCCATTATGTGTAAGATGATATTCATGTGTGACTATCATTTGTTTCCGCCCATATTCCACACATTTCTCACACACGTGCCAAGCACATGTGTATCAAATCAACTTTGGGCATCAACATTGTTGGAGCTAATAATGCAACCTAGAGGGCGGGGGTGAATAAATTGAAACAAAACTATGAAAATATTTGCAGACGATAATAACTTCAACTTCAAACATTGGCATAAATAGATATTTGAAATCAGGTGCAAGTGCTATTGTTTAATAGATAGTGATGATTACAAATACATCCACTCCCAACACTAATAGTTACAACAAGGCTAGAATCTACTAGTAATCGTTAAGGCAAGTTACAATCAACAAGTGCCGCCTTTTCAATATATCACACTATGAGGACCCACGTATTGCTATCGCTCTTGTGCACTTGCTTTTATCACTAATTACAAACAATAGCACCACATGTATATTGACATCAGGACTACACAGCGGCTAACAACAAAATAAGAGCAAAGAAGAAGACTCAAAGCACATGACTCATCTTGTTCGGTTCCACTAAACCCAACTACTTGTCTTGGACTTAATACAAAGCCATCCATCCTCATTGCTTGTTGAAATTCTCAAGAGCCATAGGTTCCAACTATTTCCAATAGTAGACTGTTGCTAAAGATTATTAGAACGGCTCTTTGACAGTGGCTGATTTTTAAATAGTGTTAGTCTACTTTTGTCAAACTTGCTTATTAATGCCAAAATTGCTTCTGAACAATTCCGGTGATCAATCTGTGAATTTTAAGCCATTGTAATGGCTATTTTCCTCTTGATTATTGTTCTAGGCAGGCGGTCAAGTGGCCAACACCTTTTAGGATAGAATTTCCTTAAGATCCCTTACCATAATTAGGACATGTAGATCTTTACTAGTCCATTGATGCTATCCATTGACAAACCGTGTGGACGACTTGTGATCAATCATCTAAGGATCCTTTTGGCTTCTTCTGCATAAAAAGACTTCCAAGGTCATTAGCATCTCGTTGATTGCTCATCTCCCTTGATCAACCAAATTAGTTTCCAAAGATCTCCAAGGACGTCAACATCCTCGTCGATCCTCATCTTCACTAATTTGATTGAGTTAGATTCCAAAAATCTCCAAGGACACCATGTACACAAGTTGATTCCTCATCTTTATTGAACTCACAATGATTATTGGTATTGTCACAATTTTTCACCTCATTTGTACAAGACAGTTGTTTTTTGCCAAAAATTTGTTGCTTCGATAACAATTCACTACACCCAATAATGATGCTGATCTTTCTTGTCCTTCCAAGCATATTATCAATTTTGACTTTACCAAGCTATTCATCTTTATGGTCTTTCCAAGCTTTATTGAACATTCTTGTTTTAGGCTTGTTCACTTCACTAGGTTCATCTAACTATTCACTTGATCTTTGTACCTCCAGGCCATCATGAACATTTCTGTTTTTCTTGGCTTGTCCATCCTTAATCAAGGTTCTTCTAGATGTTCACTTTATCTGAAGATCTTTTTCAGCTTGTAGACATCTTCAATGCCTTATATCTTAATCAGGTAATTTCTACTCTGTTGGCTACGAATGGTTTTGACAATGAGGAAGCCCTGGATTTGATATTTATAGAACCTATTCATACTTTACTAAAAGTGGTGCTTGGAACATCAAGTGAAGTTAGTTCTGTTGCTAGAAAGGGGAAAGAAAAAGTGGTTGAAATCCCTATGTCTAGGAGGAAGGAAAACTCTTCGAAGGATTTGGATGATGGAAGAAAGGATGATAAAGATGAGAAGTTATTTATGAACTTTAAAAGGAAACTTGCTGGCTTTGTTGCTGTAGGAAATTGAGTTGGCAAATTACTCAGATGGATTGATCATGCTGAGTATTTGCAAAAGTTGTTGAGAAGAGGGGTGATAAATCAAAAGGTAGCTGACTTTGATTTCTTTGAATCTTCTAGGATCAAGATAAAGCATATTTTCGAAATATTTCTGATGTTAAATTTGTATACCAAAAGCTTTCCAAATTATCCCTCTTTAATTGCATACTTTTACTCAAGCTTGGCATTTTACTCTCCTGACACCATTGAATTTAACATCGTTGATAAATCTATACTTATTCATGCTATTGATTTGGCGAAAATTATTGGTGTCACTCTTATTCATGATATATATTGATTTGGCGAAAATTGAGTTCGTGCCTTGGGTAAGTCACGGGAATCGAACTCCTCCCCTTGCGTTAGGGGGAGAAGTTTGTTCCAATTGATATTGATCCTAACGTAGCTTATCATTTCTCTCGGGTATTTCATATTTTTCTCGATGTACTTTGTCTCATGTTTCACATTATAACTTCCCCCTAAAATAGATTGTTTTGCACAAAATTATCATTAATTGTCTAGGTTCCTTGAGAACAGATGTTTCTTGGTATGAAGCCAAATCATCTTGCCTCTTTTGAACATTCATCATTTTTCACTTGCACACATGGTCATTCTTCATATGTACTACACTTTTTTAAAATCCAAAGGACGGTTGCCTTATGAATGTTTGATAACAAAAATTTTCATGCATTATGATACCAAGATCCCAAAACTTTCTAGAAGAAGCAACTCCCTTTGTTATCAGTAGATTAAAAAATGATGAAAAAGATGGAATCAAATTTGTTCAAGGACAGTGGCAAGATAGAAATGGCAAGCCCATTTTAACTGATATTGAAGGTCCAATAGCAGACTTAGCCTCACTTCTTGCAAAACGAAGAAGGACTCAAGGCTGATCAAAGTGGATCTCAATACTCATGTAGAGATTGACCGAAGAATCCTTTGAGGATCTTGAGTTGACAAAAGATTAGGATGATGATCTATATAGGCTGATTGACAAGATTGGAGATAGCCTACTAGATGAAGACTTTGATCTAGATGAAGATTTGGACAAGGATAAGATTGTAGATGACAATGAACTAGATAGCCTAGAAATTGAGGAAATCTCCCACAACAACAAGATAGAGATCCCCCAACAGTTGTGTAAGAACAAGAGCAAGACGTGGCTGATACTCGTGCATCGATTAGGGATGTCATGCCTAAAGAGGTGGTCAGTAGTAGTGATGCAACAGCTATTGTGATGGACACAACCACATTGTTTGAACAACTAGCAATTAAGGAAGTGAATCAATGAGACCAAGTGCCGAAAGAAGTACCTTTGAATCTAGAGGAGTTTGAAGTAGCACCCATAGAACAAGTTCATACTGATGCTTCTATTGAGGTTGTAGAAAAGAAAGTAGGTACAAGGGGAGAACTAGAAGCTAAAAAGGATGCTCCGATTTAGGGAGAGCAAGTTCAAGCTACAAGAACGGAGGAAACATGGTAGGATGGAAAGAAGGAGAAAATGATCCATTTGTTGAGATCATTCCACAACCAGAAGTTGTTGCAGATTCGAATGAACATATTTTGAGTGCACTTAAGGAACTCAAAGATGGGATCAATGAGATGAAAGGCCAAAATAAAAGGCTTACACAGGACGGGGATAGAAGACTTAAGAAGCTTGAGACCGCCATCAATCACATGAGCCACTATGTCCTTGTATTCGTGCCTCCAGATGATGCTCCTTTGTCAAGCCCTCAACCTCAAGACCCAAACCACCCTTCCACCTCAAAATAATCGTTTCAAATTTCCTTTTTTCAATTTTCTAAGGTAATTTTATTTGTGTTGGCTTGTTTGACTTATCGATTTGCTTGAAATATGTTTTGCTTTGACTGGTTGTTACTTAGTATTGAACTTTGGTTTGCTATTGTAGTTTGATATTATATTATATTATCACTATTACCTTTTATGTTGTTGACCAAAATGGGGAGAAATATGCAGAACTTCGTTGCAGAAGTAGAACCTTGAGGATATTTTCAAAGATTTTGATGCGTTGCAATTACTTTTTTGAGGATCAAATTTTCACAAGACTTGTTAAATATTTTCTATCATTTATTCAAATATCTATAAGAATCTCAACTGTCATATCTTTCATTCTTATAAATCAAATTTTACACTCTAAATACAAATTCTGTTTTTTCATAGCCTTCTCAAATTCATATCTTTTTAAATCGATTCTACTGTGAAAAGTTTTGTCATCATTAAAAAAGGGGAGATGTTGAGAAAAATTCCCTCACTAGTTTTGATGATAAACAAAACTTTCTTTAACTCTTATGAAAAGTTTTTTCAAATGGAAACTTTAATGAGCATCTTCAGACGTTACTCATTAAATCTAGAGAATTAGACTCTTAAGTTCCAAAGTAATTCATATCATTGATATTCGATTATCAAGATAGTATTCAAGAAGAAAATCCTCATTGCAATGGCTAGAAAAATTGGTGGATAATTTTCTATAATTAAGAGACTTATACAAGAAGAAAGGAATATCAAATCCAATCCTTAAGATGGATTTTAGTGAATCTTGGATAAATCAATTTACAAAGGGTGAAATACTCTTTCCAAATGAAGCACTCTACTTAAGGAAACTCCATTTGCTGTATGGGCGGCAAAATTAAAGAGAGACTTCAATCTCGGTAACCTTGAAGCAATGGATCTTTTGACAACATTCAAGACCAACGGGAATATTGGCTGAGTGAACCTCTAAGGAAATGTCCAACTTTCAACTTGGATATAAAGAAGCTGAAAGGATTTAATAGAAGAGAGCTGAAATTCTAAAGTCTACAATTCCTAAGTTCGGAGTGTTATTCATTTATTCAAATTTGTCTCTAAGAGCTATACTCTACAATTTTTTTTAGAGTTTGGGAGTGCGTGAGGAAGAATTATATACATGAGCTTGAGTGTTTTGATCTTGTAACTTATGATTGGTTCTTTATAGTGAAATCCAACTAATTAGTTGTCAACACAAAAGAGTGGACATAGGCTTTCAAAAGCCAAACCACTATAATTGTTTGTATATAATTCTCTATCCCTTACTCTCTTTATTTTATTTATCTTAAGGATTATTTGCACACTAGTAAGATCGATAGTTATCAGTAATTGTTCTGTTGCAATAACATTTTGAAATTATTATTATTCTGCATTATCACCTATTCACCCCCTCTAGGTGATCTTTCTAGCCCTAACATGTGTTGTTATTCTAAAGGTGAAATTGGCTTATGATGCACTTCCCTGTGTAATATATTACTTGGCCTCATTGTTTGATGCTTGTGGTTTGCTGAATATGGATATGTTGCTTGGGCTTTTTTCCAACTATAGGCATGTGATCTTAGTACTAATTTATCACTTATTATTATTTTGCAATGATGCTACCAAGTCGAGGTTTGGTGTGTTACAATTCTTTGTAGTTAATGTTTCTTATTTATAGAGCATCGTGGAGGTATTGTAGTCCAATTCCTAAAAGCACCGTTAGCTTTAGTTTGCTTGACTTGAAGTTAAATTAGTGAATCTACATTATTTGTGAATAATGCAACTGTAATTATCTGGTTTACTTGCAATTTATGAAAAATTGATATTGCCTAGTTAATGCACTTGTAGAATTTTTTCTGCCCTCAATGGGAATGGAATCTTGGTCTCTTGCACAACCTCTCAATGTGGATATTGATATGCTATTTACATGGTAAATTGCTCGCTTGTTTGTAATTGAAGACTCTCAACTATCGTCTCTTTTGTTCGTCACTATAGGTTTCCCTAAGGTATACATCGCCCCTTGAAGAATTAGGATTACCTTTTAACGCCTATATGCTGCATATTCTTGCTCATGTGGAGTTGAATTTTAATGATTTGACATGGTATTCTTTGGTTCGGTCCTCACCATTCTATGAGATTCTTGGGGAAGGATTCTTCCTGACTTTGCTTGCATTGTTGATGATGAGAGTAGCCATTTTGCTTGGTGATCGCAGAGGCTTCTGTAGCTTGGATTCAGGTCAGGGGAACTTTTTGGTTTGCAAATTTCTTCACACCCATGCAACCCGATACGCCTTTATCATATTCTTTTTGTTTACTTAGGTGTGGAGATAGGCCCGCTCATAATTTCCTTTGCAGAGAGTGGAGATCCTTTCAATACGTTGCTGCTTGTTTGGCAATGATCCACACTAGTTGAGGTAGCCATTCGCCTTTAAGTTGTTTGAAGCATTCTCTTCCAATGATGGGCCTAAAGACTCTTGCTTTTCCATTTGTCTTTTCAATTACAATGTCAAGTATGACATGCGTGGAGGCATGCCTTCTACCTTTTCACCCTAGGCCTTCATTTATATGCAAATGTTTATGTTATGTGTTGGTGCATCTAGGTTTAGTATGTTGCAATTTGGTCTATTTGCCTAGAAATAGGAAGGATGTGCAGAGCCCATTTTGAGTTAAAGTTCTAATTTTTGTGGTTTAGAGCATCATTTTGGTTGATTGTGTCACCACAGAAAGTGTGGATGTATAATTACTTAAAGTGACAGTTCCTTCCTCTTGTGCTTATATAGCTATGTTCATTACATGAGCAATGAGTTAGATATAAGAGGACTGCCAATGGAGTACCTATAGACTGATTGTAGAATCAATCCAATAAGATGCAATAATGCATGTGTTTCCTGTTGCTTTTGCATACTCAATCTTAATAATACTAGGCAAGACTCTGTGTGTTAATTGCTATAACATGATACCGGTTTTGATCAACCTCCTAGATATGTGTTCCATCAATGTGGGAGGAATGGGTATTACAATGGCGATTAATTATATCGGGAAAGTAAATCTAGAATAGGAATTACAATAGGAAATTAAGACACCCCTTCTAGTCCCAATTGATTATGCCTTGAAAGAGAATGTACAAATATAGATAAAATACAAGATTGGAGGAAGTTTGGATAACTTGAATTCAGTTTCTCTACATCAACCTCATGGTCCATTCTTTGGCTTCCTTAATTTTTCGGTCACAATTGTTGATAAATGCCGTCTGTTCACTTTTCCAAATGTCGGCTCAGCAAAATGCGACAAAATGCTTGCAATTGTTGTTGATGAGGCTATAGTTGCCAAAAGCATTGTTAGCATGAAGCCCGGTAGCCTTCTTGACAACTTGATATGGCAATTTGGTATCCAATAAGGTAGTACACATTCCTTGCCTTACTAGTGTAAACCCAAATAGTAGCCACCCGTATTCATAATGGTGAAGGGATTGGAGAATTTTTTGAACACGTAAATAATCCACCAAAAGCAATTTTCGAGACAAGATTTTTTGATGAGAAATCATAGTATTTCTTCATAAAGTTTGGTTAATGAGTGCTCTGAAAGCTTTTGTTAAGAAGTGTTTGATGGTCTCCTTGTATCCACATTTTAGGCTTAGCATATTTAAAGGAGTGATGAAGTTTAACTCATGTTATGCATATTTAGATAAGCCTCGCACGTTTGATGCAATGGATGTTCGGATGTGAATAAAAGGGACGATTGTGATCTCATTACTCAATCTGATGACCTATTGATTAATATTAAATCACTCGCTGGACAAACTCACTTATTTCAATAATTTCAGATATTAAGTAAAAGACTCAACTAAAAGTTGAGAATAACAAATCTCATAATTGAATATGTAGCAGAAGTTCAAAGGCTGCTTCCACTTCCCATGAAACGCTCCTGCTTCTCCTAATCCTACAAACTACTAAAAATCACGCATATGTACGTCCGCATAATATTCTCTCTCTTTCAGATTTCATTAAGTGATCAGCGTGCTAGCTGGGAGCCCTCTCGAAAGGGCACGCCCTTGAGAAAACCCATCACGTGGGGCATCAATTAATTAAGTAAATGGCAATAAAAATGATAAAAAAAAACGAATAATAAAAATGACAATAATGTAGGACTTGTGGGCATTCTATACCTGACCTCACTTTCCATAGTACCGACGGCCCTATGATACGTTAGTCTCCCCACTAAGGGAAATTTTCAAAATTTGGATCGTGAAAGGGTGGCATGGTCATTCGATCGTCCCAAACCATTGGTCGTTGTTCATTTCTATCATCTACACAAGTAGGTCTTGATTTGTCCGATGCCGCTAGAAGTAGGACACGTGACTCCTAGGACAGGCCTACGATTGAATCTCAAAGACAGGCCTACGATTGAATCTCAAAGACATTCTTATTATCCGGTGGCCTATTTTGGAGTCACTTGGAGCTTTGGCAACAACCATAGGAGGTGTGATGTACATGCATCCATTTCAAAGTCGTATAATTAAGACCTTGATATAGTTCTATTCTGTTCATCTTATGAGAGGTTATATTCCTTTTTGCTTTCTTTCAAGTTTTCTTCTTATTCTCCTTTAGCATCAGTAGAACAGATTGGAGTTATTTGGCCCCCAAAAGGGATTGGGGTTTTAGATCCTCAGGAAATCCCCTTTCTTAATATCCCTATTCTCCTTTCATCTGGACTGGAGTGGCATAACTTGGGCTCATCATGCTATACTTGTGGGGAATGTTGTCATGAAGTAAAGAGAGCCTTTTTTTTTTTGGGGGGGGGACTTTAGGGTGTCATACGTTAAGAAAAAAAAAGAGAGAGAAAGAGATACACGTAACAGAAATTTGAAAACTCATCATGAATGTACAATTGATTTATAAAATTTTTAAAAAGTATAATCAAATTCTAAAATTTATCGAATTTGTGCAATTAAATCATTCTGTTAACATTGTCAATTTGGCTAAAGGAAAATGCCAACATTGCACTTTTAAGTTATCTTCTCTCTTGTACTTGTCATTTTCCCGTTACTTTCTTCTCTAAATCTTATTCAAGTTGGATTAAAAAACTAAAAAAAAAAAAAAAGTGAAAGTTTTATATGAAAAAAAAACTGGAAAAAAGGGAAAAAAATAAATAAAGGTAGGGACCTCTCCAGTGGGCGCCGCCGCCACCCAACACTGGAGGGGAAGGCAGCCCTGGGGAAGGGTGGTCGGATCTAGGGGCGAGCCTCGCCAGTTCTCATGTGGAATTCAAAATGCATGATCGCCTTAGGTATTTATTTTCTTCGTGCCTCTTTCCATTTCATCTTGTCTACACAGTGCGAGGGAAATTTCATGGCAACTACGTGGAATTCCCAGAACCATCCGTCCAGAGTATCGTCTAAACAATACTCCCATTGCTCGGTATTCTGCAGCAAGGATTTATACCTGTAGAGCAGGTTTTGGTAAGGCATAACAAATGCTTTGCTTGCTCTAGAATGCATGCACAGTGCAGGGTCGTGCATTCCTCCCTCCTAATTGGAAAGAGGAAAGCTGAAACCTTGATTGGCGCGTTATAAGTAAGGATACATCACCTACCAACGCCCTCCACAATAGAATGCCTGTATTCATCATCTACCGATCAGCTCATTGAAAGAGATGGGAGAAAAATGGCACTACCATTGTGGGTTGGGACCGTGGGACTACCTTTCTAACCAAAAGGTTCCTTTTTTTTTTTCCTAAAGAATGTAAGACCAGGTTTGGTTTTTGAATTCCCTTGATGATGTCGGAGCAATAACTACAAATTGTCCATGAGAAGCAACATGGTATTGGGGGCTTTGTGTTAGTGATTTCCAAGTTAGCGTCGGCCACCATATAGGATGACTAACATTCATATCAATGATTTCCGGGTGAAATTGGCCGGAAGAATTAAATTGTCAAATCATCAAAAAATTTATGATTAAATTGGCAAAATTGTTAGGTTTATAATTGAATTGACATAATATACAATGAATGTATGACTTTTTCTTTTTTGTAATTTCCCGTTCATTGCCATGCTAGAGATTTTTTAGTCAAGCAAAAGGAAGACTAGCATTGTCCTTGGTCTCTTCATTTTGATCATTCTAGCAATTTCAAGTCAAGATTGGATTTCTCCAAGATTGGAATCTTGATCCCTCCCCAATCGACCTCTCATTGTTTTTGCTAGTTTTGGATTTATGAGTTGAGATTTGGATCTTGAGATGCTATTTACATTGTAAATTGCTAGCCAATTTGTAGTCTAAGACTCTCAATCATCTTCTAATATGCTCTTTACTATGGGTTTCCCCAAAGGAGATATAGTGCCCTCAAAGAATCTGGATTACCTCTTAATGCCTTTATGCTACATGATCTTGCTCATGTGGAGTTAAATGCTATTGATTTGGCATGGGATATTGTGGTTCGGTTCTCACCATCCTTTGAGATTCTTGGGGAAGGATTCTTCCGTTGATTATGCTCCGTTGGTGATGATGAGAGTCGCCATTTTGCTTGCTACTCAGAGGCATGTGGAACTTGGATATAGGTTAGGGGAACTTTTGAAGTTTGCAAATTTCTTTAAGCCCGTGCAACCTCACATTCCTTTATCATATTCTCGTTGTTTACTTGAATATGGACAAATGTTTGCACATAATTTGCTTTGGAGAGTGTTAGAAATTCTCTGATAACATTGTTGCTCGTTTGGGACTAATCCACACTAGCTCAGGTAGCCCTTTGCCTTTCAATTTTTGAAGCATTCTCTTGCAATGATGGGCCCAAAGACTCTTGGTTTTCCATTTTTCTTTTCACTCATTACCTCAAGTACAATCATAACTTTTAGTATGACACAAAGGCATGCATTTGGGCTACTAGCGCAATGCCTTCATTTATTGCAAAAGCAACTAGCAAGTACATTAGACTATTTACATAGTAAAGACAGATTGTACAATCAATCTAGTAAGATGCAACAATGCTCGTGTTCCACACCCAACTGAATATACATTAAAATAAATAGTAAAAAAAGAAGGAAAAAACAGCATATAAGATTGGAGGAAGGTTTGGACCACCAGAATTTATCTATGGCAACCTCGTGGTCCACTCTTTGGCTGCCATAATTTTCTGCTCGCAATTACTAACAAATGCTGTTTGCTCGCTTTTACGGATGTTAGTCATGCAAAATAAGGCGAAATGCTCGCAGTTATTTTTCATGAGGCTGTAATTACCAAAAGTGTTGTTAGTGTGAAGCTTGCTAGCCGCTAGGATGACTTGGTCACATGATTTGGTAAATGGTATGGAGGTGCATGTTCCACGCCTTGCCAGCATAAATCCTAGTCGTGATCGCCCATGCCTATAGAGGTAAAGTGATTGAAGATTTTTGCCGTCCAGGGGGAAGCAATTGACACAAATTCTGACGACCCCGCGCCTGATGGTTTTCTGGCTTTCGCATTCTGGGAAATTGGGACAACTTTGTTGCTTGCGGCTGGTCTTGGACATTGATGGGCATATAGTTTTTTTGTCCTCCGTTCGAGTAAAGTGAACTACGTAGCCGTCGCCGATGTAAATTCCTGCCATATATACCAGCGTGGAACACGGTGAAAAATCAAAATTTCATTCCCAAATGCACTTTAAGACCTGTTAGAAATAATGACAAAGTTATGTTTTTCGAGTCAAAAGGGTGAACTTAGGCCCAATTCCTGCCATTTGGGCTTTTTCTAGTTGGGTTTTGTAGAAATGTTTATAGAAATCAATTAAACAGTTCCCTCAGCCAAAAATGTATGACAAATTTATCTGTGATGAATAAACATTTTGATTAGACAGGGTTTAATGAAATCAAGTGCCACTAACAGTCAAAATTACCCATTTGAATCTGGAATCGTCGCTAAAAGTTAATCATTGTTAACTTAAGCACTATACATGACTAACTGTGTTTGGTTGAGCTTCACACGTAAAATATACAATGGATACTTGGATGTGAATTAAAGGGACATTGTGAGAATTGTTACTTGATCTTATGACCTATAATTCAATACCACGCCACTTGCGAGACAAACTCCCTGCCCCCAAAAGCAATAGATGTCGAGGAAAAAGGCTCAAACAAAACTTGGGATTGTAAATCTCGCAGTTGAATTGTACATGTTTTCAATTCGAGAACAATGTCTAGAAGTAAGAGAGTTTGTTAGGTACAGGGGAGCATGACATCCCCCTTGACCCAAACCAATCAAGAAATTGCTCATCCGTTTGAAAAATAATACATTAAAATCATGGTACATGACTTTTGACTTTTTATAGACGTGAATTTTTCTCCATCCAAATAGGGCATTATATACAGGCAAAGGTCGGAAAAGACACGTGTCGTGGTCCTTTGTGATCTCTCATGCACAATTCAATTTGATTAAGTCCAAAGAGACTCTTCAAAAAATATATCGATTATCATCTTTTTTAATAAATATGTCGATATCATTTAATGACCCAAAGAAGACATGCTCCAATCAAAACCGATAAAAAGAGCATTATTTTTTGCCACCGGATTGTACCGATGGAATGGAACTTTTAGTAACCGGGTGGCCTTAGCCACAAAAAAAAAAAAGAAAAAAAAAGAAAAAGAGGATAAATATTAAGTAAAGGAGCGTTATCGAATTTTAACAAAAATAAATAAGCACTATCGAATTTTGATTACATAAAGAGAAATTCTTCAAGATTAGAAGTGGATATTGGGCTGAGGGAACTGCTGAATTAATTCTGGTAGAAAGGAGTATGGTCGGTATGTGCAAATCTTAGCAAATCTTAACTTAAACACCGAGCCGGAGTAGAAGGAGAACTGTACCGTGGTGTGAATAAATTCCGTGCAATCCATATCGGAATATATGATCTCCGATGTTCAGATCTTCCGGCATCACCAACTTCCCCATCATCACTTCCCTCACCATTTTCGGCCTGCGCTTCACACTGTAGCGGTGCCGCCAAAAGGATCGGTGGAAGACCACGACAAGGAGGAGGAGGAGGATTTGGGCTGTCGAAGCGAAGAAAAATGAGTTGGGGAGGGCCTCGTTTCGGAGAGGACGGGCGGGGGACTGAGGTGAGGATGTTCATATAGAGATAGCCAAGGCAATGAGCCGATGATGAGAGGTGCCCTGCGTCATCGTCTTGGACTTCTCCACACCCGGCGTTGAATTTGTGCACGATGATTCCGGATATGGAGGACCCATCGAGCGTTGGAAGCTGACTGCGTAAGTTGCCCGGAATAACGACCTCAGCTCGTGCGAGGACAACAATTCCTGGCATGTAGGACCCGTTGCTTCACCCGGCTTCAGTCGGGTTCTTTTCTTTTAGCCTGCTCCTGCTGCTCCTGCTTTGTCACATTTGAAGTGGTCCCAAAGAAAGGTGTACGAATGCGTGGGCAGACAAGTCGTGAGTTGAGAAGTACTCGTAGTAAGTCTTGCGCGTTCAGGATGCACATCCAACGGGAGTCATGCTCAGACGGGGCTCCTTATGACGTGAACGATAACCATTCTATTCTCTAGCCCTAATTCTATTCTCTAAATGAGTTTCTAAACAAAAATATCCATTTGATAGCCATACAAGATATTGCTCCTAGAATAGAAATTAGAGCAGAAGTTCGTTTAATAGACCTTCTTAAATATCTCCCTCCCAGTGGCCAGTTGGCAGTAGGGGTGGGCAGTTTTCAGTCGACTAGCGACAAAGACGAGCAATAAAAAGAATTTTTATTTCTTATTTTCGTTCTAAGAAATAGAAAATAGAAAAGTAGAAAATTTATATACTTTTTTTTTTTTTTTTGTTCCAAATTTATTTTTGGGCTAAAAATTTATCTTAGAAATAGAAAATTAAAAAATCCTTTACCAAATAGATTTTTATTTTCCCGGAAAAAAAGTAGAAAAACAGATAAATAGATTAGTTATCATTCGCGTCTTTAGTATCCGTGACTTCCTTTGGGACTGTCGAACCGTTCTCGGTGTGAATGAGTAATCTGCTCATATTTCTGGGCTATTGCACGTTATTATTCACGTTGAGGTGGACCTACTTGAGGTCGAATTCACGTGCGGAGATGAGGGAATTGGAATCCAACCTGTCGTGGTAACCGAGGCTCGAGAATGTAACATCGACTGATGGAAAAATTCAAAGGCTCCGTCGGCTCGTCCGCCTTCCATGAAGCTTCCCTAGCGTACATCCCCCAAATCATGAAAAGTTAACGAGCGACTTTGCGTGCGGCCATGGGTAGTAGGTGAACGAGCGAGTCGGTGCGGAAAGCACTCACGTACGCGCACAAGATTTTCTTGCGCTGGGCATCCCCAAATCATAGAACGAATGATAAAAATAATACCGGTATAAGACACGGTGCATCGCGTCACTCGGCTTGCGACCTAGATTTAGATGCACCACAGTCATGATTCGCGAAAGATTGACGAGGCTGATAATTATTATTTACACTCGGTAAATTGTACGCAAAAATAAAAAAGAGCCTGTTGTACTTTTTATTCAGATATCAGGGTGTGAAAACGTTTAATAAGGACTTACTTTGATAACAAATCAATGAGGAAATCCTTAGAAAATGGCTAGACATTGGAATGCACTGATCCAAACGCCTCGTTCAAACTGGATTTACTGTTCGAAGAACTTTTGGTAATCTGGTGGTTTTAGAAGAAGGAAAAAAAGTATGGATAATAAATAAATTAAGTATTGGAAAATTTAAATGATAAATTACGTATTTGTCTAATAGTTTAAGTTTTTGAACAGTTGGTAATGGTTCTCACAATTTTATTTTATTTTATTTTATAATATTAGCGTTAGAGGTCTTGAATTTGAATATCTCCGGATCCCATTTACCTTCTCAATTAAATGTTTCTATACTTAGTACTAGACAAAAAGATTAGATTAAATATAAAGGGGAGTGTTTTAATATTCAAATAATAAATCATGCCATTTATTAAATATGTTAAATTTTTAGAACAGTTGATAGTGGTCCGACCAAAATCTCATATTGAGCTTTACTTAAATGAGCATTATAATTTTTTTAGTTATATTAAGAGGAACTCTATAAGATCAAAAATGGAGACTGACTTTATCGTTGCATAGTTTTATTAAGTTTTTGGCTTTGGGAGAAATAGTGAGGTCAGAAGGGTGTGCTTGGTAACATTTTCGTTTAAAAATTGTTCTGGGAACAGAAATAGAAAAAAGTATTTCGTTTTCGGGAACAATTTTTGAACAAAAAAACACGTTTGGTAAACTGTTTCGAAATATAAAAAGAATAGAAACAAGTTTGGTAAATTTGTATAATTTTTTTTATTTCTTTTAACTTTTTAATATTTTTATTTTCTTTTTTCTTTTTTTCTTTTTCTTTTTTTCTTATTTTTTTTCTTTTTTCTTTTTTCTTTTTCCTTCTTTTGGCCGATCGCCGGCCTCGACCATGGCCGGCGACCGGCCGACAAGCCCCGCCGCCTCGCCCGGCCACGGCGAGGCTCGCCGGTGTGGGGCGAGGCCGAGCCTCGCCGTCGTGGGCGAGGCCGAGCCTCGCCGTCGTGGGGTGAGGGTCGGCCTCGCCTCGGGCCGGGCGAGCTCGAGCTCGCCCAGATCCGGCGAGGCCGAGCTCGCCCGGCCGGCGAGGCTCGGCGTCGCCGGCCACCGCCAGGAGGGCGTCGCCCGGGCGGTGGCCGGCGACGCCGAGCCTCGCCGGCCGATGGGCGAGCTCGGCCTCGCCGGATCCGGGCGAGCTCGAGCTCGCCCGGCCGAGGCGAGGCCGACCTCGCGCCGGGCCGAGCGAGCTCGAGCTCGCCCAGATCCGGCGAGGCCGAGCTCGCCCGCCGGCGGCGAGGCTCGGCGTCGCCGGCCACCGCCGGCGACGCCCCCTCTGGCGGTGGCCCGGCGACGCCGAGCCTCGCCGGCACTGGGCGAGCTCGGCCTCGCCGGATCCGGGGGCGAGCTCGCCCAGCCGAGGCGAGGCCGAGCCTCGCCCCACGACGGCGAGGCTCGGCCTCGCCGGGGCCGCCGACCTCGCCGTGGCTGGGCGAGGCCGCCGGCCCTCGTCGGCTGGTCGCCGGCCATGGCCGAGGCCGGCGACCGGCCAAAGAAAAAAGAAAGAAAAAAGAAGAAGAAAAGAAGAAGAAAAAGAGAGGAGAGAGAGAAGTTGTTCCAAAAGTTGTTCGAAACAAGAAACAATTTTTTTTTTTGTTTCTTGTTTCTGTTCCAAATGTGTTTACGGGAACAAAAAAACACTTCGGAACAAAAACGCAACAAACGAGTTTTACATTCCTTTTTGTTCAAGGGAACAAAAAAACAGAAAAAGTGTTTAAAAACAAAAAAAGAAACGAAAACAAACGGGCCCTAAGTAGACTCACAAGCCAATCATTAAATTTGATGGCCGATCGTAATCTATTAACCTGACATAGAGAAAGATACTAATGCAATAGCAAGTGATGAGTATTGAATTGACAATTCAAATAGCAAGAAATCAACATGGCTGTAGCATGAAATCTTCTACAAATCAACAACGTCGAGTGGGAGTTGAAAGGCAAAATTTTATTACAGAAACAAATCTACCAATGCACCAGCAGCAAGCAAAGGGAACTCACCATGATGGCTGTATAGGCCATATAATCCATATGTGTAGATATTGTCTCCGAGCTTCAATTCCTCAGGCTGCACCACCTTCCAGATCAACTGCATCAGTATTGTCATTACCTTCTTGATGATTTGCATCGCCATCTTCGGCCCTTAACTTCGCCCTCCTGGGATAGTGCTTCGGACAAGCAGCGCCGTCAAAAGGTCGACGGGGGAGGCAGACGATGAGAAGGGAGGAGAAGGATGAGGGCTTTGGCGCCTTGGTTAGAGAGGAAATGAAAGAGAAGGAGGAGATCGCTGAAGATATACGGAGAGGTTCCCATACTTACTTGGACGTGACCACTGGATGGATTCTGAGAGGACAATTGGCTAACCGTGGGTTGTGTTGGTGTCATCATTTTTAGTTTTTTAACCCATCCGGCTTGGAAGCTTGTGCATATGAAAATCAATGGAGATTAAGGGAGTTGAATCATGCAGATTATCACTTACAACAGCTAATCAAAGCATAATATAAAGTTGTAGTATACGTGAGCAGTTAAAGCATTTTGAATTGTCGTGACGATCCATATGATTTTCTTTGCAGCATAGACCACAATTGAATTTTAAATGTAACTTCTTGTAGTTACGTGATATGACTAAAATAATTTTTTTCTTTTTATGAGGTAAGGTCATTTTCCTTAGCGACTGTAACAACTTCCACTGTTTTCAATGAAGACAAATATCTTTTCATGCACCGATATCACGGCAAACGGGCTCATAGGGAATCTTCATAAAATCGGCCCTGTTTGACTGATGATACTGATAAAAGAATTTCTTGAACCTACCTAACGAATGTTTCTCTTTCCCCTGTTAATCCAACCTTTCTTTCCTTTCCCTTGCTCGGAATGCTTACTGAGTTTGAAATTCTAGGTCGAATTCACCTAAAATTTCTCTCTTTCAGATTTCATTATATAACTAGCAAACGCCAGCTATCAGCCTCTTGAGAGGCTGCATACGATTGAAAAAGCCCATTTTGTGGGGTCATCAATTGATTAAATAAAAATGGGCACTCATTAAGTTTGTCAATAAGAAAAATGAATAATGTAGATGACACTAATATAAGAGATTTGGGCATTCTAGAACTTATGAAAACAACCTTTCTTAAATTCATTATATGTGGCATAGTGGCCACTGACCTAGACTTTTATAATAATATTTTAATAACTTTTTGAATTTTTTATAGTCTTTTATTTTTTCTTTTTATTGAAATATCATTAAATATCCACATTAGCTTTCTCGAATCAAAATTAGCTGAATAAACTCAATTGGTAAAATGTGAAAAGATTTAGGATTCAATTTAAAGGTTTATGATTGAATATGCATAAGTGAAATATGTTTAGGACTTTTTTGATAATTTTCCCCACAAATGATCTCATGTTAAGGTTTATCACTTGATCTCTGCTGAGGAGCTTCCTACGGGTAATTTTCCTCCAGCTTCTCCTCTCAGCACATTGGCTCTACTCCGATGCGTGCCCGCAATAATTTTTACTGCTGCAGGTGAGTATAGAGCAATTTTGGCTTTCAAGTACAGAGAAAACTTTCATTCTTTCTTTTTTCTTTTCTGCCCGCTTAAATTTTGATGCTAAATGGCGGGAATTACTGCTGCTGGTTCTGGTCTGTTTCATGCAAATGCTAGCAATAAGTTCCTTTGGTCTATTTCGTGGAAATGCTTCTGTTATGTGTTCATCGTCTGTGTTTAATATGTGCAGGTCGGTCTGTTTGCCTAGAAACAGGAAATACAAGTAGCGCATGTTTTAGGTTAAAGTACTATTTTTTTGCCGTTTAAGGCGTCTTCTTGCATATCTTTGCATTAAGTAGACGCTCAAGAGTTCGTCGGGTATGGTGCACTTTAGAGTGCTTATAAGCTGTGCCCAGTGCAACCTGTGCAGCCGCCATTCCTTTTAAGTAAAGATGTCGATGCTGTTGCATGTATATGGTGATGAAGGTTTAATAATTCCAAATCCTAGGGCAAAGGTGAATCTCATGTGAGACCCATTAGATCTAAAGGTCAAAATGTATTGTCTCGCAAATGTTAGATTCATATTAAGGATTTTCGAGTGTATAGCCGACCCCTAGTCAATTTAAAGTTCTTGTGGTTGTAGGGAGAACCTTTTTAATGTAAGTGCTTTGTTTGATTTTAATGCCAGAATCAAGGCTATCAGTATGGTTCTTTTCAGCGCATTCCGGGGATAGTGTTGTCGTTCTCTAAATCATTCGGTTGTCGGGACTTGAGTCATGATGCGTTTCCTGCGTGATGTGGTTCTTGGCCTCGTTGTTCGAAGCATGTGCTTTTGATGAACATGTATATGTTGCTCGGGCTTTTTGCATCAATAATAGTACGATGTTAGTACTGATTTATCACTGCTTGTTATTTTGCGATGACACTGCTGACTCGGGGTTTGGTGTGCTATAGTTCTTCGTGGTGAATGTTTCTTATGTCCAGAGCAATGTTTCTTATGTCCAGAGAATCATATGGCGGTATTGTATTCCAGTTATTAGTACCTTTAGTCTCAGTAGGCTTGACATGAAGTTAAAATCGCGAATCTGCATCATCCGTGAATACTGCAGCTGTGATTATCTGGGCTTTTATTTGCAATTCAGGAAGAATTGATGTCGCCTAGTTAATGCGCTGTGAGAATGTCCTCTGCCCTCAATGTGATCAGAATCCCAGACTCTCGACAATCAACCTCTCACTCTTTTTGTCAGTTCAGAAATTAGGAGTCGAGGTGTGGATCTTGAGATACTATTTACATGGTAGATTGCTAGCATGTTTGTAGTGTAAGACTCAATCATCTTCTCTTATGTTCTTCACTATGGGTTTCCCCAAAGGATATACCACCCCTTAAAGAATTCAGGATTACCTCTTAATGCCTATATGCTGCATAATCTTGCTTTGTGGAGTTGCATGCTATTGATTTGGTACGGGATACTATGGTTCGGTTCTCGCTATCCTTTAAGATTCTTGGGGAAGCATTCTACCGCGGACTTGGCTTGTGGTACTAATGATGAGAGTCACCATTTTGCTCGCTGCTTTCAGAGGCTCCTAGAGCTGGATTCAGGTCAAGGGAACTTTTGAAATTTGCAAATTTCTTCTAGCCTACGCAACTCCATATTCCATTATCATATTCTCCTTGTTTACTTGGGTATGGACATATGGACACATGTCGGGAAAAGTGTCAAGAAAGTTTTAAATTTTTTATATTTGTATCAATTTAGTACTAATTTTTTATTGGTGCCAATTTAATCTTAAATCTTTTGACTTAGCGCCAATTCAGTTCTTTCTAGCCAATTTTGTCGGATTTTATTGATTGGTCGCCAATTGGCTAATGTGACATGATTGGTGCTGATGTGAACAACTTTTAATAATTATTTTAATATTTTTTTTTTCGATTTTTTCTTTTATTTTTTTCTTTTCCTTTTCTTTTTCTTTTTTCTTCTCCTCCCCTTTCCTCCAACTAGTCGCTGGACCTTGGCAACCGGCTAGAAGCAATGCTCAGCCAGGTCGAGGTCAACCTCGCTTGCCACTGGCGAGGCTTGAGCCCTCACTAAAGGCTGCAAGGACTACTTGCACTAGGTAGCGAGGCTCGCCTTCACCGGATTTGGTAAGGGTCAAGCCTCGTTGACTCGACCTCACTAGATCTGGTGACGTCAAGCCTCGAGCCTCCCCTAACCTCTAGTGAGGCTAACTAAAGGCTACCTAGGCCGTGAAGGCGGCCTCATGTTGGACTGGCAAGGGCTTGCTGGAGGCTAACGAGGTGGAACTCAACCTCGCTAATTGTTGCCTTTGGCCGGTCGCCAAATTGGAGGAAGGAGCAGGAGAAGGAAAAAAGAAAAAAGAAAAGGAAAAGGAAAAATAAAATAAAATAATAATAAAATAGAAAAATATTAAAATATTATTAAAAGTTATTTACATCAGCACCGGTTGTGTTATGTCAACCAACCGGTCCTTAGTCAGCAAAATCCGACCAAAATTATCAGGAATGATTGAATTGACATCAAATTAAAAAAGTTTAAAACTAAATTGGTATAAATAGAAAATGTTTAGGACCTTTTTGATACGTTTCCTGACATATGCCTGCTCATAACTTGCTTTGAAGAGTGTTAGAAATCCTCTGATAACGTTTTTGCTTGTTTGGTAGTGATCCACATTGGTTTGGGTAGCCCTTCGCCTTTGAGTTATTTGAGGCATTCTCTAGCAATGATGGGCCCAAAGACTATGGCTTTTCCATTTGTCTTTTCACTCATGAACTCAAGTGCAATCATAATCTTAAGTATCACACAAACGCACGCATTTGGGCTACCCGCCCAAGGCCTTCATTTATATGCAAATGCTAGCAGCAAGTACATTGGACTATTTACATAATACAAACAGACTGTGTAATCAATCTAGTAAGATGCAATAATGCCTTGTGTTCCAGTCCCAATTGAGTATACATTGAGACATATAGTTAAAAAAGGAACAAACACCATAAAAGATTGGAGGAGGGTTGGACCGCTAGAATTTAGTTTCTCTATAATAACCTCATGGTCCGCTCTTTGGCTTCCATAATTTTCTGCACATAATTACTGATAATCGCTGTTTGTTCACTTTTACGAATGTCAGTGCGGCAAAATAGAGCGAAATGCTCGCAGTTATTTTTCAAAAGATTGTAATTGCCAAAAGCATTGTCCGCTTGAAGCTGGCTAGCTGTCTCGACGACTTGCTCACGCGATTTGGTAAACGGTAAGGTGGTGCACGTTCCACGCCTTGCCTGTGTAAATTCTCGTCTTGACTGCTTGTACTTGTAACGGTAAAGTGATCGTAGTTTTTTGCCATCCCAGCAGAAGCAATCCACACAGGTTTTGACAACGCCGCGCCTGACGTTTTGGTTTTCACTTTCTGGAAAATCAGGACAACTTTGTTGCTTGTGGCTGGTCTTGGACAATGATGGGCATATAGTTTTTTTTTCCTCCGTTCGGGTGAAATGAATCACGTAGCCATTGCCGATGTAAATTCCTGCCATATGTATCCACGTGGACGGTGAAGAATCAAAATTTCAGTCCCAAATGAACGAAGAAGAAGTTTGGGCGCGAACCTTGAAACCTGTTAGAAATAATGACAATGTTCTTTTCTTTGGACTTAAAAGAGTCCTGCATTTGGGCTTTTCTAGTTGGGTTTTGCGGAATGTATATTTGGGTTGGATTTGAATTCTTTCGGTACGAATGGGCTTGTAATGGGACATGGTTCCCCCATTGTTTTCCCCATCGGCAATAAAGACATTTACTGGTGAAAATAGCAGAGAAAAAAATAGACTTTCTAATCGCAATGAGAGTACGTAAAAATGGAAAAAAGAAAACGAAAGTAAAAAAGAAATCTATGAGAAAAGATGTATGCATACGTGGTGAATAAGCAATTTGATTAGACATGGGGGGTTGATGAAATTGAGTCATTAACAATCATAATTATCCATTTGAATCTAAAGCTGTCGCTAAAAATCTGTTCATTTTAATTTAAGCACTATGTCGCCGGGTGTGTTAGGTGAGCCTCACACGCAACATAGGATGGATATATGGATGTGGATAAGAGGGACTATTGCAAAGTCGTTACTCAATCTTATGACCTATATTGAGGCATGATGCCACTTGAGAGGCAAACTCATCGTCCCGAAAGTTTTAGATGTCAAGAGACAGGCTTGAACCAAATTTGAGATTATAAATCTTATAATTATATTACTTAAACAATCTCAAGCATATAGGAATAAGATAGCTTTTGATAGGCGCACAGGAAGTATGACATTCCCCTTGACCTAAACCAATCAAGAAGTATCAAGTTTCTCATCCGCTGAATAAGAAAAAAATTAAATTTATAATACGTGACTATTGATACTTCAAAGATTAAATGAAAGTTGCTCTATAGAAAGATGTGAACGGAGTACCCACTATGCATGGGGCCCTTTAAACATGAGTTAGCAACTAGTGTCAATAAATCGGGGGTAAATGTGCTTGGATTTGTCTTAATCTGACGTTGGATTTACATCCAGGCAAGACGTTGATAGATACGTGATGCTGTGCTTTTATAATATCTCTCTAACTAGAATAGATGGTCATGCGTGCTCTAATTTAATAAGTTAAGTTGAAATACCCTCCTTTTTTGCTCTAATTTAATAAGTTAAGTTGAAATATACAAAAAAAAAGTAATAAAAGATGTAATAAAAAATGGTATAAATATATACGCACGGGATCCTATGAAATAAGTAATCCTATATATAATAAATAAATAAATTTTTAAGATTTTCACTAAGTTTTATGTATTATCGTCAAATTAAAAATTTTTATTTAAATATAGCTAGGGTATTTTTATTATTATTTATTCATGATTTATTGTCCAAAAGGAGACACCCTCCAATCGGAATTAACTAAATGAGCATTGACCACCAGATTGTACTGCTTGAATGAACTTTTTAGTAATAGGGTCGCCAAAGAAAAAGAAAGAAAAAGGAGATAAATAATAAATAAATGAGCTTTAGCAAAATTTAAATTACATGAAGAGGAATTCTAGAAGATTAAAAGCTAAGGCCGACTTTGTCATCCGTTTTGGGCTGAGTGAAATGGTAACTTTGGCTAGGGAGAGATGAGTTTGGTCAGTAAGAGCTCTCACAAGCCAAAGTGCAAAATTTAAAAACTTCAACCCGGAGCCGGAGTTGAAAGGCAAAATTTCTAAAAGGAATAAGGAAAAGAAAAAGATGGAGAGGAAAAATAATAATGCAAAAAAAAGAAAAGAAAGAAAGGCGAGAATGGTACCGTGGTGTGAATAAAGGCCGTGCATTCCATATCGGAATATATGGTCTCCGACGGTCAGATCTTCCGGCGTCTTCACCTCTGCCATCACTTCCCCCTCACCAAGTTTCGGCCTGGACTCTGCACTCTTCAACTAGTGCTTCGGAGTAGCGGCGCTGCCGAAAGGGCCGTTGGAAAATGAGGAGGATGAGGGTTTTGGGGAAATCGAAGAGCGAAGAAAGTCGGCGAGAGCCAAATCAGGCAAGAGGCTCACGAGTCATGAGAGCGAGCCAGGAGAGCGAAAGATTTTGTAGACGTTCGTGCCTCTTTTAGTTTGATGCGATGGGTAACGGAAGCTCCTGGCTCACCTAATCATCTCAACACTTTCCCATTGGTCTGGCATGGCATCTTGGCGAAGTCAATCGCGTTCCAGGCGAGCCCATGCGAGGGGGCCAAAGATCTTCCGGGGACCGCATCATGTCTCCGTCATTGGAAATTTTAAAACTCGTTTTGTCTTACGTCGGACGAAGTGACCCTAAGTGGCCAGCGGCAGCTCGCGCATGCAAGATGAAATTCCATACACGCGGAAGGACGCTCCTTCGCTTATTGTACGGATGTTTCCCTTCTTCTCGCCCTGATGCTAGAGTTCGACACGTTGAAGCGGCATCGAAACTAGAGATTCAAGCATGACAAACGGCATTTTTTTTCCTTGGACTCGGAGATAATTGTATCTTGGTTGAGTTATTATTGACAGTTGAAATTCCCTAGAAATAAAAAAAAAAAACGAGAGAGAGAAGGATGTACCAAAAAATCTTTCTTTGAACTCACCTAATAAAAATCCTTTCAAAAAAAGAAAAGAAAAGAAAACGAAAACAATAGAAAAATCGTATGTTTATATAATGTCCTAATTGAATTATGTGTAATGTCAATAAATTCAGTTTCATTTTATATCTTCATGTGTCAAAACCCTAGGAACAACGGAGTCCATGGAGTGGATTGAAATTGATGAATAATCAATACTGATAGTAGTGTCTATTTGTATTGAATAGAAAATAAAATGGGGTGTGGCCAAGTAGTAAGGCAATGGATTTTGATCTCACTATCCAAAGGTTCAAATTCTTCCATCCCGAGGAATACATATTCTATGTGTAGATAGAAATATGTATTATATGAAGAAAGAAGGGTCATCTTTTTGAACTACCTTCTCTACTTTTTTAAGAGTAATATTGGACATTGAGAGACACTTAATGAAATATTTTAGGACTGCGAACCGTTCCAAAAGTTTAAAACGTTAGATAAATACTTGGATTTATTAATTAAATATTCTAGTATTCCCCCTCAACCATAGGCTCCTATGCCTAAAGCGTGAAAATATGCAATTGAGGAAGCAAATAGAGACCCAAAAAGGATCGAAAATTGGGAGTGCGCAATAGAATTCTGATACTTTCACCCAAAAAGATTGCCATCCGATTAGATATATTTTCATTCAAAAACATAAACTAATGAGTTATGGATCAATTGTACTCCACACTATATCATTTTCTCAACGTGGGACTTTTTCTAATACAACTTACACGACTAACAAATAGTTGATTATATTTCTCAATTAAGCCGGTATTTCCCTTCAAACGTGTCTCCAATTGATGGGTCACAACCCGTGGACATCATCCATGTGCATATTTGCACATGGATGAATTCACTTGCTGGGATCAACAAATCAAAATTCAGCCTGTCGTTGTCACTTGCCCTGGAGAAAACCATTTCTCGACGGAGCAATAATTCAAAGGCTACAACATCTTCCAGTTTCCACGAAGCTCCCCTTCCAAATCTTGAAAAATTACGAGATGGTATGAAAAGTACGCGCATACGGACATATGTAGATTATATAATTAGCATGGTAGGTGTAGCTTCTCGAGTTATAAAACCTAGTCCTAATTCAAGGCATGGGGCAATCATGGAACTCATGCAAAGAGACAGACTCGCATTAAATTATTGTTAGTCGGCATCGATATGACAGTGGATCACGATTAAAAAAGGCAGATGCAAGCCGATTCTTCGACCACTAGAATAGGGAAAAAGAAACTAGAAAGGAGTCCATTCATATGAGATTTGACTTTGATATGTTCCATTTTTTGGGGCAATAATCCAGAAGTCGGACAATGAAAGCTGGCATCATCATACTACCATCCAAAACCGAGTTCCATTTTTACTGTCTACTCTTAATACGTCTGGATCTCTCCGACGCCTGCTAAAGCAGGATATATGACTTGTATCTGAAGAAGTACGCAGAGATGTAGGATCCAATTCGGCATAACAGATTCCATATTGCGTTACAGTAAACTGTCTCCCCTTGAATAAAAGTTCGACGAAGGTTTGCATTGCTACTCGCAACTCGTTATGAGCAGTCGTTTTGCTGCGATGCTAGAGGTTTTCGGTCGAGAAAAAGAAGGACTAGCAATGCCCCTGGCCTCTTCGTTTTGATCATTCCAGCAATTTCAGGTCATGATTGGATCACTCCGCGGTTTCCGTAACTCCAATTGGGGTCATAATTTCTTCTTTTAACAGGTAAGACGTATCGCATTAAACACATTGCGGATTCGTGCTTTCTTTTTGAAGGCCCGTGATTGTATGTATACCCCCCTATTTGGCCATTTGGCGGCTAATCCAACGCGATCGTCATAGAGGCACGTGACCCGTGACATCATGGTTTAGGTCGGCGATCATTCAGTTTAAAAATGAACATGGTCCCACAACAAGAAGGTCATCTGGTGTAATGGTATCTTAACAGTATTTATATCAAACATGGAGAATAACTACGACCTAGATTTTAAGGTACGACAATCACGATTTGCAAAGATTGCCGAGCGTGATATGAGTACTCTGACTCAACAAATTATACAAAAAAGAAGAAGAAGAAAAAGCTGATTGTACCATCTATATTATATATTCGGCAAGTCCCACAAGGAATTTCATGGAGACAACTTAAGAGGTAATTAAGATTACGCATTAGATGACTTAATGAAGCATCATCTGCATGATCCTTTTCTGGAGTATTATATCTCCTTTAATAATAGCATCCGACAGGGACAGCTAGCTGGGCATCTCCTTCGTATCACTGCCGTTCCGGACCTGCTATGGCTGTTGGAGGTTTGTTTGTCAAAACAAACTAAGTATTTTGCCTTGTCTCACACAGGAAAAGTGGGAGGAAGTGGCGCAATATATAAGTGAAGGGTTTCCTTGTGTATCTCAAGAAGTGATTAGGTGGGGCTAGACCCCACCATACCCGCGTGCGGGTGCGCGATTATTTAGCACTTAGCACGCCTGCACGCCTTTTTGTTATTAATGTTATCTTTTATTTTGAGAATTTCGGAAATAAAATATATAAAATGAAAATTCGAAATTCTATTAAAATAAATAAATAAATAAAATTATTATTCCAAATTTTGTTTGAAATAAAATATTAAAATGAAAATTCGAAACCTATTAAAATAAATAAATAAATAAAATTATTATTCCAAATTTTGTTTGTGTCTTTTCAAGACAACCTTTGGAAAATTATTTATAACAATTTTCTAAAAGACGTGTTTGTTCATTTTTCTTTGGGAATTTTCACGAAGAGTTGCAAGATTGTTTCATATATATACTTGTTTTTTCAGAAGAGAAGTGGTGGTCATTTTGAGTCTTCTTTGTGAAAAACTACAGCCAATTCTTTCTATTGTTTCCTAGAGAGATCCTGGAGAAATACTAGAATTGCTATCTAGTATTCTCAACCGAGACTTTGTTGTATCTGGAGGATTTTGCCGGTGACCATTAGCAACGTTGTGGGGCAAATAAATCCTTAAAGAAAGTAATATCACGCCTCAAAGTCCGATCTGAGTACTCTTAGTATCCGTCTTCATTGTTCTACCAAGTTCGTAGCTATATTTTTCCAACAATGGCTTCAACGGATCATCTGATGCCACGCATTAGGGGAAAAAAAGAGGATGTCCTCCAATGGTTTTTCCCGAAGGCCGATTAGGAGGCATCCTTCGACTGATTCCAGAAATATCGAGCCTTGCCCTCATCGTCAGGAATCCAGAACCCTTTGCATTTCACACAAGGATTAGGGAAGAAAGCATCACACGAAAAGGGTCAGGTTCTTTATTAGATGTTATCTTCAGCGGTGTTCGCTTGTGCGAAGTGCGCAATAACTAATGTTCATTGGATTCACTGAAAGGAGACGTGCAGCAAGGGATTAATTTGCACAGAGAACACCTAATTCTTGATGGATCTGAGAGGCAAGGCTTTTCCGCGGTCATTTGCCATACCAGAAAAGGAGCATAATCATCGTCAATGGGTGGTAGGGCCAAGGACCTGTAACTGTGAGGACGCCACGGACGATCCGACTTTCATGATACACTCTCGAGTACGGCTGTCCAGAGGTTGAATTCAACATCGGCTGTTCCAGAGGTTGATATCGACATTGGATGTTACGTTAGCCAAAAGACCCGTTGATTTCATTAGCCTATCACTTCGACATCAAAAGAGCTCCAACTTCTCAGAAATTCACTACACCAGGGAAACAGGGGTCGGCATATCCGATCAAAGATATACAGGCCCAATAACTCAGCATCCTGAAAAGAGTTTCGTTCCGCTATCATCCAACAAAGTATCTCGCTGTCAAGTAAGCATCATTTACACAAGTGTGGATGTAGCATTTCCTGTCAAATTTCCTCTCAAAACTCAAATTATTACAACAATGCTCGCTATCCCTACATCAAATCACGTAGGCCAAGTGAAAGTACAAGAGGAAATGTCTCAAAAATGCCCCGACGTGGATCACTTTAAGGACAAATCGCAATCTGTGCTTGCGTGAGTGATCTAACTTGAAAATGAGGCACAGACTCTTTGCACTGGCAAGGTACATACAGTAAGCCTCATTTGCTCGAGAGCTTGAACAGTCGTATGCTCGATCTGTCGTATGATTGCATGTATGTAAGCAAACTGGCAGGTTAAAGAGTTCCTGTCAGCTCTGTGATGAAGGTTTGCCTTGTCAGCTAAAGCAAGAAAGTGATGGAAAGTATTGGCATTGCGGATGACAGACAAAATGAAAGCTATCAAATGCTCAGTGGGACTGGCATTTCCTACACTGTCACAAGCTGCCACAACATCACGGGAATCACATCCATCGCTATAATCATGTGAACTTCCAATTGACTTCCTTTTATCCAAAAGAATGGCAAACGCACAAGGTGTGGCAGGCACAACAGGTCGTATATTATGTCAGCACCTAAGCTGTAGAAAAAGAGAAATTGCACCTTCACTGACTGATGAAAAGAGAGAACAACCGGATCTCACAGTAATGCTCGATCTGTCGTATGATTGCATGTATGTAAGCAAACTGGCAGGTTAAAGAGTTCCTGTCAGCTCTGTGATGAAGGTTTGCCTTGTCAGCTAAAGCAAGAAAGTGATGGAAAGTATTGGCATTGCGGATGACAGACAAAATGAAAGCTATCAAATGCTCAGTGGGACTGGCATTTCCTACACTGTCACAAGCTGCCACAACATCACGGGAATCACATCCATCGCTATAATCATGTGAACTTCCAATTGACTTCCTTTTATCCAAAAGAATGGAGAGCAAACGCACAAGGTGTGGCAGGCACAACAGGTCGTATATTATGTCAGCACCTAAGCTGTAGAAAAAGAGAAATTGCACCTTCACTGACTGATGAAAAGAGAGAACAACCGGATCTCACAGTAATGCTCAACAGAAGAAGTGTGTTAGTGGAGAAACTACTCACGTTATACTGGTTTCAATCCCTGAAGTATGCTCTCAGATGCACATTCCCAAGGCAGCTGTAAACATTTTATTTGGGACAAGGAAATGATATCAATTTCAGTTATCATTCCTCCAATTTGCACATGGTCAAACTGCATCAGGACACATGATTGCAAAAGATGAATATTCGGATGGACATTATTCAAAGTCATGCTTTTCTTGAGAAAATCAAATTTTTCAATAAAAAAAGGGTCCACTGCTATCGAGGTAACCAAAGGACAAATGGGGAAGTTGCGCAGCAGGACTACTCTTTTATGCTAAAGGCATTATCATAACAATGTCTTCCTTACCAATGAAAGAAATATCTATCATGAGATCTAAGAAGGAAAACTCTGGGTGTGTGTGTGAAATATGAAACTAAAAACATGAAAAATTGCACGCTTAGGGTGGAATCTGCAAGGACAATGGCATGATCACTCACAGAATCTGAACATTCTAAGTCACTAGCTCATCATCTTCCATTCTTATTTGATTTATCTTCAAATTAAGCTTCATGTTGCTCAAGGTTAATAGGTCACCATCACTTGATATTACCTGCATGAATATGGTCATTTTCTAAACTGCAACTCATGGATCAACATGAAACCATGTCCAGAGTGTTCAGCCAAGTTTGTATATATGCTGAAGGACAGATCACTCATTTCACAATCAAATCAACTTTTGATATCTAGCTCATAGGAACAAGAACACTTCCAAGAACCAAGTACAGCAAGAGTTGCTTGCCAAAAGGATAGCGAGTGTAACCCTAACATATCTACATATATTGATTGATGGATTAAGAACAATGCATAATCATATGAAGGTTCGAGTAAAAGAAAAAAACCTAAGCAGAAAGGAGCTTGAAGCTCAACGGCAGTACCTTGGAAGCTTTCATGTGGGAGACAGATACCAACTAAGCCAAACTCTCAACCAACCTGATGACACCTCATTTTTAGTTAATACGTTATTAAATATATATATATATATATAAAGAAATAAAAAGAAAAAGGAAAGAAGAAAAAAAGAAAACAAAAAAAGAAAAGGGAAAAACGGAGGTACAGTCTCGCTCTTTCATTTCTCTTTCCCGCTCTCTCCGTCGGGGTCTCTCGCGGGGAGCATTCTCTTTTTTGCGCTCTCTCTCTAAAAAAAAAAAAGAATGAAGACTCTCGCACGGACTCTGGAAACCTCTCTCATTCTCGGATTCTCTCTCTCGGGGACTCTCTCTCGATCGAGCGTTCTTTCTCTCTGTAGTTCTCGTCGAAGGCGAGGGTTTTCTTCCGTCGGTGCGCGATCGGAGGTGTTTCCTCTATTCGGCGAGGAGCTTGCTCGGGGATTCGGTTTCCGAAACCGATCGGCGTCGGTAGCAGCGACGGCAGCGGCGGCGGAGCTTGATTCGACCTCTTCCGTTCGTCATCAACCGCCTGCTCGCCTCGGCTTTGACTCCGTGCTCCGAGCTCCAAGATCGCAAATCGCCTTCCGTTCCTCGTCTCTCTTCGTCCGGTGCGTTGATGTAAGTTCTCTTCCGCCGCTGCTGAATCGATCTCCATGGAGGCGTTGGTTCGCTAGAGAACCGGAAGGAGAAGACGGAGTATCTACTATCTGCCGGTTGAAGAGCTTGAGGTGTGAGGCTCGGTTTCCTCTGTTCGTCATCCACCGCTGGGGTTTTCTCTCGGCTCTGTTTCTGTCTTGATCAGGTTCTCTCTCGATCGCTCATCTCTGTTCTGTCGCTAGTTCTGTCGCTCTCTCTGGCTCGATCACGATCTGTATCTGGAAAACCGCTAGGCTCTGTATCTGGTGATTGAAGTAGATCAGGATTTCTGTTGTAGAGCAGAACTAGTTGTGACTGGATTTCAGGGTCAAAATATAAGACTAATGTTGCTGCAAATGCTAGTCATGTGAGGGCAAAAGCTGGGGGTTTGAATAAACAAGTATGAGTCATTAATTCAAAGGTGGAGATTGAGAACTTTAGAGTGAAAGCAGCATCTTATTGAGGATATGCTATTGATTTGAGCCTGCTTGGATTATGATGTGGTCCTGTGATTTTAAGTTGCTGATTTGCCCTTGTGTTTTGGTCACTAAGCTAAGATGCCTGCCATATGTTTGTGAAAATGCCTGAATGAATATCTGCATAGTGTCTTCATCAGTCTATATGCTAGATGTTCTTGGCTTACTTAAATCATGATGCCCATATTGATTTCATCTTGCTTACTATTGATCCAATCAATCTGAGTAATTTTAGCATTATGGCATACTTAAAACCTGTGCTCATTGGCCTTGCCAACTTTGAGTGATATTCGTTTTCACTTCGAATCAGATTGAGTTTTAGAAAGTAATAAATCTCTGTTCTGGTTTTGTTTTACTCAAATTTGGGAAGTTTTCTCGATCAAGCAGAGATCTATTGATGGATAAAACTGATGGTTGAAGTTGGCGGATATAAGCAGAAATTTGTAGAAATAAAAACATGGTTTGTTACTTTTGTCAACCCTTTTAAGGTTGTAGGGTTTGCTGTGATTCATTTTTAGGACTACTCTTTGTGCATTGTCTAGATGGTTTTATAAATCATTAGTTATGCATTATGTTCTAATTCATTTGTGGCTGATTTGTATGTCCTCATGATGATCATTTTTCGACTATCAATTTGACGTCAATTGGACTCAACTTCTCTTAAGAAGTAGGCTCGTTTTAATCTTTCCTATGATGCTGATATCGCATGATTCGCAATGAGTTGATGATTATTGATGATGAACTTGAAGTTGATTGAACTTGATTTGCCTTGATCTGCAATTTCGTATACCTGATATGTCACTTTCTGTTTTGGCTTAAATGAGGTGATAGATGAGGCTTTCTGGTCTTGAGCCCTTTTGGACATAGAAAATAGACTTCTCAAGCTTCGATTTGATAGTTCACATGCCCTGAGAGGACGTCATTTGGTCATCGAAAAACACCTACAAAGTCTGTTGATTCTGCAGTAGTTTTTTTTAGGTTGATTTGCTGTTCTGACTTACTGCGATTTTCTGTTTTAATTGGAACGAGCTGGTAGATGATGTTATTAGGACTTAAGGTCTTCTAGAGATTTGTAATAGACTTCTCAAGCTTTCTATAGACATATTATATGTGCGATTTGGTCATAAATAGACTTCTCAAGCTTTCCATAGACATATTATATGTGCGATTTGGTCATCATTTGCCCTGCCTTTCCATTTTCTTAAATCGAGCTTTGAAATCTAGAATTTGTCTTGAACTGCAATGCTGTCTTTTCCGTGGCTAGTTGCTGTTAGTCTTGAAATGAAATAGTAGATGTGTCCAGTTACTTTCAATATGTTGTAGAATGCCTGTGTTACATATTGCCCTGTTCTATTATAGACTAACTAGTTCATGTTTTAGTATTTTTGGAAATTCATGTGTTGATAAGATGATAGTGTCTCTATAAGATTTGTTTGGGATATGCTGAACTTCATTGTGGGAAATTTGTAGAAATGAAAGCATGATTTGCTATTCTTGTCAACCTTCTTAAATTTGCAGGATGTTTTGGAATTTTGATTTCTTGACACTATCTTTGAACTTGTTCACAATTTTAATAGTTCAAATGATACCTTTGTGTAAAAAAAAATACTTTGCATCAAGGTTGTTTAGCCTTTCTTTATGACTTGACATGATTTCCGAAGTTGCGAGTTTTGGGTATCACATGAATTGCATACTGACTGCCTTGTTCTTCATGAATATACATGTTGCATAAACATGTTCAATGATGCATATGTTTACTAAGTGATCATTCGTCAGCTCACTCATTTGTTTGATTAATTGAGAACCAAGGTCATATGGCTTGAATGCTTGTCATGTTATACGCTTCGCATGTGATCGTTAGATGAATGATTTAGGTGTGACCCATAATAATGCTGAACCTTGGGATATCACCGTTAGATGAATGATTTAGGTGTGGGATATCACCTAGAATTTGATTTAGGGACTTCATGACTTTAGTCACCATTTGTGAACACAAAAGATGTCTTGTTTTTTGGTTGTTTTGATATGCACGTTTGTTTCTCTCATTTGTATGTACCTAGTTATAGGTTTCTTAGATTAGGTTTAGATTAGGATTCCGAAAATGGAAAAGGCGTGAAGATGGTGGAGGTCGATGTCCATTCGACCATTATCATGTACCATTCGTTTTCCCAACATATGTCTCGGGTCCCATCTTTTGTATAAAACCCGACGAGTTGCGGGTTTTTTCTCTTTCTCTTGTCTTTTTAATTTGTGTTCTCTTTTATACTCGTTAGGATTGCATGACAAATTTACTGCTTTCCTTGATTGTTTTCTTGCTATATTGCAATTTCAATTTCATTGATTGTTTTCCTTTCATTTCTTAGGAATAGAATAAAATGAAAGTGATCAACCACGCATGATCACTTAGTTTAGGACTAATGATATTGAAAATGTAAAAAGAAACGCATGGACATGTTAGGAAAAACACAACATATTGTTTAGGTACCGAAATGGCGTTAATATAAATATTAGCATAATCCAAGTCTCCGAATCTAGATATCTGGTTGCGTAGGAATCGAGAGAACACTCCCAACCCTCAATTGGGTTTCTAGCCGATCCCCAAAAATGAGGCTAGTGGCGACTCCTAAAAATAGATTGTTATAAACGCCTAGATTACATAAATAAACCCGCTGTCGCGGGGTACGAGCTTGGGAGAGCTGTGATCTCGTGAGGGAACTCTCGTGATCAAATACCCCTAAACCCGACCTTTCCAACTTTTCCAACTTTGATATCGAGGGCGGTGAGATCGGGTCGCGACACAACCTATGTCCAATATTCTAGTCAGTATCTGAAATCAGTTCTACCGCATGATATATAAAGTTAAAACAGATCAAACTAATCAGATAAAGGGGGAAGGGAATAGAAGGCCAAGTGATTATCTCTTTGGTGTTCCATTATCCATAGACTACTGGATCTGATAAATCAGATTGCTACTACAGAAAATAAAACAATAGGGTTGGCAAAACTTTTATAACGGAGTGTCTATAAGAGAACCAAATCCAACGTGGATGAAGAAAGAAAGTTGAACCCATAACAACAATGTTTATTTGAAAATTCCGATGCACTTTTGACAGATTACTTCAAAACATGTTTTGCTGGAGAACATATTCAGAAAAGAAAGTACGAACTCTGACAAATATAGACTGGCTGGCCAGATCGAGCACCTGATGAGAGAATGGACTGAAAACTAATTTCAGTCGGCACATAAATCCACACAATGCATGAGACAATAAATCATCTGTGATTAGAACCGTCTTCATAACTAATATAATGTTGTGTTCTTTTGCCAAAAGAAAAGGAAAAAGAGAGGGAGAGAGAGACAATATGCATCCACGCCTAATCTAGTTGAAGAAAACCAAGCTAGCATTCAGTTCTTCAAAAATATACATGAACCAATAACATACATACCCTGTATCTCCTTCAAGCATGTTGAGTGAACAATGAAGAGGAACCACCAATTTCCTCACCATTGCATCCTCACAACTTGCATCTAGGAAATTATTAGCCAAAGGATTGGATGATGCATACAAAAATATATAACTCGAGTGAAAAAAAAAAAAAACTCAAAAAAAGAAAGTTACCATCTAGGAAAAGAAAAGATATATATTTCAAAGCCCTCACATTCCCTTTGACTGCATTTTCATCCTAATGAAAAAAGACTGTCATTGGGTAACTTAAGGATTAATATGTACCGGAAGAAACAGGACACATTATTCTGTAAGAGAAATTGACAATGAGGAGCTTTACCTTTAAAGAAATCACGAACTTGCAGTACGTTTCATACATTTCATCTAGCACATCATCACGATTACACTCAGTTTCCAATATGAGCTTCTTCAAGAAGTTTTTCAAGTGGAGCATGACATTTGCCAATCTGCAACAACACACAGCCTGTTCAGAGAATTCTGCAGTAAAAGTACTTCACTAGCAAAAACAGATGGCAATGAACCCGGTGCTCAAGAACTAATACGTGAGCTAGTATTACTAAACTAGAGCAACAACTCCAATAGTAGCAACATGGACAATAACTTCCACAGAAGCATATAATCATTTTGGCTAATCTATATGGTGTCAACGAGTAAAAGAACATTCACTTAGCAGATACGACACAGAGGAAACACAAAAGATCTTCTTCTTTTTTTTTCCAGATATTTCCTAAACCAACATCAACATGTGACCAGAACTTAAAAGACACTAGAGTTGAGACATCTTTTTTCCTTTTTCGTTTTGGGTTCTCAAGTTTGGAAAAAGCTCTCAATCAAGACTTACAGCTTTACTGATGCAATGATCCCACACGAACCTCTGAACACTTACTGTCACGGACCCACCACCAAGTGATCTGGGTTTCGAATTGAAGAGTCGACTGCTACAAATTAAACGCACACAGAATCTAGAGAATCTAAAGACCAGGTGAACAATAATTTGAAAAAAAAAAAACATTAAACTGGTGAGCTCAGTGGATCGCGCGCGGAGAGGAAAGCAGAGAAAGATTTTAACTCCCAGAGACCAAATGGAGACTCGCAGTTCGCTTCTCCATTTGCTCAAGAAATATTTCTTCTCACCTCTTTCTCTGCAACACCCTCAACCGGAGTTACGAGCAGGAGGAGGAGGAAGGGGAGCTGGCGAGAAGCAGAGACGGGTTCAGATCGGTTTTTGGGTTTTCGGTCGGCCTGAAAATGAAGATATATCAAATCTAATTATTTAGGCACAAGAAATCCGAAGTTCATCCCAAATTCATGAACACAGGTAAAAACTTCTACCAATGTATCCTTTTTTATTTTCATTTTTAGATCTATAATATAACTCCAAATAAACTCATCTCTTTTTAGAAGAATGAGAGCATTTAAGTGATATGCCTAAGCCAATTTGCAAAAGGTTTGTCTTCTCTTATTTCTCATTCGGCAAATCTGGAAATGTTCTCCTTCTCTTCCCTTTTCCATGATGCAACTAGTTTGTAAGAAGAGTGCCCCAACTCTGAGTATAAATTGGAAGGGCACTTTATTAGATATGGCCTCCAATTAATAGGGATCAAGGTCAGTCAATGAGACAATAGGAATACACTTTGTTACACTGCCTTTGTACTTTCAGCTACTGGACTCTCATCATTTAAGGTGCAGCATTCCACTGCCTATATTTATTTTGACACGGTCGAATGATCCCTTCTTGAGAAGCTATATAACCATAGCTGCTGGTCAAATTATACTACTATTGGATATTATATTGCTAAGGTCCCTCTTATGTTTGTTTGACTCGTCATCTTGCTTCTCTTTTGTCCTCTTTACTTTCCTGTAAACATGCCATTTCTTTGCAATTATTCATGAAGACCTCTTTTGGAGAAAATGTTGCATCAAATAAGCCAACATCACTTGTCGACTGTGCTATGATAAGAATCATATTGAATAAGCAACATTGACGCCTCACTGGTGCGGCCATTTACTTGTGAAATTGCTCTAAAGAGAGCTCTCTTTTCAGGAGACAACTTGTGTGCTTTTGAGTATCATATGACCAGTGAAAGTGTCCACCCACGTAGAACATTCCACACTCTATGACAATGAACTTGCATTTTGTGCATTCATTGAAATTTGTATTGTAATGTCTTTGTATTTTCATAATGCTCTTCAAGCTGTTGAAAATATATTTGGAAAATTCTGATTACAGATTCCGATTGTTGTGATTCTGATTACAAGCTAATTGATTTAGTAAATAGGAAAGTTGATATTCTTTGTATATTATTTCCTATTCTTTCTTTCATTCTTACACTATAAGTAGGAGCAATGTACTTGTGCACAATCTATGAATATACAAAGAAATTCTCCATTTTCCCTTTTATTTTCTGTCACCATTTTAGACAAATGCATGCTCTTGTCAACATTGCCGGTTACTGTTACTTCATCAGGTCATGAAAGGATCCCCTGCTAATCGTGCTGGGCATTCGAACCAGTGATGTCGTTGGCGGATTTCCTGGAAAACAGAGTTCAATAGGTTTCATGATCTAACAGGCATCAATTTTGATTCAACAGTTGCGTACTTGGCGCATTGAGGATGCGCCCACTTCATTTTTGTTTTCGTCTTTCATTACTCTCTCTCTCTCTCTCTCTCTCTCGTCTTTCCCAGGACATTGAAAATGAAGGATCCAACCGGTACCAGGGGTTACCAGTAACAGAATATAGAACCAGTGCTGATGTTTTTAGGACAACGGACTCGTGGCACTGCAATTTGATTAGTATGGAAACGCCAAATTCATTCGCAAACCCCAACAAATGAAAGATATTTAATCAAAGGACTGTGATTTCACGGCCAACAGCTTTTATTGCTGGAGGGAAGTGTAGAGAGATTTTGGCTTTCAAGTAAGTATGGACCATAGCCTCTGCCGAAATGGTCCCCTTCCTCACTCGCCCGAAACAGAGCGCAATTGGGTTGGCTTCTTCTCCGGCTGAAATGGGAGCTCTCGTCCTTTCCACCAGCAACCCTGTTTCGAAGTCCGAGCTTTCCTATCTCGCGTATTGCAGGTGGCGCAGCCAGGACTGCGAAGCCTGAATTGGGTAACTCTTGTTTTTGTTTCTTTGAGTTCTCAATAATTATCGATTTTCAAGAGTTTTGAATTCTGGGAATCGGTTCTTCCGAGTGCATTCTGGGGTTGGTGTTGTCGTTCGAGGTGAAATTGGGTGACGATGCATTTCCTGTGTAATATATTACTTGATCTCATTGTTCGAAGCTCGTGCTTTTCTGGGATACGTACATGTCGCTCGCCAGCGGTAGGATTATGATGTTTGTACTGATTTATCACTGATTGTTATTCTGCGATGATACTTCTGAGTCGGGTTTTGGCGTGCTATATATAGTTCTTGGCGTTTGATATTTCTTTTGTAGCATCAAATGGACGTTATTGTAATCCAATAGCTAGTGCCTGTAGTCTCAGTAAGATTGACCTGAAGTTAAAACCGTGAAAACTGCATGATTTGTGAATCCTGCAGCAATGCAGGAGCTGTTATTTGAACATGCATCGAAACAGGGAGTTAAAAAAACAAGCAGGCATAATACAAGATTGGAGAGGAGGTTGGACCGCTTAAATTTTGTTTCTCTGCGGCATCCTCATGGTCCATTCTTTGGCTTCCTTGATTTTCCACTCGCAATTACTGAAAAATGCTGTCTGTTCGCTTTTGTGGATGTTGATTCAACAAAATGTGGCAAAATGCTCGCAGTTGTTGTTGATGAGGCTGTAGTTGCCGAAAGCATTGCTAATATGAAGCTTGCTGGCCTTATACTTGATGGGGCAATTTTGTATAGCTTAATGCGGTGCAACTTCCTTGCCTTGTGAGCTCAAACTCTAGTCGTGGCCAACCGTATTCATAAAAGTGAAGGGATTGGAGATTTTTGCTGTCCCGTCAAAAGCAATCAAGACAGGTTTTGACGACCCCACTTTTGATGGTCTTCTGATATTCACATTCTAGGAATTTGAGACAAATTTGATGCTTGAGGACAGCATTGGACAACGATGGGGATATGGCTTTTTTGCTCTCTGTTCAGGTGAAGTAAATCACGTAGCCATTGTCGATGTAAATTCCTGTCATACATACCAACGTGGAACGCAGTAAAGAATCAAAATTTAATCCGAAATGAATGAAGGTGAAGTTTTGGTTAGGGACGATTTGGTGCAAACTATGAAACATACTCTAACATGTTGGCCGATTTCAAATCGAAAAGGATTAGAAATCCAAATAATTTCCGAGTGTCATGTGTAATAAATGTACCGGAAATCGTAGTATTTATTGATGACGACTTTTTTTTTTTGTCTATTCTATTTTAACTTTCAACTTGTTCTCAAAAATTTTGCCTCACCTTTTATAGAGCTTGTAAATCGAAACTCATGCCTAAAACTAAACATCCCCACCTCTAACCCCTTTTAAAAAGATGGGAAATCGAACTTCCCATCTCTCCCTTCTCATGTGGGAAGGGCGACCACTAGAGCAACCCTCAATAGTTCATAAAATTTGGTTACTGAGTGCTCTCGGAGCATATTTTGAAGTACTTATTGACATGAATCATATTATGACCGATCATATACATCGCGAAACAAATCATGCATCGAGACCAATTTTCCAAGTATTAGCAACTACCCAAGCTTTTTATTTTGACTTTTAACCTTCACCACCCTTCAAAACCAAGCCACCTTGTACATAACACCTAAAAAAGACCTCATCCATCGTTCCGACCTCTTCACGCACACAAATTTATTCATCAATCGCTCAAGAAAGGAATCAAACACAAGACCTTCGCCGTCAATGGTACAACCACGCACGTGACGGAGAAGGGCCGTGGCCCGGTGGTCCTCTTCTCCGCAGCTTCCTTGAGCTCTAGTACACGCGGCGACCCACGTGCGGGCCTTACTGGGGGCAAAATGGGTCAACGAGAAAACAAGGCCAGTAAAACGAGTTATGATGGGTTGCTTAAATGGTTTTGGGTCACAAATAAAACCAATTCGGCTTTTGGGTCTGATTAGTGTTCGTCGGTATCAAAAGAGTGAACTTGGGCCTATTCCTACATTTGGGCATTTTTTAGTTGGTGTTTGTGCAATGTATACTTGTCACGGATTGGAATTCCTTCGGTCAAAATGGGCTTGTAAAGATATTTACTTATTAAAAAAAAAAAAGAAAAGAAGCTTTCTAATCGCAATACGAATAAGTAAAAACCGAACAAAACGGATGTAAAAAGGAACTCTATAAGAAGGGATGTATGTAATTTGAAAACATTTCGAATAGGCATTTTTGGTTTTTTTTTTTTTTTTTTTGCCTGGGGGGGGGGGAGTGTTCATGAAACTGTCTCATATACAGTCATAACTATCCATTTAATAGTGTTGCTAAAAATTTAATCATCATTAACTGAAGCACTATACGACCAAGCGTGTTTGGTGAGCCTCACAGGTGATTGAGGATGGATACGTGGATGTGATTAGAGAAAAACATTGTGAATTCCTTACCCGATCTTGTGATCTATTTTTAGGTATTGATGCCACTTTTGAGACAAAGTCCCTCACTCCAAAAGTTTCAGGTGTCAAGAAATAGACTCATAATTGAATCACATATATCTTATTCAAGAATGGTCTCAAGTACATATGGACAAGAGAGCTTTTTAGTTGCACTAGGAGTATAACATTCCCATCGGCCTAAACTAATCAAGAAGTACTAATATTTTTGGAAGTTTTCATGTCGTGTCGAAGTTTCCGACACTCAGTCAATACGTGTGGGAAAATTTGACATTTGATCAACTCTTCTAATACTTTTTGACACTCGAGTCTGAAATTCCAACATGCATGTTTGGAATTTCGACATGTACGGGCCAATTTAAAAAAAAAAATCAATAAATGAAGGATTAAAATATAAATATATAAAAAAAATAAATTGGGAAATAAGAAAACCATAATCTTCTCTTATTTTTTTATTCTCGCTTCCTATGACACACAAGTCACCCCCCAAATTTATTTTTTGACATGCTTTGACATGGGAGTCTAGAATATGGATTACTTGTCTTTTTTCCTCCAAATTTTATGAATTATTGGAATAAATTAAATTTATCGAATTGAAAAATGAATAATATTACCAAATGGTGGATTAATGTTTTTAGTACAAATTCATTCTAGGCACTTTTTTATTGTTTATTTATTTGTAAATTTGAATCAAATTAATTTTAAAATGATAATTTATCATGTATATATATAAATATACATTTAACATACAACGAGTCCTAACGTGTTAGAATTCTCTATTTTTTGAGAAATGATGTGTTGGTGTGTCGTGTCACGTGTTGCATGTCACATGTTGGTATCGATGTTACTTAGTTATTAATCGATCCATATCATTCTACTCCCCTTTAAAAAAAAATTCAAGATGATGATGCTGGCCTTGATGGTAGGGGTGTGCAATTGGACTGAGTTTACCTAGGAATCGGACTGAACCACTCGGAAAATAGACACGGGAATAGGTTCCTATTTGAATTGATCCGAGAACCAGTTCCATTTTTTGGGAACTGAAAAACTGATCCAAGAACTGATTCCAAGTAAAGGCCTAAAAATCGGACCGATTGGATCGGTTTTGGAACCGGTTTTTACTAATGTTAAAAAAAGAAACCCTAGATGCCTCCTTTTCTCTCTTGGTCTCTCTCTTCGTGCGATCTATCTCCTTCTTAGTCGCCCATCTCTCTTAGTCTCTCTCTATATGCCTAGCCACCATCGTCGCCGCAGCTTGCAGAAACGCAACCCCCAATTCATTGTCACTTCCCATCTCATTGTCGCAAGACTTGCCATCATTGCTAACATAGTGCAAACTTGAGCGAGGTGAGTTCGAAATTGATTATTTTTTGAAGAATTTTTGATTTTTTTTTTTTTTTGGGATAGGGTTTTTACGATCTCTTTGGTTTTGCGCTGGTGTTGGGCTTTTAGGTGTAGGCATTCTAGTGCTCGGGCGGGCCACGCTGATTGCTCATCTCTTCTTTGTCTTGGATCCTCTTTTATTTTATCAATTCAAAGTAATGGAATTGAAATAGGCATTCTAGTGCTTAGGCTTTTAGGTGTAGGCATTTTGGTACTTGGGTTTATGATAATTAGCTTTGTGGATCTTTAATTTTTTGTTTAGTCAAAAAGTTCATGTTCTTATTGATTACATGTTCTTAATGTTTCAATGGAGGGTTACGTTGTTATTTTCTCGTGATTTATGTAAAATTCGAAGTTGTATATGATATTAGGCCGTTGCAAATAGGTTCCAGTCCAAATAGTGTAAATCTTGGAATCGAACTCGAAAAATAGGATAAGTTCCAAAACATGTTTCAATGTAAATAAGGTATGGTACATGATCCAAAAAAGGGGAATCGATTATAACAGGTAGGGTATAGGGTCTAGATTTAGAATTTGTCCACCTTGGAACCAATCATCTTTACTTGACGAATCATTTTACTTGATGGAAGCATTTCTTTTTATTGGTCAAATGATCGAAGCATTTCACCTACCTAACACGCTGCCTTTTGCTTCCCCTCCATATTGTAATGAATGACACCAGAATGTCATGCCAAATGCGGATGGACAGTTTATCGCTTCTTTGGGTGCGCTAGTACTTCTCTGATCGGTGGGTCTTAAATTATAAACATCATCCGCATGCGTATTTGCAAGCACCTCTTACTTTTTCGCGCCTGTATTATTTATACATCCTTACTAGAACTAATTAGTTATAATGGGACCACCAAAATGGACCACAATCTTATTAGCAACGAGAAGGGATACAGGCAATGCAGTATATTCTCGTTGGTGTGGATCCACGTACGTTTGACATGACAGAGATGAGAACGAGATTCTAGGGTTGACTAGGCTCGCGTCCTAAATTAAAGTTTCAACCTCCGGCGTCCTAAATCACGTCGAGGAACTCAAGAAGTTCAAAAGGGTAATTCCACTTTTCATAAAACTTCCCCGCGTGCTCATCTCCCATATCATTGAAAAATCGCTGACATTCGCCTGCGGATTTTGCGCAGTCGGTGAGCAGGTCGGGTATTACGAAAAGCACGCATATGTCGACGTATATTCCCCCTTTCGGATATCAACCTTATAATCAACACGCAAGTTTGGAGCCCTTGAAAAGTCGTATCACGGGGGGCATCGATCGGTTAAAATAATCGTTGCCGATAGGAATGATAAAGCTCGTACTGATTCAAGACATGAGGGCATCGGACGACTTATGACAAGGGACTTTCATATCGAAACCACGTTAGTTTGGAGCACTTATTATGTGAAAGGTGGCATTGTCATTCTGTTTTATCCCAAACCATCTTCCATTCTTCATATATCTATTACCATCTCAGAACGTCTGGATCTCTCTATTGCTGTTGCTGAAGCAAAGTTGTATGACTTTCGTCTGTAGAAGTAGAGAAAACTGTAGGACCCAATCCCGCTTAACCGGTTTCGTTTCTTGTTGAAGTAAATCGTCTCCCCATAAGAAGAACTCGAAACGAAAACTGCAGGTTCCGATTCCGCTTCACTTTCAACTCCCAAATAAAGAAATAGGTTCTTGCTTTGTTGCTCGGAACTCATTATTAGAAATCATTGAGTCGTGATGCTAGTGGTTATTTGCGCTTCCCTTTCGAAAACCGATGGCTCATATTATATAGTTAAAGGGTCATAACAGTCTCTGGGTTACTATGAGAATAACAGCTTGTTGTGAGTCACAAATTCTTAAATGAGTGAACCCTATAATAATTTATAATAATTTATAATAATTTATTATTTGATTTTTCTATGGTCCAGAATGAACTGTAATTCTCATATTAAATTAAAAATTGTCACTCAATCATTTCTTATAGTTAAAATCCACTAACTTCACGGGATTTCGTTGGCTCTTTTTATTTATTAGTGGAGACTAATCCAACATGATCATCATGGAGGCACGCGAGATGGGATTTCCTGGTTTAAGTCAAGTGACATTCGGTTTAAAAAAAAAAAAGAAAAAAAGATGGTCGAAAACAACGTGGTCCAACAACGAGAACTTGCACCTGGCGTGCAGTGCGGTACCATAGCAGTGTTTATATCGACTGCTTGTCTCCCATGGGCCTCGTCATTAGGCAACTAATCGCCATTAGGGTTGCTAATCATTGAGGTCGGGCCTTAGTTGACCCTCACGTCAAACGCATGGTGGATAACCATGAGCAAATAAAGAAAAGAAAGAGGAAAATAAGGGAAGAACTGTACCGCAAGTGTCAAAACCTGGTATAAGGGAACACTTAGATGTTGAAAGTTCAAAAAATATACTTAAGTACCAAAATTAGAGAAAAATTGAACACTTAAGTGCCAATGACAAGAAATTCTGACTAAACTGCCGAAATGACATTTTTCAGCAACTTTTTTTATTGACGTGGATAATTTTGGCAATTTTTTTGAAAAAAAATTATCCACGTGGTGCTATAAACCTCCAAAATTAATTTTTAATAAAAATGTTAATTAATATATATTAAAAGCCATAGCTTCGATGAGGGCCTTCACTGCCCTCATCGTCACCCCACCATCACCAACGGTCAGTTGGGGTTGCCATTCATTGCCCAGGGCCCGGCGACCCCAGTTGACCTTCGCCCCACCGTCGTCGGCCCTTTCTAGGGATGGTGGGGTAGCGGTGGCAGCGATGGCTGTGGAGGCCCTCACTGAATGCTATTGCCTCCTTTTTTTATTTTTATTTATTTATTTATTTATTTATTTTTAATTAATATCATATTTATGGGCAAAACGACGTTGTTTTGCTCGTTCATTGCTGAGTAATCATTCCGGTGAGTCATGTAGATTACTTATATTATTAAAATAAGCCATGTCGGATTTCTTGCTACCCTAGCCGGCATTGGCATTAAGTGTCCCAATTTTTTTTTAAAAAAAGTGGCACACTAATGTACATTTTGGAACATTTAGCACTTATGTATCCTCCTATGCCAAGTTTTAGCACCCACGGTGCACTTTGCTTGAACATAAGCATAGCACATATACAAACATATATATGTGCATAATGCATATGACGTGCAACTGTCTACACATGCGTAAACAAAAAGAAAATTAGATCCAAGTTACTTGGAGTGGGCTAAGTGTTTAAAGAGCAGGCGCGTGTATAGATTCGGCGTGCCATATACGTTCGTTTCTGTTCATGGCCGCATGTACAGATTCGGCGTACGGTATCCTGATTATGAATGTGTATACAGTTGATACGAAAAGGCATTTAATCGAGGACTTTTGACTTCGTAGTCGACAACTCTTGTTGCTGGAGGGAAGTGTAGAGCAAGTTTGGCTTTCAAGTATGGACCGCAGCCTCTGCCCAAATCGTCCACTTCACCACTCGACCCGGAACAGAGTGCAAGCGGGGTCGGCCTCTTCTCTGGCTGCAATGGGAGCTCTCGTTCTTTCCTCTAGCGGCCCTTGCTTCGAAGTCCGAGCTTTCCCATTGCAGAAGCTAACGATCGGGGCTTTTCGGCCCCCTGATGGACCAGCCAGGCCTGCGAAGCCTGAATTGGGTAACTCTTTACTTTTTGTTATTTGAATTCTTAAAATTATCGACTTTCAAGAGTCTCAAATTCTGGGACTCGGTTCTTTCCAGTACATTCTGGGGTGGTTGTTGTTATTCTGAAGGCGAAATTGGCTCATGATGGATTTTCTGTGTAATATATTACTTGGTCTGATTGTTCGACGCTTGTGCTTTGATGAATATGGATAAGTTGCTTGGGCTTTTTCCAGCGATAGGCATATGAAGTTAATACTGATTTATCACTGATTGTTATTTTGCGATGATGCTGCCGAGGCGGGGTTTGGCATGCGATAGTTCTTGGCAATTAATGTGTCTTATGTATAGAGTATCGTGTGGAGGTATTGTATTCCAATTCCTATTGGCACTGTTGGTCTCAGTAAGCTTGACCTAAAGTTAAAACCGTGCAGTTGCATTATCTGTTAATACTGCAGTTGCAATTATCTGATGTACGTGCAATTCATGAAAAGTTGATGTTGCCTAGTTAATGCTTTGGTAGAATGTTTTCTGCCCTCAATGTGATTGGAATCTTGGTCTCTCGTGCGACCTCTTAATATGGATCTTGAGATGCTATTTACATGGTAAATTGCTCCCCTGTTTGTAGTCAGAGACTCAACCATTTTCTCTTTCGTTCTTTACCATAGGTTTCCTATATATCACCCCTTAAAGAACAAGGATTACCTCTTAAGCATATATGTTGCATAATCTTGCTCATGTGGAGTTAAATGCTATTGATATGGCATGGGATACTATGGTTCGGTCCTCGCCATTCTTTCAGAATAATGGGGAAGGATTCTTCGCTGACTTTGCTTGCATTGCTAAAGATGAAAGTATCCATTTTGCTTGGTGATCTCAAAGGTTTTGGAGCTTGGATTCAAGTCGGGGGAACTTTTTGGCTTGCAAGTTTCTTCTAGCCCTTGCAACCCGATATGCCTTTATCATGTGCTCTTCGCTTATATGGAGATATGCATGCTCATAATTTGCTTTGTAGCGACTGAAATCCTTTCACTCTGTTGCTGCTCGTTTAGCAGTGATCCACATTGGTTCACGACCTCAGGTAGCCCTTCGCCTTCGAGTTGTTTGAGCATTCCTTTCCAATGATGGGTGCAAAGACTCTTGCTTTTCCATTTATCTTTCACTTATAATGTTAAGTATGACACAGATGCACACCTTTTGCCTATTCACCCTAGGCCTTCATTTACATGCAAATGCTTCTGTTACGTGTTTGTGCATTTAGGCTTAATATGTTGCAATACAATCCATTAGCCTAGAGCCAGGAAGTATATGTAGTGCCCGTTTTGGGTTAAAGTTTTGTGGTCTAGAGCATCATTTTGGTTGAATGTATTACTACAAAAGTACGGATGTATAGTTCTTAAAGTGAGAGTTCCTTCCTCTCGAGCTTACATAGCTGTGTTTGTTGCACGAGCAATGACTTGATCTAAAGGAATGCCAATGGAGTATCTACAGACAGATTGTGCAATCAATCTAGTAAGATGCAACAATTGCATGTGTTTGCTGTTGCATTTGCATACGCAATCTTAATAATACTGGACGAGTCTCTATGCATTAGCTACTATATCAGGACACCAGTTCCAATCAACCTCCTAGATATGTGTTCCATCAATGTGGGAGAAATGGGTATTACAATGGCAATTGGTTATATCCGGAAAGTATATCTAGAATAGGAATTACAATAGGAAATTAAGTCTCACTGCCCATTCTAGTCCCAATTGAATATGCTTTGAAACGGAAGGTAAAGATACAAACAGAATACAAGATTGGAGGAAGTTTGGATCACTTGAACTCAGTTTCTGTGCAGCAACCTCATGGTCCATTCTTTGGCTTCCGTAATTTTCCGGTCACAATTGTTGATAAATGCTGTTTGTTCACTTCTGTGAATGTTAATCTAGCAAAATGTGGCAAGCAGTTGTTGTTTATGTGGCTGTAATTGCCAAAAGCATTGTTAGCATGAAGCTAGTTAGCCTTTTCGAGGACTTGGAGGGGCAATTTGGTATTTGGTAAGGTGGTGCATATTCCTTGCCTTATTTGTGTAAACCCTAATAGTGACCACTCATATTCATAATGGTGAAGGGATCCGATTTTTTTACTGTCCCGTCAGAAGCAAATGAGACATGTTTTGACGACCCCACGTTTGTTGGTCTCCTCGTGTCCACATTTTAGGCAAGGGGATGAAGCTTCGTGCTTGTGGCTGGTCTTGGACAGTGATGAGAACACGGTTTTTTGGCTCTCTGTTTGGGTGAAATGTATCACTTAGCCCCCACTGACATATATTCCTGTCATGTATACCCGTGTGGAACATGGTAAAGAACCAAAGTTTCATTCGGAATGAGCGAAGTTGAGCATGTCTTTAGGGACACTTTTGCACAAACTTTGAAAATAGCTAGAAATAATCATCGACTTCTGTTTTAGCCTCAATGCACAGGCTGATTTTTATCCAGAAGGATTAAAAATCTAAATTGAAATCATTGTATTTCATCGTGAAGTGAGTGCTTTGAGAGTTTTCCTTAAGAAGACGCTAAAAGATTCATGCTTGCTTCCTCAAATGCAATATAAGGAGATTGCATATTCTAATATGCTAACCTATTCTTGTAGTATATGTAGTCGATGTTTTGAAAATCAAATTTTCTTTTTCTTAACATGCATGCTTAGCATATTTTAGAGTGCTTGTTGACACAACTCATGTTATGACGTATGATATTTATTGAGAAACGAATTGAGATAGAATATTCCAAGTAGTGGGAATTTCCCGAGCTTTTTTCTTTTTTAAACCTCACCACCCGTCCAAAACCTGCCCCCCTTGTATATAACGTCCGCAGAAAACTCCTCCATTGCTCCAACCTCTTCACCCACGCATTCACTCACCAATCACTCAAGGAAGAAATCCAATGCAAAGACCTCGGCCATCAATGGCATAATTATGCACGTTCCGGAGAAGGGCGGTGGCCCGGTGGTCCTCCTCCGCCGCCGCTTTCTAGAGCTCTGGTACATGTGGCCCAGTCAGATCCACCCGCCGGCCTTGCTTGGACAAAATGGATCAACGAAATAGCTAGACCCGGTAAAATGAGTCACGATGGGTTGCTTAAATGGTACTGTGTGATAGAAAAAATGGTCTTGTTTCCGGGTTTTGAAAGGGAGAACTTGGGCCCTAGTCCTGCATTTGGGCTTTTCTTGTTGGTTCTTGTGAAATGTATAGCTGGGTTGTACGGTTCACCCATCGTTTTCAACATTGGCAGTAAAGACATTTACCTATAAAATAAGAGAAAAGAAGAAGCTTTCTAATCGCAATTAGCGTAGGCAAAAAATGGAACAAAGCGGACGTGAAAAGAAATCTATAACAAGGGCTGTATGTGCAGACACTGAATAAACATTTTGATTTGATATGGGGGGTTAATGAAAATGAGTGATGAAAGGTCATAATTATCCGTTGGAATCTTGAATTGTCGCTAAAATTTAATCATTGTTAACTTAAAATACTAGATGACCAAGCGTGTTTGGATGAGCCTCACACGTTTGATGCAATGGATGTTCGGATGTGAATAAACGGGACGATTGTGAGCTCGTTACTTGATTTGATGACTTCTTGATCGATATTAAATCGCTTGCTAGACAAACTCGCTTATCTAAAAAATTTCAAATGTTGAGAAAAAAACTCTACTAAAAGTTGAGAATAACAAATTCTATAATTGAATACGTAGCAAAAGTTCAAAGATTCCCATCCCGCTGTGGGTGCGTTGGCTCGGGCGCACTTCCCCCATCCCACTTGGGGGGTTTGATTCTCCGCGTGCGCAATTGCGTGATTTAAGTGTGGCACCGTGGGAGGTGGGTTTCTGTGCTAGCATTACCCCGGGTTTGCGTTGTCAACTGTCGGCTGTACGGCGGTTCCCGAATCATTTAAAAAAAAAAGTTCAAAGGTTGCTTCCACTTTCCATGAAACTCTCCTGGTACTCCTAATCCTACAAACTACTAAAAATCACGCATACGTACGTCCGCATAATATTCTCTCTTTCAGATTTCATTAAGTAATCAGCGGGCTAGCTGGGAGCCCTCTCGAAAGGTCGCACGCTCTTGAGAAAACCCATCTCGTGGGGCATTAATTAATTAAGTAAATGGAATAAAAATGAAAAAGATAATAATAAAAATGACAATAAAATAGGACTTGTGGGCATTCTAGACCTAGCCTCACTTCCCATAGTACCTACGGCCCTATACTACGTGAGTCTCCCCCATCAAGGAAAATTTTCAAATTTTGGATTGCGAAAGCGTTGCACGGTCATTTGATCGTCCCGAACCGCTGCTCGTTTGTTCATTTCTATTATCTACACAAGTAGCTCTTTATTTGTCCGATGCTGCTAGAAGTAGGACGCATGACTCCGAGGAAAGTGGCCTACGAATTGAATCTCAAAGACATTCTTATTATCCGGTGGCCTATTTTGGAGTCACTCGGAGCTTTGGCACCATCATAGGAGGTATGACGTACATGCATCCATTTCAAAGTCGTATAATTAGGACCTTGATATAGTTCTATTCCGTTCATCTTATCAGAGGTTATATTCCTTTTTGCTTTCTTTCAGGTTTCTTCTAGTTCTCTTTTAGCACCTGTAGAAGCGATCAGAGGTATTTGGCCCCCAAAAGGGATTGAGGTTTTAGATCTTCGCGAAATCCCCTTTCCAAATATCCCTATTCTCCTTTCATTTGGACTTGAGTGCCGCAAGGGGGGAGGGGGGGACACTTGAGGGCGTCAAGTGTTAAAAATTGATATATGTACTAAAAATCTAAAAATTTGTAATGAAAGTACAATTAAGTTCTAAAATTTTTAAAAAATATAATCAAATCTTAAAATTTGTCCAATTTGTACAATCAAATTATTCCGCTAACACTATCAATTTAACTTAAGAAAATGCCAACATGATATTTTTAAATTATCTTCTCTCTTGTACTTGCCATTTTTCCATTACTTTCTTCTCTAAATCTTATTTAAGTTAGATTAAAAAGGCTAATTTAAAAAAAAATGGAAAAAAAATAAAGGCAAGGACCTCTCTAATGAGCACCGCCACTAGGGGTGTGCATGGTCCGGGTGGGCAGTTCCCGCCCTAGAATTGGAAACCGTTCGTTAAGAATCGGTTCTGAAAAATTGGAACCGAGAACCGTCCGCTAGTTGCATGGATCCACCTGGGAATCGAATCGCCGGTCCGGTCCAGTTCCTAGGTGGATCCGTAGAACTGGTCCAACCTCCGCACCTTCCCTTTTTGCCCTCTTCACATCTGCTTATTTTGGCTCTCTCGACCATGGTAGCTTTATTCTCCTCAAGTATTAGCGCCGCCATGGATGTCGTCACGGCGGTTGTCGCGATCCTCACATTGCTTCCGTCCCAGCCACCACCACCATCTTCACCACCACCTCCGCAGTCTCTTGCTCCTCCCTCAAGAGTGACAATGAGGAGGACAACAGGGACGATGAGCTATTTTTAAACTTGGAGTTTGTCCCTATCCCCGAAGATGAGGACGATGGGGAGAAGCCTAAGGAGAGGGAAGGGGAAGAGGGGAGGTAGAAGCGGGATAAGCCCAACAACAAAGAGGAAGATAGTAACAATGAATGAGGAGGTGGCGATGAGTAGGGGTGAGTAGATCCAGGTTCCGGTTCGGTTCTGTCTGGAACCTACCATTGGGTACAGGTTTCTCATTTTTTGGAACTTGGAATCTACCCTGTCACTTACCCTTCAGAACCAAGATCTTGGAACCTTGACAAGGTTCTAGGGTCGGTTCCAGGTTCCAACATACCTTGTCACGGTTCCTTCCAACATTCTTCTTCTTCTTCTTCTTCTTCTTCTTCTTATAATCAAAACCAATAAGAAGTTTCCAAAGAGGAAAGGAGATGTTTGATCAACTATAATTATTGTGTCCACATATGTCAATATATGTGCACTAAAGCTTAAATCGTCACATAATTCTAGATGACATTATCCACATACAAAAAAGGGTACAGTAGAATGAAAATGCAAATCCAAGAATTTGACAAAGTAACAGCTAGCACTAGTAGCAAATTGGTCATGACCCATCAAAAAAATAAATTGCCCATTAAAGAATGGTCTTGAAATCTCTACTGTTGCTAACGTTAAAATCACACGGCAAAAAATTTAGGAAGAGAATATGAAAACTAGCTGGTATCTTATTTTTCCTTCATTCCTGTGGAAAAAGAAACACAAAAAGGGAGGGTAGCGCAGGCGAGGCTGGTGCGGCGAGACGGTGAGAGGCTTGGGTAGAAGGGGCGTAAGGTCGTCAAGCTGTGGTGTTGGTGTGGCAACGGCGTGGCATCCGGTGTGCAGAGGTGTTGCGACAGGGGCGCCAACGACAAAGGCGAGCTACTGTGGCGTTGGGCAGAGCGCAGGTTGCTGGTGGAGCTGTGTCGGTAAGGCTACGCGAAGACGGGGCGGAACTTAAGACAAAGAGCAACGCAGGCGAGGGCTGTTGAGCGTCAGAGTAAAGGCGGAGGAGTGCGATGGCTCAGTGACCAGTTCTGGTGTTATGAAAGGGTGCTCTTGCGGAGGTCTGGCAAAGGGAAGCAACAGACCAGCAGCAGCGGTGGTCGGCGGCTAGGTTGCCCGCAGTGAAGCTTGGCACGGAGAGGCGGCGGGTGCTCGTGGACGAGCGCGACGCCGTGCGACTGCTGGCGTAGCGAAGCCCTCAAGCGGTTGTGGGGCAGAGCGCGACGAAGATGAACAATCTCTCTGCTTCTCTGCTTTTCTGCTTTTTCCTTTTTTTCATCTACTCTCACGTCTCTCTCATGTCACTTTCTCTCCTGCAGCTGTCTTCTTTTGTTGACCTCCCTTTTTCTCAAGAACTTTTCCTTCCTTTTCTTTTATTGTTTTTCCTTAGTAGGTTTTCTTCCCTTTTTGTGTTTCTTAAGAACTTTTCCTTCCATAACCGATTCGGTTCTGGTTATGTAACCGGTTCCTAGAAAAAAAAGGAACCGATCCCTTTAGAATTGAAACCGAATTGGACCCTCCGATTCAGTTCTCTAGTTCCCGGTTCTACCTGGGAACCGCGCTCACCCCTAGCGACGAGGATGATGACAACGTGGAGAGAGAGTTTAAGTTCAAAGGGGGAAAAGAGAACCAACTTACTATTTCACCGAGTTTGGACTAGAACTCAAAGGGAGATGAGTAGATCCGGAGGTAAATCGGAGAGGAAAAGGAAGCTTGAGGAGATTTTGAATTGAGATAGACGAGATGGAGTAGGAGAGTAATAAATTGAGACAAGATGGTGAGTGGAAGCCCTAAATTTTAGATTCGTTAATTTTGAATTTTTTCAATATTAAAAATTAATATAATATTATAATGTAACCGATCCGGTCCGAGTGGGCGGGTGGACGAATCCGCCCATGGAACCAAGAACCGGACAAGTTCTCTTAAGAACCAAAGGTTCCGGCGGGTCCCGATTCTTTTGCACACCCCTAACCACCACCACCCGACATCGGAGGGGAAGGCAGAGGTTATCAGCCTTGGGTGAGGGTGGTCAGCTATAGGGGCAAGCCTCACCGACCCTGACATGGAATTCAAAGTGCATGGTCGCCTTCAGTATTTATTTTCTTCACGCCTCTTTCCATTTTCATTTTGTCTACGGAGCACGAGGGAAAGTTCCTGGCAACTACGTGGAGTTCCCGGAACCATCCGTCCAGTGTATTGACTAAACAACACTCCTGTTGCTCGGTATTCCATAGCAAGGATTGCTACTTGTAGAGCAAGTTCTGGCAAGGCATAACAAATGTTTCGATCGCTCTTGAACATGTTCACACGGCAAGGCCGTGCATTCTTCCCTCGTAGATTGGAGAGAGGAAAGCCAAAGCCTTGATTGGCATGTTATAAGGACATGTCACCTACCAACGCCCTCCATGATAGAACGTCCATATTCATCATCTACCGATCAGCTCATCGAACAAGAGATGGGAGAAAATACAACGCTACCACCATGTGGTCGGGACGGTAGGACTACCTTTCTAACCACAAGACTCTTTTTTTTCCGAAAGAATGGTGAGACCAGGTTTGGCTTTGGAATACCCTTGATGATGTCGGAGCAATAACTACAAATTGTCTAATGTCTATAAGAAGCAACATGGCATTGAGGGCTTCATGTAAGTGATTTCCAAGTTAGCACCAGCCATCACATAGGACGACTAATACTCATGTTAGTGATTTCTAGGCGAGACTGGCCGAAAGAATTAAATTGGCAAATCGATAAAAAGTTTATGACTAAATTAGCCAAATTGATAGGTTTATAACTAAATTGGCATAAATATAATGAATAATATGACTTTTTTTATCTTAAATTTCCCTAGTTCGTTGCGATGCTAGAGATTTTTCAGTCAAGCAAAAGGAAGACTAGCACTATCCTTGGCCTCTTCATTTTGATCATTCTAGCAATGAGTCAAGATTGGATTGCTCTAAGATTGGAATCTCGATCTCTCCCAAAGAGCTCTCATTGTTTCTACCAGTTTTGGATTTATGAGTCGAGATTTGGATCTTGAGATGCTATTTACATGGTAAATTGCTAGCCTGTTTGTAGTCTAAGACTCCCAACCGTCTTCTCATCCATTCTTTACTGTAAGTTTCCCCAATAGAGATATATAGCCCCTTAATGAATCTCAATCTGAATTACTTATTCATGCCTATATGCTGCATAATCTTGCTCATGTGGAGTTGAATGCTATTGATTTGGCCTGGGATATTGTGGTTTAGTTCTCGCCACCATTTGAGATTCCTGGGGAAGGATTCTTCCACCAACTATGCTTGCGTTGGTGATGATGAGAGTCGCTATTTTGTTCGCTGCTCTCAGAGGCCTATAGAGCTTGGATTCAGGTTAGGGGAACTTTTGAAGTTTGCAAATTTCTTCTAGCCTACGCAACCTCATATTCTCCTTGTTTACTTGGGTATGGACATATGCCCGCATTAAATTTGCTTTGTAGAGTGTTAGAAATCCTCTAATAACATTGTTGCTCATTTGGGAGTGATTCCCACTGGTTCAGGTAGTCCTTTTCCTTTCAGTTTTTGAAGCATTCTCTTGCAAAGATGGGCCCAAAAGCTCTTGCTTTTCCATTTGTCTTTTCACTCATTATCTCAAGTACAATCATAACCTTAAGTATGACACAAAGGTACGCATTTGGGCTACTCACCCAAGGCCTTCATTTATTGCAAAAGCTAGCAGCCAGTACATTGGACCATTTACATAGAATACACGGATTGTGCAATCAATTCGATAAGATGCAACAATTCCTGTGTTCCAGTCTCAATTGAGTATACATTGAAACAGATAGTAAAAAAAAAAAACAAATAGCATACAAGATTGGAGGAAGGTTTGGACCACTATAATTTAGTTTCTCTAGAGCAGTCTCAGGTCCACTCTTTAGCTTCCATAATTTTCTGCTCACAATTACTGACAAATGTTGTCTGCTCGCTTTTACGAATACCAGTCGTGCAAAATAGGGCGAAATGCTCACAGTTGTTTTGCATGAGGTTGTAATTACCAAAAGCATTGTTAGCGTGAAGCTGGCTAGCCGTCTTGATGACTTGGTCACGCGGTTTGATAAATGGTAAGGTGGTGCACGTTCCACGTCTTGCCAGCATAAATCCTAGTCGTGACTGCCCGTATCCATAGCGGTAAAGTGATCGGAGATTTTTGCCATCCTGGAGGAAGCAATTGATGCAAATTTTGACGACCCCCCGCCTGGATTTTTGGGTTTCGCATTCCGGAAAATTGGGACAACTTTGTTGCTTGTAGCTGGTCTTGGAGAGTGATGGGCATATAATTTTTTGATCCTCCGTTCGGGTGAAGTGAATCACGTAGCCATTATCGAAGTAAATTCCTGCCATATATACCCGCGTGGAACACGGTAAAGAAACAAAATTTCCAGTCCCAAATGCACTTTAAAACCTGTCAGAAATAATGACAAAGTCCCGTTTTTTGACTTAAAGGAGCGAACTTAGGCCCAGTTCCTGCCATTTGGGCTTTTCCTAGCTGGGTTTTGTGGAAATGTTTATAGAAAATCAATTGAACAGTTCTTTCAACCCAAAATATATGACAAATGCACCCATGGTGAATAAACATTTTGATTAGGCAGGGGGTTAATGAAATCGAGTGCCATTAACAGTCATAATTACCCATTTGAATATGCAATTGTCGCTAAAAAATTTGATCATCGTCAACTTAAGCACTATATGGCTAACATATTTGGTTGAGCTTCCCACGTGATATACAATGGATAGGTGGATTGAATGAGAGGGAATTGTGAGCTTGTTACTTGATCTCATGACCTATAATTCGATACCATGCCACTTTGTGAGACAAACTCCCTCGCCCCCGAAAGCTTTAGATGTCGAGTAAAAAGACTCAAACAAAACTTGGAATTGTAAATCTCGCAATTGAATTATATATGTTTTCAATTCAAGAACAATATCTGAGTATATAGAATGAGAGAGCTTTCTAGGTGCACCGGGAGTATATGACATCCCCAAAAAATATCAGTTGCTCATCCGTTTGAAAGGAAAAAAAATAAATTAAAATACATGACTTTTGACTTTTGAAAGACATGACTTTTTCTGCATCCGACTAGGGCTTTTCAACTGGCAGCGATCGATCGAGACACGTACAACATCGATTTTTCTGCATCCGACTAGGGTTTTTTTTACAATATCCCATGCATAATTCAATTTGATTAAGTGAAGTCAAAAGACACTCCTTATAGAATATTTCGACATAACCCTTTTATTAAATATGTCGATATCATTTAATGACCCAAAGAAGACGTGTTACAATCAGAACAGCAGTCCTTTCGCGTGGGGATGTAGCTAAGTATCCGACTCTATTAGTCAAGGTTTCTTGCTGTTGGGGCCGTGCTCGTTTGCGCGCAATTAATAAAACGAGCATTATTTTTTGCCACCGTATTGTACTGATAGAATGAACTTTTAGTAATCCGGCGGCCTTATCCAAAAATAAAAAATAAAAAAATAAATAAAGAAATAAAGAAATTCAAATAAAGGAGGGTTATTGAATTTTAAAAATAAAGAAATGAGCAATATCGATTTTTGATTAAGTCTGGTAGAAAGTAGAGTGGTCGGTAAGTGACAAGCCACGAGCGTATCTCAACCAAATGTTAAACTTGAACACCGCCCAGCCGGAGTTGAAGGGCAAAATTTGATTGGAATAATCTATGAACCCAAATAGAGGGAAGTTCGAGTCTCACAAAATTTTTGAAAAGAGCATAAAATACTAATGCAATGGCAAAGGAACGAGAAAATGTACCGTGGTGCGTATAAGCGCCATGTAATCCATATCGGAATATGTGATCTCCGGCCTCCAGGTCTTCCGGCGTCACCTTCTTCCCCATCACTTCACTCCCCATTTTGCCCTAGCTTCACACTCTTGGGCTAGTGCTTCAGAGTAGCGGTGATGCCAAAAGGTTGATGGAAGACGGATGAGGAGGAGGAGGAGGAGGAGGAGGATTTGGGCAGTCTTGAGAAGAGAGGGGGGTCAAAAGCGAAGAGAAATGAGCTTGGGAAGGTCTGAATCGGAGGTCGGACGATGGTTTTGGTGAGGGAGGTCATTATATAGAGGGTGGGGGCAAAGCTCATTCGATACGGTGAACCAAGGCGATGGAGTGATGAGAGGTGGTGTTGTGATATGTACCTTAGACTTTTCCCGATCTGTTGTTGAAAATGCGCAACTATGTCAGCTGGAACTATGTCAGATGAGAACAAGCATGATTTGTTTTCAAACCATCAATATCAATCGCTCCAAAAGACTTTCCTCCCTTTGTCTTGTTGTCGTGCGTCAAAAGTGGACTGATTAAGTAGGATAGGATAACGTCATCATTTTGGCGTCGGCAATTTAGCTTGCTCCTGCGCACGAGCAAGCTATGAAGTTTGGTTTAAGTCACGACATATTTTTACCCTGCTTGTGCTCAACCTTGTCACGTATGAAGCGGTCTCAATGAACAGTGTACAGATGCGGCGGAAGACAAGCCACACGCCGAGGCACACTTTAGTAGCCTGGCCTGTTTAGGATGCACACATCCGCTCGGAGGAGCGCATCTGCACGTACCACAGGCTCCTCAGTTGTCGCCGCGAGTTCCTTAGGAAAGAGTGCCGATCACATCTCTGGGTCGCCGCACAGTTTTCATTATCATAAAGGTGTACCAACTTGCGCATGAGTTTTGACATTTGTGGGTCGAATTGACTTGTGGAGGTCGACGTATTCGTGGTAACCGAGGCTCGAGAATGTCACATTGCGACCGAAGATTCAAAGGCTACGTGCGCTCGTCCACTTTCCATGAAGCTTCCCCAGTGCCCCTCAGATTTGTGCGTTCTAGAACTTATGAAAAGAGCTTATTTCCTCATAGCGAAACCACTCACAGAGAATATCACATTGGCTATGCGTTCTAGATTATCACATTGCCAGAGGTTGTCAATACGATCATTATGGCAATTTTGTGTCCTATTTAGATCGCTCCGCGATTTTCGTAACTTCAAATGGGATCGAAAATTTAATAATGGACTGATGCTAATGGTTAGCCATATACTGCGATAAACATGCCATAAATTCACGCTTTCTTTTCGAAGACCCATGACTCGTGGTGTATATATTTAAAAGCAACTAATCTAATATGATCTTTTTTTTTGGCTGCTTTTTAGTGGTCTCCTTTCCACTGGACACTATGCCCGACGTTGTGGGCTGTTCCGAGGTGCCTCACGTCATCTCGTGTTGTGTGGAATTTAGGACGCGGAAGTCAGATGAACTCAATAATGGGCCAACCCCTCAAAGTCTCAATTGCTTGAAAAGATGGGTCTCCCCTTGTCTTCTTGTCGTAGGCTAGAACTTAGAAGTGGTGTTTGAAACTGCATGGGACAACGGCATCCGGTAACGAACCGCACGGATCATCGCTTTGAACCTGCTTCTGCTATCTGAAGGGGCCTCAAAGACTAGCGTACAAATATGTCGGAAGACAAAGTCACATGTCGATGGACACTTTAGTAGTCTCGCTTGTTATTCGGAGGCGCATATCTGCATTTATCACAGGCTCCTCAACAGTCGCGACTTCCTTAGGACCGTTGAACGCCCGATAGCAAACGAGGAATCCGATCATATTTCCGGTAAACTCAGGCTCGAGACTATCGCATCGGCGGAAGAAAAATTCATAGGCTACGCCGGCTTTTCCACTTTCCACAAAGCTTCCCCGGTACCCATCCTCAAAATCACGAAAAACAGATATATTTTAAGGGAGGCCGTGGGAAGGGGATCAAGGAGCGACTTGGTGTGGAAAAGTACTCACGTGGGCACAGCGCAGCGCGCATGATAATCTTGCGGGGTCTCAACTAATTAATTAAATTGAGGCACTCGTTAAATTTGTCAAAAGTAAAACGAATCATAGAAATAATTCTGATATAAAACATGGTGTGTTCTAGAACCATTAAATTTGGGTCGCTCCACGATTTTCATCACTGATATAAAACATCATACTTGATTTCCTGGTTTTAATCGGGCAACATTCAATTTACAAATTAAAAATAGACAAAAACAATGGAGGCCAACAACAAGAAAGCACCATATGATGTAGTGGTAGCATAACAATGTTTAGGTCGATTATTTGTCCCAACCAAAATATTCATATGATTGTGCTACTCTGTGAGAATAATTGCAATCTAGTTTATGATGGACCGCAATCATGGTTCACGAAGGTTGCTAAGTGTGATGAGATTATTAGGACTCAACAAGTTATACCATAAAAAACAACAAAAAAGAGCTTGTTGTCATCCACCTCAAATAGGGCCCCGAGCCGTGGCACAGCTCTGAACTGAGGACTTTGGTCGCCGCTCGTGGCGTGTATGGTGGCAAAGTGCAGATCGTTGATGAAGTGGTGCCATCCTCTGCAGATGGACCTGAGCTTGAGGAGCGACATCATGGGGGTAGGCGGGAGAGAGAAGGTCGTAGAGAAGCCGTGGAAGGGAGCGGCGACCTCGTCCTCGTCATTGGCATTTCACACCGAGAAGCGAAAGAAGGCAAAGAAGAGCGATAGGTGTGAACATTGAAGAAGATGGGTTCTGGTTCATCCAACTTTGGTCTTCCTTTAAGTCAAACCTGCGCGGCCGACAAAAGCATCACCATCATCGTCCCAAGGGCCACTTCTTTTTCAAATTAGTGGGGCGAGCGAACGAGAGAGAGTGACGCTGCGGTTAACGAAGGCGCCGTCCTTGATTGATGGTGGAAGACGCCGTGGGGGCCACGAGGAAAGGAAAACGAATCCAATTCTATAAATGACGGCCATACGATTGATTAAAAAAGAAAAGAAGGAAATTATCTGTTGATCGAACTTTGATGTGAACGTAAATAGAATTTGGTATTCCGAAGTTGGTAGCTGAGAGGGAGAGAGAGAGAGAGAGAGAGAGAGGGTCAGGGAGATGCAATTGGCTTTTAAAGGGTGATGAGCATATATATATATATGTCCAAAATAATATTAAAAATTAGAATGTAATATAAGACTCATTCATGATCAATCCCATGTATGCACCGATCCGAGTTGTATGCACCTCGGCTAGTAAATATGGAATCTCAAATTCCAAGGTACTAAAAAAATGACCGCACTTTGTCAAGCTATCGACTCCAAATCTCCCTAGGAATCCTCAAAAGTGATGCAGCTTCACAAAAAAGCATCACAAAAAATTGAATTTTTCCTTTTTCCGTGATGAAGTTCTTTTCCTTAGAAAGCTTTTTAACGACTTCCGATGCTTTGAGCAAGATGGGGTTCTTGATGACAAAATCCTGCGGCTTTCGCGAGTGTGGCTAGGAGGGCCGTTTGGCCTATGAAATGATAACATGTGGCCGACATAAACGATGTCCCATCTTTTTCTCCATGGCAATGATTTAAATTTTTCCAATTCCATTCTCGGTTCCATGAAAAAGCCAAAAGGAAGTGGAATTTCTCCAGCTCTTTATCCATGAATTCCGCGTTCCACCACCTTATCTCCTAAATCATCGCCATTGCCCATCACATTATGCCACGATTTATCTCCTTCCTTTTCTCTATTTTCGAATCGAAAGGACAACATCATAATTAGTTTTGCGAGAGTGGCATCCCATCAAGCCATGCGGAATGTGTCGGTCAGGTTTTGACCACTTTTTGAATGATAAGCTGCTGGTTTTGTTGTGGGGGTGATGTGATTTGGTATGGACTTTGGGGGGATGTTGGGATCTGGCGTTTCGGTCTTTTAGGTTTTGACTGGTTGGAACGCAACTTGCATGGGAAGCCAATCTAAAGGGTTTCGAGAGTATATTATTAGAACCATCTTCTGGTGGTGGGATGGCACCTTTGACCCAAAGCCATGTGTGGAATAAGAATCTAGGGTTTTGAGAGTTACCGTGAGAACTATTTTCGGATGGTGGGATGGCATGTTTGACCGAAAACCATGTAGGAATCTGTAAAATTTCGGGGGAACACACCGGGCGGCTCTAAAACCTAAATTGTCAGAGAATTGCGTGATGTTTTAGGAAAATCGTTTTGAAACAAAAGAAAAACAAATCACCAAAGTGCGAAAAGATGGGATGGGCTTAAAAAAAAAAAAAAAAAAATTACATAGTCCTAGTACAGTTTTTACTTCAATTCTAAACTTTTTAAGTTTACCAATTTAGTTATAAGCCTTTACATGAAATTTCAATATAGGTATTTTTGCCAAATTTATCGAAAATCACTGACGTGGTGAAATGCCAAATAGAATGGCCGAAGATGACTGGATTGCCATGCTAGTGAATTTTGGCGAACACTAGCCGGAAGGACTGCATTCAATTTTGCACAAAAGATTATGATTGATTGGACATTTTTATCAATTTAATCTTAAACTTTATAATTTTGCCAATTAAATTCTAAATCTTTTCAAGATTCAATACAACCAATTTTAGCCAAAAATATTGATAGTAGGGAATAGCCATGAATGTGAATTTTTATGATTTTTTTTTTAATTTATGATTTTATTTTCTTTTTTTTCATTTTCTTTTCTTTCTTTCTTTTTATTCCTTTTTTTTTTTTTTTTAAATGCCTAGCAAGAGTCATTAGCCAACCCTCACTAGCCATTAGGTGAGGGTTGCGAGGCCCTTGCTGACCGTGAAGCCCTCACCAGTTGTGGGCAAGGTTGCAACTTTCACCAAATTTGGTTGAAAAAAGAAAAAGAAAATAAAAGAATAAAAAATTATTCAGTGTTAGCATCAGCCATTCTATATAATACTAATGACATCTATGCCAGTGATTTCCAATTAAAATTGATCAAATTAACTTAATTGGCAAAACATGAAAAATGTTTATAACTCAATTAGCAAAATTAAAAGATTTAGGACTGAAATTGTCAAAAGTGTAATAGGTTTATGGTTTTTTGGGCAATTTTTTCATTGTTTTTTGTAGCAGACATATTGATTATTTAGTTACAGTTGCCAAAAATTGTACTTAGGCAAGTTCCACAAGGAATTTCATGAAAACAGCTTAGAGGTTTGGATTCCGCATTAGATGACTTGGTGAAGTATCATCTGCATTTGATCATTTTGTGAAGTAATATCTCCTTCTCCTTCATATCACAGCATGCAATAGGGATGGCTCGTTGGGCATCTCCTTCGTATCACTGCTATTCCAGACCTGCTATGGCTTCAACAAATCATTTTGATGAGATGGCAAGCAAATGGCTTTTCCCAAAGACCAATAGGAGGTGTCTTCGACCGATTCCAGAAATATCGAGCCTTGCCCTCATCGTCGGGTGTCCAGAATACTGGCAATTTGCACTAGGATTGGGGAAGGAAGGATAATTAAGAAAAGGGTCACGTTCTTTATTGGATGTTATCTTTAGGGGCATTCGCTTGTGCGACAGTCTGAAACAACGAACGTTCAATGGATTCATTGAAAGGAGACGCACATCAAGGGATAACAATTTTCAAAAAGGACACCTAATTCTCGATGGATCTGAGAGGCAAGATTTTGCCATTCCAGAAAAGGAGCATAATCATCATCCAATGGTGGTTGGGGACAGGGACCTGTCACTCTGAGGACACCTCGGACGACCCAACTTTTGAGACGCCCTTGAGCATCCGGCTGTCCAGAGACAATGGATGTTACGCTCCAATCCACGTTAGCCAAAAGACCCGTTGATTTCATTAGCCTCTCACTTTGACATTAAAAGGAGCTTCAACCTTCCATAAATTCACAACAGAGGAGAATCGCCGGTCAACCCTCGCCATTGTAGGTGAGGGGCCATCAACCCTCGCTGGTCACAAGTGAGGGCCACCCAACTCTCGCTAGCCATTGGGTGCTGCTTGCAAGGCCCTTGCCAACCTTGAACCCCTCCCTGGTCGGGGTGAGGCTCTCAAAGTCCTTGCTAGCAACCCTCACTAGGCTCAGTAGAAACAAAGAAAAAGAAGGAAAAAAAATAAAAATCATTCAATTTTAAAAAAAAAAAAATATAAAAAATTATTTACATTAGCGCCACCTATCCTATGTGACACTACTGGCATTCTCATCAGTGATTTTTCGGTTAAAATTGACTAAATTGACTTATTTAGCAAAACATGAAAATGTTTTGTACTTAATTGGCAAAATCGAAAGGTTTATGATTGAATTGGAAAAAGTGCAATAAGTTTAGAACTTTTTGAACAATCTTTCCATTGTTCCCCTGTAGCCGACGAATTGGTTATTTTGTTACAGTTGCCCAAAATCATATATTGGGCAAGTCCCACAAGGAATTTCAACAAGATAACTTAAGAGGTAAAGCAAGATTCCGCATCAGATGACTTAGTGGAGTATCATCTGCATTTGATCCTTTTGTGACGTATATCTCCATATCCTAGCACGCAACAGGGATAGCTCATTGGGCTTCTCCTTCGTATCACTACTGTTCCAGACCTGCCATGGCTTCAACAGATCATCTGATGCCAATCATAAGGAAAAAACAATTTTATTGTAAGTTACAAATTATTAAAGGAGTGAACTCTACAATAATTCATAATTATTTATTATGTGGATTTTTTATCCAAAATAAACTGTTATTCTCACAGTACATTAAATATTGTCCCTCAATCATTTCTGTTTGAAACTAATCTAAATGGATGGAGATGTCCAGTTCGAGTTTACATCGGTGTTTCTTGCCAAATGAGTCACCATCCTGCGAGGCTCACAAAATGGGTTTGTGGCCCCGGACCTCTAATAACAATTAGATCAACTTCAGGACATGGTGGAATCAATGACAAACTCATGTTTTTCAACGAAATCAAGGCTTGGTATAGGCTAGTTGTTCCCATGCGCGTTCACTAGTTCTCCATAGAACTGATCAGTATTTCTTATATCTTCAAAGCCTTTTTCAATTTCGCATACGACGAAAGTCTTCAAAAGGTACTTAAGAGAAGTAGCTGTTACTTCACAAGGTACGAATCCTAAATCAAAAGATGAGAAACAAGAGGGGTGCGACATGAACTCTTGAGTGATCTGGCGGTTTTAGCAGAAGAAAATAAATAGGAGATAGAAAATTAGTTACATCAAGAGGAAGTCTTAGCCCCTTCTTACCACCCATTTGCTCATCGTGTTTTCTTTATACAATAGTGAGCGAAATTTCATAGACACAAACTCAATTTCATATCTTCTACTTTATATGTTAGTATTCATCATTCGTCCATGCTATGAAAAAATCTATTATATTATGGACAACAAAATGATCTCTAATCTTTCTCGATAAGAACGATGAAAAATTTTCCTTTTTATTCTCATTCCATCATGAAGAGAGAGGGTGGGGAAGGGGGGGGATTTCTACACCTCTTTTTCTCCCGGTTCCACCTTTTACTTTAATCTCCGACGTGATGGCCAAACCTTACTTTATGCCATGATTTATGCCCTATATTGCTCTCATTTATTTTTGTAAATTGAAAAACACCACTATTAGTTACACGAACAGTTAAACCTTTTCAAGTATTTTGACTGTGACCCGTGACCGAGCATGTAGAAAAAGTTGATCGTGCTGCGATTTGATTTTTACTTCCGATTACAGGTGGACGTTAGGGAGGCGTCAGCGAGGCATCAGCGTTTTTAGGATTTCACTGTTTTGCAAGGTACACCGCCAAGCATCCACGACACATGCCTGGTTAAGGCAGCTTGCATGTAAAGTCAAAGTGGGCCATGAAAATATCTCTCTCTAACTCTCTCTCCCACTAAGAATCTAGGGTTTCAAACTTTCAAGAGTATTTTTAAAAGAAGAAGGAAGGAGCGAAGGAAAGTGGGAGTCGTCGTACATGAACATTCAAAGCAATGTTAATAGCTACAAAACCCTAAAGATAGTATATTCAAACTAGGAAATAGATAACTATAAAACCCAAATAAGACAATCCTAACCTGAGCTAAAAAATTGTAAATCAAAATAAACAAATATCTTTGAAACCCTAACGATACCAAAGACAAGAAAACAATATAAAATCTCTTTCACCACTATTAATTGGTCCAATATCATTGTCTCCATTTGAAAAGCTCAATCCCATTCAATTGTATGCACCCATTAGTATATATTCGATCTCCAATATTGAAGTGCTAAAAACTAATTGTATTCTATCATGCTACCAATTTTGAATTTCCATGACGATTCATGTGTTTTTTTTTTATCTAGAATATCTCGAAAACTAAATTTTGTGGATGATTCTTCGAAATTCGTGATATCACTAAAAAATAACTTTTTCACGATGAGTTTTTTCCTTGGGCAACCACTTTAACAACGGCCATCGGTTTTCGCGAGATGTCTCTTTTCCAGACAGATGGTGCTCCAAAATCATGAAAAGCGATGCTTAAGGTGGGTTCTTAATGGTGAGGATCATCCTTCTTTTACAACTCACCACGTTGTTCATTCATTGGTGAGCCCATCTAGCACCGCTTCTTTTTGTCTTTGTTCACCCACCCAGGGGGCCCCCAAAAAAAAAAAAAAAAATTCATGATGAATCGATGCGCGCGCGATCCCCGGGGCATCGGCTATTTGCCCCAATTCATGAGAGAATGCTTCCGATTAGACCATTTCATACATGTTGGGTTTCGACTGTTCTTTGGGATGCAGTACACGTACCCTTTAGTGAAAAACACTATGCAGCGATGATGGTGGCAGAGAGAGAGGGAAAGAGAGCTGCGTATATTAGACAAGGGCAAGCTAACAACTTTATTATTGGAAAATCTAATGGGAATGGAACAAGCATCAGAATACGTGTAACGTGTGAGACGCACGGGCGGGGGGCTGGAACCAATGTGATTGGCTATGATCATATTTCCGGACATTGAACATAATGACATTATATAAATATATATTCATATATATTTACATAAACATGTCCATACACGAATAAGCTGAGTAGGGCACACTTTTATTTTCTAAAACAACAGACAGACAGAGAAATACAGCATTGGCAAAAGGTTGGACCACTCGAGTTCAGTTTCTCCGCAGCAACTTCTTCATGGTCCATTCTTTGGCTTCCTTAATTTTCCCACGCATTCACAGAAAAATGCTGCCTGTTCGCTTGCACGGTAGTCGGTCCGGCAATATGTGGCAAAATGTTCACAGTTGTTGTTTATAAGGTTGTAATCACCAAACGAATTATCCGCATGAAGCTCACTGGCTTTATTGACAACTTGATGGGGCAATTTGGTATCGAGCAACGTGGTGCAAGTTCCTCGCCTTGCAAACTTAAACCTTATTAGTGGCCACCCATATTCATATCGGTGAAGGGAGCGGAGTTTTTTGCCATCCTGTCGAAAACAATTGAGACAAGTTTTGACAACCCCATGATTGATTCTCTCTTGGTATCCACATTCTGGGCAAGAAGAAGAAACTTCTTGCTTGTAGCTAGTCTTGAAAAGTGAAGGAAATATGGTTTTTTGGCTCTCTGTTCGGGTGAAATGAATCACAGAGCCTTTGCCAACGTAAATTCCTGTAATACGTACATGCAAACCATTAAAGAATCAAATTTAGTTCAAAATGGAAAACTAAAAAAGGAAACTCTAGAGGGACAATTTTGACACAAAAGCCGGAATGTACGATGAATATTCACTAGCTTCAACTGGATGTGTAGGCCGATTTTGGATTAGAAATCTGAATGAATTCCTAATCTTTGGTTTGGCACGTTACATAGATATGAAATGTCTTCTAGAATTTTCTCTCCATTACTCAAGAAAAGACACAAAATTTCCACGCACAAAAAGCAAGGACAGCATAAAAAAAAAAAAAAAAAGAGGAGGAAAAACTACTATTTTAAAGACAGTTTGGACTTTAGAGCTGCTTGCTGACCGTTTTGCTATATTAATCTCGTTGACTAGTCAAGATCTCTCGTTCTTAATCTTGATGTGAAGTTGGGAAGGACTCCTTTTGTATTATCTATCTACTAAAGTCAAGGTCCGAAAGAACACATGCTACGGTCGAAATAAATTAAGTGAGCATCATTTTCTATGCTTGCTTCTGTTCTGCATCCTTGCTATAAATAATTAATTATAGTCTGACCCTGCAAAATTAATTACGGTCATTCTCCAAAGGGCAATGCTAAGATATTGGCACCATTATTCCTAGAGAATAAGGGCGCCTTTTGAACCACAAAGTCACTTTCCTTTATAATAGGCAATCGGCTGTAATAAGTTGAACAATAATTCTGATTTTAACAGAATTTATCAAGCCTAAGTTACTGAAAAACTCATAAAATCAAATTCCAAAGATGGTTATCTATGGGAAGAATGACACTAGAAGTGTTGTAAGTTGTGTAAGACGCTCACTTTAATGTCAAAAGTTTTCACCAACTTATTTAAGTGCCAAAATCGGGAAAAAAAAAAAAAAAATCGCGTAAGTGCCTCCGACAAGAAATTCTAGTTAGAGAAATTACGTGACATTTATAATTAAAAATTTTATCTGAGGTGGCATTTCTTTTTGTATTGAAGTAATCACTTTTTCATTAAGATTGGCACTAAAGTGATTATTTTTAATAACAATTGGATTGAAGTGACATTTTGTTACAACGACTAGTATTGAAGTAATCACTTTTTAACTTGCTATACAACATCATTTAGGGTTATATGCTGACCAGACACATCGATGAGCCACGTAAAATTAAGAAATTAATAAAATATGGCATTATTGGATTTCTAATGACTCAGATCGAAGTTGGCAGTTAAATGATTTTTTTCAAAAAAGTGGCATTTAAGTGATTACCAAAAAAAAAAAAAAAAAAAAATTTGACACTAAAGTAAGTGCCGTATATAACTTATAGCATTTTTAGTATCCTTCTTCCGTTATCTATATTATATAAACATGGGGTCTTTGTCCAAAAAATAAAAAGAGAGAATTGACTTTTTATAGTTTTGGGTGTCAAATCAAAATCCAGGTAAATCTCTCTCTCTCTCTCCCCATCAAGGATCCGGGTTTCCATAGTGTTATCGGAACCTATCATGCCTTTTCCTCTGGCGAGATGGCATGTTGGACTGAACTCAGATATGAATTGCCTTGAAATAAAAGAAAAGGAAATGAGAGGAGAGTGAAACCGTGCCGGTGGATTAAACTCAACACTGATAAGACTCAGAAAGATGACCTCAGTTTAGCTGCTGCTCGTCCGAGGACTCTTCGAGAGTGGGAATTGATTTTATCATTCATTCTGGGCTGAGGGGAAGTGTTTAAGTTCAGCTTGGCAGAGAGTCGGCGAAATCAGATTTGAATTGTTATTAGAACTTTTCACGCGTTTTCTCTGGCCACAGAAATCATGGGAAGATGAGGAAGGGTAGGGTTGAAGAGGATGACACGAAGATGAACAGGCAGGTGACATCTACTACGATTAATCGGAATCTCATTTGGCCACACATCTTTGAAGTCATTTATTCTCTGGTGGCTTCAATTTCGATGAACCATCAGCTAGAAATATTTTACTTTCTGATGAGGCTTCTAGGAATTTTTGGAAATGGAGTTGATCAGTGTAAACTGATCGGCCAAAGAGCAAAAAGATCCGCCAGAAAAATGAGGAGGAAAGAAAAGGACTAGTGCAAAATCAGGAAGATGACGAGGACTCACCATGATGGCTGTATAATCCATACCATCCGTATCTATAAACGTGATCCCCAAGTTTGAGATCCTCAGGTCTCACCACTTTCCACATCAACTGCATCAATATCGTCAATATCTTGTTGATGATCGTCATCACCATTTTCTCTTGTGGCCCTTTTTGTCTCTATTGGACTTGTGCTTGAGCTGATTTACCTGCCAAAAAAAAAAAAAAAAAAAATCTCCCGAAACTAAATATAATTATTGCAGTGAAGAGAAGAACAAGAATACTCAGGTGAGGAAGCTAAAATGATCACCTGTGCTGCCAAAAGGTCGATGACAGGGATGATGAATAAGGTCCACTCAAGAGAGGAAAGGAAAAGGAAGAAGTGAGTGGGAATGAAGTGGGGGAGATTGGGCAACGACGATGAGGTTATCATATGAGGGTGCTGCAAGTGTTCGTGGGTGTGAGAGAGATGGCGTCGACGGAAACGAGAGCAAAGGAGAAGGAAATAGTGAGATAGAATGAACTAGGGTTAGAGTGGGCGATGCCGATGAGGTTATTGTATGGGGGTTCTTCAAGCGTGGGAGAGACTAAGAGAGACGGTGTCTGCAGAAGAGAGAGTTGGCGATGGCGTTAAGGTTATTGTATGAGGGTTCTTCAAGGGTGTGTCTCTCTCTGAGAGAGAGATGGCCGAAGAGAGAGGAAAGGAATAGGAAGAAGTGCGTGAGGGGAAGAGTGGGCGATGGTGACGAGGTTATTGCATGAGGTTTCTTCAAGTTGTGTGAGAGAGAGAGATGGCGCAAGAGAGGGAGAGGAAAGGAAGAGGAAGAAGCAAGTGAGAATGAACTGCGGGGAGAGTGGGCGATGGCGATGAGGTTATTGTATGAGGTTTTTTCAAGTTTGTATGTGTCAAGTGTGTGAGATAGAGATGGCAGAAGAGAGAGGAAAGAAAGAGGAACAAGTGGGTGAGAATGAACTGGGAAGTGCGACGGGCGATGAGGTTATTGTATGAGGGTTCTTCAACTTTGTGTGCGTCTCTTCAAGTGTGAGAGAGGGAGAGAGAGATGACCAAAGAGAGAGGAAAGCAAGAGGAAGAAGTGACTGAGAATGAACTGAGAGAAAGAGAGAGAGGGGGAGGAGACGGCGATGAGAGAAGATAGAGGAAGGGAAGAGGAAGAAGGAGGATGAAGTGAGCGATGGCGATGAGGGAGGGTTTTCAAGTTTGTGGGTCTCTTTAAGTGCGTGTGAGGGAGGCGAAAATAGAGAGGAAACGAAGGGGAAGAAGTGGGCGAGAATGAACTGCAGGGAGAGTGGGAGATGGCAGATGAGGTTATTGTATGAGACTTTGTGCGTCTCTTCAAGCAAGAGAGAGAGAGAGCCGGCAGAAGAGAGAGGAAAGGGAGAAGAAGACGTGGGGGAGAGGCTGACCACTCGTATCAACGGCGGCTTGACCGGTAGTGGCGGCAGAAAGGCAAACTCACGGTGATGCTTCGCCCCTCTCAGCTCGTACTCTAGCTCGTCAGTCACAGGACCATAGCAAGAGTACTTGAGCACCATCTTCCGGCCACAACAGCCCACGACCTCGAAGAACCGGGGACTGCTCACTGGAAAACAGCTATCTCAGCCAGACACCGTACTCCTTCACCCACCGCCCACTCTCCTCCATCACCCCTACACGTCCAAGCTCTCCTGGCACGAACGGTCGACGAGCCCCAGAACTCCCCGGACGTGCGCCAGGTGGACATCTCGACCTCCTCCTCCGTAATCGAAGGACGAGATGATGACACCGCCTCCGCCGGTGGCTTTCCAATGGACAGATCCAGCGGCGAACACGGGGCGAGGAGCCTGGGGGGGACGCTCGCGATGTCCCCCCATGACCACGAGCCCCGATCGAGGACCTCTTCCCTTATCGCACTATCTTCAACCGGTACGTCAGGCAGTCGACTCGATTCCGGTTCTATGCCCGGCGCCACCGCTCGTGCGATGGCTCGACGTTCGACAGCGAGACGATGTCTCGGGTCAGAGGGTTGAGGGGATAGGTCACGCCTCGGAGGTCCTGGAAGCATTGCGACCCGTGACCCGAAGGTCCAGCTCCGTGGAGCCACGACCTCGCGGCTGAATTGAGGGAATGGAGCTCCGAGCTGTGGCTCGGCTCAGAGCCGGGGACTTTGGACGCCGCTCACGGCACGTGCATGGTGGCGGAGTGCGGATTGTCAATGATGTGGGGCCATCCTCTGTAGACGGACCTGAGCTTTGTGGAGGAGCTCTAGTAGAAGGGAGCGACAGCGACCTCATCCTCCTCCTCGGCGTTTCACACCGAGAGGGAAAAAAAAAAAGCAAGGAAGAACGATAGGTGTGAACATTGAAGAAGAAGAAGATGGGTTCTCTGGCTCACCCTACTTTGTTTTTCTTGAACTCAACAGTACGCGACCGACAAAAAAGCAGTCATCATTATCCATAGTGCCACCTCTCTTTTCAAATTAGTCGTGCGAGCGAACGAGAGAGAGAGAGAGAGAGTGGCGGTGCGGTTTACGAAGGCGCTGTCCTGTCCTTGATTGATGGTGGAAGACGCCACGCGGTGGAGGCCACAAGAAAAGGGCAACGAATCTGATTGCATACAAGGACGGCCCTATGTATATAACGATAGTAGACTAGGTCTAGGACATAAGAATTATTGACTGATTAAAAAAGAAAAGCAAAAAATTATTTGCTGATCGAACACTGATGTGACCGTAAATAGAATTTAGGGATTCGAAAGTAGGTAGCAGAGAGGGAGAGGGACAGACAGAGAGAGGTTAGGGAGATGCAAATTGAAATTGGCTTTTCAGTGACCACAGAAACCGACGTAAATAAATATCTTCGAAATTCTAAAAAAATACTAAAGATTAGAAAACACTATAAAAGTCTCGTTTGTAGTTGATCCCGTGTATGTACCGACCGAGTTGTATTCGCCTCGGCTAGTAAATATGCGATCTCAACTTCCGAAAAGCTAAAATGATGACTGCACTTTGCCAAGCTGTCGATTCTGAATCTCCCCAAGAGTCCTCAAAAGTCATGCAGCATCACAAAAAATCGATTTTTCCTTTTCTGTGATGAAGTCCTTTCCATAGCAGCTTTTTGACAACTTCCTATGCGTTGAGCAAGATGAGGCTCTTGATGATAAAATCCAGCGGCTTACACGAGTTTGACGAGGAGGACAGTTTGGCCTAGGAACTAATATGATGTGGCCAACTAAATGAACTACTATCTTTTTTTTTTTCATGTGAATTATATATATTTTTCCAATTCTATTCTCATTCCATAAGAAAAGAAATTTCTACAGCTCTATTTATCAATTCCGCGTTCCACAACCTTATCTGTCACGTCATCACCTTCACCATCACATTATGCCAGGATTTAGAAACTGTCTTGCTCTCATTTCTTTTGTGAATAGAAAAGAAAAAAGAACCCCATACTAAGTTTCCCGAGAGAGTGGCATCCCATCAGACCATTTCAAACATGTTGATTTTGACTGCCTTTTAAATAGCTAAGCCGGATAAAGATGCTGCTGGTTTTGTTGGGGGTGTGATGTGATGATGGAGGGACTTTTGGAGGCTAGTGGCTTTGGCGGTTCAGTTTTTCGGGGTTTTGACTGGGTGGAACCCTCCTTGCGTGTAACTTGCATGGGAAGCCAAGAATCTAGGGTTTTAAGAGAACTGTTAGAACTATCTCCTGGTGGTGGGATGGCATCTTTGATCATAAACCATGTATGAATAAGTACTTAGGGTTTCGAGAGAACTGTTAGAACTATCTTCTGGTGGTGGGACGGCATGTTTGATCATAAACCATAAATGAATAAGAATCTAGGGTTTTGAGAGCTATGAAAATGAGGATAGATTACACTTAACGGGAAAATTAGCTAAACAATCTTAAACCCATACCGATACCAACTTCAATATACTTATTTTTGTTGGAAATAATTGAAATAAAAAAGAAGAACAAACCAAGAAACTGAGAAAACATTAGCGATTTTCAACGAATGTTAACCGGAATTGAATTTTGTGCAAATTTTTAGAATTGAATTGGCTAAGTTATTTTGATTAAAAAATTAACTAAGTTGAAAAGTTTATGACTATAGTGATATATGTATAATAGGTTTATGATTGATTAGGTAATTTCTTTTAAACTTAACAATATTGGGGGCATCTTGGTTTAATCCGAGGCCCTAACCTAGGACTCTCGAAGATTAAAAGGCGGACATTGGTTTTGCCGTGCATTTTGGGCTAAGGAAACTGTTTAATCAGGTTTGGCTTAGGATAAGAGAGTACTTTGAAAACTTGAGGACGAAGCTTGAAGTGGTTGGTATACCTGACGTTGCAACATCGGACAAGTGGCAGTGCCCAAAGGTCAAACGGCACACGCTGAATTTGAGTCAGAGGTTCTAGAATGCTGGGAAAGAGGGGGAGAGAGAGACACGCTGACACAAGTTATCACTATGTCCCCTACGGCAATAATATGAATTTGATGTGACAAAAGTGCAAGCGAGACGCATATTAGGTGAGGTATCCTTCCACGGCGTCCAAGACCAGCAACAATTATTGGCCAAAAAAATAAAAATAAAGGACCAGCAACAATTACTTCCGCATATAAAATTATCCAAAATCGCCGATTTACTATAAACTTTACCAATTTAATTCTAAAGTTTACAATATTATCAATTAAATTCTAAATTTTTTAATGTTTTGTTAATTAAGTTTATTTGGCCAATTTTAGTTAGAAATCAACTAATGGTATAGACGGTGCTAAAATAAACAATTATATATATTTAAAAATTCTGATTTTTTATTTTTTTTTTTTGTTTCCTTTAATTTCTTTATTTTCCTACTTTTTCCTTCCAAGCCCAATGAGAGTCCTTGGCTAACCCTTGTTAGTCGCAAAGGCAAGGACTCATCGACCTTGCTGGTCACAAGTGAGACGCAGTTGACCATAGTTGACCACTAGGTGAGGGTCGCAAAGCCCTTGTTGAGTGAAGCCCTCCCTAACCACGGGCAAGGGTTGCAAAGCTCTTGCTGGCAAACCTCATTGGCCTCAATAAATAAAAAAGGAAAAGAAAGAAAGAAAAGGTAAAAGAAAATTATAAAAATATATACTTTTTAAAAAAAATTATTAAAAATTGTCCAACAATGACTATCTCACGTGGCACTACCATTGTCCACGTTAAGATTTCTGGTTAAAGGTTGGCTCAATTGACTCAATTGACAAAAAGTGAAAATATTTAAGACTCGATTGGTGAAATTGAAAGGTTTATGATTGAATTAGTAAACATGCAATTAGTGAAGGACCTTTTAGACGATTTTTTGATCGTTCTTTTGTAGCCGACATATTGGTTAGTTAGTCACAGTTGCCAACAATCATACCTTGGGCAAGTCTCTCAAGGAATTTCATGAAGATAACTTAAGAGGTAATCAAGATTCTGCATTAGATGACTTAGTGAAGTATCATCTACATTTGATCCTTTTGTGAAGTATTATCTCCTTCTCCTTGGTAGCACAGCATGCAACAGGGATAGCTTGCTGGGCATCTCCTTCGTATCACTGCTATTCGAGACCTGCTATAGCTTCAATAGATCATCTGATGCCAAGCATAAGGAAAAAAAGGATGTCCTCCAATAACTTTGGATGAGATGGCAACCTAATGGCTTTTCCCAAAAGCCGATCAGGAGGCATCCTTCCACTGGTTCCGGAAATATCGAGCCTTGCTCTCATCGTCAGGAATCCAGAATCCTTGCATTTCACACTAGGATTGGGGAAGAAAGCATCATCAAGAAAAGGGTCAGATTTTTGTTAGATGTTATCTTTAACGGTGTTCTTCGCTTATGCGTCAGCTGTCCAGAGGTTGAAATCGACATTGGATGTTACACTTCAATTACGCTAGCCAAATGACCTGTCGATTTCATTAGCCTCTCACTTTGACATCTAAAGGAGCTTCAGCTTTTCAGAAATTCACAACACTGGGGAAACAGGGGTCAGCACATCCGATTAAAGATATACAGGCCCCATAACTCATCGTCCTGAAAAGAGTTTTGTTCTGCTATCGTCCAACAAAGTATCTAGCCGTCAAGTAACCATCATTCACACAAGTGTGGATGTAGCATTTCCTCTCAAAACTAAAATTACTACAATAATGCTCGCTACCCTACATCAAATCACATAGGCCAAGTGAAAGTATAAGAGGAAATGTCTCAGAAATGCCCTGACATGGATCACTATAAGGACAATGCGCAATCCTTACTTGCGTGAGTGTGCTAACTCGAAAATGGGGCAACTCTTCGCACTATGGTAAGGTACAAACAGCGAGCCTCATTCGCTTGAGAGCTTGAAGAGTCGTATGCTCAATCTATCGTATGATCGCATGTAAGGAAGCAAACTGGCGGGTTGAAGAGTTCTGGTCAGGTCTGTGATGGCAAGGTTTGCCTCGTCAACCAAAGCAAGAAAGCAATCGAAAGTATTGGCATTGCATGTAAGCTATCGGATGCTCAGTGGGACTAGCATTTCCTGCACTGTTGCAAGCTGCCACAACATCATAGGAATCACATCCACCGCTATAATCACGTGAACTGCCAATTGACTTCCTTTTATCTAAAAGAATGGAGAGCACACGCACAAGGTGTGGCAGGCACAACGGGTCGTATATTACGTCTACACCTAAGCTGTAGAAAAGAGAAATTATGCCTTCACTGACCGATGAAAAGAGAAAACAACCGAATATCTCATATTGATGCTCAACAAAAGAAGTGTGTTAATGGAGAAACTAGTCACATTATATTGGGTTTCAATCCCTGAAGTACGCTCTCAGATGCATATTCCCAAGGCAGGTGTAAACATTTTACCTGGGGCGAGGAAATGATATCAATTTCAGTTCTTATTCCTCCAATTTGCGCATGGTCAAACTGTATCAGGATCCACATGATTGCAAAAGATGAATATTCGGATGGACCTCATTCAAAGTCATGCTTTTCTTGAGAAAATCAAAATTTTCAATAAAAATGGACAAACCCCACCGCTATCGGGGTAACCAAAGGACTAATGGGGAAGTCACGCAGCAAGACTACTCTTTTATGCTAAAGGCATTATCGTAACGATGTTTACCACACCAGTGAAAGAAATATCTATATGAGATCTAAGAAGGAAAACTCTGGTGTGTGTGTGTGAAATATGAAACTGAAAACTTGAAAAATTGCATGCTTAGGGTGGAATGTGCGAGGACAATGACATGATCACTCACGGAATCTAAACATTCCAAAGTTACTGGTTCATCATCTTCCGTGCTCACTTGATTCATCTTCAAATTAAGCTTCATGTTGCTTGAGGTTGATAGGTCGCCATCACTTAATATTACCTGCATAAATACGGTCAATTTCTCAACTCCTACTCATGTATCATCATGAAACCATGTCCAGAGTGTTCAGCCAAGTTTGCATATGTGCTTGTTAATAATTTTTGGATATGCGCTACGGAAGTATGGTTTTGGTATTGATGATAGTTTTTGATTAGTGATGTTGTGTGCAAGTGTATGATATAATTTGTAGTGGATGGACAAGGGATAAACTAGGATAATTGAAGGACAAAGAACATGGGATATGGGAAATAGTTTCATTAGTTGGATAAAATAATTTTACAATAGTTGAAGGAAGTGTTGGTGAAGGAGCTATGTGGTTTTTATGGTTAGCTCCCCCACCCTCTTATATTTGTTGTTTTGCTACGCTCCCCCCTCTTTCCTATTTATTTTCCTATTTATAAGGACTAAATACAATATTCTAGATTTATGTGGAATGTTGTCCACTTAGGCTTATTCTAGGAAATTCTAGATTGTAGTTTATCCATTCTTCTTCTAGAGATTTCTACTTGCTTGCATTCCCACGTGAATCTTTTAGATTCATTTAGCAACCTCCATTCTCAACAATTCTAGACAATATCAATCTTAAAGTTTCTAGAAAGTTTTAGAGAAAATGGATCACAATTTCCAACAGTGTTGAAGGACAGATCACTCGTTTCACAACCAAATCAGCTTTTGATATCCAGCTCATAGGAACAAGAACAATTCCAAGAACCAAGTACAGCAAAAGAGTTGCTTGCCAAAACCATAGTGAGCGCAACCCTAGCATATCTACATATACCGATTGATGGATTAAGAACAATGCATAAACGTATGAAGATTCAATTAAAAAAAAAAAAAGAACCTAAGCAGAAAGGAGCTTGAAGCTCAAGGATAGTACCTTGGAAGCTTTCACGTGGGAGAGACAGACACCAACTAAGCCAACCCCTGAGCCAACCTATGTCCAATATGCTAGTCAGTACCAAAAATCAGTTCTAGTGCAGATCGAAGTAATCAGATTAAGGGGGAAAGGAATAGAAGGCCAAGTGTTTATCTCTGTGGTGTTCCATAGACTAATGGATCTGATGAATCAGATTGCTACTACAGAAAATAAAACAATAGGGTTGGCAAAACATTTATAATGGAATGTTTATAAGAGAACCAAATCTAACGCGGATAAAACAACAAAAATTGAACCCATAACACCAATGTTTATTTAAAAATTCTGATGCACTTCTGACTGCTTACTTCAAAACATGTTCTGCTGGAGAACATATCCAGAAAGGAAAGTATGAACTGGACTGAAAGCTAATTTCAGCTGGGACATAAATCCACACAATGCCTGAGACAATAAACCATCTGTGATTAGAACCATCTTCATAACTAATATAAAATTGTACTCTATTGCCGAAAAAAACGGAAAGAGAATATACATCCCCGCCTAATCTAGTTGAAGAAAACCGACCAAGCATATGACCCAGGACAAGCATTCAGTTCTTCAAAAATATATATGAACCAATAACATAAATACCCTATATCCCCTTCAAGCATGTTGAGCGAACAATGAAGTGGAACCACCAATTTCCTTACCATTGCATCCTCACAACTTGCATCTGGTAAATTATTAGCCAAAGGATTGGATGATGCATACAAAAAAATATAACTCAAGCAATTGAAAAAAGAAAGTTACCATCTGGGAAAAGAAAATATATATATCTTTGAAAGCCCTCACATTCCCTTTGACTGCATTTTCATTCTAATTGAAAAAAAAAACTTTCATTGGGTAACTTGAGGATTAATATATAAACCAGAAGAAACGGAAGTCATTATTCTGTAAGAAAAATTAACTACAATGAGCTCTACCTTTAAAGAAATCATGAACTCGCTGTACAGTTCATACAATTCATCTAGCACGTCATCATGGTTAGACTCAATTTCCAGTATGAGCTTCTTCAAAAAGTTTTTCAAGTATGGAGCATGACACTTGCCAATCTGCGATGACACACCGCCATTCAGAGAATTCTGCCGTAACAGTCCTTCACTAAAACAATGCAGCAAAAGCAGATGGCAATGAACCCGGTACTCAAGAACTAATACATGAGCACTAAGCCAGAGCAACAACTCCAAAAGTAGCGATATGAACTACAACTTCTGCAGAAGCATATAATCATTTGGCTAGTCTATATGGTGTCAATGAGTAAAAGAGAACATTCACTTTAGCAGATATGACACAGGAAACACAAAAGATTGTTCTTTTCTTCTTTTCTTCTTTTCTTTTTTTCACTTATATCCTAAACCAACGTCAACATGTGACCTGAACTCAAAAGACACTTCAGTTGAGACATCGTTCTCGTTTCTTGTTTTGGGTTCTTGAGTTTGGGTAGAGCCCCCAAACAAAACTTACATCTTTACTGATGCAATGATCCCAAATGAACCTCTGAACATCCACCGTCACGGACCCACCACCAAGCGATCTGGTTTTCGAATAGAAGAGACAACTGCCTCAAATGCAATGCACACAGAATCTAAAGAAACCAAAGACCAGGTGAAAAGGAATAATTTTTTGGCAAAAAAACATAATACTGTTGAGCTCAGTGAAGTGCGCGCAGAGAGGGAAAGCAGCGAAAGATTTTACCTCGCGTGTGACATCACGCGGACGGTGGGTTCCATGGCGAGAAACGCAGAGACCAGATGGAGGCTCGTAGTTTGCTTCTCCATCCGTTCAAGAAATATTTCTTCACGCCTCTTCCTCTGCAACACCCTCAACAGGACAGCAGTGATGGGCAAGAGGAGGGAGGGAGCTGGTGAGAAGCGGAGATGGGTTTGGATCGGTTTTTCGGGTTCGGGTCAGGCTTGAACATGAAATCTTGAATCCAATTATTTAGGCACTAGAAAATCTGAAGTTCATCCTGTTGGAAATTGTGATCCATTTTCTCTAAAACTTTCTAGAAACTTCAAGATTGATATTGTCTAGAATTGTTGAGAATGGAGGTTGCTAAATGAATTTAGAAGATTCACAAGATGAAGAAGAAATTCTAGAACAAGCTAGAGAAGCCTAAGTGGACAACAGTCCACATAAATCTAGAATGTTGTATTTAGTCCCTATAAATAGGAAAGAGGGGGAGCGCAAAAAACTGAACAAATGTAAGAGGATGAGCTCCATATCATGAAGCTCCTCCACCAACACTTCCTTCAACTATTGTAAAATTATTTTCATAAACTAGTGAAACTATCATTGTCTCAAAAAAAATATATATTTCTCTTGAACTATCCTATCTCATCCCTTGTCCATCCTCTACAAACTATATAATACACTTACACACATCACTAACCAAAAACTATAACTAATACCAAAATCATGCTTCCGCAGCGCACACATCCAAAAATTTTTAACATGGTATCAGAGCCAGATGCGCCCAGGTTCGTAACTGAGCCAGGCGTAAGGGACCATGAAGCCAGAGCTAGGCATATTGGATGGTTATAGGCCTTTGTCCTCACCATCCTCAACTAAAAAGGGTAGAGCCAAGAGAGCCGGACCCGGAGTGAGAGCCAGAGCTAGAGCCTACAAGAGCCAGAGCTAGAGCCAGAGCCTACAAGAGCCAAAGCTTGAGCCCGAGCTAACAACTACAACTAAAAGCATTTTGATGCCCGAGACATATGGGACATCATTAAAAAAGACATGGACATTCGAAAGCAGGTGCGAGTGTGCCAACAAAAGGATACAAACGATCGTGGAAAATAAAAGGCATGGGAAAAATTACAAGAAAAATTTCAAGGTACATCCGAGGCTTTATAACACAAGTCCGGAGTATCCCAAAATTGAATCAAAGGGGAGTGTTGGAATTTGTGATCCAATTCTAGAAACTTCAAGATAGATTTGAGCTAAAAAATTCAAGAAAAATTCTAGAAGAGTCTACAAGCTGCCATCTCCTGTGTGTTCTAGAACACTCCATCTTATGTTACTATAAAATAATAGTAGCTTCTAGAGACTTCCTCCACCGACTTTGGCAGCTTATATAAAGGAGCCAGTGCTCCATGTTTTGGGTGGGAGCTAACCATAAAAACCACATCATGCTCCTCACCAACACTTTCTTTAACTATTGTAAAATTATTTTACGCAACTAATGAAACTATTTCCCATATCCCATGTTCTTTTTCCTTCAATTATCCTAGTTTATCCCTTGTCCATCCACTACAAATTATATCATACACTTGCACACAACATCACTAATCAAAAACTATCATCAATACCAAAACCATACTTCCGCACCAACACATCCAAAAAATTTTAACATGGTATTAGAGCTAGGTGCGCCCAGGTTCATAATTGAGCCAGGCGTAAGGGACCATGAAGCCAGAGCCAGGTTTATTTGGATGGTTATGGGCGTTTGTCCTCACCATCCTCAACTAAAAAAGGCCAGAGCCCTAGCGAGAGCCAAGAGAGCCAGAGCTAGAGCCCGAGCTAACAACTACAACTAAGAGCATTTTGATGCCCCAAGACATATGGGACATCGTTGAAGAAAAGACATGCGCATTCGAAGGCGGGTGCAAGTGTTTCGACAAGAGAATGTAATGGATTGTGGAACGAAAACGACATAAAAGGCATGGAACAAACTACAAGGAGAATTTCAAGATACATTCGAGGATTTACAACACAAGTCCGGATTATCCCGAAAATGGATCAAGGGGGAGTGTTGAAAATTGTGATCCATTTTCTCTAAAACTTTCTAGAAACTTCAAGATTGATATTGTCTAGAATTGTTGAGAATGGAGGTTGCTAAATGAATTTAGAAGATTCACAAGATGAAGAAGAAATTCTAGAACAAGCTAGAGAAGCCTAAGTGGACAACATTCCACATAAATCTAGAATGTTATATTTAGTCCCTATAAATAGGAAAGAGGGGGAGCGTAGAAAACTGAACAAATGTAAGAGGGTGAGAGGAGCATGAGAATATACTCCATATGATGAAGCTCCCCCACCAACACTTCCTTCAACTATTGTAAAATTATTTTCATAAACTAGTGAAATTATCATTGTCCCATAAAAAAAAAATGTATATTTCTCTTGAACTATCATATCTCATCCCTTGTCCATCCTCTACAAACTATATACACTTGCACACATCACTAACCAAAACTATAACTAATACCAAAACCATGCTTCCGCAGCACACACATCCAAAATTTTCTAACAATCCCAAATTCATGGATACAGGTGAAGACTTCTACCAATGTATCCTTTGTTTATCTTCATTTTTAGATCTATAAAATTACAATAAATAGACTTATCTCTTTTTCGAAGGATGAGAGCACTTAAGTGATGTGCTTAAGTCGATTTAGATTTACAAGATACACGAAAAATGAATTGGATATGTTCCATTAGACGATTTAAATGATTGTCCTAGAAACCTGCCTTTTTAACCCTTCCATCCATCTACATGAAGGGCAGAGACACATGATTGTTGGATCTTTAAGTTCACTAGATACATCGATGAAAAAGAGGAGTTCGAATTTCCAGGTCATAGGATTGCAAGAAAAGTGAGCAACTTATTTAGTGACTTTTATCAATTTTCAACATATTCTTTTAACATACCAATTAAATGATTTTATTTTGATGTAAAAGATCAGTCAGTTTGGTACATCCATTTTATCTTTGCCGTATCTAATCAAACTATAAAAACTCATGGCATGGAAAAAAAGTTAATATATTGAAAAATCTACATTGTTTTAATATCTCCACTTTTCAATAAATATATTATAAGAAATATATACATATACATATATATTCCCAGACTAATGGTTTTTGTTATGCTTATACGATTGATTCTTACTTGAAAAATGGCATTAAAATTTGCATACGCATTATTTACGTCAATTTGTATTCGAAAAATTTATAAACTTGAAAATAGGGCATACTTTTACTTAGTTATTTAAAAGGAGATTGGGATAAGATCAACCACAATCAAATTTTCTTTTTTGTTTGAATGGAAAAGTAAACACTCCATTCGAGAGGGTGTGAGGTTGGAAAAATAGAATTATAATTTAGAAGTGGTGAAAGTAGTAAATGGTTGTATGAATGTTTATACTATCTAATTATTTAATTTTTTTCTAAGTTATCGTGTTAGCATATGAGATATTGATAACGAGGACGTTTTTGAGAGAAGAGAGGAAGTTGTATTTAGGTGTGGAATCATTCCATGGAGACATCAACTGAATCTGGGTATCAATTGGTCTCTGCCCTGGCGCTTCCCACAGGTAATTTTCCTTCTGCTTCTCCTCTCAGCACATTCCTCTGTTCCGAACTTCCAATGCGTGCCTGCAAATTTTTTTTTATTGCTGGAGGGGAGTCTAGAGCAATTTACACTTTCAAGTATCAGTAGCAGAGAATTCGCGCCGCCTCTCCTTGCATTTATTTCCTCGAATCAGCGACGACACGGTTTTGTCTCCTTTTGAATTTTGTCAGAAACAATGGGTAACACCACTCCTTTTTCTGTCATCTGATGTTCATTTTATATTGCGGCAGCCTGCAGAAGTACTTCCCTCCAAGTCTCCTGAAACTAGATCGATAGGTGTTTTGATACAAATAAGGCAAGCTTATGCCAATCTGACGAAAATGCAAAACCAAATGAGGGATATTTTGGCAGAGATATAATTGCCGGTGCGGCTGTGAGGATTGCTCCCATAGTCATTATTCTATATGCTCCAAAAGGATGGCGAAGTGTGCCATGTGATCCTTCTCTTATTGAGTCGTCCTGGCCAAAGATCTTCTTTTACTTGTTTGTTTGCGCTAATCTGAAAATATTCTCCTCATCTTGCTGATCAGAGGTAGACGGCAAGATAGGTTCTGGAACTGTTATACAAAAAAATGGCTACATTTTAACATGTGCTGGTGTTGTCTTTGACACAACAAACTTGATATAGTCGGCTGATGGGGACGATGGTGCCAGAGGATGTAATTTGCTGTCCAAATTAGTGGCTCAAGTTCAAGTTTCTCACTCTGTTTTCTTCTCTACCTCATGATCTTGGAACTAATAATATTTTCTTGAACTTGACGTAGACATGTAAACTGCACGTATAGGTAAGGATGGGAAAGAAACCTGCTTTGTCAGATTAATTAGCCTTCGACTTTGCTCAATATCTTGTCATTCTACTTCCTCCTCAACGTTGATAAGCATGTTATTTTATTTTCATGGTACATGAAGGCCCTTTCTGGGACTTGGGGATTTTATATTCTGTTTTATTCTTGCATGTAACTATGCTGAAAAGGACCCCCAAAAAAAAATAGTGGTACCAGAAAGTCCAAAATGAAGAAGCTTAAGCTATTAGATGGAGGATGACTTGTATATAAGGCTCAGACAAAAGCCGTGCTGTACTTAGTTGAGTACTGGAAATTGTGATGCTTCCATTTTAAGACTAATCTCATGGACTTGAGCATGGAAGGTCGTGGGCTCTTGGCTTACGGAAAAAATGTCGCAGGTTGTTGTATATATCAAGATGTGGAGAAAAATGTTGCAGGCCAATTTGTCGATGCTTATACAGATCTTGACATTGCAGTTATAAAGATCGATTCCCCAAGTTCTCCCCTTTCAACAGCAGAAGTTGGCTCATCTAGTAAGCTTTGTCCTGGGCAATAGCCATGGGCAGTCATTTCCCTTCAGTACACTGTTACGTTTGGGATTATCTGGTCATTCAGCTTGTACTTACAATTTGACCAAGCAATTAGTTTTTGCCCAAGTTTTTGTTTTCCTTAGTTGATTGTATTAGCACAAAAGTGCAGACGTATAATTATTGGTTAAAGGGTCAGTTCCTTCCCTCTTCTTGTGCTTCATTTAGCTGCACTCGTTGCAGAAGGAATGAATTGGGACTTCAGAGGAATGCCCGTGGAGTATCTACACACAGATTGTGCAATCAATCCACTAAGATGCAACCATTCCTGTGTTGGCCTGCCTGTCTGTGATTGGTTTGTGTTTCCTGCTGCATTTACATAATCAATGTTAACAATAGTACTAGACAGGTCTATGTGCACTTGCTGCAATATCAGGATCCTGGTTATGGTAAAACTCCTGTATATGTGTTACATCAATGTGGGGAGAATATAAATTATAATGGCAATCAGTTATATGGCCACCAGCTATCATCACGTAGATGTTTATGATGCAGAATTGTAGACCTTACATAATACCAATGCTGAAAGAGCATCTGGAGTGAGCTTTGCTGTTACCGGTTGATTCTATTTCAGCAATCGACACTGTGTCTTAACTAACACTTTTGAGCAATACTTCCTTCAAATCGAGAATTAGGACCAAATGCAATGCACATATGCTAACTAAAAATGGCCAAGCACTTCCCTATTTTGATTAAGTAATTTGACAAGAACCAACATGAAAGAAAGCACGTGACGACAGTTATTTTGTTTCTTCCATTTCGATGCTCTGTTTATTTTACTTCCTCTCTACAGCTATGCACTCGACATTCCACCAAAAACATTGAGCTCCAGGCCCCCACCCCCAAACGCAACAGCAACCGTCTTCCTTCTAGTGAACACGACAACTTCTGTCACGCTATTGACCGTCGGCCTATGCTCAAAAGGAGCACCAGACGCCAACAAGGGCTTCGTCATACTTCCGGACATTGAACATGATGACCATTGTTAGACACATGCGATAAGTTTACATACATCTTCACATGAAAAAGTACATACATGGATAAAAACGAACAGGCAGAGGATACAAGATTGTGCACGTGTGCAGGTCTCTTGCCGCCCAGTCCAGTCCCAATTGCATATTCCTAAGAACAGATATTAGAAAAACGAACAGACAGAGGATACAAGATTGGAGGAAGGTTGGATCACTTGAATTCAGTTTCTCTGTAGCAATCTCATGGTCCATTCTTTGGCTTGCATAATTATCTGCTCACAAGCTTTGATAAATGCCGTCTGTTCGCTTTTACGAATGCCGGTGCAGCAAAATGTGGCAAAATGCTCGCAGTTGTTATTTATGAGGTTGTAGTTGCCAAAAGTGTTGTTAGCGTGAAGCTGGCTAGCCTTATCGATGACTTCATGAGGCAAGTTGGTACATAATAACATGGTGCAAGTTCCCAACCTCGCAAGCATGAACCCTAATAGTGGCCACCCATATTCATAACAGTGAAGGGATCGGAGTTCATTGCCGTCCTGCCAAAAGCAATTGATACAAGTTTTGACAACCCCACGATTGATGCTCTTCTGGTAATCACATTTTGGGCAAGGTGACGAAATTTCTTGCTTCTGGTGAGTCTTGAATAATGATGGGGTTATGGTTCTTTTGCTCTGTGTTCTGGTGAAATGAATTGCATAGCTCTTGCCCACATAGATTCCTTTCATACATAAAGAATCAAATATTAATCCCAAATGAACAAAGATGAACTGTTGATTAGGGATGATTATGTGCAAACTTTGAAACTCGCTAGAAATAATCACAAACTTGTGTTTTTGACTCGGCATGTGGGCCAATTTGGCCCAAAAGGAATATAAATCTAAATAAGTTTTTAGTGGTATGTGTAATTAACGCATTTAGTATATTTCCTCATTAAGTATGCTTAATGAGTGCTTTGAGAGCATTTGTTAACAAGACCTAGTTAATAAACGAAATTATATTCATACTCAATTCCTCGAATGCGAAATTTAAGAGATTGCATATTTTGATACACAAGCCTTTTCTTGTATATATGATCAATGTTCGGAAAATTGAACTTCATTTTCCTTAACATACATGCTTAACATATTTTAGAGCCCTTCGTTGACTTGACTTATATTATGACGGATGCTATTTATAATGAAACAAATGGACTTAAAATTTTCTAAGTACTAGCAATTTCCCAACCACCCAACATCGGCCCTTCGAAACCAACCCACCACCTTGTATATACCCCCATCAGAAAACTCATCCATCGCCCCAACCTCTTCACACACAAATTCGCTCACCCATCACTCATGGAAGGAATCGAACACAGGACCTCAGCTGTCGATGGCAAAGGGCCGGGCGGTCCCCCAAGATCCATGTGCTCTCCTTGCCGGGGCAAGATGGATTAACGGCAGGACAAGGTCTTGTAAAATGGGTCATGATCTGTTTGCTTAAATGGTTTTTGGTCACTAACAAATTGAGCCTTTGGGTGAGCATTGCATTTTGGGGTTCAAAAAAGAGTGAAACTGGGCTATTCCTGCATTTGGGCTTTTCTAGTTGGCTTTTGTGAAATGGATATTTGGGTTGGATTTGGAGTTCCTTATGTACAAATGGGCTTGTAACGGGACCAAGTTCACCCATCGTTTCTCCTATAAAGCTTTTCTAATTGCAACAAGAGTGCGTTAAGAAATGGAGCAAAATGGATGTAAAAGGAAATCAACAAGAAGGGATGTATGTATATGTAGTGAATAAAAAATTTGAACAGGCATTGGGTTTATGGGATTTAGTAATGAGCAGTCATAAATTATCCATTTGAATCTTGAATTGGTGCAAAAATATAATCATGATTAACTTAAGCACTAGATAACCAAGTGTGTTTGGGTGAGTCTCACACGTTAGATACGATTGATAAATGGATGCGAATAGAGGGACTGTTGAGAACTTGTTACTCGATCTTATGACCGACTTTTTGGTATTATGTCACTTGCAAGACAGACTCACTTATCTCACAAGTTTAGGATGTCAAGGAACAGATTCAAATAAAATCCGTGATTACGAGTTTCATAATTGAATTATATATTTTTCCTTTTTAGGTGCACCGGGAGTATAGCATTTCCATCCCCCTAAACCAATCAAGAAGTATCAAGTTCATCGATGTGGTCGAAAGAAAATGCTTAATATCACAATATGGGACTTTCGAAACCCAATCTAAATGGATTTAGATGTCCTATTCAAGAGTACATCGGTGTTCCTCTATGGGAAAAGGTTTTGTTGCCAAACGAGTCACCCATTCTGCAAGGTTGGAAAAATGGGTTTGTGGCCCCGGACCGCTAAGAACAATTAGATCACCTTCAGGACGTGGCGGAAACAATGATAAAACTTATGTTTTTCAACGAAATCAAGGCTTGATATAAAGCTAGTTGTTTCCATGTGCGTTCACTAGTTCTCCATAGAACTGATCAGTATATCTTATATCTTCAAAGCCCTTTTCAATTTCGCATCCCACAAAACTCTTCAAAAAGTACTTAAGAGAAGTAGCTGTTGCTTCACAAGATATGAATCCTAAATTAAAAGATGAGAAACAGGAGGTTGCGGAATGAACTTTTAGTAATCTGGTGGTTTTAGCAAAAGAAAATAAAAAGGAGATAGATAATTAATTACCTAAAGAGCAAGTCTTAGCCACTTCTCTCACTCACCACCCTTTTGCTCTTCTTGTTTTCTCTATTCAATAATAAGAGAAATTTAATGGATGCAAACTTAATTTTATATCTCCTACTTTATATGTTAGTATTCATTATTCATCCATGCTATAAAAAAAAAAAAAAATCCATTATAATATGAAAACGAAATGATCTCCAATCTTTTTCAATAAGAATGATAAAAAAATTTCCTTTCCATTCTCGTTCCATAGAGAGAGAGAGAGAGAGAGAGAGAGATTTCTATCTCTTTTTTTCCCGGTTCCACCTTTTACTTTAATCTCCAAAGTCATGGCCAAACCTTACGTTATGCCACGATTTATACCCTATCTTGCACTCATTTTTTATTTTTTATTTTTTGTCATTGAAAAACATCATGATTGGTTGCACGAACAATTAAACCTTTTCAAGTATTTTAATTGTGACTCGTGGCCGAGCATCTAGAAAAAGTTGATCGTGCTGCGGTTTTATTTTAACCCCCGATTACAGGTGGACGTTGGGGAGGCGTCAGCGTTTCTAGGATTTCACTGTTTTGCAAGGTACACCGCTAAGGATCCACGACACACCCCAGGTTAAGGCAGCTTGCATGTGAAGCCAAAGTGGGCCCTGAAAATCTATCTCTCTCATTCTCTCTCCCACTAAGAATCTAGGGTTTCAACTTTCGAGAGTGTTTTTAAAAGAAGAAGGAAGAAGCGAAGGAAAGTGGGCCCCGAAAATCACTCTTTCTTTTTTGTTCCCCGTCCCCCAAACCAAGAATCTAGGGTTTCCAGAGTATAGTTAAAGATGGAAAGAACGAAGGGAAGTGATCTCTCTCTCTCTCTCTCTCTGAATATAGGGTTTCCAGAGTATTTTTAGAGGAGGAAGAAACGAAGGGAGAGCGAAAACGTGGGAAGTACTAAATTTAACAGTAATGCAGCATCTCGAAATTAACCTGGGGCTCGACCTTAACTCTTGAAGATTAAAAGTGGGATAATGTTAACACCGAGCTGGATTTGAAAGGCAAAAGCTGATTACCAAAATAATTAGCAACCTGATGGAGGGAGGTTTGAATCCCACATATTTTTTTCTTTTGAAAAGAAGAAATAATACCGCAACAGCAAGTAATGAGAACTCACCATGATGGCTATATAAGCCATATAACCCATATCTATAGATATGATCTCCGGGTTTCAGATCCTCCAGCCTCACCTCCTTCCACAACAACTGCATCAACATTATCGCTACCTTCTTGATGATCTCCATCACCATCTTTGTCCTTCACTTCACTCTCTTGGTCTACTGCAGTGAAGAGATGACCCACTGACCATATTAGGGTTATGGTCTCGTACCAGTACTGTAGTGAAGAGAAGTAGAGGAAAACTTGCAGGACGAAGTAGCTGAAATGATCAGTTACCTGACCTTGTAACGTCAGAAAATCTCGGACCGGTTGCACTGCTGAAAGGTCGATGGCAAGACGATGAAAATGAAGGAGAAGAATGATTTTAGGTGAGGAGTGTCTTGACTCAAGGGTTACTTAAATTGGGGAGAGAAAGGAGGGGAACGCCTGCATGCACAGATCCCTAGGTGGAGGCCAAAGATTATTGCTGGACACCGTCACTCTCAACTGTTCATACAGTCTAATCGAGGCTGAAGCTTGGTAAGAGCCATCGGAGTGGACCTACTGTCGTGATGTCCCTAATTATTTATTCCTTGTTTGTTTCTTTACAGTTGCCAAGATCGTATCTTAGGAATTTGATGAGGACAACTTGGAGGAAAGCCTGACATTTTGTCCTTTGTAAATATAGTGCGTGAGATCAAAAAATTTGAAGCGGCATTGTCTTCATTTGATCTTTTGGGAAGTATCTCCTTCATATCAAAGCATGCAATAAGAATAGTTCATTGAGCATCTCCTTCATGTCACTGAAACCTGCATTTCTACCTGGAATCCAGCTTGTGGTTGCAACTATGGCTTTTGGAGTGACAGGATCACGTAGTAATTCTAATAAGTTAGGAATCAATTAAATTCCTACATTGATGCTGCAGAGATGGAATGAATATTGGTAATCAATCCAAAATACACGCACTCAAAGCGCAATCAATCTCTCACACGCCAAAATTCCAAAGCAAACTCTCCTTTCGGTAACTAACTAAAATCAAGAGTTGTCGTACATGAACATTCAAAGCAATTTTAATAGCTACAAAACCCTAAATATAGTATATTCAAACTAGGAAATAGATAACTATAAAACCCAAATAAGACAATCCTAACCTAAACTAATAAATTGTAAATCAAAACAAACTAATATCATTGAAAACCTAAGGATACCAAAGACAAGAATGTCCAATATCATAAACCTCTAATTGGAAAAAGCCGATCCGATGGAATTGTATGCACTCCCGCTCAACTGCTAATACATATTCAATCTCAAATATTGAAATGCTAAAAATCTATTGTGTTCTACCATGCTACCAATTTCGAATTTCTGTGATGATCCATGTACTTCTTTCCCTAGAACATCTCAAAAATTAAATCTTGCGCACGATTCCTCAAAGTTACATGCTATCACTAAAAAATAACATTTTCATAATGAGTTTTTTTTTTTCCCTTGGGCAACCACTTTAACAACCTCCATCGTTTTTCGCGAGATGTTTCTTTTCCAGACAGATGGTGCTCCAAAATCAGGAAAAGCGATGCTTAAGATGGGCTCTTGATGGTGATATCAACCTTCTTTATACGACTCACCACGTTGTTCGTTCATTGGTGGACCCATCTAGCACCACTTCATTTTCTCTTTGTTTCCCCCCGAAACATCATAATGAATACGATGCACGCGCGATCCTCGGGGCATCAGCTATTCGCCCCGCTTAAGTATAATGTCACCCAACAAAATGAACTCCAACCCATTTTCGAAAAGAACGACACGAATTTCCATTTTATTCTCGTTCTGTCAGGGGAAAGGACATTTCCATCCCTCTTTCTTTACCAGTTCCGCGTTCCACTTTATCTCCTTCACTGTAGCTGTTAACCATCGCGACTATCCGGGCGCTCATTTTTCGTGAATTGAAAAGCACCACGGTTAGTTTCGCGAGAGAATGCTTCCGATCAGACCATTTCATACATGTTGGGTTTCGACTGTCCTGGAACGGCTGAGCATATAAAAACGAAGTTGATTGTGTTGGGGTTTGATATGAGATGGACCTGCGGATAATGGATTTGGCGTGTTAAACTTCCATGCGAAGCCAAGGATCTAGGGTTGGCATGGTAATGTTAGACTATTCATGGTTTTTTTCTCTGGTGGTGGGATGGCATGTTTGATTGAAATCAGGTTTGTAAAATTTTGTGGGATCGTAACGTAGAAATATACAATTGGGGGAGGAAAGTAGGAATTTGAAATAACCAAAGGACTAATGGGGAAGTCATGCAGCAGACTACTCTTTTAGGCTAAAGGCATTATCTCCACCATACCAATTAAAGAAATATCTACCATGGGATCTTAGAAGGAAAACTACGGGTTGCGTGTGTGGATAATAAAACTAAAAACTTGAAAAAGCGGGCGCTTAACAGTTAAACGTACATTCTGAAGAAGGACAAAATGACATGAATGATCTAAACTGCTACTCACGTATCATCCTGAAACAGAACTTTATGTATGTGCTGAAGGACGGATCACTAGTTTCACGACCAAATCAGCTTTTGATATCTAGCTCATAGGAACAAGAACAGTTCCAAGAACCAAATACAGCAAAAGAGTTGCTTGCAAAACCATAGTGAGCACAGCCCTAGCATATCTACATATACTGATTGATGGAATAAGAACAATGCATAAACATATGGGGGTTTGAGTAAAAGAAGAAAGCCTAAGCAGAAAGGAGCTTGAAGCTCAACGACAGTACCTTGGAAGCCTTCACACGGGTGAGACAGATTCCGACTAAGCCAACTTCTGTCCGATAGTCTAGCCTGTATCAGAAATCAAATCTAGTGGATGATATATAAAGTTAAAACAGATAGAACTAGTCAAGGGGGAAGGGAATAGAAGGCCAAGTGATTATGTGACAACAAACTGATCATTGCGGTGTTTCATAGACTACTGGATCTGATGTATCAGATTGTTACTACAGATAATAAAACAATAAGGCTGTCAAAACTTTTCTAATGGAATGTCCATAAGAGAACCAAATCTAACGTGGATAAATCAAGAAAATTTAACCCATAACACCAATGTTTATTTGGAAATTCTGATCTACTTTGGACAGCTTACTTCAAAAACATGTTTTGCTGGAGAACATATCCGGAAAGGAAAGCATGAACTCTGACAAAAGTAGACTGGCAGGCCAGATCGAACATCTGATGAGAGAGTGGACTGAAAGCTAATTTCAGTCTGCACATAAATCCACACAATGCATGTAACAATAAACCACCTGTGATTAAAACCGTCTTCATAACTAAAATAAAATTGTGCTCTTTTGCCAGAAAAAGAAAAAGAAAAAGAAAAAGAAATACATCTACGCCTAATATAATTGAACAGAACCAAGCAAGCATGTGACCCGGGACAAGCATTCAGTTCTTCAAAAATATATATGAACGAGTACCATAGATACCCTGTATCTCCCTCAAGTACACATTTCTGAAAGATGTCCACACACTTATAAGCTGAGTAGGGCACATTTTTCTTTTCTAAAACAACAAACAGACAGAGAAACACATTGAAGGAAGGTTGGTTTACTCAAGTTCAGTTTCTGCGCAGCAACTTCTTGATCCATTTTTTGGCTTCCTCACTTTTCCGTTCACAATCACTGAAAAATGCTGCTTGCTCGCTTGCATGGTTGTTGGTCCGGCAATATGTGGCAAAATGCTCGCAGTTGTTGTTGATGAGGTTGTAATCACCAAACAAATTATCCGCGTGAAGCTCATTGGCCTTATTGACGACTTGATGGGGCAATTTGGTATTGAGTAATGTGGTGCAAGTTCCTCGCCTTGCGAACTTAGACCTCAGTAGTGGCCACCCGTATTCATACCGGTGAAGAGATGGACTTTTTTGCCATCCTGTTGGAAGCAATTGAGACAAGTTTTGACAACCCCACGGTGGATGCTCTCCTGGTATCCACATTCTGGGCAAGGAGACGAAATTTCTTGCTCGTAACTAGTCTTGAAAAGTGAAGGAAATATAGTTCTTTTGCTCTGCGTTCGGGTGAAATGAATCACATATTTGTTGCCGACATAAATTCCTGTATTTAGTACATGTAAATCATTAAAGAATCAAATATAATTCAAAATGGAAAACAAAGAAAAGAAATTCTAGAGGGACAATTTTTTGACATAAAGGCCGGAATGTACTATGAATATTCACAAGCTTCTTTCTTTAACTGGATTGGTAGGCCGATTTTGGACTAGAAATCTGAATGAATTCCTAATCTTTTGTTTGGCACGTTAGATAGAAATGAAATGTGCTGCAGCACCAGCACAGCTCTAGAATTTTCTCTCTAGCGTTCGACTCAAGAAAAGACACAAAATTTCCACGCACTAAAAGCGAGGACAGCACTATTATTTTAAAGACGGTTGGACTTTAAAGTCATCGAGCTGCTTAGGGCATGTTTGGCAACTTGCCAAATAGTGTTTGTTTCTATTCTTTTGTTCCTAGGAATAGATTTGGAACAGAAAAATATTTGGTAAATTTTTTGTTCCCGGAAGTAGATTTGAAATAGAATAGAGAAGTAGAAAAAAAAAATTGATTCTTTATTCCCTGGAACAATTCTAGAATCAAGTCAACTTATTTTTTCTTTTTCCTCTTCTTTCTTCTTGTTCTTCTTCCCTCTCTCTTGTTCTTCAAGTGCTGCTGCAGCCCCCCTGCCATCTGCCGCCGTCCGCCGCCCACTTCCACCGATCGTCAGTGAGCTCGCCGAAGGCTCACCAGGCCAGGGCGAGGTTCAGCGAGGCCTGGCAAGGCCGAGCTCACCTATCCATCAACAGGGCTTAACCTCGCGGTACCCTGGTGAGGTCAAGCCTCGCCCAGTTGTCGGCGACACTCCAGTGAGGTCGCCAGCCCTTGTTTGGCCAATCGGCAGTCATCCCAAAGCCGGCAACCGGCCACCTTGAAGAAGAAGAAGAAGGGGAGAAAGAAAGGAAAAAAAGAAAAGAAGAAAAAATAAAAATAAAATAAAATTATTTTTAAAAAAATGATTTGAAGTAGGAATTGAAATTTTGCTCTATATAGAATACATATTTAATTTTTTATTTTAATTTATTATTTATTTTTTATATTTATAGTTTATACTATAGTTTATTATTTACTATTTAATAAAAAAATGATTAGTTAATATTTTTATTACTTAGTATAAATATAATTAATCAATAGAATTTCTATGATTTGATAGAATTTTAGAATGGAATAGAATTCTAAATTCAAATTCTTTTGAAATTGAAAAAATAATAAAATATAATATGATTTATTCACTCATAAAAAGATAATTATATTGGTGAGTGGTTCATGAGAATTCAATATCAAATATACAATCATCTAAAAAGGTAATTGAAAAAGAATTGGAATAGAAATTTTATGCAGTTATCAAACGCATTTCTGTTCTTTTTTTATTCTAGAATCAGAAATTTTGTGCAGTTACTAAACGTGTTCTTTTGCTCAGAAATTGTTCTAGGGAATATAATAAAAAAAAAATCATTTCTGATAAAAAATTATTCTCGGGAACATAATGGTTACCAAACGCACCCTTACTGACAGGAGTCCATCTCATGTCAAAACTACAAAAATCCAATTCTCTTTATTTGCACAACCATAATACATTAATGAACATTGACTTGTCTGAAATGGTCTTATTGGAATCACTCTCTCGTGAAAATAACTATGGTGGTTTTTCCATTTGCAACAAATGAGACCGTAATGATTGTACTTAGGAAAAGAGACTAAGATGGCTGCAAAAGATGCAGCCGAACGAGACAATAAAAAATAAAAAATAAAAAATAAAAGGAAATTACGGACTGAGAATGAAATGAAAAACTAAATGATTGTTTTGGAGAATGACCGAAATTAACTTTGTAGGCCAGACTATAATTAATTATTTATAGCAAGGATGCATAACAGAAGCAAACAAGGCTCACTCAATTTATTTTGACCGGAGCATGTTTTCTTTCGGACCTTGACTTATGTAGATTTTTTTTTTATTCGGTTTTATTCTATTCCTATTCTAACGCTCATTCTCAGACTTTTACCCTACTTCCTTGCAGGGTATGGGAGTCGAAACCCACTCCTAAAACTAATACGTCTCCACCTTAACTCCCGAGAAGATAGGAATTCGAACTCCCCACCTCCCCCTTCCAAGTTGGAATGGTGGCCACTGGAGTAAACCCCAGTGATTCTTGACTTATGTAGATAAATGTCACAAAAGGAGTCCTTTTCAACTTCATATCAAGATCAAGAACGAGAGATTAGTCGTACCTAAATGGTCGGCAGGGTTGGGTGCCTCTCATGTGTCAATGTACGTGACTAATAAGAAGACCCTGAATAGAGCGACACGTGCGGGTCTCCCCGTGCAGTGCACGCTCAACGAACTCCACGGCAATGGGGGAGACAACCTTTCGAGGCGGAGGCGGAGGCGGAGCCGTGTAGTGGTTCGTCCCTCATCCGACCGACAAACTCCGCGGCGACGGCAGAGGCAACCTTTTGAGGTGGAGGCGGAGCCACGCGGTGGTCCGTCGGATTAGCCACCGTGCCCGACCGACGAACTTCGAAATGGCGGAGGTAATTGTGAGGCGGAGCCGGGCAGTGGTTCGTCGGACAAGCTACCGCGCCCTCGTCAGACGGACTAGCCACAGCGCCGCCCCTCCGGCTACGCCGTCGCCGAGTCGCTGCCCTCTCCCAGCTGCTCTCTTTCTCTCCCTCTGAGTCATGACCGAACCCATCGTCCGACGAACCACCACGCGCGTCTGCTTCCTCCATCGCAAAGTTCGTCGGTCAGACGAGGGGTCGGTGGGAGCGAGAGGAGGCGGCAAAGAGAGAGAGAGAGGCGGGTGAGACAGAGCGTGAGATGAGAGAGGAGAGAGCGTGAAGGGGAGGCATAAGAGAGAGAGAGAGGGAAGCGTGCAGAGAGAGAAAGAGGAGAGGAGCTTTGAAGGCCTGGGCTCCACATGCGACACGTGTCGTCCTCTTAAGAGGCACCCAATATTTTCACAGTGTTATTAGAACACATCGTGCCTTTTTCTGCATCAACAAAACTGCCCTTCCATATAGATCGTCGTGGCATGAACTCTGTCAATTGATTCCCGAATTTCCATCGATCGGACTTTGCCGGGTGTTTTCTCTGGCATGTTTGACTAAACTTAAATATAAATTGCTTTGAAATAAAAGAAAAAATGGGAGGAGAGGAGAGTGAAACCGTGGGGGTGATTTAAACTCAACGCAGATAGATCCTCAAAAGGTGACTCCGATTTAGCCGCAGCTTGTCCCAGTTCTTCGAGAGGGGGAATTGATTTTATCATTCATTCTGGGCTGAGGGCAAGTGTTGAAGTTTTTTTTTTGGGGTAAAGGCAAGTGTTTAGGTTTGACTTGGCATAGTGCAAGAAAGTGGACTCACGAGCCATCCATCATGACAGCAAGCAATTGGAGAAATCCGATTTGAATTGTCATTAGAACTTTTCACGCCTTTTCTCTGGCGACAGAAATCAGATATGAATTGCCTTGAAATGAAAGAAAAACGGTGGGGAAGGATTAAACTCGATACTAATGGAGCCACCAAAGCCAAAGGTAAACCGGGTGGAGCTGCAGCTCGACCCATGATTCTTCGAAGATGAAAAGTGGGTTTTGATAGTATCATTTGCTTCGGGCTGAGGCTGACTTCGGATAAATGGTATAAGAAAGGGGACTCTACAAGCCACAAGTGCAGTTATTAACCAGTGTACTTCACTTAACATTGAGAAGGAATTGAAAGGAAAGAATTTTGATTGCTGAAAAAAGATTAATGTGCAGTCGACCCAAATGTCCACTTGCCTGTTGATCTTGTTCTATATCGTCTTCATCAGGAGAGTGGCCTTTGCCGTGATTTTACTAATTTGCTTTGTGAGAGAAAGGAGAGAAAATCATGGGGAGAGGAAGAGTCGAGATGAAGAGAATCGACACCAGGATGAACAGGCGGGTGACATTTACTACCATTAATTTGCATCTCATTTAGCTCCACAGCTTTGTAGTCATTTATCCTCCGGTGGCTTCAATTTCGATGAACCATCCACTAGAATTATGTTACTTTCTGACTGAGGCTTCTAGGTGTTGTTGGAAATGGAGTTGATCAGTGTAAATTGATCGGCTAAAGAGCAAAAAGATTGGCCAGAAAAAGGAGGAAGGAAAAAAAAGAATAGGACTAGTGCAAGATCAGGAAGATGAGGAGAACTCACCATGATGGCTGTAGTCCATATAACCCGTATCTATAAACGTGATCCCCGAGTTTGAGATCCTCAGGTCTCACCACTTTCCACATCAACTGCATCAATATCGTCAATACTTTGTTGATGATCTTCATCACCATATTCGCTTGTGGCCCCTTTTCACTCTGTTGGACTTGTGCTTGAGCTGATTTACCTGCCCAAAACTCCCCAAACTGAAGATAATTTGCAGTGAAGAGAAGAACAGGGAAACTCAGGTGAGGAAGTTAAAATGATCACCTGCGCTGCCAAGAGGTCGATGGCAGGGATGATGAATACTGTCCACGGAAGAGAGGAAACATTAAGGAAGTGACTGAGAATGAGGGTGCTTCAAGTGTGCGTGTGTGAGAGAGATGGCGTTGACGGAAGATAGAAACTGTATGGGGGGTTCATCAAGCGTGTGAGAGAGAGACGGAGGGAGATGGCGTCCACAGAAGAGAGAAAAGGGAAAGGAAGACGTGAGTGAGAATGAACTAGGATTGACTGGGCGACGGCGATGAGGTTATTGTATTAGGGTTCTTCAAGTTTTGTGTCTCTCTTCGAGTGAGTGTGTGTGTGTGTGTGTGTGTGTGTGAGAGAGAGAGAGAGAGATGGTGGAAAAGGGAGACGGCGATGAGGTTATCGTATTAGGGTTCTTCAAGTTTGTGCGCGGCTCTTCAAGTGCTTGTGAGAGAGAGAGAGATGGCGGAAAGGGCAAGGAAAGGAAGAGGAAGAAGTGGGTGAGAATGAACTGGGGGAGAGCGGGCGATGGAGATGAGGTTATTGTCCGGTTTGTGTGTGTCTCTTCGCGCGTGTTTGGGTGAGAGAGGGATGGCAGAAAAGAGTGGAAAGGAAGAGGAAGAAGTGGGTGAGAATGAACTGCGGGGAGAGCAGCGATGGCGATGAGGTTATCGTATGTGGGTATTCAAGCTTGTGGGTGTCTCTTCGACTATGCGGATCTCTCTCCTCGTGGGTAAGAGAGAGAGGGCCGGCGGCTGACCAATTGTGTCGACAGCGACTTTGACCGGTGGCGGCAGAAAAGCAAACTCACGGTGGTGCTGCAAGCGTCGCCCCCTCCAGCTCGTCAGTCACCGGATCATAGCACAAGAGGATCTCCAAGTACTTGAGCACCATCTTCCGGCCACAACAGCCCACAACCTCAAGGAACCAGTGACTGCTCACCGGAACTGGCGATCTCAGCCGGACACCGTACTCCTTCTCCCCCGCAAGCCCGAGCTCTCCCTACGCGAACAGTCGACGAGCCCCAGAACTCCCGGCATGGATCTGGCGTGGACTTCTCCTTCGCGAAGGACGAGATGATGACGCCGCCTCCGCCGGCAGCTTTCTTTCCAATGGACTGACCTGGCGGTAAACACAGGGTTGAGGAGGCTGGGGGACGCTCGCAATGTCACTCCATGACAGCAAGCACCTATCGAGGACCTCTTCCCTTATCGAGCGGACCGGGCAGTAGCTCACCGCACCATCTTCTACCGGTAGTTCAGGCGGTCGGCCCTATTCCAATTCTGTGCCGGCACCGCCACTTGCGCAGGTTCGGCGCTCGACGGTGAGACGATTTCGGATCAGAGGGTTGAGGACGTAGGTTACGCCGCGGAGTTCCTCGAAGCAGAGCGACCCCGTGACCCGAAGCTCCGGCTCCGAGCCGCGTGCCATGACCTCGCGGCTGAATCGGGGCCCCGAGCCACGGCTTGGCTCTGAGCCGGGGACTTTTGACGCGGCTCATGGTGTGCATGATGGCGGAAGTGCGGCTCGTCGATGATGTGGCGCCATCCTCCACGGCGTTTCAGACCAAGAAGGCAAAGAAGAAGAACGATAGGGATGGACATCGAAGAAGACGTATTCTACTTTATCCAACTTTTTTCCCTTTTTAACACTTTAAATTAAACGTAAGTGACTGAAATGGGTCTAACCCAAATTGATCGATTTGATTTGTTTTGACTTATTTTCATGCAATATAAATTTAATGATCCATACTCAACCCTATCCATACTTTACATCGTGATTCATATTACTAAAACACTTCAATATTTAATCAAATTTAGGAAAACTCATACTCTAGGTAACCATATGGAATAAGCGAGCACAAGATCAAGTGAGAGTAAGAGAGAATGAATAGAATGAATTGTTTAAAAAGTCATAAACTCATTTAACATCTATTTTATTTTGGATTTTACCGTTATAAACTCCTTTATTTAATATAACTAACTCATATAACAATTCAGTTTATTAAACATGAATTGAAAAAAATCAATTTTGTGACCTATTTTGATAGGTCTAGGTGGTGCAAATGAGAGAGAATGACAGTGCGGTACCTAGATTTTTTGACTAATCATTGGATTGCATGAAGGCTTTCGCTAACTAATTTCTTTAGATAGGGAAGAAAGGATTTCTCAGAGTTCAATAGAACAACATCGCATGTGTGGGAATTGGGGCTTGAGGAGCCCAACATCATGTGCTAGAATGGAGTTCCCATAAATAAGTAAAAATTCCAAATAAGGGCATGAATTTCATTTTCTTAAATAAGAGTATGAAAAATACCTTATTTCAAATAAGAGTCCGAATTGTTACTTATTTTTTCAAATAAAAGCCTGGAGTAGTCTTTCATCGACTAGTGAAGGGCAATTTCGTCTTTCAATTTTTTAAATATTTTTCATCTTTTCTTTCTTTTTCTTTGTTTTCTTTTCATAGAAAAGCAAACTAAAAAAAAATAAAACTTGAAAAAAAAAAAAAGCATGCCACCACCCCGTTGTCGGTGGGGCAACGACAATGGCCGGCAAGTCACCGGCGCTTGAGCGAGGACTAGCAACCCTCACCAACTAGCAGCTCTCTTCCAAATCTAGGCTAGGGTTGCCCGCCCTCGCCTAGGGCCCCGGACCTTGCCGCCCAGTTCTAGGTATTGCAGATGCTGGTTTTGTTGTTGTTTGATTTGATATGGACTTTTAGGGAGACGGTGGCATTTGGCGTTTGGGTCTTTTAGTGTTTGACTGGTTGGAACGCAACTTGCTTGTGCAGCCGAGAATCTAAAGGGTTTCAAAACCATCTTCTGGTAGTGGTATGGCATCTTTGACCCAAAACCATGTATGGATAAGAACCTATGGTTTCCAGAGTACCGTGAGAACTACTTTCCGGTTGTGGGACGGCATGTTTGACTGAAACCATGTAGGAATCTGTAATATTCTAAGAATCCTAACTCATTGTTCTAAAAACTTAAACTATCGGGGAAATGTGTGATTTAAGGCTCTATTCGTTTTACAAAAAATAAATTTCAAGAAAATGTTTTTCAGATTTTCCAACATTTATTTCGCAGAAAATGAACTAGTTTCCTGACTAACATCAAGCAAGTCGAATCTGGCGTGGCTCAAGCTTGCTGCCTCAGGTGAGCTTGGCCTCCAGCCCCAGGTAACCTCGAGCCTATGGCAGGAGAAAAAGAAAAGGAAAGAAAAGGAAAAAAAAAAATTAAAAAGAATTAAAAATTGATTAAAAAAATATAATGGTAAAAAAAATTATTGAAATGGGTGCATGGAGGAAAGGATTTTCCTTAACAAATAGTGGAAAAAATTTTCTAGTTTATTTTCAAGTTTCAGCCAAATACTGTAAAATATTATCATTTTCCTAAAAATGGCTTAAAGGAAAATACTTTTCAAAAACATTATATTAATCGTAAAATGAACGGAACCTTAATATTTAAATTTATTAAGAGAATCGTCTTGAAATAAAAGAAGAACAAACCAAGAAAGTACAAAAACGTGGGATGGGTCACATTTAGTAGGCAAATTACAAAAATAGTTTTAAACTCATACCAATACCAATTTTAATATACTCATTCTGGTCAGTTTTCACTAAAGATTATTGACATTGTGGAGTGCCAAGTAGAATTGTCAAAGATGACTAAACTGTTATTTGGCGAATATTGACTAATAAAACCACATTTGAATTTTGATAAATTTTTATAATCGAATTAATTAAGCTATAACTAATCGAATTAATTAGTTATAGCTAAATTTACATTTGGATAATTTATTCTAACCTTAACACTGATGATGGGGGCATCCTAGTGTAACCCAGGGCTCGACCCGGCACTCTCGAAGATTAAAAAGTGGAGATTGGTTTTGTCGTGCGTTTTGGGCCAAGGGAACCGTTTAATCAAAAGTCTGGTCTGGGAGAAGCAAGGACTTTGGAAACTTGACAGCGAAGCTCGAAGTGGTCGGCTTACCTGACGTTGAATCATCAGACAAGTGGCAATGCGAAAAGGACAGACGGTGGACACTGACACAAGTTATCGTTATCTCCCGTACGGCATACTATGAATTTGGACGCGTACGAGAGATCCTTAGACGGTGTCTAAAGTCAGCAACAATCGATCCCCCGATAAAATTGTCCAAAATCCTAAAATTATTACATTTCTGCCGATTCAATTCAAAACATTACAATTTTGTTAATTAAATTCTAAGTTTTTTTTTTTTTATATTTTACCAATTGAGTTCAATTGATTTTAATAATAAATTATTGACGTTAACATCGACCATTTTATAAAATATGACAAAATAATTTTTAATATTTTTTTAAAATTTCTGATTTCGTTTATTTTCTTTATTTTTTTTTTTCTTCCAAACCCAACGAAAGTCACTAGCCAACCTTTGTCGATTGCGGGCGAGGGTGTGTCAACCCTTGTTAGTCAAAGGTGAGAGCCGCCTAACCCTCATTGGCCACTTGATGCAAGTCGCAAAGACCTTGTCAACCGTGAAGTCATCTCCAGCCGCAAGTGAGGGTTGCAAAGTCCTCACTATTAACCCTCATTAGACTTGGTAAAGAAAAAAAAGCAAAAGAAAGAATAAAATATAGAAAAATCAATTTTATTTTTAAATTATAAAAAATTATCTACATTAGCACTAACCGTCATATGTGACACTACCGACTTCCACGTTAATAATTTTCTAATGTTGACCGATGTACTCAATTAGCAAAACATGAAAATATTTATAATTTAATTGACAAAATTGAAAGGTTTAGGATTGAATTGGTAAAAATGCAATAATTTTAGAACTTTTTGGTCAACTTTCCCATTGTTCTTTTGTAGTCGACGCCTTGGTTATTCTGTCACAGTTGCCCAAAATCATATCTTGGGCAAGTCCCGCAAGAAATTTCATGAAGACAACTTAAGAGGTAAGCAATATTCCGCACTGGAAGACTTTGTGAAGTACCATCTGCATTTGATCCTTTTCTGAAGTACATCTCCTTCTTAGCACAGCATGCAACAGGGTTGGCTCGCTGGGCATCTCCTTCGTATCACTGCTATTCCAGACCTGATATGGCTTCAACGGATCATTTGGATGAGATGGCAAGCCAATGGCTTTTCCCGAAGGCTGATGAGGAGGCGTCCTTCGACCGGTTCCAGATATATCGAGCCTTGCCCTCATCGTCGGGCATCCAGAATACTTTGCAGTTCACACGAGGATTGGGGAAGAAAGCATCATCAAGAAAAAAAGGGTCAGGTTCTTTATTAGATGCTATCTGCAGCGGCGTTTGCTTGTTCGAAGTGTGAAACGACGAATGATCATTGGATTCACTGAAAGGAGACGTGCAGCAAGGGTTTAATTAGCACAAAGAACACCTAATTCTTGATGGATCTGAGAGGCAAGGCTTGTCGGCGGTCACTTGCCATAGCAGAAAAGGAGCATAATCATCATCAATGGGTGGCAGGGCCAGGGACCTGTAACCGTGAGGACACCACGGACGATCCGGCTTTCGTGATGCGCCCTTTGAGCATTGGCTGTCCAGTGGTTGAATTCGACAGCGGCTGTCCAGAGGTCGATATCGGCATTGGATGTTACGTTAGCCAAAAGACCCATCGATTTCATTAGCCTCTCACTTTGACATCAAAAGGACATTCAACTTTCCAGCAATTCACAACACCGGGGAAACAGAGGTCAGCGCATCCGATTAAAGATATACAAGCCCCATAACTGAGCATCCTGAAAAGAGTTTCGTTCTGCTATCGTCCAACAAAGTATCTCGCTGTCGAGTAAGCATCATTCACACCAGTGTGGATGTAGTATTTCCTCTCAAATTTCCTCTCAAAACTCAAAATTACTAAAACAATGCTCGCTATCCCTACATCAAATCACATGGGCCAAGTGAAAGTATAAGAGGAAATGTCTCAGAAATGCCCTGACATGGATCACTATGAGGACAATGCGCAATCCTTGCTTGCGTGAGTGTGCCAACTCAACAATGGGGCACAAACTATTTGCACTACGGTAAGGTACAAACAGCGAGCATCATTTGCCAGAGAGCTTGAACAGTCGCATGCTCAATCTATTGTACAATTGCATGTAAGGAAGCAAACTGGCGGGTTGAAGAGTTCCGGTCAGGTCTGTGAAGGCAAGGTTTGCCTTGTCGACTAAAGCAAGAAAGTGATCGAAAGTATTGGCATTGCGGATGACCGATGAAATGTAAGCCATCGGATGCTCAGTGGGACCAGCATTTCCTGCACTGTCGCAAGCTGCCACAACATCACAGGAACCACATCCATCGCTATAATCATGTGAACTGCCAACTGCACCACCGCAGCCTACTCCTGGGAGTCGTGAAGATGACTTTGTTTTATCCAAAAGAATGGAGAGCACACGCACAAGGTGTGGCAGGCACAACGGGTCGTATATTACATCAGCACCTAAGCTGTAGAAAAAGAGAAATTACGCCTTCACTGACTGATGAAAAGAGAAAACAACTCTACATTAATGCTCAACAGAAGAAGTGTGTTAGTGGAGAAACTACTCACATTATATCCGGTTTCAATCCCTGAAGTATGCTCTCAGATGCACATTCCCAAGGCAGGTGTAAACATTTTACCTGGGGTGAGGAAATGATATCAATTTCAGTTCTTATTCCTCCAATTTGCGCATGGTCAAACTGCATCAGGATCCACATGATAGCAAAAGATGAATATCTGGATGGACCTCATTCAAAGTCATGCTTTTCTCAAGAAAATCAAATTTTTCAATAAAAAAGGACAAACCCCACCGCTATCAAGGTAACCAAAGGACTAACAGGGAAGTCATGCAGCAGGACTACTCTTTTATGCTAAAGGCATTATCATAACGATATCTTCCATACCAATGAAAGAAATATCTATCATGAGATCTAAGAAGGAAAACTCTGGGGTGTGTGTGTGTGAAATATGAAACTAAAAACTCGAAAAAATGCACACTTAGGGTGGATATGCAAGGACAATGACATGATCACTCACAGAATCTAAACATTCCGAAGTTACTGGCTCATCATCTTCCGTGCTCATTTGATTCATCTTCAAATTAAGCTTCATGTTGCTTAAGGTTGATAGGTCACCATCACTTAATATTACCTGCATGAATACGGTCAATTTCTCAACTGCTACTCATGTATCATCATGAAACCATGTCCAGAGTGTTCAGCCAAGTTTGTATATGTGCTGAAGGACAGATCACTCATTTCACAACCAAATTAGCTTTTGATATCCAGCTCACAGAAGCAAGAACAATTCCAAGAACCAAGTACAGCAAAAGAGTTGCTTGCCAAAACCATAGCGAGCGCAACCCTAGCATATCTACATATACTGATTGATGAATTAAGAACAATGCATAAACATATGAAGGTTCAGGCAAAAGCAAAAGAACCTAAGTAGAAAGGAGCTTGAAACTCAAGGACAGTACCTTGGAAGCTTTCACGTGGGAGAGACAGATACCAACTAAGCCAACCCCCGAGCCAACCTATGTCCAATATTCTAGTCAGTACCTGAAATCAGTTCTAGTGCATGATATATAAAGTGAAAACAGATCGAACTAATCAGATAAGTGGGGAGGGAATAGAAGGCCAAGTGATTATCTCGGTCTGATGAATCAGATTGCTACTACAGAAAATAAAATAATGGGGTTGGCAAAACTTTTATAACGGAATGTCTACAAGAGAACCAAATCCAACGTGGATAAAACAAGAAAACTGAACCCATAACATCAATGTTTATTTGAAAATTCCGACACACTTCTGACGGCTTACTTCAAAACATGTTTTGCTGGAGAACATATCCGGAAAGGAAAGTATGAACTCTGACAAAAATAGACTGGCTGGCCAGATCGAGCACCTGATGAGAGAATGGACTGAAAGCTAATTTCAGTCGGCACATTAATCCACACAATGCATGAGACAATAAACCATCTGTGTAAATTGTGCTCTTTTGCCCAAAAAAAGAAGAGTATACATCCACGTCTACTCTAATTGAACAAAACAAAGCAAGCATATGACCCAGGACAAGCATTCAGTTCTTCAAAAATATACATGATTCAATCCCATACATACCCTGTATCTCCTTCAAGCATGTTGAGCGAACAATGCAGAGGAACCACCATTTTCCTTACCATTGCATCCTCACAACTTGCATCTAGGAAATAATTAGCGAAAGATTCGGACGATGCATACAAAAAAACTCAATTGAAAAAAAAAATAAACCTGAAAAAAAAAAGTTACCATCTGGGAAAAGAAAAGAAACATATTTCAAAGCCTTCACATTCCCTTTGACTGTATTGTCATCCTAATGAAAAAAGACTTCGTCATAGGTAGCTTGAGGATTAATAAGTAAACAAGGAGAAATGGGACACATTATTCTGTAAGAAAAATTAACAACAGTAAGCTTTACCTTTAAAGAAATCATGAACTCGCTGTACAGTTCATACAATTCATCTAGCACGTCATCACGATTAGACTCAATTTCCAATATGAGCTTCTTCAAGAAGTTTTTCAAGTACGGAGCATGACATTTGCCAATCTGCATCAACACATCACCTGTTCAGAGAATTACGCAGTAACAGTCCTTCACTAAAATAATGCAGCAAAAACAGATGGCAATGAACCCGGTACTAAAGAACCTAGTATAACTAAGCTAGAGCAACAACTCCAAAAGTAACGATATGAACTACAACTTCTGCAGAAGCATATAATCATTTTGGCTAGTCTACATGGTGTCAACGAGTAAAAGAAAACATTCACTTTAGCAGAAATGACACAGAGGAAACACAAAAGATTGTTCTTTTTTTGTCACTTATATCCTAAACCAACGTCAACATGTGACGTGAACTCAAAAGACAAATCAGTCGAGACATCCTCTTTGTTTCCTGTTTTGGGTTCTTGAGTTTGGGAAGATCCCTCAATCAAAACTTACAGCTTTACTGATGCAGTGATCCCAAATGAACCTCTGAACATCCACCGTCACGGACCCGCCACCAAGCGATCTGGGTTTCGAATAAAAGAGACAACTGCGTCAAATTCAATGCACACGGAATCTTGAGATACTAAAGACCACGAAACTGGTGAGTTCAGTGAACCGCGCGCAAAGAGGGAAAAGCAGGGGAAGATTTTACCTCGCGTATGACATCACGCAGTCGGTGGGTTCCATGGCGAGAAACGCAGAGACCAGATGGAGGCTCACGGTTTGCTTTTGCTTCTCCATTTTGTTCAAGAACTATTTCTTCTCGCCTCTTTCTCTGCAACGCCCTCAACAGGACAGGAGTGATGAGGAGAAGGAGGGAGGAAGCCGGCGAGAAGCGGAGATGGGTTTGGATCGGTTTTTCGGGTTCGGGTAGGCTTGAAAATTGAAGAAATCTCAAATCTGATTATTTAGCTATAAGAAAAATCCGTAATTAATCCGAAACTCATAAAAAAAAAAATTGATAAAAACTGGCCTAATAGCCTAAAAAAAAAAAAATCCCAACTTTAAATCTAGTTTTAATTCCACCCTAAACTTCTTCTTTTTCTGTTTCATAAAAAATCTCCAACTTTAAATTGTTCCAATTCTACCTCAAACTTTCTTTTGTCTTAAAAAAAAAAAAAAAGAAGAAAAAAACCCATGATCTATCATAATTTTTTATTTAAAAAAAACCATAAACTTTAATTTTTATTTTAAATTTGCCCCAAATATCCCTACATTCAAATTTATCTTGATAATCGACATATGAAAAAACTCCTGAGCATGAGTTGTTCGAGCATTTTGAGTTGGAAGTCTTCTAAGCACAAGAGATTGAATATTGAGCACAAAATCGAAAATTCTTAAGTGAGATAGAATGAAAACTCTCTTGGCAATTGAAGGAGGTCAACCTTAAGGTTGCATTTGGCAGTTCAAATAAATTCATAATAGAATCTCTTATAATTTTAATTTATCCTATTTTAAGTAGACACTAAATACAAGATAAGATAAATTCGGATATAATGGGATATATATCGAATAAAATTATTCCATGGTAAAGATGGGATAAAAATGGATAAAATTTCTAACATCTATAATAGAAAAGTTATCTTTTTTGAATGATAATCTTTTTTTTTTTTTTTTTTTTTTTGGTAGAAGTAAGTAGTATATTGGGGAATGACCAAACTATACAAAAGCGATCACGGCACCGAAACTTACATTCAAGATGAATATGATCATTATGAGTGGAAGGATGCTAAGATGTAAAAGAGCCAAGCGGCTAGAAGGCTATAAGACTAGAAAAACTAGTCAACACTACTCTAACACGGCATGAACAACCGTCTACCAGATACAACCAACAACACAACTACCAAAGCAGGAGTGATGACAAAAAATTATCGAAATTAAAATTATATTTCAATATAAATACTAGTTGAATGCTAATATAAAAAATTCAAAATAACAAAAAATAACAATTTAGTTATCCTTTTAATTTAATCTTATTTTTATTCATATATTCAAATTTAATTCTATTTTACAATATAAATTTAATATATAAATTATTTGTATTATTACATATTTTAGGTATTTTAAATATATTAGTATAGTTTACTACATAATAATTTTTTATTAGAGAATGATGGAAGGAGAAGAAAAAATAAAAATTTAAAAAGAGAGGAAAATAAAATAAAAATAAATAAATATAAAGTATGCGAGAGTGTCATGAGAGATTTTTACTATCACCGTTTGTATAATTTTTAGTTCAATTATATTAATATGCCATTTAATACCAAATTATACACATGATATGATATGAATATTCGACATTATTACTGTAATCACCAAACAATGAATAAGATATAGTAAAATATATGGATTTCATATCTATTCTATCCAGTCTTATTATGATTAGAAATCTGAACGATCAAATATAGTATAATTGCTCTAATTTTAGATTCATTAAGACGTTGATTTGGCTTATGTGGAAATTCATCTCTCTAAAAGATATCTTTTTGAATTTGAAATTTGAAAAATATTAAAGCAGTGACATGGAAATGTCATATTACTAAGGGCGATTAGAGAGAGTGTCAACGAATGAGACATGAGAGTTGAGTAAAAATTGATAGCATTTTATGAGACCAAAAAAGTTTTATGCTAGAATAAAAAGGTAGGCACTCCATTCGAGAGTGTACGAGATTTGAAAAATGGAAAATGGTTAAATGAACTTTTATACCATTTTACCATTTAATTTTTTTTAATTATCATGTCTGTCCACGTGTGTCAGCACATTTAAAAATTGATGACAAGGATGTTTTTGAAAGAAGAGAGGAAAGTGAATTTCAAAAATCAGAAAAACTGATATGAGTATAGATCATATTATACGATGTCCACCTCCTTACCTTTGATAGTTTTCCCCTGTTCATTTTCTTCTTGTCCCGGAACATTCCAAGTAATTTTAAATATTTTTTTGATTTTTCCTTATTCTATTTTCTATCTTAAATTATTTTTGCTGCCCTTGCAAGTAAAATTCAACATCTTGCTTGCAGAATGGCGTCCACCTTGCTTACTCAAATTGTCAAATGCTTTTGCACAATTTCAGTTTTGCCTTTTGCCCTTGATTGCTAGGATTGCTAACAGGCTAACAGCAGTTCTTTTCCATTTCTTTCTTACAGAAAAGGTCCCAAGCTTCGAAATTTCAAAATGTTAGAGAATTAACTCTGGTGGTTCTGGTGGATACTTAGGAAGTCGGACATCATTAAATATGGATTGGTGCGTCATTTATTTCGGTAGTTGAGTGTAGTTGGTATACACAGTATATCTTTATGGCGTACCCGTTTCGAAAATATAGTGAATTATACATTGCATTTTCTAAGTACAAGAAAATAGTTTCATCAATCAAGTTTCTCAGATTATTACACAGGGTAAAGATAAATATGCTGCAAGTGCAATGACCACGAGCATATTCAACCACAGTAAAATTACAACCAACCCGTGGAGTTTTCCTGAGGTGCTTATGGCTGAATGGCATCCACCAGGGGCAGGCAGAATCGTAATTTAGAGGGAAAAAGGATAAATCTTTTGCTTAGGGCATTCATGTTGCCACATCCATTGGCTTAAAGCAATCTCTCACTGTTCACATAAATAAATACCAACCCAAAAGGCCCCCCAAAACTCTGTAGTTTTGGATACTTGCAAAAGTCATCACACACAGAGCAACAACACAAGACCTTCCAAAAGGAGCCATGCCCACCAAAATCCTCCCTCTGTTTCGTATTCTCTTCTTATTTTCCATCTTCTTACCTCTTGCGACCTCCACCGACTTCAATTTCCCAGCTGTTTTCAACTTTGGGGACTCGAACTCCGACACCGGCGAACTCGTCGCGGCACTCGGCATCCGCTTGAACCCTCCCAATGGCGAGACTTACTTCAAGGCCCCGGCAGGGAGATTCTGCGACGGCCGCCTCATCGTCGATTTTCTCAGTAAACTAGTTACCTATCATTGTCTTGGAAAAATGCAGATTGTGCAGATTGCTCATGCCATCTATGTGCTTGTACTGTTAGAGATGCTTGTTTTCAGTCATATTTGTGGAGTTTGTGGTCTATGAGCTCAAACTAGCAAACGAGGATTGAGTCACGTGTCAACCTCGAAAAGTGAACAGCTATTTAACATGTGAAAGAACAGTGAATTGTCTCCTGCTAGGGTTGTCCTACAAAAGATATGATGAAAAAGTTCTACAGCATAAAAGATATTGTTCTAATACACCAACATTATCAATCTAGTTTTGTAGAGCGCATGGGAAATAAGATAAGATATTGTGGAATTCCACCCTCTAGTTGGTGAACAAAGAAAACTGGAGAGACCCTTGCTTCTTAAATATCTTATTATATGGGTTTCCTTCATAGAAAGCAACCTAGACCCATTAAAAAAATAAGACATTTCTTTTTTAATCATGAGAGGGGACCATGAACTACATGTTGATGGTAACTAACCTCCAAGAGAAAAACACAAGCTTCCTGCAACATCATCCATGGCCTCCAAGACCTGCATTGCCATCTTGGCTTTGCTCTGTTTGTTCCCTCTTGGCAACTCGATCGATCTCTTCAACTTCCCTGCTGTTTTCAACTTTGGCGACTCCAATTCCGACACGGGCAATCTTATCTCGGCCGGGATCGAGAGCCTCAACCCTCCTAATGGCCAGAGCTATTTCCAGCTGCCATCTGGGCGATACTGTGATGGCCGTCTCATCATCGATTTCCTGAGTAAATCACCAATCAATGCAAGAACAACGGTTTTGATGTTGCTTGGATTCTCTCTGTTTCAATTTGTTGGTGTCGTGTCATTGTTTGTTGTGTTCCTTCATTCTGCTCATGCTTTGCTGTTGTTGCTGCTGCTATTTATCGTCTTTCTTTTTCTTTAATATAGATGGACTTTGCTTTTGAGAATAGAAAGTTGAACGCCTCTTGTTTGATGCTACAGTGGATGCAATGGACCTTCCATTCCTAAATGCCTATCTAGATTCAATCGGCACGCCAAATTTCCGGAGAGGTTGCAACTTTGCAACAGCGGCATCGACGATACTTCCGGCAACTGCAACATCACTGAGCCCATTTTCATTTGGGGTTCAGGTGTCTCAGTTTCTCCGTTTTAAAGCCCGTGTGCTTGAGTTGCTGGCCAAAGGTTTTTAATATTTTCCTTTTCTTTTTTCTTTTGCCCTCAACCTCACAAAAGGCTTTGCTGTCGATAGCGATCGACAATTTCATGCCTCTCTGGAAATTCTGTTCCAGGTAAGAAGCTTATCAAGTATCTACCAGCAGAAGACTACTTTGCACAGGGCCTTTACATGTTTGATATAGGACAGAATGACCTTGCTGGCCCATTTTACTCCAAGTCGTTGGATCAGATACTCGCCTTGATTCCGACAATTCTTGTAGAATTTGAAAATGGATTCAAGGTACGTTTCATCCTGATGACAGCATGTTAATTATTCTTTTTACTTTGCACGCGCCTGTTTCATAGTTTTGACATATACAGGAATTCTATCTAAGGATGTACATAATCAGGAAAGAACCTAGCATAGAAGATAAAAATGGAATTTGCATCTATTGACTTTGCTGTCTTGCTGCAGACATTGTATGATCAAGGGGGTAGAAATTTTTGGATACACAACACAGGTCCCCTTGGATGCATAACTCAGAATATTGCAAAGTTCGGGACCGATCCATCAAAGCTTGATGAGATCGGATGCGTCAGCGGACACAACCAAGCGGCTAAGCTTTTCAACTTGCAGCTCAATGCTCTATGCACGAAATTGCGGGGCCAGTACGCTGATGCAAATATCACGTATGTTGATATCTTCTCCATAAAGTCCAACCTCATCGCCAATTATTCCCGCTATGGTAAGTCGCCGCCTGCAATTGCCTTTTCCTCAATTTCATCCGTGGCATATTTCATCCTGCCAGTTCCTAGATTTAAGATTGCACAAAAGAAGAATTAAGGTCTCATGGTTGATTGGGAAATTACTATGTCAGCTTGGAACATCAATTGCTGGTTTGTGACAACAAGATTCTTCATCTTGAACTTGGATGATGATTAATTTATAGAAGATTGAATCTGGGAAGAAAGATCAATTACTCTGTAATGTGTTTTACAGGATTTGAGCAACCGTTTATGGCATGTTGTGGCTATGGGGGCGCACCCCTGAACTATGACAGCAGGGTTTCTTGTGGGCAAACAAAGGTTCTTAACGGTACCACAGTCACGGCCAAAGCATGTGATGACAGCACCGAGTACGTCAATTGGGATGGGATTCATTACACTGAGGCTGCCAACCAGTTCATTTCCTCTCAAATACTAACAGGAAAATACTCAGATCCACCTTTTGCAGACAAAATGCCTTTTGCAATGAAGCTCAAGTTCTGAAGGATGATCATCCTCTACAGCTATAAAAATTTGACTGTTTCTCAGCATCTGTTGGACACAAAAATCCTAAAAGCCATCCATGATAGTCAAATGACAACTCATTTATTTGAGTGATTACTGATTTGCTATATGCTAACAGAGTATGCACTTGACAATTTGTTGTAATCATTCGACTCAAAGCAATTCAATCTAGTGGATGCCATCTATGGTTTATACAAATAGCACTCTGCAGGGCTGGAAAGTGCTTCTACTCATAGATCCGCTTTTGGAAGTTTCATGTATGTATATTTTCCCATTGTATACTGCAAAAATGTAAATGGACAAACAAGACCGTTTCAGTTAGAAAACACAAAATAAAATACTTATGATACTGCTCAGATGCCAAAATCATATTATCCTTTGATGTGCAAACTTCTCAAACATTTGTCTATAGTATCATCATGCTCACAACCGTCGTTGTTGAACATGCTCTTTCTTAATCAGCGCAGGAGAAATTCGGATAAGTATCTAGCAGACAAAGATATACATTTCCTCATTTTTTGGAGACATAAGCATAATATTGTGCCATTGGAACGACAAATGCAATTACCAATAAACCCCCAACTACAAGACTAAATTGCCCCCTTTTCTCCTCAGTCTCTTCCCTGGTCTTGAAATTGGATTCTCTCTTATAGTCCTTTGACTGAGGCCCCCCGGGATCCGGGAGCCCATCAATGGCAGCGACTAGCCGTTTGGCACTGCTATAAACTGCTTCATTGTACTTCTCTTCTGTTGCCAATACTGCAATGAATAAACCAATAGCCTGATCATCAAGACTACAGCATCATGAAGCAGAACCCAGCTTCCTCTTTAAGTGAGGAATGTATATATTTTCATGAAAATCTTTGCATAGTCTGATATGGACTCCGATAACTTAAATCATCATGGCACCTCATTAAACACCAGTTTTTTTCCTTTTGGTAAATGCATACCAATTTGTACTAATGGAAGTGTAGCCTAGAATGTGGTGAAAGAAACTGCCAAGATTCTCTAATAACCCTTGACATTTGGACAGAACAATGCAACTTTGGCCTTGAAATGTAGGCATATTTGATGTACGTCACCAACTTTATTGCATGCACGGGAAGGGTTGATTCAGATGCTTATGTAAAAAAAGAAAGGATTATTAAGAGGTTCATCCTTATTGAAAACTTTATTTTTCACAAGTGGCTGTCAACAAAGGACAATGACAGCACCTAGTGGACAAGAATTTCTCAGATTCAATAATCAATCACAAACTTGAATTTTCTGATCCATTGACCATTAGACAAAGCAGCCATGGACTGTAGATCACATAGGAGAGAATGCAATCTTACCTGGAAGATTTTCTGAGATGGTTGCATCGAGGATACCATCTCCGACAGACTTGACGAACTCAGGGCCTCCTGTGATTGCTCCTTCCTTTTGACTTGTGATAAGAACAACAATGCCCTTGTTGTTGCCCTCTTCCACTGTTGGATACCACTTCTCCAAAACTTGATCAGCATACTCGAAAGCATCAGCTTTACTCTGCAGCAAAATTAAGAATTACATCGCCACTTAATCTCATCATGAACTATCATTCTCTTGCTGGTCAACCATCCAATGAGTTTTTAGTATTTTAAAGGAAAAATCCTAGGTGTAAATGGTATACAAAATCGCTATACTGTGGCAAACTCTAACCAGGAGTTGAATATGTCCGCCTTGGTTGAATACCCACCGGTATTTTGCCACGCCAGTTGGAATACCAAGGTGCTATACTACTTTCAAGTGGTTCATACGTCAGATCAAGTCATGAACACCCTGTCGTGAAGCTTCCATCTCAAAGATGAGATCGGTTGAAATGCAAATAAAGGTAAGTCTATAATTTTCTAAGTCAATTTCATCAGGATATAAAATAGAAGGGAGTATTTTTGCAAATAAGAATCTGCACTCATCAGACACAAAATGGATTCCAACAGAAGAAATTAACAAAATGTAATGCCACAGAACTTACTGTCAGCTTTCGGACGGTGACGAAATTAATTCTGAGGTTCTTCCTGGACTCCAAATCAGACAACAACCGTTTCAAGTCAGACTTTGTGACTCGGCTGAGAACTCCCGCATCATCAACAACATAAGACTCCTTCGGTGGGCCCTCACTGATCACATCAAACTCAGAAGCCAATGCAGGACTGTCCAGCGATAGAGGGCAAAAGTTGAGTGCCAGAGTGAGAGCTAGAGCTGCTAGTCCTTGTTGGGCATGAGAGAACCAGCTCCTGGTCTCACTGAAAGATGGGTTTTTTGACTCAAGATGGTGTCTTTTGAGGATGCAAGAGATGGGTTTGGTGTAAAAGAGAGTGCTTGATCTTGGCTGTGGAGATTTCGAGGAAGAGCATGGCTTGGGAGCGATGAGTGGAGAGAGTGAACGAGGTGAGAGAATGGTCTCCATAACTTAGAGATCAAACGGGTCTTCAAAATCTGTAAATCATGAGAAGGTGATGACAATACATAGCAAATTCTTCCTCGGATTTCTCGCTGTGCTCGCTGTGCGTTCCTGGCTTTGTGTTGGTTTCAGATTTTGGGTGGATGACATTTGTTTCTGTGCGGATTTTTGGCTGATATTTGTTGGAGGATAATGCCTGCGTCAGCCACGGAAAGAGTCAAGGGCTTTTCGGTCCACTTTGCAAAACACACCGATGCCATTTTGTGGTATTGGATAATTGCTCTGTTTAAATGAGCAGACAGACGCTTCTTCTTATTCCAACGACAGAAACCGAAATCTTGACCTCCACATTAATCATGGTTTTTTCCGATTCTTTGCAAAATTCGATCCATCTTATGCTATTCTTTCACAAATTTTACCTTAGTGATGGACAAATGTCCCTAAATTTGTTTGTTTTGGTATCGTGAATGGACTCACTAATGTTGGTATCGTATAGGTCAATTTCTATGCCAGAAATACCCCTCGCTTTTTCCGCAAATCTTCTCACTACCGATCACCAGCGGCACGTATGAAAGTCTCAGCTCTTACCCCACATTATCTCCCTCCAAATTTTTTTCTGCAACCATGAATATTACTACCCTCACTCTCCAAAATGGCTATTCCCATTTGCCTGTCCCTCTCTCCCCACCCACCAAACATCCCCTCCATCTCCTCCCTCCTCCTCCTCCTCCTCCAAAGATAATGACCCTCATCTCATTAGATTCTCAAAGAGAGAATTCATCTCCAAGACAGCTAAATTCTTGATCTTTTCACTCGCCCCCGCGTCGACATTCTCTCAGTGCTCGGCTGAAGCGTCGCCACCTCCAAAGGCAGCTCCTTTGGGAATCGCCAACACCAAGTCGTGGTTCCAGTTTTATGGCGATGGGTTCGCAATTCGTGTGCCTCCTCAGTTTGAGGACATTACGGAGCCCGAGGTATTGCTCTCTCTTGTCATGTTGGACTACGTTTTCGTCTGGTCAGTAGGAATTGCATGTTTTCGCAAAAGAAAAAGTTTCTGTTGTCTTTTTTGGCCAGTGTTTGTATGTATGCTGGAAGAAATTAAGTGGGAATTGCTTATAGGGTGGGTGGATTGTTATAAAGATGGTTCTTTTTATTGAGCAATCAATCTTGGAGGGCTTTTATCTTCTTCTTTTTTCGTGTGGAAAAATTTGATTTTTATGGTCCAACGGTGAAAAGGAAGTCTCGGGTGATTTTACAATCTTTGAATAATCATTTGAGAGAGTAAAACCGCTGGCTATCGTTTTTCATCATATTCTCTCTTCTTGATTGTGGTCTAAAAGGTTTGGTGATCTCAGGATTTTAATGCTGGTATGTCTCTTTATGGAGATAAGGCGAAGCCAAAAAAATTTGCAGCTCGGTTTGCATTGCCTGATGGGTATGTTACTCATGTTGTGTGCTGTTCATATTTATTCGCATCTCTGAAAATTGTAGCTGAAGTCTCTTGGCTAGACAGTAGACCCCAATTGTTTGAAAGACATTTATATTAACAATTACTTACAGTGCTAATCTGATGCAGTTCTGAAGTCTTAAGTGTTGTGATTCGCCCGACCAACCAACTCAAGATCACATTTTTGGAGGTTAGTGTATTTACAATAGCAAATTCTGAATTCTTATGATATGCTATTAGTATTCTTGAAAGAGCTTTTTGCTATCGAGATAGCTGTCATGATGTGACTGTAGTGGGACTTCATTTATTTCATTTACTATGTGTTGTGTCTATTATGGGAGTTTGCTTTGCAACTAGTCAAGAAAATTGAAGAATGAGGCTGCCGATCTGTGTCTTTCTGGATTAAGGGTAAACAATGCTCCTTGTTTCTGCTTCTATTGGGAGGATAAGGTTCATTCTGCTGGCCTAAAGATATCCAACCAAAAACTATGAGCATAAGAAGCAGGATTCATACTGTAGAGAAGTGAAGGATTATTACCCTTCAGTAGCTGAATGGATACCCATGAAGATGTATAAGCTTTCCTTACAAAGATATTCAGCCCCATCTTACCTAGTGCCCACAAAAAATAAAAAGGATACAGAAATTATTTGATCCTCCATTCTGACTTATGCTTTGCTGTGCCTAGAGTATTAACTTCCTTGCAAATTCATCTTTAAGAAAATGCCAAATTGGTAGTGCTGGTGCTACATTTCAATGGGTCTGGATCCTTTTTATTGCATGTTTGATCAACTGTTGGGTCTTCTATTTTTTGGGATTGTCATTGACTAGAAACCTTTACAGGCCCAAGATATTACTGACTTGGGTTCCTTAAAGGAGGCTGCCAAAATTTTCGTTCCAGGTAGGATTCTGCCACTGAGTGGTTTTTCACCAATGTGTCTTCAGTGTTTTTGAGCATTTTCATCTCCTTGTTTGTGATTTCACCATAGATGGATTCTTTTTTTCTGTTCTTTTTTTCAGCTGTTTTACTTTTCATAGTTCTCTTATTATTTTGTGTGTACTGCATTGTGATGGCAGGTGGTGCATCTATATACTCTGCCCGAAATATCAAAATAAAGGAAGAAGAAGGTTTCAAGTGAGTTTATTCTTCACTTTGCTAAAAATGTTTGAGTTCCAATCTCGGTGGCCATTGTTAGTGCGGCAACATTTCTTATCAGCAGATGCACTATGCAAATTTGCCACTTGATAACTAACATGTAAAATGTTGTTACACAGATTCAGTGTTTGAAAAAGATTCTTGTCATGTGACTCTTCAATCCTTACTGATCTAATGCTTTATTGATACAGGACTTATTACTTTTATGAATTCTCTAGAGATCAGCAACGTGTTGCGCTGGTTGCTGCTGTAGACAGTGGAAAGGTTAGTTGATGCCCTTCAACTGCTAAAAATTCTCTGTCATATAGAGATGACACTTTGAGAAATTTGCTGGGGAAATTTGCTGGTAGAAGGTCTTAACTGCATTCATTGAACTCTAAAAGCGTTGAAACTTTGAGTAATGCCAACTTGCTTGCTCCCTCCAAGAATTACTATGCCATTTTAATGCCCGAAATTTAGGATATCTTTAGTTGTACTCCGCCAAAGAAATGATATGTTAATTGTACGAGGTTTTTCCAATTAATGACGTGGGAGCTCGGAACATATATATTCTTAGATGTACATGGTGATGGTGTTATAGCATCGGAACTGACACCCATAAGAAGTAAAAAGCTCGCAATTTTTCATGCAAAAACGGTTGGAGAGAAGACTCTTTTCCTCTTACATTTCTTATAAATGCATGGTTTTGCCATCTACAGGCATTTATTGCTGGAGCAACGGCACCAGAGTCCAAATGGGAGGATGATGGAGTGCGCCTCCGCTCTGCTGCTATATCCCTCACACTTCTCTAACCGTGCTACTGGACTTGGAAGGTTACTGCAATAACCTTGTTTTGCACATGTTTAGTTCTAGTTTTGTCAAGTAGATCGACATCCTAACTTCTGAAAACCTTCATAATTGCCATTCCACACTTACCGTTTGTTCTTTTCCAGATCATTTTGTACACGTTCTTTGTTGCAACTTCTGTTGGGCTTTATGCTAACGGATCCATCTACGTGTGAGAAGTTTCTAAAGGAGACAATACCTACATTCATTTGTAATTGCTTCGGTACCTGGAGACCTGGCTTCGTGCAGGAGCTAAATATGTTCTGAGCTCGGAGAACCCGGTGGAGAATTCTTGAATGAGGGAAATTTTGAACCTTGTTTATCCCTGAGCCATCTGCATGGGTATATTTAAACTTCTTCGGAGATTGGCCATGTTGAAGTGTGAGATCTGATTCTTTTGGTAAATAGCATCTAAATTTGAAGCAAGGAGATGCTTCGATATTCTCCGTCTCCGGAGAGCTATGAAAAGAAGGGCTAAAAGCTCGTTCTCTTATTTCCATCTGCCGTAGTTTGTGTATGGTTCTTTTCATTCCGGTTTTTCTCCTGCGCTTTCTGAGGATCATCCAAAGTAGTTTTACTCTCTAAGAATGCAAATAACTGTTCTTTATAAGTGATAGCAGGTTACCAGATAATCCACTTTCTAACCAAATTAAGATTTAAGTGGAGCATTTTGTGATCTCAAAGACAGCAACATGGATTTACTCGAGCCACTGCTCAGCATTCGTATATTCTGTTTCACGCATATAGTATTCCTTCTTTTATGCCACAATTCATATTTACTTCATAGAATCATCCAAACTGACCCTATGTTTTCTCTCTCCAAGCATCTGTGCTTTTGTTTTCTTTTCACCCCGTTTTCTTTACTATATAAATAAGTTGGCGTTTCCTTATAGACTTCATCAATTTCCGAATGAAGAAGTCAATAGCTCTTGCATTTCCCTCAAGTAACAAACTCCCATTTGAGCGTACTTGTTCAAGACAAGCTACCACTTTAGCAAGACTTTTGGGTTATCGGTATGACTACTTTTTTATTTTGGTTTAAGAAAAGAACTTCTGCCAGCTGTAGATGCAACTCACCAAACCCACGCTGATCCCAGTAACCAATTGGCATGTCAACAAGCATTAATTTGTCTACTTTCATGAAAGAGACACTTGTCACGTTGCAGGTGATATTTCTCATGGTACTATCCTGCGGCTTGTCCTATCCTCCCATGGATCACAGGTTTAGCCGATGATTGCGACAGAACATGATATATCCTATGGTCCTCGTAAAAAAGAAAAGCACTGCAACTTATCATCATGACGGAGGACAGAGATAATCATTATCATGAAAAAGGACGGTGATCATTGGTCTTTGATCAGTAGGTTGAGATCTCAAAAAGGCGCAACTACTCACGATAAGAACAGGGTTTCAACAGCAAGAACTTTAGGTATACTTGTATATGGTCTGCCCATTCATGTTCATAGATGCCGCCTTTGAAGGGTATCAGCTCTGTTTATTAGCCGATCTCTAAGCAGGACTATCTCAGAATCAGGGCTAAATGCAGTGGCCTCTCTCTGTGTATCGGGACAATTAAAACTCATCAACACTGAAATCTTTCTTGGACCCAAGAATCCTCGATTTCAGCACCCACGTCCCAGGATGTTCTTATGTTTGACCTTCTGTGTTGGCCTAACTGTACTACAGAGATCTGATTTCTGCGCTCCAGTTTTTCTACATCATCATGCAGTAGATCTGGAATTTTCTTCATTATTCTATCCCACCTCATATAGTCTCTCTGATATTGTACTTATCAAAATACTCCATTCATTAACAAGGTCCACGTAGGAGCCAGCTCAGGATCTGCCCTCATCCCGTCAGGCGTTACAGTCTTACGCACGTCTCTTGATCTAAATGGCAACAGCTACATGTGACCGAAATAAGTCCACGAACATATTTCTAGCGCCACCTAACGGCCAAAGGATATGCTGCGGTCATCATCCCGTACAGACCGTCCATTGCACGCTCCATGCTCCTCCAACGAGCAAAGGGCTCCCGTCATTTGACAGATCTAAGAATGCTGAGAAAATTGTCTGAAATATAAATTTTCTGGGTCCGATTAGGTGGGCTTAATTAGTCTGTAGTATTTAATATTTTCCCAGTTGATGTGGAACTTTAGCTGGGATTTGTCAAGGGGTTGACAGCCGCATAAACAAGATGACAAGTACGAGAGGATCGACGTAAACTTGTGGAGATGACATGCACGAATAGAGCGGCGACACGTTTCGGTCGCAGCAACTGGTATGAATCTGTGCCCACACTTGATGCCAACCCTTGCTCAACTGCCAGTCTTCCCTCCACTTTGAATCTTGAAGCACCCCAGAAGACGGTCGATCCCGAAACGGACGCGCACGCACGCAACAGAAGGACATAATGCCGCCTCTCTTTCACCCCGCTGTCTTGTCGCACCTCAATTTCAGAGGGAATCCTGAAGTGCTAACCATTTAAAACGCCCCTGCGGAATCCTCTGGAGCTGTCTGTCTGTCTCTCCCCCTCAAGGCACACAAGTTGTAAATGCCAAATTCAGATCAAGAAGCTCAGACATGGAGGCTCTCGAGGCCACGGTGTCGCAGTTGCCTGCTCAAGTCAAGAGCTCGTCATTCTTCAACTTGACAACCGTGATTGCTCTTTGCGTGTTCTTTGCTCTCCTGTGTGCTTGCATCATCATTGGCCACCTCCTACATGGGAACCGGTGGGCCAACGAATCCATCACAGCCCTTTTGTTGGTATGCAATATTATGGTGTAAATGACTTGTTTTAGTGATCTCTGATGACTTCTTGTGATGATTCATGTTCGATTATGGTAAAAATGGTTATGTGGGTACACAGGGATTGGTCTCAGGAGGTGTGGTTTTGCTGGTTAGTAAAGGGGAGAGTTCTAAGTTACTCAATTTTAGCGAGAATCTCTTCTTCCTCTACTTGCTTCCACCCATCATCTTCAATGCTGGGTATGCTCTCTCTCTCTCTCTCTCTCTCTCTCTCTCTCTCTCTCTCTCTCATGTGCGTGTGATTGCAACAGCACACTTGATGTGTTAGAGCTCATACTTGTGAGAGGTTATAATGGAATCTAAATTGAAATATGTGTCGGCAATTTCATTTCTTCTGTCATTTGACCATTGCATTTCTTCATCTGATTGCAGGTTCCAGGTCAAAAAAAAGCAATTCTTCAAGAATATTTCGATGATATTGTTGTTTGGGTGCTTGGCACTGTCATTTCCTTCTGCATCATATCGCTTGGTAAAATATCAAACTTTTAGCTGGTTATGCTATTTTGGTTTTCAGTCTTGCTTGAAGCTATTAGTCCAGAAGCACTATCATAAACTGCTGTTTTTACCAAAGTCTCCACAGCTTATTCAGTCACTGATTCTATGTTTATCCACGCATTAATTTAGTCTTATCGGCTCCCCTTGTCGATTTGTAGGGGTATTTTTGGTGTTCAACAGAATCGGGGTGACATCTCTTACTGTTCAGGATTACCTAGGTAAATCACCATATTTTCTTATATTCAAAATCTACACATTCTTACACTGATACAGAGGGCTTTGTGTGTGCACAGCTGTGGGTGCAATACTCTCTGCCACCGATTCAGTTTGCACACTACAGGTACGTGTTGGAGAGTCAGTTTTGACAGGGCTTTATTACACTAATAAAATATTTACTAATATGAAGATAATCTGATATTATAGGTTCTCAATCAAGATGAGACACCCTTCCTTTACAGTATTGTGTTTGGGGAAGGAGTTGTGAATGATGCAACATCCATCGTGCTCTATAACGCTGTACAGTCAATTGACTTAAAAAAGATTGGTGGCCTTACGGCTTTAAAGCTGCTCGGAACCTTCCTCTACCTATTCTTCACTAGTACAGCTCTCGGTATCGCGGTAAGTTATGGTTGGTTTCCATGTTAGTTATTTGCACGATCATTCAGAGAATCATCAAGAGCAATGTATTTTTTCAGACAAGTTCCAAATGTTTGATGCATTGAGATATCAGCTTGTACTTGTATAAGACACCAGACAACCATGCCCAGTTTTGCCCTCATGCAATTGAATTGGAATGTGACTCTAAAGGCTTCACTAGAAAACTTCCCAATGAATTATCTGTGTTGAGATCATACTGTCTGATTTACTATCAAGCTGGCATTAGACTCGCAATGGAAAATTACGAAAAGTGTTCAATTAGCTAGCTCATATTGTTTGAGTCTCCTAATAAATACATTATCCTGGCTCAAATTTTGTAATTATTTCAGGCCGGACTTTTGAGTGCTTTCATCATAAAGACACTTTACTTTGGAAGGTAAACTAAATTTTCATGACTTATTTCTGACTCCAGCATCAAGGTTATAATTCTCTGTACTCTAGATTTCTTGCACTGAAGTTTCTAGACATCACAAACATATTGCTGTTTTGCTTCAATTCTGGGTATTTCTGTGAGTTCTCTAGTCCATGTATTGGCCCGGTCTTAACAGGATCATCTAATTTTGTGAAAGAGGTTCTGATTGTGGACTAATGATATTACTGGTATTTGACCAACAGGCATTCCACAGATCGGGAAGTCGCGTTGATGATGCTAATGGCTTATTTGTCATACATGTTGGCTGAGGTAAATATATCCTTTTAAATCTGACAACTTTCTTTTATGTAAATCAAACTGTGAAGAAAAACTCGAAGCCTTACTGGCTTTGAGCCTATCGTTGGCTTCTCAACTCTATGATTCTGATGCTTTCATTTCAAGAAGATCTCAAGTCTAGCTTCTCAATTGCATTCCATCCTACTCGCCTGAATTATCCAGAAACCTGCTAACCCCATACTTCAGCAATTGTCATGAGCATGTGATATTTCTTACTGGGGAAATTGTCATCAATTCAGAGACCAATATATGACCGGCCTTAGCGAAATTGAATTGACATTGTGGTGTATTGCTTCTGGTACTTGTCCATACTGATCGTTGCTCTGCAGCTTATGGATCTCAGTGGGATATTAACAGTTTTCTTCTGTGGAATCGTCATGTCCCACTACACATGGCATAATGTCACAGAAAGTTCACGGATAACAACCAAGTATGCATCGCCTTTGATTCACCTTGTTTTTCCTATTGAGGTTTAGCAACTCACGTGTCTGATTAGATGAACAATGAGTTCTGACTGGATCCTTATTGTTCATATGGCTCGATCATTTCAGGCATGCATTTGCAACAATCTCATTCATTTCTGAAACTTTCATATTCTTATACGTTGGGATGGATGCCTTGGACATTGATAAATGGGAAAGCAGCGGGGCAAGGTACCTTCCTCCTTCATATAAGTATGCAGATCCATGGTTGAAAACCTGGACATGGGTCTCCAAAGAGAGAGTGCTGGGTGGCTTGATCATATATGGTAGTAGAAGATAAATAGAGAATAAATGTATATTTTCTCTTTTGCATTTATTTTAATCATACTTAGTGCAAAGATAACCCTAGTTGAGTGAGTTCCTTCTGGTAGGCTGCATATACTAATGTGTGTTTTTCAAGAGAATCTGCGAATGCAAGCTATCATGAATCGCTCTAGTAGACCAAGCCAATAACATTTCAAGAACACACAACTGACCCTGTTAAAGAAAATAAACCCCATACGTGTCCTCCCTGTGCTGTTATTGGTTCTGTTTGCTGTGTGGTCTGTAGACTGAATCTTTACTAATATTTCTCCTGACAATGATTTTGAGACTGCTCCAACGGTGTATGATTTGAACAATATGTCGGTTCTGCAATTCAATGACAAGAGATCTGTTGATGTCGTAATGTGCGAAGTGCTGTCCTAACTTGCTTCATGTGCTTTTGATTCAGTGCAGGAACTTCGATTGCCGTCAGTTCAACTTTGTTTGCACTTGTATTGGTTGGAAGGGCTGCATTTGTGTTTCCTATTTCAAACATCAGGAATTGCTTTAAAAGAGATGGAACAAAAATCGAGTTTCGCCAACAGGTGCTAACTGCTATCTTCTGGCATTTGAGATCAATCCCATCCTCTTGCTCAGGTTTTATCACATTATTAACCATTCAAATTTTTAGTTCATTATATGGTGGGCAGGTTTGATGCGAGGTGCGGTTACGATTGCGTTGTCTTATAGTGAGGTAACTAGCTTTTCCTACCATGAGTTACGATTCTCTTCTTGCAGCCATTGTCAATTTGCTGATCAATTCAACCTATGCAATTTTCACGCAGTTTGCATTGTCGTCGGATTCGTCATCACAAGATAGTTTGATGATCACTTCCACCATAATAGTTGTTCTATTTAGTACAGTGGTAAGTTGCCTCTTCACTGATCTCCATAGTTTTCCTTCATGCATATCGAACCAAGATTGTCATGTTGCTCGCAAAACGGTATGGCAAAGCTATTAATCCTTTGACATTGGATGAAGAAAGTAAAATGCAATGAGGATGATCCATCTTCTTCTAAGATTTTCTCCGTATCATGAATCACTTGTATTTGGCGGCACTATTGATTGCATTTCCTTTTGGAGATTATGGACACTTCAACTTTTTGGACAGGTGTTCGGTTCCATAACGAAGCCTCTAATAGAAGCACTGTTGTTACGGCACTCAAGACCGATGATTTCTGATGCCTCTGATCTCCCGAGCCTAGAGGACTTGAGATTCCTGTTCATTGAAAACGGTGACCAGAGCGAACAGGGAAGCAGTCAGAGAAAGAGAAGCTTGAGGTTGCTTATGACGAACCCAGGCATTAGCGTCCATTACCTGTGGAGGAAATTTGATGACAGGTTCATGAGGCCAGTCTTCGGTGGAAGGGGTTTTGTTCCATTCGTTCCTGGATCACCAACTGGCGAGGCAGAAGAAAGTCAAGAGAACTCCTAAATTAGATGGTGAGTGCAATTGATTTTCCTTTTATTTTGTCCATGGAGTCATTAATATTATTTATAGAGGATCAATAAATGTACAAGGAAGCTCGAGATTGGCTGTAAAGAGTAGGGAATACACTTTTTCCCAATTTTGTATGTTTTCTACACCTTGTTTTTCAATTTCCTGAAAAGGATTAAGTGACAAACGAGAGGGAAGAAGGTTATCGTTGTAAAATATTCACTGTGGAGTTCTTTATGAGTTCCTTTCGCTGTCTGCTTACGTAGTAAGTTTTGGGCTAAGATTGTCCCCAAGTAAAGAAAAGAATATGTCCCACAAGCAGAATAATTTTTACCTTGAAACTCAACTTCAAACGTTTCACATCTCTTTTTTCCGCCGTTTCAAACTCTTATATCAAACACCGAACTCGACGTCTTTGAAGAAAAGTACCTGAGATGGATCGTAGAGAAGACCAATTCCAATTGCTGACCATATGCCAAAAGCTATTCAATGTCATCATGAATTGGCTAGCATCGCAGACTCACAAGACCATCACCTTAGGCGATCCTAGGCTCAGCAATGGATTAGCCGAAACACCCAACTCTGTCGAATCACAGGGCAGTTCCAATGCTGCTGCAGAACGAAAGTTGGATCCTTCATCTCAAAATCTTTCAGATCAAGGTTTGAGTTTCAGAAAGGCAAACTTTGATGGCACGGTGGCTCCAAATGAGCATGACGAGCTTCCACCTGTAAACAGCATCAGCGACATTGTTAACAATGAGGAGCAAGTACATTCATGCTATGACGATCCTGGCAAAAAAGAGCAGCAAAATCCAATCCCCGAAGTTCAGTCTCAGGAAAAGGGTTTGAGGAAGACGGTTAGCTTTGATCACAAGGTAGAGACAATTGAATGGAGGAAGAGAAAATTGAAAAAGATCAGATCAACTGAGAGGACGCCCTCAGTGGAGCGCAACGATGATGAGATAATCAAGCCGATTCTGAAGATATGTTCTGGCCTGGATGCAACATCGGATCCCAGTACCCAACAGCCAGATGAAGCCAAGACATCATGAGTATTTAGGGTAAGAGGAAAAACGGATTCATACACAGCAGTTTCTCTTTCTTCTCTTTCTATTGGCTCCAACACAAGCTGTATTAAACAAGTTTATTTAGGATATATTACAACCAAAGCATAAGGATCGGCCTTTGCATGTACATTTCAACTCAGATTGTCTCAGTGATGTGGTCCATTGGCGAAATGAAGTAAGAACTTTTACGATGTTATTCTTGAAGGGATAGTTTATTGGTATAATACAGTTAAACTGAATCAATCAAAAGTTTGGTACAAGTAGAAATTCAAGAACTTCCTGTGCAAACTGATAGGTCTGATAGTGGTGATTGTTTGTCAGCTAATGTTCACAAATGATGTCCAACTCAGGAAACTGCTGTCCTCTCACAACATATTCATTGACGTGGGCACACAGACAGATTACATTATGCTTTGGGAGAATATATTATAAGTTGGTCGTGCTCAGGAATTTAGCCTCCTATGTTGGACACAAGCAAGCATTTGCCCTCTCTGGGATTTATTCCATTGATATAGATGAAGTACTAAGTTAAAGGGAGCAAGAATTTTCTTTCTCATCAAGCATTCACTTTTTCCTATTGAAGAACCTAAATAAAATAGAAAATTGAACAGATCAAATAAAGAAGATACGTTAGTATAGCCGCCAACCTCCTCTTCTTTCCCTCTCTCTCTTCACACAACCTTATTTTTCAACCTTTATGGAGGGGAGGGTTTGAGCAAGATCACTCATTCCCCTTCCTTTTTCTTTGGCTGATTCGGTTCCCCATTTTATTTTTCTTGCTTTCCTCCCGTTTCTCTTTCGATCTAGCATAGATCAAGGAGCTTCTCTCTTGTTTCGGGGAGGAATCTATCTTCATCTAGTCTAGATTTAGGGATTTTTGCATGCATGTTTTTGGGGTTTTGCTTCCCTCGAGTTTTATTGATATACAAATCCAGTTTTAATCAACCATTAAATTTGTGCTCTTCGACCTTTTACTCTAGACGGCAATGGTGTTGGGATGGCCGAACCTAAGTGAGGGCAAAGCCACACCAACATATGTGATTTTCGGTGTGCACTCATTACTAAAGATGGATTCAGTGATTAGTTGTTGATTTTGGTTTGAAAAAGTCACGGATATACTTTTTCAACGTATGGACCCCTAATCTTGTTCCGATGAGTTATCTTGTTATTTAGAACTTGTTTTGCTTCGAAACTATGTGGGGTTTGCCTTAATTTTCAGTTGAATTGCATTGCTTCTTTATGGTATTTTTGCAAAAATGAATGAAGTGTTGCTTTTATTATAAAAAAAAAGTTAGAGAAGATATGTTGAAAAATTGTAAAGAAGATATGTTCTGTGTGGGGGTGGCTAGTGAAGACCCATAAAAACATGTCCAGATTCAATGCATTTTTCAAAATATTCTCCCTAATAAAATATGGAAAGCATGAGGAATCAGTGCCAAAGAAAGACTAATCAGACTGGCTACCACGACACTATATTCTAAACCAAGGGAACTGGATTGATTTGTGGTTGAGTACAGTACCGTAAGGCGTGTCAGCCAGCTGTGGGAATTTCACCCACCCTTACTCACCCCAGGCACGGGAGGCTATTATACTTGCTTACCCAATGGTAGCCAAAATCGAAATTCTGACGTGGTGTCTATCTTCATCACCGTAAGGTCCTCTAATTCCCTGTCTATCTTTATTTTTCCGATAGAGAGGGAATAAGAGGATAGTATGGGGTCTCTTACCCAGGGCGATTCTCCCGCCTGTTTCCCCCATGAGCCTTTTAAAGACCCGCTCAGGTCTAAGGGGGTGGCTGGTGAAGACCCATAAAAACATGTCCAGATTCAATGCATTTTTCAAAATATTCTCCCTGATAAAATATGTAAAGCATGCGGAATCACTACCGAAGAAAGACTGATCAGAATGAACCCGCTTTTGCTTAAAAAAAACATAAAACCAACTTTCATGGAACCTTTCGGTGAAGTTGATGGTGGTTCTTCCGAAACCTGAAACTTGAAGATATCTATGTAGAGATCCGGTTTGGAGAACAAATTCCGCTCCTGTCTGGTAGGAAAGGAAAACAGAGAATGGCGAATCCTATACTGTATTGCATGAGGAGACCCTTGCCGTGGAATATCTAAAAAGGAAACCAACTTGTGCATGTATTTATTTTTCCTTTTCCGTTGAAAATTTCACATAAGGCATCGACAACAAATTAATTCTCAATCGATGTGACGACCTGTTTTGCAAATATAATGGTCATTATCTAGCTAGAGTGTCTTTGGACCGCTCAACTAGGAGGTGTTAAAAGAAGAAGAGTAATCTCAGGATTTGATAGATTAAGACTAGTATATTAGGCATGTCTACCCCACGGAAAAAGAATAATGATCAATGGATTATTTATGTATATATTTCCTTTTATTTTTGTAAGCGATAGAAACAAAAAATAATCTCCAAACCAATCACTTATGGTAGGTTATAAGTGAGACATATTCAATGTATTCTAATAAGCCGTGAGTACTAATTCCCGTGGCAATATAAATGAGAAAATGGGCTCAAATAGACTATTGTCCAGAGATGCAAAATGCTATTGAGATTGACAGAGAATATACAAATGTTTGCCCCAAAACCAAAGCTGACCTGCCCATGGAATAAAGAAAGAAAAATGCAGAATCAAACGGATGCTCCTAAATCCTGATCAAAGCAAAATCAGATTTGTATTTTGCTTTATTGCCTAAGGGCTAATCCCTTCATTTTGCCCAAGAAGATTCCTTTCCAGGCGACTGAAAAATCCCAAGAAAGCCAAGTCAAAAGGGTAGAAGTGATGGGAGCCGTTCAGTCATCTCCACTAGCTCTCACCACGGCTGACGCATGCTTTATCCCCGTGGCGTCCGCTCTTCTTCCTCCTCGCTCATCGTCCCACGTAGCCAAACCCAGATCGAACTCTTCCCTTTCCGGCCGGATTCGGAGAGTTGATGAGATCCTAGAGCCGCCCGTCTCGAAATTCACGAGCCCCGTCGCCCAAAATCCGATCTTTCCGCGGTGTCTGCCGTTGAAGTGCGTGAGGTCCGAGATGGAGGCCAAGAACGATGAGGCCGCGGGAAAACCCACGTTGGGTTTCGTCGAAACTGATCAGGGATTGGTTGATCGGATGGTTTATGATGCTCTGGTTTGGAGTTCTCTTCACGGGCTCGTCGTTGGCGACAGGAATGTTAAGGTCTGTGCCCCCGTAAATATGAGAAGTTGGCATTTTTTTGAAGTGCTTGTGATGAAGGCGGTTTTGGAGTTCTCTTCTGGTATAAAATTGTTGAATTGTTTCGCAAAGTTGATAAATTTTTGGCATCTGGGATACTAACGCTGTTAGCTTTATCGGAAAAGTGGATGTTTCCGGGTTGATGATTGTAAAGATGCTTTTTTTCCCTCTGCTGAAATAAAAGAGAATATTCGACTTTCTGATGTGCTGTTTATGGAGTTTCCTGTTGAATTTGATCTGGGTTGTTTAATTCTACTGTTTGATTGATAATGGTATGTATGCATATGTGTTGCAGAGATCAGGAAAAGTACCTGGTGTCGGTCTGATGCATGCTCCGTTTGCTTTGTTGCCCATCTCATTCCCGGAGAGTCAGTTTAGAGAGGCTTGCGAATTAGCTCCTATTTTCAATGAGCTTGTCGATCGTGTGAGTTTGGATGGAAAGTTTTTACAAGATTCATTATCCAGGTATTTATTCTGCTTTATCTATATGTCTGCAGCATGTAGTTTTTTTTTTCTTTTGGTCGAATACGGCATGTAGTTTATGCTATAAGTATATAGTGTCCAATTCAACAAGATTAAGACCATTGTTTCATGTGAATTCTTAGGTCTGATTCAATTCTCACTCTGCTTTGGCTTGTATCATATGCTCTTGGTTGTTTCTTAGCTGATGACGAATTCAACTCCTTTTAGCTCTTCTATTTTTCTCATAACCTAGTATTTTGGATATTATGAGCCCTTCTGCCTTCCTAGCAATCAATGGTTATTTTGTAGTCCGGTTTTTAGTTGTCGCATTGGTGAAGCAAGTCCGAACTTACTGTTGAATTACATGATGTAACTTCTTCTCATTGCAGAACAAAAAAGGTGGATGCTTTCACCTCTCGACTCTTAGATATCCATTCCAAGATGATGGAAATTAATAAAAAAGATGTAAGTTCATAAATTTAGAATTTTGTGAAAGCTTTACCTTAAGTTTGGTTGCAATAGTGTATTAAAATTGGCTTTTCAAGTTCATGTCACTTTGATTGGCTGCTTTCCTTGTCTGAAAGAAATATATGCTGATTGCTGACTATGATTAGTGTGCTAAACCCCATAATTTTGCTCTCTCAATTCTCCAAAGGAGATACGACTGGGTTTGCATCGATCAGATTATATGCTTGATGAACAAACGAAGTTACTGCTTCAGATAGAACTGAACACCATATCATCCTCATTTCCGGGTCTTGGCTGTCTTGTTAGTGAGCTCCACAGGTTAGGTTGGTCATATATACTGACTCTTACATTCCCTATGATTTCTCTAAGCCCATACGCACCTGTTCACATGCACGGTCAAAGATAGTCACAGAAAACCAAAAGCTTGATCTTAACGTCAGGTGGCAATGACACAGGTCCTTGCTCAGCCATTATGGTGAAACTCTTGGGTTAGATCCCAGGAGGATCCCTACCAATGCTGCTGTGAGTCATTATGCAGAGGCCTTGGCCAAAGCTTGGATCGAGTTCAATAACCCGAAGTAAGAATTGCAAAGTAATTATGGTCGTCTTCTTTTCTTTTTTTTATTCATAGGTCTGCATATGTGGAGTATAGTTCATTAAGACCTGATTACAATTGATTACTTTTAACAGGGCCACTGTTCTGGTTGTGGTTCAGACAGAGGAACAAAATATGTACGACCAGCACTGGCTTAGCTCTGTCTTGAGGGAAGGATATCCTTCTATATACTAGTGATTGTTTTGAGATATCAGAAGGGTAGGTTATATCTGTGATTATCTCTCTTTGTCTCTCTTAAATCATTTCTTGGATTCTACATCTATCTGCTATGATGCTCTGTGTCCAAAAATCTGCTTTCCAAACTATAAAGTTCTCTATTTCTGTCCATCAGTCTCTTCATGTCCATAATTTGCTTTGGGTGCTTCCTTAATTATATAACACACATAATGTGAGGTCTATTCGGAAGACCTTAGCAGAAATTGATGCAGAGGGGGAACTTCAGCCTGATGGGACGTTACTTGTGTATGTAGTTGCTCACGTCTCTAGTTTGTCTTGTTGAACTTTGGCTTTACATGCACGTTTCACTTAAGTAATGAAGCTTTGCTATTGCAGAGGTGGAGTCCCTGTAGCAGTTATTTATTTTAGAGCTGGGTATACCCCAAATGATTATCCTTCAGAATCGGTACCTCCTTAAGCCTTATCCTAATAATTAGCTAATAGCAACTAAGAGAAGATTGTCTTCCTTGAAATATTGACTGTAGTTGTGATTAATTTTCAGAAAATTTCTCCTTCCATTTTATCTTTACCGGATACTTTCTTTATAGATATGTTTTATTACCATACTAGTGAAAATCCCGCGTTTGAGGCAGGTTTTATTCTTCTTATAAAATATTTCTGTGTCAGCATTTCTTACAATGTTATAATGACTGCATCCTTACTCTATTTTTCATAAACATTTACTTTTATATGTCATGATGATTGAATAGAACAATTATTAGTATCATCATGATGAATTATGCAAGTCGATTATTTCTGTTAGATTCATGATTATAATATACTTCTCTATTTCCTGCAAATTTTGATTGTTAGGATTCCCTCATTACTATATCATAATTCTATGAGACTGGCCACAATGAACAATACTTGATAATGTACATATGAACATTAGTAAGCCAAGCTTGGCTAAACAATTGACTTCATGTTCAAAACATATAGGATTATGCAATGTAAAAGAATACTGAACAATGTAATCATGACATTTCCTCCAAATAACCAAGTTTGTCCGATTGGTTATGGCAAAAGTGGACTTTGTTCCAGAAAATATCATCAACTTAAAACAATTTCTTGGGTGGAATGCAAATAAATAATTATCCACAAAATAAGTAAACATAGGGAATGGAAAGAAACCAATAAAAGGAAATACGAAATCCATTCTTCACACAACCTCAAGAAGTTGACAGGTGTCGAATTAGTGCCACTTGAAAACCCTATATTATAAAATAGCAAGAAGTGCAGAAATCTTAAGCCCTGGGTCAATGCTTGAAAGGTGTGACTTAAGTTTTGTTTCTTGCTGTATTGTAGGAATGGAGAGCAAGGCTACTTATGGAAGAGTCATCTGCAATTAAATGCCCGTCAATATCTTATCATTTAGCCGGCACGAAAAAGATTCAGCAAGAACTTGCAAAACCTAATGTGCTTGAAAGGTGATATATTCTGTTCAACAGATCACATTTCTTTATCCTCTGTGCTTTATATGGAATCATATCGTTCCTGGAAAAACTCCTGAAGCACACATGTATATAGATGTGCGCTATGCATACAACAATAGCTAATATGATGATGTTTAGTTGAATTTGAAGCTTAGATGTAATCAATGGCACCCAGGACTGCAAATTAAGGACTACTTTTAATACCAAATGGCCATTTTAGCTCCTTTCGTATGTCTTACTGAACAGTCTCGATAACATATCAATGGGAACATTAGAAGTACTCTTATCTCCTACATGTTTGATCACTTATGAGACTCCATTTGTGCATATATCAGATTCCTTGAGAACAAAGAAGACATTGCCAAGATCCGGAAATGCTTTGCAGGTTTATGGAGCTTAGAAGACCCTCATATTGTTGGTAAAGCAATTGAAAGTCCCGAGCTATTTGTCATGAAGCCCCAGAGGGAAGGGGGAGGTAATTATCTCTCACCTTGATTATATTATTCAAGGATTGCTTTGTTATAAGCCGTGCTATCTTCTTTCTAAAATGAAGTCATTTCTCTCTTTAGGGAACAACATCTATGGCGACGATGTGAGAGAAACCCTATTAAGGCTGCAACGTGAAGGGAGTGAGGAGGATGCTGCCTATATCCTTATGCAAAGAATTTTTCCATCCATTTCTCCCACAACTCTCATTCGTGATGGCATTTGTTATAAAGATCACGCCATGTCAGAACTTGGGGTATATAGTGCTTATTTGAGGTAATTTTTTGATGTCACTCCATCTCTCATTAGTTTGATGGATGTGATCTCTGATTAATTAAAATCAATGACTTGGAATTTAGTCTTTGCAGTTGGAGTCGGATGGCAAAATCTTATAACCAAAGCTTCTTTTCTTTTTATTTTATTCATGCCTTCTATAGCACCGTTGTTTGCATGTTTTAGCACTAGTGAATTCAGTGACAATGTTTCTAAATGCATTTGATGTGCTCATGGTAATCTGAGATTCATCTTACCCAGGAACAAAGAGAATGTCATCGTAAATGAACAGTGTGGTTATTTAATGAGAACAAAGATATCGTCATCAAATGAAGGTGGAGTCGCTGCTGGATTTGCAGTTCTGGATAGCTTATATTTGACTTGAGAATTGAGGCGCTTGGATTTCAGCTGTATTCTCTTGTTGGACTCCTCATTCTGATATCTAACGGGGATTGATGCATGCTCACAAGACCTCTGAACAAGTTCTGATACCCCGTTGGATTTGGAAACTTTGCGAGTCGATAAAGTTAAATTCCAATTGAAGATTTTTGAATCGAGGAAGAAATCGAGGGGATTAAGGGGATTAAACGTCTTCCAGTTTGTTGGCAAAAGTCGGTGCAAGTCATTGAAGACAATACGTTACATCTGATCTAATGTATTTTCATTTGACATTACATAATAATCTGAAAAGTTCTCAGTGGGTTGTTGATTTTTTAAACTTTTGAGAAGTGGTAGTTCCAAGTCATTTTGAATTTTCTCTGAACTGTTTGAACCCTATTATGGGTAGACTCTGAGCTAAATTGGCCCATTCTGGAACCAGGAACTCGACCAGACGCTCTGGGTCCTAGATTGTGAAATCTATGGAAACTGCCCAGGATCGGGCTATTCTTTTTACTCACCCCTAATATACATGACCAGGAGCAATACGTAGTTGCTCGACTTACAAAATATGCACTAAGTTCTTCACAGCCTGCAATGAGAGGCATGTCTTGTAAGTTCTATTGTCATTCTCTTAGGAAAAAAAGGCTACAGGAAGGGTGACAATGAACTTAGAGAGTAGTGATACATGGACATTCACTCGATTTATGCCGAGTCCGAGAACGGTTTTTAAGTACAAGCTCGTTCACGGAATAAGAAGGCAAGCAATTTGAGAACGAGCCGTGTTCTTCATCCTTGCTAGGACGATCACGAGTATACTCCTGCTAGCGTTCCATCTTCCCGTGTGGACTCGTCTTTCTCCGGTCCCGGCAAGTCATTACAGCCCTCTTTCTTTCCTATTTTGCTATTTCCGACTCAGACATCGTAATTTTCTGCTTCTTTTTGCGCATGCTCGAAGACAAGCGTCGTGGTGCTAGCTTCCGCGTTCAACCTGTAAAGCGGCGATGAGGTCGCAATTAAAATGGCCGCTTGTAAGTAGCGAAAGAGAAAAGAAAAGGATGGTTGATGGTATTTCTCAACCACTGCCAGTTAAATAAATGCATCGCGTTAATCTCCCTCTTCTATCATATTTACCATGATCACAAACCCGAAAATACAAAGGAGAGAGGTCACACATGGCTTTTATGCTAACAATATTGAATTTTTCATAAATAAATAAAAAATTATTAAATCGGATTACAATCGGCCAGATCAAATTGGATATAATCCAATTCTTAGCAGCAATCATCCTCTTCTCCTGCATTATCATCCGAGTCAGCGAATCCATCGAAAAAAGCATCGAGGTACCATGGGCAACGTTCATTCCATTCGCCCTTCCTTGCACAAGCTCGCCATTTCTGATCTTCGATCATCTCCGATGAAAGGCCCCACTCGTGTAATTCTTCCTCGGTGTGATGGATTGCAAGGCTGTACTCTCCGCCTTCCCCCAACTGCATCACGCGGAACTCACAATTCCCTGGATTGTTGAGCTGCTCGAATTGCTCGACCGTCCACTTAAACCATTTCATGAGGAAGACACGCGATGTCAATCCATGAGATACGATGATGAGATTCAGATCATGAGAAGGATTAGTGTGAAGCCTGTTCATATCGATGTCTCTCCATAATGATTCCATAAAACCTGCACAATTGACATACTTCTTAAGTGCAGTTCTGCAGTATTATAAGCACGGTAAAAGGACCACAACTTTATGCAAACAAGACTTCATGGAGCTCATCTGGCTGGCTGTCCCTCTTGGGGCAGAACATCTTCTAAAGAGCACTCTACATCACACTAAAAAATAAAAATAAATGAAAGCTGCATATTCACATGTCAGGCTTACCTTACCTGTCTGATAATCATAGAACAACCAATGACCGCAACCTAATGTTAGAATACTAGCTGGGTCAAGATGCTTTGGCCATCTTATCACCTTAGCAGTCGATGTTACTCTTCTTTCTCATCTTCTATAGCGATTAAATTCAAATTTCTGTTAAACATTTATGTCACCATACCAAACATTGTGTTGGTAAAGCACGCTGTCAACATAAAAGCATAGATATGCTTATGAGGTAACCGAGAAATCTGAAGGCCAGTCACCAAGATACTTTCGCCCTAAAAATTCTACTTCAGCTTTACTCATGAACCATAATACTTGGTATGGCCTGAAAGACATGAAGCGAGACGGGTTCCATGCTATGTGCAGAGATTTTGCATCGATGATGAGCTATATCCTCAACTGCAGTAATCCCAAAGCTGGGTGACCATATGTTTGCATTCTCTGTTCTGCACACTCAGGAAGCTATTCGAGCTCTTCGAATTGCAAATTACACCATCCAGAGGATCAGACAAAAAACAAAACTTTGAAGATTGGCTGGTGAAACCAGCAGCAAACAGATCACAAGCATCTCCCTCTCTCCCTCTCTCTCTCTCTCTCTATTCTGCACACTCAGGAAGCTATTCAAGTTCTTGGAATTGCAAATTACACCATCCAGAGGATCAGACAGAATACAAGACTTTGTAGATTGGCTGGTGAAACCAACATCAAACAGAGCACAAGCATCTCTCTCTCTCTCTCTCTCTCTCTCTCTCTATTCTGCACACTCAGGAAGCTATTCGAGCTCTTGGAATTGCAAATTACACCATCCAGAGGATCAGACAAAAAACAAAACTTTGTAGATTGGCTGGTGAAACCAACAGCAAACAGAGCACAAGCATCTCTCTCTCTCTCTCTCTCTCTATTATCCATTCCCTCAAAAGAAGCTGGCCAGAAACCATTCAGGCAAGATCAAGAGAAGCCCTCAATGGGAACAGTTTCAGAGCATCCACTCCAAAAAATTCACGAGTCTCATCAAAAGTCAAGCTTTCAACAATCCAAATTCGGCCCATCACGAAATTCTAACCTCTCGTTTTCTCTTCCCATTATAAAGCCCGCTCAGTCGGCTAATTCAGCAAATTGAGCAAGAGCATACTCAAGCAAACACGACAAACAGCAAACTTCTTTGACCAATAACAAGAACACATGATCAAGCAGGCAAGACATCGGTACGCCATCCACACAAAAGTTCATTCCTTGAGTTCATTTCTCGTGTGAACACTCTCAGACCAGCAACGAAGCAAAGCCGACATCGATGACCGACTCAACACGCAGCGTTCACATGAAATTGCATTGATCGAAAACGTAAGGATGAAAAGAAAAAAACTCACTCGAAACGCGATCGAACACATCGGCCGCCGATTCCCCTTCCGGGAACCGGTAGAAGAACCGGCCGAACCGCTCCCTGGTCTCCTTCACCGCCTTCATCCTCTCCACCACCTGGAAGTTCCCGAAGTCCTGCTCCCTGATCCGGCACTCCTCCCGCGCCCCGATCACCCGCCCCCGCCCGAACGACCGCCCGATCTCCCGCAGCGTCGACCGCGTCCGCTCGTACGGCGACGCGTAGAAGTAGACGCGCCACTCCCCCGCCGCCGGCGACCAGGGCCCGGAGCCGGTCGCCGGCGGCGCGGGCCTGCTCGGCCCCGAGCGGGGTGAGGGGGATCTTGTGGTCCGGGGTGGTGGCGTACGCCGACTGCGAGAGGTTGCCCTCCGACTCGCCGTGGCGGAGGAGGATGATGCGCTTCGGGAGCAGCGCGCCGTGCTGCTGCGGGTGCCCCATTTTCCGGCGGCCGCCTCTTCTCCTCCCTTCCTTCCTTTCTTCTTCTTCTTCTTCGATCTCTTCTGCGTGTCGAACTTTTCCCGTGCGAATCTGTGCTGCGCTCGTTGGCTTCTTGTCGTGTCGTTTTTGACTTTTAATATATAGACAATGGAGAGATTCCAGCTTCTTCTGCCTTCACATTGCGTCGACAGGTTACGTAGATTGAGATTTCCATCGGTCGTGGTGGTGACAGCTCCCGTTTTTGGAACACATCCGGTCGCCCGAATTAAATATTCAGCCATGAAATTCAGGATGATTTCACCAAATTCGTATCGAAAGCGTACACCATATCCTTGTTGACTCTGACGTGCTATTGGATAAACTTGTTGAAAACGGAGAGGGGGGATTTTGGTTTCCTGTGCTAGTGCCCCTTTCCGAATTTGGTTCCCTTTGCTTTTCTTAGATTATCCGTGTTCGAATAGAAAACGCTTAAATAGAATACAAACGCTCGGTCCTGTCCCACACATTAAATAAATGTTTCAAGCCTAGGACTGGTCCATCCAACTGCCGTGTCCATCATATGAAACCAATGCAGTGCCCTAAGCCCCTAATGCCAGGATTTCGTGCCGCCATCCTAGAATCAACAGCCACCCTGGACTGGTCCATCCTATCACATGGTAATTCGAGCTAAGATTTCATATTCTGATGAATATCGGCATGCATCTTTATATATTAGGGCCGATACGGACAAAATTGACTACAAGATCATCTCATAACACGAGCATGCGTTATTCGGGCATCGACCATGCACTGTCACAGCACTTGACAAACGATGTGTGCACATATTAACAAAAACAGAAAAGTGTGCACGCTGCGTGTGGAGTCCAGGAAATCCAAAACTATAGTTAGGCCACCGTCGAAGTCGCGTCCGGTCTCGAGCATCGGACACCACTTCTCTGCCTAAGCTCCTTGCTTGCTCTTTTGCTCTTCAAACTTATCAATTGCCGTCTGGAGCTCATCTGAACCACCAACAGCTCTCATTGTGTAGAAATACACTCCAAACACAAATGCTGTCAGACCACCCGCGACGACCAGGTTCTTCGTCTTGGGAGCAAGGCTCCTGAATGCAGATGGCCCTGCCATCTGCACGTCATGATCATAATTACCTCATCTTAAATTTGGTGTAGACATGTGTACAAAACAAACATAAAATTCTTGCATATATCAGATCCTGTACATCGTTATATCCAGGAATCAGGGCGAGAGACAAACATGCATGTAACAACATATTTTGGTATAAAAAGAATTAGTATTGAGGGAATTGCTGTATAGAATAACAGTGAATCCCCACGGGAATAGGATGTAAGTGAACTGAGTTGAACCAATCTAGATTTAAGCTCAAGTTGTCAATTCAGATACTCAGCATGCAAAAATCAATCAGAACTGAATCGACTATATACTTGGGCTCAATTGCACCACTGTTATGTTCAAATAGAAGCACCATAAAATTCAAACGACCCAATGAAATATGTAACTGACCTGATGCCATCAACCCCAAAAAAGCGAGAAACGGTCCAATGATCATCATGTAATAAGATTTCAGTAGAAGAAGCAGAAGAACATAGAAAACCAGTTCTGAGATCCACCAAAATAACTAGAAAATATCAATTTAAAGTTTGAAATCCAGATTCAGACTATAAAATCCAGGAATGGTGAAACATCTTCCGCAAGTTAACCAAGAAAAAAAGATGAAAATTACTCTAAAACTTCACATTAAACGAGTTATAAAATACTTCAACAGGTTCTCTCTTTAGAAATTACAGAACAAAAAAGAGCAATTATTATCTCATGTTAACTGGGGCATCAAAGTTCATACCCAAGGAGGAAAACTTTATATCTCAGCTGATTCTTTTTGCATCTGAAGCAGACAAACATACAAGTGCGGTCATAATGATAATATCATACTTCCTTCAGAACATTTCAAACCATCATGCGCAAGATTATCAAGCTCGCGAGCCACTGGGTACTCTGAGCTCGAGTCTAGAGGCTCATGTTCTGATGATTGATTAATGAGTAGAGCCCAAACACCCCCTAAGCGGCTCGACTCAGTCACAACTCTAACCCTCCCCACCCACCCACCCACCCACCCAAAATGGGCCAAACCCAAAAAGGCCACATCAGGAAGCATTCTTAAAATGCTGACATCGTCCTGCGACTACTCCTGTCACGATTAAACTCTTCCAGCTCCAAATAGAACAGAATCGATGGCTCACTTTGTTCACAGTAGATCCTAGATGACGAGCTACAACCAACCAAGTTCACGACACAACCCAACCGGCTACATCATCAACTATACCAACAATCTCCTGTCAAATCAAACTGAACAAAAAAGAAAAACAAGGTCCACACTCAGCATTTCTCGTTCTAACAGCGTCTCGGAGGACACCGCATCGCCCCCCTCCCCCCCGCGGGGGAATCCCAAAACACAAGCGAGGTATCACCGTAATCCACTCAAACACAAGGCGATCTCAGAGCATCTATGCATAGATGGGCACAGCACCCCGGGCGATGAACAGAAATCCATGAACGCACCGTAAATAAGAAAGCACAAAAGGGAAACGCAAGATCACTTGGCTCTATCCAACCCCACCTACCCAGTGCAAGAACCGAGGAACCCAGATTTCTAATGCCAAGGTTGGAGAGCCTTACCGTCTCCCGACGCAAGAAGGAGGAAGAGATTTTGCTGAAGCTGGAGTGAAACCCTAGCAAACTTGAAGGATTAAACTGAAAACCTGAAACGATAACGGAAACATATTGGCGGATTCTCTTCCCCCCCTTTACTGCTCCCTTTCGAGCCTTCCCGATGTCGATTGGGCCGAGAAAGTGGGCCGGACCGTGCTTCAGCTCTTCAATGGGATAGCCCATGTACCTGAGAATCCCTTCGTCCCCATCGATGTAGCAAATCGACGACCGAACGGGAACAGGGGCCGTGTTCAGATATCCAGGATCGTAAAGCTTGAGCCCCTCGTCGTCATTCTTTCCAGTTGTTATCTGTCGAATCGCCGGCAACAAGCGCGACATCCAAACGTCAGGCCATAACATCGACACGGAAGAACGCGCAGCAACTACTACGTCCTGAAGGCCTGTGCGAGCATGTCGAAAGAGAACTCGCGCGTTCAGGCGCGATCTGCCCGACCGAAACTCCAAATTCGCTCAAATCAGACACTCTCGGCTCGGAGCAACCTCATCTCGCAACCGATAAATCCACAAAAAAAAACATCAAACTCCGCCGCATCGCAAGCGCACCTTCTTCAAATCGGTGGCCTTAACGGTGCCCTCCTCCGAAACTGGCACCTCGTACCTCCGGCCGGTGCGCTCGTCGACGACGGCCAGCGAGCCGCCGAGGTTCCCGGGGGGCGGGACGAGGCCCTGGGCCGAGACGCAGCTCGGCTCGAGGATCGCCGCCGCCGCCGCCGCCGCTGGTGAGGTGGAGCGCTCATAGATTCACTAGCGATGCTCGGCCATGCCAAATTTAGCGAGGGCTTGCCTCACCGATGGCTGCGCAACCTTGCCCTTGCTTAGCTCACCACTGGTTGGCTGCCTTAGTCTGGCGGCCAGAACGAGGGAGGAGGGAAAAGAAAAAGATAAGATAATTAATTAAAAATTTTGAAAAAGAGTTTATTAATAAAATCATTAGTTGCTAATTGGCTAAATTTGGTCGGATAGATTGAATTAACACAATTACCAAAATGTTAGTTGATCAACAAAAACTAATTTAGGATTGAATTTGTATAATTATAATAGGTTTAGGATGTTTTTGGTAATTTTCTCATTTTTATTGGTAGGCTGCGGACTTTGGCCTTTTTCTTCTTCAGTGAAAGTTAATGAGCCAAGACCTAATGCGGAAGGAAAAGATGCTGCTAACTCTCTTGTCTGAGCTGTTGTCTTTTCGTCTTCTTCTTCTTCTTTGATTCGGCCATCACGTTTGATGGTTAGATCATTCGAGGTCGTTGTAAAGTGAACGGATTCGCGTTGGGCTAGAAGTGGAGACAAGTGTGAATTTGCACTGGATGATAATGCGCGCAGAAACCCTTCACACGTATCCATCGCAACTTCCTTGTTTTGCTTGTGTACTTGTTCATCTTCGACTGGGGTGCTCTAGTTAGTGGGACTTTATCCGACCCAAAAAATTCATGGCCATCGTGATTTTGGAGATCTCAGTTTCAGTTTCGCTCTCTCCTACCAACATTGTTCTTGATTTCTGTTGTGTATCGGGACTTGGAAAATTAGGTCTCGTGAAGCTTGTTCTTGTTTTCTTCCTTGTATTTTTCCGTTCACAACCGAGCAAAACTACAATGAAATTAAAATTAAGGAAAACAAAAAACACAGATTTACATGTAAAAAAAATGATCACTTCAAGTGTTAACTTGGATTTGAATAGTTGGAAATTCAAAATAGTAATTATTATCATTTTTTCAATTTGACTTGGCTCGCCAATGCTCTGACTCGGCATACATAGCATAAACGACGTCGCGAAACATGTTTTCCCCTATTTAGAACCCTAATTATTGTGCTTAGGGTTTGGGCCAGACTTGGACAGCGATCGCCAGCCGCTAGAGCTGGATGGTGGTCGTCGGCCATCAATACCTTCGTCCACAATAGTGCCCTTCTCGGACGTCTCCGCCTTTCCTATCACCCAGCCAGCTACTTCCACCGTCCGGCGAACGACGATGGTAACGGTACTCGTCATGGAGCTTCGATGTTTAAAAGGTGCTTGATGATGAATTATGTTATTCGATGTTTGAAAGGTGCTTGATGATGAATTATGTTATTCTTGGTTTAATGACGAGATGATAGTGGTGCTATTGTTAAATTTATTTTATTCTGAAATTGATATGGGATGTTGAAGTGTCTGGGTAGGTGTTGTTACCGGAAAGAAACCCCCACTTGGGCTGAGAAGAGAAAATGGAATCGGGCTGGAAATTGAGTGGGCTGTTTTAAAATTTTCGTGAGTCAATTGAGATTAATTCAAAGTGGGCCTTAGCGTAGCCCCTTTTTTAGTCCAACCTGGACCGATAGGGTCCAGGTCGGTTGAGTCGGGGTGGGTCTCTTGACCCGGTCCGATTTTCTTTCTTTCTCTCTCTCTCTTTTTTTATTTTTATTTTTATTTTTATTTTTTTTTTTTATAATAGTAAACTTCATACAAAATATTAATTAAAAAAACCACAGAAAACATAAAAAAATTCATAAAAATTCATAAAATTCCAAAAAATAAAAAATCTAATTCCTTGACTTTAAAATAAAAAATCTAATTCCAATCTTTAGTTTTTCTTTTCTTTTTAAGAAAAGAAAGCCTCTTGACTTTAAAATTGTGTTCAAAAATTGAACAAGCCCTTAGGGGCTCTACCTTAGGATTTCAATTGTCTTTAAAGACAATCGCCATTGGGTGCGCAATATATATATATATATTTTTTTTTTTTTGGTCGAAATTTTTGGTTGCGGAGTATTGATATATTGATTTTGATCTTTGTTGTCCCGTGCAATTTATTCAATACTTTCTTTAATTGCCGATTGTTATGTTAATGATTTTGCACCTACATGATTACCTCACATGTTAGTACATAGGTATAAAATTAATATAGATTGCTTAACATAAATCATTTTTTTAAATGAACAAGATTAAGTACCGAAATGACACTAATTATTTAATTAGTATAATCAAGTCCCCTATCCTAAATTATTTGTTATGTAGGAAGTGAAGTACACTCTTATATTTCACATGATTTCTAGCTGATCTTAATAAGTTGGTGGTGACTTCTTTTTAGACAATTTTCATATCGTCAATTTGAACATTCAACGTCGCCTAAGATATGGGTTTAGGAGAACCTGCGTCTAAATCATGGGCTGTGGGCCCCATCCTTTAAGTTATATCCCTAAATCTATGTCTTTTCCCCTTCCAGAGGAAAAGGTAGGTCGCAACATGTTGTCTCCGCTTGATCTTCACCATCGACATGAGAGAGAGAGAAAGAGATAGTGCGAGAGATGAGTCGAGTCAAGTGAGACTCTACCCACATATTTCAAACTCTGATTTGAAAATCATATAATTTTATTTGAATTCATGGTATCTTTAGACATTACCAAACATCGCATAGGATATTTCAATTTCTATATCTATCATAGATCTCATCCTACTCAGTAAAAATTGTTTGGACGATCAAACTTAACGTAGGCTCTTTTGAAATTAGTCATCACGCAATGGCTCGAGAGCAAACGCTTTGCATGGATAAATCGCATAATGTCGACGGCCGCTCCGGGGGCACGCTCAGCTGTGCTCGGGGCCACCGAAATCAACCCGCTCCCGATGCCCTCGCTGCGACATGTCGAGAAATGGGACCTCCCCAGACATCCGGTCTCATGCGCGACCAATTAAAAGGCGCCGCTCGGTGCACTCGGCCGCACCTGAAAACCACCTCCTAAACAAAATGCGCGTGCTTTCCATCCTCCCCACTCTCTTAGTTCATCGAGTTTGCAAATTCTCTGCCACAAGCCGAAACCTGATCAAATCGAAGTTCACCTTCGGACTCTCGTGCGTGTTAGATTTTTTTTATAATTATTTTATTTGTGCCTAGGTTGTTTGCACTTATCGTTTTTGCTGGCTATGGCGATGCGAATTTTGTTTCCGCTTTCGATTGTTCGATTGCTGTACAGAGGAAAGCTAGTGTTTTTGTTATGTTGTTGATTGCTTGATGGGTAGTATGTCCTGATGGAGTGTGATATGGTGTTCTTGAAAGTTTGGTTGAAGCGAGGTTAATGTTGATGTGGACATTGAGCCATATCAAGGAGGAGGTACTAGGGACCCGTTGTCTATTTCGACCAGCTCGATCACTCGAGCGCGGGCCAAGCAATTTAGGCAAGCTCGTGATTCGTGATCTTTGGTGTGGAGATGACCTTTGATCAAATCTTGAAGAATCTTGAAAATCTTGGCGCAATTTGATTATTTAGTCACCAAATATTTGACCAAATCAAGAAAAACTATCTTCTTGTTTATGCATATTTTAGAATATGACGCATTAGATTTCTAGGACTGGTTTTAAGGTTTGTATGACAGTTAGAAAGCCTATATTATGGACTTGCCGAATTTCTTTGGGAGATATATTTTATTTTGGAGGAAAAGAATCGAGAAGTTCTCTGTTACTATTCTTTTGAGACTTGACTTATAAGGTTCCTTGTGACGGTCGATTCGACTTATCGAGCGAGATAACAAATTTTTCACTCATGGCGTTTATAACATTGGTTGATTGACATGCGTTCGTCAACAGGCCACGTTCATACCGGGGTTGCCAATCACAGGTTCAATGGGAGGTCAAGGTTTGTAATTTGCACCATTCGGGCCTTCGTAGAACGATATTTCCACAACGATTCACATCAAATGTGATGACACGAGGGAACTCGATATTCCTTTATAATGCTTGCAGATGATTGGAGTTGTTGAGAGGATGGTAGTACTGGAGGAAAAAGGAGGATTCTCGTCATGGGGACCCTGATGCCAACTTTGTAGTTGGAGTTGCTTCATATATATCTACTTCTCTCGGCTGTATGAGCCGAGATTTGTGTAAAAAGTCACGGAGGTTCCATTTCTGTAGCAATCAGTTCTCCTTTGTAGGATTTTATCTATGGAATTGCGATGATACGATGAAAAGAGCATAACAGATATTTGGTATAAATGTATTGATCAAGAAAAGTAAAAAATACTCAAAATTCGTCTTTAAGAAAAAAAGCCACTCTCAATTAAATTTGAGTCAATTGTGATCTCAAGGTTAAGCTAGAAACTTTTACATATACGCTAAAAATCTTTTTTTAATTGGCTACTTATATATGGCTAAATGGTGTTGGTGAATTTTTGTGGAATTACGTTTTGGGTCAAGGAAATCAGAACATCATTTTAGTTAATCCAGTTTTAAATGATTATCCAAGCTTGGGACTGGCTAAGGCTTTGATTTACCTATTCTGTGGTGTAAATCTGAGATAATCTCTGGCTATATTTTGGAGACTTGTCCTCATGGTTCCTTACATGGAGAGCAATTGTCTTAGACTATAACTTCATATGACAAGACCTGGACTTTACTTCCTTGGAATATATGGAGAATTGGCAAATGAAATGGGATCTATTTTCTTCAACTTCTTTCTGGAAAATTATAGGGTTGCTACATTCTCCATATTGAAAGGATACAGAATAGAAAAAAGCTGAAACTTTTGTGCTGGAAGAGTGAATTCTACCTCGGTTTTTTTTTTTCGTATTGCCACAATGGAAATGCTAAGTAAAGACTTCTTTTTCAGATAGTTGGACAATGCTATGCAATTCAGTGGATACCTCCAGAGTTGTGAGTTCAAAACTTTTTATGATTGGTTCATATCCGTTTCAAGAATGTTTATATCCGAAATTTGGTGTTCAACTAGTGAAGGGGCTGCTATTTGTTGGAATTGTGTGAAGAGTATACGAGAAATTGATGTTCAGCAGGTGGAATGGAAGTTTTTATTTCTTGTGTTGCAAACCATTTTATTACTTTCTTTACATTATGATTAGAAATCTTATGGAAGCTAAACTACAAAACCGGTATTTCTCATGTCTTTGGCCTAGCAATGATGGGAAAGACCACTTAGTCTTCTGGTTAGATCTGAAAGCAAAGTCGAATAGTTTATATGTTGCATGGAAGGTGAAACATTTAAGGATTGAGGGAAAAATTTATATCCTAGTTAAAATTTTTGCCATTAAGTGTGACACTAACATGTTAGGACTACCTCTGGTTATAGATGAGTGGAGTTCCCTTCCCAGTTCCTAAGTTTGTGTTTGATGATGAAATTTTTCTAACTGATTGTTGTAGAAGTCAATTGCATTCTAACGGCATGCCAAGAGAGGCTTCAACACTATTAAAATAGAAGTCAAACTCTTTGATGCCAAAAATTATGACAGAAATGATCTCTATGTGTGAATTTAATCTGGCCAAATTGAGGCCTTTACATCCTCATTTCTTTGACAATACTTACGGTTCTTCTTTGCGACTATGTTCTATTCAATCTTTTGTTTGTTTTCTTGGTCTCATTGCATTTCAAACTCGAGTTCCTAAGAAAAAGTGTTCATCTGCATCTTCTTTAATTTTCTATTTTTCCTTTACTGGGCAGGTTCAAAATGCAAGTTTGGTTGTGCCCATTTGGTTGGTTTTATTTTTAGCACTTGTGACATAAGAGTATGTGTTTTGGAGGACTATGGAAAAACGTCCAGATATTAATTGGCTATTGCTTCCTTAGGAACTCGGATTGCCAATCATTTTTCATGTTTATGTTGCCATACTATCTTGTGGCTAATGAGATCAATTTAGATATACAAATGAAAAGCCCTTTATTTAGTATAATGTGTAGTGCCAGTTTTTAAATTACTCTTCGAATTAGGTAATTGGGCAGTTTATTTTTTAAAAAGCTGCAGATTTTTTGTCATGTGAATGCCTTGCTGTGAGCATATTGATTTGCCTCCTGTCTCTTGGATCCAGTAGAAGACTGTAGTGTGTCCCTTGAAATTTGTTGGGCTACTGTTTGCATTCGATTTTTTTTTCTACTCCGAGGCACAATGGTTTTCCTTTAGTCATTAAGTTGACAAAATCTTATTCTAATTCTTGGTAAAAGGAAGAAAATTAATCCCTTAACCTCTGCGTTTGTCTTCCAATTCCAATCAACAATGACCTGGTATTTTCCCCCTTGTGATTCAATGCTGTAGGAGATAAGTAAGTTCATAAACTGCAACGAAGTGAAAGCAGTCGTTACCGCTAACAAGGAAGGCGGTCAGCTAAGCATTGTCAAACCGCCACTCAAATCTATTGCCAGTGAAAAGAAATAAGTCACTGTTGAGAGGTATGGATGTATCTTTTCCTGAAGAAAGGAAATTCATGTTATCATCTTCCAAATCTCTTTCGATCTCTCTTACCCCAAATCGCCAACCCTCCTCGCGAAACTAGGCCTGCTATTTCTCTCTCACTCTCGCATGATGGATGATGTTCTCAACGAGTTCGTGTCAATCATACTATCATGCTTTTAGACACAATAGGCAAGAGGTCATAATCCTTTATGACGAAGCATCCGTGGATTTTGATGGGGCCTGTCATGGGACCCTGGACGCCATTGCTTTCTTGAATGGCTTGGGTGAATTTCGCCCCGATGTGGATGAGTTTAGTGCGTTCATTGACCACATAACTGATCGCATCATCACCTCCTTTGCTGGACGGTATTTGAGGGAAGGGCTAACCCGCAATTTCCACAAGGTATTCTCTATTGCTTTTGCTGTGTCTTTTTGGAATAGGAAGAATTCTGACTTTGTGTTTTGCCCTAGACTTTTATTTTGCAAATGACACCAGAGGGAGTACGCATTGTATTTTCTGTCTTCCGTACGATACCAGATGTCATCGATGTCCTGCTTGGGGCAGCTGCGGAGGAGGACTCGCCCATGGGAGAGGCACCGGAGCTCCCGGACGTGCTGGAAGAACTGCAGGGTGGGACGGTGGCACTAGCGGCAGCGTTGGATGCTTGAAGCACTCAAGGGAGCGAGAACACTTGAGATGGAAACTTTGGTTTACATTTTATTGGATTGCTTCAGTGGGTTTTTCCTATGAAACAACCGTGTGTTTTGGTTTAACGTTTACTCGAATTTTGGGATAATTTGCCTCGGATGGCGAGAGTAGATGACCTAGATTGGGTTATTCAGTTTAACCATAACTGCAAATTGTTTTGATTATGCTGAGATGGTGCATATTTCTCTCATTCTCTTTCTAGTTGGACATTCTTCTTGCCTACTACGGTAAATGTGAGCTGAATATCTTGCAAACTGGGAACAATGCCTGCCTTGATGATCATACTTGCCATTTTCATGGCTTCAGCTAATACCCATACATAACATCTCACACCCTTGGGTCAATCATTCTTTTGCTTTTAACCCAAAATACTGTAGATATTAATCCCCATTTCTCTCAATACCTAAACATTTGGAAATTTATGCCTATGAATAGATATTTCAATACTTGTTATGGTTTAATTATGATAGTTTTGAATGTTAGAAGACCATGCTTGCATTTCCTTCTTTCGGATGTTCAAACTGTCTTACGGGTGCGCATTCATCCTTCCCATTCATCCTTTGACCATTTATAGTTCTTTTCTGACTTCTACCTGTGAAAAGTGTGCGGCTCGTGTAGGCGATTGCTAAAGTTCTAGCCATTAAGATCTTCAACATTGCACAATATCAAATGCTTCAATTGTAAACAACACCTTTCGCTCTTAGTTAGTTCGAGACTATCTTGCCAGAAATTGGCAGATTTGAACCATGATAGGGCACGTCCCAAATGAATCTTACAACATGGAGCACTGACGAGTCATGACTTAACCCTCTCCTCACTTCACACCTTACCGATTTGTTTCCTTAAAGGAAATATACCGTGTAAAAACTACAATACCAATTTAATTTCTCATTGAGTTTGTCATGTGAATGCCTTGCTGTGAGCATATTGATCTGCCTCCTGTCTCTTGGATCCAATAGAATACTGTAGTGTGTCCCTTGAAATTTGTTGGGCTACTGTTTGCATTCAATTTTTTTTTCTACTCTGAGGCACAATGGTTTTCCTTTAGTCATTAAATTGATAAAATCTTATTCTAATTCTTGGTAAAAGGAAGAAAATTAATCCCTTAACCTCTACGTTTGTCTTCCAATTCCAATCAACAATGACCTAGTATTTTTTCCCTTGTGATTCAATGCCGTAGGAGATAAGTAAGTTCATAAACTGCAACAAAGTGAAAGCAACCGTTGCCGCTAACAAGGAAGGCGGTCAGCTAAGCATTGTCAAACCGCCACTCAAATCTATTGCCAGTGAAAAGAAATAAGTCACTGTTGAGAGGTATGGATGTATCTTTTCCTGAAGAAAGGAAATTCATATTATCATCTTCCAAATCTCTTTCGATCTCTTTTACCCAAATCGCCAACCCTCCTCGCGAAACTAGGCTTGCTATTTCTCTCTCACTCTCGCGTGATGGATGATGTTCTCAACGAGTTCGTGTCAATCATATTATCATGCTTTTAGACACAACAGGCAAGAGGTCATAATCCTTTATGACGAAGCATCCATGGATTTTGATGGGGCTTGTCATGGGACCCTGGACGCCATTGCTTTCTTGAATGGCTTAGGTGAATTTCGCCCCAATGTGGATGAGTTTATTGCGTTTATGGGTATTAGTTGAAGCCATGAAAATGGCAAGTATGATCATCAAGGCACGCATTGTTCCCAGTTTGCAAGATATGAATGTCCAACCTTTATACAACTTAACTGATTCATCGAGCCCCTCCACAAACAAGCTAGTGCCAAAGAACAGGGGAAAAAGGAACCCTCTAGCAGAATCCCTGTTAGTAGATGAGCAACGTATCCGGTTGAATTTTTAAGGACAAAACTCCATATTTATGCTAGCAAATAACAACCAGTTGTTAAACATTCTCCAGAAAAATGAGTTTCACTGTAGAAGTCTACTTTATGTAGAGAACCAAGAGGATAGAAGCATTTGATGTGTTCAAGAGAAAAACATACGCCAGGTGCACAGGCGCCCATTTTTTGAAAAGCGCAGGGATTCTCTAAGAAAGCAACAACTTCATTTAATCTCCTCTCTCATTGATTCAACACTAGCAAAGTCCTTTAATGGTGGCGCATTTTTAACCCTCTGCACAAAACAATGTTTAATTATGAGACAATAATTTACAAGAAACGGGTTATAAACTATAGAGTACTTTGTAGCATTTTTAACCCTGTGAGCATTGATCTACCACTTGTCTCTTGGATCCAGCAGAAGACTGTAGTGTGTCCCTTGAAATTTATTGGGCTGCCATTTGCATTCGATTTTTTTTACTACTCTGAGGCAAAATGATTTTCCTTTAGTCATTAAGTTGACAAGATCTTATTCTAATTCTTGGTAAAATGAAGAAAATTAATCCCTTAACCTTTGCATTTGTCCTCCAATTCCAATCAACAATGACCTGGTATTTTATCCCTTGTGATTCAATGATGTAGGAGATAAGCAAGTTCATAAACTGCAACGAAGTGAAAGCAGCTGTTGCCGCTAACAAGTAAGGCGGTCAGCTAAGCATTATCAAACCGCCACTCAAATCTACTGCCAGTGAAAAGAAATAAGTCACTGTTGAGAGGTATAGATTTATCTTTTCCTGAAGAAGGGAAGTTCATATTATCATCTTCCAAAGTCTCTTTCGATCTCTCTTACCCTAAATCGCCAACCCTCCTCACAAAACTAGGCCTGCTGTCACGCCCCGATCCTCCGAGCGCGCGAACATCCCACTCTGGTCGATAGAAATGCGACTTCCTAGGATACAGTCGCCGACCCATTCAATTTTATTACGCATGCGGAAGCAAAACAAATCCCCTGACAACATTTAACTTGGGATAGAAAAGCAGGCAATCAATTACAACCAAACAAGCTTTCTTATAAACACATAGGTTTATATACAACACCGGATTGTCTACAAAATAGACAAGCTCAACAATTAGGAACTGTCCTAGGACCAACTTGTCGACACGTTCGCCGATTCTTCAGACCTCCACCTTCCGAACTCCAGGACTTTCGGTCCTCCCCGACCGTCATCTAGGAACCTGAAATATTTTCCCCAAACCGGGATGAGACTACGTCTCAGCGAGTCCTACCCTCTAAGACCCAATTAGGAAGAAAATACGCCTCAGGGCGCTCTAGCCACACAAATAGGATAGAGGACTTACCTCGCCTCGTTCCTTTCCCGCACGTCGCATAATTCATATTCAAGCAATGCTCGCACAAGCCGAAACTACCGACACTTATATCGGTCTATCAATTCAATCAATCCAATTGATATCATACGATCCACACATCTATCAATTCATATCATCTATTAAACCATACCATCTATTCATCCATCAATACAATTACGGCTCGCACAAGCTGAAATGGATGCAATGCTCTTACAAGTCGATATAGATGGTAGCTCGCACAAGTTGATATATACATAGATGATAGCTCGCACAAGCCGATATATACATAGATGATAGCTCGCATTCGATATATACATAGATGATAGCTCGCACAAGCTGATATATGGATCGTTGCTCTCACAAGCTGATAAACGATCTTAGCTCACCAGAAGCTGCCGCAATATTCAATATAGTATACTATAGCTCACCAAAAGCTGCCGCAATATATATATGTGTATATCATAATTGCTCGCCCAAGCTGATACATATATATAAACCAATGCTCGCCAAAGCTTATCATTCAATAATAAATCAACTCCTATCTCAATTCAATCAATCAATCAATCAATCCAATCGATTCAAACTGGTCATACAAACCAATTACGGTGCTAAAAGCCAACACCGGGTATTTTCAAGTTAAATACCACAACTTCATCAATATCACTCAATTCCACACTTTTGGAATAATTAACCATAATCATCAATCACTCAATTTCTCAATTTAAACATACAATTAACACAAACCGACCGCACCGCCGCGATCGGGCGAAATTCTAACAACCGACCATCCCAAGCATAATTTTCGAAATTATTAAATAATTAAATTTAATTCCGAAAATTAAATAATTAAATATTATATTATAATAATATAATTTAATAAAATAATATTTATAAATTGAAATAATTAATTAATTAAAAATAATTAATTAGGGCTTAAACTAGATTACACTAATTTAATCATACAATTAGCCTTAATTAAACATCCATTAAACTAATCATACAACTAATCTAATTTACATTAAAATAATCTAATTTAATCACATAAACCTAATTAGACTAATCTAAACACCCCTTAAGCGTCATTAACTCACTAAGCAAGAATTAGAGAATAAACTCACCCGATTAACGAGCCGAACGGCTCAAAACGACGAGGACGATGCGAGGGTCGATAGTCTCCAAGGCGGGCCTAGCTTCCGGGGTCGGGAAGCCGGCCAAAACGGGCCAAACCTTCGCTGCGATACCCATTTTCCAACTCTCTGTCCATTGCTGTTTGGGGCCGAGAAAGGGCGGATTCGGGGCTCGGATGAGATGGAGAAGGACCGGGGAAGGGTGAAGGGTCGAACCGGACTTAGGCGGGGCCCGAACGGTGGCCGGAGGTGGCTGATCCGAGGCTGGTGCTGGCCGAACAGCCTCCTGGACGCACGAGCAAAGGCCGACAAAGACGGCCGGGCGTGCAACAGGCGAACGGCGACCAGCGGACTTGGCGGGCTGTTCTGGAAGCTGGACGACGGCAGCAACTACTCAGGCGACTTCAACAACACTCAGGGGAGCTCGGGAAACGGCGAAGAGGCCAGGGCGACTGGCGCGAGCGGCTAGGACGCGCGAACAGCGCGCGAGTTGGACGGCGAGCGCGGGAGCTCGCGGGTGGACGGACGACGCGTGAGCGGTGCGCAACGGCGGTCCGACTGGACTGCTTGCTGCTCCGGCGTCCTCAGATCTGCTGGGTCCTCGAGCAGAAACCGGAGATGGAGGAGAAAGGCAGCGACGGGAGAGGGAGATCGGAAACGGAGGCGTGCGGAGCAGCGGCGAGCAGCGACGGCCTTCAGCTGGGACGAACGGCGACGGTGGCAGCATGCGACTTCAGACGGAGCTTCTCTGGTTCGCTGGTCTGCTGGGCTTTCGAAGAAGAAGATGAAGATGGAGAGAGGAGGAAACGGTCGCACGGTAGGGAGAGGGAGGAGAGAGGCAACCGAATAGAGATAGGGAGGAGAGAGAAGGAAGATGGGACCACTTTTCTCTCTCTCCTGGCCCACCATGACCTCATGGATGATGCCACCTTTCACTATCTCCCACAACCTCATTCCAATGGGTTCAATTTCATTTTCCGCCGTGGCATAAAATCTTGTACACTTAATTCAATCAATTCTCAATCAATTCCATCCAATGAAGCTCAATTAAATTAACCATGTGTCCTTGGCCTTCTCACGACATTTCGCCATCAAATGATCCAACTTGCATCCCGAAGATTCAATTAAAAACGGCCCTCTGACAATCTCGAACAAAAACGGCCTTACTTTGCTTTTCTGCCAAAAATCTCGGTTTGTAGAAAAATCTTCTGGAGATGAGTCGACATTCCTAAAATGGTGTGACTTGACAAAACTTCCAATTTCGTAATCGGGTTCAATTTCACGGTTAAATTCAATCAGGCGCGACTTTAGCGCGTCCTAATCTAGGGTAGCTTTTAGGAATTTTTCCGTGCAATTGACCTGTGGTTGATTATTTTCAAGCCACAAAGTGCATCTTCGACACATTGGCGACTCTCGATTGTCGTAGAAATCTCGAGGTTTCAAATATGGACACAGGGTACCAAAACGACAGAGAAATCGATCTAGTACCGATCAACAAGAATTGTGCAATTAGGTGGAATCACCCACACTAAATTACATGGTTCGTTGAATCGACCTATCTCCTGGGTCGCTAATCGGTCGTGCCGTAATGACCCTTGCAGATTAGTACGGTCCGAGTCGTTTCTGGTCGAATTCTCAAGTCTATTGCGTTTAGATTCCTTAACGGCTTCACCCGATAGACTAGTTATCTCGTGAGTGGCCAACTCGGAGGAGAGAGCTATAGGCGCGAAGATGAATGCCCGACTTATTTAATTGAAACCAGAATTGGAAAAATCGGGATGTCACACCTGCTATTTCTCTCTCACTCTCACGTGATCGATGATGATCTCAACGAATTAGTGTCAGTTTGGGGTGAATCATACCATCAAGCTTTCAGACACAACATGCAAGAGGTCATAAGCCTTTATGACGAAGCATCCATGGATTTTGATGAGGTGCATCTTGGGACCCTAGACGCCATTACTGCCTTCTTGAACGGCTTGGGTGAATTCCACTCCATGTGGATGAGTTTAGTGCATTCATTGATCACATCACTGATCGCATCATCGCCTCCTTCGCTGGACGATATTTGAGGGAAGGGCTAAACCGCAACTTTAATGAGGTATTCTCTATTGCTTCTACTATGTCTTTTTGGAATTGGAAAAATACCGACTTTGTGTTTTGCCCTAGACTTTTATTCTTCAAATGACAAGAGAGGGAGGATGCATTGTATTTTCCGTCTTCCGAACAATACCATATACCATGGATGTCTTGCCTGGGGTAGTGGCGGAGGAGGAGGAGGACCTGCTCGGGGGAGAGGCAGTGGAGGTGCCAGAGCTCCCGGACGTGCTGGAAGAACTTCAGGGTAGGACAGTGGCACCAGCGGCGGCGCTGGATGCTTGAAGCACTCAAGGGAGCGAGAACTCTTGAGACGAAAACTTTGGTTTACATTTTATTGGATTGCTTCAGTTGGGTTTTCCTGTGAAATAACTGTGGGTTTTGTTTTAGCGTTTACTCGAATTTTGAGATAATTGGCCCCCAGATGGCAAGAGTAGATGACCTAGATCGGGTCATTCAGTTTAACCATAACTGCTAATTGTTTTGATTATGCTGAGATGGTGCATCTTTCTCTCATTCTCTTCCCGGTTGGACATTCATATTTTGCAAACTGGGAACAATGCGTGCCATGATGATCATACTTGCCATTTTCATGGCTTCAGCTAATACCCATATATAACATCTCTTGGCCACCAATTTAGGACCAGCTTGTATTGCTAGAAGTTCAGGCCAGTATGATGGACAGATTGGACATTTGGAGAGGGTTAGGCCTTGTGTTAAGTTACACCTTTGGGTCAATCATTCTTTTGCTTTTAACCTAAAATATTGTAGATATTTATCCCAATTTCTCTCAATACCTAAACATTTGGAAATTTACGCCTATGAATAGATATCTCAATACTTGTTATGGTTTAATTATGATAGTTTTGAATGTCAGAAGACCATGCTTGCATTTCCTTATGCCGGATGTTTAAACTGTCTTACGGGTGCGCATTCATCCTCTGACCATTAATAGTTCTTTTCTGACTTCTACCTGTGAAAAGTGTGCGGCTCGTGTAGGCGATTGCTAAAGTTCTAGCCATTAAGATCTTAAACATTGCACAATATCAAAATGCTTCAATTGTAAACGGCACTTTTCGCTCTTAGTTAGTTCGAGACTATCTTGCCAGAAATTGGTAGATTTAAACCATGATAAGGCACATCCCAAATGAATCTTACAATGACCGTTCTCTCAAGGAGCAATGATGAGTCATGACTTAACCCTCTCCTCGCTTCACACCATGCTAATTTGTTTCCCTAAAGGAAATATACCATGTAAAAACTACAATACCAATTTAATTTTGCATTGAGTTTGAAACTCTTATGTCGCACATTGTGATTCTACATCAATGTCCAAGTAAGAGTTTGGAAAATAAATTTAGGGGGAATAACATTCGCGCGAAAGAGTAAACTCAGGAGTAGAGAAAGTAGTCTTACAAGTAGCTTAATATTGAAGGTTCGATGACAAATTCAAGCGATTTTAATAAGAAATGGACAAAAACTAATGGCATCAACATAAGTTCTAAGAACATTATATATTGAGCTTTAATTTTGAAAAGAACTTGGATTGCCAATTATCATTTCATGTTTATGTTTCCATACTATCTTGTGGCTAATTAGATCAATTAAGATATACAAATGAAAAGCCCATTATTCAGTGTAATGTGTAGTGCCAGTTTGTGAATTACTCTTTGGATCAGGTAATTGGGTAGTCTATTTTTCAAAAAGCTGCATAGTTTTTTGTCAAGTGAATGTCTTGCTGTGAGCATTGATCTACCACTTGTCTCTTGGATCCAGCAGAAGACTGTAGTGTGTCCCTTGAAATTTATTGGGCTGCCATTTGCATTCGATTTTTTACTACTACTCGAGGCAAAATGATTTTCCTTTAGTCATTAAGTTGACAAGATCTTATTCTAATTCTTGGTAAAATGAAGAAAATTAATCCCTTAACCTTTGCATTTGTCCTCCAATTCCAATCAATAATGACTTGGTATTTTATCCCTTGTGATTCAATGATGTAGGAGATAAGCAAGTTCATAAACTGCAACGAAGTGAAAGCAGCCGTTGCCGCTAACAAGGAAGGTGGTCGGCTAAACATTATCAAACCGCCACTCAAATTTACTGCCAATGAAAAGAAATAAGTCACTGTTGAGAGATATAGATGTATCTTTTCCTGAAGAAGGGAAGTTCATATTATCATCTTCCAAAGTCTCTTTCGATCTCTCTTACCCTAAATTGCCAACCCTTCTCGCGAAACTAGGCCTGCTATTTCTCTCTCACTCTCGCGAGATCGATGATGATCTCAACGAGTTAGTGTCAGTTTGGGGTGAATCATACCATCAAGCTTTCAGACACAACATGCAAGAGGTCATAAACCTTTATGATTAAGCATCCATGGATGCATACATACTACCAAGATTCTCATAATAAGACATCATCCATCTCTCAGATTTGCTAGTTAATTTATTTGCCAAAGTAAAATACCAAGTCATTCACAAACAGCAAAATCAGTTCACTAACCCAGGGCATGAAAAGGTCAGATGCCAAATATGTTCACTCACTCAACCTTCTACCAAATATAGATAAAGACGAAGGAGCTCGAGAATTTGAATCCCAAAATTTTTGGAAGGTTTCAAACATAAGGATTTGCCAATTCCATTTTTGAGAGTCTATCGGAAAACCACTTACTGCACATCGCTCTAAACAGGTAGAGGTTGAGCATAACTCACACAGAAATCATCAAACCAGCTTCTTGCTCAAGCATTTTCATCATACTAACAAAAGATTAATGAAAAATGCTCTCCCATGAATTATCTAATCCCATGAGTAACAGGTTTAATCTTGTCCAAAATCCCGAAAAGGATATTTCACGCTCTCTACTTCAAGAAAGCTGCTTTTCAAATCCTGTCTTCAGCAATATAACAATTTCTAACGCCGGATTTTGCTTTAGGGTGGAACAATCTCACTATCTGAAGAATCTGAACCTGACAAAAAGCTAATCAAGAAACAAAGAACACAGACTTAAGCCGAGAACCTGACGCTCGTCAGGAAGCTGCTGGTAAACAAAGACATCCGTAGTTTGTTTCTTTTTCTCCATTTCTTGCGGTTTTCACTCCATAGCTTAGCTCTCTCGTTTTGCTTGATTGATAAGTTCTTTGCATAACGGTCATATTCTCGAGAACTATTTTCATTTATTGAACGCTCCTTGTTTTTTCAAATTTTTATTTATTTATTCCTGCAATTCATTGTTTTTAATTGCGATTTATTGCTGTCGCCGTTGTTCTCACATGCACGCACTTGCCACAGAAACCATTTCAAGAATTTCCTTTTCGCCATCATTTAACATCCGGCTGGGGAATCAGAGATTTAAACCTAAGTATAGCCCTGGATCGACTCATACAGACATTGGTGGTTCGATTCCTGAGTTGAACCATAAATTTCATGGGTTTGGCTCGTTCCAACTTTCTGAATCAAGAATTGGACCCATTTTCTTTAAAAGCGGACCCACCAATCAGGTCGATTTTGACTTTTTATGAGCTCGAGTCAAGATCTATTACTTGATGCATCAATGTCATGTAAGCTTGTGCACCACAGTTGAATTTATAATGGATATTTTCCAACCCATTTGATTTGTGGTAATGAAATAAGGCTGTAATGGGATAACAACTACATTAATGTAATCAAGCTATAATAGTCATTACGATGCTTGGGTTAAGTACTATGATTCCCATTTTAAATTACGGATCGAATAAGAAATCTCAAATACTTCCCTAAAATCAAGATTTGAAGGAATATCAAAATTAATTATGACTCATGAGTTTAGTTTCCTATATAAATTATTATATACACAATATGTTCTATCAAATGTTTATTTATACTTTTAATGATTATGATTAAAAGTTAAGTGTAAAAAAAAAAAAAAAAAGTTAAGCGTATGACGTGGGATTGCATCAAAGTAAATACTATGTCACGGTAGTTATTACCTAATATCGATCACGAGTGTAATACTCTATATATATCATCAAAAATTGCTATTTGATATATAAAGTTAATAAATAATTTAAGGTAATAAGTTGTACTTAATCATATACTATGCTATTAAATTTATTTTTATTACATAATTAACAGCATAGTTGAAATAGTAATTGCATTTGAAATTCGAGCATTGATTGATATAATTTGAAATCAAGATTATAACATATCATGAGTTATATAATATGAGATTATGAAAATTTAGATCACTGTCCCAAATAGCGGGTGCATATTGCCGACTATTATATTGCGTATTATATTACCGAGATAATATAATCATCATTCCTTCAATTATTTGAGATTTCGTTCATTAAACTAAATATGACTAGATACCAACAGTAAGGGAAGCATCTGTATTACATACCTATACCAACAGTGCAAGAAAACATATGAGACAAATGGCCAAAGAATAATTAAAAAAGAAACATATGACAAAAACGACCCATAAGGGATCCAGTTCAGGTGGAATGTATGGGATGCCTCCTATGATGGACAGATATGGCCGGGGCTTCCGATGGGTTCGGTGGCATGATCTATGTGAAATTTCTCTGTCTTTGGATGTTGCTGCTTTTTCCTTTTCACTATTTCAGATATTCTGCATGTCATTGTTTTGGCATTTATTCTCCCAGGGACCACGGCCGGGATTTTTCCCCGGTGATAAACTTCAAAAGAAGGGGGCAGGTTGGTATTCCATGTGCTGGTGATTGCTTAAGAATACTGGTTCATCTCCAACTGACATTAGATTTCCTTGAAATACGTTGTAGATGCAACACGCGATAATGATCAGACTTGCCCGGATTGTGGAAATGTTTACTTCTCTTTTAGAACGGTGTGAAGAGTGCAATGCTCCAAAGCCTGAATCACGGGTTGGTGTTGCTTTGGCAAACAATTTAGCAGCTTGAGGAGATTAAACTTTGTGGCTTTCTTTCATGTGTTTATTGTATTCCTGAGCTATAATTTTGCTCTAGCCAATTTGTTTTAGCTGAAGAGTGCTTATTGGTTTAAATTAACAGATTTTTATGCTCTTCAACTGCAGGTTTCAAACTCTGATAAGAACTATAGTAAGTTATCACTACTGGCCATGTTGCTTGGCTCGTATTTGTCTATATTGGTACTCATTTGTAAAGTGGCTTTCAAAACAAAAATGCCAAAGAGTAGTTGGAAGTGTGAGCAATGCAGCAACATAAATTATTCAATCCGGACAAAGTGTAACAAACAGAATTGTGGCGCCGACAAACCATCTGAGGCTAAGAAATCTCCCCCTCCAGCAGAGGATGAAAATGATCAGGTCCATTGTGTAATGTGCTCGCCGATACACCCGCTACCTGAATTTGTTGTTGTTTCTCTCAACAATCTGGACAGTTATCAATAAAATCGGTGAAAAATATAATAAACAGCCACGTTGAGCCAGTGAATGTTCATGAAGTTTTTGTCCTCGATTTGTTTTACAGTATCACTTCTTTCGTGCATTCGTTGATGGGCAATTGTCTACTCCAGTGAGTGCTAGGACATATTTGAGGGTTAAGAAGGTCCATGGTTGTCGCCCAGCTTTACTAAAAGGTGGTTGTTTGAAAGTCAGTCTTGTCAACCTCCTGTTGCAGAGGCTGTCAAGCCACTCTACCCTCCCATAATTTGTGTCAAGGTGGTTGTATCGAATGATGGTTTATATGGTCTTCATGGATCCTTCAAGTGCATTATCTGTCAACCAGCTTGACTGGCAAGGATTTGGTTTGGTTTTTCTTTGTTTAATACTTTAGGCACCTGAACTGCAAGCGAGTCATCTTCTCCAGCCAGCAAGTGGCATGCGCATCAACAAAGTTAAAAGAATTCACGGAGACCTCTGGGGCCAATATTTCTGGTTTCATGTGTTTAAGTTGTCACCGGGTAGTGGCTGACATGAGGAGAGAGAGAGAGAGAGAGAGAGAGAGAGATTCTCAGCAAAGGCGAAGCAGAATTGTTCCAAATGCTTT